>CM057343.1:614279104-615529104 GCA_030015575.1 Agapanthus africanus
AGCATTATGATGGCGATCATATACGTGGGAGCTGGGGGTCTATAAGTTCATCCTTAAATGTCCCTAGTCGTAGGAGTATCGAGACTGGGCATCAATACTCCAATGTAGACTGGTGTATACTTATCTAGACCCTGATGAGGGGCGGTGGCCGGTCTCACAAGCCATTGGTGTCAATTTTTCACCTAAGATAGTATACAGGTGCTCATTGGGTTATGAGTACACTAGCAGGACTCGCCGAGAACATGCTAGTTGGTATTATACCTATTGTCAGATAGCAGTTCCCTGGTGACATGTGTACAGGTTAGTCTGTCGACCTGGGATCGTCATTTGTCTCGTGTGAGTTCCCACTATGCTTTGATTACTACCCTACTACGCTCAAAGGAGACGTGCAAACAAGTTTTAGTTGGGTACAGTCCCGAGCCACATGGAGGCAGTGAGCGGATCATCAGGGATTCGTCTCTCCCGATATTGGGGGTTGATGTCGCACAGTGCACGGGTGGCCATCACCTGAAATCCTCGGCCAGGGTAGTGGAGAATTACTGATTTGGATCAGTAGTTTCTTAGGAGGTGATGGGATTCATACCGACACGAATTATCGCGTTATTAGGGGTTTGACTTTATCCACCCCCTAGACTCGATATGCGATACTCTTAGACGAACAGACCGGACTGTACGGATATTGTCACTGACAGGCTCAGTAGGGGTTTGGATGACCTTGCTCATCAGCCTTCCTTTTGAACAATACCTGGGTAGCCGTTACGTACAGCTAGTGTCGCTGACGTGCTTGTGGTTAAACCCACTGCCAGCGTATTGACGAGTGTTTAGAGTCCCACACAGAGGGTTTCCCTGGTTCTAGCGAAATGATGTAGTTGTTGCGCCACGGCAGCGCCACGGCCATCTATCCGAGGCCAAAATGCGGAATCAAAATTTTTCTTAACTTTCAAACTGGCGCTACCGCGGACAATATACCCGGATCGTAACCATTAACCGATACTAGCAATCAAGAGAAAGGGTGAGAGATATACCGAGTGATCCGAGTCCTCCGGTCTTCTCGTCGTCGTCCCGATCTCCCGCGGAAACTCCGGTCGTCGCATCCTTGCCGGAAGGGCACCACATCGTCTGCATCTTTTACGGGCTCCCACCTCAATACCGAGGCAACTCGGGCGCGAAGTTGGCTGGCTGACGCGCCCAAGATTTGCTGTAGAAGTAGTGTAGAATCACTTTACCTCATGGGATTTGTGAAGTTGCCTTGATGGAGGAATCAACAAGATATGAACTTGGGGATTTTTGGTGGCAAGCTAAAATGAGATGGATGATAAATTTCCCACACCACAATGAAATGAACCATTCTCTCTTCTTCAAGAAGTGGTCGGCCCCCCCTTTTACAAATGGTGGAGAAAAACCCAAAAACAAGAAGGAAGGTGAGTGTAGGAAAAGGTGGAGGGTGACCACATCCAAAGTAAACCTCACATCATTAACCAAATCAATCTCTTCACAATAACCATCATGAATAAAGCAAGTGATGTAAAGAGAATAAAATGATGATGGTCATATCATAATCCCACATATGCAAGAAACCCCTTCCCCAAATGTAATTTGCAAAACTGCAAATTACCCCCTCCATCGGAAAAGTCCGGCCGGGAAAGAACAAAGGAAAACCGGCCGGAACGGAATGCAAACTGGCAACCTCAGAAAACTGGTCCCGTAATAAATTACAGGAAAACCCCGATACTGTGCATACACACCCGCATCTGTATTCCGACCGGATACAAATGCAATGAGACAAAATCTACACTGTACTAAACTAGGATCCGGCTTAAACCAAAGCCGGCTAGTAATATCCGTTCGATCCTGATCCGTGCAATACCGCACGTATCTGATCGAACCTTGCCATATATCCATACGGCCACTAGTACAAACCGTCCGATCCTGATCCGTGCAATACCGCACGTATCTGATCGGACCCTGCCATATCTCCATACGGTCTCTACAGCGTTTCGCCCGAAAGCTTGAGTAACTGAAAGTGTGGTGGACTCTAAAGACTCGTCAATACTATGGCTGTGGATTTAACCACTAGCACGTCAGAGGTATAAGCCAATACGTGACGGGCCACCAGCTATTGACCAAAAGGGACGTCGATGAGCGAACTCATCCTGACACCCTACTGAGCCTGTCAATGACAATATCCGTACAGTCCGGTCCGTTCGTCTATGAGCATCGCATGTCGGGCCTAGGGGTTGGTAAAAGTCAGACCCCCAAAAGCGGTACAAGTCGTGTCGGAGTGTAGCCCAGAACACCCTGAGATACTACTGGAATACCTACCAGTAAATCTCCTGCCTCGGCCGAGGGCTTTGTGTAATGGCTCTCCTAGACACAGCGCGACCTCACCCCCAATACCAGGAGAGACGAACCCCTGAAGATCCGCTCACTGCCTCCATGTGGCTCAGGACTGTACCCAACTAAAACCTGTTTGCACGACTCCTTTGAGCCATGGTAGGGTAGTAATCAAAGTACAGTGGGAACTCACACGAGACAAATGACGATCCCCAGGTCGATGAACTAACCTGTACACATGTCACCAGGGAACTGCTATCTGACGTCAGGTATAAGACCAACTAGCATATTCCCGGCGAGTCCTGTCCGGTGTACTCATAACCCAATGAGCACCTGTATACATCTTAGGTGAACCAACTGACACCAGTGGCTTATGAGACCGGCCACCGCCCCTCGTCGGGGTCTCGATTGTATACACTAGTCTACTCTGGAGAATCGATGCCCTGTCTCGAAACTCCCACGACTAGGGACCTTTTAAGGATGTGCTTATAGACCACCAGCTCTCACGTATATGATCGCCATCATACTGCCGGCAGTCAAGCAAGAATCCTAGGGGCTCTATCAGCGTGTAATAGCAACCTGTAAGGTCACCTGAAGCAGTACACGATGATAAAGGTAAACCAGATAGCATACTATCATCTCGAGTAAGACTGTCCTACCGGGATAGGTCCTCCCTCAATCATTGCAATCACGTGCCTGTGATCCAATAATTGACTCTGAGGGCACTATCTCCAACAATCTCCCACTTGCACTCAAGGCTAATTATTGCGATGTCGCATACTCACAGCCCGTGTGATACCGAACACCCAACTCCTCTACTAGTCAGTCTCACAAAGCTCGTTTGCGAAACTATTGCGTTCGAGGAATAGCCTCAGTGAGTGGATCCGCTGTGATGTTTCTTTCTATGTCTCTATATATCTCAAGTTCGCAGAGAAAGCCATCTCCCGAAATGAGCAATACCTGTCTTAGAGTATGTCTGGATATCTGATGGGACCTAACTCATAAATGAACTCCAAATCCAAACTTCTTAGACTGTATCGATAACTGAAATTAATCAGTACCCAGCGCCATGCCTCCCTCAGTATTGCCTTGGACCACCTGTCCAAAATACTGCCCCTCGTCAGAAGGAGAAACTATAACTCTGACAGCCACTCTGCCATCCATGTCACCTTGGAAGCCTGGAATGATAACCGTCTCCTAAAAGAGGCTGTCGTTATCACATCCTTAGAACATCAACTTATGTTCTAAAACTTCTTCCGACTGTTTCTCCAGGATTGGATTAATATCAGCTTATTGCACCTACTGCAAGAACAACATCTGGTGTGGTACTTGACATCTCATGATTGACTCAATTGCCTAAGCAAGTGATCTGTCAATCATGCGTATCCCTCTCCCCTTTAGTCTGTAAGACACCTTTAGAGAGGGTGACTCCATTACCTGCAGGTACACTACCATGCCAGGAGTCGTCCATTCTAAATACTCATAGAATGCTGTCAAGGTACCTAGATTAGGAAACCACCCAAATCTAGATCTAAAACCATAAATCTAGTAACCAGAATGTCTGATATAATATCCAAGTCCTGTGTGGAGAAACCACTGTGTGACAACCAAAGTATGACCGATCGTAGTTAGGAATATCACTTCCTACTCTGTGTATGTCATCAAATACCAGGACATCAACCCTACTACCATCTTAACAGATCTATCCCCTATTCTGATGAAGTCAAACCCATGACTGTCACATCAGAAATAGATGATCTATCTCCGCTATATCTGCTTAAGTCTATGAATAGACATAAGCCACCTGTCCACCAATGCTTCCGCTGCTCCCACTGACTACGACAACCCTCTGGCAGAGTCATATAAACGTACAACTCTAAAACCAGTTTAGAATGACGCTATACTCATCCTCATGCCGGGTTTCACAGTCTGGAACAACAGCAATGGCAAGTCTGGGTAATCAAGAACCTCCCTGCCACCGTCCTTGAGCATACCGGAGTACCTCTCGGGTGCCTGAGGTTACCCACCATATCTGCGGAGCGGCTAATGGAATGTCAAACCAGATTGAATCTTCAGGTTCTTATCAAATCTTCAGTAATCGTTTTGCGGTTCTGGAATCGCTTCTAGTTCTACCATACTCCCACTGATGTTTTCTGAAAAATCCATTTCTTTTAAAAATGTGGCGAGTCTAGAACAATATTACTATTGATCTCCCAGATGGTAGAAAGTCAACCCTCGTCATAGCCTGGGTCAACCCACAAACAGCCATTACAGAAACGTGCCTTGAGTTGTCCAGTGTCTGGTTTTAATCATAAGCCGGACAACTCCCCGTACCTTAACATCGTTAAGATATGAACTGTTCTATATCCAATATAGAACCAGAGGCACTGATTTAATTGATCCAGATTCAAATCATACAGCTATCTGTAGTGCATGTCAACTAAATGGAAGGAGGCCGATCGGCGTTACTCAACTTAGGAATGCTTCCAATTATGAGTAACCTGAAAGAGAAGCAATTTCTCTTTATCATTACTATCAACTGAATACCATACACAAGTATCTACATCTTCGATCACTTTGAAGAATCCCGATACTTGCTACACCTGGTTCTCTACTCTATTCAAATACCTATAACTCCTCAAAACATAGACCCTGTGTTTCTACGAAACACATGTCTAAGAACTAGAGAAGTTAAAAGTAAACAGAATATAGTATGAGGACCAACCCCTCTGTCCTAATGGACACTGGACAACATACAATACTCTGTATAAGTCCGCTGAGTCTAACAACTCTTTCACTGTGCGTCGTAGGTTGAAAACTGTACTTATGGTTAAGAAGAATTACACCGCTGTTTGATGCTCCTTACCTAACCATCCACTAATATAGGTAAATGTCATCGACATGATATCAAAAGGTATATCTCACTCTATGAAAATAGACGTACAGATATATCAATTTGAAATTGGTGCACAACAGCGGATATTCAAAACCAAATATTTGCCGACCGGCAAACAGCCCAGATGATCTCCTCAAATATCACCGATTACAACGAATCCCGATATAATGAGGATGATCACCCTATTCCCAATGACTTACTCCCACTCATCATCTGTAAAACCATACAGATGTGAGAATCATACCTGGTAAATACATACCCTGGAGTAAGTATCTAATCGGGAAATCAGTTTTCTTTTAACATTACACAGTGAAACTGAAACATTGAAATGTTTCGGTGGGGTATTCCGGTATTCTTAGTAATGCCTCTTCCATTATCCAGATTCACAATTATAACCGTATAATTCTTTGCCACCTCTCCAAATCCCTTTATATGTCTTTAGTCATTACCTTCTGCACACCCCTTTAGGCCAATTGGTTTTCTTCCTTCCCTACCGTTCGGCACCAGCCTATGGTTTGGAAGAAGACTATCCAATAAGCATAATGGGTGTACTGTCCTAATCCTAGGAGCACTCGCAATGCGAGAGAAGGTGAAGAGAAAAGACAACCGAATAAATCGTATTCCTATTTCTCCTGGACCAGAATCCATCCCCGAACAGGAACAAGTTCCTTTCGAATTCGTATATAACCATACGATGGAGTATCCAATAAACTGTGGATCTTCGTAGTGATACGGAGTGTCCTGGAGAAATACAAAGGTGATTTAGGATTGGCGAAGAAATACTTGGTTTGATCGTGAATAGCAGTCACAATTTACTTTGCCCTCTTATTAATCCCTTGCTTTGTCTTAACTTAATACCTTCTGCACACCATCGTTATGCTAATTGGTTTTCTTCATTCCCTACCGGTCGGCACCAGCCTAAGGTTTGGAAGAAGACTATCCAATTTGCGTAATAGGTGTACTATCTCCTAAACCAAGGAGTACTCGCAACGTGAGAGAAGGTAAAAGGAAAAGACAACTGAATAATCCTATCCGTTTTCTCCAAAACCGGAAACCATCCTCGAATTCCTTCGAGTTCGTATCTAACCATACGATGGTTTTGTCCAATGGAAGTGGACGTTCGTAGTAATACAGGGTGTCCTGGAGAAAAGGGTAAAAGTAGGAGTGGCAATGAGTTCTGCAACTCTGACAATCCAAAAGCCAGTGTTAAGAAGGTTCGATCAACTTGTTCACTGAGTCATAGTCTTAGGGTCGGGTCAATGGTCGCTGCCAGAGAGAGAGAAAAGAAACACTCAGCGTGCACTCTAACCTAGATCAGAATGGTTATCACTTTATCTAATCTGGAAACCTCCCACTGTACCGTCAAATTCTCCTCCAAACTTGAAAGAAGAATTAGTCGGGATCACCCGAGGAGTAAACCAACTCATCAGTGGGAATCGGGATCCAACTATCATCGCATGATAACTTGACAGAATCCACTCAAGTCACCACACTCCAGAAGGTATGCGCATATCTGGCAAGTTTCAGTTCTTTTGAAACTCCCGATGTATGTTTTTACCCCTAGGACCCAAGTGACCTTGACAATGCCAACAAATCAAAGAGTCCTAGTCAAGTTCTACCCGTCATTATCTTGATTGCGTTAAACCCACCCGTACGAGTCCTTGACAATGCCAACAAAACCGTACGACTGTCCTAACCAATCCACTTATCCATGTGACAGAAAAGCATTACATAGCTACCGAACACTACGCCTCGGCAATGCACGACAAACGCAGCACGAATACTAAGTAATACTAATCTGAAATGACGGAGGGCTACGACTGGTTTTTGGCGAAAAACGTTTAACGTAATGAACTTGATATCGTTGAAGGAACTGGATAACTTTTTTATAAAAATATAGTGACGAAAACCTTTGCTAAAGAGGTCACTCCCGGTGAAGGGATCTCGGCTCTTTCCCCGTAGAATGAAGTGCAGGATATTCCAACTGAATACCACGATGCGAAGCAAAAGTAATCGGCTATAGTGAAGTTAATGCCCTGACGCAAACTTCTGTCCAAGGGGTCACTCCCGGTGAAGGGATCTCGGCCCTTGCCTCGTCGACTGAGGAGCAGGATATTCCAAATGAATACCACGATGCAAAACAAAAGTGAACGTCCTTGCAATAACAGCTTTTTGAAAAATGTTCCAACAACGTCAGAATAGGCTTGTTTATCTTGCATTGATCCGAATCAACGCAGTCCCATCAATTGATCACACCACAAGAACGAAAATATACTGATGTACGTATATGACATCCGCTTTCGCCACTGGGTCCCGTCATTACCCGTTAGGTTAGCTAACTAACGACAGAGCGGGGACTGGACTAGCGCGGATGCAAAACATATACCACATCTACTAATATATATACCAATATATTATATTCGCTCAAGGCGTGATAAAATGCAATATCACAGAAATATACAGCATCACAGAACAATACAGATATCTGGAAGCCCCGAGTTTCACAGAGCCGCTGCTGAAACCCGACGTTCCCCTGGTCGTGTGGATAGCCTGTGCAATGAAAACCTAGACCCCTACGGGCACGGCAAGTCACCCGCCAAAACCTGAAGCGAGGCAGCCCCCTTCAGCACCGTGAATGGACTACCCAGCACTTCACGGAATCCGGTAACTTGGGCACCCCTCCTGGGTCAACCTGTACCCCCTACGAGTGCGGTGAATAGCCCGCCAATCCTAGAGTGAAGCCCCCTCCGTCTCAATGCCATGAGATGCGGGCCCGTTGCCCTCTAGAACCCGGCTATCCGTGCACCCCTCCGCGGGGTAATCCTAGTACAGAAAGTAAAATATACATACAATGGGTACATCGACCGCAACCAGGTCGTGCCCCAAAAGAATAATACAAACAGGCAGTGACGGCAGTCCACATGTCGGACGCTCGCCCCGCAATATCAAATGTACATATAAAAAAAACTGTACTAGCATTGCATCCAGGCTATCCCCCACGACCGATCTGCAACATCACAGCATAAACACAGAACATCAACGTGAAAATCACGTTCGCAAATCCGTCTAACCGGGCTATAGCAGTTAGACAGGATTTACCGATCAAGTGATATTCACGGTCGCAGATATAATGTAAATACTGTGAAATAATGTGTTTAAAATATCCGATCGATCAAAAATTAACAAGTGGGCCCCCAAGCAATACTGTAGCACTCACAGAAATTCTGGGCCCAGACAAAGTATACCAAAACCCCTATTTTCAGCCCACAAGCCCACTGCAAAGTAACGATGACATGAACCCACATTCCTGCGGCGGAACCGCGGCCAAAGGGGGGTTATGGCCGCGGTTCCGCGGTCGTACGGAGGGATCGGGTCATCAAATTTTTCCAGTGTTCTTAGAACTTCCAGTACATTAGTTTTCTACAACCTGAAAAATTTTTAGAGCCCGGAAAAATTCGACAGAAAACTGATGCATGCAAAACGCGGATTTTGGAATTTTGGTCGATCGGATAAGTAAAACACATTAGAACAAGCTAGGCAAGGTTAATGGCGTGGCTCTGATACCATGTTGCGCCACGGCAGCGCCCCGGCCGTCTATCCGAGGCCAAAATGCGGAATCAAAACTTTTCTTAACTTTCAAACTGGCGCTACCGCGGACAATATACCCGGATCGTAACCATTAACCGATACTAGCAATCAAGAGAAAGGGTGAGAGATATACCGAGTGATCCGAGTCCTCCGGTCTTCTCGTCGTCGTCCCGATCTCCCGCGGAAACTCCGGTCGTCGCATCCTTACCGGAAGGGCACCACATCGTCTGCATCTTTTACGGGCTCCCACTTCAATACCGAGGCAACTCGGGCGCGAAGTTGGCTGGCCGACGCGCCCAAGATTTGCTGTAGAAGTAGTGTAGAATCACTTTGCCTCATGGGGTTTGTGAAGTTGTCTTGATGGAGAAATCAACAAGATATGAACTTAGGGATTTTTGGTGGCAAGCTAAAATGAGATGGATGATAAATTTCCCACACCACAATGAAATGAACCATTCTCTCTTCTTCAAGAAGTGGCCAGCCCCCCCTTTTACAAATGGTGGAGAAAAACCCAAAAACAAGAAGGAAGGTGAGTGTAGGAAAAAGTGGAAGGTGACCACATCCAAAGTAAACCTCACATCATTAACCAAATCAATCTCTTCACAATAACCATCATGAATAAAGCAAGTGATGTAAAGAGAATAAAATGATGATGGTCATATCATAATCCCACATATGCAAGAAACCCCTTCCCCAAATGTAATTTGCAAAACTGCAAATTACCCCCTCCATCGGAAAAGTCCGGCCGGGAAAGAACAAAGGAAAACCGGCCGGAACGGAATGCAAACTGGCAACCTCAGAAAACTGGTCCCGTAATAAATTACAGGAAAACCCCGATACTGTGCATACACACCCACATCTGTATTCCGACCGGATACAAATGCAATGAGACAAAATCTACACTGTACTAAACTAGGATCCGGCTTAAACCAAAGCCGGCTAGTAATATCCGTTCGATCCTGATCCGTGCAATACCGCACGTATCTGATCGAACCTTGCCATATATCCATACGGCCACTAGTACAAACCGTCCGATCCTGATCCGTGCAATACCGCACGTATCTGATCGGACCCTGCCATATCTCCATACGGCCTCTACAGCGTTTCGCCCGAAAGCTTGAGTAACTGAAAGTGTGGTGGACTCTAAAGACTCGTCAATACTATGGCTGTGGATTTAACCACTAGCACGTCAGAGGTATAAGCCAATACGTGATGGGCCACCAGCTATTGACCAAAAGGGACGTCGATGAGCGAACTCATCCTGACACCCTACTGAGCCTGTCAGTGACAATATCCGTACAGTCCGGTCCGTTCGTCTATGAGCATCGCATGTCGGGCCTAGGGGGTTGGTAAAAGTCAGACCCCCAAAAGCGGTACAAATCGTGTCGGAGTGTAGCCCAGAACACCCTGAGATACTACTGGAATACCTACCAGTAAATCTCCTGCCTCGGCCGAGGGCTTTGTGTAATGGCTCTCCTAGACACAGCGCGACCTCACCCCCAATACCGGGAGAGACGAACCCCTGAAGATCCGCTCACTGCCTCCATGTGGCTCGGGACTGTACCCAACTAAAACCTGTTTGCACGACTCCTTTGAGCCGTGGTAGGGTAGTAATCAAAGTACAGTGGGAACTCACACGAGACAAATGACGATCCCCAGGTCGATGAACTAACCTGTACACATGTCACCAGGGAACTGCTATCTGACGTCAGGTATAAGACCAACTAGCATGTTCCCGGCGAGTCCTGTCCGGTGTACTCATAACCCAATGAGCACCTGTATACATCTTAGGTGTACCAACTGACACCAGTGGCTTATGAGACCGGCCGCCGCCCCTCGTCGGGGTCTCGACTGTATACACTAGTCTACTCTGGAGAATCGATGCCCTGTCTCGAAACTCCCACGACTAGGGAGCTTTTAAGGATGTGCTTATAGACCACCAGCTCTCACGTATATGATCGCCATCATACTGCCGGCAGTCAAGCAAGAATCCTAGGGGCTCTATCAGCGTGTAATAGCGACCTGTAAGGTCACCTGAAGCAGTACACGATGATAAAGATAAACCAGATAGCATACTATCATCTCGAGTAAGACTGCCCTACCGGGATAGGTCCTCCCTCAATCATTGCAATCACGTGCCTGTGATCCAATAATTGACTCTGAGGGCACTATCTCCAACAGTAGTTGGCGTATTGGATACGTGCAGGGTTCCGATCGATTGGTGTACATTGTACTCGGACTTTCAATTGGACAGTTGATAATACTAGCCGGCTCGGGTTTGAGCCGGATTATAAAATCAGGTATTGATTTAATAATTTGCGTATATGTATTTCGATACGTATATTCTAGTATTATATTATTTTTGTTATTCTATCTCTTTGGGTATTCGTATTTCGGTACGGATACAGGTATGTATATACAGTTGAATGTAATCCGTATTTTTTTACCAGATAACATTCTAGAAGGTGCCACCTCATTTTAGGGTTTGACCATTTTCATTAAATGGAAAAATGAGGTGGAATATAGCATTATGGGTATGGTGAGAACCATACTTAAATAGTGCACACAAATGAATTCTTAATTCATTTGTGTTCACTATTCAAGTATGGGAGGAATTTAAAAATGGAAAAATGGTTTTTACAAAACCAAGCATGCTACTTTCTCTCTCCAAGGTTGAGCTCATTTTTGCAAGCATGCTTGTTCTTCTTCACTTGGGTTTTCTTGAGCTCCTCCCTCACCATTTCTTCTTTAGCTTTTCATTGTTGCCTCCGCCTTCATGATATGAGATAGATAACACTTAGACTACATTCACTACATCCTAGGCTCTCTAGGATAGTATCCTAGAGATCCTAATTGCTCCACTAGCATCTTGGTGTGGAGCTAAAGCCGGAATTACATCCCTCGAGGTGGATCGTCTTTGATGAAGGAAGACCGGCGACCAACTTCGTTCAAGCACATCTCAAGGAGCCATGGAGAAAGATGAAGACCGAAGGACATGGTTCTATTCGGTATAATCTTTCTAACTTGTAGTTTAGCACCTTTTGTTTGCTAGTATAGTGTTTGTGGGTTCGATTTTGGGATTGGGTTCCGTCGGCGCCAGATCTTTATTCGTCATTTTTGTTCCGCACCGGCCACAGGGCGCCGGCATAACCCAGCAAGTGCTGCCTCAGATCTCGATACATTTTCGTGCCTCTCGGATGTACAGAATAAGCTGAACTGTAAGCCTCAGCTAGTACTTCTTCTCGAAAATCCCCCTTGGGAACGCAGAGTCTGCTACCGAATCTCAAAGAACCGTCTTAATGTATGAGTAAGTTTGTTCTTAGTCCCGCTTCCACCTGCTCTCTGGACTTCTGCAGTCGAGGATCGTCAGTTTGCGCAGCCTTAATGCGTTCTACAAGTGAAGACTACACCTGTAACTGCCAAAACTGCCTGATTGCACCCGGTGTAACAACCTCTAGTTCGAGCTTCTGAAAATCCTCAATGATGCCCCTCTGACTGTTCAACGTCATGACCGCTGGCTTGCGACTAAGAGCGTCGGGTATGACATTTACTTTCCCCGGATGGTACTTTAACTCTAAGTCGTAGTCTGCCATTAGTTCTAGCCATCGGCGTTGTCTCATATTCAATTCCCTCTAAGAGAACACGTATTTCAGACTCTTGTGATCCGTGTACACTTCTACCTTTCCGCCCAGTAAGTAATGTCTCCAGATCTTTAATGCGAAAACCACTGCGGCAAACTCCAAGTCGTGTGTTGGGTAGTTCTTCTCGTGATTCTTCAGCTGTCGTGAGGTATAAGCAACTACCCGACCGTGTTGCATCAGAACGCAGCTTAAACCATTCCCTGAATCATCGATGTATATCACCAAACCACCTGAATTGTCTGGCACTGTAAAAATAGGTGTCGTGGTCAATTTTTGTTTCATTCCTTCAAAAGCCTGAGTACATTCCTCCGTCCATACGTATGGCACTTCCTTCCATGTTAGCTAAATTGGGGGTCAGGTGATTGCAAGGTTCAAGGATGGGATAAAGTAATTACTAGCAATAAGAGAAAGAAATTTTGTAAGAAGGATCAATTTCAAGCGGGCTTTAAAGGTATAATATTTGAGGACAATTTGATCGAACCAGAACTTTATTATTTAGAAAAAATTGACGGAGTACAACTGAGAGATAAACGTGGCCCTAAAGTATACATCGTTTTTATTTGGCCCAAACAAAAGAAAAATAAGTCGCGCCAGTCGCGATTGTGGAAGTTCAACAAGTTGCGATAAGTTCCCGCGCTAAGATAGGGGCGTCCATTCTCATGGTGCCTTGCCGAGATATCTGCCTGAGGTTCTTCAGCCTCGAGTTCCTCTTCACTCGAGGTTTCATCCTCCGATTCCTCCTCGGCTGAAGCTTCATATTCAGATTCCTCCCCTACAGGGTTTTCTTCTCATGGCTCTTCCTCTTCGGCGGTAGCTCCCTCATCGGAATCCTCCACCATATGCTCTGCCTCTTCCGGTTCCCTTTCTGGATTCTCTTACATAGGGTCTTCATCAGGATTCTCCTCTTCAGGATCCTCATCTGGATCCTCCTGTTCATACCAGAATATTGCATTTTATACCGCCCATTCTTACGCTCGTTTGGTTATAGGCAGGTGCTTTTAATCCATGTTTGCTACATATTTACAGGCCACAGTTTTCTAGTCCAAAATAACGCAATTGATACAAAATCTCCACTGTTACGCCAAAATACAGAACATCTGTTGACAGCAGATAAAAGCCGGGTTCCGGTCATCCGTATTCGTCCAGTGCCGCGCACTGGTTCCTGAGACAAGACATATGACAGTGGTCATTCGTGTCTCGGACAAGCACAGAGCACGAAAGGGGCAGCACAAGAATCAATGGGTGCGCGGAGCTCGAGGGAGAAAGGTCAAATCAATCAAAAGTGTAGCTATGTTTGGACTGTGCAGATCTGAAGCAATTGTGGAAGCAATTTGCAATTTGGTATATATAGAACAACATAGGACAGAAGAACAGACAAATCCACAAAATACGACATGTCAAATCATCTAAATGGCCGTGGTTCCGCGGCATAAGCACGCTTAGGCCGCGGAACCGCGGCCGTATAGGCTCCTCAGATGATTATTTTCAGGGGTAGGTTTGTCTTTTCCTGTAGGGTCAGAATGTTGCCCTAGATTTCCAGCTCCCTGCCTATAAATACCCCAGTTCTGAGCCAAGCCAAGGAGTTCATTCTTATACCTCTTTTTTGTTAGTTTTTAGTCTTCTTCTTCTTCATTCTTTCCTCCATGAAAATGTAGTGTGAGCATTGAGTGGATGTTAAATGAAGATGAGGGTTTTTGTATCATTCTTTTTTGCTTAGCTTCCCCCTTGAGCTCTCTACCTTAACTTGATCTTGTAACCTCTTAAGTGAGCTTGCAAGTTTAAGCTGTGGTCATTGGTCTCAAGGGGTTGTATTATTTTGTTCTCTCTTTTGTGTTTCATTTCACATGAGTTATTTACCCTTCTCTTGATCTTACAACCTCTTGATTGAGCTTGCAAGTTTAAGGGTTGGCTATTGATCCCATGGCTTGTCTTGAGTTCTATGGTTCCTAGTTTCATTTCTTGCTCATTTAATTTCATGCACTTAAATTCCATGCACTTTTAATTACTTGCTTGTAATCTTTTCTTTTCTTTGTTTATCTTTTCTTTTGCTCTTTTTGGTTCGTTTTGTGAATGGTTGTAATTATTGTTGTTAAGAATAAATACGATATTGTAAGTTAATGTTTCTTTGCTCATTTCCTTTTCCCGTTATTTTCCATTGAACTCCGCCCAAACGTTATGCAAGCGCTCCGTTAGGCATCCTACCCTACCAAGGTAACGGTGATTCCTAACCGCGACCGGTTGCGTTCGGTTTGGCCGGAGGCGAAAGCAAGAGACAAGAACGGAAGGATAAGGGTAAATAAGCCGGATTCCATGAATACCGTGCTTAAATCCCCTAATCCATGTTGTTGCCGATTGCTCTAGCTTCAATTGGTCAAGACTCGGCTTAAAGGTTTTAAGTGTGGATTTCTTTAGCTTACACTTTCGTATCTTTTTCTTAACAACTTTATACTTGCATATATCACTTAGGATAGATTTGAACAAACATATACACATTCTTTATTGACCCGTCTAAAACTCGAACGGACATACAACCATCTCCCTGTAGATCGACCCGTGCTCAACCGGCTAGCTGCAAAGCGACACCATCTTGATTGCAGTTAATTTTAATTCTTTCAATCAAATGGCGCCGTTGCCGGGGAGACGGTAGCGTATTTTCTTTCTTGTTATTTGGGTTAATATTCTTTTTGTATATATTTATAAATAAAAAAAAAAAATTTGTTATTTTTGATAATTTTTATGAGCAAGTCTGCAGATTTTTGCGGATTTACGAACTGCGATTGTGGGGAGCAAAATGTACGTTCAAGACTAAGGTGATTGCAAACTACAGTGCCAAAGATCCGGGTAGTTTGACCCGCGCAAGCGAACTTTTCAAGTTTACCGGATTTGATTCAACGGGGGTTTCCTAACCCAAAAACTTAACGGTACGTACTTTGCTAACACCTTCTTCTCAAATCCGACGCATCCAATATACTATTCTTTGCAGGATTCTTTGCAAGTTCGCTAGCAAACGCTAAAAATTGACTAACCCGTATTTGTTGCAGTGTCGTGCTTAAACTAAAAAACGATTGTTTGATTCTTTATAGAATTTTTATTGAATTGCGCATTGCATACATTAATACGAACTTAAGGGCAAGCGAACCCCACAACATACGGTAAAGGATTTCATCTCCTTTTCCGTAGCCCACAAATCACGAACTTGAGCATAACGTTTACCCGCAAAAACTTTAAAAGAAACTAGATTTTAAGCCTTAAGGACTTCGCGCTCACTAGGAGAAGTTAACCGTGTTTAGAACCTCGCTTAACGGTACATTGTTTACGGGGTGTCTAGGAAAGTGTTAACGGCGAAACCGCCAAAAGAGAAAGGGTTATTTAATTAAGGACCTTCGCGAAAGCGTCGGAAAACCTCCCCTTATCTCTGCACTTACCTGGCCTCGTGATCAGTGTATCTTAAGCCCGTTTCTCGACACAGTTTTACTTCGACAATCAAGTTCTGGAGCAGGTCTAGTTGACCTAGGTGAACCCTAGAACGATTAGGTGTGTGGTATTTTTGTGTCGTGATTGTTTTTGTCCAGATTCTTTTTGTGTGTATATTTCATTCTTTTGTTAATAACTAAAAAAAATCCACATCATTTTTCCCCTCATTTTCTCTGCCTTTCTTTCTTTCTCTCTTCATATCATGGGTACCCCACCTCGCAAAACTCTTGCCGAACTTTGGTACCCACAACCAGACATTACTTCTTATGGTTCTTGCTTTGGCCGAACGTCGAACGATCCCTCCATGCCCAAAATCTCTTTGAAAGATCGGACTTGCCCTCCACAATCCACTTTGTATCAACCTTTTCAACCTCCCCTACCCTCTTATGTTGATACCCCTTTTGCAAGTCGTCCTTTGTCCGTCGCTGAACATATTGAACAATCCTGTAGCCGATCTTTCTCTCCTTTCACCACTACAGATTCTTGGGATCAACAATTCCATTCACCTTCTTATCCAAATGTTGATCCTGCTCCTGTCCAGCCATTCAATTCCTACCAGTCCTACCCGACTTTTGCACCTTCCCTAGACATTGCTTCTGAACCGCCATTTGGGAGTTTTCAGTATCCAAACAACTTTGAATCTTTTACTGAAATCCCGTCACAACCCATGTCTAGTCTGGAACAGTCGTTGGAAGACTTTAGGGTAGCGTCATGCCAACAGATGATGGATTTGAATGCGTCCATGGCCACCCTCATACAACCTACTTACCCGGTAGCTAGTTTCCAACTAGCTCCTAATTTTCCAATGTATCATGAGGCGGTTGGACAGATTGAGAATTTGAGTGGAGAGAGTGAGTTGTACCCCCTTCCAAATCAAACCTACCCGTTTCAAATTGAATCCCACAACTCCTGTGTTAAAAGTCTATCAAGTGTCCCAACTGAATTATCAATTGAAGATAGAATGTTTGATGAGTTGTGCGACTTTGCAGTGTTTGATTTACCTGATTATGAAGGGACCTTGCCAAGTGAAACCACACCCAATCCTTTTGACCTCTACACCTCCATCTTAGAACCAGAATTGATTGCAATCCATGCTTTTGGTGAGGTGTCTGAGAAAATTGACTTTCACTTGATTGAGGATATTGACGCTGGGAATATTTTGGATGATGAACCCGCAGATTTGGCTGAGTTTTCCTCTCCAATTCATCATCCCGAGTTATTAAATGTTTTTCCCGAACCCCATACGCGTCTGGATTTTGAGGATAAATGCATGGATGAGATAAATTTTGAGGAGAATATTGAGGATAGTTTTGAGGATGAACCAGTTTTAATTGATGAGTCGGATTTTCCAATTCATCCTGTCCCTGTCATTGACTGTGTACACCCTTCTGAACCTTTAACCGATACCCCTCCTCGATCACTTCCCTCTATCTTTTCCATCGTTCCGACATTGCAAGAAACCGTATCACTTTTATTTCATATGTCTGGTTTACCGAGTTCGGCGTACCCATGGTTTCTCACGAATCTTGAGGGATTTGACCCCATTTCTCGACGGGTTAATATATTAGCACAATCGCTTTTCACACATCGGTCATCACAAATTGTGCTAATTTATTCGCTCCATTTCCACCCTCAAGTTCGTATTCCACTTCTTTCTCCCTTCCGCCATTCTTCTTCTCATATACCGAGACCGTATCCTGCTTCTATCTCCATACGGTCTCGTGTATTCTCCATTTCTTTCCTCTTCACCTTCTTTCACCAACCCGCATCTTACAGAGATAGAATTTTTGAATGGTTGGTGTTAACTTTTGGCCTGTGTAAGGCCTTGTATAGATTGATACTATTCTCTTCCCCCCTAATCCTGAACTTCAACGCTTAACAGTGGAAACACTGTTTTACTTAAGTTTGGGGGGAACCTTTTTGTATATATTTTTTGTTTTCTTTTTTTGTTTTGTATATAATTTATTTCTTGGGAGCGCCGACAATTTTGACCCTCTTGGTGTAGCCAGACAGTGAGGGCACTGTCAAGTTTAAGTTTGGGGGTACGCTCGGTACGCATTTCTAACCTTCACATTCATATGTATATTTTGCATCTGCATACTAAAATCCATAAAATCCATAAAAATCAGAAAATTTTCTAAAAACATAAAAACTTTTTTGTCAAGTTAGCTAGTGGGAGAACTAAGATTCAATATTTCGACGGTTTTGTTTGATAAGATAAGAATAACTAAATCTTATTTTTAGATTTTGAAAACCTGAAAGATAACTCTCCTTTGAAGTTAACTATAGCTGATATACGTCTTTACATCACACTACACGCATCGTGAGTTTTGGAAATTAGATGACAAGTCTTTTATGTCTAAAAACTTTTAAATAGATAAATGATTTTCTGAGGATCAAATAGGTTTGTTCTGAAATAAGTAATATCAAGAATAGTTTATGAAGTGAAGCGAAAATGAAAGAATGTTATTGATGCATTAATTGGAACTAATTCTGAAAAATAACCCATCTGGAACTTGATTGGAATGATTACACACCGAACCCACTAAACACGTCTTTTATCCAAAAAAATAACTGAACTGCCGGTTATATCTCCGTTCGCATTGAATCATCATGATTTTCACGCTAAATTGTCTTTTGTTTTTGGGCCTAGGTAACTTGAGTAATTAAGTCCGCTGGGGTGTCTCTATACCTAATGCTCTAAAGCCAACTGGTTTGGGTGCATTGGCCCAAAGCTCGTTAAGAAGCCTAGAAAGTCCAGTTTAAAACAAAGTCAAGCAAGTGTTCTCTCCGAGTTAAAATTCCTAACGGTTCTTTGTGTGAGAATAATCTTGATAAAAGACAGGTTTTATAAAAAATATTTCTAGCGGAGATATGAAGGTTTTATTCTATGATAAAGACTATTGCACGTTCATAAAGGTGTGTATGAAATGAAAACAAGAAAAAGGTGGAGTGAAAAATAAGACCTAGTTTCCTGTTACGGAAGATAGAAATTCTGAAATTGAAACTTTACTGGAAAACGAAACTTGAAAAATGCTTAACTCTTTATAAAACTTATGTGATCCTTTTAAAATTTTTATCTGGGCTTTATTGTGTGACATAATGACTTTAATCGATCCTTCTAGAACTTAACGACACTATTTGCACTGCACGTAAAGACATATAAAATCTTTAGTTAAATAAGAAGCGAGGTGTGAAAAATAAGGTTCGATAGTCTAGACTTAGGATCATAGAATTGTTATTTTCTGAAACAAAACTTTAGGGTTTGAATCATAGTTATTTCACAAAACTAGCTTGATCGGATTTTGTGGGTGTAATCCGCTGAAAATCCTCAGGAGACAACAATCCTCCTACTAGGGACACCTAGAGGTTTAACGGCTTGTTGCACGAGCTCAGTGCAATCGCGTTCCCTGAGAAAGTGCGGTTAGGACTTTTTTGTGAATAATTGGTTTTTCTCGGGACGAGCAAAAGTTAAATTTGGGGGTATTTGTTCATACCAGAATATTGCATTTTATACCGCCCATTCTTACGCTCGTTTGGTTATAGGCAGGTGCTTTTAATCCATATTTGCTACATATTTACAGGCCACAGTTTTCTAGTCCAAAATAACGCAATTGACACAAAATCTCCACTGTTACGCCAAAATATGGAACATCTATTGACAGCAGATAAAAGCCGGGTTCCGGTCATCCGTATCCGTCCAGTGCCGCGCACTGGTTCCTGAGACAAGACATATGACAGTGGTCATTCGTGTCTCAGACAAGCACAGAGCACGAGAGGGGCAGCACAAGAATCATTGGGTGCGCGGAACTCGAGGGAGAAAGGTCAAATCAATCAAAAGTGTAGCTATGTTTGGACTGTGCAAATCTGAAGCAATTGTGGAAGCAATTTGCAAGTTGGTATATATAGAACAACATAGGACAGAAGAACAGACAAAGCCACAAAATACGACATATCAAATCATCTAAATGGCCGCGGTTCCGCGGCATAAGCGCGCTTAGGCCGCGGAACCGCGGCCGTATAGGCTCCTCAGATGATTATTTTTCAGGGGTAGGTTTGTCTTTTCCTGTAGGGTCAGAATGTTGCCCTAGATTTCCAGCTCCCTGCCTATAAATACCCCAGTTCTGAGCCAAGCCAAGGAGTTCATTCTTATGCCTCTTTTTTGTTAGTTTTTAGTCTTCTTCTTCATTCTTTCCTCCATGAAAATGTAGTGAGAGCATTGGGTGGATGTTAAATGAAGATGAGGGTTTTTGTATCATTCTTTTTTGCTTAGCTTCCCCCTTGAGCTCTTTACCTTAATTTGATCTTGCAACCTCTTAAGTGAGTTTGCAAGTTTAAGCTTTGGTCATTGGTCTCAAGGGGTTGTATCATTTTGTTCTCTCTTTTGTGTTTCATTTCACATGAATTCTTTACTCTTCTCTTGATCTTGCAACCTCTTAATTGAGCTTGCAAATTTAAGGGTTGGCTATTGATCCCATGGCTTGTCTTGAGTTCTATGGTTCCTAGTTTCATTTCTTGCTCATTTAATTTCATGCACTTAAATTCCATGCACTTTTAATTACTTGCTTGTAATCTTTTCTTTTCTTTGTTTATCTTTTCTTTTGCTCTTTTTGGTTCGTTTTATGAATGGTTGTAATTATTGTTGTTAAGAATAAATACGATATTGTAAGTTAATGTTTCTTTGCTCATTTCCTTTTCCCGTTATTTTCCATTGAACTCCGCCCAAACGTTACGCAGGCAATCCGTTAGGCATCCTACCCTACCAAGGTAATGGCGATTCCTAACCGCGACCGGTTGCGTTCGGTTTGGCCGGAGGCGAAAGCAAGAGACAAGAACGGAAGGACAAGGGTAAATAAGCCGGATTCCACGAATACCGTGCTTAAATCCCCTAATCCACGTTGTTGCCGATTGCTCTAGCTCCAATTGGTCAAGACTCGGTTTAAAGGTTTTGAGTGTGAATTTCTTTAGCTTACACTTTCGTATCTTTTTCTTAACAACTTTATACTTGCATATATCACTTAGGATAGATTTGAACAAACATATACACATTCTTTATTGACTCGTCTAAAACTCGAACGGACATACAACCATCTCCCTGTGGATCGACCCGTGCTCAACCGGCTAGCTGCAAAGCGACACTGTCTTGATTGCGGTTAATTTTAATTCTTTCAATCACCTCCTCTACTACATTTTCTTGTGGATCCCCTTCTATCGGGTCTCCTTCGGGATCCTCCTCTTCAGGGTCTTCTTCTGGATCCCCTTCCACTGCATTTTCCTGTAGATCCTCTTCTATCGGGTCTTCTACGGGATCCTATTCTTCAGGGTCCTCTTCTGGGTCCTCCTCTTCATCGTCAGATCATTAATCATATTGATCTCTGGAGCTGCGACATCGACTCCCTCGTCCTCGGATTCGATGTCGTCGAAAATGAACTATGGGTCATCGACCTCGTCATCTGAACTCACTAATATACAGTTGAAAGAAATGCAAGACCGAGTGTCCTCATCGAGAAGCGGTGCCGCCCCAGGGTTGGCCATGGCCAGAAAAGTAAGGGTCATGATCAGATAGTGGAACACGAAGGAAAATAACGACTAATGATGCAGAACACGAGGAAAAAATAAATTAGATGAGATTCAAAACATGAACTTGAGTGGTGATGCACAAGTAGTATATGGAAGTGAAAGCAAGGAAACAAAGTATGATTCAAGGGACCCCTAAATTAAACTGCAATTTTATTCTAAACCCGGGGCCCAGATACCAACAAAACCATGTCACGTCCCGCTTTCCAAAATACGGAATTCAAGGGTGACAAGGCCAGCCATGCTCCTACGATCAAAGAAAGTCATGTCGTAGTCACATTTAGGTTTCTAGCATTATATGGTAATCAGTAAAATACGCACGAATAAAGAGAATGCAGTCACTAAAACTATCGGATATAAAGAAATCTGAGCTCAATGGAAGTAAACAAGAGGGCAACTAACCAGGGATATCAATGATATAACTGGTTCACTGGTCTGGATCTTCACGGTCTTCTTGAGATCAGACGAATCCACCTCTATCATTAAGCATGCATACTCAGGTCATCAGGGCGACGCAATAGCAATATTATAATAGTATTAATGAGGCAAGAAATATAAAAGTAATAATGATGGAGATAATAAATGCAGGCAATCGATATGTCAATAAACAAATGTAATATATGATCTGTGTCCCTATCGGTCTTTAAGTCACTTTGAAATCGAGTTGTGGAAAGGGATGATCATGTTTAACGAGGGTCTCGTACGTACCCGAGACTACGGTCCACTGTTATCTGGGACATAACCCTGTCAGCCGGACCGCTAGGTCCAAACCTAATATATAAGAGTCGTAATTCGAATGATCATCCTCTAAATCACTGACCTCGCTAAATACAATTTCCTTTCCACTTTGATTTTCCCCTTTTTCTCCAGGTTTCATTATCTATGAGTATGGGCTAGTTGTGTACAAGTACGCATTAATAACACGTTTTTATTCACTATTCACTGTATTGTTCATTATCACAAATCACGAATCACTCACTTTTCACTGGCGTACTTGACACAACAAAACCGATACTATTCACGTTCAGCAATGCATTATACACTGAAAATTAATAAAAATGCTCACTATTGCTGGAGGTATTACAGTCGGGTAAAACTGTGAATCATGCCGCTAAACAATTTATATGCAATACAAGTCACTATGCGTCTCATGAACTTATAAAAATCGCATTAAATCGTACATTCAGAATTAAGTAAAATGATACAGAAGTGGTAATAAGTAAACTCATTCGGAAGTTCAACGAAATTAGTTTCAAGTCAATCGGGTTTCGGGTTCGCAAATTACAGTCGTTTCATTTTAAGTGTTCGCTGCTGGAAATTCAGTTCCTGAACTGAAAGTCCATTTCGTAACACAGTTTTCACCCTATTTGGTTCAAAATTAGGCAATGCTATAGTTGAACAATATTTAGGTTTATTAGTTAGGTTTCCAACGCACTATACGGATCGATAATATCCATAGTGTACTGGAAGTAATACATTATATAGTATCGGGGTATACGTTCTGTCCCTGCTTGGGACTGCCGTATGTACTGATGGTTTAAAATGTGATTAGAATAGTAAAAGATGGTAAAAACAAATGAAATCACTTCCAATAGTTAGCTATAAGATTTATATTCACTACGGTATAAGTTTCCGCATAATACCATTTTCATACAGAAACGTGAAAGCATTTCAATTCAAGTATCGACAGCCGGTGGTGCTTTGGACTGCAGTCCAGATCCGCAATTCTCCCAGATTTTCTTTATCATGACTGATTAGGATTTAGTGGGAAAAAATATATTACTGTAGGTTATTCCTTCAGGTTCGATATGAGTCCTGAAACACTACAATACAATTTATACATAATTTATTATAAATTTTACGGGTAAGCATGTATGAAAATTCCAGATTTTACGACAGAAATTGGGGGTACCATTTTATGTGTGCAACGACGCTCTTTTGCAACCAAATTTCTACAGGATATTCATTATCCTTACATGGGTTCATTAAACCCAAGTTCCTTTATTTTAAAATAGGTTTTAGTTTAGGATATGTTCGAAAACTAGCTTAAGTAAATGGTTATCAATGAAAAGTCAATTTCGTACTTGACGAGCATGAGATTTGAACCATATGAATTATGAGCGTTTTCAAACACGGGGTAAAAGCCACTAAATGGATTAATTCACTAAAAGCAACGACGCATGCTCATAGTGGCAAATGATTCGATTACAGTATTCGATTCAAGCATATAATCATAATAGAACTACTTAACTAATATATCTATATAGCATGTAAAAGAAAGCGAAATTCACTTGCTTGTGACGACCGACGGTCACGAAGACGATGATGGCGGTGACCCACAACAACGGTACGCACAAGGCTACACAAGGCTAGGATTCAGGCTTGGCCTCGGCGATGGAGATGGAGCTGCGGGGACGATGGCAGTGACGGTGTCGAAAACAGCGGAGGTAACGGTGATAGAGGAGGCAGTGTCACAGTGAGGAGCTTAAGCAATGTAAGTTCGGTGTAAAGCATGACAAAGTGGCTCAGTGGTGTTGGGTGCAGACGATGTGGCCGGCAAGGAGTACGTCGGCGGCAAGAGGAGGTGTAGGCTCAGCTGGGGCTTGGGAAAGTGGCAAGTGGTGGTGATCGGCTTCAGGGAGTTCGTCAGTGACGAGGTGATGGGGTGCGATGGAGAAGTGGGTTGCGGTGGCCGGAGGTGGCCCGTGGGCGGTAGGAATGAGGGATGGTCGGGTTCTTGGTGTCAGGGATGAAGGTGATGGTGGTGTCGGGCGGTCGGGGAAGAGATAGGTGAGGGGTGTGACGACGGGAAGGTGAGGCGAAGGTGGAGGCGAGATCGTGATCGGCGATGGGTTTTCTTAGGTCGTCGGGGTATTGGGTTCACGTCTTGGTGCAGGGTTTTGCTCGGGTTTAGCAACGGGGAGAAGGAGGAAAGAGGAAGATGGAGATGAGGATGGTGAGGGATGGTCGGCGGTAAGGTGGCGACGATGGCGAGGCTAGGGGTTAGGGTTCTTGGGTCGTGGGTTTCGTCACGAGGAGGCGGGGCTGTGGGTTCGAAGGTAGCGGGGTTGTCCAGGGTTGAGTCATCGGGGACGAGGGTGATGATGAGATGAGGAGGCGACGTTGTGCGGTGGCAAGGCGATGGAGGCGGCGTATGGGTTCGGGTATCGCGGAGAAAGGCCAAAGGGGGAAGAAGAAATTGAGAACGGGGAGAGGGTGTTAAGATCCAAGGGAGAATATTGTATATGTATAATGAGAGGAGAGAGGGAGAGTGAACGAGAGGTGGGAGAGAGAGTGTGTGAACGATAGGGTTTTTTAAAAGTAATTAATTGAAAAATTATGAAGAATAGAAAGAGAGTAAAGGAATTTAATATATATAATTATTAGGTTTTGATTTGGGGTTTAATGAAATGGATTGGGTGGGATTTGGATTTAAATGGGAAATTTTAAATTTGAAAAAAGGGAGAAAGTAATATGTTGGTTAAAAGTAAGGTTTTGGGTTGTTGGGATTGGGCTCAAGAAAATTTAAAAGAAAAGAGTGGAATTTGAATATGGACTTGGGCTTAGGGTTGGGTCCATAGGAAACAAAATAATTAGAATATAATACAAAATTTAAAATGGGTAGAACATTTTATTTGAATACAGGTATTGGCATAGATAAAAACCGGGCATTACATCATGCAATCTTTTGGGCTTCCAAAACGTTAAAAAAATATTAAAAATAATTGGGGCTAATGAGATTCGAACACTCAGCTTATAGGACAGTAATTTAGAGCCTTAATCAGTGAGCTATAAGGAGTTTCTTATAAATAAGTTATCAATAATAACAAATAACTCGAATTAAGAACAGAAATACACTCCTTTTATAATATTGGATCAATAAAAGTGTCTAAGAATTTTAGCGTCGTTACTTCCTATCCATCTTTAGTAAAATTTCGTACTCGAAATTTACACAGGAGGATGTTGTAATAGATTCAAGCAAACAAGGTGATTATGAGAAAGATCGAGATGAAGAAAAAAAGTTTACACCTTCGTTTTCGTTGCGTCGAGTCAGGGTCATCGGGAAAATAAGAAGGGATTCAAGAGAATAGGAGTCAAGATTTCAGTCGTTACATCCTGGAAGGGAAACCTCTCTTTAAGACGGTTTCCGAAGGCGGAAACCCCTTTTGGGAGGGGGTTCTAACAGTGGAAACTTCTCATTGGGAGGGGGGTTCCGACACGGAATATGGGTTGTGGCCTATATTTCCGTGGATCTCATGGAAGATCCGGCGCCGAAGGGGGTTTGTAGGGGTGAAAGCTTATCGCTTTCATCCCCAATACATCGATTTTATGTATTTTGATAGTGCACACAATTCTTCATCCATGTTGCTTGCTTGGGGTGAAAGCCAGGTTTTCACGCCAAGAGTTTTTCTTCTTCCTTTTTTTTCGATTTGATAAGGAAAAGAAAAGTCTTTTATCTCGTTTAGGGTCTTGATATAGTTTTATTTTGATTTTTAAGAGGAAAAAAACTCTTTTTATGAGTTTCTAGATGTAAAAGATGAAGTGAGAGATAAAAGAGAAAATTGCCTCAAAGAAGATGGAGACTCAAAATCCTAGAAACAATTGAATGAGTTTTTCATTTATTTTATGGACGGGGTTTAAATACCCTTTACATTTTGTACTTGAAGCCTTGGGCTTTACAAAATTAGCTTTTTGCCAATTTATTTTTACCAAATTTTATAATAAGTATACTTATTACATTTCTTCCTTCGCATGGGGCCGGCCTCCATGCTTGAGAGCTTGGACCCGGTTTGGACCTACTTGACTTGAGTTTGGGCTTGGACCCACTTGTTTGGAGTTTGATTTTAACTTTAATTTTTTTACTTTTAGTCAATGGGGTGTAATTTTTGACCCCAACAAAAATAATTTGTTATAAACTACTAGTTAGATGTGCTAATATATACTAAAATGGTAAACTTTTGATCCAGGCGAAACAGATGACTAACCTCGTATCTACAAGGATCCGTCCCCGATCAACCATAATCCGCCCATACCAAGCTAGCTGCTTTGGATCCTCCCCTGCCTTGTTCATCTTATAGGCTTTGGATGCACCGACGCTTCCCTCTCAACTTTTTCCCAATCCTATCATGGATGACTGTTTTTAAAGTCATGAATTATTAATGTTTATGAATTGAAAAAAATCAGGCTTGAATCTACCACAATTCTTCCAAAAGACAAAGTCCATAGACTTATCCTTGTTTGGCACTAGTATCTATATGTTGTAGATTTCACCATTTTGTCTCTTGGTGTATTGTGATGGAATTTCAAACCCGGGACGTAATTTATTGCTCTTAAGAATTTATTGTAGTAAAGTTGGTGCGTGGGTGGGGAGGGGAATAAAAGATAGGAAGCTTTAAATGGATTTGAACAACTTTTACATCTTGCTTCTCATTCATGTGCCCACTTGCCATAACAAGAAACCGTCTCTCTGTAATGGGAAAATTATTAAGTGCATAGACAAGATAATAGACTCAGAGATGGGGTCTGCCTTTTTATTTTTCTTTCTCTATCTTTTATGATCGCATATATATGACCGGTTTACCGAATAATTTCTCTTATATAATCTGGTACGTAGCAACGTTGAGAGAGAGAGAGAGAGAGAGATGACCTCAAGCACAACAGAAGCCAAACCTCATGCAGTGTGCATGCCTCTACCATTTCAAGGCCACATCCATGCAATGCTAAAGCTTGCCAAGCTCCTCCACTTCAAAGGCTTCCACATCACTTTCGTGCACACCGAGTTCAACTTCAAGTGTATCTTGAGAAGCTCCGGCGTTTCTTCTCTCCAGAATTTGGACCACTTCCGGTTCGCGACCATCCCCGACGGCCTCCTGTCTTCGGACCCGGATGCAAGCCAAGACCTTGATTCCTTACTCATCGCTATCCAAACGAAATTCGCTAATCCGTTCGGAAACCTCTTGAAGAGTCTGAATGAACCATCAGCGGGGGTGCCTCCGGTTACTTGCGTGGTTTCCGATTGCCTCGCCAGTTTCACCCTCGGCGTCACAGATGAACTAGGGATCCCCAACGTGTTCTTTTGCTCCATGAGCGCGTGCGGCTACATGGGGTTTATTCATTATAAGGAGCTTGAAGAAAAAGGATTGATGCCACTCAAAAGTAGGAAAAAGAGATAAGTTGTACATGTTCAAAATTTAATTGATATCGTGCTCTTATCTAATAATTTTTGTAATGTTTTTGTTTTTGGATCTTCTAATCTTTGGCGTTTCTGGAAAAAGACATCTAAATCTTCTTATATTTCTAAAAAATAAATTTCAAATTAAACTAAATTAGTCTTCCTGCTTTGACTTACATCCTATTAACATTAAAAAAAGTTTAGTTAGGGAATTACTAATAGTGCTCTTTATAGTCCTCAAATCACTGATTTACCCATATCAATAATTAGGCGCATTAGGTTTTGTTCGTTTCTCGTTACCAACGGATATATAGGAGGTACAGGGTGGTGGAGAGAAGGAAGAAAGCCGGAAGAGGATGATGGTGAGAAGTGGGGAGTACTCACCATCTTTATCGTTATCATCTAAGATATTGGTATACCAAATTTCATATGATTCTACAACATTTTCACCGTTGATTTAGCAATGTAAAAAGTTCTATTGTCGGCAAACCGTTAATTTTGAACCCACTAAATCAACGGTGAAAAGGTTGTAGAATCACATAAAATTTGATGTACCCACATCTTAGATGATAACGATGAAGATGGTGGGAGCCGATCGTCGGAAAAAATGAGAAAGTGTGTATTTTTTCGACGTCATAGAAGTAAATTCCCTTGTATGGTTAATCCCCTCTCTCTCTATATATATATATTTCTTGGATGTTCTTCAGCGAAAAAGAAGTTTGTTTTTCTGTTCCTCTGAGCTTACTGGACACCCGTTAGATTAAATTCCTTTGAAACTTAAGTATGTCTATCATACAGAAAACATTCAGAGACAATTCAGTAAGATATATAGACTTTCTAATTAAGTTGGCAAGGAATCCAACTTCTAATTACATTCACTTCAATTAATTCTTCAATTGGGTTAAAAATGAAACACATGAAGTACCTATTGGTTTTCTTTTATCATCACGTGGGATGCAATTGTGTTTGTTAAGAATAGCTGTGTGTTAACTTGTTGGAACTATTTTTTTTATAAACATGTTAACTTTTATTGTATTTGAATGGTGAAAGGATAAAATAGTAAATTCATGATCTTGAAGGTATGAGTTGGCATGCTTTGGGTTTAGAGTTGCAAGAAAGATTAATTTGCCTCAATTTTTTGAACAATTTTATGAGAAAAATGATGAATTTTTTGTGCACTCTGATGGTACTATTTGTTTTGGTTACATGTTATAATTGCAACTTCAAATTTCATATAACATAATCTAATGTTATGTTCTTGTCTTATGGTTTAGATGAAGATTTCGGTAATGGAAATCTTGACACTTTCATTGACTGGATACCGGGAATGAAAAACATCCGACTGAAAGATCTTCCAAATTTCGGACAAACATCCGATCCTGATCACATCAAATTTAACTTCCTAAAAGATGAAGCACAACAAGCTTCTCGCGCGTCTGCAATCATCATGAACACCTTTGACGATTTGGAAGCCGAAGTTGTTAAAGCAATGGCGAAGTTTCTCCCTCCTATATACACCATAGGTCCTCTAACCTTAACATGTCGCCAAAATCTCAACGGCTCGACAAATGCAGTTGGGCCGAATAACTTGTGGAAAGAGGACGCTAGTTGCTTAGAATGGTTGGATAGAAGAGCGCCGGGATCGGTAATGTACTTGAATTTCGGAAGTCTAGCCTTGATGACCAACGAGCAAATGACTGAGTTTGCGTGGGGGCTGTGTAACTGTGGTCATGACTTTCTATGGGTACTCAGACCTGATGTCATGGAAGGATATTCCGCTAGTCTGCCTAAAGAGTTTTTTGATAAGACTAACGGAAGAGGTTTGTTGATTAACTGGTGCCCACAGGAGGAAGTACTCATGCATCCGTCTGTTGGAGGATTCTTAACACATTGCGGGTGGAATTCAATAATGGAAAGCATAAGCGCAGGCGTGCCGATGCTATGCTGGTGTTATTTTGCCGATCAACCAACAAATTGTTGGTATATGTGCGACGTGTTAGGGATAGGAATGAGGATAAATTACAATGTGAAGAGAGAGGAAGTAGAAAGGATGATAAAAGAGCTAATGGAGGGAGAGAAAGGAAAGGCAATGAGGAGAAAGGTGTCGGCATGGAAAGAAACCGCCGAGAGTGAGACGGTAGAAGGCGGGAAGTCTTTCATGAATTTCGAAAGAGTAGCCAAAGAGGTGATTTTCAGCAAAAGATGAATTCGTGGAATTTGCAAGTTCGTGTGTGTGTGTCTATATATATATATATATATATATATATATATATATATATATATATATATATGCATGTTGGAATAAAGTTTTATAACCGAAAAAAGGTGCATGTTATCTTTTCAATGTATTTGTTGTTTTAAGAAGTTTTCAAAGTGGATGCCTCCGGGTTTGAAACTGAAATAAAATTGTTGTTTGCATGAAGAATTTATATAGGGGTTGTTTGTTTGACAGTAAAAGGACATGAAAAAAGCTTTATTTATACTGGACCGAGCACTTTTTTAGTGTTTAAGGTCATTTCCTTTGTTTGGTTGTGTAGAGTGGGGATTAATGAAACTGGTAAGGGCGATATCATGACAACTCAGCAAAAGAAAGAAACTGTTTTCCTTCACAAAAGTCGTGAAATCTCACATGAGCGACTAAAATATTATTTGTTTGATTGTTTTCCAAAGGAAAAGTGGTTCAAAGGGTCAAATCATCCATCTTAAAGTTACTGCCGTTGAATTTGATTTAAATTCGGGATTAGATACGATTTAAATCTAATCTATTTAATTTAGCTTTAACTATAATCCCGGTAGTTTAAATCCATATCTATCTCTAATTTTTATATGGATTTATCTCCGAGTATTTATTTATCATATAAATACGAGACTTTCTTTAGGGTTTTGTGTATTCATAATTCTCTAAGAATCTAGGGTTTGATTAGAGTGGGAGAGACCGTCAAGCACGGTCACGGGATAGAGAGAGGTTTTGTAAGAGCGGGTATTTCTTTGTAAGGAGGGTGAGAAGTCCGTGTAATTTTTTGTAATTCTTTTTCGTAGTGAAAGTTCTCGTCGCGGTTTGCAGGATTAGATACTAGTTACGCCGAACCTTTACGGTAAATCTTGTGTGTTGTTTTTAGTGTGTTCTTTTTGTGTAATTTGATATTCGTCGCAGTCTCTTTCATCATACCTTAAATCAAAGGTTTTGTATTTTCTGTTGCACAGTAGATACGTAATGCTTACACTACCAACAATGGACCAAATAACAAATATGATGAAAACTTGAAATTTTTAATCTTACATTGTTAAAACAAACAAAGAAATTAAAGTTATAGGATAGTGTAGAATTTCATTTGTTATCACATGAATTTTTCCTAATTTAAAATCAACAAAACAAACATGCCTGTATTGTAGGAATTTGGATGAGAAAAAGCAAGGCTGACAAAGAATTCCGAGTCATGCATAAATCGAGAGAGTTGGTTTTGTTTTGAAAATTAATTCCATCATTCCCTAGCAAGTTAGACGTGTTTATTTTGTGTTAGTTGCCCGCTGGTGCATGTCGTGTGATTAGCATGCGAGTAATCAGCCACACTTACGTAGCAAACACGTGATCATCCTTTATTTCTCTCATTAACGATCGATCAAGTTTTACTCCCGACTATCCTTGCGCCATCGGGGATTTTGTCATGAAAAGATTTGACATTTTGGCCGCATGCACACAGCCAGAGCCCGTTAGCTCTGTAGTAGAGATTAATTTATTATACTTATTATGAAAACTAGATTTTTTTTGCTGACTTGGACAAAAATATTGTATCCAATGAAATCACACATAGCATGCGTTATATATCCCAAATACCACTCGCTTATCTTGCACAGCGATTTAAGATTCAAGTAAATATCGTTGGACTTTTAGCAAAATGGCAAATTTTTATTACTTAATTTTACTAAATCCCATTAAATGACTTGCAGACATTGAATCATAACAGCCACATGCAAGATGCCGTTTATTTATAGTATAAATTACTGTAGGGAATTTCCCCGATCATTGTCATTAATTTCTCGATTGCCCATGTCCTGCTGGTAATTTTTTTTTGGCATAATTTCTCCAAACTGTCTTATAGTGTTTTGCGGAATCTCAGAATATTTCCATATACTTTAAAATGGTCAATAAATTATCCTATTTAATGGTGTTACATTTTAAAATGGTCAATTAATTATTCTATTTAATGGTGTTACAGTAACTTAGTTAAAAAATACTCAAAATGCCCTTATACTCTTTTTTTCCTTTCTTTTTGCAGAAAAAAAAAATTCGTTTTCTATCTTCATCCTAATCTAACTTATCTGCATTTTTGAAGGGTGTGGTGGTGGGGATTTGGAGGAAGAAGATGGTGACGGAAGATGAGGAAGATGGTGGTGGTTGGGGGTTTAAAGGAGGAAGAAGGTGGTTGTGGGGATTTGGAGGAAAAATATGATGGTTGCAAGATATAGAAGAAGGTGATGGTGGTGGTTTGAAAGAGGAGGAAGAAGGAGGTGATAGGATGTGGAAGGGGGTGATGATGGTAATGGTGTGGAGAAGGGGGAAGATGGTGGTGATGATGGTGGTTGGGATTTGGAGGAAGAAAGTGGTGGTGGTGGGATTTGGAAGAAGATTGTGGTGGCGGTTTAAAGGAAAAAGAAGAAGATGACGGTGGTGGTGTTAGGGGTTTAGAGGGAAAACTGGTGGTGGTTTAGAAGGATTTAAAGGAGGGCGATGGTGATGGTGGAATGATGATGAGGATTTAAAGGTTGAAGAAAATGGTTGTGGTTTGAAAGAGGTGGAAGAAGAACAAGATGGTGGTCGGGATAATGACGAGGTTTCGGCGGGATGATGGCGGAGAGGTTGTGCCGGAGATGGGGTTGCCACCGTCCTAACTGCGGCGGGTAGACGGGTGGATGAGGAATGAAGAAAAATTATATATTTTTAGGTATTAAATTAATTTAGAGGATAAAATATCATTTTTCTTTAGGTGAACGGTGGAACCGTCAAATATTATAGTTTCTTGTCCATTTTAAAGTATATGAGAGTGTTCTGAGATTCGGCGAAGCTATAAGACAGTTTTGAGAAATTAAGCATTTTTTTCAACCGACTCGCGTAAGCCTTACTCGAGCACAAACCATACCCACAAAACAACTCACACATATCCTGGAGACCACAACCTTGCCATAAAAACGTTAATTTATGGCCTTCTCCCTTCTAGGGTTCGAACCCCGTACTCTCCCTGAGAAAGGAAGCGTCATACCAACTGCTATTGCCATAGGTAAATTAAGCCTCTAAAGTCTTAAAGCTGAGCAAATGGTGTAGGGTTTGATTCCCGCTTGCATCATGTTACCGCCGTATTGTTCAAAAAATAAAATGTAAACTTACGTTAATTTCTAGCAAATTAACTAACTCTTAAATGATTGTAGTAAATCCCTTTGATTACTTTGATTTCTTAACCTCTCCTATTATAATTAGAAAAAAAAAAACCGGGGGTGATGTATAGCATTTTCTCATTTTTCAAGGAAAAAAATCATAAAACTACTACATTTAAATCAACATCACTCACACTCTCTCACATCTCCCATAAGAGGCATCTATGGATGAACATTGGAAATTGATAAGAAAAACTACATATATCCCTTAAATAGTTTTTAATTTATAAATATTCACTTTTATTATTGTATTTTTCTGATCTTTCACGTGCAGCAGATATATAAATTCTAATCAATGAATAATAAAAGCCAGGGCCCTCAAAATCTACTTAAATCAATACAATTTAAATCGGTTGTTGTGAGAAATTTATATGTCAGACTCAAATAATAAGTACAAAAAATCAATAGAATTTATATTGGTTGTTGTCTTTAATTTCCCTACAGTAATGGATCATCAATATTGTCATTAATTTCACAGTAACGGATCATCCATAAGTAGTTCAGATCAGTGTCAGTGTTACATAATTAAACAAAAAAATAATCTTAGAAAATAGCAAGATCACTGTTGCTTGTAGGATGTTAGTCTCAAATCATTTAAAAATCAAACAACTAAAATTTGTCAAAATTTGAAAAAGAATGTTAGTCTCAAATCATTTGAAGCTAGCAGTATGTTAATCCTGGTGTCTAATCAAAATGCAAGATTTAAATTTTGAAAACTCTTCTTGTAAAATTGTAAGCCAAATCACAGGCATAGTCACATAATTCGCGAATTATTCGGCGAATTCGTGAATAATTCACGAATTATATGACTGCCGATTAAATCTATGAATTATTCGGCATCACCGAACGTGCCGAATTATTGCCGAATTATTCGTGAATTATTCCCGAATTATTCCCGAATTATTCAAAAAAAAACGAATTATTCAAAAAACAGCAAATAATTCACGAAATCAAAATCTAGCGTCTCATATATTAATTTTATATTAATTTTTTACTCGAAATCCTCCCCGAACATTTCCCGAACACTTACCTAATCTTTCCCGAATACCTGCCGATATTTTCCGAATAGTTCTCCGAATCCGAATTTTCGACCTCGCCGAATTATTGCCGAATCACGAATTTATAACTAGGATCACAGGAAACATTCTTAATTTTAATAGGAGAAAGTACGTCTAACTTTTAAAAGACATCATTTTGCACCAACATTTATAATTTCCCAAAATGCTCTTCATTTAAATATTTAGTTAGAAATCTCTTTTTCATTCATTCAATATTATAATTATTTACGTATAGTACAGTGTTCCCAAAATACTTTTTATTGAATTAAATGTGGATAAATTCTTCCAATATACACCAAAAAACCATCTTTCTTCACAAAATTTCTTTCTTCCTCTTAATTTTCTTTGTTATCCATTATGAAGCAAGAAAAAAATATGTCAAGATTTTTCCAAAATTGATCAATATAACATCTCTTGGATTTTAAAAAATATGTCAAGATTTTTCCAAAATTGCTCAATATAACATCCCTTGGATTTTATAAATGTTGAAAATATTGAGAAAAAATAGGTTGCAAGTGAAGCTATGGAAGAATATTTAGCTCATTATATAAGAAGAAAGAGAAAAAATATTCTAAAAAACAAATAAAAGTTTATTATGGGAAAAAATTAAAATTTCAGGAGGTAAAGGGCTGCTTTTAGAAAGTTAAAGAGTATTTTTGAGCTGTTATGCAAAAGTTAATGCATTTCTTGCAATTTACCCAAAATTGTAAATCAAACATGTATAAAATTTAAATCTTAAATTCACTCGTATACTTTTAGAATTTAAAATTCCCAAGATCATAAACCGTTGCCACCGTCGTTAATTCCAGTGCCAGTCGTTTATAGCTCATCACTGGCCACCGAGGCCTCCGGCAATCGACCGTGCCGGCAACCATCAACCTCTCGTGGATGATCGTTGACTGCCCATCGACTTCCACCAACAACCGCCACTCGATGACCGCCGTCATCTATAGATGACCAACAATTGTAGTCGGCCACCAGTCGTTGACTACCGCTCATCGCCGATAACTTCCTATGGGCGACTGCCCACGAACAGCCATATGTTAGCAAGCTCCGTCCACTACTACAATAAAAGGTTGCCCCTACGGATTTATCCATAAGGGCAAACCACTACCCTTACGGATATAGCCGTAGGGACATAAAATTCCCCCGTAAGTGCAAAGACCGCAGATGCAAGTTTTCGTCCTAAACATACCCCTACGGAGTAATAATTGCCCCTACGTCTTAATCCGTAGGGACACTTATCCCTACGATTAATCTGTAGGGCCTGATAAATTTTTTAATTTATTAGTTTATAAAATAAAATACTTGCCCCTACGAATTTATTCGTAGGGCCTGATTTGTGCCCCTACGGATAAATCTGTAGGTCCAGATAAATGCTCCTACGGTTAAATTCGTAGGGACAAGTTTTACCCCTGTTACCAAGTCCATAGGGACAAAATATCAAGTATCCTGATATTTTGTCCCTACGGCTAACTGTGTAGGGGCAAATATTGGACCTATGGATTAATCCGTAGGTGCAACAGATGGCTCTACGGATTAATCCGTAGGGACAAAATATCAGGGTTTTTTTTATAAAAAATGGTTTCCTGTTTTTTCCCCGTCACAATAACATATACATCATATAACCAATTACATAAATATTCATAATCAAAATCTCACGCATAATATATAAAAGAAATAAACAAACAGAATACGATATCAATCTAAATTATCGTGAACAAGCAAACAACCACCAATATCGTCCAGAAAATATACAATATGTATCATAGAAGTACATACATCCTCAAAAATATAAAAAAAAAGCTACCCTATCTCGGTCCAGCTCCTCCACCTCTGATAAACGCCATAATCTGGCGCATCTGCTCCTCGGTGCAGGCCCGAGTCGTCAAAACCTCGACTAATGAAAGAGCGGACTGTACGGGAGTCTAAGCGGGTTGTGGAGCTGCAGGAGTGGTCTGTGCAACCGCAGCCGAGGTAGTGGCTTGCGGAGCCAGAGAAACCTGTGGGAATTTTATCATTGTGTGATAAAATCGCATAAGTTAACTTGAGTTGATCTATGCGATTTCTCAATGACTTTTCAGTCCGTCGATCTTACTTTTCACAATTTTTATTTTCTTGCTAAATGATCCTGAGAAATCTGTGGGAACTTTCAAATCATACTACACCTGCAGGAACCTTTTTTTCTCCGGTTGTGACATATGATACGCGGTATTGGGAAGTAAAAACTTGCCTGGTTTACCCGCTATCGGTTTAGAATGCAATTCATTTTTAATTTCCCAGTCCTGAAGATCCATCCGAGTACGGAGCTTGTCTTTCGATTTTCCGTCTTTACAAAGAAATAAGTTGAGTACGTGCTCGGATACTCTCTTCTCTATGTGCATAACGTCCAGACAATGACGCGCTAAATTTGTTGACCAATACAAAAACTCGTAGAAAATGCTTAATTTGTTCCAGTAGGAGGGTTTGACCTGTTTTGCCGGATCTATTCCGAAGGTCACATTATTATAACCATCCCACTGAGCAGTCACGTTCTCTCCGGATAATGAAACTAGAAGTCCAAGAAGCTTCTGATGACCATCAAAGTGAGCAGTGTATAATCTGTAGGGATGGTCTAGTGGTACGAAAAGACGATGACCGCAATAGCAAACCTTCCTGCTAAAATTCAAGAATTTCGATATTATATGATGGAAATAAATACATGCTTTGTGACCATATACGGACCAACCTGATAACATTCCATACACAGGAAAGTCATTAATTGTCCACATTAAAGTCGAACGCAGTGTGAAGGTTGTATCTGTGTTTGTATCGTAAGTCTCTACATCATCAATAAATAAAGATTTTAACTTATCGATCAGAGGTCGGAAATAGACGTCGATATTGTTTCTCGGTGAGTTTGGTCCGTGAATAAGAAAAGGCATCATAAAGTAGGATTGATCCATAACCAACCAAGGTGACGGATTATAAACTATCATTACAATGAGCCATGTGATGTGGCTTCCAGCCATATAGTTGAATGGGCAGAAGCCATCACTAGCGAGTCCGAACCTGACATTGCGAGAATTGCTACTGAATATTTCGTGCCTCCTATCAAATCCTTCCATGCCGGTGAATCTCTTGGATGACTTATTTTTCCACCTTCACTTGGAGGAGCACGGTGATGCCAAATAATTGCCTCGGCTGTTTTCTTGCACCTGAATAGCCTCTGCAGTCTCTGTGTTATGGGAAATTATCGTGCTATCTTGACAGGTATATCGGGCTTCTTATCAGATTCTTTCGGCTTATACATGGCATCTCCGCATATTGGACACTCTTTTAAATGTGAATTCTCTTTTCGATACAACACGTAATTTTTAGGACATACTTGAATCTTCTCATACTTCAGACCCAAATCAGACATCATTTTCTAGGCTCCGTACCAGCTGTCGGGTACGCTATTTTTCGGGGGCATAGAATCTTTCAAGAACTTCATAAGCATCGTGAATGACTTGTTGCTCCATCCATTTAGACACTTAATCTGGAAAAGTTGGACAAATCATAATAGGGTGGGATACTTTGCATTCTTATAAATTGGTCTTCTAGCATTATTCATGAACTTTTCATACTTATCCGCACGCGATCCTTGACCGGAAGGAATGTCATCTTCGGTAGGAATACTATCACCTAGAGCAGCCTCTACCATATCCTCAATTTCTTCTTCTGGAAAGAAGTTACCGTCTTCTTCTTCTGCCGCATTATCGTCTTCTCCTTTTTCTTCTGCCGCATTACTGTCTTCTTCTTCTCCTTCTTTGTGATATAGCCAAGTTGTATAAAATCTAGTAAAATTATGTTTAACGATATGAAGCTCTACGAATTCTACATTCTGCCAGTACTTATTCCCACATCTATCGCACGGGCAGAGAATTTTTTTTAACACGATCTTATTATGTGCGCGTGCAAATTCAATAAAAGCAGCAACTCCTGCGACAACTTAGATTGCATACGTTATTACCAATCCACGTACATCCGGTCTTTAACTCTGATGTACTCATGGGCCATGTTAGACTGTATAACATATAAATTGTAGGTTATGATGACTATATTGAGAAATCTAAGAACGGGATGGTTACTGACAAAGAAAAAAATCCGTAGATGCAAGTTTATCGTTGAAAAGAATAAATTATCGATAAACAAAGTTAGATTTGAAAATACCCAAGTATGAGTTGTATTCTGTGTATGTGTGTTTCAATTTATGATTTCGCTTAAGTGTAGGGTTGTTAGTGTGTATGTGCTTTATGTGTGCGTTTGTTGCGTATTCGTGTTGTATGTGTGTGTTTCGGCTGTCGGGGTAAGGCTTCTATCCCATTAAGAATGTATAGAGCAGACACTCATTCGCTTGTGCTTTCATTCATTTCGAGTAAATTTCAGTAGCACCTTTCCGCTATTCTCCGAGTGCACTGTAATAGAATAGATAATCATTTCAATGCTGTGAAATAACGTTGAAATGAACATCTAATATATCTTTGTATACGGAGAACCAGCGGAAAAGTACCGACGAAATAACTCAAAACGAATGAAAATACAATTGAATGCAGGTGTTTGCTTTATACATTCCTAACTTGTCCACACTGGATAAATCTATCGGTTATCATACGATTGAATCTTCTCATCATATAGACTACACGACGGTTGTTAGTACCGAACAATACCGTCCGATATTTAACAACCTTCGTATAGTTCTATGTCACGACGAATATCGAACGTATGTTAACCGATAGACGGGGACTAAGTCGCGCTTTCATTTTCACATATGAGTATCGATGAGAATATGAAAGTTTCATATTATTATCGAGTATCGTATATTGGTTTTAACTTGGACATTTAACATGAATAAGTTTTACGTTTACGTTTCGTTATTAAGGGTTCGAAGTTTTTATTTTAGGGTAAATTTTTCTTGCGTTTACAGTAAAGTTGTACATTTACGTTATCATCGAGTATCCTACTGAAGGAACTAGTGCACCCTAAATCCTAACCCTAATTAACCCAAATTAACCTAATTAACCCAAATTAACCCTAACTCAAATTATCTCCAATCAACCCAATTAACCCAAATTAACCAAATTAACACTAATCAACACCCTAACTTAAATTATCCCTAATTAACCCAAATTAACCCTAATCAACACCCTAACACAAATGCACTCTATTTTACCTAATTAACTCAAATTAACCCTAACTCTAACCATCATCACCCAAACCCCAACCCTAATTAATCTAATTAACCTCAACCCTAATCCTAATCATCACCAACCCTATTTTACTTAATTAACCCAAACTAACCCTAACCCTACCTAATTAACCCTAACCCTAACCCTAGACCGAACCTTAACCCTAACCCTAACCCTACCTAATTAGCCCAAACCCTAGACCGAACCCTAACTCTAAGCCCTAGTAGTAACCATAACCCTAAAATCAACAATAACACAAATAAAAGTATAATTATAAGTTCAAAATTGAAATTAACTCACTTCAGTAGTTGTTTTGCCGGCGGATAAAAAGTGTGGTGGCGAGGATTTTGCTGTCGACGACGAGCTCGCACGGTGTGGTGGCGAGGAAGGAAGCACGCGAGTGTATTGACGATGAGGACGTCGACGATGGGAGTACCGGCGACGAGGAGGCGCGCATGGGTGTGATGGCGAGGAGGCGCGCGTGGAAGATCGATCGCGAGTGGGGAGGAAATTTTGGGAACAATGAGGAAATTTCTGGGCTTTATTTTTTTTTATAAATAACCCTTCGTTGCCCTTTTACGGTTCCGTAGGGAAATAAAAGATTACATTTTAATATTTTTTAATTAATCCGCAGGACACCGTAGGGGCAAATCAATGATCCTACGTATTAATCCGTAGAGGCAAAAAAAAGTTGCCCCTACGGATTCCTATAGCCGTAGAGGCAATCCCTTGTTATAGTAGTGGTCAACGATCATTGCCGACAACCGCCACCGTCTGCCAACTGCCCCCCACGACAACGGCCGTCATCTACAGAAGACTAATGTCTACCGCCAACAACCATCCATTTACGACACCTGCCTGCAGGTACACTCATCGTTAACTGCCTGCAGGCGACCGTCAGTCAACGATTACTGATCATTGGTGACTTTCGTCAGTTCCGTTAGCTGCGAACCGCTCTTTATTGACGACAATCTGCTGGAGACTTTCGTCAGTATCCACCCATAGGCAACTGCTCATCGAAGATGGCCAACCATCGGCGACAATCGCTGGTAACCCCAGCCGTCGATCGTCGTGGAACCCCCGGATGATTAAGGCTGGCAGCGGGAGTGGGAAAGAGCGAAATTATATCAAAATAATCATCATTTGATTTTAAATTCTAGAGTGTTAAATTACTGGGGACTAACAACGTTAATATTTGATGTTTGAATTAGAAATTTTCTTATTTTGATTGCTTCATTTAGTCGTTAAGATAATTTTATAGTAATTTTAAATGATATTTCAAGTTTCAACGAACCAAAATTATTTTATCACTCAATTATCTGATGGATTTAATTAGTTCACAGTAAGAGGCCTAGCAAGAGCAATGATAAAATATTGGAAAAAAGGTTCATACACAACCTTTTTTTATACAACAACACAACACTTATAAATCAACGGGTCTCGTACTTAAGTGTGTGAGCCCCACACCAACTGTTTGGATGTGTTGCGTAGGAAAATTGCTTAGCTACTCTTATCTCTAAAATTTAGTAGGCAGACGGGCAAGATGGGGTAGATTTTAAAATGATAGTAAAATCTTGACCAATGATCGATAGTTGACATATGGAGGAGCGATGGACAATACATGTCATTCTTGACAATTCATGCAAAAATAGAAAAATACTGAGAGAAATAATATAAAGAAGAAGAAGCTCAAAAACATTTAACAAGATCCGGATATATCGAACTATATACCCAGACAAAGAGAATTTAACTATTAATATTAAAAATTGTGAGATTACAATAATAGTGGAGGAACTCTCAAAACCTAATTCTAATCATCCCAAATCTCACACACAGACGGCTTCATTGTTCTCTCGGTAAATTTCTATAAATTCAACACCGAAACCCTAGCTTTACAAGATGTACATAGTTGTACCGCGGCGGCTCCGTCCCTTCACCAATTTGCGATGAGCTTTGGGCTAGGCTACCTTACGGGCCAAGCCCTCATCCACAGCATCAACTTGTCTTACAGGCTTGACATCGAAAAATGCTTCAATGACTTTATAAGCACAACAATATAACTCGTTATGTGTCTGGCTATGAGCGCTAGCGCGCCACGTGTCAGCACGTGGGCGCTCGGACGCTAACGCACCACGTGTCAGCACGTGGGCGCTCGAGCAGCAAAAGAGACTTGGTCCCTGCAATGAGAGTTGTACTTCCCGAAAGGAGCACTTATTATTCTGTATGTGTGTGTGTGTGTGTGTGTGTGTGTGTATATATATATATGAGGAGTTAAACTCCTAAGATGTTTTGAAGCTGATGAAGGGCTTCTCCCCTTGAGCCCTAGTCCTTCCCCAGAGTGGGGGTTCTGGAGATGGGTCTCCTTCTTCTTCCTTTGTTGGCCGGATCTTGAAGATCAAGAGATGTGAGATCTAAAAATCTTTCCTTTTTGAGATCTGATGGCAGATCTGAGTTCTCCTTTGTGGGTTTTGTGGTAAAAAACTATTTAGTTTTGGAAAAAAGAGTAAAACTCTTAATTTAATTCAAAAGAAATGAGAAGGTTTAGAACCTTGGAGAACGAGCAGGAGGCACAAAGAACCCTTTTTTTTGGGGGAATGAAAAATTGTATTAGATATTTTCATCATGTTGCCTTTTATAGGCTTACATATTTGCATATAGCCTCTTGGACATTACAAAATGGCATTTTGCCCATCTCATGGCTCATGTGCCATTTCTTTTTGCAAATAAGATATGGGCTTACAAAAATTTGGCTTTATGCCCATAAAAAAATACATCAAAATTATTTTTTTACATAATTTGCATGGGGAGGCCGGCCGCTTCATGTTCCGGCTCGACTCGAGCATGGGCCTACTTGATCTGGGCTTGGGCTCATCTGGCTTGGGGTTGACCTTGACTTTGACTTGGTCAACCGGGGTGCAATTTTCGACCCCAACACCTCCGGGCCCCACCATGTACCCGCACACGGACCCCTCCGTTCCTCACGTGGGGTATATATGTATCCAAACCGATAAATCTCATGGTGGCTGCAGAAATATCATATCAAGGGAAACCGGGTTTTTCAAATAATGCATAATTTCATGAATTCCCACGGTCCCCAAATCCAGAAAACATCATGAAAAATCCATATAACAATGCGAAAATCCATGAATATAATATATGCAATATAAAACTGTAATGAAAGCATATAAAGGAAAAGCCGCTAATTAACTGCAACAAGTTAATATAAATATCATGCGATTCCTAATTTCTCCAATTCTAAATAACATCAAGTAAAGGTAAACATGTAGCTATAACTAGATATATGTGTAAATATAAAGGTATAGCAAGGTATATGTATCTACCTATAAGTAAATGATGTAATATACCCCCTGCGTATAAGTGAAATATGTGTGCAACGTATACCTGTAGCTATGTCTTAAAGTGTGTATGTACCTATCACTAATGGTACAATACCCTATAGGTATACATGTATCTAGCATGTAAGTATGTGAACGCATATGTGTAAGCATGTGGATATACAGGTATGCTACATGTCATATGCGATAAGAAATATAAATCAATGTCCCAATGTCCCTAACCAAGCAATATCCTAACTAGAAGTGGTTTGTGTGTGACATGGCAATTATTGACGGTGTGTGTAGTATACAATCAGTGCTCGTGCAACATGAGCCGTCAATAATAGGTGCAGTGTCCTAAAGATACTAGTCCAAGCACAACAATATCTAAGTAATAGGGTAAATGCGCAATTCTAAATATGACATAGAATATGCGACAGAAATAACATCTCTAGCACAGACGCATAACGCCATGCGGGCGATTCCCCTGTAGATGTTAAATCTACTCACCAACGCTCCAAGCTAGGTGAAGTCTACCGCCTGTTTTTCCCGGTAGCAGTGTCCGAAGTCCCCGCCTGCGAACCTGCAACATTAAAACAATAACGCAAATATATATTAATAATAGATCAAAAACGCGTACAAACTACATTAGACCGACACAACAACACAAAACATACTCTCAAGTGTTCGTATTGTGGCTAACGTGCGTAGCGACATGACGAAACTAACTCAAGAGCAAAACCACACAAAGTGCACGATCCGTGTCGTATAACGTATCGCGCGGACACAAAACACCAGAAACTATTTAGGTGATCTCAGATTTTGCATACAGAGAAAACTCAACAATCAAACAAGACCAAACTTACCCAAACCACAGCATAGACATACCCTCAAAAACCCACACCCCAACTCTTTTCCCGAGCCGAGGTCGCCGGAGTTCCCTTCGTACGTCACCGGCCCTGGCCGGTAGGGTGGGTCTCGTGTCTCAGGTGGGGTCCTATGGTCTCAGGTACAACACAACCACATTGTTTGGTTTTATAGTAAACTTTCCGGGTCACAGCAAATTACATATATCACAAAACGACACTAAAATACGATATTTCGCACAAAACTAAACTTTAACCAATCTAAACCGAAACTAACTAGCTAAGCTACACTAAAAACACTTAAACAACAGCCAAAGAATATTACCTATACAAAAGAACTCAAAGATCCTAGCTTTGCATGCTCCTAGGCATCCAAGAGGAGAAAAGTGATCAAAGATGTGATTTTTATGAAGATTTTGAAGTTTTGTGATGGATTTGTATAGGAAATGGGAGAGTGATCAGTTTATGAGAGAGGAAGAGAGAAAAAGAAAAGAGATAGAGAAATGAGAGAGAGAGGGAATGATAAAGAGAGAGAAAGAGAGGGAGGTGAGTGTAGGGTGAGAGATGAGGGTGAGGGTAACCATAGCATTAATTCCTCATTAATGTCTTCACACACACATCATCACTCCAAAGAAATATCTTCTCACTCACACAAAAGATCTAGGGATTAGGGTTAAGGATTGGATTAAATAAATGATTAGGATAAACAAAGGATTAGGTTAAGTGTCAAGGTTGCTATGAACAAAATTAGCACAAACAAATCCTCGCATTTACGTGCACACGTGCGTGCATGCTTATAACAAATAATAATAAATTATTAATTAAATGTTATAAAATGTGAGGAACCCGAATTGGTAAACCTTTTTACAGTAAACCCGCATTAACGTCTAAATGAACACTAACCGAAATCTATGGCGTTACAATCTCCCCCCTATAAAAATTCGTCCCCGAATTTAAAATTCTTACTAAGCGTACCTTCAAAGAGAAGATTACAAACTCTCAAATCTCGCTCGCAGCCTCCCAAGTGATTACTTCACTATACGGCTACGTCCAAGAAAACCCTTCACAGATGGCAAGACCCTTGACCGAAGTTTCTCCACCTGCCTAGCCATTAACACAATTGGCTGTTGGTGAACGAAAGATCGCGTCCAAACTAAGTGGTCTGGTGCTTAATCATGTGAGAAAGGTCATGAAGGTAATTGCAAATTATCGACACAAGGAATACGGGATGAATACTCAATAATCTGGACGGAAGTGCCAAATTAAAAGCAACGGAACTAACTCGCTTAAGGATCTCAAAAGGACCTAAAATTCTGGGATAAGCTTCCCAAAACTCAACATGTCATTCATCGGAAAAGTCCATAGGAATACATGATCTCCCACTGCGAACTCAGGTCTGCGACCAACACGGTCGGCATAAGACCTCTGTCCGCAATGGACTACTCTCATCCTGACCTAAAACAACTGGATCAAGTCCGAAGTCTCTAGACTAGTTGGGGTCCAAAAATCCTACTACGCAGAGTCAGAAAAACAGATTGGTGATCGACACGACCTAACCCCTAAACCTAAAGATTGCCAATTGGAGTGACTCCTGATAACAGCTATCGAAGGAGAACTCTAACAATGGCGAGTGACAATCCCCAACTGCCGATAACAACTAAAACGTACGCACAAGCATAACCTTTAGAGTCGGTATAGCCCGCTCTCACAAAACCATCATCCTGCGGATGGAAAAATGGAGCTAAAGCTCAACCATTACCTAAGACTTCCTGAAGTTCCTACCCAAGACGGCAAGCCAACAGGGTGCCTTTATTGGATACGACCCATGAAGGAACTCCGTGCAACGCACAAACTTAACAAAGAACAACTGAGCAAACTGAGCAAAACCGGACAACAAACATCCAAATGGAGTCACACCCTGTCTAGACCTGGATAGACACCATAACGAAATTCATGGAGATCTGCTCCCACTCCCACTTCGGAACGGTTAAAGGTTGCAACTCTCCAGCCGGTCTCAGATGCTCAACCAAAGCACACCACAAGACAGACACCTTGAAACGAAACCCGAAACTTCTCTTTATATCCCTGCCCACCCGTAACTATTTCACAAGTCACGTCAATGTTGGTGGAACTTGAATGGTACAGAGGGTTGACATATGTGCCTGCTCTAAGATTTCGTGTCTCTACCCAATAGTATCAGGTACACAAACGTGTCCCTAAACTTAGCACGCCCTTGTCAAAAATCAAGGACTCCAAATCATTACCCAGCCGAGTATGCTCAAGAATCTCTGACGAACAAGCATCAGCGGGCAGTGCCTCGCGAAAGCGATTAAGAAAAAGTGGTCGGGCGCGGACATGAGCAAGCTGTCCCCTCAGTAGAGGCGAACACAAGCTATACTCAACGATCGCACAAGAACTGTAAGTCTGCAGAAAACTATCTCAACAATCAACACCCGCTGCAGGAAGATGTACATTAATCTCTGGTGGTCCGTGAAAATCTGACACGACTTTCGAACAAGTAGTGTCTCCAATCTCCAACGCAAGACCACCGCGGCCATCTCCAGATCGTGAGTGGAATATCCTGCTAGTACTTCCTCCAAATGTAGGGAAGCAAAAGCGATAACTCTATAGTGCTACATCAGCGCAAAATCGAGCCCCACTCGCGAAACATCACAGTTAAACAATAAAGTCGCCCGAACCAGAAGCAAAGAAAGAACTGATGCAGTTGTTAACCGAGTCTTCAACTGCCAAAACTCCGCACACGTGCCTCAGTCCAAAGAAAAGAAACCTCCTTTCCGGTCATTCCAGTCAACGGTGCAGCATTACACTAGCAATCCTGCATGAAACGGCGGTAAAAACCTGCTAAGCCCAAAAATCTGCGGACCTCCGTCCAAACACAAGTCTGGGCCAAAGCTGTATGGCCTCGATCTTTCTCGGAACCATACGAAAACCGTCTCCCGTAACTACAAGACCTAGGAGTCAACATAGACAAGCCTGAAGGAACACTCCGAGAACCTAGCAAACCGCTGGGGCTCTCCCAGTATCTGCAAAACAAATCCTCAAGTGTGCTCCTGTTCCTCAAAACACATTGCAATAGACCAGAATGTCGTCAATAACACAACAATAACTGGTCGAGGAACGGCCTGAAGAAATCTGGTTCATCATATCTATGAATGCTGCTAGGGCATTGGTGAGTCCAAAGATACAACCAAAACACACAAAGCCTATAGCACGCACAAGGCAGTCTTCGGAATGTCATCACTCCGAATCCGCAACAATGATGACCTGATCCCGAACAAACTTATAAAATGTCTCACACTCTAGAGCTGATCGAAGAAATCGCCAATGCGAGGTAAAGGATACCTATCCGCACCGTTAGCCTGATCAATTGACGATCAATCAATACACAACCTAAACTGACGTCTTCCTCCTTGACGAACAGAAATAGGAGCTCCCTAATGCGAAACACTCAGACACACAAACCCCCCAACAAAACAACTCTGCAGTTGATCCTTAAGCTTCTTTAAGTTTCGCCGGCTCATTTGGAACAACGTCGGAAAACTCTCGCGCGATAGAAACCCGGTCCAACAATCCCACTGTGGCTCCGGTATCACGAATGAACGCCAAGAATCCTCGACATCCTCTCCTCAAAAACAAACTAGCGAAAATGCTGAATTCAAGCTGTGAGAGGCGGCACCACTGTCCCCCTACACAACAAGAACTGACTCGCCGGGAAAACAACACCTGACTGTTTCCTCACGGCAGTCCACAGACGCCTAGCACGTAGATAACCAGTCCGTGCCTAGGAGAACGTCAAATCTAACATCTCTAGAAGGATCAAGTGACGGACAAATCTCAATCTCCTATCCGAAAGGCACACTACTGAAATACGTGCCGCGCAACAAAAGAATCGCTGACAGGAGTTAACACAACAACGGCTGATCTAGCTAACACTACTCTCCTCGTCCCAACCACGGTACAAAGTGTGCAAAACAACAAGTACAACAAAAGAACATTCGAATTAAGACTACCTGAAAACTCTGCATTGGACGCCCGCGCGTCCCGATGAGTAGAAGAAAACTCTCGTGTTAGCCCCCTACCCGCAACTGGCTGAAATCTTCCTCTGCCAACCCGTCCCCTCTGAGCGAACCTTCTGCGTCCACGACCTCTCTGAAAATGACCCTGTCGCAGTGCTAAGGAACAATCCCTGATGTGGTGATGAAGGCTCCCGCATCGAAAACATCCATACGATGGCTGCTGACCCTCCTGGGGATGAGAGCTGAACGACTGTCCTCGTCCAAAGCCTCTGCTACTCCCGCGACGGTCACGAAATCTATCTCGACAACTAGGCCTCTGTCTCTGTGCTGGTACACCGGTACGAGTCCTCCACTGTCCCGGAACTCTCAGAGTCTCTGGAATACGTGTCTCATAAACTGGGGCTGCATCCACTGGTGCTATGTAGGTGACGGACTGCTGCATGCTGATTGCAAGGAACAACTGGTTAACAGGGATGACAACCTCCTGTCGCTGCGCTCGAACAACCTCAACCAATGATCTCATCGTCTTGCGCAAGTCCTGCATCTCTGCCACAAGCCTAGCGATACTATCTGTCGAAGGCGAATCCGTCTGCTCCTGTGCAACGAGCGTGCCATCCTGATCAGGGCTTGACCCACTCGAGTCAACTCTGACCTCGGCCCTCGCTGCACCTCTCTGAGTCCCCATAGTCATCGGCGGCAAGGCTATAAATGGAAATAAGATTCGATAAGAATATGAAAATCGAATCACAAGATATGAATCATCAAGGAAGGAATTTCAAGCAATGTACTTATGTCCCTTTAGGCGGAGTTCCGCATCGTGAGTATGCTGCAGACATACACACGCTACGTTACTCTGCTTAAGCTACCTACTCCATCATACCAAGGTCATCCTACACTCCGAAAGGTAAAAACCTAGCGCTCTGATACCAACTTTGTCACGACCCGAAAATTGGCACGTGACGGCCCTAATACTACGCAACGTCTACAGGCGTAACGCAGTAAAAGAAAGCCAAAACCCAGAAATCTAAACCATTAAAAAGACAAGAAAAGATAAGAAACATTGTTTAAAAGTCTTTGAAATCACAACCCAAATTCTTTAAAAGTCCAACTTTCTTTCTTTAAAATTTTGGCAACACCTCCTTTGTAAAAACTAGCCCCAAAAATGAGTACAACATAAATAAAAGTAAAGCATCCCCAAACGGGAGCAAATACACGCCCAAAGGCGGAAAACAGCCACCACAACAAATATACGACGCCGAAGCGAAGAAATAAAAGACGATAGAAAGGAAACTGTATAAAAGACAACAAGTCACAAAAGAATAAACAATATCGTCCTCACACAAATCTCTAAGTCAAACATGAAAATAGTAGATGGAGAGTACAAGGATACAACGAATATACAATACAACAATACGGATAACCACAAAACCCACCTAAGCAAAACTGCACACTATGAGCTGAAGCGGTATCCACAGCAAAAGATGATCAGATAGATGAATAACCAGCCTCGACTACTCTGGGGAACACCCTGTAAAACAAACTGTGGAACAACGGGGGTGAGTTGCCAACTCGTGAATAGTAAATAACATATGCATGTAATCGCAAATATGCACGTACAACGCGAATCTAACATATGTAGGTTAAAAGCAGTAACAGGTCATATGAATGCAGTAATCATGAAAGGTACACTAACAGGTACAACTAATACATGAAGCAATAGTAATATGACAATCAGTATGCAATAATCATGCAATAATGATATAAAAATGTGTATATGCAACCATCATGAAAGGTACTCTAACAGGTACAACTAACACATGAAGCAGTGCATATAAATAAGGTATGTAAATGCAACAGTCATGAATGGTAAACTAACATGTACTACTAATACATGAAGCAGTGCATAAACGATAAATGTGGAGTATGGAATGAAATATGCCATTTCCACGGAATCCTGATATCGTGGTAGGATCACAATCTAATAAGACAATCCAAATCCCAAATCCTCAAATCAGCCCCCAAATTGGCTCTCATATCATATAAGTATCACAAATCCTGAATGTACAATATCGAATAAGTCTCATATATCCAGAATGTACAAAATCAGCAAATCTCATATATATCCTGTATCCAATCTCAAATAAATCACCTATATCCCAAATCAAATTATCAAGTAAAGATCTAACATTCTAAATATATTTGCATGAATAAGTATGATGATGTATATAAATTAAAGTCAATACACATATATTAGCGTCCCATTATACTAATATTGCTGTAAGGGCATATATAACAACGTCCTAACCCACTGTTATATATACAAAGAAGTAAGAAAGTCAATACACATATATTAGCATCCCATTCCACTAATATTGGTGTAAGGACATATATAACAGCGGCCTAATCTCCTGTTATATATACAAAGGAATAAAAAGAAATATCATGAAACCAATGTGTCAAGCAACGACACAGAAATGCTGATCTATCAGGTGTTGTCACCACGACTAGCACCCGGATAGGTACGTATCATACGCTATCCCGAAAGCTCGAGTGCCTAGCTCTGACCCTCGCCTCTCGACTTATCTATACGTACATGACCCCCGTCGGTATCCCCATGATAACTGCTGAGTCATTGGTAATGTCACCGGAAAGTATGGTTCCCCTTCAACTCATCGTCTCACACCACGACCCCATTCTTGCCTCGGGGTACCTCCGGGCCCCACCATGTACCCGCACACGGACCCCTCCATTCCTCGCGTGGGGTATATATGTATCCGAACCGATAAATCTCATGGTGGCTGCAGAAATATCATATTAAGGGAAACCGGGTTTTTCAAATAATGCATAATTTCATGAACTCCCAAGGTCCCCAAATCCAGAAAACATCATGAAAAATCCATATAACAATGCGAAAATCCATGAATGTAATATATGCAATATAAAACCGTAATGAAAGCATATAAAGGAAAAGCCGCTAATTAACTGCAACAAGTTAATATAAATATCATGCGGTTCCTAATTTCTCCAATTCTAAATAACATCAAATAAAGGTAAACATGTAGCTATAACTAGATATATGTGTAAACATAAAGGTATAGCAAGGTATATGTATCTACCTATAGGTAAATGATGTAATATACTCTCTGGGTATAAGTGAAATATATGTGCAAGGTATACCTGTAGCTATGTCTTAAAGTGTGTATGTACCTATCACTAATGGTACAATACCCTATAGGTATACAGGTATCTAGCATGTAAGTATGTGAAGGCATATGTGTAAGCATGTGGATATACAGGTATGCTACATGTCATATGCGATAAGAAATATGAATCAATGTCCAATGTCCCTAACCAAGCAATATCCTAACTAGAAGTGGTTTGTGTGTGACATGGCAATTATTGACGGTGTGTGTAGCATACAATCAGTGCTCGTGCAACATGAGTCGTCAATTATAGGTGCAGTGTCCTAAGGATACTAGTCCAAGAACAACAATATCTAAGTAATAGGGTAAATGCGCAATTCTAAATATGACATAGAATATGCGACAGAAATAACATCTCTAGCACAGACGCATAACGCCATGCGGGCGATTCCCCTGTAGATGTTAAATCTACTCACCAACATTCCAAGCTAGATGAAGTCTACCACCTGTTTTCCCCCGGTAGCAGTGTCCGAAGTCCCCGCCTGCGAACCTGCAACATTAAAACAATAACGCAAATATATATTAATAATAGATCAAAAACGCGTACAAACTACATTAGACCGACACAACAACACAAAACATACTCTCAAGTGTTCGTATTGTGGCTAACGTACATAGAGACACGACGAAACTAACCCAAGAGCAAAACCATACAAAGTGCACGATCCGTTTCATATAACGTATCGCGCGGACACAAAACACTAGAAACTATTTAGGTGATCCCAGATTTTGCATACCGAGAAAACTCAACAATCAAACAAGACCAAACTTACCCAAACTACAGCATAGACCCACCCTCAAAAACCCACACCCCAACTCTTTTCCCGAGCCGAGGTCGCCGGAGTTCCCTTCGTACGTCGCCGGCCTTGGCCGGTGGGATGGGTCTCGTGTCTCAGGTGGGGTCCTATGGTCTCAGGTACAACACAACCACATTGTTTGGTTTTCTAGTAAACTTTCCGGGTCATGGCAGATTACATATATCACAAAACGACACTAAAATACGATATTTCGCACAAAACAAAACTTTAACCAATCTAAGCTGAAACTAACTAGCTAAGCTACACTAAAAACACTTAAACAACAGCAAAAGAATATTACCTACACAAAAGAACTCAAAGATCCTAGCTTTGCATGCTCCTAGGCATTCAAGAGGAGAAAAGTGATCAAAGATGTGATTTTTGTGAAGATTTTAAAGTTTTGTGATGGATTTGTGTAGGAAATGGGAGAGTGTTCAGTTTATGAGAGAGGAAGAGAGAAAAAGAAAAGTGATAGAGAAATGAGAGAGAGATGGAATGATAAAGAGAGAGAGAGAGAGGGAGGTGAGTGTAGGGTGAGAGATGAGGGTGAGGGTAACCATAGCATTAATTCCTCATTAATGCCTTCACACACACATCATCACTCCAAAGAAATATCTTCTCACTCACACAAAAGATCTAGGGATTAGGGTTAAGGATTGGATTAAAGAAATGATTAGGATAAACAAAGGATTAGGTTAAGTGTCAAGGTTTCTAAGAACAAAATTAGCACAAACAAATCCTCGCATTTACGTGCACACGTCCGTGCATGCTTATAACAAATAATAATAAATTATTAATTAAATGTTATAAAATGTGAGGAACCCGAATTGGTAAACCTTTTTACAGTAAACCCGCATTAACGTCTAAACGAACACTAACCGAAATCTAAGGCGTTACACAGTAAATCTCAACTGCCCTGGCCAGGGACTTACTGATATAGCCAATCGAGCACAGCGCAAGATCAACCCCCAATACCGGGAGAGACGAAACCCCTCCTATCGCTCATTGCCTCCACATGCCTCGGGACTGTACCCAAAAGCCACATGTTTGCATGACTCAGTAGAGTCGTGGTCGGGTGGAAATCAAAGCACAGTGGGAGAACACATGAGCCTCTATGACGATCTCGGGTCTACAGACTAACCTGTACTAGTGTCACCTGAGAACTGCTATCCGACGATAGATATAATACCATATAGGAGGTCTCGGCATGTCCGTCTAGTGTACCCAGTCTCCACTGAGCACCCGTATACAATCTCGGTGTCAAACACCAATGGATGTGGGATCATCCATCGCCCATCTCATGGGTCTAATATCATATACGCTAGTCTACTCTGGAATATCGATGCTCTGTCTCGATACACCAATGACTAGGGGCATTTCAGGATATGCTTATAAACTACATATGTCCCACTAGTATGATCTGCATCGCAATCACAGTAGTCAAGCAAATATCCTCAGGGCTTTATCAACATGTATAAATGAATAAAAGCATGATCAAGTGAACATGTCAGATAAAGAGTAACCAGATAGCATACTATCATGTTGAGCAAGAATGTCCTCTGTATATATATACTTATATAAATACATCCACTATCATATAATGGCTTCTAGGGCATACATATATCCAACAATCTCCCACTTGCACTAAGGCCATTTATTGGCGTATCTCATACCCAACATCTCAAAAAGTCGCTCATGCTGAGGCTGAGGGAGGGCCTTGGTGAGTGGATCCGCGGTGTTATTCTTTGTATCTACTCTCTGAATCTTGATCTCGCGGCGATCAACTATCTCACGGATCAAATGATATCGCTTCAGGATGTGTCTGGACCGCTGATTGGACCTGGGCTCCTTGGCTAACTCCACAGCCCCATTATTATCACAATACAATGGTATTGGATCAATAATGGTCGAAACTACTCCTAGCTCCAAGGCAAACTTCCTCATCCAGACTGCTTCCTTTGCGGCATCATTTGCAGCAATGTACTCAGCTTCCATCGTAGAGTCTGCAACGGTGTCCTGTTTGGAACTCATCCAACTCACCGCCCCTTCATTGAGGGTAAATACAAACCCAGAGATAAATTTTGTAAATCCCCGGTTCCGAATAATTTTTCCGTATTTTCCCCAATTTTTTCATGAATTTTCTACTATTTTTATATTTTTATATATATATTTAATTACCTAAATAAAACCCAATCCTAATTCTACCCGACCCTACCCATGCTAACCCGACTCGACCCACTTCCCCTCATCTTCCTCCCTCGTCTTCGTTTTCCCGCCTTTTCCCAACGTCGCCCCCGCTCCTCGCGCCATCACCCCGCGCCTCCGCGCTCCTCGTGCCCGCGCTGCGAGACCCGCACCCATGCCCGCTCGCAAGTTCCTCGCGCCAGCCTCCACTTGACCCGCTCACTCCCTAACGGCTCTAAATCCCCAACGGCGCCCCCACGACTCCCCGCTCTTCGCGCTCGCGTACGAACCGGCTATCTCCAACAGCCATGACTCCCCTCTTCCCTCTAACACCTCTTTCTCCATCTCCATCTCAATTTCTTTGCCTTTCTCTCTAATTCTCTTCATTCCTTAACCCAAAAATCGCTGAGCTCCTCACTGCCCTCACCGCCGAAGAACCATCGCCAACAAGCCGCTCTCTCTGCTTTGCCCCCCTCTCTCATTCTCCTCCAAACCAAACCACTTTGCCACCATCATCACCGCGGCCACCACCAGCTCGATCCCCGCCTCTTTTCTCCTCTGCTCACCGCCTCCAGCCACGAGCTCCGAATACCCCAACAATGAACACAACTCCCTCGCCTGAGCACCGCCGTGACTGAGCTCCCCAACACACCACAACACCTCTCTCCATCGACCCTGTCTTCAACCCCGACTCTATCAACACCGACCGCAGCCGCCTCGCCCAGCGACTAGCAGCCATCGATCTTCCTCCTCCCGCTCCATCTCGCCGACCATCTCTGAGCCACTCCCCTACTCACCATCTCCGAGCACCAACCATGAACCCAAGCCGCTGCACCCAATCGGAGCTCCCCGATTCACCAGCTCCAATCCCCAGAGCCGCCTGAGCTCACCGCCGGCAGCCCCTCTACATCCGAGCACTTCAACGGAGTCGCTGGAAACCCCCTGCCGTGGCCGCCTCCACGCCAGTGCTGAGCCCGAGTACTCCGATCTAGCCAAGTCAAGCGCGCATCGTGCAGTGATCGTGCCCGTGTCGCGCCGTTCGCCGTCGTCCACCGTCGTATCGTCGTCTATCGCTAGGCAAGTGGAATCCTTTTCCCTTGCTTATTCATGCTAAAAACTGTAGTAGTTGATTAAATTAACATGGTTACCTACTCCGGTATAAATGTTTATGTGTATAGCGACATCGATGTCTAACCGTCAATTTAGTCTTGTAGCCGACCACATCGTTCAATTATATTAAGAGATACCATCCCTTATCATACCATTATAACATTCAAATCGAATAACTTTAGTTATATCAGTTAATGAGAGCGAATATTTCATTTGATGCCTATACATAATGACACGACACCCTAGATGAAAAACCCTACTTAAAATAGAGAAATTTACGAGCTTCGAAACCCTTTTAGGATAACAGATAGCTCATGAGAATTCAAGGGAAAATAATTGTTTTCACCACTATGAATGATACCCCCGCCTATCGGTTACGTCAAATCTGAAAATCACCGCAACCATCACATTGTAAAATTAGTAGTTAATTAAATATAAATCTAATCATGGTGTTCCAGGGCTCGTATCGAACCTAACTAGATAAACTATAACCCCATGTAATTAGTTTTGGAATAATGCAATTTCATGACCCTCAAAAGTGAGGAGGAACGCAATTCTGGACCGCAGTCCGGGGTAGCATTCTACGGGGGAAACTGAATTCTAAGCACCTGTACATACCTGCTTAAAACTGTAAATGCGCGGAGCCTCATATGGTCGCGTAGATAACTTAATTATATAACCTCTGAAATTGGTCCCGTGTATTTTTACGGTCGTTTGATATTTAAATTGTATTTTGGAATTTCATTGTGTTCTGCAGTTTCTGCAGAAATGTTCATTGTATTGTCACATTAATCTGAACATAACTTCTGACATAGAGGTGCGATTGATAATCCGTTTGGTGCGTTGGAAACTTAACTGGCAGAACTAGATTTTATTCAACTAGGAAAATACCTGAATCTGAACATAATCACTAGTAAAATGCGCGCGAAGTTGGGCTTCCAGTTCTAAAACTGGAATCCCAGAAATCGATCGATGCCTTCAAATGAGGATAATTCCCTAACCTGAACTCTGATTTACCTGAAATAAATTTTACTGTTTAGATAATCAAGTGTGCTTCATACGCACTTTATACGGTTTTGGTCGATTCTATGTGTATGATTTACCGTAAATTTTGCAAGTTATATGGTATTGGTCGTTATAGAATAATGAATACCCGTTCAGTGCATTTCTGCATATTTTCATGCTTGAGTTATACCTGTTGCATAGTGATCATCTGCATTGTCGATATACTAATGTTAGTGATTGGGTTGTGGCAAATACGACAGCGATATTGATAAGTAGAAAAGTGATTGAAAGCGACAGTGATACGTATTTGTCTACAACCTATTCAATACATGAATGCATACTATAACCCGGAGAATGGGGAAATCAAGGTGGAATTGAACTCGTATTTAGCGAGGTACAGTGATTTAGAGGATGATCATTCGCTATCAGTGATACACACACACACACACACACACACTTTAGGTCGTGAGCCTAGCGGCACTGCTGACAGGGTTATGTCCCGGGCACAGTGGACTGTAGTCTCGGGCATGCACAAGACCCTTGTTAAACACGAGTATCCTCTCCACCATTTGATTTCATGGACTTAGTGACCGTTAAGTAGTGACATATGCATTGCTTAGTTCACCGACATGATACTCATAGTGCACTATTTATATTCAGTTGATGTTATTATACATATGTTCTGCAATTCATTGTATTCCTTATGTTTAATAATACTGCATGCCCATTATATATATTTATTAATACATGTCGCCCTGACGACCTGAGTGTGCATGCTCAGAGGACGAAGTGGATCCAGCCAAGGAGCAGGACTTATCCTTCGAGATTGCGGAGATCTAGACTGCATCACCAGCGCTACTTTCTTTGATTTCAGGATTTGTTTTATTGGTTAGTTGTTTATTCTGTGAAATAAATGTACCTCGAACTCTTGTAAATTGCAATGTAATAAAGTTATGAACTGTGATTTTCCTTTACTCGAGTACCGTTTACTGACTACCATGTAATGCTAGAAGCCGAAGTGTGACTACGGCGGGATTATTCCCTGACCGTAGGAGCATAGCTGGCCTAGTCACCCCTCGTATCCCGTATTTTAAAAAACGGGCATGACAGATTTGCTGTCGTCCTTATCACTCTAGAAGCTCAAATCGGTAAAGGCCTCCATTTGGAGATCTCCGTTACCATACACCAAGAACAATTATTTAGTTCTTCGCAAGTACTTAAGAATGTTCTTCACAGCTATCCAGTGATTCTCCCCTGGGTTGGACTGATACCTGCTTACTACATCCAGTGCATAAGCTATATCAGGGCGTGTACACAACATCGCATACATTATAGATCCTACGGCTGAAGCATATGGTATAATGCTCATGCGAGCTCTCTCTTCATCGGTCTTTGGACAAAAGTCCTTGGAGAAAGTGACTCTATGGCAAGCGGGTAAGGCACCCCGCTTGGAGTCTTCCATACTAAACCTCTTTAGGATGGTGTTGATGTACCTGGTTTGGAACAATCCTAACAACCTTTTGGATCTATCACTATAGATCCGAATGCCCAATATGTACGTGGCATCACCCAGGTCCTTCATGGAGAACCTTGTGATAAGAATGATTTGACCGACTGTAGCATAGGAATATCATTTCCTATCAGAAGAATGTCATCCACGTACAATACGAGGAATGTGACGGCTCTCCCTACAGCCTTCTTATAAACACAAGGTTCATCTGGATTTTTGATGAAATCAAACTCTTTGATAATATCATCAAAATAGATGTTCCAACTCCGTGATGCCTGCTATAATCCATAAATGGATTTAAGCAATCTACATGCTTTTCCGCTGCTCCCACTGTTAATAAAGCCCTCTGGCTGATCCATATAAACGCATTCATCTAAATCACCATTTAGAAATGCAGTTTTAACGTCCATCTGCCAGATTTCATAGTCGTAGTGAGCAGCAATAGCTAGTAGGATCCGAATGGATTTAAGCATGGCCACGGGAGAAAAAGTTTCATCATAGTCCAGACCTGGTCTTTGACGAAATCCTTTCGCCACAAGTCTTGCCTTATAGGTCTCCACCTGCCCATCTACACCAATCTTTCTTTTAAAGATCCATTTGCACCCTACGGGTTTTACCCCAGGGGGTACAACGTCCAAAGTCCATACTTTGTTGGTGCACATAGACTCCATTTCAGATTTCATGGCATCCAGCCACTTCACAGAGTCTCCACTCGTGATAGCTTGCTGAAAATTGGTAGGATCATCATCTTCCATGATGCAATCTTCTCTGTCACCATCAATGAGAAAACCCTAGTATCTCTCCGGTGGACGAGAAGTCCTACCAGATCTACGGAGCGGCTGAGGTTCATTAGTTTCTGTTGCAATAGCCGGTTCAACCAAGTTGTCATTTGTAACTTATATCTCTAGAACATCTTCTAGATCTACCACATTGCCATCTGTATCATTTGTAAAAAATTCATTTTCTAAAAATGTGGCATGCTGAGAAACAAACACCTTTTGTTTCTCCTTGTGGTAGAATAGATATCCATATGAATTCTTTGGATATCCTACAAACTTACACATGACTGACCGCGTCTCGAGTTTGTCCGGATTCTGCTTTTTGACATAGGCCGGACAACCCCAAATCTTAACTCGCTTAAGAGATGGCCTCTTCCCAAGCCATATTTCAAATGGTGTGGTAGACACGGTTTTGGTTGGAACCCTGTTCAATAGAAACGCTGCAGTCTCAAATGCATGCCCCCAAAATGAGACAGGTAACTCAGCATCACTCATCATGGAACGAACCATATTTAATAGGGTCCGATTCCGACGTTCTGACACACCGTTGTGCTGTGGTGTGTAAGGAGGAGTGAGCTGAGAGAGAATCCCATTCTTTTTTAGAAAGTCTGCAAACTCTGTACTGAGGTACTCCCCACCTCGATCTGATCGAAGCATCTTGATACTCAATCCGGTTTGTTTTTCTACTTCAAGTTTTTACTCAGTGAATTTCTTGAAAGCTTCAGACTTATGCTTCAATAAAAACACATGGCCGAATCTTGAGAAATCATTAGTAAAAGTAATGAAGTAAGAAAAACCGCCTCTAGCCTGTGTAGACATTGGCCCGCATACATCACTATGTATGAGGCCTAAGAGCTCAGTAACTCTTTCTCCGTATCCTGTAAACGGAGTTTTGTTCATTTTACCCTTGATTCATGACTGGCAAGTCGCATAAGATTTATATTCAAAAGGGTTTAAATATCCATTTTTATGTAACTTGTTTAGTCTTGTTTCGTTAATATGACCAAGTCTACAGTGCTAAAGAAAAGCTTCATTTATATTTGAAAATTTTCTTTTATTAGTGTGTTGTATGATAAAAACTGTGTGTTGATTTAGGATGTATATATTGTTATTAAGTGTACCATACCCAACCAACATTTGATTCAGGTTAATGTTCATAACATTATTCTGCAATACAAAATTATATCCTTCATTGTCTAACAAAGAAACGGATATTATATTACAAAGTATACTAGGTACATAATAACATGGGTTCAAAACCAATATACACCCTGACAGCAACCCCAGGTGATACTCTCCCACTGAAACCGCATGTACATTGGAACCATTTCCAACCCGGAGAGTATGGTCACCTGTCTTCAAAACTTTGCTATTTCTCAGACCCTGCATGGAATTGCAAATGTGAGAACCTGAACCGGTATCTAATACCTAGAAAGCAGAGTTTATAGAAAAAACAGTTTTCTGTCACAAACACACCTGAAGCGGAAGCATCACCATGCTTCTTCCTTTTGAGATCCAAGTACTCAGTGCAGTTGCGCTTTCAGTGTCCCGATTTGTGGCAGTGATAACATTCCCCTTTCCCCGATTCCCCAGCCGTGAACTTGTCTTTCCCCTTAACCTTTTTAACTCCACCTCTAGTTTTGGTGGGTTTCTTCTTCATCTTTCCCTTGGCCTTGGCCTTCGGGCGAGAGGAGGAAGATGGCCCAGCAATCAATGCAGGAGTCTTCACTGACTTGAGCGTGCTCTCTGCACTTCTCAACATATTGAGAAGTTCAGGTGGTGACTTCTCCATGTTGTGCATGTTGAAGTTAACTACAAATTGAGCAAAGGCTAGGGGGAGAGACTATAAAACAATATCAATATATTGTTCGTTCTCCATTGTCCATCCGAGATCCTCAAGTTCTTCTATAAAAGCTATCATCTTCAGAACACGGTCACCTACTGGTGTGCCAGGATCCATCCGCATCTGAAACAGCTTTCTAGATGTTTCGTATCGTAGGACACGAGATTGCTCCCCATACAACTCTTTTGTATGGAGAAAAATGGATTGGACATCCATCTGCTTTTGATGTGTGTTATCCATCGATGCAAGCGCGAGGCATTTGGCCGTGGCATAGTCAGCGTCCCATGTCTTGCGGACTTCTTTATCCACAACTGAAGATTTAGGACCTGGGACGGACGGGGCTGGGGCCGTGAGGACATATGACACCTTATCATAAGTCAAGGCAATGTTAATGTTCCTCAGCCAGTCTTTATAATTGGTCCTATTCAGTTTATTTTTCTCTCGTAGAAACTTAAGTCCTGTCATTGGTATTTGCCATTAAGAGAGAAAAAAAAATACACTCAGCGAAAGCTCTTGCAAAGAACAGATTGGTTATTATCTTATCTAATCGATATCTCCCACTGCTTTTATCAAATCTCCTTTCAAACCTTAAAAAGAAAACTAGCCAGAATTAATTACATTCTATAACTTCGCTAACCATTCAGCCAATCCAGTGTCGGTACTTGAGGGAGGTTTCCCGTGCTTTCGTACGGACCTAATTAAAGTAAACCTCATCTTCCTAGAGGCGTAGCCCCATTAACACCTTTCTAGACACCTAATGGGTTAGCTAATTGTAAATTGCAAAACTCTCCTGGGAGCAACTTTGCTCACATTGGGATCTGGATCCAACCATCATATGGAAGGTATGCAATCTCATTGCAAATTTCAACTCTTGAAACTCCCGATATGATTTTTACCCCTAGCACTCATGACTTTGATTATGGTCAACAAATCATAAGCACTAGTCAAGTTCAACCCGTCATTTCTTGATTAATTAGATCCATTCACGTGACCCTTGGCTAAGGTCAACAAAGTCACATGCCTGTCCTAATTAATCACATCATATGTTGTGTACAAAGACATCACTTAGCTACCGTACACTACGCATTGGCTAAGTTCAACAAACGTAGCACAAATATTAAGTACTCTACTTCCTAAAATGACTGGGGGCTATGGATGGATTTTAAGAAAACCTTTAACGTTTTGAACTTGATATCGTTGTAGAATCAAATGGTTTTCAAAAAGAGTGGCTTAGGCTCCGCAATTTTGAAATGTAGCTTTTCCGTAAAAAGCCGAATGAGTTTGAAATCTAATTCTACAACATCTTTTAGGTTTATTTTTCTTACATTAATCATATTAATGTAGTCCCATCATTTAAGTCCTTATACCATCACAGAAAAAAATGAAAATAGAACGTACACTTATACCATTCGCATTCGCCACAATGTCTCGTTATGCACCGGTATGTTACTTAACTAACGGTATAGCGGGACGGGACTAGCGCGTATGTAAAACATAAGTAATTCTTATTATATATCATATATATAATAATACCATTCGTCTCAACATATAAAGCGATCTCATCACAGAGTATGAACAACAGAAGCACATATATGAATATATAGGATATACTAGGATTTCTTTATTTTGTGTTTAGCTAACGATAGAAAATACGGATTCCACGGTCGTGATGAATAGCCAATCCTACACTCTAGACCTTACGAGAGCGGCAAGCGACCCTACCAATTCTAGAGTTATGAGACCCGGTCCCGACTCCTCGAGATGGTCTCCCACTGGACTCTAGAACTCGGTCACTTGTGCTCCCCATTTTGGGTCTATCCTAATGTGGAAAAGTAAATAATATACATCAAGGTAACATCATGCTCACCCGGATGTGCCCCAAATAAAAGAATATTACATACAAATGAATTTTACATGAATGAAAAGAAAAACTCTCATTTCACATAAAACTCCCGGCCATTCAATCACGACGATCCTATACATCATATCACAGCAACACATAACATCACATGTCATAAACGTAAGCAAGTATGCGTACCCCAATTACTATTGACATATAGCAACGAAACCGGCGACACACATACTACACTTACGGTCGCAGAATAAGTATCATATAAATCTAGGCGATGTTAAACCATTTGATCGATTGATCAATGACCCAAAAAATCCACAGAGAAGCTCAACACCTGAGCATCATCATTCCGGGGCCCGAAGCCCAACAAATGATCATGGCAAGGTTCTAGAAGCTTCTAGCATTTCTGCAAAAGGAAATCTGAAAGTAATTTCTGCTGAGCACAATGAGACTCCGCCAATTAGTGGTTCCATTAACAATTCGGCCTCTTTCGCCGAAGCTAATGAGAAAAATTTGTTAAATTCATTTGAAAAGGAAGAAGTTAATTTGTCATCCCAGACAGCGGAGAAATCTTTTATGGGTGAATCATCTGGTAATCATTCTGACAAGGCATGCGGTGGCATTGAATCTAATAACGTACCTTCCTGCAGTGTAGCTGGAACAGCTAACTCTCAGGATAAGGAAGTGGATTACCTATTGATGAGTCATACTGCAAATAATGGTTTTACTTCAGATATGATCATCTCCCATGATAAGAAATCGGACACTGTGATTCCAAAACTAGAAAGAATCTTAGTTAGTTGCATTAAGAGAAAACTTCTTGTACTTGATTTGAATGGATTGCTTGCTGATATTGTTTTTGAAAACCAGAATTTCCGTAAAGCACAAAAGAAAGTCGCAGGGAAATCAGGTGAGTTTTACATTATCTTAAATGAGAGTGTAGCGTCAAGTTATTTCTCTATTCAAATTCTGATGCTACTTGAAATCATCTCCTTTTTATTAGTTTTCAAAAGACCTTTCTGCGATGATTTTCTGAAGTTCTGCTTTGAGACGTTTGATGTTGGAATCTGATCCTCGCGAAGAAAGTACGTTTTCAAGCAATTATTTGACCCATGTTCCTCTTTCCACCTTAGGCATTTGGTTTATACAAAGTCTTAATATCTTTCAGTTGTAAATTATGGATGACATTGATAAAGTATCTGTAGGTATAATGTCGATGGCGATCTTGATTCTATTATGGGAGATGGTAGGAGTAAACTTCTATTTTGTCGGGTATATCTCTAAATGCCATAATCTTGACACATTGTTCTTGTTGAAGTGAGAAATATTGGTTTTCAATATATGCAAACATGTATTCAGTATGTGTTATAATATGTAGAAGTTTCTGAAACTGCGCAGGACCAATCTCACTGCACTTATACAGGCTTTAAAACTCTTGAGAATGAGAAAAAACTGTTGGTTTTGAAGGAGCTGAAAAAAATATGGAATAAAGAAGAAGCTGATCTTCCATGGGAGATGGGAGCTTGCTCACCATCTAATGCCTTGCTTATTGATGATTCTCCATACAAAGCTCTTTGTAATCCTGTAAATCTCTTCCTTTTATAACTTTTATCTTTCTATCATGTTTTGGTTATTTTCCGATTTTATAAGTCACGCCGGATTTGTATATTTTCTTTCTAATCATTGTGTAGCTGCATACTGCGATATTCCCTTACCCTTGCCATTTTGGTGATGAGCATGACAATTCTTTAGGCGAGTCTGTTAGTTAATCGTTGTAAGATATTATTTGGCTATTTTACATTTGTAACTCATAAACAAGCCCTGGAGGAGATCTTCGTCTGTATCTCGAAGGACTGTCTGTAGCCAATGATGTTCAAGTCTAATGTACAAGACCACCCATTTGGACAAGAACCTATAACAAACAGGGATTCAGCCTGGAACTTCTATCTTCAGATCATTGAAAAAGTCGATCAATCTCGATCTTCAACGAAAAGACACTTCCAACAAGATTTATAGATTTGAGGTATTGCAGGTGAGACCAAATTCTTGTGAAATGCTGATAGCTTCCAAATAATGTGACAAACTGAAATATACTGTTTTCCAAACAGGATGATGACGATCACAGTTGGTGCAGGACTCTTTTTCCGACTATGACTGAAAGACAACTAAACTAGCAGTAGTTTGTTCCAGTTATAGGTTTCACAATCTGTACATTTTACCGCCTTTTGGGAATAGGGTTGCTTAGGATCATAGTGTTTGTATACTTGTATTTTGCACTACTTTGCAAGCGGTAATCTTTTTGCAAAGTTGAAATGGGGGTGTCCCGCCTTTTTAGTGTCGTTTTGGAAAGTGTATATGGGCATAATCCATCTTTTGTAAAGAAAGTAATACAATCTAAAACCTTTTTTTCCCTCATAAGTGTTTGTATTGTGCTTGTTTCCTTTCTCTCTCTCCATCGTTATCCGTTCCAGTAAAAATCATGGTAAAGCGTGTTTAACTTGTGCAATTTTCACTTCCCTCAGTCCTGAATCTCTGGTGTTGCGCAGGTATTAATATTGCATTACATGCTTCACCTTTTTAGTTGGGTTTCATTCTCTGCCACTGAATTCTTGGTGTTTACCTTATCAGTTATTTTTTTCAAAAGATCTCAAATAACCGCTCCAACCATGCCACAATGCCAAAATGTCAATGCCATGCTTATGGTATGCGTCATCAAATATTATTTACTTGAATAACTCTAACTTCTTTAATATTTGTCTTTGTTTTGAAGAGCTCTAGTGAATATTTTGCCGATAACTATCAGCTTTGATTTTTTTTTTTTGACGAAACAAATTAGCTTTGATAACATGCAACTAGCAGCTAATAAATAATGCCTTGACTGAGTCTGCATACTTTTCCATGACGAATATAGGTTTAGTGTAGACATGCTAGACTGATAAAATTTGAATACGGTCTATCCTTCTTTATGGTATAAAGCTAGGTTTAACCTAGAAATATTCAGGTATATTTGGTGCAGAAGCACAATTTTTCTCCCATTTCCCCAAATTTTCCCTTCTCCGAGAGGGATACTTTTTTCCTTTGGTGATTTTTTGGATTATATGCCATAGGGATTTTAAATCGACCAACATTTTATCGGATATGGAGCTTCATGCAATGGTACCTGATTTCGGGCTCTTGACGCTCTTTGATCCGGGTCTGAGCCACGTGTCCATTTGTGCACAAGGCACAATGGCGTATCTCGACCCTGAGTAGTTACTTAAATTACCAGCTTATGGATAAGATGAACATTTATAGCTTTGTGGTGGTGTTATTGGAGCTTTCTTGACAGATCCTAATGATGTCGTCTTTCAGTTTATGTGACACAGAGGGCCAAGGATTATATGGTTGTGGACGAGTTGATAAGCAATTGTTTGCTTGTGATGATATGGGAAGGTAATAATTTATTAGAAAGTGCAGAACTTTGCTTTGAGAGCTTGCAATTGTTTATTTGAAGGAGAAGGAGAGGAGACCCAGCATGAAGGAAGTGGGTGAGATATTGCAGTATATTATAGAGACAGCATCAAGTATCTAGTGATCGGACAGCATCAAGTATCTAGTGATCTGTTGTGATGCGAGCTGCCCTGTAGTTGAGTTAGTATGACCATCACTGTAAGTATTTAGTTTTCTTTGCCTAGGTTAAGGTATGCTCTCTTCATATTTGGAAAGGGGATTTAGAATCTAAATAGTTTGCTTCTATGTTTTACGGATTAATTGCTAAATAATACCTTAATGTTTCACCTATCTTGCACTTATATACCTTGTTGATTTTTTCGCTGCACTTATATACCCTAAAGTACAAACCGTTAAAACTTTTGCCCCCTTCAGCTGACCATCAAATCCATCACTATTTTAAACAAAATTCGTATGGTTTGTATTTTAGGGTATCTAAGTGCAACGAAAAAATCAAAAAGTTATATAAATGCAAAGTAGGTGAAACGCTAGGGTATTATTTAGCAATTAACCCATGTATTACTCAAATAGTCAGATATTCGTTTTCAAGTGAATTTAAATAGTATTCCACTCTGCTGTTGCAAGAACAAACTTTGTATGCCGGCATGGTTCACTAGGGTGGAAGCAATTCTTTCGGCAATTATTACTGCCACCTCGACTCATCTCCAGCAACTTGGCACTTATTACTTATTGGACGACAGCACAGTTAATTTGTGCAAATTAAACTTACCTAGAACTTGCACTATCTTGATCAAAGCAACAAATTACTGAAAGATACTTGCACTATTTCCTGAGCCTCTTTACTATAAGGGATTTTTACTTGTAACCCCCCTAAAACATAGTAAATTACTTTCTATCCCAAAAAAAACTTGGTATTTATTTTTTACCCCAAAACTAGTAAGATACATCATTTTACCCCCATTACGATTTCCATCAACTTTTAACGGCATAACACTAGGTTTTTCTTTAAAATATCTCAACCGCTTCTCTTATTCGGAAATACGCAATTTCTTGGGTTTTTTACTTGTTGCCCCTCCAAAACATAGCAAATTCCTTTCTAATCCCCCAAAACTTGGGATTTACTTTTTACTCCCCAAAACTAATAAGTCACGTCATTTTACACCCTTACGATTTCCGTCAGGAAAAAACCCGTTAACTTTAATTTTAATTTTTCTCCATAGATTGTAGATTTATCATTAACCCGAATACAACGAGTAAGACCACAGAAGCATTCAATATCTTCATAGCTGGAGAAGAATGTTAAAAATGCTTCTGATTTTATGGTCGATTTTGAGAAAGGTGCAGCATAAACCTAAACCTTAATTTCAATTTAAGGAATAAATTGAGTATATCCAACGAAGAAGAGTGGTTGAGATATTTTAAAGAAAAACATGATATTATGCCGTTAAAAGTTGACTGAAATCGTAAAGGGGTAAAATGATGTATAATATTAATTTTGGGGGTAAAAAGTAAATACAAAGTTTTTTTTGAGGCGGAAAGAAATTATGTATGTTTTGCAGGGGCTACAAATAAAAAACCCAATTGAAATTAAGGTTTAGGCTTCTGCTGCACCTTTTTCAAAATCGGCCATGAAATCAGGAGTATCTTCAATATACTTCTCTAGCTATGAAGAAATTGAATACTTCTGCGGTCTTACTTGTTACATTCGGGTAAATCTAAAATCTATAGAAAAAATTAAAGCTAAAATTAACGGGGGGCTTTCTGACGAAAATCGTAAAAGGGGTAAAATGATATATCTTATTGGTTTTGGGGGTAAAAAGTAAATACTAAGTTTTGGAGAGTTAGAAAGGAATTTGCTATGTTTTGGAGGCCTATAAGTAAAAAACCCTTACTATAAATATAGCTCTTGAAAATGATTTCTGGTTATCACTTATCAGTTGATTCTTTTATAAAATTCCATGAATTGTTTGTAAAATAGTGATGTGGTTTCAATATTTTTATTGGCCGAATTCACATTTGAAGTAAACCCTTTGCTTATTATTGCATACATGTGGTTGCTTCTTATCGAGATTATTTGTTTAGTAAATTCATAAAATACAACAACAACAACAACAAGTTTTTATTCCAAATTTTTGGGTTTGCTATATGAATCCTATTCTTTCATTCTACACTGCCATGACCTTCTCCTCAGTTAAATTAACAATTAACATATAGTTTTTTGTTGTTTCTAATCATGCTTTTTAGGTCTATCGACTACCCCTACCCTACTCCAAGTTGCGTCATTAACTATACTTTTATCACTTCTTCTAACTAGGACATTGATTGATCTTCGTTGGTTCTTGCTCATCTTATGCTCTATAGGAGCAACACCCAAGTTGTTATGAATACACTCATTTTTTTTTATAGATCTTTAGTGTGTGATCATTCATTCATCTTAACATCCTCAATTCAACCACACGCATTCTTTGGACATGTCCAACATTTTGATCAGTGTTGGCCTTATTGCCATCTTATAAAATTTTCATTTTGATTTCTAAATTACCTACGTATCACACCACATTCCTTAAGTACTTGTCTACTGAATTTATAAAATACTATACATATTTAATGGAAGCATATTCCTTGTCCTTGCTCAATTTACTTTTATGAATGACCTCTTTGATGTCTCCATAACCTTAGTTAAATTACATTTCAGGAAAATATAAAACTTATTCCAGAATCCAACATAGAAGACAGAGTCAAGGTCGTAACATACATACCTTACCTGTTACGTTAAAGACTGTCAACCACACAGAGAAATTAAGGACCCTTCAACCTTATGATTTAGATTCAGCATGCAAAAGAAATGGACTTTGTCCAAAATTTAGGCCGTGCTTGCATCATAGAAGACTTCATTGCTTGGCTTTCATTCTCAATCAATTTATACTCTCAGACTATTCAACACCTATCGTTGTTATATATGCACACCAAGCTCATGAGCAAACACAACCAAGAGCCAACAATGGGACTACTAGCAATTCTGGTACTTATTGTTTCTCTCATGGCTGCAGCTGCAGTTGAGTTCCAAGCTTCAAACGACGCCACTAATACAAATGGTGGCCAACGATTCGACAAAGAGATCGGTCTTGATTATAGCAAGCAAGTTTTGATAGATTCTTCTGCTTTCATCTGGGCAACTTTCGCTCAGCAGAACGAAGCAGATCGGAAAAACGTTGACCTTGTAACATTGACAATTGATAGCTACAATGGCGTTGCGTACACTTCCGGTGATGAGATCCATGTTGGTGCGGACTACATCGCCGGTTACTCCGGTGATGTAAGGACTGAAATTACCGGCGTCCTGTATCATGAGATGACGCATGTGTGGCAGTGGAACGGGCAAGGTAACATCGGAAATTTTTGCCTCAAAATAAGCAAATATATAAGATAAGATTTGTATGATTTTATATGCATTAAACTAGGTGACCAATTCGTTGTATTAAAAGTATATTGCTGACCTCGTGCGGTTAGTCAATATAAAATAAAAATGCCTTCAAATTTTTCATTGAACTCTTAATTTCCAAAATATCCCTAAATATGAATATTTTTTGAGGAATCTAAATAAGAATATTAATTATGAACCATTGATGAAAACTGCAAGGATAATATAGGTTTGTAGGGTTTTTTCGGAATAATTTTTTTAAAATTATTGGAATACTAAAATTGTTAAACTCAGGAGTGTCCAATTGCAGATTTTGAAAGAGAGGTCTTCTGCTATATCGCTAAAAAGGGCATTTCATGCGAGTTAACTAACAAATTGTAGAGACGCTTTCCGTTAGGATTGTTGTTAGTGATCAAGAATTATACAAATACAACCATTAATTGACATGAATAAATTGATAATTCATCTATTTTATGAAAAGTGATTTCCTACTGCAGGTAACGCCCCAGGCGGATTGATCGAAGGAATGGCAGACTACGTGAGGCTGAAGGCGAACTATATCCCCTCGCATTGGGTGAAGCCCGGACAGGGGCAGCGCTGGGATCAGGGATACGATGTAACTGCTCGATTTCTTGACTACTGCAATAGCCAGCTCAGAAATGATTTTGTGTCGCTTCTCAATGCAAAGATGAAGGATGGCTACAGCCAGGACTTCTTCACTGAGTTGCTTGGCAAGAGTGTGGATCAACTCTGGAGTGATTATAAAACATTTTATGGATCTACTTGAGTGCTATGGCAAGCGATACTAGCTAGAATAAGATTATGTTGTAATGCATGATTGATTATTACATGGATCAAGTCGACGTGTTGGAGCCTTTTGTGTTTCTTTAATATTTCCCCTGTTATCCTTTGTTTCTCAACTATATCTATCTAGAATCTATCTATATATCTGCTATCTTGATCTAATAACATAGAGCCAATTAAATCTTATATGTAGTTATTTTTATGGCAGTTACCGTACAGAATTAGCTATCCTTCGGAAAATGCTTCCATCTTAACTTATCCCATCATTTCCTATTTAAATTTCAAATGTTCATTTGTAATTCAAGTAATCTCTCTCTCTCTCCACCCTCCAAATAAACCTCCTCTTCCCTTCTCATAACATATTTTTTTATGTTTTAAATTTCAGAAGTTACATAAAACTGTCATAAAAATGAATGCATACCAGCTTTTGTAAATATATTCAACTTTTTTTTACTTATGTACAATGTCACGATAAAGTCCATAAAAAAGAACTTTATTATAGCTAAATTACTATGAATAATATATCATATTCCCCATCACACAATAAAACTGATATCGATACTAACATTACATGTTTCAATGAAAAAAATTCAAGGTATGCTTTTGTATAAAAAGTTTTCTAATAAAATAAATTTATAAATTTACTATTATAACTAGAAGTTCTTAGATGAAGTCATTGGTTAGCAAAATAAAAAAATAGAAAAATGACAAAATTCCAATAGCCAAAGGGAATAATTGGAGATGTCCATCTCATCAACCACAAAAGACAAAAATAAGAAAATGAAAAGTCAGCGGCCTCTTTCGCTCTCTTTCACTCTCATTGTTACATATTCTTTCTCATGCTCGAAAACCCAAAAATATATACGCCTTACAAATTTATACATAAACCCTTGTAACTTTCCTAATTTGTTTTAACGTTCTGGATTCTAATATTTATGACTGACCGCGTTTAATCTAAATTTAGAATGTTCTGGGTGCATCACATGCGCAGAATAGTCTTCTTTTCATGGAATTCTTTTCTTGCTAGAACAGTCTGTTCCTGAGCCGTGAGCAGACAGCAAAAAGATGCATAAATGTTTGGGCGGTGACGGGAACCCACTGCAATAAAATTCAAAAACAAAGTCAAAATCAAATTTCTCTTTCTTTTTTTTTCCTCCAAATGATGATGCTGCGCAATTCAATTCTCCGCTCCCTTAGGGCTTCTTCGCTCCCTACGATCTCGTCACCGCCGGTGATCTCTCGAGCCCTATCCTCCTCTTCCGCTTCCTCTTCGCCGTCGACTTTGTCTTCAACCGCTGCAGCTGCCGACATAGAGGACGACGACGACGACGAGCGCATATATGTGAGGCCAGCTCTTGATTCGTCTCAAGCGAAGATCGCAACGCTGCCGACTCTCCTTCAACCGAGGGTCGTCATCTACGACGGCGTCTGCCACCTCTGCCATCGAGGTGATTTTTTTTATTCCTATTGCATTTTCTTCGTCGTCTGTGATGACCCAATTGAGTTTTTGTTAATGACTGCATCGTGTTTGATTTAATGCTCGTTACAAATTATTTATTTTTGCCTTGTGGTTATCTATGAACTTGGGTTTTGTTAGTATATTAGTTTTTGCTAAGAATGTTCAAATCAAGGGTTCTCACTAGGACGACAGCGCGGTGATGGAACTTTGCCAGGTCCTGTTTAGGAATGGAGTTAAATCTAGATTACGAGGTTTATAAAGTTATCTAAGCTTAACGCCCAAATTCTAATCATGTAATAATGCTTGGCTTTCATTTTTGGGGTTTAGAAAAGTCTAAACTCCAACTGAATCAAAGCTGTCTAAATTCCAAATAGTGTGTATAAAACACCCATTTCGGTGTTTATGTAGCTCCAAAACAACATTTTGGAGTTTAGATTACTCCAAAGCCAAACGCCCCTTCAAAGTTAAACTTTTATGGGAGGTAGGTCTTTGCAAACTAGAGTTTGCATAGCCAGTCGCTGAGCTTTTAAGCGAGCCACCTCCTCAGAAGCCACTTCATATTTGGATCACTTCTTGGTCAACATCTAGCCATAAGACTGAACTCGGGCGGCGCACTGGACGGCTTGCTTGCTCAACCGAGCTTTCAACGACGAGTCCTCCTGAGTGATGCTATTGCGCTCAATCTCGTGGAGGCGGGTTTCAATTTGCCGGCAATATTTGGCCCAAGACCAAATTACATCGTTGCTATGGAAAACACCAAAGCTAGTCAATAAGGAATTGATCACGTCGTCAAACTCTTCCACAGGAAGGAAAACTCCAGTGCTAAGCTCTTCAATATAAAACTCGTTGCTTTGAGTAGAGCTCCTCCTTGTTAGCAATTTTTTTGTTGTATCCATTTTGTTTTGTTTATTGTACAAATTGTATCTCTTCCCCATTTTTGACATGTGAATAAAACACACCATTTTTGCGCGTCGTGTTTGTGCCGCTACATCCACAGTCTCATATATGCTTAATACTTTATGGAAACTGGGAAACTTATGTTCGATGGCATTTTCGTCCGTCAGGGCCTCTGAAGGTGGTTGTTCAGCAAAGACAAACTCATAAGGAGGCAACAGCTCCTCGTAGTGATCCCCGGTGATCGGCAATCCGGAGATCTCCTGAAATTCCGACAGAGAAATCAATACTTTCCGATCTGACAGCATGAACGTGTTAGTGTCGACATTCCATTGCTCCAAAAATGTCTTAACCCCACCAGACGCGAGGCTTGTTCTGCCTCCACTTAAATATAAACTCCGGCTATCCTAATTCCATAGTCAGACAAGGCATCTATTTTTTTTTTCTGTGGTCTTTCTTCATGGCCAACCCCATTTTGATGGGAAAAGTCTCAGCCGATCAAGAGGAGGAGAAATATTTTCACCACCAACAATAATACAACTTTATTACAAACTGTTTGAGTCAAGAGCATATTACTTTTTTCCTGCTCAACTCTTCTTGTCAATCTTCTTGAAGTGATCGAATTCGTTCGTGTTCAAATTAGGCCTACCTTTAGCCCTCGTTTCTCCGTTAATATTATCTCCTAAATTCGTAAATTGGTTCTCCCTCATTTCAACCTCTATATGAGATACCTCTAACTTGCAGAGATGTATTGATATGTTATTCTATCTACTAAAATATGCCTACTCGTCCATATCAAGTTATCAACGTTCTCATTTTAGCTACTTTTTCTTTTTCGGACACTCTTTTTCTTAATTGTTCGGTTTGGTGTTCTGACCCATAAAGTAATGATAATCATTAGGTTGTGTTTTAAAATTTTCCTCCATCTTTGTTCATAGGCTATTATATGTATAAATATATTATTAGTTATCCTTATAAATTTCATGAATGGATGATAACATTACCCTGATTTGGTTTGTGGTGTGGCTTCTTTGGTGACGGCCATGGTTATTTCCTCAATGCAGCTTGTGGTTGCTTGGCTTTTCCTTACATTAAATGGTTGAAAGTAGACTTCGACTTTTTAGTGGGCTTGGTGTGCTTCTGGTTTGATTCACACCCATGATTTTTTTTCAATGAGGTTTGTGATTGAAGTACTATATGTATATTATGCTATATATTTTGTTTAATCATGGTTTCAGGATTATCTTATTTAAACTAAGTTAAAAAATAGAATCCAAAGTAGCTTGCTTGGGTATCATTGTTTCAGTGACAGATGCTCCATTTTCCTATCTTTACAAAAAGGGTTCTCGACACTCCCTTTTTCTATTTTTATAAAAGGGTTCTCTCTGCATATCAATTTGATTTAGAAGAGAAATGCATGGGCATTACTTGAGTATGTTGATAGATGAGTTCTGCTTTAGGGGCCGTGTTGGGGTTTCTTTATAAGTAGTGGTGGATGCTAAATTTTTTAACATTTGATGCTTTATTTTCTCGTTTTAAAAACAATTAGTATGCTTCCAAAATTCCATAGTTATTCATTAAAAAATTAACTTTCCAGGTTTCCGATTGAAAATATCCCCCCCCCCCCACCCACCTTTATATATTTGCTGTATTTCACAATAATGTGAAGTCAGTTAGGTTGCTTCATTGTGTTTGATGTAGTCTTCTCGTATTTGTCATATGCTATTGATTAAATGTGATCAATGCAAATTCCATATTATGGTTTGGTGATTTTCCCCCTGTTTATTTAATGTTGTATGATTAGTCGGAAACGTTCAATGCATCTACTTTTGGTTGGTCGAGACCGACCTTTTTTTCTGGCTTAAAACTGTGGTCTTCTTTTGCTTGTTAATCTTAGTTGATTACAAATGCTGTTCATGTCCGCTATTACAAATGCTGTTCATGTCCGCTTCAATGCTCTAATTGTCTAACTTTTGTTGTAATATCAGATCATCTGAATGAACTGAGCAAAGAGTGTACACGCTTTCTTATTTTATTTATAATCTTATATTTCATTTATTATTTGTAGTGTGATATAGACTAAGATGCAAGCAATGCATCCTATTCATGGGATAATCTCTATTCAAGATGCTTTCATGCTTTCATTTTTACTTTACTATGTCTTCTACTAAGATCGTTTTATAACAATTCACCCACAAAGACCATCTCAAAAACCACATAATTGAAATTGTTTTTTCCCCCAACTTTTAACATAACTGATAAGATTCCAATATGTTGTATTCTGAGTCTCTCCAATATCAAACATGTGTATTTCAGGGGTGAAGTGGGTAATCAAAGCCGACAAGTATTCAAAGCTTAAGTTTTGCTGTCTCCAGTCGAAGGCTGCTGAACCTTACATGCAATTATGTGGTGTTGATCGTGAGGATGTACTTAAACGTTTTCTCTTTATTGAAGGGCCTGAAGCTTATTATGAAGGCTCCACAGGTTTGTTAACCACGTCTTCCCTAAGATTGGAATTGGCATCTCGACTTTCCTCGGTAGAAACTGCCATGGTATTTCTGCCTCATTGGATGGACTTTTGTTAATTTAGCGATATCTAGCTCTAACATTAAACAAAACAAAAATCATGAATATACAGTAACAATGTTCGTGGCAAGGTCTATTGTTACTTAAACAAACAAAAATCATGAATATAAATTAACAATGTCCGTTGCTAATTATTTTGATCCAGCTTATGGGATCTAGGTTTACATGTTTACTAGCAAGAGGTCCCGCGCAATGCGCTGATACGAAGTTCAAAGTTAATTTAAAAGTTTATTGTTATATGATTTTTAAGTTTTAACATCTTTTATTTATGAACTTCATATGTAAAATATATGAAGGATTAACTTGCAAACTATTCGTTATTTTTTCAGCTTTTCAATTTTTTTCCTTAATGTACATCACAGAAAAAAATCATGAAAATTTTAAAATCTCAAAATATTTTTTTCCTCCGGTTTTTCAATATTTTGCTTGTTATAGCACATGAAAATCAAGAAATGTACAGAAATCATAAAATTCTTTGTTTTCTTCATATTTTCAACATTTTTCACGTAGCACACAAATATGGCGAAATTTTAAAATCTTAAAATTTCTATTTACTTCAATTCTCCAATTTTTGTGGTTAATTATAGCACAAAAAAATCATGAAATTTTAAAAATAAAATAATTTTTGTTGTCTTCGGGTTTTTGAATATTCTCCATGATATAGCACATAAATCGCAAAACTTTCAATAATCTCAAAATTTTCTTGTTTTCTTCCTATTTTCAATAGTACTCATGCTATATAGCACTCAAAAATCATGAAATTTCAAATATCTCATTTTTTCTGTTTTCTTCGGTTTTGTAACATTTTACGTATATAGCACATAAAAATCACGAAATTTATAAAAAATCCCAAATTTATTTGTTTTCTTCAAAATTACAATATTTTGCATGCTTCCACACAAACATTGTGTAATTTTTAAAAATCTCAAACATTTCTTTTTTCTTTGGATTTTCAATATTTTGCTTTCTATAGCATACGAAAATCATGAAAATTTTAAACATTTTTTTAAAAATCAGAGTTTTTTTATTTTTAATATTTTGTTTGCTATTACTCGGAAAATCGCAAAAATTTACAAAAACTAAAAAAAAAATTGTGCTCTACGGCTTTGCTACTTCTTACTTGTTGCAAATGAAAATCACAGTCGCTATCTTCAAAAATCTCAAAAATTTTCGTTTTCTTCAAATTATCGAATATTTTGCATGCTATATATAGCACACGAAAAATTCTGAATTTTTAAAAATTCCAATTTTTTTTTCAGTTTTCATTAAAATTTTAGAAGTTTGCATGCTGTATAGCATGAAAAAATCTCAATGTTTCCCGATTTATTCGGTTTTTCAATATTTTACTTGCTATAGTACATAAAGTTCTCAAACTTTTCAAAATGAAAAATCAAAAGTTTTCTTTCACTTTTGAATATTTTGCCCTTTACAGCACAAGAAAATCGCTAAATTTTAAAGGATCTCAATATTTTTGTTTTTTTCGGTTTTTGTATATAAGCACACGAAAATCGTGAAATTTTCAAAAATATCAAAATTTTATGTTTTCTTTGGTTTTTTATTATTTTGCTTGCTATATAGAGGATGGAAATTACAATAATTTCAAAAATCCTAAAATTTTATGTTTTTTGAGGTTTTAAATATATTTTGCATGATATAACACGTAAAACCCGCAAAATTTTCAAAAATCCTTAAAAACCGTTTCTTCTTTTTTAATATTTTGCATGTAGTATACGAAAATCATGAAATTTCAAATAATCTTAGAATTTTGTGTTTTCTTCGATTTTCCTATAGTTTACTTGCACATACTTTTTCAGAACTTCCGGCTATCAAAAAAAAAAAGTAGGCTTTGTGAAGTAAAAAAGAAAAAGGCGCCGATTACTACTAAAAACCTAAAAGAACAAAGAATTCTGGTCCGAGTGACTGAAACTTCGGATGACCAAGAACCTCGAGGAACACATGAAAACCACGAAATTTTAGAAAATCCCAAATGTTTTTGTTTTCCTTAATTTCCTAAATTTTTCACGCTATAAATCGCGAAATTTTCAAAGATCACACAATTTTTCTAATTTCTTTGATTTTTTAATATTTTGCTTGAATACGAAAATAAAAAAATCTTCAAAACTCTCAAGAATTCTATGTTTTCTTGGTTTTTCAATATTTTTTTGCTATAGCATAAAAAAAGCGTGAAATTTTCGAAATTCCGAGTATTTTCTATTTTCTTCTGTTTTTTATTTTACATGCTATAAAACAAGAAAATTGCAAAATTTTCAAAAATCTCGAAAATTTCTGTACTCGCTTTTTTCAATATTATGGATGCAAACGAAAATCGCAAAATTTTCAACAATCTCAAAATTTCTATTTCTTTCAAAATTTCATTTTCTTACACATGAAAATAGTGAATTTTTCAAATATGTCAATTTTCTATGTTCTTTGGTTTTTCTATATATGTTTTTTGCAATACCAAACGAAAGTCGTGAAATTTTTAACTGTATAAGTTTTTTTTCATTCTATTTTTGAATATTTGTTAGCACACAAAAATCGTGAAATTTTTCAATATTTTGCTAGTAAAATCTAATTAGTGAGAGAAGAATAGAAATAGATTTTAAAGAAGTGAGCCAATCATAATTTTTCCACCATAAAAGTCTAGCCGTATGGGATAAAAATGTTGATATCGAGTAGGGTGCCAATAAAAAAATTTCCATGATCAGTATATAGTAAGAAAATTAAATAGGGGCTCAGGAACAATTTTTTCACAAAAGTCCAAGTTAGATAAGGGTATAACATTCCAAGGAATATTATCTCATATAGCTTTGTATATATTGTGATATAGGACTGGTTACACATGCACTGAATCATTTATATGTGAAAAGAAAAATTTGAAAACTAAGTCAAATACGGCAACAAGAATGTTCTTGGTTCCTAAGCCATCATATTACCATGAAAAGAGACAAGATTGTACGCTGGAGCTTCTCTGTTAATCAAGTGGATGGGCTGTAATGACGTTCTATAAAATGATTTATGTAGCCATGCTGCACACCCCAAAATGTAGGGATTAAGCCTAGTTGTTGTTCAAGTGTTTATAATATCCATCTAAATCTTAATAAGTAATATGGAATATCTGAAGTGCTGTCTTTGCCATCACTAGCAATCTCATCAATAAGCTGACCACATAGATGGTTCTCAACACTCTGGTTATTAACAGCCATCGACAAGCTCTCTGTTTTTCAGTTGCATTTGACCATCAATCTGTATATTCTGCAGGATGCAAATATCTCCATCCGTCTGCATTTAAGTATATAACTTGATCATTCCTTTCCCATTTGTTCTTTCGCTATAAATTAGCGATTATTGAATTCCAGTAATTATTTATTAAAAATGTGAACATGAGCATTATGAAGCGTTGTGATATTTGAAAAACATTGTCCTTGTTTCAAGTTTCTTTGGGCTTATGGCATGATCGATTGAACATATAAAGGTACAGTAAAATATGTGTACCGCTTGTTGGTACTAAATTAACTTGGTCTGAGAGGATGCAGTAGTTGCAGCTAATCATACTCTTACCTTTGCCAGTTCCAATGATGGTGTCTTGTGATATATCAGCAGCTGATCTCTAGTCCTGCAGATATGTGGATGGTTGAAAATGATGGCTAAGGGTCTTAATCTGCAAATACCGTCTGTTCTTTACTATTTCACCAAAGTAACATTTGCTTTAGTACTTGTGTATTTCGGTTTTAGTATCAAATTCTTCTATAAAGTTCTTAACTAAGAAACGTGTAGGCTTGGGGGTTCAAATATCTTGACAGTTTGAAAATTTTGTTGTGATATTTTACTTGAATCTTTTAATGGCTGAGCCTGTACCTTTTATTCGAAAGGTACAAAAAGTTTATACTTTTTATTGCATCCTTTGGAAACTAATGCTGCGATTGGTATTTTGATACACAGCTGCACTAAAAGTCGCATCCTACTTGCCACTGCCATATTCGACTCTGAGTACTCTGCTGTTTATACCTGCCTCATTGAGGGATGCAGTTTACGACAACGTTGCTAAAAGACGCTATGATTGGTTTGGGAAAGAGGATGAGTGCATCATCATGAAACAAGACCAAGAATTTCTCGATCGTTTTATCGACAGGGATGAGATATTTGGTGGTGGTGGTGGAGAGAACCATTTCTTTTGAACCCTCATCCTGTTTTTACGAGACCTCCCCAGTTTAGTATAAATTTACAAAGATATGAATTTAGTTAACTGAATGAATCTAGAATCGGTCATCAATATGTGTATAAAATCTAATACTTCTCAATTCATGTTATGTATCACCTGCATCTTCTTTATATTTACTCTGTGTGTTTCATCGTGCTTTTTGATTTCTGGTGTAGTTTCTTTGAATTTATGTAGAAGAAACTCGCCCTCATGTTCAAATTAATGAATGTTATGATCAAATTTCATATTTACATATAAAGGGAAATGCTGATACAACTGGCAATCATGTGACATGCAGCTACAGGGTAAAAAGAAGAAGATAACCAGATCTCTGGCTCTATGCATGTAATATGGTTCCACAATCATCAAGACAATATTCTTCAGAACCAATATTCTTGTTTAGGAGCTAGTAGTGGTGACACCTAGTGGAAAGGGATGATGTAACCTTGAAAATTTAAGGGAAGGTTGGGAAAGATGGCAATGGTGGCAGGGAAACTCGAGGGATGGTGGGGAGCTCGGGCAGGGGCGGCAGTTCAGGCAAAGGTGGCAGCTTAGGCTTGGGTAAGGTTGGTACCTTGGGTGCGCAGTAGTGGCAGTTCAGGCTTGGGTAGAGTTGGCAACCCAGGCACTGGTGTCTGCTCGGCCGTTGAGACAATTGACACCTTTTGCGAGGACGGGAACTCGACTTTAGGCAACTCAGGCAAAGGTGGAAGGTTTAGGCTTCGGAAGAACTGGGATTTCAGGCAACTTTGGCTTTGGAAGTTCGAATAGAGGTGGCAACTCGGGTTTGTTCAGGGTAGGGATATCAGGTAAGGGTGGTAGCTCGGCCTTGGGAAGAATTGGTGTCTTCGGTAAGGTGGGCACCTCTGTGGGGGGTGTATGTTCGACCTTTGTGATGCTTTAGCACCTTTGGTAAGGGTGGTGATTGATACGAAAAAATGTTTGTATGTGTATGTTGTAAATAACCGCATTCAAGACGGTGTCGTAAATAGCTAGCCGCGATGAGTACAGATCGTCCGTAGGGAAATAGTGAACCGTTATCTTACTTTAGACGAGTTGATAAAAGAGAGGAGGGATTGTTGTCGTTTCTATTAAAAAGGGATGAAAAGTTTATAATAGAAAAGCTTGTAGGGTTTATAGGACATAGTAATTAATGAACGAAGTAAAAAAATATAATTCTTTTTATCTTTTAATTGTTTAATACTAGAGAGATAGCGATGAACGTGGATTATGGTTTTTGGAGAGAATTAGAGTTTCCCACTACTGTCCTTTGTCCTTCCATTGATCTCTATTTATCTCAAGCCTTTAACAAAACGATTATTAATGAATCTCGAATCGTGGTTGTGACTATCATTAATTGAAAGCGCACACGATAAGAGAGTTAACATTTATTTTGCTAAAATTTATAAACATTAAAATATCAAAAGACGTAGAGGGATTTTTCATCCATTATTCTATCCTATCCTATAAACCCTAGTAAGCAAGAATTTATTCACTTATGGATATTAGCGTAGTAAAAGAGAGATGGAAGATGAATAAAACCATATTTAAAATTTAAAAGTGCAGAAAGTAATACAGAAAAGTAATGCGGAAAGTAAAGCAGGAAAATAGATGCAGAAAGTAAATGCGAAAAAAATTAAAAGAAAAGACTATCTTTATTGATTAACTATTACATTACAAAATTTCTCCTTAAAACGGTAAATTACAAAAACCCTAGTTTTGCTCGTAAATCTTTCTCTTGAATTGAAATTTTGAATTTTGCATATTGAAATGTTTTTGATAGACAGCTCTCGGTCCTTTATATATTCTCTGAAATTAGAAACCTTAGATTCTATATTGGAGTAGGTGAAATTACGATCAAGATCTTAAAATCTCAGATCCTACGGTCCATACCCGACCACGGAACCGCTGCCCATGCCCCATATTGACCGCAGATCCGCTGCCCCTTTGGGGGTTTCTGACTTGGGATTTTTTCTGGATTTTTCTCTCGATATTTGGAGATTCTCTTGATACAAAGATTCTGAAAATATTGCTCTTAGTTTCTGCCGTTGTTAGATTCTTTGATTTGCTTCTAGTATTTGGCGGTTTCAGTTTGATACTTCGATTTGTGTGGATCTCCTACTTAGATTTCAGACCTGAGCTAATCTTATTATAATAGCTGCACAATATCTCAAAATCATTTTATCAGTAGCATTTGTTATTTTTGAGATATTATTCCAACCATTTATATGATATAATATCTTAAGAATATTGAGTAGGAATATTTGATATGATATGCTTATTTTAATATGAATATTTTATTTAAATATTATATGCATATATTTTCCCTAATTATATTAATTATATATGAAGAAATATATGATAATAATATTTTTATAAATAAACCGATATATGTTCTTTATTTACAATTAACACATTTTAGTTATTAATAATAGTAGGGAAATGTTCATACAAATGTGCAATATTTTTGACTAATCAAATACCCCCAATCTTATCTTTGATCGTCCCGAACAAACTATTTATTAAAAAGAAAAAGAAAAACCTAGTACACTATCGTAGGCAACACGATTGCACTTAGCTGGTACAACAAGCCTTTAAATCTCTAGATGTCCCTAGTGGGAGGAGTGTTGTCTTTGAGGGTTTTCAGCGGATTACACCCACAAAATCCTAAAATAAAAGAAAGAAGATAAAAATTACATGCAAGGATAATGAACATATAAAAGAAAAAAAACTTGAAAATAAGTGTTTCAAACTACACTAGTTTTTTAGTTGTCATGAGCCCTATCTTAAAGGTCTTGAAAAGATATCAGAAATCATATCATTCCTCAATAAAATATCGTCTTTAGTCTTCTTCCCTACCTATCTTCTAAACATCGATCATATACCCCTACGTATGTGTAAAATACATCTCTACACTTAGAGAATTCAATTCAATCTATCATGCCCTTTTGTCCATATTTCTTATTACTTTTTAGTCGGTGATATTTTAGATGGATTTGCTCACACATTCTTCATGCGATCGTTAATACTTCTTGAGGTATTACCGAATGTGCTCACTTATTAAGGCATAATTAGCAATATTCTAGTCTTGCAACACCTAAGACTTAGCAGTGACTCCCAAACCAGTTGGTCTAAGACACTAGGTGATAAGGCACCCTCGCTATATTTTTTTATGCCGCCTTAACTAATTACAAAACCAGTGTTTATTTTTCTTTTTAATTTTTTTTATTCACCGCTTATATTTTGTTTTTCCTTCATAGTAAGACTTCTAGGCAAGAGTATTTCAAGGTATGCTCTTCTATCCCAAGTTTCAAGCTGCGTACAAGTGCGTATAGTAGGGTAACAACGTTCAGAAGTTTGGACTCAAGAATAGGGACTATTTTCAGACTTATTTCTATCCGCGGATTAGTGATTCTTTCATTTTACTAACCCTTAGGACAACAGCTCATGATTACGTATTACTAGTTTCGTTTTAAAAATATCTAATTTTGTCACGCCCCGCTTCCCAGTAGACGGAAACGTTGACGTAGCAAGCCGCAACGTATTTACTAAGAAATAAATACGTTAAGCGTAATTAAGCAATATATAAAAATGAACAAGAATGACAAGAGTAATAAAATAAACAACAATTTTATTTACATTCAACTTTTTATACAACTGTTTGAAATGAAAAGATACAATGATATAAAGCAAATGCCTAAATAATGGCATACAGAAAATAAGTGCAAGAAAAACTAGTAGTCCGGCTGAGCTGTAAGCTGGTCCAAGTCCTCCTGGCTTGGCTCGGTCTCCTCCGAGTCCGGTCCTCCTGACGAACATTCTAAAGAAAGAAACAGAAAGGAATGTCGTCAGCGAACTAACGCTCGGTAAGTCCCAAAAGAAGAAAGAGAAGATAGTATATAAACTGAAATGAACAGATATAGTATATGACTGATTACTGGTATAGGATAGTTATCATAACGTGGTTGTTTGTAGTTTGGTAAGGAAGCTATTCATGTATACGAGAGGAGTCCATCTTACCTCGTGGACTATGGTAACATGTAGTACAAGACCGTGTCATAACTGTCACGCCCCGCTTCCCAGAGTACGGTAAGGAGACGCGACCGGTCACGCGACGTATTTACTCAGAAGTAAACACGCTAAGCTTATATAAGCAATATAATATAAATGTACACAAGAAAGACATGAGATGTAAATGAATAACAACCTTTTATTTATTAAACATTCTTTACAATACAATGCTGGAAAGTAAATACAAGACTGGAAAGCAATGCCTAAACAATGGCATGAAACTGAAAATAAAAGTATATATAAATGTCTATAGCTCTGGGTCGTCGACGAACCGCTCCAAGTTTTCTGAGCTGGGCTCGATCTCCAAAGAGTCGGGTCCTCCTGCCAACATTCTAAAAAAAAGAATAGAAAAGGAATGTCGTCAGCGAACAATCGCTCGTTAAGTCCCAAAGAGAGATGAAAATAGACTGAACAGGTAATGAGAATATAACCAGTATAATGTTGATAGTTATGTTAACGCAGTTGTTTGTACCTTGGTCAGAATATACCAGTGTATACGAGAAGAGTCCAACTATTCCATGGACTAAGCTATACGGAGCACAAGGAACCATTAAGCCACGGAACAACAGCAACGGATACTCAGGTTAGGTGTATTAAAGTGACCATCATCGTGCCACTTTTAACACATTTCGTACCAATCTACCCTTTTTAAACCCCGTAATGTTTATTGTATTGTTATGTAGTGATTTGTAGATATAAGACTTGCCGAAACCATGATATCAATTGTTCATGTAAACGGATAAGAATATAAACGGATAGTCAATATAGACAAGTCAATGTATATCCATGGTTCAGTCAAATCAAGTCATGTTGATATAGATGGATTCATGTTAAAATGGAATTATATCAAGTATGGATTGTATTCAATTTAAACTAAGACTCTGTCTGAGTCAGTAACTGCTGCACAAAATTGATGTCTTGAATTAGGTTTTGGAGTTATCGGTAACTGCTGCACATGGATGGCAGGATTTGTGACCTTTTCCAAGCCAATTACCATTGATAACCATGTTTTAGTTGTTTACCTTAAATAGCCAAGCACCCACATTCTCTGGCTCCCTGAGGCTCAAGAGAATTGGTCCCGCTTAAACCTATATTTATTAGGGTCCTTATTGTAAACTAATATAACTTGAGAGGGTTTTATGAAAAATAGTTTTGATATATTTTCAAAATAAATCTCAAGTATTTAATTATCGTCTTTAGGGTTTTCATAGATGTAATTTTAAAAGTGATGAGATATCTAGTGGATATAAATCTAAATTAAATAGTATATGGTATTTTCATGTAATTTGACTTGTATTGATTTCGAGGGTATTTTCATGAACTTTTGTGATTCTTTTCTTTTGATTTAGAAAACATGGAATTATTAAACATATTTAAAATAGATATTTTGATAATATATATATTAAAAATAGAATTTATTTATTAAATAGATATCACGTTTTCTTAAAAATTGTAATATAAATTCCATCGAGATCGTATGCTCCGTGAGGAGGTCTGCATCTCGCCCTAATAGTCCGATGGATGTGCGATAACCCACACCAACCAAATCGAATTTCCCAAAATGGGTTGTAAGGACATAATTGTATGGAATTTAATTAACACAATCTTAAAGAATACATTTTTAAAATAGTTTAGGGTATTTTATCGTAAAATTGTATTAGTCCCAAAAATTGTAGGGTTACTAGACACACTCAAGAGCTTCCACAAGGCATCAACCATGCCAAATTCAAATTTTTCATGTGCCTAAGAATCCTATGCAAGATCGTTGACTAGAGGTAAAGGCGAAACTACAAGCAAGTTAACAACTTAACTACTAAGTGAATGTAAATACAACCTTTGTAGATCCGGTCCACCACTTCTCTAGCTCCGTGTTGACGTCCCTCCGCTGCGATCATCGGAATCCTGGACTCCAGCATCGATTTCATCGGAGAAATGGGCGGGCTAGGTCGTTGACTTCGATGCCAAAGATGATCTACGTCGAGGCGACTCAAACTCAAGCTCTATCTTCACTAGGTCAAGAAACTTGTGAAGAAAACACCCTCTACTACATGGCAAGTGATAGAGGATGAAGAAATAGGAAGTGGGTTCACTTTGGATTTTGATTTCTCACTTGGAATCATCACTTGGAAATTTTCATGAAAGCTTTCTTCTTCACTTGAAGAAGATGAAGAAGAAAATGGAAAAAGAATTATGAATCATTTTCAAAAGAAAATCAAGTGATGGTTATCATAATGCAACCATGGGTGAGTTTAACAAGTGTAGAGACTAAACTAGGGTTTAGGTGAATGGTTAGGTTAAGGAAAGAAACAAAATGGTCAAAGCTTCATGAAGCTTCAAGTGAAAACAAAAGAAGCCACCATTTTATTTCTTGCCCAAAAGAATAAATAAATAAATGAATAAATAAATTAAAACCCTAACCATTTATCTAAACATGGTTTAAAGTAAACACACACCCAAGTTTGCATGTATCATCAAACATGATACAAACTAGTGCACAAACATATATCATATATACAATGTGCACAATCAAGTGAGATAATCAATCTTAAGTGAACAAATACCAGTTAATGTAAAGTAATATATCAAATATATAATTATACATTAAATCATTAAATCAACACTTGATTTAATGATCTGGTCATAATGCATATAACCGACTAATATCAAGTGTATCAATGTATCGAATCAACACTTGATTCGGTAACCCGGCTATATCTTATATAACCGTCCAATGATACAAATCGCGAGAATAGAATACAGTATCACATACTGGTATTATTCTCGGTCCCGCACATATCTCATATGCGCTCCTATTTCGTTTCGCTTGAGCCAGGAAACCTCTGTGTAGGACTTTAAAGACTCGTCAATACGCCGGCAGCAGGTGATGATCATATCAAACACCCACAAGCCGCAAGCGGTCTGCTAAACGTAACGGCCACCCGGGTACTGAGCGATCAGAAGATCAACGAGCAAGCCCGCTCACACTCCTATGAATCCAACCAGTAACCCTTACCGTACAGTCCGGTCTCGTCGTTTGATATGTCGCATATCTTGCCTAGGGGTGGTAAATGTCAGACCCCAATAGCTCGATAAGTCGTGTCGATATGAGGTCTATAACAGTTCGAGAAACTACTGGTAACACTTACCAGTAAATCTCAGCAACCCTGGCCAGGGATTTCCGGTTATAGCCAATCGAACACAGCGCAACATCAACTCCCTATACTGGGAGAGACGAATCCCCTCCTATCGCTCATTGCCTCATGTGATTCGGGACTGTACCCAAAAACCACCGTTTTGCACGCCCTCTTGGACGTGGTAAGGTGGAAATCAAAGCACAGTGGGAATCATACAAGACTCTATGACGATCTCGGGTCTACAGACTACTCTGTACCAGTGTCACCAGAGAATTGCCATCTGACGTGAGGTATAATACCATCTGGGAGTTCTCGGCGAGTCCGTCCAGTGTACCCAGTCTCCACTGAGCACCCGTATATCATCTCTGATGTCAAACACCAATGGATATGGGATCATCCATCGCCCATCTGTATGGGTCGAGAAGGTATACGCTAGTCTACTCTGGTATATCGATGCCCCGTCTCGATACACCCACGACTAGGGACCTTGAAGGATGTACTTATGGACTATCTTGTCCCCACTAGTATGATCCACATCATAGTCCAGGTAGTCAAGTACACATCCTAAGGGCTTTACCAACATGTAACAGAGAGACAATCAGTGTACACGTTAAGGTAAAGAGCAACCAGATAGCATACTATCATGTCGAGCAAGAAATTCCTCCCTATATATGTCCAAGCATCCACTACAATATACATCCCATGTATAGTAATGGCCTCTACGGCATACATATAACTAACAATCTCCCACTTGCACTAGGGCCATCTGATAGCAGTGGTTGCAGTATCTCATACTCAACCATCCCATAAAAGTCTCTCTCTGGGAAAAGGCCTTTGTGAGTGGATCCGCCGTGTTGTCCTCTGAGTCTACTCTCCTAACCTTGATCACCCTGGTGATCAACCATCTCCATGATCAGGTGAGACTGCCTTAGAATATGTCTGGATCACTGATGGGACGGACGTTCCTTGGCATAAGCCACAACTCCATTGTCACACAATGGGATGAACTAAGTTCATCTCATGAACTAATATACACCCAGACAGCCTCTTTGGTAGTATCTTAAGTAGCGATGTATCCAGTCTTTATCGTCTAGTAAGCCACGGTATCTAGCTTGGATTTCTTCCAACATACCGTCCCTCCACTGAGGGTAAAGACTATGCCTGTGACTGACATTCAGTCGTCCTTATCACTCTGGAACCTTTCCAGTGATTCTCCCCTGGATCAATTGATACCATCTCACTACAACTAGTGAGTATCCTAACATCCAATTAGATCTATCTCATAGATCCAAAACCCAGGATTTAGGAGGTATCACTTTGATCCTATATGGAGAATCATTGTGATAAGCGGAGATTGACCGAGCGTAGCATAGGAAACTCCTTCCCTATCAAGAGTATGTCATCCATGTACTCTACGAGGATCACCACCATACTCCCTACTACCTTTTTTGTATATACTAGGTTCATCTACCATTTTGATGAAGTCAAACTCTTTGACTAACACATCAAAACAGATGTTCCAACTCCGCGATGCCTGCTTTATCACATAAAACATCTTGCTCCCGTTTCCGCTGCTCCCACTGTCTACGAAGCCTTCTGACTGTGTACTTATAGACACACTCTTCTAAAACATCATTTAGAAAAGCAGTCATGGCACCCAACCGCCAGATATCGTAGTCATGGTATGTAGCCGTGGCAAGTAGGATCTGGATGGACTTAAGCATAGCCACTGGAAAAAGGTTTCATCATTATCCACGCCTGGTCGATGACGAAAAACCTTTAACAAGTCTAGCTTTGAAAGTCTCAACTTTTCCATCTACACCAAGTAATCTTCTCAAGATATACTTGCTCCTGATGGGGATTTAACCCTTCAGATATAGCAGCCAAAGTCCATACTTTGTTGGTGTACATGGATTCCATCTCAGATCACTAATCATCCAGCCATTCTTACAGAGTCCCTACTCTCGATGGCCTGCTCGAAACTAGTTGGGTCATCATCTCATGATACATTCCTCGCTCCCACTGTCATCGAGAAACTGAATTATCTCTCAGGCGGATGAGGAACCCTACCAGATCGGCAGAGAGGCTGAGGTTCGTCGGGGACTATTGAATCCTTTGGTTCTACCAAATCACCAGCTGCAGTTTGTATAGCTGGAACCTTTCCAGTTCATAACTGACCTTGCCTCGAGCTTGTCCGGATTATGCTTTTAGACATAGGCTGGACAACCCCAAATCTTAACAAACTTAAGATATGGGCTCTTCCCTTTCCATATCATATATGAAGTGGTAGGCTGGTGATTTGATTTGAACCCTATTCAATAGGTATGCAACTTCTCAAGCGCATAACTCCCAAAAGGAAATTGGAAACTCATTAGTACTCATCATAGAGCACACCATATCATATAGGGTGTGATTGCTCTGCCCCGATACACCGTTGTGCTGTGGTGTATTCAGAGGAGTAATACTGAGAGAGAATCTCATTCTCCTTAAGAATAGTCCAAGAGTTCCATGCACAAGTATTCTCCTCCCTGATCTCATCATAGGACATAATACTTATACCCGTATTTTGGTTCTCTACTTCTAACTTATATTCTGTGAATATCTCAAAAGGTTCGGACTTGTGTTTCAACAGGAACATATGTCTGAATCTAAAGAGATCATCAGAGAATTTAATGAAGTACAAAGAACCGGTCTTGGCATTTGTAGACAGGGGACCTACATACATCAACATGTATCATCCCAAGAGTTCATTAACTCTTTCTCTGTTTCCAGTAAACAGAGCCATGGTCATCTTATCTCTGTGACATGACTGGCAAGTTTTACAAGATGTAAATTCAAACTGATTTAAATATGCATCTTTAATTTAACTTAAGCTAGTCGGGTCGCATTGATATGACCTAGTCTACAATACCTCAAGAAGGATTCGTTCATTTCTGAACTCTTCCTCTTGTGTGTGTTCCGTATACTAAGAACTATAGTTTGATTTAGAACATCAATACTTTTAGATAACGTGCCTGAACCGATCAACTTTTGATATAGGAAATGTTCAAAACATTATTCAACAATACAAAATTTTATCATTTCTTTACTAATAAAGAGACTGATATGATTTTGTATATCAGGTTCGGTATCTAATAACATTCGTTCAGAATCAATGTATTTGGAATATAGGGTGACAGTGACCAACAGACTTGGCTGCAACACTTGCACCGTTTTCTGTCTCATGAAACTTATCACCCGTTCTCAGTTCTCTACCTTTCTGTAGCCCATGTAATATATTACATATGTGGGATCCTGATCCGGTATCAGATACCCAGGACGCAGAGGATACTGAGAAACCGTTCTGTGTAACGAACACACCCGAAGATGATGCATCAACATGCACTTTCTTCGTTTGGGCGGCACGGGAAATCTGGTATTCCCCAATTTCCTGCTCTGTCTTATAACAATTATAAGTTGGAGCGGGACCAACGTTCCCCAGCTCAGTATAACAAGCGGGTTCGGTCAATACATCTATATTATTATCTTGATTAAGGCGTGATTTGGTCGCTACCTGAAGAGAGAGAGAAGAAAACACTCAGCGTATGCTCTTGCAAGATCAGATTGGTTATTATTATTTTATCTAATCAGGATGGCTCCCACTGTTTTTATCAAATCTTCCTTCAAACCCTAAAAGGAAAGACTAGCCGGGATTAATTACACGTTACAAGTTCGCCAATCTTTCAGCCAGGCCAGTGTCGGTACTTTGAGGGAGGTTCCCCGTGCTTTCGCACGGACCTAATTACAGTAAACCTCGTTTTCCCAAAGGCGTAACCTCGTTAACACCTTTCTAGACACCTACTTGATCGGCTAATTGTAATGTGTAAAACTCTCCCAGGAGTAACAATTACTCGCAGTGGGTATCGGGATCCAACTATCTCATAGAAAGTATGCAATCTCATTGCAAATTTCAACACTTGAAATTCCCGATAATATTTTTCCCCTAACGTGCTATGACCTTGACGAAAGCCAACAAACCATAGCCCGTTAGTCAAGTTCAACCCGTACATTTCTTGATTGAATTAAACCCACCCGCATGACCCTTGACAAAGGCCAACAAGGTCGCACGACTACCCTAACCCAATCTGCATCATATGCATAAGCAGATAAGCACCATTTAGCTACCACACACTACGCCTTGACAAAGGCCAACAAACGCAACACGAATACTAACTACTACTTATCTGAAATGACGGAGGGCTACGACAGGTTTTTCTGAAAACCTATTGCGTAATGAACTTGATATCGTTGTAGAATCAAATAATTTTTAAAATGGAGTGTTTTTGAGGCTTTTCTAGTTTTGCTAAAGGGGTCACTCCCGGTGAAGGGATCGTCGGCCCTTTCCTCATCGAATAAGGTGCAGGATATATCATATATACCGCTGTGCAAAGCAAGAACTATAGGAGCAATCAAAAGACAAACCGAGGGGTGTAGTATCTGCCAGTCATTGCTAAAGGGGTCACTCCCGGTGAAGGGATCTCGGCCCTTTCCTTATCGAATAAGGTGCAGGATGTTCTACAAGGAACACCGCGATGCAAAGCAAGAACTGTAGCTACCTGTTTTTGAAAATTCGATTCCACAACATCTTTTAGGTTTCTTTTCTTTCATTAATCACATTAATAAAGTCCCATCATTAAAGTACCTAAACATCACAGATAAATACGACGTACACTTATGCCATCCGCATTCGCCTCGATGTCCCCTCGTGCACCGTTAGGTTAGGTAACTAACGGCAGAGCGGGGCAGGGCTAGCGCGGGTGTAAAACATAAGTAACGCCTATATAATATATCATATATACTATATACAGTATTTATCACAGAATATCAAATGATCACATCACATATATCGCAGCAGAAGAAACATATGAAACATTGGATATACTAGGACGTCCGTGTTTTCAATACGAGCCAGTATAAAACACGGATTCCACGGTCGCGATGAATAGCCAAACCCACACCCCTAGACCCCTACGAGAGCGGCAAGCAACCCTACCAATTCTAGAGTTAGGAGACCCGGACTCGACTCCTCGAGTTGGTCTCCCACTGGACTCTAGAACCCGGTTACTTGTGCTCTCCTCCTTGGGTCTATCCTAGTGCGGAAAAGTAAATAATATACAAAGGTGACATCTTCCGCAACCTGGAAGTGCCCCAATAAAAGAATATTACAAACAAGATTTTACATGAATGAAAATGAAAAACACTCATCTCACATAAAAACCCCCGGCTATTCAAACACGACGATCTAATATAACATATCCAGCAACACATAACATCACATGTCATCAACGTAAGTAAATATGTGCATCCCAATTGTCGTTGACATATAGCAACGAAACCGGCGATATCACATATTACACTTACGGTCACAGAAAAGAAAGTGTAAAACTACAACAGTTGGAATCCGCAACCTGCTTAGACATCGCATGCCTAACCAAATGAATTCCTTAGACATCGCATGCCTAACAATTATAAACCCCGCATTTTAGTCTCATTATCGAAAACACTTTTCAATACCAAGTCGGGCAATTCAACAAGATTCCCGACATCCTGATCGAATGCTCGTCGCAAACTTCAGTAGACGGCCGCACCCCTAATACCGTCGACAAAGTGCACCAAGGCGGAACACCGCTGCCGCGAGCACCCGAATGGATGCTTTCGGCGACGGGGTTCTCCTACAGTCACTTGGTCGGGGCTATGGGGTGAGGCTGTCTATTAAGTTTACCCGGCGAGTATCCGCGTACGCTACGAGATTGCGACGGACTTTTGATCACATCAAAATTCCGTGGCAACCGATCAAGTGAGACTAAACTTCTATGTTTATAACATTCAAATCAGTTATCTCATAACTGCATGTGGATTCCAAATATTGTATCACATTCCAGATAAATAGAAAATGTTAAAATTTCCGATCGAACAATCAAACACCCAAGTTTTTCCGAAACAGCTCAACACATGAAATAAGTTTAAAAACATTCACTTCATGCTACAGTACCAACGGTCCAGCCGTAGAAGGGTCAAGCCAACGCCTCACATGTGGCACTCCATACTGCCCCAAACCCTAATGTTCAAAGGGCAGTTCAAGACGGTCACATAATCGAGTTAAGGTTTGTTGTCTTCTAGAGGGTCCATCGCGTTACTTGCACTACTTAGAACGTTATTAAACTACGGAAAAATCCAACAATTGGAAATTTCCCGGAAGGGGAAAAATTGGGTATTTATATCCGGTCGAACTTTTTTTTAACATATTCTAAAATTACCCGGAAAAACACATAGACGAAATTAGACTTCCCGATCGAAACACCGAGTCCCCAATACAACCCAGAAAACTCAACTCTTGAGTAAAATTTAAAACTTTCCAGAAAACACAGCAACTCCAGAAACAAATTACTGTGCAAACCACGTGGACTAACTCACCAGTATGGCCGCGGAACCGCCGCGCAAGTAGGGGTGGGGCCGCGGTTCCGCGGCTCTTTGGTCGAGTTGGGGTCACGTGCTGCACAGTAACTCATACAATTCCCTGCTGAATTTTTTGGATATTTTTAATTTGGAAAAATCCACTTTTTCAGAAAAAGTCCAGAGAGTGGTTTTGAATTAGGGTTTCGGGTTCGATCGGGTTTCTAACATCGTCTACATATCGCCTAAGGCTCTAGCTAGGCTCTGATACCACTGTAGGGTTACTAGGCACACTCAAGAGGTTCCACAAGGCATCAACCATGCCAAATTCAAATTTTTCATGTGTTTAAGAATCCCACGCAAGATCGTTGACTAGAGGTAAAGGCGAAACTACAAGCAAGTTAACAACTTAACTACTAAGTGAATGGAAATACAACCTTTGTAGATCCGGTCCACCACTTCTCTAGCTCCGTGTTGATGTCCCTCCGCTGCGATCATCGGAATCCCGGACTCTAGCGTCGATTTCATCGGAGAAATGGGCGGGCTAGGTCGTTGACTTCGATGCCGAAGATGATCTACGTCGAGGCGACTCAAACTCAAGCTCCATCTTCACTACGTCAAGAAACTTGTGAAGAAAACACCCTCTACTACATGGCAAGTGATAGAGGATGAAGAAATAGGAAGTGGGTTCACTTTGGATTTTGATTTCTCACTTGGAATCATCACTTGGAAATTTTCATGAAAGCTTTCTTCTTCACTTGAAGAAGATGAAGAAGAAAATGGAAAAAGAATTATGAATCATTTTCAAAAAGAAAATCAAGTGATGGTTATCATAATGCAACCATGGGTGAGTTTAACAAGTGTAGAGACTAAACTAGGGTTTAGGTGAATGGTTAGGTTAAGGAAAGAAACAAAATGGTCAAAGCTTCATGAAGCTTCAAGTGAAAACAAAAGAAGCCACCATTTTATTTCTTGCCCAAAAGAATAAATAAATAAATGAATAAATAAATTAAAACTCTAACCATTTACCTAAACATGGTTTAAAGTAAACACACACCCAAGTTTGCATGTATCATCAAACATGATACAAACTAGTGCACAAACATATATCATATATACAATGTGCACAATCAAGTGAGATAATCAATCTTAAGTGAACAAATACCAGTTAATGTAAAGTAATATATCAAATATATAATTATACATTAAATCATTAAATCAACACTTGATTTAATGATCCGGTCATAATGCATATAACCGACTAATATCAAGTGTATCAATGTATCGAATCAACACTTGATTCGGTAACCCGGCTATATCTTATATAACCGTCCAATGATACAAATCGCGAGAATAGAATACAGTATCACATACTGGTATTATTCTCGGTCCCGCACATATCTCATATGCGCTCCTATTTCGTTTCGCTTGAGCCAGGAAACCTCTGTGTAGGACTCTAAAGACTCGTCAATACGCCGGCAGCAGGTGATGATCATATCAAACACCCACAAGCCGCAAGCGGTCTGCTAAACGTAACGGCCACCCGGGTACTGAGCGATCAGAAGATCAACGAGCAAGCCCGCTCACACTCCTATGAATCCAACCAGTAACACTTACCGTACAGTCCGGTCTCGTCGTCTGATATGTCGCATATCTTGCCTAGGGGTGGTAAACGTCAGACCCCAATAGCTCGATAAGTCGTGTCGATATGAGGTCTATAACAGTTCGAGAAACTACTGGTAACACTTACCAGTAAATCTCAGCAACCCTGGCCAGGGATTTTCGGTTATAGCCAATCGAACACAGCGCAACATCAACTCCCTATACCGGGAGAGACGAATCCCCTCCTATCGCTCATTGCCTCCATGTGATTCGGGACTGTACCCAAAAACCACCGTTTTGCACGCCCTCTTGGACGTGGTAAGGTGGAAATCAAAGCACAGTGGGAATCACACAAGACTCTATGACGATCTCGGGTCTACAGACTACTCTCTACCAGTGTCACCAGAGAACTGCCATCTGACGTGAGGTATAATACCATCTGGGAGTTCTCGGCGAGTCCGTCCAGTGTACCCAGTCTCCACTGAGCACCCGTATATCATCTCTGATGTCAAACACCAATGGATATGGGATCATCCATCGCCCATCTGTATGGGTCGAGAAGGTATACGCTAGTCTACTCTGGTATATCGATGCCCCGTCTCGATACACCCACGACTAGGGACCTTGAAGGATGTACTTATGGACTATCTTGTCCCCACTTGTATGATCCGCATCATAGTCCAGGTAGTCAAGTACACATCCTAAGGGCTTTACCAACATGTAACAGAGAGACAATCAGTGTACACGTTAAGGTAAAGAGCAACCAGATAGTATACTATCATGTCGAGCAAGAAATTCCTCCCTATATATGTCCAAGCATCCACTACAATATACAACCCATGTATAGTAATGGCCTCTAGGGCATACATATAACTAACAAAAATATGGTAAAGAGGTAATCGTGCAATGTTATGATGAGTGTTGTGATGAGGTAGGTCATTACCTCATGAGTTTTCTAAAAGTAATATGAGCTATATGATGCAGTAATGTCGAATAGAAAGTTTGTGGTATTTAACCGTAAAAGTGTAATAAAAGTGTTTTTTATATGGAGTTTTGAATTGAAAATTTATTTTTAATTATAGTTTAATGTTTAACAAACTAAGTATAATGATTTAGATAAATGGTTCTTAAGAAAAATTGTTAGTTTAAGAAGTTTTAGAGATGCATGTCGATTTAACTCCACTCACTGACATCATTGAAAAGAAGAAGTTTTGTGAGATGAAAAGAAGAGAGTAGAGGGGACTTACTGGATTAGGGTAAAAAGAAGAGATGGAGGAAGATTTTGAAAGCGTCGTGGAGTCGCGGTGTCGCCGGATTTGTCTTGAAACGTCGCCGGAACTTGACCTTGGGGTAACTCCACTTGTAAAACTTTTTGGACTTAGAAAATTTTAAGAGTTTGGATACTAGATTTTAGAATGGAGATGAATAAGGTGTAGGATGGTATTTATAGGATAAATTAGGGTTTTGAGGATTGAAGAATGGAATTAAAATTCATTAACAATTTGGATTAATGCCTCATTTTAATTCTCTATTAATGTGCAGGGAAAACTAACATACTAGGGTTAGTGGGGGGAGTCCAAGGGGTGCTAGGGCAAAAATTGAGGGCATTTGGGACGGGGGCCCGGCGGCGCCGGCCTTAGAGGGTATCTCGCCGGCCACGTGGGGGTGTTGGGTCTCTGGATTTTGGCCACCTGTCCCTATCTATTCATATGATATTTTACATGTGTTTGATTAACCTAACTTTTCATTTTTACATGTATTGCACGTGTAAACTTTTGGGCTTCCAAAAAGTTTAAAAGAAAAATCAGTAAAAATAATATGTGGCTAGAGAATTTGAACACAAGGGTTACGTCACAGCAGTGCAAGACTTTACCAATGAGCTATAAGTGCTTTCTTGCTGTTTAAAAACAAATCAAATTTATAACTTGTGCTCAGGATTTACAAATACTCCATTTGTACATTAACTTTAAAAAATTTATGTACATTAAAATAGAGTCGTTACATTCTACCCTCCTTACAAAAATTTCGTTTTCGAAATTTACAATTATTTAAGGAATAATTTACAAACAAGTGAGAGTATCTTGCACGCATGTCGTCTTCTCTTTCCCACGTTGATTCTCCTGGTGAGTCTTTTCTCCACTTCACTCGAACCAAGTTTACTTCCTTGTTCCGAAGTGACTTTACCTTTCTGTCCAGAATTTCAACGGGTTGCTGCTCATAAGAAAGGTCTGTACTGTGAGCTCAGAGTGATCAAGAATGCGACCGGGGCCACTCACATACCTTCTGAGTTGGGATATGTAGAACACATTGTGCACTCCTTCCAATGAGGGTGGAAGTGCCAAACGGTATGCCACTTCTCCGACTCGTTCGAGTATGTCGAACGGTGTAACAACCCCAAATTTCCTATACAAAATTTTTCAAAATATTTTTTCAAAAATCCATAAAGGGGTATTTATTGCCTGAGCACAAGACTTAAGTAATTAATTAGCAATTTAATTACAATAAAGAGCTTGTAGTTTATTGGTAATACCTTGCATTGCTGAACCAAGCCACCAGAGTTCAAATCCCCTGCCCCACATTTTTTTAATATTATTTTGTTTCAAATCCTTTGGAAGCCCAACAGTCCACACACCATAACTCCCAAAAGTTGAACTAAACATAAAAAACTAAAAATACCAGAGCCCTCACCTGACGACCTCCCACATTCCGACACCCCGAGTCGGCCGGCGCCGCCGGCCGGACTCGGCCGGACGGCCGAGTCGCCAACATGAAAAACCTGTCTCTTCGCCTTCCTAACCCCCTGCACACTTTAAATCTTCAGATCGGTTCCAGAATGCCAATTAACACCTAATTACTCCAATTTTTAATGAATTTTCTATATTTTTATATTTAAAAACCCTTCACCTACCCTACCCCTAACCTATCCTATAAATACACCCCCTCCCCTCTACCCTATCATCCCAAAATGCTAAGCTCACTCTCTCAAAATTTTCCAAGAGTTGTGTACTTTGAAAACAAGCTCGCGGCGAAGCTCCGACAAAATTCCGGCAGAAATTCCGGCGACGTTTTTAGGAACTACCGGCGACGACGCAACGCATCGGCAATCCCTTTAGTTCCCCCTCACTCTAGTGTAATCGAAAACCCGTAAGTACCTTTCTATCTCTCTCTTCCCTATTCAAGAAAATACGAAATTACAAACCCGACGGAATCGGAACAAATCCGATTTCCGATTCGGTTTTCTATAAATTTCACTTCTCACTAATACAATCATAATTAAACATCCTTATGTTGACTACTAAACACTAATTAAAGAATTTGAACAAGTTTCATCACATGAAATGATAGCTATTTCAATTTATCGTATTTTTCGCTTAAATACCACAATGTTTCACTCTTTCATTTAACACCATCAAACTTGCTATACATTTATAGTAGATCACGAGGTAACGACCTACCTCCTCACACACTTACATACAACCTAATACGATACCATCGAAACCTTAGAATACGAGAAAACAAACAATTTCATTAGATACCATATACTTAATAAAACCATTTCTAAAAGATTTAGTTTTGATACACTTTTTAAAGAAGTACCACTTATTATGAAAATACGATAAGTTGTGGATATCGGTCGTTTATCTAACTTTGTGGTGTCTAGGCTAGGCAAGTGAGAAAGGTAACTTTAAAATGCCCGACTCACGGTGATTCGTGAGCGGATCCCTCCTTTCCCCACTTGTACTTACCTGGCCACAATTGGCGGTGAAGAGGCGATTTGAGACATCTAACAACTTGTCGTTTAGACCATTTAGAAATAGTCTAGTTGACTTAGGAAATCCTAGAATCTAAAATACGGAAAATTGACATTTTTACAAATAAATACCTTTTACTTTATAAAACCGTTTTCTAAAAGATTTAGTATTTTACAATCTTTGCAAAGCGCCACTACAACCCATCTTGGGGAACCCATTCGGGATGGTGCGGATTATCGCACGTCCTCGGGCTTAGTAGTGCGAGATTCAGACCTCCGCAAGGAGCATTCGGTCTCGAAAGGTTTAAAATACGACATCTTAAGAAAATGAGATTTTTAGAATATAAAATATTTATTAAAATTATTTTTTGTATAAGTATATGTATATTTATCATTTAAATATCTATTTTATTATGATATAAATATTCCACTATTTTCTAAAAATCCCAAGAATAAATTTACACTAAAATACCATGAATTTCAAATAAATCAATATTACAGATAAATACCTTTATTTATGAAACTATGATATTTTCACTAGAAATATCACAATATAAAATCCACACTCATTAAAACACTAAAGACGAATAATAAATGCTTGGGGAGTATTTTGAAAAGTATATAAAAGTATATTTTACATAAAACCCTCTCAAGTTTATAAATTACCCTGAGGACCCTAGCAATTATAGGTTTAAAAAATAATCAAGATTTCGACTTACATTTCTAATTGTCTGACTCGGGTTTGAGTCTGATTAATCTAACTTGAATATGATTCAGGTCAATCTACAATCTACAATATTACAATTCAATATGAACACATGAATCCATGAATTCAATTATCAATTTATACAACTTGACTGAACCGAACCATGGATATATATTTATTCCTTTTACATGATTCTCAGTTATTCCATTTACATGACTCTACAGTTATATCCGTTTACCGATATCATGATTTCGGTCAGTCTTTCAATTATACAATCAATACAATTTACAAGACAAACAATACAATCAAAACACTGCGGGGTTTAAGGGGTAGACTGGTACGGAATATGTTAAAGCTAGCATGAGGTGGTCACTTAATACGTAATTACATCCATGCCGTTGTTCCGTGGTATTATCGACGGAGCCTTGTACTACAGGTTACCAAGGTCCCCGGTGTAAGTGGGACTCCCCTCGTATACACTGGCATCTTCTGTACCAGGCTACAAACAACAGCGTTAATACAACATTACAATATTATAAAACTACATTAAAATCTACTCTCTCTCTCTCTTAATCTCTGTCTATTTTTCTCTTATCTTTAGGACTTACCGAGCGACCTGTTCGCTGACAACATTTTATTTCTTTCTTCTTTGAATGTCGTCAGGTGGTTTGGACTCGGCGGAGATCGAGCCATCTGCAAAAAACTTGGACCAGTTTGCTGAAGAACCAGAGCTCTAGTTTCATTGTACATTTTCCATTCAATACTTTTCATTTCCTGTTATGCCATTGTTTAGGCATCGTTTTATTTCAGTTGTAGTTCCTTTTTATGCATTGTACAAAACAATGTTAATAAATAAAAGTTGCTGTTTTTATTATATCTTGTCTCTTGTGTATTTTCTTTTATATTGCTTAGTTACGCTTAGCGTATTTGCTTCTGAGTAAATACGTAGCGGACCTCGTCGCGTCCCCTTCTCCGTACACTGGGAAGCGGGGCGTGACAGGTTTTGTTGGCGGCCCATGCATGTCAGAGCTGTATGGAACCCTAAGCAATATAAAACACAAGAACCAGCAACTAGAACATTTTTTTCAATCATGTTTCTTGAATCTTACAATTTCATGTTCTTTGAATCATATACCTTGAATCTGTCCTAACCCAAAATTTCCTCACCTCTTTTACAATTTTACCAAAACCTTCGCATTCTTTCATTCCCTCATACATTCTTCACATTTTTAAAACCCTTGCACCACCTTGTTATTTTTCACATACTGTCAGTACACCAGCACCAAACTTTTCTTGGATTTGTTACACTTTCCTTTTACAAATTTCGAGGACGAAATTTTTATAAGGAGGGTAGAATGTAACAACCCCAAATTTCCTATACAAATTTTTTCAAAATATTTTTTCAAAAATCCATAAAGGGGTATTTATTGCCTGAGCACAAGACTTAAGTAATTAATTAGCAGTTTAATTACAAGAAGGAGCTAGTAGCTCATTGGTAATATCTTGCATTGCTGAACAAAGCCACCAGAGTTTAATACCCTGCCCCACATTATTTTTTAATATTATTTTGTTTCAAATCCTTTGGAAACCCAACAGTCCACACACCATAGCTCCCAAAAGTTGAACTAAACATAAAAACTAAAAATACCAGAGCCCTCACCTGACGACCCCCCACATTCCGACACCCCGAGTCGGTCGGACGGCCGAGTCGCCAACATTAAAATCTTGTCTCTTCGCCTTCCTAATCCCCCTGCACACTTTAAATCTTCAGATCGGTTCCAGAATGCCAATTAACACCTAATTACTCTAATTTTTAATGAATTTTCTATATTTTCATATTTTTTTATTTAAAAACCCTTCACCTACCCTATCCCTAACCTACCCTATAAATACACCCCCTCCCCTCTACCCTCTCATCCCAAAATGCTAAGCTCACTCTCTCAAAATTTTCCAAGAGTTGTGTACTTTGAAAACAAGCTCGCGGCGAAGCTCCGACGAAATTCCGGCGGAAATTCCGGCGACGTTTTTAGGAACTACCGGCGACGACGCAACGCATCGGCAATCCCTTTAGTTCCCCCTCACTCTAGTGTAATCGAAAACCCGTAAGTCCCTTTCTATCTCTCTCTTCCCTATTCAAGAAAATACGAAATTACAAACCCGACGGAATCGGAACAAATCCGATTTTCGATTCGGTTTTCTATAAATTTCACTTCTCACTAATACAATCATAATTAAACATCCTTATGTTGACTACTAAACACTAATTAAAGAATTTGAACAAGTTTCATCACATGAAATGATAGCTATTTCAATTTATCGTATTTTTCGCTTAAATACCACAATGTTTCACTCTTTCATTTAACACCATCAAACTTGCTATATATTTATAGTAGATCACGAGGTAACGACCTACCTCCTCACACACTTACATACAACCTAATACGTGTCACGACCCGAAAGAGCACGTGACTGGCCCTCGAACCATATGAAATCTATAGGACTCCATCTGATCCAAGTAAGCCAAAGCCCAGAAATCTAAAACCATTTTAAGAGTAAGTGAAGAAAACTGGTTTAAAGAAGTGAAGGAAAATATGTTTGAAGTCGGGGTTTTTAAATAACTAAGCCGAAGGTGCATTTTTAAAAGGTAAAGTCTTTTCTAAAAATTTCGGCAGAGTTTCTTTTGTAAATACTGGCCCCGAACGGGATACAACAAGCATAACATATATACAATGATAAAAGGCATCCCCAAGCGGGAGCTAGCTCTTCGTCAATTGACGGTCACAACCACACATGCAATATAATATACAACGCCGAAAGGCAAGGATCGATCCAAAAGGAACACAGTAAGCATGAAAACCGCAATACTACTAAGCACGACTCTAAGGCCAAATAAAACATCACTAAAGTCTGAGTCTGAAACAATAAACAAATTTGGTTGATGAAAATTCTAGATACAAAGAATAATATAAGTACAATGGTGGTTTTGATGCAAAAGGAACCACCTACCAAATGCAATTCACCCGCAAGGAAGCAATGTGCCAGAAATGCCGCAAAGGAACCTGTACGGCAAAACCTGCAAGAACTGTGGCACAACGGGGGTGAGTTGCCAACTCGTGAATAGAGAATAACTACAAGCAGAAACCGAACGCAAGACATAATCCTAGGTCAAAACGATTAGTACAAAATCCTCAATATAAAACATGCAGCCTATAACAAGGCTAGGGTAAATATCTAACCCCGAGTGTAATCTCCTGTGCCTGTGTCAGTGCCTCAAGTAGCAATATAACATAAGAATGAGGTATGAATGCATGAGAACATAATACATGTAAATGAAGAAACTGTTTTCATACTTTAGTGAGATTTCCTTTGTATTTTTAAAATGAGGTATCATAATGAAATCAGCATAAAACAGTGCCTAACATCGGCACAAAACGTAATCCAAATATCCCGATATCTCTGTATCCCAATCACAAAATCTAGGACGCCGTCAGTCCAGACCGGCCCCTACCATCAATCTCAAGACCACGACGGTATCCTCCGGATATCCGACGCGTCAGGTAAAATCACCGGTCGGTAGTGCTCCCCTGCCAGGCTCAACGTCATCACCACATTCATCTTGCCCCGGGGTACCGCACCGGGTCCACCATGTACCCGAAACGGTTCATCCGTCTCCTCGAATCGGGTTTCCAAATCCATCAGCAAACTCATGGTGGACGACTCATACATCATGGGAAAACCGCACTTTTTATTTTAAAAGAGAGAAAATGTTTCTGTGTTTTTGCGGTTTTCCTCCAAATCCAGAAAATCTCACGGAAATCCAAATCCAAAACCTCAGTAACACGTAAAATAGTGAATATATGCATGAGAATCCATGAATGCGGCATAACAATGAATATCAGTATGCATGAAGTAGCAGGTAATAACTACAATGTCTAAACTATTAGCTAATAGGTTATGTCAAGCAATAGTATTTTCTAAGGTGTACGTGACATGGCAATTACCGATGAAGATGTGTGTGAGCCGGCAAGTAAGTGTACGTGGTACATACGCAACATCGGTAATGGTGCTGGTGTCCTAACAGCATGATATCAATAATGGAGTATGAAACATAATATAAGAATGCGATGCAAAGCGAACCACAAAAAAAGTGGGAGCTGAATCTAGACGCAACTATAACTAATCTGCATTAATCTAATATAAGTCCTACAAATGGTGCCTTTTGAAATATCACGAATCATGGGGTTTTGAAAATAGGGGCTACGGTGTTTTTATGAAAAGATACGCCTTTTGAAATGTCCGTAGATCCCTTGACCTGTCTTTTAAAATACCCACGACCCGCTAGTTTTGAAATAGGTAGGAGTCTAATCTAATCTAACAACTACACTAAACTATACAGCTGAACTAACAAGCTGAGCTACAAGTAAGGAAACCGCCTAACATCTGAGTCGATATATATATAGATATAATAGTCGGTGATTCCGCCTCAATAGTATCGCGTACGATACAGTATATCATATGACATCCTCAAGTCATGAGTGCGGATCTATCATCAATATAAAGCTCATACGGTAAATCGTCGTACGGCATCCCAATAGCTGGGTACGGGTCAATATCACACTATCTCATCACACTTCAGGTATCACTATCAACATATCATATAATCTGGGGTACTATTCTATGTCTAGTATAAATCGATACCATCAATAAAGTATGCATGCGGGGGTAAACACACATCCCAAGCCCACAAGAATCACATTTCGTATCCCAAATACGAATCATATCACATCACCGATCTCGCGGCACAAAGCCCAATATCATTGACTCATCTCCAAAGTCATCCAATATCATCAACACAGTGCCAGTATAAGTAATATGCAAGGGTGTGCATGTAGGTGTAATTCTATTCTAGGGTTCGCGACTATGAACTACACTAGTCACTTCTAACCCTACACTATCCATAATACACCTAACTATCATATATAATAACAACTACGGACTGCGGGGGTGCTATACGCCATCCACCCGACTTCGCCCAGTAGATATAATCTACTCACCTAGCGTCTTCATTTGTGGACGTCGCCACGCGCTTGCTTGTCGTCCCGAATTCTTCATGGGGTACCTACACATCAAAATATCGTATATGCGCATTAAAACCAAATCAAAGCTAAAACGGCACATGAAATCCAAAATGATACGATAAGAGGCCTATAGGTTAAAACCCATGGCACGCCTTCAAAACCATCAACACATCCTCTATATCGTCGTATAAACGCCAAATAGTCGAGGCAAAACACAATCCACAATTGCAGAATTAAAAATACGGAATACGGAAACATGAATCTAAAACAGCAACTTAGGAAATATGTCCCAGATTTTACCCTAGGTCACTTTATACAAATCTATATATACCAGGGGTCTAACATGAACATGTAGGAGCTACAGAACCAATACGAGCCAAAATGGTGGGACCCAGGCCGCAATTTGCGGCCAATGGGGATAAATTGGCGGCCGGGAAGAAGAAATGGGAGCTGGGGTCTTGGGGTTAGCTTCCTGGGTGCCTGCACGTGTCACTGTCCAATCAATTTTAATTTAGGGTGTCTCGGGTGATAGCAGATTCAATATACCCTTCACAGATTTCATAAATTCCTCGATATCGGTTTCTAAAATCCGTATTATGGTTTAAGCTTCAGGTTTTGGATTTCCAATTCATACACTAGGGTGATGGTATAACCTCTACTGACCTCAATTCCATATTACAACTCATAAATCATCACAACCCTAACTAGGTTATCCACAAGTCCACAATATCACACAATATCGATTCGATCTTAATATGAGGGTAAAGGAAATGCATAAACTAAGTTTAAGGTCCAGAAAATACCTCATTTGGCAACTCAAGAATTTTCTTGAGTTGCCCCTAGTGGCCAAAATCCTTGCTTCTTTAGCACCAAGTGTAGATCTAGGGATTGTGCACACATTTAATGAAATGGAGATTGGGTTTTGGGTTGTTTTAGAGGTGTTTTGGAGCTTGAAGAGGGGAGGGAAAGGAGGTGCAGGAGCAGCAGCAGGAGAAGGGAGAAGAGGGAGGGAAATGAGGGGAGAAATGGTTAAGTCCTTAGTCAATGAAGCCCATACCTCTCTCTCTCACCAACTACCCATTTCTTTATTCTTTTCCTTTTCTTTTTCCTTTTAAAACCCTTCTCACTCAAATAGTAAACCCAAATGAAAAGCATGGCAAGAAAATGCACAAGTGTGAAAAAGTGATATGTGCATGTGTTGCACAAAAAGCTAAAAACCGATTAGCGATTTTTAATCGCGATTAGCACTAAATTAGTGTCAAATTAATCACAAAAACTTTAAAATGTCATAATTCTCTAATTTACCCTATTTTAGAATTTTCCAAAATTTTCCAAAATTTTTCCCCATTTATTTGTATTTAATAATTCCAAAATATTAAAATATTCAATAAAATAATATTAAATTATAAAAATTCCCAAAATTAACATTTTATCTTTTTTGAAATGTTACAATACGATACCATCGAAACCTTAGAATACGAGAAAACAAACAATTTCATTAGATACCATATACTTAATAAAACCATTTCTAAAAGATTTAGTTTTGATACACTTTTTAAAGAAGTGCCACTTATTATGAAAATACGATAAGTTGTGGACATCGGTCGTTTATCTAACTTTGTGGTGTCTAGGCTAGGCAAGTGAGAAAGGTAACTTTAAAAGGCCCGACTCACGGTGATTCCTGAGCGGATCCCTCCTTTCCCCACTTGTACTTACCTGGCCACAATTGGCGGTGAAGAGGCGATTTGAGACATCTAACAATTTGTCGTTTAGACCATTTAGAAATAGTCTAGTTGACTTAGGAAACCCTAGAATCTAAAATACGGAAAATTGACATTTTAACAAATAAATACCTTTTACTTTATAAAACCGTTTTCTAAAAGATTTAGTATTTTACAATCTTTGCAAAGCGCCGCTACAACCCACCTTGGGGAACCCGTTCGGGATGGTGCGGATTATCGCACGTCCTCGGGCTTAGTAGTGTGAGATTCAGACCTCCGCAAGAAGAATTCAGTCTCGAAAGGTTTAAAATACGACATCTTAAGAAAATGAGATTTTTAGAATATAAAATATTTATTAAAATTATTTTTTGTATAAGTATATGTATATTTATCATTTAAATATCTATTTTATTATGATATAAATATTCCACTTTTTTCTAAAAATCCCAAGAATAAATTTACACTAAAATACCATGAATTTCAAATAAATCAATATTACAGATAAATACCTTTATTTATGAAACTAGGATATTTTCACTAGAAATATCACAATATAAAATCCACACTCATTAAAACTCTAAAGACGAATAATAAATGCTTGGGGAGTATTTTGAAAAGTATATAAAAGTATATTTTACATAAAACCCTCTCAAGTTTATAAATTACCCTAAGGACCCTAGCAATTATAGGTTTAAAAAATAATCAAGATTTCGACTTACATTTCTAATTGTCTGACTCGGGTTTGAGTCTGATTAATCTAACTTGAATATGATTCAGGTCAATCTACAATCTACAATATTACAATTCAATATGAACACATGAATCCATGAATTCAATTATCAATTTATACAACTTGACCGAACCGAACCATGGATATATATTTATTCCTTTTACATGATTCTCAGTTATTCCATTTACATGACTCTACAGTTATATCCGTTTACCGATATCATGATTTCGGTCAGTCTTTCAATTATACAATCAATACAATTTACAAGACAAACAATACAATCAAAACACTGCGGGGTTTAACGGGTAGACTGGTACAAAGGTGGCACGAGGTGGTCACTTAAGACGTAATTACATCCATGCCGTTGTTCCGTGGTATTATCGACGGAGCCTTGTACTACAGGTTACCAAGGTCCCCGGTGTAAGTGGGAATCCCTTCGTATACACTGGCATCTTCTGTACAGGCTACAAACAACAGCGTTAATACAACATTACAATATTATAATACAACATTAAAAGCTACTCTCTCTCTTGCTCTCTGTCTATTTCTCCTTTATCTTTGGGACTTGCCGAGCGACCTGTTCGCTGACGACATTCTATTTCTTTCTTCTTTGAATGTCGTCAGGTGGTTTGGACCCGGCGGAGATCGAGCCATCTGCAGAAGACTTGGACCAGTTTGCTGAAGAACCAGAGCTCTAGTTTCATTGTACATTTTCCATTCAGTACTTTTCATTTCCTGTTATGCCATTGTTTAGGCATCGTTTTATTTCAGTTGTAGTTCCTTTTTATGCATTGTACAAAAGAATATTAATAAATAAAAGTTGCTGTTTTATTATATCTTGTCTCTTGTGTATTTTCTTTTATATTGCTTAGTTACGCTTAACGTATTTTCTTCTGAGTAAATACGTAGCGGACCTCGTCGCGTCCCCTTCTCCGTACACTGGGAAGCGGGGCGTGACAAATGGTCCAATATATCTTGGACTTAACTTACCGCGCTTTCCGAAGCGAATCACTCCACGGTTTGGAGAAATCTTCAGAAAGACATGATCTCCCGATTGGAACTCCAAGTGTCGGCGCTTTGCATCAGCCCAATGCTTCTATTGATCTTGGGCTATGCGTGTTCGTTCCTTAATAGTGCGAACTACATTTATAGTCGCCACATCATCTCTGGTACAAAGAGATCTCTATCTTCAATATTGTCCCAACTTAATGGTGAATGACACTTCCTTCCATATAGAGCCGCAAATGGTGCCATTCCAATATTTGCTTGGTAGCTGTTGTTGTATGAAAACTCCACAAGATGTAGGTGATTTTCCCACGATCCTCTGAAGTCTAGTATACAAGCTCTTAGCATATCTTCAAGTATCTGAATCGTTTGCTCAGACTATCCATCTGTTTGTGGATGGTAAGCTGTGCTAAAGTTCAGACTCGTTCCCAAGCTAGCTTGCAGACTCTGCCAAAATTGCGAGCGGAATCTGGTGTCACGATCGGAGACAATGCAAACCGGTACTCTATATAATCTCACAATCTTCTGCATGGGTTCATGGGTGTAATGACTCTATTTTAATGCATAGAAATTTTTTAAATTTAAGGTACAAATGGAGTATTTGTAAATCCTGAGCACAAGTTATAAATTTAAGCTGTTTAAAAACAGCAAGAAAGCACTTGTAGCTCATTGGTAAAGCCTTGCATTGCTGTGATATAGCCCCCGTGTTCGAATCCTCCCAGCCACATATTATTTTTGTTGATTTTTCTTTTAAATTTTTTGGAAGCCCAAAAGTTTACACATGCAACACACATAAAAATGAAAAGTCAGGTTAATCAAACATATGGAAATTGTCATATGCACTGAACATGACACGTGACACCAATCCCACACGTCACCCCCTAGTTGGATCGGTGAGATCCCTCAAAGGGCCGGCCCCCTCGGCCCCCCGTCCCTAAGGCCTTCAATTTTTTCCCTAGCACCCCTTGGACTCCCCCTTACTCCTCTTTTGTTTGATTTTCCTGCACATTAACAGAGAATTAAAATGAGCTTTAAAATCAAATTTTAATGCATTTTAATTCCCATGTTTAATACCTTAAATCCTAATTCTATCCTATAAATACCACCCTACATCCTATCCCTCTCCATTCTGAAATCTAGCATCAAAACTCTCAAAATTTTCTAAGTCCAAAAATTTGTACAAGTGGAGTTAGCCCAAGGTCAAGTTCCGGCGACGTTTCGGGACAAATCTGGCAACACCACGACTTCACAACGCTTTTAAAATCTTCTTCCATCTCTTCTCTTTACCCTAATCCAGTAAGTCCTCTCTACTATCTTCTTTTCACCTATCAAAACTTCTTCTTTTCAATGATGTCGGTAAGTGAAGTTATACCGATATCCATCTCTAAAACTTCTTAAACTAACAAGTTTTCTTAAGAACTATTTATCTAAATCATTGTACTTAGTTTGTTAAACATTAAACTATAATTAAAAACAAATTTCAATTCAAAACTCCATATAAAAACACTTTTATTGCATTTTTACGGTTAAATACCACAAACTTCTATTCGACATTACTTCTTTATATTACTCATATTACCTTTAGAAAACTCACGAGGTAATGACCCACCTCATCACAATACTCATCATGACATAGCACGATTGCCTCTTTACCATATTTTTGGGACTAATACAATTTTACGATAAAATACCCTAAACTATTAAAAACTGTATTCTTTAAGATTGTTTTAATTAAATTCCATACAAATATGATCTTACAACCAATTTTGGGGAATCCGATTTGGTTGGTGCGGGTTATCGCACATCCATCAAACTAGTAGGGCGAGATGCAGACCTCCTCACGGAGCATACGATCTCGATGGAATTTATATTACAATTTTTAGAAAACGTGATTTCTATTTAATAAATAAATTCTATTTTTAATATATATATATATATATATATTATCAAAATATCTATTTTAAATATATTTAATAATTCCATGTTTTCTAAATCAAAAGAAAAGAATCACAAAAGTTCATGAAAATACCATCAAGAATCAATACAAGTCAAATTACATCAAAATACCCTATACTATTAAAGTTAGGTTTATATCCATTAGACTATCTCATCACTTTTAAAATTATATCTATGAAAACCCTAAAGACGATAATTAAATACCCGAGGTTTATTTTTAAAATATATCAAAACTATTTTTCATAAAACCTCCTAATGTTATATTAATTTACAATAAGGACTCTAGTAAATATAGGTTTAAGTGGGACCAATACTCTTGAGCCTCAGAAAGCCGGAGAATATGGGTGCTTGTCTATTTAAGTTAGACAACTAAAACGGGGTTATCAATGGTAATTGTCTTGGAAAAATTCATAAATCCTGCCGTCCATGTGCAGCAATTACCGATAACTCCAAAACTAATTCAGGACTTCAATTCTGTTTAAGTGTCTGACTCAGTCGGAGTCTCAGTCTAATCTGAAATCAATCCATCCATGTATACAATTCAATATAACTCCAATGCAACATGAATCCTTTTATACCAGAATACAATCTATATCAACATGACTTGATTTGACCGATCTATGGATATACATTTGACTTGTCTACATGACTATCCGTTTATATCCTTATCCGTTTACATGAACAATTGATATCATGGTTTCAGCAAGTCTTATATTTACAAATCACTACAAAACAATACAATAATACATTACGGGGTTTTAAAGGGGTAGATTGGTACGGAATGTGTTTAAAGTGGCATGAGACGGTCACTTTAATACACCTAACCTGAATATCCATTGTCGTTGTCCCATGGGTTTTGACGGGGCCATGTACTCCTTATACCATAGTCTACGGGGTAAGCTGGAATCCTCTCGTATACACTGGCATATTCTGTATCAAGCTACAAACAACTGCGTTAACATAATAATCATACATTATACCAGATATATTCTCTTTACCTGTTCAGTCTATTTCCATCTTTCTTGGGACTTACCGAGCGATTGTTCGCTAACAACATTCCTTTTCTATCCTTTCTTTGGAATGTTGTCAGGAGGATCCGACTCTCTGGAGATCGAGCCTAGCTCAGAAGACTTGGAGCAGTTCGTTGACGACCCAGAACTCTAAACACTTGTATATACTTTTATTTTCAGTTTCATGCCATTGTTTAGGCATTGCTTTTCAGTTTTGTATTTACTTTCCAGCATTGTATTGTAAAGAATGTTTAATAAATAAAAAGTTGCTGTTCATTTACATCTCATGTTTTTCTTGTGTACATTTATATTATATTGCTTATATACGCTTAGCATGTTTACTTCTAAGTAAATACGTCGTGTGACCCGTCACGTCTCTTTACCATACTTTGGGAAGCGGGGCGTGACAGGTTTTGTTAGCGGCCCATGCAGGTCAGTTCTTTATATAACCCTACCATGCAGGGTCAGTTCTGCATGGAAACCTAAGCAATATAACACAAGAATTATAAGACTCAGCAACTAAACATTTTTTTATATTTTCCTTGAATCTATCCTAACTCTATTTTTCTTTCAAGGTTATGGATTCCCCGAACAATACTAGCACCAACGTGATCGACAACACCACACCTCCACCTCTTCTACTTACACCTACCATTGTAGCTCCGATCAATGAGCATACGGTACTGCTCGAGACAATTAAGAGCCTCCTGAAAGGACAGCAGCAACAGACTGCCATACTAATAAACCACTCAGAAGCGGAAGCACCTGGAGTGAAGCAATTCCGGACACTTCATCCGAAGCAATTTTCTGGAAAAGAGAGCCCTTTGGAAGCTGAAGAATAGGCTCAATCAATTGAGGACGATCTGGCAGCAGCATAAGTGCCAGACATTGCTTGGGTAAGGGTTGCGAAACCGCAACTTACTGATAATGCCCGAGTATGGTTGAAGGCGGAAGAAAGCCGTCTTTCCCAACATATTGAATGGAAGACTTTTCGTGACATGTTTGATGCGAAGTATTTTCCAGAGACTGCCCGATTCGATATAGAGCACCAATTCATCCATTTACAACAAGGCTCTATGTGGTGCAAATCAGTGGATGAGTATGATACCGAGTTCACCATGTTGAGCAGGTAAGATATGTCTTAATATTCGATTTCTATCGCATACTGCACAGCTAAATCAAGACCGTAACAGATTCGTGGCACACCTTATTCCGACTGCTGAGATCAGGGCCAGACGATTTCAGTAAGGGTTGGACCTGGAGATCCAAGCTGCTCTAGCTACAGGGGATTTCCCAACCCACGATCTAGCTCTGAAAGCTTCCCGTCGATACGAGGCAGTAGTGAAGAAGAAGGGCAGACCTCAATTTGCCGGTGTGAAGCGCCCTGACACTCAGATGGCAGGAGGAGCCTCTTCAAGGCCACCTTTTGTGCCAAGGAGACCGGGAGTACCAAATAACCGGGCCAGTCCAGATTTCTGCTTTTATTGCAAAAGGAATGGACACCCGGCGATGGATTGTAGGCGTGCTAATCGCCTCTGCTTAGTTTGTGGCTCATCCACACATGATATTGGGTCTTGTCCTCAAAGACTCAATCAGTATCCAGACCAGCAATCACCTATCCGTAGCGGCCGGCTATTCAGGCACCTGCACCACGTCTTGCTCCCACAACTTTACCTCATTGTGGACCTACTGCACCTCCTCCTTGTCAGTTCTATCAAGCACAAAGGAACCTACCTCAAGGACAGAGGAACAGACAAATGAATGCTCCTCCAGCAAGGAGGAATGTACCAAGGCGATAAGCTTTCACAATGACTGTGGAAGAAGCTGAAGCCTCTGGCCAAGTCATCACTGGTAACTTCCCATCTTTCAAATATATTCAATACTTGTTTACATCCATATATCTTTTCCTAAACCTAAAACATATCCCACATAACTTAGGTACGATCTTACTAGCCTCACTCCTTGCACCAGCACTCTTCGATACTGGAGAATCTCATTGCTTTATGTCGCAATGGTTCGTCCGAACTCATGCGATTCCTGTCAAACCGCTCGTATCCAACTAGAATGTCAGTTCAGGGAACGACGTTCTAAAGGCAACAATGGGATACGCTCTGTGTCCAGTGGTCGTCTGTAGCAGAGAATTCTATGCTGACTTCAAGGTGCTGGATGTAGTTTTGGGTATGGATTGGCTAGGAACTTTCTACGCTACCATCGACTGTCGTCAAAGGAGGGTAGTGTTCGAGATTCCAGAGTATCCGGTCTTTTATTTCAAAAGTGGAGACCGTATCCTGGAGCCTAGCACATACAAAGCAAAACCGAAGAAGGCAATGATTGCAACTCTACAGGCGGGAGAAGACAAGCCAGAGGTAGTTCAAGAGTTCGACGATATATTTCCTGAAGACATATCAAGTTTGTTGTTTCCCTCAATCAGAGCAAAGCTCTGTTCAAATTTCAAATTTTGAAATGAAGCAGCGCTTCATAATAGTGCCAGTGCTGAAAGTCAAAGACTCCGAGACAGCGCTCATGTGCAAAGCACATGAGCGCTAGCGCTAAGAGCGCTGCAGCGCACCACGTGCAAAGCACGTAAGCGCTAGCGCTAAGTGCGCTGCACTCTAAGAAGCGCATCACGAGAGCGCTAGCGCTGGAACTAAATGTTCCTAACCGTTGTATCAAAGATCCAACGAACATGATTAAAAATCATCAGTTGACCAGAATAAAATTCTGTTAAGAAAACATTCTTCAGAATCTTTCCAAACAAAAAGATTTTACTCTGTAAATCAGAGCACCGTCGGATCAATGATCCAATGGTGATTAAAAATCACTAAAATACAGAATAAATTCTGTGTGGGGAAAGATTTCCCAATTTTGTTAAAAACAAGAAGATTGTCTTCTGTAAATCAGAAGCCCTTGGATCAAAAGATCCAACGGGGGAAACATCCCCAAATCAATTAGAGAAAAAAATCTCCTCAACCGATTGAACAAATCACCTTGCCCTATATAAATGCCCTAAGACTTTAAGTCTGATATAGAGGAACCCTCCCATAAACTTTGAAAAAATTCAAAGACGAAGAGCAAGCTCTCAGAAGAAGAAGATTTTCTTCAAGGTAAAAAAAAGAGGAACATAGAGATGAAATCATCTCATATAAAAAGAAGAATTTACTTATTTTTCTAAGATCATAGATTTATAAGACCAAGGTCTTTCACAACAGAGATCAAAGTATCTCATCACAAAAAATAAGGGGAAGAACTTAATCTTCTTCAGATCATAGATCTATAAGACAAATTGTCTTTCAGAGATTATAATATCTCATTATAAAAAGGGGGGAGAATAATTCAATTCTCATAGGATCACAGATCCAAAAAGGCAAAGCCTTTCACCAAAAAAATCTAAGAGGTTGAAACATCTCCTATAAAAATAATAAGAACTTTGTTCTTAGATTTATGAGACAAAATCTCTTATAAGAGAGAATTTAATTCTCAGAGCGCAGAGCTGCTTAAAAAGAGCCATAGCGCTCCAATCAAAAGAAGCGTTTCAGCACTTCAAAATTAACGCATAGCGTTGCAGAGCCTTAGCGCTCCAAACTTCACCAGAAGCGCAATGCGCTCATTGACTGGCGCTCAACGCCAAGCGCGCCACGTGCTCCGCACATGTGCGCTACTTCACTAGAAGCGTAATGCGCTCATTGATTGGCGCTCAGCGCCAAGCGTACCACGTGCTCCGCACGTGTGCGCTACTTCACCAGAAGCGCAATGCGCTCATTATCTGGCGCATAGCGCCAAGTGCGCCACGTGCTCCTCACGTGTGAGCTACTTGACAGAAGCGCACCGCGCTCATTGACTGGCGCTTAGCGCCAAGCGCACCACGTGCTCCTCACTTGTGCGCTAAGAGAACATAAATTATTCTTTAAACAATAAAGCCCCCGAGCTATGATAAGTGCTCAGCACTCAATAAAAGACAAAAAGGCTGTCAGAATCCAAACCAATGCTCAGCATTGCTAAATGTTCAACATTTTAACTGAGTGGGCCGAGCCCAAAATGGCCACAGAACCCTCATTCAGATTAATTGAGCCCATATGCTCATAAATCTTTAATCTTAGTCCCAAATTGGACTACAGATCTCCTAACCAATATTGGTTCAAGGGTACATCTCTTCACTCCTCTGATATGTGTCGTTGTAATCCTTCAACGTCTTCAGAGAGGTGACGGGTCCCGACAACCAGGCATTCTACGGACTGTGGGGTCCTTAAAATCATGGACTATGATGTCCTTAAACTTTACAGACTATGACGTCTATAAACTACCATGGACTGTGGGGTCCTTAAACTCATGGACTATAATGTCCTTAACCTTGGACTATGGGGTCCTTAAACCCATGGACTATGATGTCCTTAACCTTGGACTGTGGGGTCCTTATACCCATGGATCGTAATGTCCTTAAACTAACAATGGACCGCAAAGTCTCTAAACTAAAACAATAGAGTCCAAATGCTCTTTTGTTGGATTTAAACGATCCCGTTAAGTTGATCTTAGTCTAAAATTAGACTAACGTATCCTTAACAAACATTAAGTTGATCTTAGTCTAAAATTAGACTAACGTATCCTTAACAAACATTAAGTTGATCTTAGTCTAAAATTAGACTAACGTATCCTTAACAAACGTTTAAGTTGATCTTAGTCTCAAATGAGATTAATGATCCTTAAACTCAACGCAAAACCCAAATCTAAGAAAATACGGATTTGGACTAATCCACGCCCTACGGGAGACAACATACATTAGTCTCCATATACAATTCACGGGCAAGCAAAAATAAAACAAACACACACGACATGAAGTGATCATCTGGAGAAGGAGAAAGTGGTTACCGCGATGCGGTAGCGTAATTAACTGCAGGGGCTTGCGCCTGCAGGGAAGAGCATCCCCACAATCAAAAACCCCTTACAATGAGAGGGAATCTGACGAAGTCTGCTACATCGGCCGCATCCATTTACACCTTCGATACACGGTGCCATAAATCAACTTGGCATTTTCGGAGAGGTGGGCGGATAGCACCAAATAACATCTGCCCTCGAAATTCAGGCAAGACGAACCTACGCGGTCTCATCTCTGTGTTCGGCGGAGAACAGATTCTGGCACGCCCGGTGGGACCTTTTCCTCTTTTTACTCCACACTTCGTGTGTCATGTTCGCGAACGAATCGCGGTTTGTGTCACGCCCCGCTTCCCGGTATACAGCGAAGGGGACGCGACGAGGCCGCTACGTATTTACTCAGAAGCAAATACACTAAGCGTAACTAAGCAATATAAAAAAAATAAATGCACAAGAGACAAGGTATAATAAAAACAACAACTTTATTTATTAACATTCTTTTGTACAATGCATGAAAGGAAATACAACTGAAATAAAAACGATGCCTAAACAATGGTATGACAGGAAATTAAAGGTACTGAATAGAAAATGTACAATGTCTAGAGCTCAGGGTCTTCGCTGTACTGATCCAAGTCTTCTGCAGTTGGCTCGATCTCTGACGGGTCCAAAACACCTGACGACATTCAAAGAAGAAAGAAATAGAATATCGTCAGCGAACAGGTCGCTCGGTAAGTCCCAAAGATAAGAGGAAAGTAGAATAGACAGAATAAGAAGGTATCTTTTAAAGTTGTATTATATTGTTGTAATGTTGTGTTAACGCTGTTGTTTGTAACTTGGTACAGAAGGATGCCAGTGTATACGAGATGGGTCTCTATATGCTAAAGACCAGGGAAAACGGAATGTACAAGGAACCGTTAAGCCACGGTACAACAGCAACGGAATATAGGTTAGGTGTCTTAATCTTACCGTCTCGTGCCACTTTTAACACCTTCTGTACCAATCTACCCCTTAAACCCGTAGTGTTTTGATTGTATTGTTGTATTGTATTGTATAGATTGTATAGTTGGATGACTGACCAAAACCATGATATCAGTAAACGGATATAACTGGAGAATCATGTAAATGTATGTATATCCATGGTTCGGTTCAGTCAAGCCGATAGATTGAATATATGGAAAAATGGATTCATAAATTCATGTTGAATTGTAATATTGTAATTTGTAGATTGTAAATTATAGATTGTAGATTGTACTTGAATCATATTCAAGTCAGATTATAATGAGACTCATCTGAGTCAGACAATTAGAAAAGTAAATTGAAGTCCTGATTGTTTTGATGTTATCGATAACCTTTCGTGTCTTTTTCAAAGACGATTACCGTATTGATAACACCGTTGTTAAGTTGTCTACCTTAGATAGGCAAGCACCCACTTCTCCGGCTCCCTGAGACTCAAGAGATTGGTCCCGCTTAAACCTATATTTACTAGGGTCCTTGGTATAATTTATAGAACTTGAGGGGGTTAAATGTAAAAATACTTTTATATACTCTTCAAAATACACCCCAAGTATTTATTACTCGTCTTCAGAGTTGCAATGAATGTGGATTTTATATTGTGATATTTCTAGTGAAAATATCCTAATTTCAGAAATAAAGGTATTTATTTGTAATATTGATTTGTGTGGAATTCATGGTATTTTAGTGTAAACTTGATTCTTGTGATATTGTAGAAAAGGTGGAATATTTATAATACTTCAAAAATAGATATGTTTATGTTGCATATACATATATTTATATGAAAATAATTTTTGTATATATTTATAATATTCTAGAAATCTCGTTTTCTTAAGATGTCGTATTTTAAATCTTTCGAGACCGAATGCTCCTTGCGGAGGTCTGAATCTCGCACTACTAAGCCCGAGGATGTGCGATAATCCGCACCATTCCGAACGGGTTCCCCAAAATGGGTTGTAGTGGCGCTTTGCAAAGATTGTATAAATACTAAATCCTTTAGAAAACGGTTTTATGAAATAAATGGTATTTATTTGTAAAGTTGTCAAATTTCCCGTATTCTATGTTCTAGGGTCTCCTAAGTCAACTAGACTGCTCCTAACTGGTCCAAAGCGACAAGTTGTGAGATATCTCAAATCGCCTCTTCACCGCCAATTGTGGCCAGGTAAGTACAAGTGAAGAAAGGAGGGATCCGCTCACGAATCACCGTGAGACGGGCCTTTTAAAGTTACCTTTCTCACTTGCCTAGCCTAGAAACCACAAAGTCAGGTTTAGATAAACGACTGATGCCCACAACCTTATCTTATTTTCATAATGAGTGGTATTTATTTGTAAAGATGTATCAATACTAAATCCTTTAGAAATGACTTTATTTAGTAAAGGGTATTTAAATGAAAATATTTGTTTTCCCGTATTCTGAGTTCTCGAGGGTATCGTGTTAGGTTGTATATGAGTGTGTGAGGAGGTAGGTCGTTACCTCGTGATCTTCTTTAAAGGTATAGGAAGTTTAATGGAGTTAAATGTAGAATTGAAACAATGTGGTATTTAAGTGAAAAATACGATAAATTGAAATAGCCATCATTTTATGAAATAAAACTTGATCAATTTGGTTGATTAGTGTTTAATAGTCAACGTGAGAGAATTTAAGCATAATTGTATTACGAGAAGTGCAGTTTTATAAGAAACCGAATCGGAAATCGGATTTATTCCGATTCCGTCGGGTTTTGTAAATCCGTATTTTTAGAATAGAAAGGAGAGATAGAAAATGGGACTTACGGGTTTTGGAAAATAATGAGAGTGAGATGGAAGGAGAGGAATCGCCGGTGCGTCTCTTCGTCGCCGAGAGCTCCTAGAACGATCGCCGGAAGTTCGCCGGGAATTTCGTCGTAGCTTCGTTTCGAGCTCGTTTTCAAAGTACACAAGTTTCTTAGAAATTTTAGAGAGTTGGCTCAAAGTTTTGGGGGTGAGAGGGTATAGGGTAGGGGTGTATTTATAGGGTTAGGCTAGGGTTAGGATAGATGTAGGGTTTTAAATTAAAAAATGTAAAAATATATGAAAAATCATTAAAAAATGGAGTAAATAGGGTATAAATGTGTCTCTGGAAACGATCCAATTAATTAGAGTGTGCAGGGGAGTTGGGCAAGTGAAGAGGCACATTTCCCTTTCAGGTGATTCGGCCGTCTGGCCGAGTCGGCCGGCGGCGCCGGCCCGAGTCGGCCGGCGGCGCCGGCCCGAGTCGGCCGGTCCGCCAGCCGACTCGGCCGAGTCAGGCCGAGTCGCAGCGTCGGGAGGTGGGGGATCGTCAGGTGTGGCCTCTGGTGCATTCAGGTTAGTAGGTGTAGTGGGAAAAATGGAAGTTATCTTGTGTGGACTGTTGGGCTTCTAAAGAATTTAAAACAAATAAATATAAAAAATAATGTGGGGCATGGGATTTGAACTCTTGTTGCTTGGTTCAGCAGTGCAAGGTATTACCAATGAGCTACAAGCTCCTTCTTGTAATTATTGTGTGAAATAAATACTTAAAGTGATAACAACAACATTAAATACTCCAAGTATACTTTAAATTTAAAGCAAATTTATGTACACTAAAAATGGAGTTGTTACAGTCTACCCTCCTTACAAAAATTTCGTCCTCGAAATTTACAACTTTTATTTGAGGACTAGTTTACAAAGAGGTGAGGATATCTTGCATGCATTTCATCTTCTCTTTCCTAAGTGGACTCTCGTGTCTTTCCTCCACATCACTCGGACCAAGTTAACTTCCATTTTCCGAAGTGTCTTCACTTTCCTGTCCAGGATCTCCACAGGCTGTTGCTCACAAAACAAGTCGGGATGTATAGTGAGTTCGGAATGATCAAGAACATGGCTGGGGTCACTCACATACCTTCTGAGTTGGGATATGTGAAACACATTATGCACTCCTTCCAATGAGGGTGGAAGCGCTAAGCGGTATGCCACTTCACCGACTCGTTCGAGTATGTCGAACGGTCTAATGTATCTCGGACTTAATTTACCCCATCTTCCAAATCGGATCACTCCGTGGTTCGGAGATATCTTCAAGAATACGTGATCTCCTGTCTGGAACTCCAAGTGTCGTCTCTTTGCATCAGCCCAGTGCTTCTGTCGATCTTGGGCTATGCGCATTCTTTCCCTGATAGTACGAACCACATCAACGGTCGCTACTATCATCTCTGGTCCAAGAAGTTCCTTATCTCCGATGTCGTCCCAACTTAATGGTGATCGACACTTCCTTCCATACAATGCTGTAAAAGGAGCCATTCCTATGCTTTCTTGGTAGCTGTTGCTGTATGCGAACTCCACAAGATGCAGGTGATCTTCCTACGATCCTTTGAAGTCTAACATACACGCTCTGAGCATATCCTCCAAGATCTGAATAGTTCGCTCAGACTGACCATCTGTTTGTGGATGATAAGCCGTGCTGAAGTTCAGACTTGTTCCTAAGCTTGCTTGCAGACTCTGCCAAAATTGCGATCGGAACCTGGTGTCACGATCGGAGACAATGCAGACCGGTACTCCAAGAAGTCTCACAATTTCCTCCATGTACTTCTTTGCCAGTGTCTCAGTTGATTGGCCAACTCTAAATGGGATGAAGTGAGCCGACTTTGTGAGTCGATCCACAATGACCCATATGGCATCGTTACCCTTTGTGCTGCGAGGAAGAGCAGTCACAAAATCCATCGTGATGTGTTGCCACTTCCATTCTGGGATTGGTAACGGTTGAAGTAGTCTAGTTGTCCTGTGATGTTCAGCCTTTACTTGCTGACACACCAAACATTTTGCGACGGTTCTGGCTACTTCACGCTTCATTCCATGCCACCAATAATTCTGACGTAGATCTTTGTACATTTTGGTACCTCCAGGGTGTACAGAATAGGGAGAGCTGTGAGCTTCTTTCATTAACTCTTCCCGAACAGGACCTTTTGGTACACACAATCTGCTGCCGTATCTCAAAGATCTGTCTTCATGGATGATGAAGTCTGTTCTGAGTCCATTCTCCACTCGTTCTCTGATCTTTTGCAACTTAGAATCACTTGCTTGAGCTGCTTTGATCTGATTGACAATGGTTGATTGAACTTGTAAATTCATCAAACTTGAAGCGTTACCTGGCATGAATACCTCAATCTCCATCTGATGCAAGTCTTGTTGAACCTTCCACTGAGCGGTGAGATTCATTGCTAATGGTTGGCGACTAAGTGCATAAGGTACTGCATTCACCTTCCCTGGGTGATATTGCAAGTTGATGTCAAAGTCCGCCATGAGTTCTAACCATCTTCTCTACCGCATATTCAACTCCTTCTGAGTAAACACGTACTTCAGATTTTTATGATCTGTGTAGATGTTCACTCGTTCACCAAGTAGATAATGGCGCCAAATCTTGAGAGCAAAGATGACGGCTGCCAACTCCAGGTCATGCATCGGATAATTGCGCTCATGAGTCTTCAGTTGTTTTGAAGCATAAGCCATAACCTTACCGTGCTGATGTAGAATACATCCTAATCCCTTACCGGATGCATCGCAATGCACTTCGAATACTCCAGATTGATCCGGTATGACGAGAATAGGTGCTGATGTCAACCTTGACTTGGGTTCTACGAAAGCTTGTTCGCATGCTTCTGACCACACAAAATCTTCATCTTTACGTGTGAGCTTGGTCAGGGGTGTTGCTATCTTCGAAAAGCCTTCAATGAACCTTCTGTAATATCCAGCTAAACCCAAGAAACTTCGAATGTCCTTCACTGACTTTGGTGTAGGCCATTCGTTAACTGCTGAAACTTTCGCTGGATCCACATAGATTCCTTCTCCTGATACGATATGTCCAAGAAAACCAACTTGCTTTAGCCAAAACTCGCACTTGCTGTACTTGGCATAAAGCTGATGTTGTCGAAGAGTTTCCAGGACAATTCGTAAGTGCTCTGCATGCTCTTTCCGACTCTTAGAATACACCAGGATGTCGTCGATGAAGATGACAACAAACCTGTCTAAGTACTCTTGGAAAACTTGATTCATTAGGTTCATGAATATTGCTGGTGCGTTGGTCACTCCAAATGGCATCACTAGAAATTCGTAATGTCCATAGCGAGTTCTGAAAGCCGTTTTGTGAATATCAGCTTCCTTGACCTTCACCTGATGATAACCTGAACGAAGATCCAATTTAGAGAACACACAAGTTCCACTTAGCTGATCGAATAAATCGTCGATGCGCGGAAGTGGATATTTGTTCTTTATCGTGACTTCGTTCAAGGCACTATAATCGATGCACATTCTGTATGAACCTTCCTTCTTCTTCACAAGTAGTACAGGTGCTCCCCAACTTGAAGTGCTGGGACGAATCCATCATTTCGCCAATAATTCGTCCAACTGTGTTCGGACTTTCTTCAAACCTTCCGGACTTAATCTATAAGGTGCTTTGATCACCGGTTGTGCTCCTGGTACTAAATCAATGCTAAATTAAAGAGCTCGATCGGGAGGCAAACCTGATATCTCGTCAGGAAACACGTCGTCGAACTCTCGAACCACATCTGGTCTTGATTATTCCTCCGCTTGAGCTGCTGCAACTACTGCTTCCCTTGGCTTCGCTTTGTAGGTACTTGGCTCTAGGGTACGGTCTCCGCTTTTGAAATAGAAGACCGGATAGTCTGGAATCTCAAATACTATCCTCCTTTGACGACAGTCGATGGTAGCATAAAAAGTTCCAAGCCAATCCATTCCTAGAACCACATCGAAGTTCAGTATGTCCAGCACTTTGAAGTCAGCATAAAACTCTCTGCTGCAGACGATGACTGGACACAAGCTGTATCCCATGGTTGCCTTTAGAACGCCATTTCCTGAACTGACATTCCAGCTGGATACAAGCGGTGAGACTGGAATCGCATGGGTTCGGACGAACCGTTGCGCATAAAGCAGTGAGATGCTCTAGTATCAAACAGTGCTAGTGCAGGTAGTGAGGCTACTAAGATTGTACCTAAGGTATGTGGGATATGTTTTAGGTATAAGTAGAAAGATTGAAAAGAAAGGTTTGAGAAGAAAAGTTTACCAGTATAACTTGGCCAGTGGCCTCAGCTTCTTTTACGGTCATCGTGAAAGCCTGGCGCCTTGGTACATTCCTCTTTGCCTGAGGAGCATTCCTCGGAACGTTTCTTTATGCTTGATGGAACTGACGAGGAGGTGGTGCAGCTTGTGGTCTCTGGATGGTGCAGGTAGTGCAAGTCTTGGAGCAGGTGCCTGAAGGGCTGGTCGCTGCGGATAGGTAATTGCTGGCCTGGGTGCAGCAACTGGGTTTTGCCTTTGGGGACAAGACCCAATATCATGAGTAGCTGAGCCGCAGACTAAGCAAAGACGGTTGGCTCGCCGGTAGTCTTTCATCATATATCCAGTTCTCTTGTAGTAGGTGCAAAAGGCTGGGCTGGGACGATGGTTCGGTACTCCGGGTTGCCTTGGCACAAAAGATGGCCTGGACGAGGCTCCTCCTGCCATCTGGTTGGCAGGGCGCTTAACTCATGCAGAATGAGGTCTACCCCTTGCTTTTATCACTGCCTCATCACTGTGGGCAACTTCCAGAGCATCCTCATAAGTTCGAAATTTTCCCGTGGCTAGAGCAACTTGAATTTCCGTGTCCAAGCCTTGTTGAAAGCGACGGGCTCTGATCTCGTCCGTCGGTATCAAATGTGCCGCGAATCTGTTTAAAGGATTGTGTTAGCTGCGTAGTATGTGATATTTTTAAAAATTTGAACTATTGTGACATATCTTACCGACTTAGCATGGCGAATTCAGCATCATATTCATCTACTGACTTGTCCCACATCGAACCTTGTTGTAGATGAATGAACTGCTGTTCCATGGCAAACCTGGCAGTCACAGGGAAGTACTTCGCATCGAACTTATCACGAAAAGTCTTCCATTCAATAGGCGGTACAAGACGGCTTTCTTTCGCCTTCCACCGGTTGAGAGCATTGTCCATGAGCTGCAGTTTCGCCACACGGACCCAAGCTATGTCTGGCACTTGTGCTGCCGCCAGATCATCCTCTATGCTTTGTGCCCATTCCTCAGCTTCAAGTGGGCTTCCCTTTCCGGAGAACTGCTTGGGATGTAAAGCCCTGAATTGCTTTACCCCAGGTGCGTCAGTCTCGGGACGGTTCAGGAGTTGTTGCTGTCCTTCAAGGAGGCCGCGGATCGCCTCAAGTAGAACCGTTTGCTCGGTGGGTGGCGCAGGAACAGCAGGTGTGAGAGGTAGTGGTGGAGGTGTGTTGTTGACATTGGTGCTGGTGTTGTTCGGGGAATCCATAACCTTGAAGAAAAATTTGGGTTAGGACAGATTCAAGTACATGAAATGATAAGATTCAAGGAATATGAAATTGTAAGATTCAAGGAACATGAATTGTAAAAAATGTTTTAGTTGCTGGTTCTTATATTTTATATTGCTTAGGGTTTCATACAGCTCTAACTTGCATGGGCCACCAACAAAACTTATCACGCCCCACTTCCTGGTATACAGCAAAGGGGACGCGACGAGGCGGCTACATATTTACTCAGAAGAAAATACGTTAAGCGTAACTAAGCAATATAAAAAAAATAAATGCACAAGAGACAAGGTATAATAAAAACAACAACTTTATTTATTAACATTCTTTTGTACAATGCATGAAAGGAAATACAACTGAAATAAAAGCGATGCCTAAACAATGGCATGACAGGAAATTAAAGGTACTGAATAGAAAATATACAATGTCTAGAGCTCAGGGTCTTCGCTGTACTGATCCAAATCTTCTGCAGTTGGCTCGATCTCTGACGGGTCCAAAACACCTGACGATATTCAAAGAAGAAAGAAATAGAATGTCGTCAGCGAACATGTCACTCGGTAAGTCCTAAAGATAAGAGGAAAGTAGAATAGCCAGAATAAGAATGTATCTTTTAAAGTTGTTTTATATTGTTGTAATATTGTGTTAACGCTGTTGTTTGTAGCTTGGTACAGAAGGATGCCAGTGTATACGAGAGGGGTCTCTATATGCTAGAGACCAGGGCAAACAGAATGTACAAGGAACCGTTAAGCCACGGTACAACAACAACGGAATATAGGTCAGGTGTCTTAATCTTACCGTCTCGTGCCACTTTTAACACCTTCCGTACCAATCTACCCCTTAAACCCCGTAGTGTTTTGATTGTATTGTTGTATTGTATTGTATAGATTGTATAGATGGATGACTGACCAAAACCATGATATCAGTAAACGGATGTAACTGGAGAATCATGTAAATGGATGTATATCCATGGTTCGGTTCAGTCAAGCTGATAGATTGAATATATGGAATAATGGATTCATGGATTCATGTTGAATTGTAATATTGTAATTTGTAGATTGTAGATTGTAGATTGTACTTGAATCATATTCAAGTCAGATTATAATGAGACTCATCTGAGTCAGACAATTAGAAAAGTAAATTGAAGTCCTGATTGTTTTGATATTATCGGTAACCTTTCGTGTCTTTTTTAAAGACGATTACCGTATTGATAACACCGTTGTTAAGTTGTCTACCTTAGATAGGCAAGCACCCACTTCTCCGGCTCCTTGAGGCTCAAGAGATTGGTCCCGCTTAAACCTATATTTACTAGGGTCCTTAGTATAATTTATAGAACTTGAGGGGGTTATATGTAAAAATACTTTTATATACTTTTTAAAATACACCCAAGCATTTATTATTCGTCTTCAGAGTTGTAATGTATATGGATTTTATATTGTGATATTTCTAGTGAAAATATCCTAATTTCAGAAATAAAGGTATTTATTTGTAATATTGATTTGTGTGGAATTCATGGTATTTAAGTGTAAACTTGATTCTTGTGATATTGTACAAAATGTGGAATATTTATAATACTTCAAAAATAGATATGTTTATGTTGCATATACATATATTTATATGAAAATAATTTTTGTATATATCTATAATATTCTAGAAATCTCGTTTTTTTAAGATGTCGTATTTTAAATATTTCGAGACCGAATGCTCCTTGCGGAGGTCTGAATCTCGCACTACTAAGCCCGAGGATGTGCGATAATCCGCACCATCCCGAACGGGTTCCCCAAAATGGGTTGTAGCGGCGCTTTGCAAAGATTGTATAAATACTAAATCGTTTAGAAAACGGTTTTATGAAGTAAATGGTATTTATTTGTAAAGTTGTCAGATTTCCCGTATTCTATGTTCTAGGGTCTCCTAAGTCAACTAGACTGCTCCTAACTGGTCCAAAGCGACAAGTTGTGAGATAGCTCAAATCGCCTCTTCACCGCCAATTGTGGCTAGGTAAGTACAAGTGAAGAAAGGAGGGATCCGCTCACGAATTACCGTGAGACGGGCCTTTTAAAGTTACCTTTCTCACTTGCCTAGCCTAGACACCACAAAATCAGGTTTAGATAAACGACTGATGTCCACAACCTTATCCTATTTTTATAATAAATGGTATTTATTTGTAAAGATGTATCAATACTAAATCCTTTAGAAATGACTTTATTTAGTAAAGGGTATTTAAATGAAAATGTTTGTTTTCCCGTATTCTGAGTTCTCGAGGGTATCGTGTTAGGTTGTATATGAATGTGTGAGGAGGTAGGTCGTTACCTCGTGATCTACTTTAAAGGTATAACAAGTTTAATGGAGTTAAATGTAGAATTGAAACAATGTGGTATTTAAGTGAAAAATACGATAAATTGAAATAACCATCATTTTATGAAATAAAACAGATCAATTTGATTGATTAGTGTTTAATAGTCAACATGAGAGAATTTAAGCATAATTGTATTACGAGAAGTGAAGTTTTATAAGAAATCGAATCGGAAATCGGATTTGTTCCGATTCCGTCGGGTTTTGTAAATCCGTATTTTTAGAATAGAAAGGAGAGATAGAAAATGGGACTTACGGGTTTTGGAAAATAATGATAGTGAGATGGAAGGAGAGGGATCGCCGGTGCGTCGCTTCGTCGCCGAGAGCTCTTAGAACGATCGCCGGAAGTTCGCCGGGAATTTCGTCGTAGCTTCGCTTCGAGCTCGTTTTCAAAGTACACAAGTTTCTTGGAAATTTTAGGGAGTTGGCTCAGAGTTTTGGGGGTGAGAGGGTATAGGGTAGGGGTGTATTTATAGGATTAGGCTAGGGTTAGGGTAGATGTAGGGTTTTAAATTAAAAAATGTAAAAATATATGAAAAATCATTACAAAATGGAGTAAATAGGGTATAAATGTGTCTCTGGAAACGATCCAATTAATTGGAGTGTGCAGGGGAGTTGGGCAAGTGAAGAGGCACATTTCCCTTTCAGGTGACTCGGCCGGCCGGTCCGCCGGCCGACTCGGCCGAGTCAAGCTGAGTCACAGCGTCGGGAGGTGGGGGATCGTCAGGTGTGGCCTCTGGTGCATTCAGGTTAGTGGGTGTAGTGGGAAAAATGGAAGTTATCTTGTGTGGACTGTTGGGCTTCTAAAGAATTTAAAACAAATAAATATAAAAAATAATGTGGGGCATGGGATTTGAACTCTGGTGGCTTGGTTCATCAGTGCAAGGTATTACCAATGAGCTACAAGCTCCTTCTTGTAATTATTGTGTGAAATAAATACTTAAAGTGATAACAACAACATTAAATACTCCAAGTATACTTTAGATTTAAAGCAAATTTATGTACACTAAAAATGGAGTTGTTACAGTTTGCTATGGTTGCCCCTTGATTCGAGGCACTACGATTTGGTGTCTTGTTCTCGTGCAGATCAATGGCTTCCAACTGCACTAACTGCTCCAACTGCAACTGCAACTCCCGTACCGCCTCATCTGGAGGAGTAACCTATGGGCCCTAAGTGGCCTCCCTCTTCATAATGCCGGTGGAACAAGTGACCCAAGATACCAATGGGCTATTCTTCGGGACCATGATCCCGCCAACAAGCTTCAGCGCTCCTGTACCATCATAAGAAGCTCCGAAGAAGTCGGTCTTTGATCGGCTTGCAACCACCACGGCCCCTCTCAGCGGGTCGTCCAAGTCCAGTGCCTCAGTTTTCAACAGACTGGGCCGAAGCTCAGATGGGCCCATGAAGAAGCCCACAATTCCTGAAGAGGTTATCCCAAAGCGGGTAGCCATTCCTACTCCTGAAGTCACCAAGGCGGCTTCTCCTGCTAAGGGGTCATCTTCACAAGACTGGTCGTTTTAGCTCCTACTCCACGTGAAGTCATGAAGGCTGTTTCCCCTGTTCGAAAGTCGGCCTTCGCAAGACTGACTATCCCCTCTCAACGGACGTCGGTCTTCGGCAGGCTAGCGCCAATAACAGCCTCTCCTCAAAGCACTGGGCATGAGGAAGTTCATCCAACAGCAGAGGTGATCCCGTCCGCACGACATGCTCGACGTCGCCACTGGCACCGAGTGAGGAAGGCTGGGGACAGTTCCCCTTCTGGACTGACACCACCGGATCCAACGGTGGAAGTAGATGCTGCTGTTCCAACTGGAAACAGCTTTGAACCACTCAGGAGGGTCCGCAAGAACTCTCCGAATGCTGTGACGAAAAGATCTCCTCCACCTATGGAGAATGTTACAAAGGTGAAGCGACTTAGTTTTGGGCCGAGGCTGTTCACACTGCGGTAGGCTGTCCTATAAAATTTACAAGGTCTGGCATCAAGTCCAAGACTCGGTGATTGATCAAGATTACTCCCGCCGACCGAAGAAGGTAAAGGTTCGGCAAGAGAAGGACCACTCTGTTGTACCACAGAAGGTGTCATCTACCTGGGTGCCCGCTGCAACGGCCCCCTCAACATCACCAGTCCACAAAAAGAGAAGGCCGGAGAAGATCCCCGTGTCTGCGACAAATGTCAAGGGCACTGAGCCTAAACGCCCTAAGTCTAGGGGCATGGTGGTGCATACCGTCTATATGGCATCCGGAAAAGAGGACAGCCGTATTTCCATAGGTCATCGACCGCTTACGCGATCAATGACCAAGGCTTAGGTGCAACAACAGCAAAAGCTACAAGAAATGCTAACAGGTATGGCAGCACTCACGGGACCAAAAGCAAGCCCAGAGACGTCCTCAGAGCAGCGTCATGAGCAGGAAACTGATGCTGAATTCCTTCGGAGAATGTTTGAGAAAAAGGACAAAGAGGTCGCGGAACAAGCGGCCAACATAAAACAAATGGCCCTTCTATTCAAAGACATGGTCGGGATGATGTTACAGCCGGATCCTCCAGCTGAAGACCCTCCGATTATCCTTGAAGACGATAGGGGAGAGACATCAAACCATCTTCCGGCTTGTACAACAGCCAAAGAGGAGACCATTTCTAAAGCCGCCCTGGATGACTATATCTCTCAAAAGATATAAGTTCATCAGGTGAAAGAAGCGGCCGGGAAAATTGTTAAGACTGGATGACCCTATCCAGGTTGGTATGACCAAATAAAGTACCCGTCGGGATATACGATCCCTAAATTCCATGTGTATAAGGGGACAGAGAATTCACACCAGCACGTTGCTCAATTCAGAGCCTTGTGCGGTAATACTGGGGTGACGACAAACTGCTGCTTCACCAGTTTGTTGGCAGCTTGTCTGAGACGGCCTTCGAATGGTATTCGGAGCTTCCCAACGACTCCATCAAAACATTCATGGAGATGGAGTTGCTATTCACTCAGCGTTTCGCAAGCGCTAGCGAACGCACCCCAATCATGACGTTGATCAATGCCCGAGTGAAGCCAGGGGAGACATGGGTTCAGTATGCAATTCGATGGCGGAACCTATGGTTGAAATGTGAACAACGCATAGAGGAAGCTCCTACCATGGGCATGTTTGTGGGTTCTCTTGATCCACAGGCGACCATATCCCAATTCATGATGTTCTTCAAGCCGACCACCTTCCAGGCCTTAATTGACAAGCTGGCCCAAATGGACCAGATGGGCCATAAGCCGTCCTCGTCGAAAACGGAGCTTCGAAACGAAAGGGGTAAAGGGAAAGCTATCTTTGTCGCCAACGCTCAACAACAACCGAGTGGCCCGAGACCGGTTGTTCGCCAAACCAACAAGCGGCAATCCCTCGATGAGAAGTTGAGACGTCCTTACTCGTTTTCCCGGGATAAAACAAGGAAACTATTTGAACTGGCAGTGCGCAATTGTCACGCCCTGCTTCCCAGAGTACGCTAAAATGGGCACGTGACATAGCCAACCATGCTACCTGTGGGTAGGAAGTATCCATCCACAGTCACATTACGGCTGTAGAGATATCAAGAACAAAATAAAACTATCTAAAACATGTCCATAAGCCAAGATAACATGAGTCAAGAATAATAAAATGCGGAAGCAAAAGATCCAATACAAAATATCTAGAATGTATGTCCCATAATGCGGGCTCACATCAGGAATAAAATGCAGGAAATAAAAGAACTAACTACTGCTAACACCTCACAGCTCAGCCTGCTGGCTGAAGTACTCCTGCTCGGACTGCAGCAGCGGTACAGAATCTGGGCCATGCAAAACCCAGACGTCAGCGCGTCGTGTCATCAAGTAATAAAATATAAACAGGGTAACAGGCAATGCAATATAAACATGAATGCAAAGCAGGTGTAACAGTAATGTAAGTCAGGGAAGTGTAGGGTAGTGTGCATTGAGTAACCTAAACTGTTCTATCAGGCTTTCTGTTCTAAAGACTTTGAAATCAAATTGATGAATCATCGATGTAACTCAATAGTATCCCGTGCATGCCCGAGACCACGGTCTACAGACTCTCAGGCTGAAACCGAGACGTGCCGCTAGGCAGTAAAAGGTAGCAGGTACAGGCGAGTGATGTCAGCATCATCACTCCGGGGCTGGCCTAACCCGTAAGACTGATCAGAACAGGTATCAAACTGTTGAGTTACAAGTCAGGTTTCATCCTTGATTTCCCCATACCCCCAAGTTATGTATGTCAAGTCAGGTATTCAGTAATCAAGAACTAATGCCAACACGGGATTAGGTAAGAGCAGGTTTGTCTGGATAAACAACAGGAACGGTCCGTGAGGACTACATGTCAGGTTTGTTATCATTAGACACAAGATCAGGTAACGGGTCAAGCCATGGTACATCAGGTCAAGTCAAGTAGTGTACGGTACCATGTCGAGTCAAGTAATATGTGTAGCAAGTCATGTCAGGGTATACCAGATATCATGTGGGTGCTCATCATCAACTAGCATAATCATGGTTATAAATAAACAAGCATGGTTACTAACAACATGATCTAATCAATGAGTTAAGCAATCAAGCAGATTTGTTTATTTAGCTGTACAGTTATCAATTGTGTTAAACAGTCAGTGTCAACAAAATGTGAATACAGAATGATAGATGTAACTGCTGGAATTAGGTTAATAAATATTGAGTGTCCCAAGGATGCGACGACATGTATAATCTGTTTAATGAATGCAATTGTAATTAGACCGGTTAAAGTTGCACATGAGTGTCTGATAGGCTAAACTGGATAAAAGGTACCATAGCAGTAAACAAATGTGATCTATCATGTACAGGTGATTGTTAGATATGAATAATCAGATGTAAGCTTAAGTTTCACGTGCGGAATCATAAAATGTATAACGGAACTTTATACGGTTAACTTGAAATCCATTTCTATCAATTCTAATTAGGGATTTAACAGGAAATAATTAATTTAGCATATGAATAGTTTAAAATAGTATGTAGCAAGTTTCACTTGCCTCGACGGGTCGCGAATCGGGAAAACGGAACGTTACACGTCAGCGGGGAAATCTCGCGACGTGCGCACGGTTCACGGAAAGAACCCAAACGACGTACAGTGGAGCCACACGGGTCAGGGTTCCTTACTGGATCATCGGGAAACGTCGTCGGCACGGTCGGATTCTGGCCAACACAAAAACAGTAAACAACTCTTTCAAGAATTGTAATGGAAGAAAAGAAAAAGGAGAAGAGAGGAAGGATAGTGGAGAGAAGGCTTACATCGATCAATAGAGGGGTCGTGAAGGTCGACGACGTCGATGGAGCTCCGGTGCACGAACTGTAGAAGGCCCGGCGATCAACAGAAAAGATTCTTGTTAAGAAATGAAAAGAAAGAAGAAGGAAGGAGGAAGAAGACGGATAGGTAATGCTCACTGGGGGTTGTACGAAGGCCGGGGCACAGAGGCGAGGCCGCCGGCGGCCACAGATCCGGCGGTGCAAAAGTGCAGGGTGTGTAGGGCGCGGCTGCAGTTGCAAGGTGCTCGGGGAAAGGAGGAAAGAGGAAGGAGATGAGGGCGAGCAGCGGCGTGGAACGGCGGTGAGGACGTCGTCGCGAGGGTCACCGCGAGAGGAATGGAAGGCGGCTAGGGTTTTATCGCGAGGTTGGGTTTTGCTTCTGTGAAAAAATATAAGGAGAAGAGAAATTTAAAGGGAAAGAGAGGGAAAAGATTCATGGGGAGGGGAGAGAGAGAGAGTGAGAGGAGAGAGAGAGAGAGAGAAGAGGAGAGAGATAGAGAGGAAGTGAGAGATCGAGAGGAGAGAGAAAGAGAGAGGAGAATGAGTTTCGTCGTGATGCGAGGAGAGAGGAAGAAAGAAGAGAGAGAAAGAGAGAGAGAAAGGAGAGAGAGAGGAAGAGACGGGGGGAGAGAGAGAAAACGCGTGGGGCCCAGGGTTTTTGTAAGTCCATGTCACGCACGCCACGAACTTGCAGGGAGGCGGAATATATAAAAAACAATTATCAAAGCTTCGTAACACGGACTTGAGCGCATGAATCGTTTCTAAACCATTGCTAACAAAGTACTAGAGGTTTAACTACTCGGATACGAAGTTATACCTCACGTTACTAGTCCTTCGGGTCTTCATCGCGGTCCTCCACTCCTCGTAGGCTCCTTGGAACATCGGCATCTCAACGGCCTCCTCGAATCAAAGACGATCCACCTGAAAGCTCCTACGCCAAGCTTAATCTCAAACTTGAGATAACTAGGTTGCTTAAAGTGCTAATCTAAGCTACCTAGGGGATATAGAGTGAGGTTATGGATGTATTAGTCTAGCTAACCCTTGATCTCAACACATGAGAGGTTAGGGTTAGGGTTTGAAGAGAGAGTGAGCTTGAGGAGAGAGAAGGTGAGAATGATCATAAAAAGAATAATGAACTCATATGAATATATCAACCATAACAATAAATCAAATAAATAATATAAATGATTTATCATCATGGTTAGATTCATTCATCTAGTGTGATTCATCATATGACTCATTAACACATTAATGAATCATTAAATACAAAGCATGAATCACACAAATGAGTCATTAAGCAATTAATGCTCATGCCACCTTAACCCCTTAGTCACCACTCTTCTAGAAGCTTCCCGAAAAATTACGAGAACGCCCCTCCAATCCGTGAAAACACGGAAAAACTTTAGACTGTATAAATCCAGTAACCCTATACTAGAATCTGGCTTAAACCAAAGCCTACTAGCAAAAACTGTCCGAAAAGTCGTACGTGCGTAAACACACGTACGCATCCGAACCCTTGTCGTAAAACTATACGACCTCTATATCGTTTCGCCTGGAGCAGGGAAACTCTCTGTGTGGGACTCTAAAGACTCGACACTACATTGGCAGTGGGTTTAACCACAGACCGCAAGCGGCACTAGCTGTACGTAACGGTCCCCAGGTAGATGTCGATAAGAAGGCCGGTGAGGAAAATCATCCGAACTCCCACTGAGCCTGATGTGACAATCTTCGTACAGTCCGGTCTGTTCGTCTAAGACTATCGCATATCAAGCCTAGGGGGCGGCAAGCGTCAGTCCCCTAATAGCTGTATAAGTCGTGTCGGAGCGAAGCCCATTACACCCTGAAAAGCTACTGGAACCTACCAGTCTATCTCGCTTGCCCTGGCCAGGGACTTTGCGTAATGGCTCTCTGACACAGTGCGATATCAACTCCCAATACCGGGAGAGACGAATCCTATCTAACTGCCACTGCCTCCAAGTGCTCGGGACTGCACCCAACTGCTACCTGTTTGCACGACTCCTTTGAGCCGTGGTAGGGTAGCAATCTAAGAACAGTGGGACACACTCGAGGCGAAGTAGCAGTGTCAAGTCTGCGGACTATGCTGTACTCATGTCACCTGGGAACTGTTAACTGACGATGGGTATAATACCAACCAATCAGTTCCCCGGCGAGTCCTGTTCGGTGTACCCGTAACCTAACGAGCACCTGTATACTATCTCTAGTACGACGTACTGATGGCTGTGGGACAAACCATCTCCCCAACTGGGATGAGAAGCGTATACACTTAGTCTACTCCGGAATATCGATGCCCTATATCGATAATCCAATGACCAGGGACCTGTATAGGATGTTGCTTACAGACTACCCAGCCCCCACTAGTGTGACTGCCATCACAACGCTGGTAATCAAGCAAAGATCCTATGGGCTCTACTAATATGTATAAGTGATATGTTACAAGAAACATATGCACATATTAAAGTAGACACAAACCAAGTAGCATACTACCATTTTTAGCAAGACTGTTTATATACAACTGTGAATATCCCAAGCTTCCATTAAGTAATATACAAGCTAGTATGATACAATAATGGCCCCTAGGGCATATACACTAACAATCTCCCACTTGCACTAGGGCCATGAGCTGGCATATCGTAGACCTATCATCTCGAATAGCCTCTCGAACTGCGTCTGAGGAAGGGCCTTTGTGAATGGATCAGCAATGTTATTCTCTGTCTTACTCTCTTCACCTCGATCTCCCGGCGATCTACGATCTCCCTGATCAGGTGATACCGCCTTAAATGTGTCTGGACTTCTGATGGGACCTGGGTTCCTTCGCTAAAGCAATAGCGCCGTTGTTGTCACAATACAGAGGTATTGGACCAACACTGGTAGGAACCACCTGAAGTTCTGTGAGGAACTTCTTCATCCAGACTGCTTCTTTTGCGGTATCGCAAGCAGCTATGTACTCTGCTTCCATCGTTGAGTCAGCAACGGTCTCCTGTTTGGAACTCTTCCAACAGACCGCCCCTCCATTGAGGGTAAAGACATAACCCGACATGGATTTGGAGTCATCTTTATCACTCTGGAAGCCTGAGTCGGCAAAGGCCTCCATCTGGAGGTCTTTTCCGCCATATACCAAGAACATCTCCTTAGTCCTCCTTAGGTACTTGAGAATGTTCTTTACTGCTATCCGGTGCTTCTCCCCTGGGTTTGCTTGATACCTGCTCACTACGCTCAATGCGTATGCTACATCTGGTCTGGTACATAACATCGCATACATTATAAAGCCTACCGCAGAAGCGTAGGGTATAATTGACATGCGATCCCTTTCCAAATCAGTCTTGGGAGACATCTCTTTGGAGAGGGTGATTCCGTGACAAGCCGGTAGATTACCGCGCTTAGAATCATCCATACTGAATCTCTTCACTATGGTGTCTATGTACCTGGACTGCGAAAGTCCCAACATCCTCTTTGATCTATCACGATAGATTCGGATCCCCAGAATGTAGGTGGCATCACCTAGGTCTTTCATGGAGAATTTATGTGACAAGTATCTTTTGACTGACTGTAACATAGGAATATCATTTCCTATTAGGAGAATGTCATCCACGTACAAGACGAGGAATACTACAGTTCTCCCTACAATCTTACTGTATATGCATGGTTCATCTGGATTTTTGATAAAGTCAAATTCTTTGACAGCATCATCAAAACAGATGTTCCAACTCCGTGATGCCTGCTTTAGTCCATAAATGGACTTAAGAAGCTTGCATACTTTACCGCTGCTCCCACTCTGAATGAATCCCTCTGGCTGATCCATATAGACGCTCTCTTCCAAATTACCATTTAGAAAGGCCGTCTTTACGTCCATCTGCCAGATTTCATAATCGTGGAAGGCAACAATAGCAAGAAGGACCCGAATAGATTTAAGCATAGCCACTGGAGAAAAGGTTTCGTCATAGTCCAAACCAGGTCTTTGACGGAAACCCTTTGCAACAAGTCTAGCCTTATAGGTTTCAACCTGTCTATCTACACCAATCTTCTTTTTGAAGATCCATTTGCATCCTACGGGTTTTACCCCATCTGGAGCAACGTCCAAAGTCCATACTTTGTTAGTGTACATGGACTCCATTTCGGTCCGCATTGCATCCAGCCATTTTACTTAGTCACCGCTCTGAATGGCTTGCTGGAAGCTAGTAGGCTCATCATAGTCAATAGTGCAATCCTCTCTATCCCCGTCTATGAGAAAACCGTAGTATATCTCGGGTGGATGAGATTGCCTACTACTCCTGCGGAGTGGCGTTGGGATGTCCTGTTCTCCTGAACCTTCTTGTTCTACCAAGGTTTCAGTAATAGCTTGTGGTTCTGGAATTTCTTCCAGTTCTACTACGCTCCCACTTGATCCTTTTTCTAAAAACTGATGTTCCAGAAAGTGGGCATGACGAGAAACAAAAACCTTTTGTTCCTCTACGTAATAGAAATAATATCCTTTGCAATTCTTCGGATATCCCACAAACTTACACTGTACTGATCGTGCCTCGAGCTTGTCCACATGCTGCTTTTTAACAAAAGCCGGACATCCCCAAATCTTTAGATACTGAAGATAGGGTTTCTTTCCACTCCACATCTGATATGGTGTGGTAGGCACAGTCTTGGTAGGAACTAGATTTAAAAGATATGCAGCTGATTCTAGTGCATATCCCCAGAATGATCGCGGTAACTCAGCGTTACTCATCATGGAACGAACCATATCTAATAGGGTTCGATTCCTCCTTTCCGATACACCGTTGTGTTGTGGTGTGTATGGAGGAGTAAGCTGAGAGAGAATTCCGTTCTCTTTTAAGTAACCCAGGAACTCGGCACTTAAGTATTCACCACCTCGATCAGATCTCAGTGTTTTTATACTCTTGCCTGTTTGTTTTTCCACTTCATTTTTGTATTCTTGGAATTTCTCAAAGGCCTCGGATTTATGCTTCATCAAGAAGATATATCCATACCTAGAGAAATCATCCGTAAAAGTAATGAAGTAGGAATAACCACCTCGCGCATGTGTAGATATTGGACCGCACACGTCACTGTGTACGAGTCCCAAGAGCTCACTTGCTCTTACCCCGTGTCCAGTAAACGGAGTCTTTGTCATCTTTCCTATGAGACAAGATTCACAAGTAGCATAAGATTGATATTCGAACGGATTCAAATATCCTTCTCTATGTAACTTTGTCAACCTTCTCTCATTGATGTGACCAAGTCTACAATGCCATAAGAAAGCCTGATTTAATTCCGGAGACTTTCTTTTAAGTGTATTCTGGACATTGAAAACCTGAGCTTGACTTAATACGTATATACCGTTATCTAATGTACCTGACCCAATCATAACTTGATTTAGGTGGATGTATACTACATCGCTTTCGAATGTAAAATTATATCCCTCTTTTGAAAGTGAGGATACTGATATGATATTACAAGTCATACTAGGTACATATAGACAGTTACGTAAAATCAATATCTGCCCACTTGTCAAACCTAGGCGATATTCTCCCACGGATTCAGCGTCCACGCTCATTCCGTTTGCAACTCTGAGAGACCAATCACCTACCTTTATAACTCTACGGTTTCTCAAAGCATGTAATGAATTACAAATATGAGATCCTGTTCCGGTATCTAGTACCCAGGAAGTAGAGTTAATTGACAAACAGTTCTCTATTACTAATACACTTGAGGATGAAGCCGCAACATGCTTCGTATCCTGGCTACTGGCTTCTAAAGCCCTGCAATCTTTCTTCCTATGCCCAATCCCATAACAATAGGAACGTCCCTCTTTTACTATATCCAGTCCCAAAACTTTTGCCCTTCTCTTTCCTTCTACTTCCCTGGTTTCCTTCAGGATAGAAGGTAAAGACTGTAGAATTAAGTCAGTATCTGACTCGTTTCCCAACGCGGTCTCCAGGTCCTGGAGCTCATCAATACAGCTAGTCATTGTAAGGACGTTGTCCCCTACAGATGACCCGTCAGCCAACCTCGCTTGAATTAATTCGTTCGAGGTCTCATATCTTGCGATATGAGATTGCTCTCCATATAAATCTTTGTTATGGAGAAAGATGGAAACCAAGTCCATCTTCTCGTGCTGTTTTTGGTATAAACCATCAACTGAAGCTAACACGAGGCACTTAGCTTTCGCTTTATCCTTTTCCTTTGTTTGACGGATATTCATATCCGCGACAGTGGAAACTGGACCTGGGATGGCGGGATCTTGAGTAGTAATAGGGTGGTCCAGCTTGTCATAGGTAATGGACATCTGGACAGACCTTTGCCAGTCATATAAGTCAGATTCAGTCAAATTATTATCTAGATGTAACCTATGTGTGGTCACAAGGTCGCTGCAATTTAAGAGAGAGAAGAAAATACTATTAGCATGATGCTTTTGCAAGTTTAGGGTGGTTTTAATTTATCTAAACAGGATGGCTCCCACTGTTTCTCGAATCCCTCCTCAAACCATAAAAGAAGAATTAGCCAGGACTATTCTTACCGTACAATTCTTGCTTAACCGTTCAGCCAGGTCAGTGTCGATACTTCGAGGGAGGTTTTCCAACGCTTTCGCGAAGTTCCTTAATTAAATAACCTCTTTTCTCTGGGGGCGTAACCCCGCTGACACCTTTCTAGGCACCTACTTGGTTTATAGCATTGATCGTTAAGTGACGAATCTCCTGATAAGTAATATATACTCACAGTAGGATCGGGATCCAAAATATCATCGTATGATAATGTTGAAGGAATCCTACCAACATTCATCAAACTCCAAAATGGTATGCTCTTTCTGCAAATTTCAGTTTCTTTAGAAATTCCCGATATAGATTTTTTTTGCCCCATGCTCTTATGACCTTGGCGTTGGTCAAAATATCATAAGTCACATGTCAAGTTCTGCCCATCATTATCCTGGTTAATTTGAACCCATCCGTACATATCCTTGACGTTGGCCAAAATGATAATACGACTGTCCCAAACTAACACATCTATCTATGTAAACAAATGAATATCCAGCAGCTACCAAACACTATGCCTTGGCGTTGGTCAAAATACGTAGCTTGAATACTACTAAATACCCAAATGAAATGACGGAGGGCTACGAATGGTTTTGGCAAAACCGTGAACGTAGTGAACTTGATATAATCGAAGGAACCTGATACTTTTTAAAAGGAGTGGTTAAAGCTCCGCAATTAAAAAATTCCGCTCTTTTAAAATAACCGAGTGGTTTCTTTTAAATTTGTTCCAACGATTAAACTTTGGTTTTTTTTCTTTGCATTATAATAATGCGTCCCATCATTTATCCTATCATTGCAGAAAACAACGAAAATACCACGTCCTCTTATGCCATCCGCATTCGCCACGGGGTCCCATCATCACCCGTTAGGTTACTTAACTAACGACAGAGCGGGGGCTGGGCTAGCGCGGGTGTAAAACATAAGTGACGTCTAATAGCTATCATATATAGATATTGTACATTCGTCAGACGCAATAATAAGCATTCCAGATCACAGATGAACTTTATTGGATTTTATTAGCAATCCGCATTTTCTTTGAGCCTGCAATAAAAGACGGATTACACAGTTGTGATGAATAGCCATTACCCCACCCTAGACCCCTACGGGTACGGCAAACTACCTGCCAAGTACCCGAAGTGAAGCGGTCTCCCTTAACAACGTGAGTAGGCCACTAAACACTTCAACGTACCCGGTAGTTTGTGTACCCCACCTTGGGTCTATCCTAGGAGCAAAAACAGTAAAAAGAAATAATATAACGGTGGCTACAACCGCAACCTGGATGTGCCCCGCAAAAGAATATTACATCAAATTACATTTACATTGAATGAATGATATTAAACCCATCTCAAACCCCGGCTAACCATCACAACAGTCCAACACAGTTCATATACACAAACAGTAAACATTTCAGAAATGTGCAACCCCCTGCCAACCGACATACTAGCAGTTAGGGGAGGTTTACGAACACATTAAACATTACAGATAAAAACCCAATTAACAAATATCTTAGAATATCGATCGATTACCAAATTCCGTGTCTACCCCAAAAGCAAACCTATATTGAAGTAACCTGGGTAGAAACAGAACATACAGGAAGACAAAAAACCCAAAATTATGAATTACTGTGAAAATCCGAGTCAACTCGGCGGCGGATCCGCGGCTTAAGCTCTCTATTGCCGCGGATCCGCGGCCGTTTTGCCGATTCAGTGGCTCGTATTTTCCCAGTATTCATCAATTTCCCTGCTGTGAATTTTAAGGTATGTCAAAAAATTTTCCAGACAGTTTTAAAATTAACAGAAACTTAGGGTTTTGGTTTTTCGTATTTCGTATTTTTCGTCGATCGAACTTCTAATCAGTTGCTAACAAGTTAGTAATGGTTTAGTTGGCTCTGATACCACTGTAAGTCCATGTCACGCACCCCACGAACTTGCGGGGAGGTGGAATATATGAAAAACAATTATCAAAGCTTCGTAACACGGACTTGAGCGCATGAATCGTTTCTAAACCATTGCTAACAAAGTACTAGAGGTTTAAGTACTCGGATACGAAGTTATACCTCACGTTACTAGTCCTTCGGGTCTTCATCGCGGTCCTCCACTCCTCGTAGGCTCCTTGGAACATCGGCATCTCAACGGCCTCCTCGAATCAAAGACGATCCACCTGAAAGCTCCTACGCCAAGCTTAATCTCAAACTTGAGATAACTAGGTTGCTTAAAGTGCTAATCTAAGCTACCTAGGGGATATAGAGTGAGGTTATGGATGTATTAGTCTAGCTAATCCTTGATCTCAACACATGAGAGGTTAGGGTTAGGGTTTGAAGAGAGAGTGAGCTTGAGGAGAGAGAAGGTGAGAATGATCATAAAAAGAATAATGAACTCATATGAATATATCAACCATAACAATAAATCAAATAAATAATATAAATGATTTATCATCATGGTTAGATTCATTCATCTAGTGTGATTCATCATATGACTCATTAACACATTAATGAATCATTAAATACAAAGCATGAATCACACAAATGAGTCATTAAGCAATTAATGCTCATGCCACCTTAACCCCTTAGTCACCACTCTTCTAGAAGCTTCCCGACAAATTACGAGAACGCCCCTCCAATCCGTGAAAACACGGAAAAACTTTAGACTGTATAAATCCAGTAACCCTATACTAGAATCTGGCTTAAACCAAAGCCTACTAGCAAAAACTGTCCGAAAAGTCGTACGTGCGTAAACACACGTACGCATCCGAACCCTTGTCGTAAAACTATACGACCTCTATATCGTTTCGCCTGGAGCAGGGAAACTCTCTGTGTGGGACTCTAAAGACTCGACACTACATTGGCAGTGGGTTTAACCACAGACCGCAAGCGGCACTAGCTGTACGTAACGGTCCCCAGGTAGATGTCGATAAGAAGGCCGGTGAGGAAAATCATCCGAACTCCCACTGAGCCTGATGTGACAATCTTCGTACAGTCCGGTCTGTTCGTCTAAGACTATCGCATATCAAGCCTAGGGGGCGGCAAGCGTCAGTCCCCTAATAGCTGTATAAGTCGTGTCGGAGCGAAGCCCATTACACCCTGAAAAGCTACTGGAACCTACCAGTCTATCTCGCTTGCCCTGGCCAGGGACTTTGCGTAATGGCTCTCTGACACAGTGCGATATCAACTCCCAATACCGGGAGAAACGAATCCTATCTAACTGCCACTGCCTCCAAGTGCTCGGGACTGCACCCAACTGCTACCTGTTTGCACGACTCCTTTGAGCCGTGGTAGGGTAGCAATCTAAGAACAGTGGGACACACTCGAGGCGAAGTAGCAGTGTCAAGTCTGCGGACTATGCTGTACTCATGTCACCTGGGAACTGTTAACTGACGATGGGTATAATACCAACCAATCAGTTCCCCGGCGAGTCCTGTCCGGTGTACCCGTAACCTAACGAGCACCTGTATACTATCTCTAGTACGACGTACTGATGGCTGTGGGACAAACCATCTCCCCAACTGGGATGAGAAGCGTATACACTTAGTCTACTCCGGAATATCGATGCCCTATATCGATAATCCAATGACCAGGGACCTGTATAGGATGTTGCTTACAGACTACCCAGCCCCCACTAGTGTGACTGCCATCACAACGCTGGTAATCAAGCAAAGATCCTATGGGCTCTACTAATATGTATAAGTGATACGTTACAAGAAACATATGCACATATTAAAGTAGACACAAACCAAGTAGCATACTACCATTTTTAGCAAGACTGTTTATATACAACTGTGAATATCCCAAGCTTCCATTAAGTAATATACAAGCTAGTATGATACAATAATGGCCCCTAGGGCATATACACTAACAGTTTTAAACGAATTGTGATTGGATGAGAGTTAGGAAAAATTGTAAAAGATTTTTAAAGGAAAAAAATAATATTTTCGGGGATTTATATTATTTTCGTTGGTTAAAGAATAATATTAGAAAATAGGATTTGGCGCAAATACAAAATATTTCAGAATTGCGTCCGGGTCGGGTCCAAAAATTTGAATTTGAAATAAGAAAATTATTGGCGGGTTCCAAAAATTAAAATGAAGGATTTTATAATTAAAAAGCATACCCCCAAGAACGGACGCACGTACGTGCGCTGTAGGGTTGCTAGGCACGCTCACAAGGTTCTACGAGGCATCAACCATGCCCGATTTAAAAATTAGCCGTGCCGAACAACCCGAAGTCGGATCTTTACACTAGAGTTTAGGCGAAAACAAGCATGTTAAACTCTTTAACACTAAGTGAGAGGGATTACAACCTTTGTAGATCCGGTCCTTCACTTCTAAAGCTCCGTGTTGAAGTCCCTTCGCTGCGATCATCGTGTTCCGGACTCTCGAGAGGTTCCACGATGAGAAAGATGCAGTCTTGCTTCCGATCTTCGATACAAAGATGATCTACCTTGAAGTTTCGTTAACACAAGCTAACACTCATAATATGAAGTCAACAACCTCATCTAAATGGCAAGGATAGATGAGGATGATGAAGTAGGATTTTTGCTCTCATTTGTTTTCATATTCTTACTCATTTTCATCACAAAGCAAAAAGCTAGAAAGCTTTTGCTCAAAAGAAGAAGAAGGAAGAAGATGATGAATAATATCATTAGAAACCTTTTGTGATGAATAATGAAAGATAAATATGATGAATAATGCAACCATGGTTGAATAAACCATTGTAGAGAATTAACCAAGGCTAGTGTTTGGGTTAGGTTAAGAATGAGTCACCACAAAATATCTTTTACAAAACAAAACTAAAACTTCTAGAATCACCTAGAAAGTATTAACCCAAATCAAACCCTAATCTTGTTTAATCTCTACTAAACATGTTGCATTAGTTATCATATCATGTTACAATATTATATATCACATATATAATATTTATTGTAACCAAATAAAATAATACAATTAACATATATCGCATATATATCAATGTATTACCCGAGTGAGAAAAAGAATCTTTTAGTGAGCAAATATTAGTTAATGTAATTTAATATATCATATATATTAATATACATTAAATTATCGAATCAACACTTGATCCGACAATCCAGCTATATCGCATATAACCGACTAATATTTATCCGTGCCGATTCATCGAATCAACACTTGATCCGATGACCCGGCTGATATCAAATATCGCGAGAATAGAATACGGTATCTCATATCGTATTATCCTCGGTCCCGCACATATCACATATGTTCTCCTACTCCATTTTTCCTGAGCCAAGAAACCTCTGTGTAGGACTCTAAAGAATCGTCAATACGCCGGCAGTAGGTGATGATCATATCAAACACCTACAAGCTACAAGCGGTCAGCTAAACGTAACAGCCACCCAGGTATTGAGCGCTCAGAAGATCAACAAGCAAGCCTGTGCATTCTCCTGTGAATCCAATCGGTAACACTCCCGTACAGTCCGGTCTCGTCGTCTGATATGTCGCATATCTCGCCTAGGGGTGGTAAACGTCAGACCCCAGTAGCTCGATAAGTCGTGTCGATATGAGGTCTATAACAGTTCGAGAAACTACTGATAACACTTACCAGTAAATCTCAGCAACCCTGGCCAGGGATTTCCGGTTATAGCCAATCGAACACAACACAACATCAACTCCCTATACCGGGAGAGACAAATCCCCTCCTATCGCTCATTGCCTCCATGTGATTCGGGACTGTACCCAAAAGCCACCTTTTTGCACGCCCTCTTGGACGTGGTATGATGGAAATCAAAGCACAGTGGGAATCACACAAGACTCTATGATGATCTCGGGTCAACAGACTACTCTGTACCAGTGTCACCGGAGAACTGCCATCTGACGTGATGTATAATACCATCTGGGAGTTCTCGGCGAGTCCGTCCAGTGTACCCAGTCTCCACTGAGCACCCGTACACCATCCTTGATGTCAAACACCGATGGATATGGGATCATCCATCGCCCATCATATGGGTCAAGATGCGTATACGCTATTCTACTCTGGTGTATCGATGCCCTGTCTCGATACACCCTCGACTAGGAACAGTTATAGGATGTACTCATCGACTACCGTGGCCCCACTAGTATGATCTCATCATAGTCCCAGTAGTCGAGTACATATCCTAAGGGCTTTATCAACATGTAACATAGAGACAATCAGAGTATATGTTAAGATAAAGTACAACCAGATAGCATACTATCATGTCGAGCAAGAAAGTCCTCCCTATATATGTCCTAGCATCCACTACAATATACATCGTATGTACAGTAATGGCCTCTAGGGCATACATATAACTAACATGCGCGTAGCCGTTCAGACACGTCCGTTTCACTGAACGGGATGAGAACACGGTGCAAGGACGCTACCACAGGGTTAGGGATGCCGAGCAGGTTATGACAAGTATTTTTAATTTTATTTTAGATGACTTAAACTGTTATATGCATAATATGATATGTCGGGGTAAATTTATAACAGCAACAAACAAAATCAGGATAATGAACTGAATCCTATACACCACACATAAGGAAACAGAAACTTGTAAAACTGGACTCGGTTGTTACAGCAATGGGCTCATTACTCTACCGGAATCGAGACACCCACCGCAACCGAACGACGTCAACGATCCCAATTACTGCCCCTACCACTGAGTATTGGGCCATCCGATCGAAGACTGCTACGTCTTCAAAAACTGGGTTGAAGACCAATACCAACAGGGCAAGTTCACGCTATCTAAAAATTGGAAGGTGAATCTGCCACAACAGCACATTCCTAAAAGGGTGGACACACCGGGGGCATCGTGCTCTTTTATAGAAGAAGCTCCATAGGAGGTCGCTCTTTCAGCCAAGACGAAAAGAATACTGAAGGATTTTCATACATGCCCGGCAATCAGGTGGAAAAGCCCGCTAGAGCCTGAGATCATTAAGGGAATGCTAAAACCGCACCCGACGCCGAGAATTGGTAGCGATGGTTAAAACGCTCAGGCCCAGCCATCAAAGTCTTCAAAGAAGAAGAAGAAGAAGCCCGTGAAGCCTGATGACAAGCGCACGGACTTGCAAAAGCATATTGACGCGCTGGAGGAATACAACCAAAAGGCACGAACCCCGGTCACACTCCAAGAATTTCTCAACCATATCCTGGAGGGCGGAGATAGCGATGATGATAAGGGAGACAACTCCTTACAGGAACCAGAAGATTATGTGGCAAGTTGCCACATGATCTCTCATTCATCGCTAAATAACAAAGAAGCTCACTCGGTATCAGAAGATAATGTAGAAGAGCTGGGGGCAGGGTCAATACCAAAATCCTTGGAACCGTCAGACGAGATGATCGACATGCTACTGAACGAAGCCTGTCATAAGAGCAAAGCTGATCGAGAACGCCAAATGGCCCTATTCGAAGGGGCCAGGCGTTGGCGTCAAGTTGGAGAAGCCGTGATAGGGATGGGTCACAAAACACTCCAACCATATCAAATCACACCCTAAATGGGTGTACTCCACATCAGCGTCATGTATCCCGTCACGTGACAAATGCACGTGCATACAGGATAAACAACGGACCGAAACGTCCCTGAACTAACGATGGACCGCAATGTCCTAAAACTTGCAACGGACTGAAATGTCCCTAAACTAACGATGGACCGCAATGTCCTAAAACTTTCAACTGACCGAGACGTCTATAAACTACTACGGACCGCAGCATCCCAAGGCTGACAAAAAAAAACGGTACGTCCATAAGTGAAATGAGCACGGATGAAAAACCCGAAAGGGCGCCGTGAGTAAAAACAGCAGGACTACCGGCGATGTTTGTGAAAACCCGAAAGGGCGCAAACTCGTAAAAAGAAAAAAAAAGAAAAGAGATACGTCCATAAGCGAAATGGGAACGGATGAAAACTCGGAAGGGCTCCGTGAGTAAAAACAGCAGGACAACCGGCGAGTTTGTGAAAACCCAAAAGGGTGCAATCTCGTTAAAAGACACTTGCAAGGTCCTCTCGACCCTGTAAGAAGAAAATACCTGCGTGAGATCCTTACGACTCATAAGGGAGCAATACACTTACGAATTCTCACGATTCCTAAGGAGAAATTACACTTACGAGATCCTCATGACTCGTAAGGAGAATTACCCTTTGAGACCCTCACGGCTCATAGGATTCAAAAGCCTTAAGCTACAGGGATCCAAACCTGCTCTTAAGCCATCACATTTCCCAGACTGCCTAACAAGCGTTTCAGTATTGACCCTTGTATACAATCCACAAGCACGAATAAACATTTCCCTAACAAAGTCCCACCAGCGACTAGGGATATGCTCACACGGTGAACGACCCTTGTAAGTCCTCTCGACTTATAAGGAGAAAATACTCTTGTAAGATCCTTACGACTTATAAGAGAACATACACTTAAGAATTCTCACGATTTTTAAGGAGAAAACGCACTTACGAGATCCCCACGACTCGTAGGGAGAAACATCTTTATGAGACCCTTACGGCTCATGAAGTCAGAAGCCTTAGTCGATAGGATCCTAACCCTGTTTGCTAAGCCACCTTTGTTCGATATCGACAGAGGCAAATGATGATTCGCTCCTGGCCATATCCCAGTTGTAGCGATGCTGATGCTTAAATCGGTATCAAATTTCAGGTCCTTTCACGGCAAATGATGATTCGCTCCTGGCAATATTCCAGTCGCAGCGATGCTAATGCTAAGACTGGAATCAGATTCCAAGTTCCATGCTCACAATAAAAAAATCAGCGAGCCAAAAATACATATGAAATATCCGAAATGATTGGGCAACTTGCAAAAAAATCAGCAAGTAAAACATATGTATAAAAAATAGTCGAAATGGTTGGGCAACTCGCAATAAAAAGCAGCGAGTAAAAAACAAAAAAAAATAGCCGAAATGATTGGGCACCGCGAAAAATAGCCGAAATGATTGGGCAATCGTGACTTTCGCGATATAAAAAGCTGAAATGATAGAGACCGCGGAAAGTAATAAAAAATAAAAATAAAATAATAAAATGAAACTTTTGCCCTACAGATGAGATCACATCGATCCCTGTATACAATTCAGGGGCGCAAACAAAGAGGGAATCATATCATCCCACTAGGCTCCATCAGAAAGAGAGCCAGATTTCGACGGCGACATCTACAGCGTAGAGATCATCAATGGCGTTTCTTCTTATGCCAGCAGGGCACGGAAGCGACACAACGAAACGGAGCCATGGCAAAGTCCCTAGTTCCAAATCTTAACGGTAACATCTACAGCCTAAAAAATCAACAACGGTGATCCTCCTCATTCCAATAGGATTCAGACGTAACATCACTAAACAGAGCCACGGTAAAGTCCCTAGCTCCAATACTCTATGGTCCACAGACAACCTAGAGTCAACCAATGACCTCCCCGCCGGATCAACGCTATGTCTCGGAAACAAGTCAATCAACTCCAGGGAAATCAGTCTCCGTGACAAATACCTCGATTCAGGGAAATCAGCGTCCTTGACGAGAGCATCTCGATTCGCGTCGACCCGCAAGGAAATCAGTGATTTTGCAGGAATACCTCGATTTGTCTCAACCCCAGGGAAATCAGTGTCCTTGACAAATACCTCGATTCAGGGAAATCAGCGTCCTTGACGAGAGCATCTCGATTCGCGTCGACCCGGAAAATCGGTGTCTTTGCAGGAATACCTCGATTCGTCTCAACCCTAGGGAAATCAGTGTCCTTGGCAAAACCTCGATTCAGGGAAATCAGCGTCCTTGACAAGAGCATCTCGATTCGCATCGACCCGCAAGGAAATCAGTGTCTTTACAGGAATACCTCGATTCGTCTCAACTCCGAGGAAATCAGTGTCCTTGGAAAATACCTCGATTCAGGGAAATCAATGTCCTTGACGAGAGCATCTCGATTCGCGTCGACCCGCAAGGAAATCAGTGTCCTTGCAGGAATACCTCGATTCATCTCAACTCCGAGGAAATCAGTGTCCTTGGCAAATACCCCGATTCAGGGAAATCAACGCCCTTGACGAGAGCATCTCGATTCACGTCGACCCGTAAGGAAATCAGTGTCTTTGCAGGAATACCTCGACTCGTCTCAATTCCCAAGGAAATCAGTGTCCTTGGCAAAACCTCGATTCAGGAAAATCAGCGTCCTTGACGAGAGCATCTCGATTCACGTCGACCCGCAAGGAAATCAGTGTCTTTGCAGGAATACCTCGATTCGTCTCAACTCCGAGGAAATCGGTGTCCTTGGTAAATACCTTGATTCAGGGAAATCAGCGTCCTTGACGAGAGCATCTCAATTCACGTCGACCCGTAAGGAAATCAGTGTCTTTGCAGGAATACCTCGATTCGTCTCAACTCCGAGGAAATCAGTGTCCTTGGCAAATACCTCGATTTAGGGAAATCAGCGTCCTTGACGAGAGCATCTCGATTCGCGCCGACCCGTAAGGAAATCAGTGTCTTTACAGGAATACCTCGATTCGTCTCAACTTCGAGGAAATCAATGTCCTTGGCAAATACCTCGATTCAGAGAAATCAACGTCCTTGACGAGAGCATCTCGATTCGCGTCGACCTGTAAGGAAATCAGTGTCTTTGCAGGAATACCTCGACTCGTTTCAATTCCGAGGAAATCAGTGTCCTTGGCAAATACCTCGATTCAGGGAAATCAGCGTCCTTGACGAGAGCATCTCGATTCGCGTCGACCCGCAAGGAAATCAGTGTCTTTGCAGGAATACCTCGATTCGTCTCAACCCAGGGAAATCGGTGTCCTTGGCAAAACCTCGATTTAGGGAAATCAACATCCTTAACGAGAGCATCTCGATTCGCATCGACCCGTAAGAAAATCAGTGTCTTTGCAGGAATACCTCGATTCGTCTCAACTCCGAGGAAATCAGTGTCCTTGGCAAATACCTCGATTCAGGGAAATCAGCGTCCTTGACGAGAGCATCTCGATTCGCGTCGACCTGCAAGGAAATCAGTGTCTTTGCAGGAATACCTCGATTCGTCTCAACTCCGAGGAAATCAGTATCCTTGGCAAATACCTCGATTCAGAGAAATCAGCGTCCTTGACGAGAGCATCTCGATTCGCGTCGACCTGTAAGGAAATCAGTGTCTTTGCAGGAATACCTCGACTCGTTTCAATTCCGAGGAAATCAGTGTCCTTGGCAAATACCTCGATTCAGGGAAATCAGCGTCCTTGACGAGAACATCTTAATTCGCGTCGACCCGCAAGGAAATCAGTGTCTCTGTAAGAATATACGACGTCAGCAAGACGGAGCCACGGTAAAGTCCCTAGTTCCAGATTTCAACGACGACATCTACAGCCTAGAGATCATCAACGGCGTTTCTCCTCATTCCAGCAGGATACGGACGTGACATCAACCAACGGACCCATGGCAGAGTCCCTAGTTCTAGATCTCGACGGTTCACAGATAACCTAGAGACTACCTCGACATTTGTCTCGTTACAACAGGCGCAAAGTCAGCAAAGCGGAGCCGCGACAAAGTTCCCAGTTCCAGGACTCGGCGGTGCACAGACAACCGAGAGTCAACCCCTGACCCCATACGGCCAAAGTCAATCCTGACCCAGTATGGTTAAAGTCAAACCCTCCTGGCCCTATAGAACACGGCTAAAGTCAATCCTGACCCCGTGGGAAATGGCCAGAGCAACCCCTGACCCCGTACTGCTAAAGTCAATCCTGACCCCGTATGGCTAAAGTCAACCCCTCCTAGCCCCGTAGAATACGGCTAAAGTCAATCCTAACCCCGTGGGAAACGGCCAGAGCAACCCCTGACCCCGTATGGCTAAAGTCAATCCTGACCCCGTATGGCCAAAGTCAACCCCTCCTGGCCCTGTAGAACACGGCTAAAGTCAATCTTAACCCCGTGGGATACATCCAGAGCAAACCCTCGACCTCCCCGTCGAAGCAATACTTTGACCCGGGAGCAAGTCAATTCATCAAATACTTACGAGTCCTCTCGACTTGTAAGGAAGAAAATTCTCTCGTGAGATCCTTACGACTCTCAAGGGAAAAGCATACTTAGGAATCCTCACGATTCCTAAGGAGAAAATACACCTATGAGATCCTCTCGACTCGTAGGGAGAAAAGATCTTTGTGAAACCCTCACGGCTCATAAAATTGAAAAGTCTTAGGTGACAGATCCTAACCCTGTTTCCCAAGCCATCACCACCCTGCAAAGAGCCCAAGATGGACAGCTATATACTATCTACAGGCCACACTTGCTAAAATCATATGACAACAACACAGCAAGGAGAAGAAAGCAACAATAGAACAAAAAAATGTGTATCTTTTATTCATGAATTCAATTGAGTACAAGACGAATCACATAAAAGAATAAAAATGGATACATGTTATTCAAAGATTACAAGTGTTCAATCTATACAAAAACAGCTACTGAGAGGGAGGCGTCTTTGATAAATCAGCTAGCTGCTCACGCACTCCTCTCAACTCCTTCTCACGATCAGCCTCCGTGGCCAGCTCTGCTTCAATTTGGGCCCGTTGCTGCAGACAGGATGAAAGTTTCTGATCAATTTCCTGCTGAGCAGCCTCCTGACTATGCGCAACCTGCTCACTAAGATCAAGCTTCTTCCTCAACACCAGCCCGTTAGAGATACATCTTTGAAGGCTTTCAAAGATGGAGTTCAGCTGGGCAGCATTTGCTGCGACCTCAGCGCACAGTTGAACAGATTCAGTGGAAGTTGCCTCACGTTCCTTTCGCTTAAAGGGTTGCCTCTCGTTCTAAATGGCGAAGGAACGGAACGCTCTGCTCAACCCATGCAGCTCGCTGGGAGTTCAAAGCCAACGCCTCCGGAACATGACGCCTAAGCTCAAGCTCATGCAGACAGTACTCAATCTTCCTACAGTGATTAACCCAAGACTCAACGACGCCTTCGCTATGGAAATTCACGAGCGTCACCAGCATAGGATTAACCCCGGCAGCAAAATCTGTAGCAAATGCAGGGGCCTCCGTGTCAAGCTCCTCGATGTACTCACTTAACATGCGCATGCTAGTCACGTCGCCCTTAGAAGATGGACGTCTGGAAAAGAGCCCTGCCGGAATTAAGATGCGAGATTCGAAGGGAGCTGGAGTCGGCGCGATTGCTGTAAAACAAATCATATCCAGATATTGGCTTAAGAGACAAAGAAGATGCAAGAGCAATGAAGGCTACTAACTGGTTACGGCAGGTGGCAGAGCTGGGAGTACTGGTGGCGCGACAATACTCTTGTCCTTTCCTTCAATTTGTAGCGCTGTAATCAATTTAAAGTTAACAACGGTAGGGTCACCCATTAAAAAAAAAGAAAATACGTCGGTTAGAAAAGATACTTACCGGCACCAGTAGACAGACTAACTTCCGACTGGAAGGAGAAGTGCAGGTTCAACACTTGATACAGATGATCGAAGAAAACTCCTGCAAGGTTACGATGATATATAGTCAGTACACGAAAGATGCTGTCCCTGATTTAAATTAATCGCAAACCCATACCTTCCAGCATTTGAGAGGATATAAGAGGAGACGAAGGGGAAGCGACCGTCAAAACAGCAGCTGTTGGTGCTTCTTCAGGTGTCGCAACCTCAGCGCTCACCACACCTACATTTGAAAGGAACAAAATGTCATTAGAAGGGATTGCAAAAAGAAAAGAATGCAGCGACCCAAGACCTACCAGACAGTTCATCAGCCAAAACGGTGATGGAAGCATCGCCAAGCATCACGACTTCTTTGATCTCATTCGGGGGGATGGTTTCACCGCCCGTGGCTTCGTCCCCTATTTCCATGAGGGCCGTCGTGACACTCGCAATGCCAGGCGATGGCAGGGAACCATAGGTGGAAAGAGCAGCAATTGGAGCAGTCCTGGACTCCTGAGAAAGAGTAGCCGCTTCGGGCTCGGTAGTTGCCGTCATCTCGCCTGCCACCTCCTCACCCAGACTTGGCCCTGCAGGGTATGATATATGAGAATCTAAAGATTAAACTCTAATAAAAGGACCCAGTGTTACGTTACCTTGGGTCGACTTTTCAATTGCTTCCCGAGCCGCGTGTGCCGCCTGTCTATGAGTGGTAGACAGGGTGACCGGAGCACCCTCTGAAGAAGCAGGGACAGGGGAAGCAGCGCTCGAGCCTGCACCTACAGCCAAGGCGGTGTTATGTTCCCTTGCTGCACGCCTCCTGCGCTTCCTTTCTGCCTGGGCCGTGAGAGATGATCTTCTTAAGACCTCCGACAAGGAGACGACATCGTCCGAGCTAGGAGCTACCTCTGGAGCCGTTATGGCGTCCGTCATCGGTTGCTTAAGTGAAGCCGCTTTTGGCGATACTAGGGAAGCTGGGATTTCGGCAGCCGACCTTGGGAGCGTCGCCGCGTCACCACCCGCGATTGGCGCTGCATTTGGGATAACCTGAGTCAAGGTAGTCCCTGCAATAAGATGGAAAAGAAGAGTTAGTTTACCCATAAAAAATAGGAATGAAGGCACAGTGAGCCGAAATGTACCAATGCCCAAGGAAGCACGAAGCCGTTCCTCCTCTTCAAAAGTCTTGAGAGAATCCGCGAGAGATTCTTCAGTGGAGATGCCTGTTGAAGAAGAAGTGTCAGTCAAAGCATGATAATAAAAACGTAACAGCAAAAAGATACGACTAAAGTCTACCTGACTGTGCAAGGGTGACCAGTCCTGCTTGGTAGCTAGCTAATCGCTCGGAAGCTGCAATAGCAGCCTCGAGGTCGGTATCATCCAGCGCCATGAATAAGCCTTCATTGGTCCCATATTCACTTATACCCTCGCTGTAAGGAGCATGAGGCTCCTGGCCGAATGCAATGTCTGCAGAGAGTATTGACTTCTTTCTCTTCTGCGAGCGAGTGCCGGTAGCCGCTAGCACAAGTTTATGCTTGGTGGGCACCTTTGGGCGACGAGTCCCAATTTCCGTACCCACACCCGACTCGGGAGACGCAGCAACTACCTCTTTTTCAGGCACACTGGGTAGGGGCAGCTCACGTATAGCACGTGGAACCACAGCCGCAGCAGCTTCTCTCAAGGGAGGACGGACAATGGTCTGTCGCTTCGGAGGAACATTTGGATTACCAGCCGGCGCTGCACCCTTGCGATCAAGCAGCAATCTCTTTTTCTCTCTAATAACGGCGCCCATAAAATGCTGGTACCACGCCACATATACATTTAGGGCTTTTGGAACACAACTCGGCTCACTAATAAAGAAATTGGAGTCGGTGTTCAACCGCATAAAATGATGCAATGCTTTCCGGATACCCTCTTCAGTAGCAGCCGGTTCTGCCATGAAGTCCTCAAGCGGGACGCCCTGATTATAGCTTAACTGCTGGGCGAAATGATGTGGGCTGTATCTTATAAACAACGCCGAATTATTCTTCCTAAACACGAGAAAGCCCGGCCTGATGTAGTATAAATGAAGAATCTCCCGAACTTTCAAGACAGAGACCCCGTCTTTAAAGATGTCCTGCAATGGCTGCACCATTTTTGTGGATTCCTGGCCGACGATCAGAATTTTATCGGTGAAGGTCATGCCATCTCCAACCGTGCGCGGACGAAGGAGTAAACCTCTAGCTTCCCGCGGTGTCGGATTTATAATGGATGCGTCGACTAGCCGCATGATCCGAGGGAACTTACACTTGAAAAAAAAGCAAGGCCTTTTATGGATATCGAAGACGCCAAGTACATGTAGCTCGATCCAGGACAAAAAATAATGCATCGAGAAGTTCACGTACTGCACCCCTGGTTCAGTAGTGTCTGCTGCCAAGTTGAGGCCGTGATATAAATGGGCTAACCCAGCGATCCCGACGGCCACTTGCATCCCAGCAACCATTCGGTGAGATGGATAAAAAACGGATGGCCTCATATGGCGAGGGTGCATCGGAAGTGCAAACCAGCTTAGCCATAGCCCGATGAACCCCAAAAAGAATGTTTCTTCGTCAATTCCAGGAGTTTCAAGTTCTGTGAAAGAGACGACCGGGGTGTTGGGGAGAAAGAAATTTCTCTGACCCGCCTCCGCTGCCGGTTGGTTGTCCAAACCGAAACCAAAAGAATCGTCGAGTTTGGTAAATTTTGCGACTTCCTTCGACAGGACTTCCGAGCGGAGAAAACGGGCAATAAAATCTGTGAAATTAACCACGCGGCCTCCGGATTCGAGAAAGAGGCTCTCATAGATATTCAACACCTTTATCAAACTTGGGAATTGATGTTGAATGGCGTTCTCTAGGGTAAGACCCATTACCACTGATTTGGTGGCAAAAATATACTCATTCGGAGGAAGCAGCTCCTCATAATGTTCTCCCCTAACCGGTAAGCCGGAAACCTCGGCAAACTCCTCTAAAGAAATTGAAACTTCTCGATCCAACAGAAGGAAGGTGTGGGTTGGAATGTTCCATTGCTCTAGAAAAGCCTTGACACACCAGGCAGGAGGCGTGGAATACTGGAAGAGAGATGCATAAACTGCGGGATACAACCCAAGCTTCAGCAGTTGCAACTTCTTAGCCGACAAAATATAGCGAGCCCATTGCAGATATCCGGTTGGGTGACGGGGAGTTAAGCCTATGTTATATGGATGTCCCCAAGGACGCGACTCACCTTGGCATATATGCCGTCCTAGAGTATCGAAAGCCGCTGGCGACTGTACGGGTATTGCAGCCATAGAAGGCTGAAGGAGACCCTCCGAAGACCAATTGACCTCCTCCACGGCATATTTTATCGGGGGTGCATCTGCATAAGAGATCGCCGAGATTGGCTCCGAGGGCGTTGCACAAGAAAAGCATCGTCGGCCTCTGATAATTTGACTGTACCATCTACCCCATAGATGAAGATTCTTGTTCTCTGGGTCATGATCTTTATCAATGCGAAGACTTCCTTATCTACTGGCGCTGTAGGGAATCCTCCTTCTGAACGGACAAAGGGAAACGAAGTATTAAGAGACATAGTACCTGTGCAGAAAAGAACAAAGTTAGCCGTCAATGCTACAAGTCAAGTTCGGTACTTGGTACTTTAAATTCGTACCACACTGCAATGCAGTAAAAGGGGGCCAAAGGGGACCCACACAATCTAGATGATGACTCATCATTAATAAAACAATCTCATCATTTGATGAGACTGTCATTAAATGAGGAAATCCTCAAAAGATTCTCATTTAATGAGGGCCCTCGGGCCAAGGAGTAAATCTCCCATTAAGAGCAGCGCTCTGCAACATAGTGGTATCTGTCAACTCTGATGATGAAAGGAATAAAATTCCTCAAAAATCCTGAAGAGCCATGCTCTGTAAAATGATGGAATAACCCATCAGAAAATTTAAAGCAAAGCTTTTTAATGAATCAAAAGTTCCGAGATCTTCAAGATCTATGAACAAACTCTAAGAGTTTTCATGAAAGATTAACAAATCTATATGACTTGCAAAGAGCAAAGCTCTGTTAATGGGTTAAGAAACCCTAAGAAAGATCTCTTTAGATCTATGAAGAGTAAAGCTCTATTGAGAAACCCTAAAAATCTATATGATTTGAAAAGAGCAAAGCTCTGTTAATGGGTGAAAGCCTAGAAAGATTTAATCTTTACTTAAATTTTTGACAGAGTTTTGTCCCTAAGAAAATTCTTAAGATGAAGAGCTGTGCTCTGAAGGAGAAATTGTTGGAGATAGTGCCCTCAGAGTCAATTATTGGATCACAGGCACGTGATTGCAATGATTGAGGGAGGACCTATCCCGGTAGGACAGTCTTACTCGAGATGATAGTATGCTATCTGGTTTACCTTTATCATCGTGTACTGCTTTAGGTGACATGACATGTCGCTATTGCACGTTGATAGAGCCCATAGGATTCTTGCTTGACTACCGGCAGTATGAGGGCGATCATATACGTGGGAGCTGGTAGTCTATAAGCACATCCTTAAAAGGTCCCTAGTCGTGGGAGTTTCGAGATAGGGCATCGATACTCCAGAGTAGACTAGTGTATACAGTCGAGACCCCGACGAGGGGCGGTGGCCAGTCTCACAAGCCATTGGTGTCAGTTGGATCACCTAAGATGTATACAGGTGCTCATTGGGTTATGAGTACACCGGACAGGACTCGCCGGGAACATGCTAGTTGGTCTTATACCTGACGTCAGATAGCAGTTCCCAGGTGACATGTGTACAGGTTAGTTCATCGACCTGGGGATCGTCATTTGTCTCGTGTGAGTTCCCACTGTACTTTGATTACTACCCTACCACGGCTCAAAGGAGTCGTGCAAACAGGTTTTAGTTGGGTACAGTCCCGAGCCACATGGAGGCAGTGAGCGGATCTTCAGGGGTTCGTCTCTCCCGGTATTGGGGGTGAGGTCGCGCTGTGTCTAGGAGAGCCATTACACGAAGACCTTGGCCAAGGCAGGAGATTTACTGGTAGGTATTCCAGTAGTATCTCAGGGTGTTCTGGGCTACACTCCGACACGACTTGTACCGCTTTTGGGGGTCTGACTTTTACCAACCCCCTAGGCCCGACATGCGATGCTCATAGACGAACGGACCGGACTGTACGGATATTGTCACTGACAGGCTCAGTAGGGTGTCAGGATGAGTTCGCTCATCGACGTCCCTTTTAGTCAATAGCTGGTGGCCCGTTACGTATTGGCTTATACCTCTGACGTGCTAGTGGTTAAATCCACAGCCATAGTATTGACGAGTCTTTAGAGTCCACCACACTTTCAGTTACTCAAGCTTTCGGGCGAAACGCTGTAGAGGCCGTATGGAGATATGGCAGGGTTCGATCAGATATGTGCGGTATTGCACGGATCGTGATCGGACGGTTTTTACTAGCCGGCTTTGGCTTAAGCCGGATCCTAGTATTTTGATAGTGTAGTTTTGTCTCTTTGCATTTGTATTTAGGTCGGAATACAAATGCGGGTGTGTATGCACAGTATCGGGGTTTTCCTGTAATTTTTATGGGACCAGTTTTCTGGGGTTGCCAGTTTGCATTCCGTTCCGGCCGATTTTCTCTTTTTCCTTCCCGGTCGGACTTTTCGTTGGAGGGTGTTAATTGCAAGTTTGCAATTAACATTTTGTGGAAGGGGTTTTCTTGCAAATGTTTTCATTATCCATGTTGATGCATTAATTTTGACATGATAGGGTATGGGTTTTTGATTGGATTTGGACCGGCCACTGTTGGGCCACTGTTGGGGTATGGAGTGATTAATTTATTAAAAAAAAAGGGGATGTGCTGTTAGTATTTGTGCAGGGGGGGCCGGCCATATGATGTGGAGAATTTATGTGAGCATTTGATTAATTTATGCATTTTTTCTCCACTTGTTTACAAGTGCATATGAATGGTTTTAATTAATTCCCTTCAACCATTTTTTTTATTGTCATTCACAGTGAGCACTAGATTGATTCATTAGTGTGCAGGCTTCATTTCTTTTTCCCAGAGAGAGCCTTTTCTCTTGATTTGGCAGAGCTCATTTTATTCCATGGCAAGCTCCATTTTTCATCAAGTGTCCATGAAAAATCCTTGTGCAAAATTCCTCCATCATGGCAACCATCCTAAACCCCAGAAAGACAACTTCACTACACATCCTGCAGCAAATCTTGGGCACGTCGACTAGCCAGCTTCGTGCCCGAGTTGCCTCGGTATTGAGGTGGGAGCCCGTAAAAGATGCAGGCGACGTGGTGCCCTTCCGGCAAAGAGGCGACGACCGGAGATCCCGCGAGGAGATCGGAGTGGAGATGAAGACCGGAGGACTCGGATCAGTCGGTATATCTCTAACCCATCTTCTAGTTAGCTTAGACTTGTTAATGGTTACGATCCGGATGTTTTGTGCGCGGTGGTGCCGGTTTGCTAAGTCCGCAAAATTAAAGTTTATCACCGTTTCCGCGTTTGGCCGTCGGACTGACGGCCAGGGCGCCGCCGTGCACTTACAGTGGTATCAGAGCCTCGCCATTAACTTCGTCTAGCTTCGTTTAATGTGTTTTTCAGTTCTGATCGACCAAAATTCCGAAAACCCAATTTGAGTTCACATCAGTTTTCTGTTAAGATTTTTTGGTGTCTAAAAATTTTTCAGGTGGTCTCAGATTGATGTGCAGGGAGTTCTAAGAACTCTGAGAAAATTCGAGACAGTGACCCCTCAACCAGAGCGCGGAACCGCGGTATAAACCACCTTGTTGCCGCGCTTCCGCCGCAGGTTGGTGGGCTCACTGCTTCGAAGTTTTCCAGTGGGCTTCTGGGCTTATTTTGGGTGTTTTGGAATATTAAAATTGGGCCAATTATTTCTGTGAGTGCTACAGTATTGCTTGGGGGCCCACTTGTTAATTTTTGATTGATCGGATATTTTAAACACATTTTTCACAGTATTTACATTATATCTGCGACCGTGAATGTCACTCGATCGGTAAATCCGGTCTGACTGCTATAGCCCGGTTAGACGGATTTGCGAACGTGACTTTCACGTTGATGTTCTATGTATTTGCTGTGTTGTTGCGGATCGGTCGTGGGGGATAGCCTGGATGCAATGCTAGTACAGTTTTGTTGTATCATGTACATTTGTTGTTGCGGGGCGAGCGTCCGACATGTGGACTGCCGTCACTGCCTGATTGTATTATTCTTTTGGGGCACGACCTGGTTGCGGTCGATGTACCCGGTGTATGTATATTTTACTTTCTGTACTAGGATTACCCCGCGGAGGGGTGCACGGATAGCCGGGTTCTGGAAGGCAACAAGCCCGCATCTCATGGCATTGGGACGGAGGGGGCTTCACTCTGGGATTGGCGGGCTATTCGCTGCACTCGTAGGGGGTACAGGTTGACCCAGGAGGGGTGCCTAAGTTGCCGGATTCCGTGGAGTGCTGGGTGGTCCATTCACGGAGCTGAAGGGGGCTGCCTCGCTTCAGGTTTTGGTGGGTGACTTGCCGCGCCCGTAGGGGTCTAGGATTTCATTGCACAGGCTATCCACACGACCAGGGGAACGTCGGGTTTCAGTAGTGGCTCTGTGAAACCCGGGGATCCCAGATATCTGTATTGTTCTGTGATGCTGTACATTTCTGTGATGTTGCATTTCTTTTCACGCCTTGAGCGAAATATAATATATTGGTATATATATTAGTAGATGTTGTATATATTTTTCATCCGCGCTAGTCCAGTCCCCGCTCTGTCGTTAGTAAGCTAACCTAACGAGTGATGACGGGACCCAGTGGCGAATGCGGATGGCATATACGTACGTCAGTATATTTTCGTTCTTTGTGGTGTGATCAATGATGGGACTGCATTGATTCGGATCAATGCAAGTTAAACAAACCTATTCTGATGTTGTTGGAACACTTTTCAAAAAGCTGTTATTGCAAGGACGTTCACTTTTGTTTTGCATCGTGGTATTCATTTGCAATATCCTGCTCCTCAGTCGACGAGGCAAGGGCCGAGATCCCTTCACCGGGAGTGACCCCTTGGACAGAAGTTTGCGTCAGGGCATTAACTTCACTATAGCCAATTACTTTTGCTTTGCACCGTGGTATTCAGTTGGAATATCCCGCACCCCATTCTACGGGGAAAGAGCCGAGATCCCTTCACCGGGAGTGACCTCTTTAGTAAAGGTTTTCGTCACTATATTTTCTAAAAAGCTATCCGTTCCTTCAACGATATCAAGTTCATTACGTTAAAGGTTTTCGCCAGAAACCATTCGTAGCCCTCCGTCATTTCAGTTAAATATTCGGTAGTATTCAAGCTATGTATTTTGACCTCACGCCAAGGCATAGTGATTGGTAGCTGCCGGGTATTTATCTGTTGCATAGATAGATGCGTTGGTTTGGGACAGTCGTACTACTATTTTGGCCTACGTCAAGGGTATGTACGGGTGGGTTCAGATTAACATGGATAATGACGGGTAGAACTTGATATGTGACTTATGATATTTTGACCTCACGCCAAGGTCATAAGAGCATGGGGCAGAAATCACATCGGGAGTTTCAAAAGAACTGAAACTTGCCAGATATGCGCATACCTTCTAGAGTGTGATACCGTGAGCGGATTCCGTCACGTTGTCATGCGATGATAGTTGGATCCCGATTCCCACTGATGAGTTGGTTTACTCTTCGGGTGACCCCGACTAATTCTTCTTTCAGGTTTGGAGGAGAATTTGAGGTACAGTGGGAGGTTTCCAGATTAGATAAATTGGTAACCATTCTGATCTAGGATAGAGTGCACGCTGAGTGTTTCTTTTCTCTCTCTCTTTGGCAGCGACCATTGACCCGACCCTAGACTATGACTCAGTGACCAAGTTGACCGAACCTTCTTAACACTGGCTTTTGGATTGTCAGAGTTGCAGACCTCATTGCCACTCCTACTTTTACCCTTTTCTCCAGGACACCCCGTATTACTGCGAACGTCCACTTCCATTGGACAAAACCATCGTATGGTTAGCTACGAACTCGAAGGAATTCGAGGATGGTTTCCGGTTCTGGAGAAAATGGATAGGATTATTCAGTTGTCTTTTCTTTTCACCCTCTCTCATGTTGCGAGTACTCCTTGGTTTAGGAGTAGTACACCTATTACGCAAATTGGATAGTCTTCTTCCAAACCATAGGCTGGTGCTGACCGGTAGAGAATGAAGAAAACCAGTTAGCCTAAACGGTGTACAGAAGGTATTAAGATTAAGACAAAGCAAGGGATTAGTAAGAGGGCAAAGTAAATTGCGACTGACATTCACGACCAAACTAAGTATTTCTTCGCCAATCCTAAATCACCTTTGTATCTCTCCAGGACACTCCGTATCACTACGAAGATCCACAGTTTATTGGATACTCCATCGTATGGTTATATACGAACTCGAAAGGAACTTGTTCCAGTTCGGGGATGGATTCTGGTCCAGGAGAAATAGGAATAAGGTTTATTCGGTTGTCTTTTATCCTCACCTTCTCTCGCGTTGCGAGTGCTCCTAGGATTAGGACAGTACACCCTTTATGCTTATTGGATAGTCTTCTTCCAAACCATAGGCTGGTGCCGAACGGTAGGGAAGGAAGAAAACCAATTGGCCTAAAGGGGTGTGCAGAAGGTAATGACTAAAGACATATAAAGGGATTTGGAGAGGTGGCAAAGAATTATACGGTTATAGTTGTGAATCTGGATAATGGAAGAGGCATTACTAAGAATACCGGGATACCCCACCGAAACATTTCAATGTTTCAGTTTCACTGTGTACTGTTAAAAGAAAACTGATTTCCTGATTAGATACTTGCTCCAGGGTATGTATTTACCAGGTTTGATTCTCACATCTGTATGGTTTTACAGATGGTGAGTGGGAGTAAGTTATTGGGAATTGGGTGATCATCCTCATTATATCGGGATTCGTTGTAATCGGTGATATTTGAGGAGATCATCTGGGTTGTTTGCCGGTCGGCAAATATTTGGTTTTGAATATCCGCTGTTGTGCACCAATTTCAAATTGATATATCTGTACGTCTATTTTCATAGAGTGAGATATACCTTTTGATATTATGTCGATGACATTTACCTATATCAGTGGATGGTTAGGTAAGGAGCATTAAACAGCTGTGTAATTCTTCTTAACCATAAGTACAGTTTTCAACCTACGACACACAGTGAAAGAGTTATTAGACTCAGTGGACTTATACAGAGTATTGTATGTTGTCCAGTGTCCATTAGGACAGAGGGGTTGGTCCTCATACTATATTCTGTTTACTTTTAACTTCTCTAGTTCTTAGACATGTGTTTCGTTGAAACACAGGGTCTAAGTTTTGAGGAGTTATAGGTATTTGAATAGAGTAGAGAACCAGGTGTAGCAAGTATCGGGATTCTTCAAAGTGATCGAAGATGTAGATACTTGTGCATGGTATTCAGTTGATAGTAATGATAAAGAGAAATTGCTTCTCTTTCAGGTTACTCATAATTGGAAGCATTCCTAAGTTGAGTAACGCTGATCGGCCTCTCTCCATTTAGTTGACATGCACTGAAGATAGCTGCATGATTTGAATCTGGTTCAATTAAATCAGTGCCTCTGGTTCTATATTGGATATAGTACAGTTCATATCTTAACATTGTTAAGGTACGGGGAGTTGTCTGGCTTATGATTAAAACCAGACTCTGGATAACTCAAGGCACGTTTCTGTAATGGCTGTTTGTGGGCTGACCCAGGCTATGACGAGGGTTGACTTTCTACCATCTGGGAGATCAATAGAAATATTGTTCAAGACTCGCCACAGTTTTATTAAAAATGGATTTTTTCAAAAACAGCAGTGGGAGTATGGTAGAACTGGAAGTGATTCCAGAACCGCAAACGACTACTGAAGATTTGATAAGGAACCTAAAGATTCAATCTGATTTAACATTCCATTGGCCACTCCGCAGATACGGTGGGTGACTTCAGGTACCCGAGAGGTACTCCGGTAGCCTCAAGGACGGTGACAGGGAAGTTCTTGTTAACCCACACTTGCCATTGTTGTTGTTCCAGTCTGCGAGACCCGGCAGGAGGATGAGTATAGCGTCGTTCTAAACTAGCTTTAGAAGTGCACGTCTATATGACTCTGCCAGAGGGTTGTCGTAGTCAGTGGGAGCAGCGGGAGCATTGGTGGACATCAGGCTTGTGTCTATTTATAGACTAAAGCAGATGTAGCGGAGATAGATCATCTATTTCTGATGTGACAGTCATAGGTTTGACGTCATCAGAATAGGGGATGGATCTGTTGAGAAGGTAGTAGGAAATGATATTCCTATACTACGATCGGTTATACTTTGGTCGTCACACAGTGGTTTCTCCACATGGGACTTGGACATTATATCTGACATACTGGTTACTGGATCTATGGTTTTAGATCTAGATTTGGGTGGTTTCCCAATCAGGGTACTTTGACAGCATTCTAAGAGTATTTAGAATGGACGACTCCTGGCACAGTAGTGTACCTGCAGGTAATGGAGTCACCCTCTCTAAAGGTGTCTTATAGACTAAAGTAGAGAGGGATGTACATGATTGGCAGATCACTTGCTTAGGCAATTGAGTCAATCATGAGATGTCAAGTACCACACCAGATGTTGTTCTTGCACTGATGCAATAAGTTGATATTGATCCAATCCTGGAGGAACAGTCGGGAGGCAGTTATCATTCCAGGCTTCTAAGGTGACATGGACGACAAGGAGGTTGTCAGAGTTGTAGTTATCCTTCTGACGAGGGGCAGTATTTTGGATAGTTGGTCCAAGGCAATACTGAGGGTGGCATGGCGCAGGATACTGATCAGGTTCAGTTGACGATACAGTCTAAGAAGTTTGGATTTGGAGTTCATTTATGAGCTCGGTCCCATCAGACATCCAGACATTCTAAGACAGGTATTGCTCATTTCGGGAGATAGCTTTCTCCGCGAACTTGAGATATAGAGAGACATAGAAAGAAATTTTAAGGCGGATCCACTCACTGAGGCTATTCCTCGAACGCAATAGTTTCACAAACGAGTTTTGTGAGACTGACTAGTAGAGGAGTTGGGTGTTCGGTATCATACGGGCTGTGAGTATGCGACATCGCAATAATTAGCCTTGAGTGCAAGTGGGAGATTGTTGGAGATAGTGCCCTCAGAGTCAATTATTGGATCACAGGCACGTGATTGCAATGATTGAGGGAGGACCTATCCCGGTAGGACAGTCTTACTCGAGATGATAGTATGCTATCTGGTTTACCTTTATCATCGTGTACTGCTTTAGGTGACATGACATGTCGCTATTGCACGTTGATAGAGCCCATAGGATTCTTGCTTGACTACCGGCAGTATGAGGGCGATCATATACGTGGGAGCTGGTAGTCTATAAGCACATCCTTAAAAGGTCCCTAGTCGTGGGAGTTTCGAGATAGGGCATCGATACTCCAGACTAGACTAGTGTATACAGTCGAGACCCCGACGAGGGGCGGTGGCCAGTCTCACAAGCCATTGGTGTCAGTTGGATCACCTAAGATGTATACAGGTGCTCATTGGGTTATGAGTACACCGGACAGGACTCGCCGGGAACATGCTAGTTAGTCTTATACCTGACGTCAGATAGCAGTTCCCAGGTGACATGTGTACAGGTTAGTTCATCGACCTGGGGATCGTCATTTGTCTCGTGTGAGTTCCCACTGTACTTTGATTACTACCCTACCACGGCTCAAAGGAGTCGTGCAAACAGGTTTTAGTTGGGTACAGTCCCGAGCCACATGGAGGCAGTGAGCGGATCTTCAGGGGTTCGTCTCTCCCGGTATTGGGGGTGAGGCCGCGCTGTGTCTAGGAGAGCCATTACACGAAGACCTTAGCCAAGGCAGGAGATTTACTGGTAGGTATTCCAGTAGTATCTCAGGGTGTTCTGGGCTACACTCCGACACGACTTGTACCGCTTTTGGGGGTCTGACTTTTACCAACCCCCTAGGCCCGACATGCGATGCTCATAGACGAACGGACCGGACTGTACGGATATTGTCACTGACAGGCTCAGTAGGGTGTCAGGATGAGTTCGCTCATCGACGTCCCTTTTAGTCAATAGCTGGTGGCCCGTTACGTATTGGCTTATACCTCTGACGTGCTAGTGGTTAAATCCACAGCCATAGTATTGACGAGTCTTTAGAGTCCACCACACTTTCAGTTACTCAAGCTTTCGGGCGAAACGCTGTAGAGGCCGTATGGAGATATGGCAGGGTTCGATCAGATATGTGCGGTATTGCACGGATCGTGATCGGACGGTTTTTACTAGCCGGCTTTGGCTTAAGCCGGATCCTAGTATTTTGATAGTGTAGTTTTGTCTCTTTGCATTTGTATTTAGGTCGGAATATAAATGCGGGTGTGTATGCACAGTATCGGGGTTTTCCTGTAATTTTTATGGGACCAGTTTTCTGGGGTTGCCAGTTTGCATTCCGTTCCGGCCGGTTTTCTCTTTTTCCTTCCCGGTCGGACTTTTCGTTGGAGGGTGTTAATTGCAAGTTTGCAATTAACATTTTGTGGAAGGGGTTTTCTTGCAAATGTTTTCATTATCCATGTTGATGCATTAATTTTGACATGATAGGGTATGGGTTTTGGATTTGGGCCGGCCACTGTTGGGCCACTGTTGGGGTATGGAGTGATTAATTTATTAAAAAAAAAGGGGATGTGCTGTTAGTATTTGTGCAGGGGGGGCCGGCCATATGATGTGGAGAATTTATGTGAGCATTTGATTAATTTATGCATTTTTTCTCCACTTGTTTACAAGTGCATATGAATGGTTTTAATTAATTCCCTTCAACCATTTTTTTTATTGTCATTCACAGTGAGCACTAGATTGATTCATTAGTGTGCAGGCTTCATTTCTTTTTCCCAGAGAGAGCCTTTTCTCTTGATTTGGCAGAGCTCATTTTATTCCATGGCAAGCTCCATTTTTCATCAAGTGTCCATGAAAAATCCTTATGCAAAATTCCTCCATCATGGCAACCATCCTAAACCCCAAAGAGACAACTTCACTACACATCCTGCAGCAAATCTTGGGCACGTCGACTAGCCAGCTTCGTGCCCGAGTTGCCTCGGTATTGAGGTGGGAGCCCGTAAAAGATGCAGGCGACGTGGTGCCCTTCCGGCAAAGAGGCGACGACCGGAGATCCCGCGAGGAGATCGGAGTGGAGATGAAGACCGGAGGACTCGGATCAGTCGGTATATCTCTAACCCATCTTCTAGTTAGCTTAGACTTGTTAATGGTTACGATTCGGATGTTTTGTGCGCGGTGGTGCCGGTTTGCTAAGTCCGCAAAATTAAAGTTTATCACCGTTTCCGCGTTTGGCCGTCGGACTGACGGCCAGGGCGCCGCCGTGCACTTACAGAAATAATTCTCAAAAAAAAGTAAGAAGATGAACAGAGATCATCTCAAAGGGTCAAGGGTTCTATTTATAGGCACTGAGAGCCGTTTCAACTTCTAAGTTGATCTAAGGGTGCAGATGCTGCCACCACTGCACTCACGTGTGAGCCACGTAAGCGCAACGGTGGGGGGTCATTTGTTTCCCCCAATCAGAGCAAAACTCTGTTCAAATTTCAAATTTTGAAATGAAGCAGCGCTTCATAATAGAGCCAATGATGAGAGTCAAAGACTCTGAGACAGCGCTCACGTGCAAAGCACATGAGCGCAAGCGCTAAGAGCGCTGCAGCGCACCACGTGCAAAGCACGTAAGCGCTAGCGCTAAGCGCGCTGCACTCTAAGCAGCGCATCATGAGAGCGCTAGCGCTGGAACTAAATGTTCCCAACCGTTGGATCAAAACTCTAACAAACATGATTAAATATCATCAGTTGACCAGAATAAAATTCTGTTAAGAAAACATTCTTCAGAATTTTTCCAAATAAAAAGATTTTGCTCTGTAAATCAGAGCACCGTCGGATCAATGATCCAATGGTGATTAAAAATCACTAAAATACAGAATAAATTCTATGTGGGGAAAGATTTCCCAATCTTGTTAAAAACAAGAAGATTGCCTTCTGTAAATCAGAAGCCCTTGGATCAAAGATCCAACGGGGGAAACATCCCCAAATCAATTTGAGAAAAGATCTCCTTAACCGATTGAACAAATCACCTTGCCCTATATAAAGGCCCAAGACTTCAAATCTGATATAGAGGAACCCCCCATAAACTTTGAAAAAATTCAAAGACGAAGAGCAAGCTCTCAGAAGAAGAAGAAGATTTTCTTCAAGGTAAAAAAAAAGAGGAACAGAGAGATGAAATCATCTCATATAAAAAGAAGAATTTACTTCTTTTTCTAAGATCATATATCTATAAGACCAAGGTCTTTCACAATAGAGATCAAAATATCTCAACACAAAAAATAAGGGGAAGAACTTAATCTTCTTCAGATCATATATCTATAAGAAAAATTGTCTTTCAAAGATTATAATATCTCATTATAAAAAGGGGGGGGGGGAGAATAATTCAATTCTCTTAGGATCACAGATCCAAAAAGGCAAAGCCTTTCACCAAAAAATCTAAGAGGTTGAAACATCTCCTATAAAAATAATAAGAACTTTGTTCTTAGATCCATGAGACAAAGTCTCTTATAAGAGAGAATTTAATTCTCAGAGCGCAGAGCTGCCTAAAAAGAGTCACAACGCTCCAATCAAAAGAAGCGCTTCAGCGCTTCAAAATTAACGCATAGCGTTGCAGAGCCTTAGCGCTCCAAACTTCACTAAAAGCGCAATGCGCTCATTGACTGGCGCTCAGCGCCAAGCGTGCTACGTGCTCCGCACGTGTGCGCTACTTCACCAGAAGCGCAATGCGCTCATTGACTGGCACTCAGCGCCAAGCGCACCACGTGCTCCGCACGTGTGCACTACTTCACCAGAAGCGCAATGCGCTCATTATCTGGCGCATAGCACCAAGCGCGCCACGTGCTCCTCACGTGTGCGCTACTTGACAGAAGCGCACTGCGCTCATTGACTGACGCTCAGCACCAAGCGCACCACGTGCTCCTCACGTGTGCGCTGAGAGAACATAAATTGTTCTTTAAACAATAAAGCCCTCGAGCTATGATAAGTGCTCAACACTCGGTAAAAGACAAAAAGGCTGTCAGAATCCAAACCAATGCTCAGCATTGCTAAATGTTCAACATTTTAACTGAGTGGGCCGAGCCCAAAGTGGCCACAGAACATTCATTCAGATTAATTGAGCCCATATGCTCATAAATCTTTGATCTTAGTCCCAAATTGGACTACAGATCTCCCAACCAATATTGGTTCAATGGTACATCTCTTCACTCCTCTGATATGTGTCGTTGTGATCCTTCAACGTTTTCAGAGAGGTGATGGGTCCCGACAACCAGGCATTCTACGGACTGTGGGGTCCTTAAACTCATGGACTATGATGTCCTTAAATTTTACAGACTATGACGTCTATAAACTACCATGGACTATGGGTCCTTAAACTCATGGACTATGATGTCCTTAACCTTAGACTATGGGGTTCTTAAACCCATGGACTATGATGTCCTTAACCTCGGACTGTGGGGTCCTTAAACCCATGGACCGTAATGTCCTTAAACTAACAATGGACCACAAAGTCCCTAAACTAAAACAATAGAGTCCAAATGCTCTTTTGTTGGATCTAAACGATCCCGTTAAGTTGATCTTAGTCTAAAATTAGACTAATGTATCCTTAACAAACGTTAAGTTGATCTTAGTCTAAAATTAGACTAACGTATCCTTAACAAACGTTTAAGTTGATCTTAGTCTCAAATGAGATTAACGATCCTTAAACTCAACCCAAAACCCAAATCTAAAAAAATAAGGATTTGGACTAATCCACGCCCTACGGGCGACAACATACATTAGTCTCTGTATACAATCCACGGGCAAGCAAAAATAAAACAAACACACACGACATAAAGTGATCATCTGGAGAAGGAGAAAGTGATTACCGTGATGCGGTAGCGTAATTAACTGCAGGGGCTTGCGCCTGCAGGGAAGAGCGTCCCCACAATAAAAAACCCCTCACAATGAGGAGGAATCTGACGAAGTCTGCTACATCGGCCGCATCCATTTACACCTTCGATACACGGTGCCATAAATCAACTTGGCATTTTCGGTGAGGTGGACGGATAGCACCAAATAACATCTGCCCTCGAAATTCAGGCAAGACGAACCTACGCGGTCTCATCTCTGTGTTCGGCGGAGAACATTTTCCTTCCGATCGAGCTCTTGAATTCGGAAGTGAATGTCGTACCTGATGCACTTAGTCGTCAACCACTATTAATGAATCTCACCGCACAGTGGAAGCTACAACAAGATTTACATCAGATGGAGATAGAAGTGGTCATCCCAGGTAATGCTTCAAGTTTGATGAACTTACAAGTTTAGTCTACAATCAATCAGATCAAAGCAGCTCAAGCAAGTGATACCAAGTTGCAAAAGATCAGAGAACAAGTAGAAAGTGGACTTAGAAGAGATTTCATCATCCATGAAGACGAATCTTTGAGATACGGAAGCATATTGTGTGTACCATAAGGTTCTGTTTGGAAAGAATTGATGAAAGAAGCTCACATCTCCCCATATTCAGTATACCCTGGAGGTACAAAAATGTACAATGATCTACGTCAACATTACTGGTGGCATGGAATGAAGCGTGAAGTTTCCAGAAGGTTCGCTAAATGTTTGGTGTGTCAGCAAGTGAAAGCTGAACAACATAGGACTGCTGGTTTACTTCAACCGTTATCTATCCCAGAATGGAAGTGGCAACACATTACCATGGATTTCGTGACTGCACTTCCTCGCAGCACGAAAGGTAACGATATTGTATGGGTTATTGTGGATCGACTCACAAAGTCGGCTCATTTTATTCCCTTTCGAGTTGGCCAATCTACTGAGACACTAGCAATGAAGTACATGGATGTAAATTTGAATCTAAGTAAGATTTAAATCTTCAATGTGTACTATTTCTGATACTCATGAAATCATGCAGGAGATCATGAGATTATATGGAGTACCGGTTTGCATTGTCTCCGATCGTGACACCATATTCCGATCGCAATTTTGGCAGAGTCTTCAAGCTAGCTTGAGAACAAGTCTGAATTTTAGTACAGCTTATCATCCAAAAACAGATGGTCAATCTGAGCGAACGATTCATATTCTTGAAGATATGCTAAGATCTTGTATGCTAGATTTCGGAGGATCGTGAGAAGATCACCTACATCTTGTGGAATTTTCATACAACAACAGCTACCAAGCAAGTATTGAAATGGCACTCTTGGCAGCTCTATATGGAAGGAAGTGTCGTTCACCGTTAAGTTGGGACGACATCGGAGATAGAGAACTCCTTGGACATGAAATGATAGTGGCGACTGTAGATGTAGTTCGCACTATCAGGGAACGAATGCGCATAGCCCAAGATCGACAGAAACACTGGGCTGATGCAAAGCGTTGACACTTGGAGTTCCAACCAGGAGATCATGTCTTTCTGAAGATTTCTCCAAACCATGGAGTGATTTGCTTCGGAAAGCGGGGTAAGTTAAGTCCGAGATACATTGGACCGTTCGACATACTCGAACGAGTCGAAGAAGTGGCATACTGCTTGACACTTCCATCCTCATTGGAAGGAGTGCACAATGTGTTCCACATATCCCAACTCAGAAGGTATGTGAGTGACCCCAGTCACATTCTTGATCACTCCGAGCTCACAGTACAGACATAACTATCTTGTGAGCAACAACCCGTTGAAATTCTGGACAGAAAAGTAAAGTCACTTCGGAACAAGGAAGTAAACTTGGTTCGAGTGATGTGGAGAAAAGACTCACCAGAAGAATCAACGTGAGAAAGAGAAGACAACATGCGTACAAGATACCCTCACTTTTTTGTAAATTAGTCCTTAATAATTGTAAATTTCGAGGACAAAATTTTTGTAAGGAGGGTAGAATGTAACGACTCTATTTTAATGTACAGAAATTTTTTAAAGTTAATATACAAATGGAGTATTTGTAAGTCCTGAGCACAAGTTATAAATTTAAGTTGTCTAAAAACAACAAGAAAGCACTTGCAGCTCATTGGTAAAACCTTGCACTGCTGTGACATAGCCCTTGTGTTCGAATCCTCTCAGCCACATATTATTTTTGCTGATTTTTCTTTTAAACGTTTTGGAAGCCCAAATGTTTACACGTACAACACACGTAAAAATAAAAAGTCAGGTTAATCAAACATGTGGAAATTGTCATATGCACTGAACATGACACGTGGCACCAATCCCATACCTCACCTCCCTAGTTGGACCGGCGAGATCCCTCAAAGGGCCGGCGCCGCCGGGCCCTCTATCCCTAATGCCTTCAATTTTTGTCCTGGCACCCCTTAGACTCCCCCCACTACTCCTCTTCTGTTTGATTTTCCTTCACATTAACAGAGAATTAAAATGAGCTTTAAAATCAAATTTTAATGCATTTTAATTCTCATGTTTAATACCCTAAACCCTGATTTCTCCTATAAATACCACCCTACACCCTATCCCTCCCCATTCTGAAATCTATCATCAAAACTCTCAAAATTTTCAAGGTCCAAAAAGTTGTACAAGTGGAGTTAGCCCAAGGTCAAATTCCAGCGACGTTTCGGGACAAATCCGGCGACACCGCGACTCCACGACGCTTTCAAAATCTTTCTCCATCTCTTCTCTTTACCCTAATCTAGTAAGTCCCCTCTACTCTCCTCTTTTCACCTCTCAAAACTTCTTCTTTTCAATGATGTCGGTAAGTGGAGTTATACCGACATCCATCTCTAAAACTTCTTAAACTAACAATTTTTCTTAAGAACTATTTATTTAAATCATTGTACTTAGTTTGTTAAACATTAAACTATAATTAAAAACAAATTTCAATTCAAAACTCCATATAAAAACACTTTTATTGCACTTTTACGGTTAAATATCACAAACTTCTATTCGATATTACTTAAACATATTACTCATATTACCTTTAGAAAAATCACGAGGTAATGACCTACCTCATCACAACACCCATCATGATGTAGCACGATTGCCTCTTTACCATATTTTTGGTACTAATACAATTTTACGATAAAATACTCTAAACTATTAAAAACCGTATTCTTTAAGATTGTTTTAATTAAATTCCATACAATTATGTCCTTACAACCCATTTTGGGGAATACAATTTGGTTGGTGTAGGTTATCGCACATCCATCGGACTAGTAGGGCGAGATGCAGACCTCCTCACGGAGCATACGATATCGTTGGAATTTATATTACAATTTTTAGAACGTGATTTCTATTTAATAAATAAATTCTATTTTTAATATATATATATATATATATATATTATCAAAATATCTATTTTAAATATATTTAATAATTCCATGTTTTCTAAATCAAAAGAAAAGAGTCACAAAAGTTCATGAAAATACCATCAAGAATCAATACAAGTCAAATTACATGAAAATACCCTATACTATTAAAGTTAGTTTATATCCACTAGACCATCTAATCACTTTTAAAATTACATCTATGAAAACCCTAAAGACGATAATTAAATACCTGAGGTTTATTTTGAAAATATATCAAAACAATTTTTCATAAAACCCCTTCAAGTTATATTAATTTATAATAAGGACTCTAGTAAATATAGGTTTAAGAGGGACCAATACTCTTGAGCCTCAGAGAGCTGGAGAATGTGTGTGCTTGCCTATTTAAGGTAGACAACTAAAACGGGGTTATCAATGGTAATTGACTTGGAAAAAGTCACAAATCCTGTCGTCCATGTACAACAGTTACCGATAACTCCAAAACTAATTCAGGACTTCAATTCTGTTTAAGTGTCTGACTCAGTCGGAGTCTCAGTCTAATCTGAAATCAATCCATCCATGTATACAATTCAATATAACTCCAATGCAACATGAATCCTTTTATACCAGAATACAATCTATATCAACATGACTTGATTTGACCGATCCATGGATATACATTTGACTTATCTATATGACTATCCATTTATATCCTTATCCGTTTACATGAACAATTGATATCATGGTTTCTGTAAGTCTTATATTTACAAATCACTAGAAAACAATATAATAATACATTACGGGGTTTTAAAGTGGTAGATTGGTACAGAATGTGTTTAAATTGGCATGAGACGGTCACTTTAATACACATAACTTGAATATCCGTTGCCGTTGTCCCGTGGGTTTTGACAGGGCCTTGTACTCCTTATACCATAGTCCACGGGGTAAGCTGGAATCCTCTCGTATACACTGGCATATTCTGTACCAAGCTATAAACAACCGCGTTAACAACTTCGGGCTTTTTTTCTTCTGCCGGTAGAGAGAACACTTATGCATTCTTTGGTTTAGCACGGTATCTTCCTGCCTCTAAAGTTCTATCTCCACTTTTGAAATAGAAGACTGGGTGATCTGGTATCTCAAATACCACTCTCCTTTGATGGCAGTCAATAGTAGTATAGAATACTCCCAACCAATCCATTCCCAACACAACTTCAAAATTTAGGATGTCCAGTACTTTGAAATCCGCATAGAATTCTCGTCCGCAAACTACAACTGGACACTGATCAAACCCCATAGTTACTTTCAAGACTCCATTCCCGGAACTGACATTCCATCTTGAAATGAACGGCTTCATGAGAATCGCATGCGTTCTCATGAATCGTTGGGACATGAAGCAGTGTGAAGCTCCAGTGTCGAAAAGTATGAGTGCAGGAAGGGTGGCTAGTAGTATAGTATCAGTGATGACTTGTCCTTTAGCTTCGGACTCCTCGACTGTCATTGTAAAAGCCTGACGTCTTGGTACATTCCTCCTTACTAGAGGCACATTCCTATGTCCTTGGGGTGCATTTCTCTACCCTTGAGGCATGTTTCTTTATGCCTGATGGAATTGACGTTGAGGCTGTGTAGGAGGTCCACGTGAAGCTGGTGCAGGGAGAGCTAGGCGAGGTGCAAGAGCCTGAATGGCTGGTCGCCACGGGGCTGTGATTGCGAGTCTGGGTGCTGGAGCTGTGTTGAAACGAAATGGACATGCTCTTATGGCGTAAGTAGATGCGCCACAAACCAAACACATGCCATTTGCATACCTGCAGTCCTTCGCCATGTGTCCAGTCCCCTTGCAGTAAAAACAGAAATCTGGACTAGACCAGTTAAACGATCCTCCCGGTCTCCTGGGTGCAAAGGTCGGCCTAGAAGAGACTCCTCCTGACATCTGTGTAGCAGGACGTTTGACTCCGGCTGTTTGGGGCTTACCCTTCTTCTTCACCACAGCTTCATAATGGCGAGCTGCCTTCAGGGCGAGTTCATGAGTCTGGTAATCGCCTGTGGCTAAGGCCGCCTGAATCTCCGGGTCTAAGCCCTATTGAAATTGTCTAGCCCGAATCTCATCAGTCGGGATCAAATGTGCCGCAAACCTGATTAGATGTTGATGTAAGGATAGTGATGTGTTTTAACAGAACAATCTTTGATACGAATTCTTTACCTGCTGAGTATGATGAATTCGGCATCATATTCATTCACCGATTTTACCCACATAGAACCTTGTTGTAGGTGGATGAACTGTTGTTCCATCTCGAGCCGGGCAATCTCAGGGAAGAATTTCGCATCGAACAGATCACGAAACGTCATTCTATTGGCCGTGTGAGACGGATTTCCTCAACCTTCCACCAGACTCTAGCACTGTCTGTCAGTTGTAGTTTAGCAACTCTCACTCAGAAAATATCTGGCACTTGAGCTGCTGCCAGATCATCTTCAATCGCTTAAGCCCATTCTTCTCCTTCAAGTGGGCTCTCTTTTCCCGAGAAGTGTTTTGCGTGTAGTGCCCGGAATTGCTTGACTCTGGGTGCCTCGGCTTCGGGACGGTGCATGAGGATAGCAGTCTGTTGCTGCTGACCCTCCAACAGGCTCTTGATAGCCTTAAGCAGTACCGTTTGCTCATTAATAGAAGCTGCAACGGTATGTGGTGGTGGTAGAGTAGGCGATGGGGTATTTCCGTTGATATTCGTGCTGGTGTTGTTCGGAGAATCCATTACCTTGATATGAAAAGAATGGTTAGGATAGATTCAAGAAATTAGAAATGTAAGGAATGTATAGTTGTTGATTCTTATAATTCTTATGATATACTTCTTAAGACTTCATACAGAACTGGAGCTGCATGGGCCGCCAACAAAACCTGTCATGTCCCACTTCCCAGTAGACGGAAATGGTAACGTGGCAAGCCGCAACGTATTTACTAAGAAATAAATACGGTAAGCGTAATTAAGCAATATATAAAAATGAACAAAAATGACAGGAGTAATAAAATAAACAGCAACTTTATTTACATTCAACTTTACATACAACTATTTGAAATAAAAAGATACAATGATATAAAGTAAATGCCTAAACAATGGCATACAGAAAATAAATGTAAGAAGAACTACTAGTCCAGCTGAGCTGTAAGCTGGTCCAAGTCCTCCTGGCTCAGCTGTCTCCTCCGAGTCCGGTCCTCCTGACGAACATTCCAAATAAAGAAACAGAAAGGAATGTCGTAAGCGAACTAACGCTCGAAATAAGTCCCAAAAGAAGAAAGAGAAGATAGTATATAAAGTTAAATGAACAGGTAAAGTATATGACTGATTACTGGTATAAAATAGTTATTATAATGTGGTTGTTTGTAGTTTGGTAAGAAAGGTATTCATGTATACGAGAGGAGTCCATCTTACCCCGCGGACTATGGTAACATATAGTACAAGGTCCTGTCATAACCCATGGGACAATGGCACGAGAATTCATGTAGGTGTCTTTTAAGTGACCTCTCGTGCCACGATATACGTTCCGTACCAATCTACCCCTTTATCCCCGCGTAATGTATTGTATAGATTATGTTTACAAGTCTTGCCGAAACTAAGGATACAAAATGTTCAAGTATTCATGTTCATGATGTAATCATGTATTCAAGTAGTCATATCAAGTTCAAGTCAAATTATAATCATGGTTCGGTCAAGTCAATTCAAGTCAAGTGTACATGTTTGAAATTAATGTTTGGATTTGAGTATTCATATTCATGATCAAGTATTCATGTTTGATTTGGATTCAGGTTTGAGATTGGACTCAGACTGAGTCCGACACTTGTACTGATTTAACTCTTGAATTCTTAGGTTCGAGAGTCATCAGTAATTGCTGCACATGGACGGCAAGATTTGTGTCTTTTTCCAAGATAATTGCCATTGATAACTCCTGTTAAGTTTTCTAACCTGAATAGACAAGCACTCACTTTCTCCAGCTCCCTGGGGCTCAAGAGAATTGATCCCGCTTAAACCCATATTTACTAAAGTCCTTAAAATAGTGTTTTATATATCTCGATGGGGTTTTATGAAAAAAAACTTTAATATAGATTAAAAATAAAACCTCGAGGGTGATTTATATTACTTAGTGTTTTCATGAGCATGTGTTTTAAGTATTGGGGTATTTTCATGATAAATACTTAGTTTTCAAAAATTTATGGTATTTTATTGAAAACTAGTTCTTTCTAGTAACTTGATGTTATTTTATTGACATGTTTTAATCTTTCATTTAAAAAAATTTATAGTTTCATAATATAACGAAGATATGGATTTATAATTTTATATAATTTTTAATTTTTAGAAAAATTAGTTTTATGTGCGAAAAAATTTGTTTTTCTTAAAACCATATTTATATCCTTTCGAGATTGAATACTCCGTGAGGAGTGCTGCATCTCGTTCTACTATCATCAGGATATGCGATAATCCACACCATCCATTAGCGGGTCCCCTAACAAGGGTTGTAGATGCATAATTGTAAAGGAATACGAAATACCGTTTTAAAAGAAACCCGGTTTTAAAGTAGGTGGTATTTTATTGTAAAGATTATATATTGAAACAAATATTCATACAAATTAGTATCGTGCTATGAAACCAAAGTGTACGTGAGGGGTAGGTCGTTACTCCGTGAAGTTTTTCCTAAAGGTATAGCTTTAACAAAACTAAAAGAAGTGATAATAAAATTCAAGATATTTTAATGCAAAAGTTTAATTATGGATGTTTCACATGAGATTCTTGGTTAAACTTAATTCTAAACATTTATATTTAAGGTTACAAGTATTGTGTAAAAATTAGGTTGATCAATGTATAAAGGAGAAGGAGTTTCTATGGTTTAGAAAAAGAATATCGGTAATAACTCCACTTACCGATATAAGTTTTAAAGTTGAATTTTAATGAAGAGAAAGAGAGTTTGGGAGGGACTTACAGTTTGAAAGACTTAAGAAGAGAGTGAAGAAGGGAAGAGTGTCATCGTGGCGTCACGAGAGCTCCAGAATCGGCTTCGATCTTCGACGGAAGAAGTTCGCTTGCTAACTCCTATTTACTCCACTTGCACTTAGGAACTTTTGAGAGAGTTTTTGCTGGAATTTTCAGAATGGTGAAGAGCTAGGGCATGGTGTGGTATTTATAGTGGAGAATCAGGGTTTGGGAATTAAAAATGTGGATTAAAAAGCATTAAAATAGTGTTAATTGATGAAATGAAGGGTCTGTGTTTGATTGCAGGAAAATCAAATAGTGCAGAGAAGTTGAAGGGAGTTGAAAAGACGAGTGTGCAAAACACGGAACATTTTGGCCCTATCTGAACCGTCCCCGCCGGCCCATGAGCAATTTCCGCCGGTCGATTTAGAGTGCTTGGTCTCGAGATTCGTGCCACCTGATTAATTCTCTGTTTACTCCATTTTCCACATGTTTGATTTTTCTGAACTTTTCATTTTCCCGTGTATTGCACGTGCAATTTTATGGGCTTCCAAAATGTTAAAAAGAAAATCAGAAAAAAATTATGTCTGATGGGATTCGAATACACAGGCTACGTCACAACAGTGCAAAAGGCTTTACCAGTGAGCTACAAGTGACTTCTTGCTTTTATTTAACAAAGTAACTTATAACTCAAACTCAGGCTATAATACTCTTTTCTTGTATATTAACAGAAAAATTTCCGAAGAAATATTTCAGAGTCGTTACAAATTTTCTTGCATTTCTTAAATCTATTCCTTTTTTATATGTATTTTCACTTTTTAACTTTTATTTTAAAATTTTTTTATTATGCAATGCAATATTTACATATGATGCGTAGATACATACAAACTATCCATACAAACCTTTCCCCCAAATTTGTTTGCAGCAGTGTCCTCACTGATGTTGTCCTGTAAGCTCAAAACCTGAAAACTAGAAGGAACAGTTTAATAAGATGGTATAAAGGAACGATCAAAAGTGAATGACAGTAAAATCCCCCCTAAACTTGTTCTTGGCTTATATTCATGCAAAAATTTCTTTTCTTTCAAGAGCCAAAATATTTATCTTCTCCCCCCAAACTTGAGTAAAACAGTGTTTTCATCACTAAGTATTGAAAATCATAAGAGGGGGTAAATATTATTGGTCTACACAAAACTTTATAAAGACCAAAAGTTAAAACCAACTATTCAAATATTTTATTAATGTAACACCATGGTTGTTAGAAGATCGTGTAACAGATAGACGTGAAGAAGACTTAAGACTGTATAAAAATGAAGGTTGTATCATGTCTCAAGTAGCAGAAACAGAAATGAGAGTAATGATAAGAGATTATGTGGGGGGTAGAGAAGAGGTGTAATCGAAAGGTTTTATGTCTCGGTTGGTGGAAACAAAAAAGTGAATGTGAATGAAAATGAGAATGTGAATGAAAATGAGAATGTGAAAGATAAGGAATAGGAGGAATAGTCGCATTCTCATATGTGATTAGAAGAATGGGTTGTTCCCCTCCGAACGGCGGCCGAGACACGGGCTGTCTCGCCTGAGATTCGGGACAGATGCTAATTGGTGCTATCCGTCCATCTCTCCGAAGATGCCAAGTTGATTCATGACACCATGTATCGAAGGTTTAAACGGATGCGTACGATGTAGCAGACTTCGTCAGATTCCCCCTCATTTGAGGGGTTTTTGATTGTGGGGACGCTCTTCCCTGCAGGCGCAAGCCCCTGCAGTTAATTACGCTACCGCATCGCGGTAACAACTTTCTCCTTCTCCAGATGGTCACTTCGTGTCGTGTGTGTTTGTTTTGTGTTTTGTTGCCCGTGGATTGTTTACGGAGACCGAGTTATGTCGTCGCCCGTAGGGCGTGGACTAGTCCAAATCCGTATTATCTTAGATTTGGGGTTTGGGGGTTTGGTTTGAGGATACGTTAGCCATACTTGAGGCCAAGATCAACTCAAACGTTTGTTAAGGATACGTTAGTCTGGCCTGAGACTAAGATCAACTTAACGGGATCGTTTAGATCCGACAAAAGAGCATTTGAGCTCCATTGTTCCAGTTTAGGGACGTAGTGGTCCATCGTATGTATGGCCGTCGGGACCCGTCACCTCTCTGACGACGTTGAAGGATTACAACGACAGATGTCAAAGGAGTTCAGGGATGTACCCTCGAACCAGAGTTAATTGGGGGAGATTCATAGTCCAGTCTGTTTGAAGGTTTAAGGATACGTTAGCCATCTTTGAGGCTAAGATCAACTTAAACGGGACCGTTTAGATCCGACAAAAGAGCATGCGGGGCTCTATTGTTCCAGTTTAGGGACGTGGTGGTCCATTGCTAGTTTAAGGACATTGCGGTCCATGGGTAGTTTAAGGACATTGCGGTCCAATGTTAGTTTTAAGACATCTCGGTCAAGGTTAAGGACGTCGTAGTCCATGGGTTTAAGGACCCCACAGTCCATTGTTAGTTTTAAGACATCTCGGTCGAGGTTAAGGACGTCGTAGTCCATGGGTTTAAGGACTCCACAGTCCATTGTTAGTTTTAAGACATCTCGGTCGAGGTTAAGGACGTCGTAGTCCATGGGTTTAAGGACCCCACAGTCCATTGTTAGTTTTAAGACATCTCGGTCGAGGTTAAGGACGTCGTAGTCCATGGGTTTAAGGACCCCACAGTCCATTGTTAGTTTTAAGACATCTCGGTTGAGGTTAAGGACGTTGTAGTCCATGGGTTTAAGGACCCCACAGTCCATTGTTAGTTTTAAGATATCTCGGTCGAGGTTAAGGACGTCGTAGTCCACGGGTTTAAGGACCCCATAGTCCATTGTTAGTTTTAAGATATCTCGGTCTAGTTTTGATGAGGGGTTGGCATCTCCTGACAGGGCGTCCTCTTCTTCATCAAAGGTATATATAGCGTAGCTGCTGTGGGCCCGTTCCCGTTTTCCGGTTCTCATGTATCCAAGCCCAAGTGTTTCCATTTTCCCGTTGGGCAATTTGCGTTGAGTCCCAGGGACATCCCAAATCCTGTTGTAGAACCGAGCCTGTCGAACAGTCTATTTTAAGGGTACTCCTTGGCGCTTCAATAGCCTCTTTAATCCATTTGTATAGTATCTGGGCAGACGGATGGGTTGGAGCCTGTCGAGTGTAGCATCCGCGCCATGCCAGATCTCTTTCTCTACTTTCGGCTTTGAGGATCGGTAGAATAGGATCACCTTCTCACCCCTTCGCCTGGGAGGGACGTAAAATGTTCGCAGGTCCTGCACATTGTGAGCTTGAAGTGTGTCGAGATCTTTGTAGCGTTCTCGCGGTACCATGGTGATTTGCAAACTATGGTCATCGCCAGGGGATACTTGTACCGACAGCCGATTGGAGAACACGGCATTAACTTCATCTTCTGAATCACTTCCGAAGACCAACATGGGGGCGGACGTCCCCAGGTTGTTGCGTTGAGATGGCCCGGCATAAACTATCTCTTCCTCTTCTTCGGTATCGCTCCCGAAAACAGGGATGGTGGCGGCGGTTTTGTTCTCCGAGTTGCGACACCTTTCTGTATCCTCGAAATCTGGCAAAAAGTACTTCGCATCTTCGTATTTGCGGACTTCGTTCATGGAAAATGGGTTCAACTCACCTGTTACGGTATACTCGAAACCATCCTTAAAGTACTTCATACACTGATGTTGTGTAGAAGGGATGATGTTGTACTCGTGTAGCCAAGGACGACCGAGCAAGGCGTTGTAGCAGGTCTTGGCGTCAATGACATGGAATTTGATGTCTGTGACGAGAAGTCCAAAGCATAATGTTAGTATCACAGATCCGAGAGTCCGTGACGATTGTGAATCGAAACCGGAGATAGTAATTTTGTCACGAGCGAGGTGTTGCACACTCATGCAGATTTCCTTCAACACCCGAACATTAAGGAGATTGACGGAGGATCCATTATCCACCAGGATCTTGCCTATCTTGATATCATGGCAGTATCCAGAGACATATAGGGGATGGTTGTGGTCGCACGTCCCGAGAAGGAGGTCTTCATCACCGAAAGTGATGTCGGCCGTATGCACATCCTCCAGTTCATCCTTTATCCTTTCAGTGGCGAGGAAGGCTTGGAATTGCTCAGGTTCTTGTAACGCCTTAATTAGTGAGTCTCGCGCTTCTTTTGTTAGTAGGAGGGCATCGAGAATGCTAAGCTGAGAAGGTAGTTTTCTTAGGTGCGCTAGGATATTGTAGTCCACCTTACCCTTCCTGGGAGGGTCTTTGGTAGCCAGTTCTTTCATGACCTGGTCATCTAAAGTGATATCCTCAGTGACCTTTTCCTTTCCCTTATCTTTTCCACTCGCGGGCCCGAGATTCTTTCCTGGGAGTGTGCGATTGCGCAGCTGAATGTTCTCGCAGGCCTCCGATCTCTCTTCTTTCCCTAAAATGGATTCTTTAAAGAGAGGGCCCAGAGCCATTTCTTCATCAGAGTCGCTCCCAAAGGTGAGAACTCGTGACCTCCCGGCGTTAACCATGTAACAGTTGCCAGTAGTTCTGTTGTGCCCATCGACAGTACTTCTTCGTTCCCGACGGATCTTGCGTTTCATGCGCTTAAAATGTTGCCGATGAGCAACATATCCTTGCCACCATATCTTAAAGGCGTCGCACTCCTCCGTGGGGTGTGAAATTTTCCGATGATATGCGCAATAATCAGGGTGCCTTTCCACCCTATCGTGTGTGTTTACTTCCGAGGGTGGTAGCTTCATTCCCATTAACATGGCTTTGGCAAACCTTTTCCTCGTCTTGAATATCTTCTTGTCTACTTCAGATGCCTTTCGCTCTGGCAGGGGTAGTTCAACTCTTTCGTTCAGTCGCCCGCATTTAGTTCCTTCTGACGCTGTCATCTCACGCTCCTGATCCGCTTTACTCTTTAGACGAATCTCGTCTAGAAAGGCATTGATCATTTCATTTGTTGGCCACACACGCTCTGGTTCAGGCTCTGTCCCCAGTTTCTTAGTGCCAGGAGTTTTCTCATCATCGGTAAACGAGTGGGAGATTACGTTACAACTCGCCACGTATCCCTCGGATTCATCCGACGAACTCTCTCCATTATCTTCCTCTTGAAAGATGTGGTTGAGGAACTCTTGTAGTGTGACAGGAGTTCGCGCCTTTTGATTGTACTCTTCCAGCGCGTCGATTTGCTTCTGCAAGTTCGTGTGCTCGTCTCCAAGCTTCACGGGCTTCTTGGATTTCTTCTTCTTTTCCTTCGAAGATTTTGACGGTTGGGCGTGAGTATTTGGGCCCTTATCGCGAGTCTTCGTAGTTGGGCGGGGCTTCAACATCCCTTCGATAATTTGAGGTTCAAGAGGGTCCTTCCATTCGATCGCAGGGCACGTATGAAGGTCTCTCAGCATTCTTTTGGTTTTAGTTGATAGCACGACCTCCCATGGAGCTTCTTCAATAAAGGAGCAGGTTGCCCCCGGTGTATCTGCTTTCTTAGGAGTATGCGGTTGTGGTGGGTTCACCTTCCACTTTTCGGACAGTACAAACTTCCCCTGGAGGTATTGATCTTCAATCCATCCTTTGAAGACAAAGCAATCTTCAATCGGATGACTTACCCTTTGATGGTAAGGGCAATAGTTAGGGTTATTCACCTCAGTGGGTTGCGGCGGTCGCCTTGGATTTGGTAGGTTTATAAGTCTGTTGCGTACTGCCAGCTTGAATAACCGTTTCGTCTTGTCTCGTGGGAACGAGTAGGGACGTTTCATCTTCTCATTATAATACCGGCGTCTTTCTTCCAGTTGATCTGCCGGTTTCGGGGCGTTAGGTTGCTGTTGGGCATTCGCGACAATGGTTGCCCTTCCTTTACCCTTGTCGTTCCGAGGTTCCGACTTCGGGGGAGGTGGTCTATGACCCATCTGGTCCATCTGAGCCAACTTGTTGATTAAAACCTGGAATGTGGTTGGCTTAAAGAACATCATAAACTGGGAGATAGTTGCGTGGGGGTCTAGGGTTCCCACGAACATGCCCACTGCGGGTGCCTCCTCAATGCGTTGTTCGCATCTCGACCACAAATTCCGCCAGCGTATAGCATACTGGACCCAAGTTTCGCCTGGCTTTACCCTGGCGTTAATCAATGCTGTTATTGGAGTGCGTTCGCTGGCGCTTGCGAATCGCTGAGTGAATAGCAGCTCCATTTCAGCGAACGTCTTGATAGAATCGTTCGGGAGTTCCGAATACCATTCGAACGCTGTTTCTGATAAGTTGCCCACGAACTGGCGAAGCAACAGTTTATCATCACCGCCGGTGTTACCGCAGAGGGCCCGGAACTGGGCAACATGTTGATGGGGATTGCCGGTCCCCTTATACACGTGGAATTTTGGTATCGTATAGCCTGGCGGGTATTTGATTTGGTCGTACCAGCTTGGATACGGCCGCCCCGTTTTTACGACTTGACCAGCTGCCTCAGTCGCATGATGAACCCGGATTTGCTGGGCTATATAGTCAACCAAGTCAGCCTTAGAGATTGCCTCCTCCTTGGCCGTTGAGAGGGCTGGTGGTGGATTTGACGTTTCTCCTCGGTCGTCTTCAAGAACGATTGGGGGATCCTCGGCGGGTAGGTCCTGCTGGATCATCATTCCTATCATATCTTGGAAGAGAAGGCCCATACGTTGTATGTTGGCCGCTTGTTCAGCAGCTTCTTTGTCCTTTTTCTCCAGTATCCGGCGAAGGAATTCAGATCGGTTTCTTCCTCCTGGCGTGCGTCTGAGGACGTTTCTGGGCTTTCTTTTGGCCTGGTAAGTGCGGCCATAGCATTCATCATTTCTTGGAGCTTTTGCTGTTGCTCCTGAGCTTTGGTCACCGACCGTGTAAGCGGTCTATGACCCGTGGACGCACGGCTGTCTTCTTTTCCTGACGCCATGTATACGGTGTGGACCATCATGCCCCCAGACTTAGGGCGTCTGAGCTTAGTGCTATTAGCTGTCGTTGCAGGCTGGGGGATCTTCTCTGGCCTCCTCCTTTTATGAGCCATGGAGGTTGAGGGGGCCGTTGAGGTGGGCGTCCAGACAGCCTTTCGGGGTTTAGCCTAATGACCAGCTTCCGGTTGGATTTTTAGCTTCTTGTGCTGGCGGGAGAAGTTTGGATCGATGATCGAGTCTCGGGCCTGCCGCCAAACCTTATAAATTTTGGAACACAGCCGTTGAGGGGATCGGGGCTGTTCTGATTTTATTTCCACAACCTTTTTTAATGGGGGAGGAGACCTCTTTAGCACTGCAGTAGGAGAATTCCTTCGCACCTTATTTAGCATCTCGAAGCTGTTCCCTGTTGGAACAACAGCATTAACTTCTGCCATCGGGGCTGGTGGAGTTAGCCCTGAGGGGGAGTTGCCCCCAGCCCTCCTTACTCGGCGCCAGTGGCGACGTCGAGCGTGCCGAGCGGACGGCGTTGGTTCAGCGGTGAGAATAGCTTCGTCTTGCCCCCTGTGTAGGTGGGGGGTCGTTGCTGGTGTTAGCCTGTCAAAGACCGACGTCCTTTGGATAGCAGGAGCGGGAGCTGGAGCCGTCAATCTTATAAAGACTGACTTTGTGGCAGGGGAAGTCGCTTTGATGACTTCAGGAGCAGGACCGGTCACTTTCTTAGAAGCAGCCTTCTCTGGGATTGTAGGCCCCATGATGGGTCCACCGGATTTCTGGCCCAATCTAGAGAAGACCGAGGCGCTGATGTTGAGCGACCCGTTGAGAGGAGCCGCGGCAGGGGTAAGACGATCAAAGACCGACTTCTTGGGAGCTTTCTTTGTCAGCACCGGCGCCGTGAAGCTTGTTGGTGGGAGTATAGTCCCAAAGAACAATCCGGTAGTGGCCTGAGTCACCTGGTCCACCGGCATTGTGAATAACGAAGCAGCTTGGGGTCCGTAGGCTATACCTCCTGGCGAGGCAAAGCGTTGGTCGCAATTGCAGTCTGAGCAGTTGGAGAATTTCACAGAAGTAGAAGCCATTGATCCTTTGCTTTCTGCAATAAGCAAGACGTCAATTCTTAGTATCTTGAAACCCAAGGGCAACCATTAGCGAACCGCGATTGGTTCGCGAATCACGACACACGAAGTGTGGAGTGGAAAGAGGAAAAGGTCCCACCGGGCGTGCCAGAATCTGTTCCCCTCCGAACGGAGGCCGAGACACGGGCTGTCTCGCCTGAGATTCGGGGCAGATGCTAATTGGTGCTATCCGTCCACCTCTCCGAAGATGCCAAGTTGATTCATGACACCATTTATCGAAGGTTTAAACGGATGCGGCCGATGTAGCAGACTTCGTCAGATTCCCCCTCATTTGAGGGGTTTTTGATTGTGGGGACGCTCTTCCCTGCAGGCGCAAGCCCCTGCAGTTAATTACGCTACCGCATCGCGGTAACAACTTTCTCCTTCTCCAGATGGTCACTTCGTGTCGTGTGTGTTTGTTTTGTGTTTTGTTGCCCGTGGATTGTTTACGGAGACCGAGTTATGTCGTCGCCCGTAGGGCGTGGACTAGTCCAAATCCGTATTATCTTAGATTTGGGTTTGGGGGTTTGGTTTGAGGATACGTTAGCCATACTTGAGGCCAAGATCAACTCAAACGTTTGTTAAGGATACGTTAGTCTGGCCTGAGACTAAGATCAACTTAACGGGATCGTTTAGATCCGACAAAAGAGCATTTGAGCTCCATTGTTCCAGTTTAGGGACGTAGTGGTCCATCGTATGTATGGCCGTCGGGACCCGTCACCTCTCTGACGACGTTGAAGGATTACAACGACAGATGTCAGAGGAGTTCAGGGATGTACCCTCGAACCAGAGTTAATTGGGGGAGATTCATAGTCCAGTCTGTTTGAAGGTTTAAGGATACGTTAGCCATCTTTGAGGCTAAGATCAACTTAAACGGGACCGTTTAGATCCGACAAAAGAGCATGCGGGGCTCTATTGTTCCAGTTTAGGGACGTGGTGGTCCATTGCTAGTTTAAGGACATTGCGGTCCATGGGTAGTTTAAGGACATTGCGGTCCAATGTTAGTTTTAAGACATCTCGGTCAAGGTTAAGGACGTCGTAGTCCATGGGTTTAAGGACCCCACAGTCCATTGTTAGTTTTAAGACATCTCGGTCGAGGTTAAGGACGTCGTAGTCCATGGGTTTAAGGACCCCACAGTCCATTGTTAGTTTTAAGACATCTCGGTCGAGGTTAAGGACGTCGTAGTCCATGGGTTTAAGGACCCCATAGTCCATTGTTAGTTTTAAGACATCTCGGTCGAGGTTAAGGACGTCGTAGTCCATGGGTTTAAGGACCCCACAGTCCATTGTTAGTTTTAAGACATCTCGGTCGAGGTTAAGGACGTCGTAGTCCACGGGTTTAAGGACCCCACAGTCCATATCAATGCGTGGTCATCGGGACCCGTCACCTTTTTGAAGACGTTGAGGGATTACAACGCCAAGTATCAAAGGAGTGAAGAGATGTACCCTGGAACCGGAGTGGATTAAATAGTCTTTGGCCCAATTTGGGATCAAGACCAATTAGTTATGTTATGAGCCTATTAGCCCAGTTAATTACGAATTGAGGACTTATGGCCAGCTTGGGTTAAGTCCAATCATGTCTGGGACATCGGTCCTCCTGTTGGTCCCTTAAAGGAGAGGCTTTGCCTCTGGCCATTTAGCCAATTGGGCCAATGCCTAGTGTTAAACACTGAAGACCAATCAATGTTGAACACTGGGAATGAGATTGATAAGTCAGTGTTTAACACTAAAAGATAATTGGTGTTAAACACCAGCAACAAGGCTTTCAAATTAGTGTTAAACACTAAAACAGATCAGTGTTAGACACTGGCAACAGAGATCTCAAATTAGTGTTAAACACTAAGGTAATCAGCGTCGAACACTGCAAATAAAGTTCTTTGCTTAATGTTGAACACTAAGGCCAAACAATGTTTTAACACTGAATTCATGGGTTCCAATTTAGTGTTAAACACTAAGGCAAGAGGGGTCACGTGGTAGCACGTGAGGGCGCCCTCCCTTCGTTTATTCTGCTGAGAATATCACATCTTTTGGAGCATCACGTGCCATCACGTGACGGGTGTTTAAATAGAGTATGTTAAAGCCTCTGCCAAGGGTCACGTGAGTCACGTGAGGCATTTGCCTCAAAGGGGTTTTTCTGTAGATCTTTTTGGGGGTCACGTGGTGACACGTGACCCTGCCTCTCTGTATGTTTTTTTTAGAAGATCTGTTAATCTTTTTCAGGAATTAAATTCCACGTAGGGTTAAACCCTAATAAAAGCTTTAAATTCCAGAGGAATTAAATTCCCACTTACTTTTGAAGATTTATATTCTGGAATAGAGTTGGACTCTGAATTTTCTGTAGGAATTAAATTCCTCATATATGTGAAGAACTGAATAGGGTTAAATCCTAATAAAAGTTTTAAGGAATTAAACTCCCATTCTCTGTTAAAGAATTATGATTAAGGGAATTAAATTCCCGTTATTTCAACAGAACTAAGTTCTTAATTAGGGTTAAACCCTGTTTCTTTTTGTTCTGAAGGAATTAAATTCCCATAACATAGGGTCAAGCCCTAATTTTATTTTAAAGGAATTAAATTCCTATAGTTCTGTGAGAATTAAATTCTCGTGCTTCCATTCCCTCTCTATGCTTTGGATCTGCATGGCAGGATCTCAACCCATTGAGAATTAAATTCTCAACTTCAAGGGGAGATGTGCGCTTTACAGATCCTCTATCAAAGAGAGAAGAAATATGTTCTTCTGTTTTATATCAGAGTTGAACTCTGTTGAGAATTAAATTCTCTTTTCTTTCAAGGAGCCTTCCCTTTCTTACCTAGGGTTTTCTTTTGCAGAAGATCCAAGTTCCTCAAAGTATCAAGGCTTTCTCCCTTTTCTTCCCTCTGCGTCTATATCTTTTGTATGTCTCTTGGCTCCTATTTATAGGAGAAGCAGCCGAGTCAATTAGTTTTTGGTGAATCTTTATTGAGAGATTTGATTTGCATCCATCATTCGTTTTGGACCTTTGGATTATTAGGTGAATTTTATTCACCATTAGATTTCAAATCCAGGGATTCTCCTTTGTTATTTCTGTTAGATTTGAAGGGGGAATCTTTCCAAATTCGAGATTTTCCCATAGATAGATGATATTTAATCACCTCTGAATCTTTAATTTAATCGGTTGCTTTTGGAAAGATTTGAGAGTTCTCTTCTCAGAATTTAATTCTGTTAACAAATGGGCTTTGAAGTCGGTCACGTGTGGCCACGTGACCCTTGGTCACGTGTGGGCACGTGACCCCCTTGGAACGAGCCTTCTTCCTTCTTTTTACGCTCTGTCTTCTGGTTGCTGCTTAACCGTCACGTGCCATCACGTGACCCCTGGTCACGTGTGAGCACGTGACCCTCGTCTGGACTCTTTTTCTTGATTTAGCCGGAGAACAAATCTGCTGCTTTTGATTATCACGTGCCAACACGTGACCCTGGTCACGTGGGAGCACGTGACCTCTTCTGAAGCCTTTTCCTTGATTTGATCAGGGAACCGGTCTGCCTTTGAAGCCGCTTTTAATTGTCACGTGCCAACACGTGACCCAGGTCACGTGGGAGCACGTGACCCTTTCTGAAGCCCTTTTCTTTGATGCAGTCGGGAAACTGAACTTGCCTTGCTGATGCTTTTAGATGTCACGTGCCAACACGTGACTGCTGGTCACGTGTAAGCACGTGACCCTTTTCTGAAGCCTTTTCCACAAGCTTTTCTGATTTTAAATCAGGAAACATGGGTGGCGGTTCAACTTCTTCTGCCTCAAAGGGAGGCGCACGAATTTCTGGTAGAGGTTGATTGTTCATATCAGATTTTTGCATTTTCATACCGCCCAATTTTTGTCACATTGCATATCGGTAGATATTCTTGAGCCGTGTTTGCTAGTCAATTGCAGGATACAGGTTCTCAGTTCTAAAACGGTGAAATTCATGGAAAACATGAAAAAATCCGGGTTCCTGCCAACCACAGATAAAAACACGGTCTCCGCTCTTCATCCGTATGTTGCCAGATACCAGTTTAGGAAGACAAAATGTCAAATCAATGTCATTCTCATGCACAAGGCTCAATGATAGCACAAAATCCAAGAGATCTACGCGGAGCTCGAGGCAATCATGACAAAATCTTGACAAAAAGTCCACCTTTCCCTCAACAGAAATTCTGGAAGAAATGTGGAAGTATTTTCAGAAAATATATGAACCAGAGAACAGAGGACAGCAAACTAGGGGACCACAAGAAAGCCCACGATCCAATTCATCAACAGGGCCGCGGATCCGCGGCCAAAGTGGGGTCCAGGCCGCGGATCCGCGGTCGTACGGGCGCCGCATGCGCAGAAACTTTGGGGGTATTTTTGTCTTTTCGTTTTTGTTCTGGTGGTTGCCCTAGGTTTCCATTCTCCAGCCTATAAATAGCCCAGAACTTTGTGAAGGAAAGGGGGAATTCTTGTATTTTCATTTTGCCTAGTTTTAGTGTTTTTCTTCTTCCTCTTCTCACCTCTTCTCCATTAAACTTGTAGTGAGCTTTTGAGTGAAGAGTGATGAATAAAGAAGACCATTTTATTATCATGCTTGTCTCCTTGCTCTTTCTTTACTTGTTGTAATTTTAATTGTTAAGTGGTTGTTGTTATTTCCTTGTTGTTTCTTTCTTCTCTCTTTTTTCTTTATCATTCATACGACAATGATACTTACGCTCGATCCTCTCCAAGGTGAGGTCGCAAATAGTTAGTCGTATTCTTCTAATCTCCTTCTTTCTATCTTCCTCTTTTGTTTGTTTTGTTTTTCCTTATCATGAAGTGTGAGTAGTTTTATACTTGTTAGGGTAGGATAAGGGAAGTTTGAGAGAAGGAAATCTCTCTCACTCTTTCCTTGCCCAACAACTTAAATCGACTCCCGTTAATTGAACCACAATCCGCTCCTTACGGCACCCTATCCTACATGATAGCGGTGATTCCGTAGTGAGACCGGTTGTGGTTGAATTAACCGGAGGTTATGGATAAGAGCCAAGAACGGACGGACAAGCACCAAAAGGAAGGACTATGCGTTGGAAAGCCTAGCTTATACTCGCAAGTTCCTTCCTAGTCGTGCTAATCCCCGTTGTTGCCGATTACCGTAACACCGATATTAAGAAGGGCAACGAAAGATGTGGAGACTCCTAACTCAAACTAACCTAATCCTAACCCTAACAAGCTCTCTTTAAATATCAACTCAACACTTAGATAATCCAACAAAATCTGAAAACAGGACTTAACTCGTTAAAACACTTTGAAAAAGACTCCCATCTCCCTGCGGACGACCCGTACTCAACCGGCTAGCTACAAGCGAAACCGTCTTGATTGCGGTATTTAAAACTAAACTTGAACACGCACGTATCCTAACAATCAAATGGCGCCGTTGCCGGGGAGACGGTAGTTTATTTCTTTGTGTAATTTCGGGTTAATTTGTAAGTAAAAAAAAAACGCAAAAAAATATACATTGTGAAAAAACCATCTCGTTATTCTTGATTAGTTTTTGTGCAAGTGTGCAGGAAAATACGAAGTTCAAGATCGACGCCAAGGACGTTGAAAATACGGAGTTCAAGTACAGTGCCAAAGACGTGGGAAGATAGACCCACATTTTCGCGGCTACACCGCGACGGACAAAACGAAGCATCCGGTCTACTGTACAAATCTGGAGCAAATACAGTGAGCAAATCAAGATTCAGTACATCCAGACAAGTAGGAGACAACCACAGAAGCACACCCAGAAAGTTTTGAAGCCCAATACCTCCACATAGCCGCGGATCCGCGGCCATTGCATGCGTTTGGCCGCGGAAACGCGGCCATCTGTTGGCTTCAGAGCCCCAAAATCTCTCTGTAAGTCCCTCTGCCTCTCTCCACTCCTCTGAACTCCACTGAACTGTGTTTTCTGCAGCCTTCTTTGCGCAAATTCTTCTCCCCCTTCCAATAAACTGTTCTTGTGCTGGATTCTTTGCGCCGCAAATAAAAATTGTTTGCAGTTGATTTGTTACTGCTTTGCATTTCTTTAATACGGACTTAAGGGGCTTGAAACCAATCCAGATTGGGTGGGGATTTCATCACCCTTCCCAGGACCCCAAAAATCACTAAAGCATATGCATTGTCCATTGTAAATTAAAAAAATACTAGACTTCAGCCCTAAGGACTTCGCGCTCATTAGGAGAAGATAAACCGTGTTTAGAACCTCGCTTAACCGTATATTGTTTACGGGGTGTCTAGGAAAGTGTTAAAGGCGCAACCGCCGAAAGAGAAAGGGTTATTTAATTAAGGAACTTCGCGAAAGCGTTGGATAACCTCCCCTTATCTCTGCACTTACCTGGCCTCGTGATCAGTGTATTTTTAAGCCCGTTTCTCGACATTGTTTAACTTCGACAATCAAGTTCAGGAGCAGGTCTAGTAGACCTAAGTTACCCTAGATCTAGGTGTGATTGTGCATACCTTGTTTGTGATTGCTTAAGCCGTATATCCGTACATATTTCTGTAAATCTCTTTCTAAAAAAAAAAAAGAAAAAAAGAAAAAAATCAAAAACTTTTATAAAAACTTGCCCTTTGTCGCCAAATCCATTTTCACCCACCACCCATCGCCTTTCTTCATTGACGTTTTCTTACCCTCACCTTCTCCGCTTTGACTGTACTAAACTCGTTTAGTGTATGTCCGCTTGGACTCGGGACACTAGCGCCCGTCTAGTCCGCGTTACGTTAGTCGCGACCGACTACGCGATCGATTCCGAAGTCGATACTCCGTCCACTCCTCTTTCACCCCTTCCTTTGCCGGCCAACTCCGACGTTGACCGGAATTCTGTTCATACATCTTCACCTTCACCTTCACCTTCACCAACCTCTTCTTCCGCGATGTCGGGATTTAATCCGAACATCTCTTTGACCACCGCTGGATTGGCTCCACCTCCTACGGAGACCAATCTCCCACCACCTCCGCCTGTTGTAGCGCCGCAGCGAATCGCGCTCCAGGATCGTTTTTATCCCACCCGTTCTGCACTTCCCACCTGCCTTTCTCTTCCTCCGGCCAATGGGGACAACTTTGAAATTAAGCCCCATTTCATCAACATGCTTCCACGTTTTCATGGGCTTGAATATGAAGATGCCTATATCTTCATCAATAAATTTCAAAACGTCTGTGCCATGATGAAAACCACCCAGCTGTCGGACGATGCTATACGTCTACGGGTCATTCCGTTCACTTTATGCGATCTCGCTGAAAAATGGCTGTATAGCACCGCTTCCCACTCAATCACTAGCTGGGACGAGTTTGTTAAAGCGTTTCTGAAAATATTCTATCCAAATCATAAGACCACAAGAATTCGAAATGAAATCAACCAATTCTCCCAGCTTCCTTTTGAACCCTTCTGGAAGTGCTTTGACCGATACAAAGACCTTCTTGTTCAGTGTCCTCACCACGGTATAGAGAAATGGCAACTCTGCCAAACCTTATACGAGGGACTGAACCCAACAACGAAGCAGTTGCTGGAAACCATCTGTCAGGGCCACTTCCTATCGAAATCTGACGAGGAAGCGTGGCAGTTCTTTGACGACCTTGCGGAGCAAACGCTACAGTGGGAGAGCACCAGACCGACTTCTTCTTCTACCTCCACTTCTACCGGTCAGTCTAGGGTAGGAATTCACCAGCTTGATGTCTCTATTGCAATGAGAGCTGAAATGGCTGCAATAACAAAAAAGCTTGAAGCAATAGAGAGCAAATTTTCTTCTCCTACTCCTGCCCCTGTTCTCCCCCTTCGTACCATCTGCGCTTGTTGTTCCGATCCTTCTCACTTGACCGAAGAGTGTCCTTACAATCCACCATCGCAAGGACAGGATCAGGTTAATGCATTCCAGCAAAGACCGAGGAATGATCCATACTCTTCCACCTACAATCCCGGTTGGAGGAACCACCCCAATTTCGCTTGGAATCAGAATCAGAATCAATTCCAAGGCAATAATTTCCAAAGGGCCCCTCCGCCGCAACAACAAGCGCAACAACAAACTCAGTATCAGTAGCCCTTCCAACCCAAACCTTTCTAAAACCAGACGAACAACTTTGCACCCAACAACTCTTTTCCACCAAACAACTTTGTTCCGTCAAACAACGATAAGGTTTCCTCGCTCGAACGAAGTCTGGAGGCGTTTGTTAAACAATCGACTCAATCCACCGCCAACATCCAGTCTTCCATTCAATCTTTAGTGCAACACACTGCCGCACACGGGCAAAGCATCAAGACCATCGAGGCCCAGATTGCACAGCTGAACGCGGCCTTAAGCGAGCGAGAGAAGGGGAAGCTCCCGTCCCAGCCACTTCCAAATCCCGGTCACCCACATAATGCACATGTTGCTCTTGAACAACAAAACCATAATGTGAGTGCCGTGACCACACTGAGATCGGGAAGGATGCTGCAAAACAACACCGGCACACGAATCAACAATGACACCCCGGCCGCCGCTTCTTCTTCTTCTTCTTCTTCTTCGTCTTCCGAGCCTATTCTCCATTCTTCAACAGGCTCTCCTTCCTCTTCTTCTGCTCTGAACGGACCAACTTCTCACTCCATGAAAACACATATTTTGGGATCCGTTCCAACTCCAAAATCTCCTCCTCCAGCATTAGACTCAACCAATTTTCAAAATGTTCCATTTCCAAACCGGTTGAGGTCTAACAAACAAAATCCTCAAATGGAGAAGATTCTGGAGTTATTCAAGCAGGTTAACATTAACATTCCTCTTTTAGATGCTGTCCAACAAGTCCCGTCCTACGCGAAAATCTTAAAGGACTTGTGCACGAAAAAGAGGAAGTCTCAGGTACCCAAGAAAGTTTTCTTGGCTAGTGCTGTGAGTGATGCCCTTACCCAATCTTTACCACAAAAACGGAAGGACCCTGGCTGTCCTACGATTTCAATTACTATTGGGGATAAGAACATCAACCGCGCACTATTAGATCTTGGTGCCAGTGTTAACCTGCTTCCGTATTCAGTATACGAGCAATTAGGCGTCGGAGAGTTGAAACCAACACACTGCACTCTCCAAATGGCCGACCGATCGATCACCCACCCTAGGGGTGAGCTAGAGGATGTGTTAATAAAAGTCGGGGACTTCATATTCCCCGTTGACTTCATTGTCTTAGATACACAGCCTGTAGCTAACCCCCGGAATCAAATTCCGGTGATACTCGGTCGCCCATTTCTCGCAACCTCAAATGCTGTGATCAATTGTCGCAACGGTTCGATGAACCTCTCTTTTGGAAACATGACGATTGAACTCAACATTTTTAGGTTGGGGAATCAGCCCGCCGAACCTAATGCTCATATACTGGATGTCTGCTCGATCCAGGAGATCACCCCCGAAGAGTGTGAATTCGAGGAGTTTCTGTTTGAACACGATAATCTTGACGCCACTAGTGCGTTTCTTTTCGAACCTGCTGCTGTTTCTGCGCCCGACAACGACTACGAGTGTTTCACGTTCACGAACGATCTTAGCCGCGCACAACCCGAGTTTGAATCCTTCGACTTTCCGGATGAGTTACCTGAACCATCCAACTCGGTTGCCTACACTCGCTTTGAACCTTTGCTGGAGTCCTTTGAGTTCGAGACCTTTGCACCAATCTTGCCTTCTATCGTTTCACCTCCAACGCTCGAACTCAAGCCTTTGCCGTCTCACCTTAAGTACGCTTACTTAGGTGAGAACGAGACCCTTCCTGTCATCATCTCGGCTTCTCTAGCTCCCGAGCAAGAGAAAGCCCTTCTCGCGGTCTTGCACAGCAACAGGCAAGCTTTTGGCTGGTCCATGGCGGACATCAAGGGGATTAGTCCCCTCATCGTTGAGCATCACATTCATCTGATGGATGATGCCAAACCAGCCCGGGATCCACAAAGACGTCTTAATCCAGTCATGAAGGAGGCTGTGAAGAAGGAGATCGTCAAATGTCTAGATAGTGGTATCATTTACCCTATCTCTGATAGCCAGTGGGTTAGCCCCATTCACGTTGTCCCCAAGAAGTCGGGCATCACGGTCATCACCAACGAGGCGAATGAGTTAATCCCTACTCGCACCCAAACTGGGTGGCGAGTTTGCATTGATTACAGAAAACTCAACGCCGCAACGCGGAAAGACCACTTTCCGCTACCTTTCATTGACCAAATGCTTGAACGATTGGCCGGACACGAGTACTACTGCTTTCTTGATGGCTACTTCGGCTATAATCAAATTCCCATCGCCGAAAAAGACCAGGACAAGACCACTTTCACTTGTCCTTTCGGCACGTTTGCATATCGACGCATGCCCTTTGGGTTATGCAATGCGCCCGCTACCTTCCAGCGGTGTATGATGGGAATTTTCTCTGACATGGTGGAAAAATTTCTGGAGATTTTCATGGATGACTTCTCCATCTTCGGCGACTCCTTTGACGAGTGTTTGCTGCATCTTGACGCTGTCCTTACCCGATGTAAGGACAAGAATCTCACTTTGAACTGGGAACTGGGAGAAATGCCACTTCATGGTGCGCGAAGGTATTGTTTTAGGACATATCATCTCGCAAAATGGCATAGAGGTTGACAAAGCAAAGATTGAGGTCATTTCCAATCTGCCTCCTCCTCGATGCGTCAGAGATATCCGAGCCTTCCTTGGCCATGCCGGTTTCTATAGACGGTTCATCAAGGACTTTAGCAAGATTGCTAGGCCCTTGACTCTTTTGCTGGCCAAGGACACACCATTCGACTTCAACTCGAGCTGTGTGACTGCATTCGAGTCACTGAAACGCTCACTCACTTCTGCTCCCGTTCTTTCTTCACCTGACTGGACGCACCCATTCGAGATTATGTGCGATGCATCCGACTTTGCCATCGATGCTGTCCTTGGACAGCACATCAACAAGATGCCGTACGTAATCTATTACGCGAGCCGAACCCTGAACGACGCCCAACTCAATTATACAACAACTGAGAAGGAATTCTTGGCTGTTGTATTTGCTTTAGAAAAGTTCAGGCCCTACCTCATCGGCTCTCCAGTCATTTTCTACACGGACCATTCAGCTCTGCGCCATCTTTTTGCGAAGAAAGATGCCAAATCTCGGTTAATACGTTGGATCCTCTTGCTTCAAGAGTTTGACCTTGTCATTAAGGACAAACGAGGATGTGAAAACGTAGTTGCCGACCATCTCTCACGACTTCCTTCTTCGCCTTCGCTTCCAATTCCGATCAACGACGTTTTCCCGGATGAACAACTCTTGACAGTATCGTGCGAACCCTGGTTCGTAGATATTGTGAACTATTTGGCCACGGGATTACTACCGACCGAATGGTCAAGTCAGGACAGACTTCGCTTCTTATCCCAAGTAAAACACTTTTACTGGGACGAACCCTACTTGTTCAAGTACTGTCCCGACCAGATTATTCGCCGGTGTGTCCCTGATGAGGAATTCAAGAGTGTGCTGTCATTTTGCCACGATCAGGCGTGTGGCGGGCATTTTGGGCCCAGAAAGACAGCTGAGAAGATCTTGCAATGTGGCTTCTACTGGCCACGACTTTTCAAAGACGCTCATGACTATTGCAAGACTTGCTCCCGGTGCCAACACATGGGCCGGATATCCCGGAGGAACGAGATGCCGCTCCAACCGATCTTGGTTGTGGAGATTTTCGATGTTTGGGGGATAGATTTCATGGGGCCGTTTCCCAGCTCTTTTGGGAACTTGTACATCCTTCTAGCTGTTGATTACGTCTCTAAATGGGTCGAGGCTGTGCCCAGCCGAACTAACGACAACAAAGTTGTCGTTAGGTTCCTTAAAGAAAACATTTTCTTACGGTTTGGGCACCCCCGAGCGATCATTAGCGACAATGGAAGTCATTTCTGTAATAAAACTTTCGAAGCCTTGATGCGGAAATACTCCATAAATCATAAGCTGTCTACGCCCTACCACCCCCAAACCTGCGGGCAGGCCGAAGTTTCAAATCGGCAAATCAAGCAGATACTGGAGAAGACGGTTTCCAAGAACCGTAAGGATTGGTCTCTGAAACTCACCGATGCCCTTTGGGCATTTAGAACCGCTTATAAGACCGACCTTGGCATGTCTCCCTATCGGCTTGTGTACGGAAAAGCCTGCCACCTTCCTGTCGAAATAGAGCATCGCGCATTTTGGGCGATAAAGGAGCTGAATCTGTCTCTCGAGGATGCGGGCAGCCATCGGAAACTGCAGCTGAACGAACTATGCGAGCTTAGGGATGAGGCTTACGATAACGCGGTTGTCGTTAAGAATCGAACGAAAGTGTTTCACGATAAACACCTTTTGCGCAAAACCTTCGTACCTGGTCAGCAGGTACTGCTTTACGACACCCGACTTCACTTCCATCCAGGAAAGCTCAGGTCTCGCTGGAAAGGGCCGTATTTTGTGCGGAATGTGTATCCGCAGGGCACTGTGGATTTGGAAAATCCAAAGGACGGTTCAATTTTCAAAGTGAACGGACACCGATGCAAACCGTACCTTAGCGCCGAACCAACAGAGGAGCTCCTGTTCTTACAGGAGCCGGTTTACCCTGAATGATCTTCCTCTGCCTACCTCCAAACTTCGGTTATCCAGCCAAGAACAGCGAACACTGTTCTAAATAAGTTTGGGGGTATGTACAAACCATTTTGCATATATGTGTGTATATTCTTTTTCTTTCCTTTATAAACAAAAACAAATAAAAATTTGTGTCTCGCTAACCGACGATTTTGACCCTTCAAATAATCTCTTCATGCAACGACAGTGAGGACACTGTCCAGTTTAAGTTTGGGGGTACGCTCGGTACGCATTTCTTACCTTCGCATTCATATGTATATTTTGCATCTGCATATTAATATCCATAAAATCCATAAAAATTTGAAAATTTTCTAAAAAAATATAAAAACTTTTTTGTCAAGTTAGCTTGTGGAAGAACTCTGATTCAACATTCGACGGTTTTTGTTTGAAAAAATAGGAATAACTAGATCTTATGTTTGGATTTTGAAAACCTGAAAGATAACTCTCCTTTGAAGTTAACTATAGCTGATATACGTCTTTACATCACACTACACGTGTCGTAAGATTTTGGGAATTAGATGACAAGTCTTTCATGTTTAAACTTTTAAACAGATAAATGATTTTCTGAGGATCAAATAGGTTTGTTCTGAAATAAGTAATGTCAAGAATAGTTTATGAAGTAAAGCGAATATGAAGGAATGTTATTGATGCCGTAATTGGAGCTAAGTCTGAAAAATAACCCATCTAAAACTTGATTGGAATGATTACACACCAAACCCACTAAACACGTCTTTTATCCAAAAAAATATTTGAACTGCCGGTTATATCTCCGTTCGTATTAAATCATCTGATTTTCACGACAAACTGTCTTTTGTTTTTGGACCTAGGTAACTTGAGTAATTAAGTCCGCTGGGGTGTTTCTACACCTAATGCCCTAAAACCAACTGGTTTGGGTGCATTGGCCCAAAGCTCGCTAAGAAACCTAGAAAGTCCAGTTTAAAACAAAGTCAAGCAAGTGTTCTCTCCGAGTTAAAATTCCTAACGGTTCTTTGTGTGAGAATAATCTTGATAAAAGACAGGCTTTTAAAAAAAATTTTAATGGAGATATGAAGGTTTTACTCTTTGATAAAGACTATTGCACGTTCACAGAGGTGTGTATGAAATGAAAACAAGAAAAAGGTGGAGTGAAAAATACGACTTAGTTTCCTGTTAAGGAAGATAGAAATTTTGACGTTGAAACCTTACTGGAAAACGAAACTTGAAAAATGCTTAACTCTTTATAAAACTTATGTGATCCTTTTAAAATTGTTATCTGGGCTTTATTGTGCGACATGATGACTTTAATCGATCCTTCTGGAACTTAACGACACTATTTGCACTGCACGTAAAGACATATAAAATCTGTAGTTAAATAAGATGCGAGGTGTGAAAAATGAAGGTTCGATGGTCTAGACTTAGGATTATAGAATTGTTATTTTCTAAAACAAAACTTTAGGGTTTGAATCTTAGTTATTTTACAAAACCAACTTGACCGGATTTTGTGGGTTGTATCCGCTGAAAACCCTCAGGAGACAACACTCCTCCTACTAGGGACACTTAGAGGTTAAACGGCTTGTTGCACATGCTCAGTGCAATCGCGTTCCCTGCGAAAGTGAGGTTAGGAATTTTTTTGTGAATAAATGGGCTTTGCTCGGGACGAGCAAATGATAAGTTTGGGGGTATTTGTTCATATCAGATTTTTGCATTTTCATACCGCCCAATTTTTGTCACATTGCATATCGGTAGATACTCTTGAGCCGTGTTTGCTAGTCAATTGCAGGATACAGGTTCTCGGTTCTAAAACGGTGAAATTCATGGAAAACACGAAAAAATCCGGGTTCCTGCCAACCACAGATAAAAACACGCCGCTCTTCATCCGTATGTTTCCAGATACCAGTTTAGGAAGACAAAATGTCAAATCAATGTCATTCTCATGCACAAGGCTCAATGGTAGCACAAAATCCAAGAGATCTACGCGGAGCTCGAGGCAATCATGACAAAATCTTGACAAAAAGTCCACCTTTCCCTCAACAGAAATTCTGGAAGAAATCTGGAAGTATTTTCAGAAAATATATGAACCAGAGAACAGAGGACAGCAAACCAGGGGACCACAAGAAAGCCCACGATCCAATTCATCAACAGGGCCGCGGATCCACGGCCAAAGTGGGGTCCAGGCCGCGGATCCGCGGCCGTACGGGCGCCGCATGCGCAGAAACTTTGGGGGTATTTTTGTCTTTTCGTTTTTGTTCTGGTGGTTGCCCTAGGTTTCCATTCTCCAGCCTATAAATAGCCCAGAACTTTGTGAAGGAAAGGGGGAATTCTTGTATTTTCATTTTGCCTAGTTTTAGTGTTTTTCTTCTTCCTCTTCTCACCTCTTCTCCATTAAACTTGTAGTGAGCTTTTGAGTGAAGAGTGATGAATAAAGAAGACCATTTTATTATCATGCTTGTCTCCTTGCTCTTTCTTTACTTATTGTAATTTTAATTGTTAAGTAGTTGTTGTTATTTCCTTGTTGTTTCTTTCTTCTCTCTTTTTTCTTTATCATTCATACGACAATGATACTTACGCTCGATCCTCGCCAAGGTGAGGTCGCAAATAGTTAGTCGTATTCTTCTAATCTCCTTCTTTCTATCTTCCTCTTTTGTTTGTTTTGTTTTTCCTTATCATGAAGTGTGAGTAGTTTTATACTTGTTAGGGTAGGATAAGGGAAGTTTGAGAGAAGGAAATCTCTCTCACTCTTTCCTTGCCCAACAACTTAAATCGACTCCCGTTAATTGAACCACAATCCGCTCCTTACGGCACCCTATCCTACATAATAGCGGTGATTCCGTAGTGAGACCGGTTGTGGTTGAATTAACCGGAGGTTATGGATAAGAGCCAAGAACGGACGGACAAGCACCAAAAGGAAGGACTATGCGTTGGAAAGCCTAGCTTATACTCGCAAGTTCCTTCCTAGTCGTGCTAATCCCCGTTGTTGCCGATTACCGTAACACCGATATTAAGAAGGGCAACGAAAGATGTGGAGACTCCTAACTCAAACTAACCTAATCCTAACCCTAACAAGCTCTCTTTAAATATCAACTCAACACTTAGATAATCCAACAAAATCTGAAAACAGGACTTAACTCGTTAAAACACTTTGAAAAAGACTCCCATCTCCCTGCGGACGACCCGTACTCAACCGGCTAGCTACAAGCGAAACCGTCTTGATTGCGGTATTTAAAACTAAACTTGAACACGCACGTATCCTAACAATCATTGATTAATCACAGCATCCAAGTCTTTAAAGAACACGAGTTCTTCGGCGAAAATATTTTCGAAACTTTCATCGATGGTCCGAGTGACAATCTCATCGGAAAGAAAAGAATCGATATCTATATTGGTGGAATAGACATATCTACTAGGAAGATTGAAAGTTTCAAGGTCAATCTTTTACGCACCAAGGTTCAAAACACTGGATTTGTCAGAAATTATGGAGGTAGGAGACTCGAAAATCTCATCTATCTTATTTTCAAAAGAGTCGAACTCGAGTGGTCTTTTAAGAATTATAGAACTCGAAATATCGGAGTGTGGTTCATCAAACTTTGGTGGAAGTGAAAGAAAATGAGAAGAACCAAAGAAAGTGGGTAATGAAATGGGTAAACAAACTTGGGTGTTGAGCATTGTTGAACCAGATGTGGGAGATGGATTCTGAATATCGTTTTGCATATCGGATAGGTTGGTGGTAACAATAGGATCAGTTAAATGCACAGAAAAATGTTCACATTCAATGGAAGGGACATGATGGGTTGGTGAATCCAACTCATTCAATATAGCAGGTTCATCTTCTAAGATATTCTCATCACCGCTCTCACTAACACCTTCGGTCAGATCAAATGAATAGTTCTTTGAAAATTCATTAATTATACTATCCTTAATCGATGGATCACTTGGTTCACTTGATGGAATTGGAAGGTGTGAAATGTCAAGTGCAGTCGGATAAGGATCAGTTTAATTTGGAATGGTGTAAGGCTCTCTTTCACACTCACGATTGGGTAAATCAAACATGTTATTCTAAGGCTCTCTTTCATACTTACGATTGGGTAAGTCAAACATGTTATTCTCGGGCACCTCATCAATTAGATTATTAAGCGGTTTATCATCAAATACATTCGGTTGGGGTACAGGATGGAAGGTGTCGAGATCAAAAGAATTGGTTCCGGTTTGACTTTGATCGATCCCATGTTCTTTCTCACTACTCAATTCCAACTCTACTTCAAGACAAGACATGGTTTGTGAATAAGTTTCAATAACAGATTCTCTTTGAACCGTGGAACTCCCTAATTGATATTTAGAAGCATTGTCTAGGTAAGGTGCAACAGTTGAGTATTGTTAGAATGCGTTTAATTGTTGGCTAAGGGCGAGTTCAATGTGTTCCGCAATCGACATAGGTTTACGACTTGCCACATTAGCCTCAAAAGAAGTATCAACATGAGAGCGTGTGAAAGTTTGGTATTGTTGATAAGAGGTAGAAGGGTGTATCCAAGTTTCATAACTAGAATTAGGATCAACATTGTGATATGAAGAAGATTAATATTGGTTGGTTAGTTGGCGACCGGCTTTTGCAATTTGCTCAGCAATGGTCAAGGATGTAAAAGTTGTTGTATTCGCCTTAAAACGAGTATCAATATTTTCATATGGAAATGATTGTAATTATTTTCCTAACGGTTTTGGAGAAGTGAAAGGTATGAAATTTTGGCTACAGGCCTTCGCAATATGCTCAGCAATGGACATGGGTTTAGAAGTTTCCTCACTAGCCTTAAAAGGATTATCAACATAAGAAGATGTTGAATTTTGATGCGGTTGATAAGACTTTGAGTGAGGTGTCCAACTGTTATTTCTAGTGCGATCTATCCTATCCCTTAAAGAAATGGTGTGGTCGGTATTTGTTCCAAAGCAATTACGATAATAAGAAATATCTGGTTGTTTGTAGCAAAACTCGGCAAGAGTTGGTCGGTTTGGGTTACCTATTATGAAAATAAAAGAGGGTGAAATGGTAATAATTTTAAGCTCCTTTTTTTGGATTTTTGAAATTGTTTTACTTGGAAAGAGGGACTCAACAAACGTGCACAAACAATACCTAGAACTAAGGTCACCTAGGTCAAATTACTAGACCGCTCCTAGACTTCCAAAGGACAAGATGTAGGATAAATTCTCTATCACCTCCTAATCAATCTTGCAGCCAAGTAAGTGCCAGGTAAGTGGGAGGTATCCGCTAAACGAATCACCGAAATAGTAGGACTAATTAAGTAACCACTTTCCTTAATCACATTTGCCTTAGACACCACAAGAGAAATGCGGATAAGCAATAGATTACCCACGACCCTCCTTTGTCCTAATTGAGCGCAACTGTCCTCATAGGCTTGGTTTAGATATTTTTTTATTAATGTAGGGTTATGCGTATGCTCGTTTGTGATTTGTGGGACCTAGAAAGGGTGATGAAATCCCCACCTAATCTGAATTTGGGTTTCTTGCCTCTTAATGTCCAGTTTAAATATCCAAAACAAACCAAAATTTAAAACACGCAAAAATATTTTTAGTGGCGCTGTTTGCAAAGAATCCTACAGATAAAAACAGTTTATTGGAGTTTTAGAGGAGAGAGGAAGATGATAGGAGGATACCAGAGAAATTTAGTGGCCCAACTCCTCACTTTGGCCGCGCTTCCACCGGTTAAAGCCACCTTAAGCCACGGTTCCGCCGCCCTACGATGAGATCTCCCTTACAAAGTTCTTCAGAGCACTCCAATGCTCATCTAAAGGAGTGGTCCCGAACGGAAAGACATAATGGTGGGCCCGGGGTACTCCTATTTTATAATATGTGAATCTCTAGTGGTTCGCTCCAATTGCTCCAGAAGTCATGCAAAACTCACAAGAATCGTTAAGAATACCATTGGAGTCAAAATTTGCACCCCAATTGACCAGGTCAAAGTCAAGGTCAACCCCAAGTAAGCGGGGCCCAGCCCAAGCAAGTGGGCCCATGCCTAAGTCGAGCCCCGCGGCTGGCCTCCCCATGCCAAAATAAAAATCATGTAACAAATAAATTTGATGTATTTTTGTGTGCATGAATGTAAGAAAAATGGGCATAAAGCCAAATTTTTGTAAATCCCATGGCTTATGTGCAAAAAGAAATAGCACATGAGACATGGGATGGGTAAAATACCATTTTGTAAAGCCCAAGAGGCTATGTGTAAATTTATAAGCCTATAAGAGGCAACATGATGAAAATATCTAGAACAATTTTTTTCTCTCTCCCAAAAAGAATCAAGATCTGTGATCTTCTCTTTCCTCAAGGTTCTAAAACCTTCTTCTTTCTTTTGAATTAAATCAAGAGTTTTACTCTTCCTTTTCCAAAACTAAAAAGTTTTTCACCACAAAACCCACAAAGTGGAGCTTGGATCTCCTATCAGATCTTAAAAAGGAGAGATATTTAAAATCTCACCCTTCTTGTTATCCAAGAGCCGGCCAATAAAGGAGGAAGAAAGAGACCCATCTCCAAAGACCCCACTTTGGGGAAGATCAAGGGCTCAAGGGGAGAAGCCCCTTCATCAGCTTCAAAATATCCTAGGAGTTTAACTCCTCATATATATATATATATATATATATATATATATATATATATACAACTTCAAAATATCCTAGGAGTTTAACTCCTCACTCTCTCACACACACACAAAAAAATAAAATAAAAAATAAGTGTTTCTTTCTGGGAGTACAACTCCCATTGCAGGGACCAAGTCCCTTTTGCCGCCCAAGCTCCCAAAGCGCGAGCGTCCGGGCGCCCACGTGCCTGGCACATAAGGCGCTATTGCCCGAGCGCCCAAAGAACGAGCGCCCGAGCGTCCACGTGCATGGCACGTGAATCGCGAGCGCTCAAAGCGTTGGCGTCCGAGCGCCCACGTGCCAAGCACATGAGGCGCTAGGGCCCTGGAACCCGAGCGCCCATGTGCCTGGCATGTGAAGCGCTAGCGCCCTGGCGCCCGAGCGCCCACATGCCTAGCACGTGAGGCGCTAGCGCCTTAGCGCTCGAGAGCCCACATGCCTGGCACGTGAGGCGCTAGTGTCCAAAGCGCTAGTGCCCTCGCGTCCAAAGTGCCAGCGCCCAGGGCGACAGCGCCAGCGCCCGAGCACCCAAGCGTCCGCGTGCCGCGCACGTGAGGCGCTTGAGCTTTTTCCCACGCATCATTTGGATGCCTTTTCCCTTACACACACACACACACTTACACACACATACTCTACAACACTGTTCCCGTTAGAAAAAAAATTTCTAACGGGGCACTGCTCCGCACACCGCAAGGGGGCTGCTAGCTGTTCATATCAGATTTTTGCATTTTTATATCTCCCATTCTTAATCACATTACATATAAATAGGTGCTTTTGATCCATGTCTGCTAAATAGTTGTAGGTTACAGGTTCTCAGATCGTTACAGTGAAATTCATGAAAAGACGCTACAAATGTGAGACTGCGACCAACAAATAGATGAATCTGTTTGATACCGCCTACAGTTTAAGCAACAAATGAAAATCAATGAACAGTTCGATTGCACAAAGTACGAGGGCAGCACAAGATTCAAGACTTCAACACGAAGCTAACGGTAAAAGTCCACAAATTCTGCACAGTTGGAAATCTGGAAGAAAGTAGAAAAGAGTCTGAAGAACCAAATAAAGAAAACAGGAGAAAAAGGCAACATGAAGCAACCCTGGAAAAACGAGCCAAAGATCCTTCAAGATGGCCGCAGAACCTCGGCCAAACAAGGCTTCTGGCCGCGGTTCCGCGGCCGTGCAGTGCACGTATCGGTGCAAAGTGCCGGTGGTGTCGGTGCTTTGACCCGGCTTTCTTAGGGTAGTATTGTAATTTCAGATGTGGATCAGATGTAAACCCTAGGGTTTCTCCTATCTATAAATAGGAAATCCTACAGCCTCTTTTGGGGTGTGTCTCTTTTGGGTGCCTCTTTTGAGATGCCTCTTTTTATTTTCTAGATTAAATTTTAATTTCCTTGTAATCGTCAAGAGGTCATCAATAAAGGTATTTTTTTATCTCGCATTCTTTTTATCCGAATTTTATTTTTCTGCAATTTTTTATCTGTCTTTATTTATCTGCAAGTTAATTAGGTTATTAAAAGAAAATTATAAAAATGAATTTCATCGTAACATCCCTAATGAGTGAGTAATTCCTCACTTGTTAGGGTTAGGATAGGGAAGGTTTGAGAGAAGGAAATCTCTCTCTCTCCTTTCTTTGCCCAAATAATTTTATTTAAAGGACCCTCTTTAAATCAACCACACACCGCTCACTACGGCACCCTATCCTACAAGATAGTGGTGATTCTCTAGTTAGACCGGTTGTGGTTGAATTAACCAGAGGTTAGAAATAAGAGCCAAGAACAGACGGACAAGGACCAAAGGGAAGAAACTTAGTTTCTTCCTGGTTGTGCTAATCCCCGTTGTTGACTATTACCCTAACACCTATATTCTTAATTAGGGCATTGATAGAAGAGAGAAGAATCCCTTTTTCGAATTAGCCTAATCCTAACCCTAGCAAGCCTTTTAATCAATTTAATCTCATTCTTAGATCGTAAAACAAAACCCGACTTGATCGGATTAACTCGTTAGAATATAAAGAAAAGGAATCCATCTCCCTGTGGACTGACCCGTACTCAACCGGTTAGCTACCAAGCGAAACCGTTATTGATTGCGGTATATTCTTAACTTTGATTTTAAAACGCACGTATACGCAAAACAGCTCTCTCAATCAAATGGCGCCGTTGCCGGGGAGACGGTAGTCTCTTTCTTTGTGTAATTTCGGGTTAAAAAAATAAAAAAAATAAAAAAATTTAAAAATTGAAAAAATTTTAAAACAAAAAAAATAAAATAAAATAAAAAAATCATCTTGTTCTTTTTGAGAGGTATTGTGTGAATTGCGCAGGAAAAGAAGATGGACGGATTCAGATATGGAAAAAACCCAGTGAACAAATCAATAAACAGAAAATCTGAACAGACAGAGGAGAATCATAACAACAAACAGAAAATTTTTGGAGATCCAAACTAACAGAACCACCGCGGAACCGCGGCGGATATATGCAGTTGACCGCGGCCAGTGACATCAGCATCCCAAAATTCTCTGTAAGTAATTTTGTCCTCTCTTCTACCCTCTGAACTCCACTGAAAAATTTTCCTGCAGGGTTCTTTGCGCAAAATTTTTCTTCCTCTCCAATAAATTGTTTTTGTGCAGGATTCTTTGCGCTGCCAAATAATTTTTTTTTCTGCAAGTGTTTCAGATTTTGTGTGTTTAATGCTTTGCATTTTTAAAACGGACTTTTAAGGGGCTATAACACCAATCAAGATTGGGTGGGGAATTCATTACCCTTCCTAGGACCCCAAAAATCCCCAAAAGCATATGCATCAACTCTCGAGTTAATTAAAAAATATTTAGACTCAGCCAATAAGGACTGTCACGCTCATTAGGACAAAGGAAGGTTGTGGGCAATCGGTCGTTTATCTAAACCTGACTTTGTGGTGCCTAGGCTAGACAAGTGGGAAAGGTAATTTTAAAAGGCCCGTCTCACGGTGATTCGTGAGCGGATCCCTCCTTTCTTTACTTGTGCTTACCTGGCCACAATTGGCGGTGAGGCGATTTGAGGAATATCTCACAACTTGCTCTTTGGAACAGTTAGGAGCAGTCTAGTTGACTTAGGAGACCCTAGCTCTAGGCTTGATTGTGCATGTATAAACTGTGATTGTTTGAAATTGTGCCGTAGTTCTGTACAAATTTTTGCAAAACTCTTTCTAAAAAAAACACTTTCAAAAATTTCAAAACTCCAAAAACAAACAATTTTTTAAAAATAAATTTAAAAAAAAGGAAATAAAATAAAAATAAAAAATCATCACATTCTTTTTCTTCTCCTTTCTCACATCATGGGTACCCCACCTTGCAAAACTCTTGCCGAACTTTGGTACCCTCAACCAGACATTACTTCCTACGCGCATTGTTTTGGTCGAATTTCGGACGACCCCTCCATGCCCAAAATTTATTTGAAAGATCGAATAGACGCGTCTAGGAGAAATAGTTGGACTCCGCAATCCACTTTGTATCAACCGTTTCAATCTTCACCACTTTCTTACGTTGATACCCCTTTTGAGAGTCCGGTGGTAACTCCGAAACCCATGTCTATTGCTGTACATATTGAACAATCTCATAGCCGATCTTTCACTCCTTTCAACACTTCCAGTTCTTGGGATCAACAATTTCATTCACCTTTTTATCCAAATGTTGATCCTAATACCGTCTAATCATTCAATTCCTATCCATCTTACCCAACTGTTGCACCTTCCCTAGACATTGCTTCTACAAAGACATTTGGGAGTTTCCAGAATCCAAACAACTTTGAATCTTTTACTGAAACCCCTTCACAACCCATGTCTAGTCTGGAACAGTCGTTGGAATATTTTATGGTAATGTCAAGACAACATATGATGGATCTGAATGCGTCCATGGCCACCCTTATACAACCTAGTGACCCGGTAGCTAGTTTCCAACTAGCTCCAAATTTTCCAATGTATGATGAGGCGGTTGGAAAGATTGAGAATTTGAGTGGTGAGAGTGAGCTGTACACACTTCCAAATCAAACCTACCCATCCCCAATTGAATCCCATAACTCCGGTTTTGAATGTCTATCAAGTGTTCCAAATGATTCACCAGTTGAAGATAAAACGTCTAATGAGTTGTGCGACTTTGTAGTGTTTGATTTACCTGATTGTGAAGGGTCTCTTTCGAGTGAAATCACCACCAGTCCTTTTGACCTCTACACCTCCACGATAGAACCTGAATTGATTAATATCCATGCTTTTGTTGAGGTGTCTGAGAAAATTAATTTTCACTTGATCGAGGATATTGACGCTGGGAATATTTTGGATGATGAACCCGCAGATTTGACTGAGTTTCTCTCTCCAATTCATCATCCCGAGTCATTAACTGTTTTTCCCGAACTTCATATGCGTCTTGATTTTGATGAGAATTGCATGGATAAGCTAAATTTTGAGGAGAGTATTGAGGAAATTATTGAGGATGAAGCAGTTTTACTTGAGGAGTCAGATTTTCCAATTCATTCTATCCCTTTCATTGACTGCGCACACCCTCCTGAATCTTTAACCGATACCCTTCCTCAATCACTTCCCTCCATTCTCGTTCTGACTTTGCAAGAAACTGTTACACTTCCATTTTCAATATCTGGTTTACCAAGTTCAACGTACCCATATTTTCTCACGAATCTTGTGGGATTTGACCTCATTTCTCAGTGGGTTGATAGATTAGCACAATCGTTTTTTACACATCGGTCATTACAAATTGTGCTAATTTATACACTCCATTTGCACCCTCAAGTTCGTATTCCACTTCTTTCTCCCACTTTCTCTGGTTCTTCTTCTAATCTTCCTGTAATGATAGCGATTGTTAATGAATCACAATACGATATTTTGAGTTCGATAATGCTAGAAAAACAACTTGATTTAGAATCTTTTGAAAATAAGGTAAATGAGCCTTACGACTATCCTACCTTCATAATTTTTGAAAAATCAAGTGTGTTGAATTCTGGCGTGACACTTATTAACATTAAAACGTTCAATCGGACCATCGATGGAAGTTTTGAAGATATTTTCTCCGACGAACTCACATTCCTAAACGACACAGATTTTGTGATTAATCAACCTCCATCTGAAGAAGTCGAACTACCACCATTTCTTTTTCCCTTCCTCCATTCTCCTCCTCCACCGAGATCGTATACTGCTTTTATTTCCACACGTTCTCGTATGTTTCTCATTTCTTTTCTCTACACTCCATTCTTTCACCAACCACACCATTATAACGATAAAATTTTAGAATGGTTGGTGCTAACCTTTGGCCTGTGTAAGGCCTTGTGTAGCTTGATACTGTGTTTTTCTCCCCCCTAACTCTGAACTTTAACGCTTAAACAGTGGAAACACTGTTTCACTTAAGTTTGGGGGGCCTTTTTGTGTATATATATTTTGTTTTCTTTTTCTGTTAATAATTAAAAAAAAAATACAAACATGAGAGTGCCGACAATTTTGATCCTCTTGGTGTAGCTTGACAGTGAGGACACTGTCAAGTTTAAGTTTGGGGGTGTGCTCGGTAAGCTTTCTTCCTTCGCATTCATATGTATAATTTTGCATTTGCATACTTATTTTAAAACCCATAAAAATTGAAATTTTTTAAAAATTATAAAAATTGAAAAGTTCAACTTTGGCCATATTTGACTTAAGTTCAACATGACGGTTGAATAGTAGGGAAAAACTAGATCCTAAACTTAGTAAACTAAAAACCCTAAAAATAACCTTTCTTAAAGTTTAACTGTAGAAAATATATGTCCTTTTAGTTTATTTAGAAATAGGCAAATTTTGAGTTCAGTTCTTGGGCTAAGTCAAAATAAGGGAAGAGTATTGAATTTTTATTTGAAGTGTAAGTCTGAAAAATAATTCTGAACCTTAAGTCTAAATTCTGAAAATATATACGCTACAATTAGCACATACACGCACCTTGAAACTTGGGATAGTAGAGAATACCTTGAAATGCTCTTGTCTAAAATCCTTAATATAAAAAAAAATTAAAGTATAAGTGTGAAATAAGAGAAATAAAAAAAAACGAACACTGGTTTTGTAATTACTTAAGGCTGCGTAAAATAAAAAAAAGATATATAGCGAGGGTGCTTTATCACCTAGTGCCTTAGACCAACTGGTTTGGGAGTCACTGCTAAAGCCTTAGGTATTGCAAGACGAGGAATTACGCCTAAATGCACAAGCACATTTTGTAATCGGTCGTCTAGTAGCTCAAGAAGTATTAACGGTCGCATGAAGAATGTGTGAGCAATTTCATATAAAATTCACCAACTAAAAGTATTTTGGAAAATGGACAAGAGTATGATAGCTAGAATTGAATTTCCAAGTGTAGGGGTGATACACACACACATGTAGGGGTATATGATTGGGGTTTAGATGAGAGATAGGAATGAAAGATAGGGCTTACACCTTCAGTAGAGATGATAAAAATTCCTAAGCTGAGATGGAACCTTTGAAGAAAATTCCAAAGATGCTAAAAGCTAAATAAATTTACAGAACATATACGATCTTAAGTTAAATGATAAGTGAGTGTGAAAAATACGGGTTGATGATTTCTGAGTTGAAGATAATAGAATTTCTTGCTAGAATACCGAATTGAAGAATGAAAGTCAACATGCCAAATTGATCGGATTTTATGGGTAGTATCCGTTGAAAATCCTTAGGAGACAATACTCCTCCTACTAGGGACACCTAGAGGTTTAACGGCTTGTTGCACAAGCTCAGTGCAATCGCGATTCCCTGCGAAAGTGAGGTTAGGATTTTTCGAGAATAAAATTGGTTTTGCTCGGGACGAGCAAAAGATAAGTTTGGGGTATTTGTTCATATCAGATTTTTGCATTTTTATATCACCCATTCTTAATCACATTACATATAAATAGGTGCTTTTGATCCATGTCTGCTAAATAGTTGCAGGTTACAGGTTCTCAGATCGTTCCAGTGAAATTCATGAAAAGACGCTACAAATGTGAGACTACGACCAACAAATAGATGAATCTGTTTGATGCCGCCTACGGTTTAAGGAACAAATGAAAATCAATGAACAGTTCGATTGCACAAAGTACGAGGGAAGCACAAGATTCAAGACTTCAACACGAAGCTAACGGTAAAAGTCCACAAATTCTGCACTGTTGGAAATCTGGAAAAAGTAGAAAAGAGTCTTAAGAACGAAATGAAGAAAACACGGCCAAACAAGGCTTCTGGCCGCGGTTCTGCGGCCGTGCAGTGCACGTGTCGGTGCAAAGTGTCGGTTGTGTCGGTGCTTTGACCCGGCTTTCTTAGGGTAGTATTGTAATTTCAGATGTGGATCAGATGTAAACCCTAGGGTTTCTCCTATCTATAAATAGGAAAGCCTACAACCTCTTTTGGGGTGTGCCTCTTTTGGGTGCCTCTTTTGAGATGCCTCTTTTTATTTTCTAGATTAAATTTTAATTTCCTTGTAATCGTCAAGAGATCATCAATAAAGGTATTTTTTATCTCGCATTCTTTTTATCCGAATTTTATTTTTCTGCAATTTTTTATTTGTCTCTATTTATCTGCAAGTTAATTAGGTTATTAAAAGAAAATTATAAAAATGAATTTCATCGTAACATCCCTAATGAGTGAGTAATTCCTCACTTGTTAGGGTTAGGATAGGGAAGGTTTGAGAGAAGGAAATCTCTCTCCCTCCTTTCTTTGCCTAAATAATTTTATTTAAAGGGCTCTCTTTAAATCAACCACACACCGCTCATTACGGCACCCTATCCTACAAGATAGTGGTGATTCCCTAGTTAGACCGGTTGTGGTTGAATTAACCAGAGGTTAGGGCTAAGAGCCAAGAACGGACGGACAAGGACCAAAGGGAAGAAACTTAGTTTCTTCCTGATCGTGCTAATTCCCGTTGTTGACTATTATCCTAACACCTATATTCTTAATTAGGGCATTGATAAAAGCGAAAAGAATCCCTTTTTCGAATTAGCCTAATCCTAACCCTAGCAAGCCTTTTAATCAATTTAATCTCATTCTTAGATCGTAAAACAAAACCCGACTTGATCGGATTAACTCGTTAGAACATAAAGAAAAGGAATCCATCTCCCTGTGGACCGACCCGTACTCAACCGGCTAGCTACCAAGAGACACCGTTATTGATTGCGGTATATTCTTAACTTTGATTTTAAAATGCACGCATACGCAAAACAGCTCTCTCAATCACTAGCCCCCTTGACCCCCAGCCCGCTATCCGGGTAGTGGGACCCCCGTAAAAACTCTGCGGGGCCCCCGATATATCCAAAACCCCTCCAAAACACAACACTGCATATTGAGTTCGCATGACCAGTTTGACCCCGTCAATCGGATGTTCTCTCGCTCCAAAGGCGAGGGGTAATTAACGGCAGCTTAGTCCGCGGTTGCCGGAGATTCGGATCCCCACAATCAATAAACCCCAGCCTACCCTAGGCAGGGGGAATCTGTAATGCGCCTGACAGGCGCATGCGCATTCCCATCTCAATGGGGTGACGAAAAACACCCTACAGATTCTGGCACGCCCGGTGGGACCAATCTCTCCTCCCATATTTCGGGTTAAACATTCATGCGAACTCAATCAATATACATATCTATATTTATACTAAAATAATGCTCTTTCATGCAGTTTTCCAAGCAATCAATTTTCAACAATACCTCCAAAGATGAACTCAACTCCTATCTCCTACACAATGAAGATGGACGTCAGGACAGTCCTCCCGGCCAGTCTCGGGCGATATTGGGAGGAGCCGCCGCTACCACTTGGCTCTATTATGTTCGTGTCAGCTAACGCCGTCCCTGCTCTTCAAGCTCCGGTAACTGACAAACCGGCCTCGAAAGGCAAGATGCCAAATGTGGTGGTCTCGAGGGTGCCCCAACCCAGACGCGAGTCGGTGTTCAAACGGCTCTCCATGGCCCCAGCTGGGGGCAAAGCCGTCAGAACAAAAGAAGTTGCCAGACGTCGCTGGCAAGCCCAGACGATACCTTCGATGGACACACGGGCGGATGTCTTCTCAAGCCTCCCCATCACTCAGCCTATGGCGGTTTCCCGAAGAGCAGAAGTCTGCCAAGCGCTCAAGGCACAGAAGCTGAGGCATAAGCGGCTCAGATATAGAGCCAACAAAAGGGCTAGGGCTCTGGCCATGTTAAAATTTATGAATTTCCTAAGTCCGGACCGCTCCGCGAAACCAGCTGCCAGCGATGAAAGAATGGATGAATGTGTTATCCACACCGTCTACATGGTGAGCACGCGTCCCAGCGACAACCTTCGCAGCAAGCAAGGATGGGGCCACCGCATCTCAAATCCAATTTGGTGTGAATATGGCTGCCACATTCCAAGACCAGCCTCCTCTGGAAGGTAATGAAGACCCTTCCAGTGAGGCTGATAAGCAGAGACAGCCCTCGGTTCATGAGGAGTCAAGCTCGGAAAGAGAAGATGAGCCAATCTTCCATCCCAAGAACGCAGAGCAGCAACTTCTCCAAGAGCTCCGAAAACAGCTCAGAAGCAAAGACAAGGAGATGGCCAAGCTCTACTCAAAAATTGACGACTTGACAAACGTCGTCTTACAGCTCATGGCCCAACTTGCCTCTCAGCCGCCCAATCAGGCGCATGGCTCTGCTCATGAACTGGGAAACAGTGTCCCGAAACAGCCGACGCCTGTTCCCTCAAATCCAAAAGTGGGCGGACCGCATGAAAATCAGTCGCATCCTACCTCGGGAAATGTCTTGGCTACCGATGACAATAGCCCGCTAACTCAAGATCAAATCATGGATTTGGTTGCCAACAAAGTCAAAACATTGGTAGCTGAAGACGAAGCGCAAAAAGATGTTAGCAGTAGCGGGAGACCATATCCTGCTCAGTATGATCTGGTAGAATTTCTCAGCGGCTATGTCATCCCTAAATTCGGAAGATTTGACGGGACGAGAAATGCGAATCAGCACATCGCCCACTTCAAAGCCTCATGCGGGAATACTGGGGGCAATGATGCGCTTCTCCTCCCCCAGTTCGTTAATAGCCTGACCGATGTCGCTTTCAACTGGTATGCGAGCATACCGGATGGCTCCATTACTACTTTTGTCCAAATGGAATCTTTGTTTCGACAAAGGTTCATGAGTGTTAGTGATAAGATCACCATCGCCGACCTCGTAAAGACCAAGCCAAAGAACAACGAAAGCGGCATGGATTTTATAACCCGATGGTGCAATCTCTCCATCAAATATGAACCGCCGATAGAGCAGGACCAATCTGTCAGTCTCCTCGTCGGAAATCTTAATAATTGGATGGCCCCGTTTCTATGCACCGCGGGTCTCAAAACATTCCAAGAGCTGACCAGGAAAGTTCAGATGTTGGAACGCTCAAAACAGGAGTCCTCCTCTGGCTCCCAAAATAACAATAGGTCCTGGAGAAATCGAAAGGACGAAAATCGCAAAGGCGGAAATTCCAACGATAATGAATCTTTCAACACTTCGGCTAACCGAAATGAGCGAAGGATGAGCGGGCTTAATTCCAACCAGCCCCGGAGGCCAGTGTTCAGAGAGGGAGGAGAATCTCCACTGAAAGAGAAGCTGGATAAGGTCTATTCCTTCAGAAGGGATAAAATCTGTAAAATATTCAAAGACGCCTTGAGGAACGGTCTACAACTGCCAGAGTCAAAAAGTTCGCAGGAAGCGCATATGACCGACGACCCCAAATACTGCCCCTATCACAGAGTGATAGGTCATTCCATTGAGGACTGCTTCGTCTTCAAAGATTGGGTCGAAAAGCTATACAAGACAGGAGAGATAGAACTGTCCAAAGGCGTGTAAACAAACAGTAAAGCCGCGACCGCCAATTTTATACAAACGGAGACCGATGTTCTTCGTGAAACTGATTCTCTCAGACATATGCCTTTCTCTGAAATCAATCGACCACCACGTAATTAAACTGGGAATAATCGACCTCTAAGTCGTTAAAATGGGGATGTAAAAATGTGTAAATAAAACAAAATAATAATAATAATAAAATACCGAAATGATGGGGCAACTCGCAATAAAAATCAGCGAGTAAAAATAAAGATGAAAAATAATGCCGAAATAATGGGGCAACCGCGAATAAAAAGCCGAAATGATAGGGCAATCACGACCTTCGCGATAAGAAAAGCTGAAATGATAGAGCAATAGTGGTAAAAAAACGGCGAATGATGAGTCACTCCTGGTGCCATATTCCAGTGCAGCGATGCAGACGCCAACAAAATTCCAAACTCAAATCCCAAATGGCGAATGCTGAGTCTCTCCTGGTACTATATTCCAGTGCAGCGATGCAGACGCCAACCAAATTCCAAACCCCATACCCCAAACGACGAATGATGAGTCGCTCCTGGTACCATATTCCAGTGCAGCGATGCAGACGTGTTCAGTTGATAAAACTGCACATTTGTATTACATTTTTCCTACCATTTTCATATTAAAAAAGTACTTTATTATAATATATTATACATATGGGGGTTTATGTGTAAAAACATTATTTTCCATGTGTTAATATATTTTAATTAGTATTTGGTAGGAAAATATATGCAAATAAATCTATTGACCAAATCCTAGTAGAACTAAGCCTACTAAATATTATTTGAGATTATTGTGCAGAATTTTCCAAGTTGTTATGCGGAATTTATCAAACAAATCAAGTTGTTGAAGAAAACTTGCCAAATTAAGAAGCAAAACTTGGAGACCAAGTCTGGAAGCAACCGAGAGAAGATTTCTGAATTATGAAGGTGCCTAGGATTGCCACATGTCCCAAAGATAGAGCCCCAGAAAAATGATGAAATGATCTTCACCATTGGCCGCGGAACTGCGGCCAAACCCCCCTGTTGGCCGCGGATCCGCGGCAATCTAGAGAGATCTTTTGCTACAATTTTGGGAGATCAATCACTGCTGAATTTTACCAAGTTTCCAACGTAAAGATTCTGGCTTTGCACTATAAAAGGGCACCGAGAGCCTCTTGGAAAAGTTATCAAGCCGAAGAGATCACGAAGCCCCTGACGCTCACGCATCCAAGCTGATCATCAACTGTTCATCTACCTCCTTAGGAAAGATCGAGAAGCAACTAGTTTGTAACCATTTTCTACGGAATAAAAGTGTAGATTGTTCAGTTGATTAATACAACAACAACAACAACAACTGAGCCTTTTATCCCAAGCATAAGGGGTAGGCTACATGAACCAACATGAGAATCACGCCGGGTCCAACACATGAATCCTCTGTCTCCACTCACTTCTATCGAACAATATACTTTCATTGAGTCATTTGGCAACCATATCATTTCGTATCACCTCCATCCATGTTTTCTTCGGTCTCCCTTTTGCCCTTTTGCCATTACCCATATCGAGAGTATCTATTCGTCGAACCGGTGCTTCCATAGGTCTGCGTCGCACATGACCAAACCATCTAAGCCGGTTTTCCCGCATCTTCTCCTCCACGGGTGCTACACCAACTTTTGCATGGATATTCTCATTTCGTACCTTGTCTTTTCTAGTGTTACCGCACATCCAACGAAGCATGCGCATCTCCGCTACGTGCATCTTCTGTGTATGATGCTTCTTAGGAGCCCAGCATTCTGTACCATATAATAAGGCAGGCCGAATAGCGCTCCGATAAAACTTCCCTTTCAATTTTAACGGAAAGTTACAATCACACAAAATCCCTGCTGCACTCCTCCATTTCAACCAACCAGCTTGGATCCTTTGATTAACATCACTATCGATCTCCCCATTCCTTTGGATGATGGAACCTAGATATCTAAACTTGTTCAGTTGATTAATAAAGGTAGTTATTTTATTTAATTCTTTTTGCACTTTACATTATGTTTTCCCTCTCTGTCTTTTCATCTTCTTTTTCCTACATGCACGAGTAATTCTCCACTTGTTAGGGTTCGTAGGATTAGGGTAGGCTAATGGACGATGAAAATAATTAAACCATTTTTAAGTCCTATAAAGTTTAGGAACTTTATCAAAATAATCATTAACATCCTAATCGGGCGCGCTAGCAATTCTTAGCTAGTTCCGACCGCGATTAGAGATTAGATTAATGATTGTTTTGGTAAAGGCTAGATATGAACGGAGTTCCGTGTCGAGATAAGGGTTAAGAGTGGGATTCCTTTTCCCTCCAGAAACCCTAATCTACAAGCATCACCGTCGTTCTAGTTCTAAACTATTAATGGACAAAAAGGGTAACTTTTAATTAATCGTCCATAACTACTAAATCCTAACGGACCCTACAAGCCCCTTGTTATATTAACTACATCCTTAAGATAATCTAGATCTATATTTTACATTCTTGTTTAACGTAGATCTAGAAACCATTCTATAAAACTTTTTATCCTTCCTCTCTTTCTCAACACATCTAAAGTAAAAGTAAAAGGTTCCACGTTTTCCAGAGGACGACCCGTACTCATCTCGGTCTAGCTACGTGCGACACCGTTATTGATTGCGGTTAAACTACAAACACACACTCTTTCGTATCAATCAAATGGCGCCGTTGCCGGGGATACGTGCGTAATTTTTTATTCTTACTATTTGTGTTGAATTCTTAGACGATTCATATCATTATTAAAACAAAACTGCAAATTGCATATTTAACGATTTGTGTGTGAATTTTGCGAGGAAATCTGGAGTCACGGACTTGAGGAAACAGGAGATCTAGGGTTCTGAACTTCTCTGGTATCTTTCTTAACTCCTTCTCTCTCCTCTCAAATCCAATAAAATCTATCTTCTGCAGGATTCTTTGCAAAATCGCGCCGCTCAAAAAATCTTTTTGCAAAAGTTTTGTGATTGGTTTTGTTTTGCATATTTTAATACGAACTTTAAGGGGCAAAGACCAAATCAAGATTAGGTGGGGATTTCATCACCCTTCCTAGGCCCCACAAATCACAAACCGAGCATCTGCATCAACTCTACAATAATTTAAAAAATATCTAGACTAAGGACTGTCGCGCTCAATAAGGACAGAGGAAGGTCGTGGGTAATCTATCGTTTATCCGCATTACTTTTGTAGTGCATAGGCAAGTGTGTCAAAGGCTAGTGGTTTTTAATTAGGCCCACTACTGTGGTTCCTTCCCACTTATCTGGCACTTACCTGGCTACATGGGTAGTACGGAGGCGGTAGAGGATTGATCCTGCGGCTTGTCCTTTGAAAGTCTAGGAGCGGTCTAGAGACTGGACCTAGGTGACCTTAGTTCTAGGGTTGCTTGTGCATCTTAGGGAGATTTGTCTTGAGTCCCACTTTTCAAAACAAGCCAATTTTAAATCACACACACGCTGCCACTTGCACTAAACCCGCTTAGTGCATGCTCGGCTGGACACGGGATCCTAGTGCCCGTCTCGTCCGCGTTCCTGCTATCGACGCCGAAGTCGGTACTTCTTCATCTTCTTTTCCCCCACCATACACCACGACCGAGATGGACGGCATTCCATCAAATTATAACACCACGCTGCCACCGCCCGAAGGTGCGCAGAATTCTCCGCGCATTTCTCTCCAAGAGAGATGCTATCCTATCCGTGGTCCTCTTCTCACTTATCTATCTCTTCCACCACCTAACGGGGATAATTTCGAAATTAAACCCCACTACATCAATCTGCTGCCCAAATTTCATGGGCTTGAGTCGGAAGACGCGTACGTTTTCATCACCAAATTCGAAAACGTATGCGCAATGATGGGTACTTCACAATTGACTTTAGATGCTATGCGCTTACGTCTTCTCCCATTCACACTGTGCGACTCGGCAGAAAAATGGCTTTACAATACCGCCGCACACTCTATCACTAATTGGGATGAATTTGTTATAGCATTTCTTAAGAAGTTTTACCCAAACCATAAAACTGCACGTGTTAGGAGCGAGATCAACCAGTTCACCCAGCTTCCTAATGAACCATTTTGGAAGTGCTTTGAACGTTTCAAAGATCTGCTTGTCCAATGCCCCCATCACGGAATACAAAGATGGGATTTATGTCAGATTATATATGGGGGCATTAATCCAGCGACGAAGCAGATGCTTGAAATAATGTGTCAATGCAATTTCATGTCTAAAGATGACGGTGAAGCTTGGAAGTATCTGGAAGACCTCGCTGAACACACTTTGCAGTGGAAAAGCGTAAGACCACCTTCAACTAAGGGAGGTATTCACCAGCTCGATATTTCTATCGCAGTGAAAGCCGAAATGGCAGCGATACAGAAGAAACTCGACGCTATTGAGAACAAATTCTCATCATTCTCCCTAAATCAGGTCACGCTTCCTAAGACCGTCTGTGGTTGCTGTTCGGATCCTTCACACTTAACGGAAGAATGTCCTATGAATGCATCGTTTCAAGCTAATGCTGCTTTTCAGCAGCGACCTAGAAATGACGCTTATTCTTCCACGTACAATCAAGGATGGAGGAATCATCCTAACTTTGCTTGGAATCAAAACCAACAAAGCAATTATCAAAGACTTCCTCCACAGCAATCACAACCACAGAATCAGCCCCCCTTTCAGTCACAGAATTTCCAAAATCCAGCCAACAATTCTACACGACAAGTGGCCGGTACTGACAACTCACTTGCACAAACTTTGGATATGTTCATGAAACAATCCATGCAAATTTCGGCTGAGATGAGGTCTTCTATTGATACCATAACGAAAAACTCCGCCTCCCATGGTGAGAGTATTAAATCATTAGAAAACCAAATCGCACAGTTAAACGCCGCAATGAGTGCGAGAGAGAAAGGGAAACTCCCATCTCAACCCCTACCGAATCCTGGCCATTCACAAAATCATAATGTGAATGCCGTTACTACGTTGAGATCGGAGAGAGAGCTGAATAACCGAGTGGGTGAGCAATGTGATGATAGTGACACCCATGATACCCCAGCTTTTTCTTCTTTCCCTAATTCGTCTAGTCTCCCACCTTCACCCGAGCCTATTCTTCGTTTTCCCCAAGGCTCGAACCCTTCGCCCATTTCGCTAAATCTATCTAAGTCGATTCCCACTCCAATTTTGGGATCGAATCCATCCCCACAGTCTTCTCCACAAACGTTGGACCCAAAACTTATTGATAAAGCACCTTATCCAAACAGGTTAAGGGGCAACAGACCAAGTCCATAAATGGAGAAGATTGTGGAAATTTTTAAGCAAGTTAACATAAACATTCCTCTCCTAGATGCTATTCAACAAGTTCCGTCATATGCAAAAATCTTAAAGGACTTGTGCACTAGGAAGAGAAAAGTTCAAGTACCTAAAAAAGTTTTCCTTGCGAGTAATGTGAGCACAGCTTTTACACAACAACTACCCAAGAAACGAAAGGACCCCGGAAGTCCTACAATTTCAATTTCTATTGGGGGTAAAAATATCAATCGTTCTCTACTCGATCTAGGTGCTAGTGTTAACTTGCTTCCGTATTCTGTTTATGAGCAATTAGGGATCGGAGAGTTAAAACCTGCGCATTGCTCTCTTCAGATGGCCGATCGATCTATCACCCAACCTAGGGGTGAGCTAGAGGATGTGTTAATTAAAGTCGGGGAATTCATATTTCCCGTAGATTTTATCGTTATAGATACACAACCTGTGGCAAACCCACGCAATCAAATCCCGGTGATACTCGGTCGACCCTTTTTGGCCACTTCCAACGCAGTAATCAATTGTAGAAACGGCTCTATGACCCTATCCTTTGGAAAGAAGTCAATTGAGCTTAACATTTACAAGTTGAGAAGTGAACCCTCCGAAACCTATGCTCATGTGTGTTCTGTCGAATTAATGGATGTCGACAGCAGCGAATTTGATCAACCTCATAATTCTGACTCTTTTCATATGTTGTTGCTTGATACGGACTCTCCCACCGAGTTGTCCGAGTCAACATCTAACGCTGATGAGGAACTGTCTATAGAGTCTGACGATCACCCTGTTTTTCCTGATAACATTATTCTTCGGGGTATCGATGAAAGATTTGAGGAAATTTTCGCTGATGAACTCGCATTTTTACAAGACACGGGTGTTGAGATGAATCAACTCCAAGATGAAGAAATTGGACCTCCACCCCTTCTTTTGGACAATCATGACAATGCGAGTAATCCATCATTACTATCACTGTGTCGTCTCTCCAAATTGAGACGCAATCCTTTTCCATTACACCTCTTATCACCTCCCCACTTCTTCTTGTCGAAAGGTGACATGTTCTTCCACCAACCTTGGTGCTTCATCGATAAAATTTTTGAATGGTTGGTGTTGACCTTCGGTCTTTGCAAAGCTTGGCATTGACCAATAACCTTGACCCCCTCGTGTGATTTTAAAAGATTAAAATTGTTTAAGTTTGGGGGGGTGGTATGTTTTGGCTCTTGAAAGAAAATGATTTTTACAAAATTGTGAGCATAAAATAAGTTTGGGGGAGGATTTTCACTTTCATATATTCTTGCCCCCATTAATAATTTCCTCCCAAGTCTACAGGTTTTTGAGCTTAACGGATGACATCAGTGAGGACACTGCTGTAAACAGGTTTGGGGGAGGTTTGTGCTTATTTACGTATCAATTTGCATCATACTTTGCATAAGCACAACATTTTTAGAAATTTCAAAAAATTTCTTTTATAACAAAAGAGTAGAAAGTGAAAAATTACATCCAAAAGATAGGAATAGTTTAAGAAAACCAAGAAAATTAGAAATTTTCTTAAACGAACTAGTAATAAGTAGTTATGAGCTGTTGTCCCAAGGGTTTGTAAGATGAAGGAAGTCACTAATCTGAGGATAAAAATAAGTCTGAAAAATAGTTTCTATTCTGGAAGCCAAATATTTGAATGTTGATACCCTACTATATGCACTTACACACGTCTTGAAACTCGGGATAGTAGAGGATACCTTGAAATGCTCTTGTCTAAAAGCCAAAGTATGAAGGAATTGAAAAAAAAAATGAAGAAAATATAAAAATGGTGAAAAGAAAAATGAACACTGGTTTTGTTATCGCCAAGGCAGCAATAAAAAAATATAGCGAGGGTGCCTCTTCACCTAGTGCCCTAAGACCAACTGGTCTGGGAGTCACTGCTAAGCCTTAGGTGGTGCAAGACGAGGAAAATATTATCACCTAATCAGCAAGCACATGAGTAATCGGTTGGTTAGTACCTCAAGAAGTATTAACGGTCGCATGAAAATGTGTGAGCAAATCTAAATATTCATTAAGTTAAAAAGTACTGAGGTAGATGGACAAGAGTATAATAGCTTGAATTGAATTCTCCGAGTGTAGGGATGTTCTTTACACACACGTGGGGTTATATGATCAATGTTTGGATGAAAGGTAGGAATGAAGAATAAAGACGATGTTTTATTGAGGGATGATGTGATTTCTAACATTTTTCATGACTATTAAGATAGGGCTCATGACAACTGAAAAACTAGTGTAGTTGGAGACTCTTATTTTCAAAGTCTTTCTTTTATGGTTCTTATCTTTATATGTAAATATCACCATCTCTTTTTTGTTATAGGATTTTGTGGGTGTAATCCGCTGAAAACCCTCAGGAGACAACACTCCTCCTACTAGGGACACCTAGAGGTTTAACGGCTTGTTGCACGTGCTCAGTGCAATCGTGTCTGCCTACGAAAGTGTGCTTAGTTTTATCCTTTCTTTTTCTCCTCTTGAATAAACTAGTTTGCTCGGGACGATCAAAGATAAGTTTGGGGGTATTTGTTCAGTTGATAAAACTGCACATTTGTATTATATTTTTCCTACCATTTTCATATTAAAAAAGTACTTTATTATAATATATTATACATATGGGGGTTTATGTGTAAAAACATTATTTTCCATGTGTTAATATATTTTAATTAGTATTTGGTAGGAAAATGTATGCAAATAAATCTATTGACCAAATCCTAGTAGAACTAAGCCTACTAAATATTATTTGAGATTATTGTGCAGAATTTTCCAAGTTGTTATGCGGAATTTATCAAACAAATCAAGTTGTTGAAGAAAACTTGCCAAATTAAGAAGCAAAACTTGGCGACAAAGTCTGGAAGCAACCGAGAGAAGATTTCTGAATTATGAAGGTGCCTAGGATTGCCACATGTCCCAAAGATAGAGCCCCAGAAAAATGATGAAATGATCTTCACCATTGGCCGCGGAACCGCGGCCAAACCCCCCTGTTGGCCGCGGATCCGCGGCAATCTAGAGAGATCTTTTGCTACAATTTTGGGAGATCAATCACTGCTGAATTTTACCAAGTTTCCAACGTAAAGATTCTGGCTTTGCAATATAAAAGGGCACCGAGAGCCTCTTGGAAAAGTTATCAAGCCGAAGAGATCACGAAGCCCCTGACGCTCACGCATCCAGGCTGATCATCAACTGTTCATCTACCTCCTTAGGAAAGATCGAGAAGCAACTAGTTTGTAATCATTTTCTACGGAATAAAAGTGTAGATTGTTCAGTTGATTAATAAAGGTAGTTATTTTATTTAATTCTTTTTGCATTTTACATTATGTTTTCCCTCTCTGTCTTTTCATCTTCTTTTTCCAACATGCGCGAGTAATTCTCCGCTTGTTAGGGTTCGTAGGATTAGGGTAGGCTAATGGACGATGAAAATAATTAAACCATTTTTAAGTCCTATAAAGTTTAGGAACTTTATCAAAAGAATCATTAACATCCTAATCGGGCGCGCTAGCAATTCTTAGCTAGTTCCGACCGCGATTAGAGATTAGATTAATGATTTTTTTGGTAAAGGCTGGATATGAACGGAGTTCCGTGTCGAGATAAGGGTTAAGAGTGGGATTCCTTTTCCCTCCAGAAACCCTATTCTACAAGCATCACCGTCATTCTAGTTCTAAACTATTAATGGATAAAAATGGTAACTTTTAATTAATCGTCCATAACTACTAAATCCTAACGAACCCTACAAGCCCCCTTGTTATATTAACTACATCCTTAAGATAATCTAGATCTATATTTTACATTCTTGTTTAACATAGATCTAGAAACCATTCTATAAAACTCTTTATCCCTCCTCTCTTTCTCAACACATCTAAAGTAAAAGTAAAAGGTTCCACGTTTCCCAGAGGACGACCCGTACTCATCTCGGTCTAGCTACGTGCGACACCGTTATTGATTGCGGTTAAACTACAAACACACACTCTTTCATATCAATCAAGACGCCAACCAAATTCCAAACCCCATACTCCAAACGGCGAATGATGAGTCGCTCCTGGTACCATATTCCAGTGTAGCGATGCAGACGCCAACCAAATTCCAAATTCCAAATCCCAAAGGCGAATGATGAGTCGCGCCTGGTACCATATTCCAGTGCAGCGATGCAGACACCAACAAAGCCCCAAAATTTTTCCGGCCCTACGGTCTGGATCATACATCCTGCAAAACCGTATACAATCCACGGGCGTAAAACGATCCCAATCTCTCCCTAGTCCTACTAGCGAGACCATATTCAAAGTCCCACCGGCGGTGAAGATTCAAAAAAAAGGGTATGTCCACAAGCAAAATGGAAACGGATGAAAACCCGAAAGGGCTCCGTGAGTAAAAACAGTAGGACTGCCGGCGAGTTTGTGAAAACTCGAAAGGGCTCAAACTCTTGAAAAAGAGATGAAATGCACTCGCAAAGTCCTCTCGACTTTGTGAGGAGAAAATTCCCTCCTGAGATCCTTACGACTTACAAAGGAGCAACAAACTTAGGAGTCCCCACGACTCCTAAGAAGAAAATGCACATACGGGATCCTTACGACTCGTAGGGAGAAAATGCTTTTATGGGACCCTTACGGCCCATAAAATTGAAAAGCCTTAGGTGATAGGGATCTAAACCTGTCTCCTAAGCCATCGCTTGCCAATAGGGAAAGGAAAATGATGATTCGCCATTGGTACTATATTCCAGTGTAGCGGTGCTGATGCCGACCCAAAAGACCAATTCCCAAATCCTCTCAGGGCAAATGATGAGTTGTTCCTGGCATTATTCCAGTGCAGCAGTGCTGATGCCAAACCAAAACCAAAATCCCCAAACCCTCTCATGGCAAATGATGATTCGCTTCCGGTACCATATTCCAGTGTAGCGATGCTGATGTCAACCCAAATCAAATCAAATCAACAACCTCTACGGCAGAATCATGCTTCGTCTCAGAATGTAACCCGTGTAGAAATCATGCTTCGTCTCGGAGTATCCACCTGCCCTGTCGGAATTATGCTTCGCTTGGGAATCATCCTCTACATCAAAACCAGTGACACTCCATGCCGGGGAAACGTCGATCACAGACACTCCGTGCCGGGGACAAATAAACCAGAGACCTTCTTGTCGGAATTATGCTTCGCCCTGGAATCAAGTCAACCAGCGACCTCCTCGTCGGAATTATGCTCCGTCCTGGAATCAAGTCAACCAGCGACCTCCTCGTCGGAATTATGCTCCGCCCTGGAATCAAGTCAACCAGCGACCTTCTCGTCGGAATTATGCTTCGACTCGGAATCAAGTCAACCAACGACCTCCTCGTCAGAATTATGCTCCGTCCTGGAATCAAGTCAACCGCTGACCTCCCCAACGGAATTAAGCTCCGCCTCAGAATCAAGTCGACTAACAAGCTCTGCGTCGGAATCATGCTTCGTCTCAGAATGTACCCCGTGTCGAGATCATGCTTCGCCTCGGAGTATCAGCTTTCCCTGTCGGAATTATGTTTCGCCTAGGAATCAACCTCTGTATCGAAATTATACTTCGGTCAGAATGTCTGCTGCTCTTCGGAATTATGCTCCGATCCTTGGAATCATGCTCCGCTCATCGGAATCATGCTCCGATCCTTGGAATCATGCTCCGCTCATCGGAATCATGCTCCGATCCCTGGAATCATGCTCCGCTTTTCGGAATCATGCTCTGATCCCTGGAATTATGCTCCGCTTTTCGGAATTATGCTCCGATCCCTGTAATTATGCTTCACTCTTCGGAATTATGCTCCGATCCGTGGAATCATTCTCTGCTCTTCGGAATTATGCTCCGATCCCTAGAATCATGCTCCTCTCTTCAGGAATGATGCTCCGATCTCGGAATTATGCTCGGATCCCCGGAATTATGCTCCGATCCCCAGAATTATGCTCCCGGGATGATGCTCCGCCCCTGGAATGATGTTCCACCTCAAGATCCATCAATTTCATTCGCACAACTCATATACATGGTGTGCATTCATTGATGGGGGGCACTTTGTTGGGGTCAAAATTTGCACCCCAGTTGACCGGGTCAAAGTCAAGGTCAACCCCAAGTAAGCGGGCCCAAGCCCAAGTAAGTGGGCCCATGCCTAAGTCGAGCCCCACGGCCGGCCTCCTCATGCCAAAATAAAAATCATGTAACAAATAATTTTGATGTATTTTTTGTGCATGAATGTAAGGAAAATGGGCATAAAACCAAAGTTTTGTAAATCCCATGGCTTATGTGCAAAAAGAAGTAGCACATGAGACATGGGATGGACAAAATGCCATTTTGTAAAGCCCAAGGGGCTATGTGTAAATTTGTAAGCCTATAAGAGGCAACATGATGAAAATATCTAGAACAATTTTTCTCTCTCTCCCAAAAAGAATCAAGATATACTCCTTTCTTAAGATTCTAAAACCTTCTTCTTTCTTTTGAATTAAATCAAGAGTTTTACTCTTCCTTTTCCAAAACTAAATAGTTTTTCTCCACAAAACCCACAATGGGGAGCTTGGATCTCCCATCAGAAATTAAAAATGAGAGATTTTTAAAATCTAACCCCTCTTGTTATCCAAGAGCCGACCAACAAAGAAGGAAGAAGGAGACCCATCTCCAACGACCCCACGTTGGGGAAGATCAAGGGCTCAAGGGGAGAAGCCCCTTCATCAGTTTCAAAATATCTTAGAGTTTAACTCCTCATACACACACACACACACACACACAAACACACAAAATAATAAGTGTTTCTTTTTGGGAGTACAACTCCCATTGCAGGGACCAAGTCCTTTTTTCCGCCCAAGCACCCAAAGCGCGAGCGACCGGACGTCCACGTGCCTGGCACGTGAGGCGCTAGCACCCAAGGCGCCTGAGCGCCCACCTGCCTGGCACGTGTGGCGCTAGCGCCCTAGCGTCCGTGTGCCTGGCACGTGTGGCACGAGCGCCCAAAGCGCTGGCGTCCGAGCGCCCAAAGCCTAGCACGTGAGGCGCTAGCGCCCTGGCGCCCGAGCGCCCAAAGCGCTAGCGCCCTACCGCTCGAGCGCCCACGTGCCTGGCACGTGAGGCGCCAGCGCCCAGGGCAATAGCGCCAGCACCCGAGCGCCCGCGTGCCGCGCACGTGAGGCGCTGGCGCTTTTTCCCACGCATCCTGCATCCTTTGGGGCCCCTGATAAAAACTCTGCGGGGCTCCATTATATCCAAAACCCCTCCAAAAAACAACACTGCACATTGAGTTCGCATGACTAGTTGATCCGTCAATTGGAGGTTCTCTCGCTCCAAAGGTGAGGGGTAATTAACGGCAGCTTAGTTCGTGGCTGCCGGAGATTCGGATCCCCACAATCAATAAACCCCATCCTACCCTAGGCAGGGAGAATCTGTAATGCGCCTGACAAGCGCGCGCGCATTCCCATCTCAATGGGGTGACGAAAAACACCCTAAAAATACAAAATGCGGTTTTTTTGTTTTGTTTTTTTTTTTTTATTTTTTTATGTTCGCTGGTTTTATATTAGAAATCAACCCGAATAACAAGAAAAATAATTATGGCTGTTTTCCCGGCAGCGGCGCCATTTTATTGGTGCGAAAAAGTGTTTGTATGTGTATGTTGTAAAGAACCGCAATTAAGATGGTGTCGCAAATAAGTAGCCGCTATGAGTACGGGTCCTCCACAGGGAAACGGTGAACTGCTTATCTTTCTTTAGACGAGTTGATAAAAGTGTTGGCTATAGTGCCATCAAGGCAATTATTGTAATCGAAAGCAGGATATTATGATGATTGCAGCAGGACCTATACGGGTAGAACAGTCTTACTCGAGATGTTAGTATGCTATATGGTTTGTCTCTATCATCATGTACATGCATTATGTGGTATTATAGATCACTATTACATGCTGATAAAGCTCATAGGATTGTTGCTTGACTACCAGTATTATGATGGCGATCATATACACGGGAGCTGGGTGGTCTATAAGCACATCCTTAAATGTCCCTAGTCGAGGGAGTATCGACATTGGACATCGATACTCCGGAGTAGATTAGTGTATACTTTTCGAGACCCTGACGAGGGACGATGGCCGGTCCCATAAGCCATTGGTGTCAGTTAGTCACGTAAGATAGTATATAGGTGCTCATTGGGTTATGAGTTACACTGGACGGACTCGCCGGGAACATGCTAGATGGTATTATACCTATTGTCAGATAGTAGTTCTTAGGTGACATGAGTACAGGTTAGTCTATCGACTGAGATCGTCATTTGTCTCGTGTGAGTTCCCACTGTGCTTTGATTACTGCCCTACCACGGCTCAAAGGAGTCCTGCAAACAAGTTTTAGTTGGGTACAATCCTGAGCCACATGGAGGCAGTGAGCGGATCATTGGGGATTCGTCTATCCCGGTATTGGGGGTTGATATCGCGTTTTGCACGGGTGGCCGTCACCAGAAATCCTTTGGCAAGGTAGACGAGAATTACTGATTTGGATCAGTAGTTTCTCAGTGGGTGATGGGCTTCACACCTGTTTACCGCCGAAAACAGAGACAAAACCGCCTAGGCCGTCTTGTCTGAATTTGGGGGCAGATTCTATTTGGATTTATCCATCCACCTCTCCGAAGATGACAAGTTGATTTATGGCACCGTATATCGGAGGTTTGGACAGATGCGGCCGTTGTAGCAGACTTCGTCAGATTCCCCCTCGTTTGCGAGGGGTTTTTGATTGTGGGGACGCTCTTCCCTGCAGGAGCAAGCCCCTGCAGTTAATTACGTTACCGCATCGCGATAACCACTTTCTCCTGCTCCAGAAGTTTACCTCGTGTCGTGTGTGTTTGTTTTATTTTTGGTTGCCCGTGGATTGTATACGGAGACTAATTTATGTTGTCGCCCGTAGGGCATGGATTGGTCCAAATCCGTATATTCTTAGATTTGGGTTTGGTTTAATTTAAGGATCGTTAATCTCGTTTGAGATTAAGATCAACTTAAATGTTTGTTAAGGATGCGTTAGTCCGATTTTAGATTAAGATCTACTTAACAAGGTTTTAGGATCATTCATATCCAATAAAAGAGCATTTGGGCTTTATTGTGTTAGTTTAAGGAAGTTACGGTCAGTTGTTAGTTTAAGGACATTTCGGTCCGTAGCTAGTTTAAGGATGTTGCGGTCCGTAGCGGTTTGAGAGTGCACCAAAGAGTTGTTGGTTGTCGGGACCCACCACCTTTCTGGAGACGTTGAAAAATTACAACGACATGTATCAGAGGTGTGAGTAGATGTACCCTTGAACCAATTTCCGGATTGAGGGGAGGTGTGAGATGAATATCCTGTCGGAAGATCAGTAGTCATGTTTGGGACTAAGACCAACTTGGAAAATAATGAGCACATGGGCTCGGTTGATCTGAATTAGGGATCTGGTCAACTTGGGCTCAGCCCACTCAGTCTTTGTCATTCAAATAATGTGCTAAACACTTGCTTGGTCTCAGTCCCCCTTTTGTGCGAGCAATGCTGAGCATTTATATGGGTTCTGACGCTCACACTTTACTTTACTTTTCCCCCTTTTTTTTTGTTTTTATGAAGTGTTAAACACTCTTTATGGCGCCCACATGCGGAGCACGTGAGGCGCTTGGTGCTAAGTGCTGGGCGTTAGGCGCTGTCTAATTAGTACCGAGCGCTTTATGTTGAATGGCGCCCACGTGAGGGGCACGCGAGGCGCTTGGCGCTGAGCGCCAACTACTGAGGGCTAGGTACTCCTTATTGAGTAGCACCCACGTGATGGTAACGTGAGGCACTTGGCGCTGAGCGTCAACCACTGAGTGCTAGACACTCCTTATTGGGTAGCGCCCACGTAAGGGGCACGTAAGGCTCTTGGTGCTAGGTTTTCTTCGTATATTTTGTTCTGAAGAGTTCAATTATCTGTTCTTTTCTAGATCTTTGATCCCCAAGAATAAGTTCACCCTAATGAGAATTAAATTCTCATTTATGGGAGACTTGTCTCATGGATCTCAGATCCAGAGAAAGAACTAAGTTCTTTTATAAGGGTTAAATCCTTGGATATGCAGATGAGATGTTCTGATCCCTATTATTTTTATTTATCTCGAAGAGAGGTATTCTTCTTTCTTCCCTCTTAAAGCTTTCTTCTTCTTGCTTTCTCTCTCCTTTCTTTTTTGAAGTTTAGGGGGGGTTCCTCTGTACAAAATTTGAAGTCTTGGGTCCTTTATATAGTAGAGGCAGGTTTGTTGATTTAGTTAAAGAAATCTCTCATTGAGAGATCTTTAATTGATTTGGGGATTTTATCCACCGTTGGATCTTTGATTCAAGGACTTCTGTTTTGCAGAAGATATTTTTCTTGTTTTTAACAAGATTAGGGAAATATTTTCCCATACAGAATTTATTCTGCAGATAGGTGATTTTTAAACACCATTGGATTTTTAATCCAACGGTGCTCTATTTTACAGAGAGTAATTTTCTTGTTTAGAAAGATTTGAGGAATATTTTCTCAGCAGAATTTAATTCTGCATTTTGATGATTTATCACCTCCGTTGGATCTTTGATCCAACAACTTCATCTAACAAAGAGCTTTTAGTTCTGGTGCTGGCGTCCTCGTGCGAGGCACGTGAGGCGCTGCCTAAGAATTTTTAACTCTTGGCGCTGGCGCCCTCGTGCAAGGCACGTGAGGCGCTGCCTCAAAGATTTTAACTCTTGGCGCTGGCTCCCTCGTGCAAGGCACATGAGGCGCTACCCTTCAAATTTTGAACAGAGCTTTGCTCTTTTATTGGGTGAAACAAATGCCCCCCACCGTTGCGCTCACGTGGCTCACACATGAGTACAGCGGTGGCAGTTTTTCCACCGTTGGATCTTCTTAGAAGTTAAATCGACTTCCTGTGCCTATAAGTATGGCCTTTGGCCCTTGAGATGACTTCTGTTCATCTTCTCTTGTTCTTCTTTGATAATTTAATTCTCCTTTCAGAGCTTAGATATCTTCCTAAAGAAATCCTTTCTAGAGTTAGAAATCTTCCCCAAAATTTGGTAAGGATTATAATCGAACCCATGAACAGAGCTTTGCTCTTCTTAGATCATAGATCTTAAAATGTATTCAAGGGTTGCTTAACCCATTAATCAGAGCATTGCTCATCTTCCGTGAAGAACTCTTAGAGTTTCTAGGATTTTTCTTTCAGAATCTTAAAGATCTTGGGGTTTTGCCCTGTTAAAAAGTTTTGCTTTTGAGGGTTCTGGTAGATTATCCCATTGTTTTTACAGAGCATAGCTCTTAGAAATTTTTGGGGAATTTTATTCCCCTCTTAATTAAAGTTGACAGATATGAAATCTGTTTGCAGAGCACATCTCTCGAGGGAGTTTAACTCCTTAGCCCAATGAGGTTTCTCATTAAATGAGAATCCTTTTAGGATTCCATCCTTAATGAGTGACTGCCCCATCAATGATGGGACGTCACCTTAATTTTGTGGGTCCCCCTTTGTCCCTTTCTTCTGCATTGCAGTGCGGTATAATTTTTAAGTACCAAGTGTCAGAGTTCAGAACATAGCGTTGATAACTAACCCTCGTCTCTTTTTGTGTAGGTACTATGGCTTCCGACTCTTCTTTCCCTTTTGTACGTTCAGAGAGCGCCTTCGCCGACGCACCCGTGGATCAGGAAGTCTTCGTGCTTATGAAAGATCATGACCCGGTGCAGAAATCTCTTCACCTATGGGGGTCATGGTACAATCAGATTATCCAGGGTCGGCGCAATTTTTCTTATGCATCGCCCTCAGAGCCCATTTCAGCAATTCATTACGCCGATTCGTCTCAAGTGAATTATGCTGTAGAAGAGGTCAACTAGACTTCGGAGGGTCGCCTTCAGCCTTCTATGACATCAATACCCATACAGCCGCCGATGGCTTTAGATATTTTGGGGCGGCGCATATGTCAAGGCGAGTCGCGCCCTTGGGGACAAGTCTATATGATAGGGTTAACTCCTCACCAATCAGCCGGCTACCTGCAGAAGGCCCGGTATATCTTGCCAGCCAAGAAGTCGCTGCTGCCGAAGCTTGGGCTATATCCTGCCATATATGCTTCCCTCTTCCAATATCCCGCGCCTCATGTGTGGTGGGTTAAGGCTTTTCTGGAACAGTGGAACATCCCAACCCATACATTTCTTCTATCGGACCGGGAAGTCTCAATTTTCTTGGAGGAGTTTGCGGAAATTTCAGGCTTATCCGTCAGAGGGGAACATTAAGAGGAAATACTTCCCCCTGATGAGTATATCTATGCCACCAAATCAGTGGTAATGGGTCTCTCTCCGGAGAATGCCATTCAACATCAGTTTCCGAGCCTAATCAAGGTGTTGAACATTTATGAGAGTCTGTTTTTAGAGTCTGGAGGGCACGGAGTCGGCTTCGCAGATTTCATCGCCCGCTTTCTTCGTCCAGAAGTCTTTTCAAAACAAGCCGCGAAATTCGCCAAGCTTGAAGACCCATTGGGTTTCGGTTTGGAAAACCAGCCGATAGCGGAAGCGGATCTAAAAAATTTCTTTATTCCAGATACTCCGGTCGTTCCTTTTACAGAACTTGCTGCTTCAGACGTCGATGAAGAGACGTTCTTTCTGGGGTTCATCGGTCTGTAGTTGATCTGGTTTGTGCTTCCGATGCACCCTCGCTACATGAGTCCATCTGCTTTTATCCGGCTCACCGCATTGTCATAGGGACACGTGCCGTTGGGATTGCAGGGTTAGCTCATCTATATCATGGCCTGAGCTTAGCGACAGATACTACTCAGCCAGGGGTAAAACCTGTACATCTTCCGTTGCACTACTTCACGTCCTGGGTTGAGATTCACGTGCTGGGTGCTTTCGGTGTTCACAAATGACCCCGCTTCTATGACAACTGCAACTTTCCCCGGGTCATGTATCTGGTTGACGCTTCTGCGTTAGATCCGTTGTAGCGAGAGGCTCGATGGTTGTTCCTTCTCCCGCGTATGGTTGGGGATAGTATGGCTTTTGTCGATAGAGTCTTAACTATCAGCAAGGAATATACAAAAGTCGTGCAACTGTTCCGTGACACTTTCAGAGATGGGGCTTCCACATTGAAGGCTCGGGAAATCTTGCACTTGTATTCCATTAGGCCGGGCTTTTTAGTGTTCAGGCAAAACACCTCGGCATTGTTCATAAGGTATAATCCGCACCGCTTCGCTCAACAGTCGGGTTACAATCAGGGCGTTCCTCTCGAGGCATTCTTAGCCAAGCCGGTCGCTACGGAAGAGGGTATTCGCAGTGCACTGCACCACTTTATGCGACTAAATACGGGGTCCAATTTTCTCATCAGCGAGCCGAGCTATATGCCGAAAGCTTCGAATGCTTACGTAGCGTGGTACTAGCATACGACGGGTGCTGTTATCAGGGAAGAAAAGCGGTTATTGCTCGATCACAAGGATGCAGTCCCTGCTGGCAATCCATCTGTCCCCTTAAAGGGACGGACTGCCGTTCGTTCTTCCTTGAGGGAAATTACTACAGCCATAGCCCCTCGAGTCTTCCCTGAGAGGCTTCAATTCGATGTTCCCGTAACTGCGGCAGCCGTGGCATCCCCGAAATCTGGCGCTGGTACGGAAATCATTCTACCTCCTGGTATTGGTCAGTGTATTCATCATCTAGTTTTCCCTCCTTTCTTTTATAAGTAGACTCAGTCTTCTTTACATTGACCACAGTGTCATGGGTTGGAGGAGCAGACGAAAGAATAGCCGCGCCTCCGGTACTCCCCGTTCTGCCTCCTGCAACAGCCGGTATGATAGATTCCATCCCTTGGGTGTTTTCTTTACTTCCTAAGTTGAATTTTGGCCATAATACATTTTGCAGTGATTACGCGTGGTCCAGTTCCTTTCGAGTCTCGCATTCCCATGCCCGCAGGGCCCTTTGCCAGACGTGTATCCTCCAGGGGCGCCGCAAATAGCCGACGAACGTTAAGCGAGTTTATCGAAGATCTAGACGCCAATGCCCTATCTTCTGCTACGGACATTGCCGCCGAAGTAAATCCAATGCTGGCGACGCTCGTGAACTTTCATAATGAAGATCAAGTCGGTTCTTGGGTTGATTATTGCAGGAAGATTGAGGCTTGCCTGCATGAGATTGAGCTTAAGCATCCCGCTCCTTGAGGTGTTGGATTCGAACTCTCAACGGGCTGCATGGGTCGAGCAGAGTATTCCTTTTATTCGCCATTTTGAACAAGATATGGCCCTGAGGCGAGAGGAACATGAGACGGCTTCCAGCGAATCCGTCCAGTTGCGTGCCCAGGTTGAAGCGAATGCTAGGCGGCTAAAAGCTATTTTTGACAACCTCCAACGATATATCTCGGATGGGTTGACGCTAAAGCGGAAGCTTGCTTTCGCCAAGCGAGTCAAGCAGGACCGCGAAGCTGCCAGGCAAGAAATCACTAAAAATCTTTCATCTGTCTGCAGCAATGGATTCAAGTCGAAGCGGAGTTGTCCGCCGTGGCTGAACGCGAGAAGATATTGAAGGGAGCGCGAGAGCGGCTTGTCGATTTGTTGAAGACGCCTCCTTCTTAATAACTGTCATCGGACCCCTTTTCTTGTACCGGCTGTGAACTTCCGATTCAAGAATGTATCCATTTTGATGAAATGTATCTTGTATTCACTTGAATTCATGGATAAAAACATTTTTTTTTCATACTGGCGCTTTTCTTTCTTTTGTTGTCTTGTCTTACCATAAAGTAGTTTATATACTCATTTCGGAGTTTGTTTAGTCTACATCACTTAGGTCTGTGGGTATACTGGTCCTAACATCACAGCCAACCTCTGCTCTATACGACAGGGGTCTATTAGGGTCTATGGTACTAGGGTTTTTGCCCGTCGTACCGTCGCGTTGGCTGATGCATTCCCTGATACGCAGTCTTGCTGTTCGAGTAGTCCTGCGACTGTCGTGTCTCTGATCCCTTCGGGGCTGGACAAGACGTCTTCAAATAATCTCCTGGGTCCTATTACCGTCGGGAGAGAACATTCTTCCTAGAAATCGTGAGGATCTCTAAGTGTTCATCGCTTCCGTGAGTTATAAGGATCTCACTCGGGTATTTTTTCCTTACGAATCATGAGGACCCGTATGTAGCTTCTTTATTTCAGTGGCAGGTAACTTTGGAAAATGTGGCCTATAGATAGTTCATCTTGATATCCTTGTAAGGCAGTGATGGCTTAGGAAACAGGTTTGGATCTGTCGCTTAAGACTTTTCAACTTTATGAGCCGTGAGGGTCTCATAAAGACCTTTCTCCCTACGAGTCGAGAGGAACCCATAGGTGTATTTTCTCCTTAGGAGTAGTGAGGACTCCTAAGTGCGTTTTCTCTTGAGAGTCGTAAGGATCTCACAAGAGAATTTTCCCGCTTACGAGTCGATAGGACTCGGAAGTGTTTTTCCCCCTCCTTGTCAGTATTCGACTTTGGAGAATGTGGCCCGTGGATAGTATACAATAGTCCATCTTGGACCTACTTGTAGGGCCACAATGCTTCGGAGACAGGTTGATATCCCCGTTGTTTTAAGGCTTTTCAACTTCATGAGCCGTGAGGGCTTCATGAAGACTTTTCTCCCTACGATTCGAGACGAGTCGAGAAGTTCTCGCAGGAACATTGTTTTCCCTACGAGTCGAGACGAGTCCAAAAGTTCTCGTAGGAACATTGTTTTCCCTACGAGTCAAGACGAGTCAAGAAGTTCTCGCAGGAACGTCCTAACGTCAGAGTTAACCTCTTCTCTTTATGACAAAGGTCCGTTAGGGTCCGTGGTACTAGGGTTTTTGTCCGTCGTACCATTGTGTTGGCTGATACATTCCCCGATGTGCAATCTTGCTGTTCGAGTAGCCCCGCGACTGTTGTATCTTTGATCTCTTCGGGGGCTGGACAGGACGTCTTCAAGTAATCTACCAGGTCATATTACCGTCGGAAGAGCAAGCGTTAGGGATTTTCCATGCCGCTTTTTACTTGAAGTTAGGCTCAGTTTAGGAGCCCCGATGAGTCATAACCACTCCGCGCTGGTGTGGGATGATCTCCGATAGTCTTTCAGGTTTTATTTGAGTTGCCGTCAAGACCCTGAAGCTAGGGATCTTCCTTTGCTTCATTTGCTGGCATTACGTCTTCTGTAACGAGACGAATGTCGAGGTTGTCTCTAGGTTGTCTATGAACCATCGAGGCTTGGAACTAGGGACTTTGCCTTGGCTCCGAGGTAATCTCTAGGTTATTGGTGAACCGTCGAGGCTTGGAACTAGGGACTTTGCCGTGGCTCCGTTGTTTTGACCCTGGGGTAGGTTGTTGACGTTGCGTCTGCATCCTGCTAGAGCGAGAAAAAACGCCGTTGTTGATCTCTAGGCCGTCGATGAACCGTCGAGACTTGGAACTAAGGATTCTGCCATGGCTCCGCTTTGTTGGCGTTGCGTCTGCATCCTTCTGGAGCGAGAAAAAACGCCTTGTTGACCTCTAGGCTATAGTTGTTGCCGTCGAGACCTGGCTTTCCCTTTGACAAAGCTTGGTAGGAAAATATGGTTCCCTTTTCGTTTGTGCCCATGGATCATATACATGGGTTGACGCGGACTCACTTACAGGGAAAAAGTTTCATCATTTTTTTTCTTTCCGCGATGCTCTATCCTTTCAGCTTTTTATATCGCGAAAATCGCGATTGCCCAATCATTTCGGCTTTTTGTCGCGGTACCCAATCATTTCGGCTATTTTATTTTTACTTGCTGTTTTTTTATTGCGAGTTGCCCAAACATTTCGGTTGTTTTTATATGCATACTTTTTGCTCGCCTATTTTTATTGCGAGTTGCCCCATCATTTCGGCTATTTCATATGCATCTTTTGCTCGCTGATTTTTTGCAAGTATGGAACTTGAAATCTGACACCAATCTTGGCATCAGCACCGCTGCAACTGGAATGTTGCCCGGAGGGAATCATCATTTGCCGTGAAAGGACTTGGAATTTGATATTGATTGAGGCATCAACATTGCTACGACTGGAATATTGCCATGAGCGAATCATCATTTGCCTTTGCTGATTTGAACAAAGGAGACTTTGCCGTGAAAGGAATATGATGACTTGCTGAAACCATGATGTCAGTAAATGGATGTAACTGGAGAATCATGTAAATGTATGTAACTGGAGAATCATGTAAATGGAAGTATATCCATGGTTCGGTTCATTCAATACAGATTGAATATATTGAATAGATTGAATATATGGATTCATATTGAATTGTAGTATTGTAGATTGTACTTGAATCATATTCAAGTCAGATTAATTATAATGACACTCAGTCTGAGTCAGAAAAAATTAGAAAAGAAATTGAAGTCCTGAATTAGGTTTTGATGTTATCGGTAACCGCTGCACATGGGCGGCAGGATTTGTGTCTTTTTCAAAGACGATTACCGTGTTGATAACACCATTTGTCAAGTTGTCTACCTTAAATAGGCAAGCACCCACTTCTCTGGCTTCCTGAGGCTCAAGAGATTGGTCCCGCTTAAACCTATATTTACTAGGGTCCTTATTGTAATTTAAAAAACTTGAGGGGGTTTTCTGTAAAAATAATTTTGTATACTTTTCAAAATACACCTCAAGTATTTTATTATCATCTTTAGAGTTTTCATAAATGTAGTTTTTATAATTGTGACATTTCTAGTGATTAAAGCCTATTTTTCATAATACATGGTATTTATCTGTAATATTGAACTTGTATGGAATTGCATGGTATTTTCATGTAAGGTGATTCTTTTGACTTAGAAAAGTTGGAATATTGATATTATAACAAAAAGATGTTTTGATAATACATATATATTTATATATTTATAAAAAATAATTTTAATTTATTATTTTCTAGAAATCTCATTTTCTTAAGATATTTGTATTTTAAATCTCTCGAGACTGAATGCTCCTTACGGAGGTCTGCATCTCGCTCTACTAAGCCCGAGGATGTGCGATAATCCGCACCATCCCGAATGGGTTCCCCAAATGGGTTGTAGCGGCGCTTTGCAAAGATTTATTTAAAAATACTTAATCTTGTGAAAATGGTTTTTTATAAGTTTAAGGTAGTTTTGTGTAAAACGGTATTTTCCGAATCTATATTTCACAAAAGGTATCGTGCTATATTGCATATGAGTGTTTTGAGGAGGAAGGTCATTACCTCATGATCTACTTAAAGATATAGCAAGATTAATGATGTTTTAAAGTCGAAACTTTACTACATAGTATTTTACTGAAAAAGAGCGGTAAATGTTACAAATGAAATATTTTGCTATGAAACTTGTTCAACATATTTTATTAATGATTAATAGTCAAGATGTAAGAGTTTAGTATGGTTGTGTTAAGGAAAATTGAACTTTACAAAGAAAACTGAATCGAAAGTCGGATTTAACTCCGCTTCCGTCGGGTTTTAGTAAAAGCAGTTTTAAGAATAGATTAGAGAGGAGGGAGGTAGGACTTACGAGTTTAGAGTCAATATAAGAGGGAGAGGAATACGTAGGAGGTGCCAGTGCGTCGTTTCGTCGCCGGGAGCTCCTAGGGTCATCGTCGGAAGTTCGCCGGAGCTTCGCCTTTCGCTAACTCCACTTATACACAAAAATTCTATAGAGTTTTCTTGAGAGTTTGGACATATTTATGAGTGAGGGGTGTGTGTTCAAGGGCGGTATTTATAGGGTAAAACTAGGGTTAGGGTAGGTGAAAGGGTGTGAAGAAAAAATGTATTAAATTGTATTAAAAATTGGATTTATTGAGATTTTAAAGGACTCTGGAACTGTGCAGGAAATTTAAAGTATACAGGGGAGTTAAGAATACAAAAAGGCACAGAATCCAAGAAGACAACTCGGCGATCCGGGTTGAATCCGGCGGCGGCGGCGGCCGAGTCGGCCGGTCCGCCGGCCGAGTCAGGCCGAATCGGCCCCGAGCTCAATGCCACGTGTCCTTCGACTGATGGTCTATCCCCTGGGCTATTTTGTTTAATATGTAACGTGGGGTTTTATGGGTTTAGCACGTGTAGTCTCCTGGAATTCTAAAAAATTAAAAAGAAATTAATATTAAAAATAATGTGGGTGATGGGATTTTAACTCTGGTGCTTTGGTTCAGCAGTGCAAGGTCTTACCAATGAGCTACAAGCTCCTTCTTGCTATTAAAAAGCAAAATAAACTTATAACTTGCGCTCAGGCAAAAATACCTTTTTCTTTATTTTTTGAAATTTTTTTACAGGAAGTTTAGAGTTATTACACCTTTCGGGTTTTTATCTGTGCCCATTTCTCTTGTGGACGTACCGTTTTTTTAACAACGAGATTGCGTCCTTTCAGGTTTTCTCAAGCTTGACGATAGCCCTGCTGTTTTTACTCACGGCGCTCTTTCGGGTTTTCATCCATGCCCATTTGCTTGTGGACGTACCGTTTTTTTACCCCTCTGTTCGCCAATGGAACTTATGGGGGACTTCGTTACCGGGGTAACTGTGCAGCCGGCGGGACTCGATTTGCAGTCCTCGCCGATGGGATTTGCGGACTTGAATTCCACCATCGCCGTGCTTGAGGCGACGTATTTAGTTTAAGGACATTACGGTCTAGTGTTACTTTAGGGACATCTCGGTCCGTTGTTAGTTTAGGGACATCTCGGTCCCTGGCCAGCTTTGGGGCAAAGTTTTGCCGGATACTAGTTATAGAGTTTGGACTCAGGAAGACAGCGAGCGGACACGAGTGTCGTCATCTATCGTTAACCTGAACCGTGACTTGTCAAGCGTAGTATTTCTTAAGGAACCGACCGTTTATTAGCTGGAAGGGTCTTTCGCCATGCATATCTATGAGCAAGCAGGCCCCACCTTGGTAGACCTTGTCTATGATGTACGGACCTTCATAGTTTGGCTCGAATTTCTCCCGCTTTGCACAGTTGGGGATCATAGGTCTTTTTACAACTAGCACGAGTTCTCCTTGGCGGAACGTTCTTGGCCTAATTAGTCTTTCGTATCAGTGCGTCATCCTTGCTTTGTAAGCTTCTAGGTTTTGCTGCGCCATGAGACGAGTTTCATCGAGGGCATCGAGCTCCTTAAGCCGAAGATTGGCATTTTCTTCATCCGTCAGCTCGTATCGAACTGCCACTCGTAGAGAGGGTAGCTCTATCTCCAAGGGAAGTACCGCCTTCATGTCGAATACCAATGCGAAGGGTTGTATCCGTGGCCGTTTTGAACGTGGTTCGATAAGCCCAGAAAGCTTCATGCAGTCTCTCGTGCCGGCCCTTTTTGTTTCTGGACACTATTTTCTTTATGATCTTCGTCAAGCTCTTATTGAAAGCCTCATCCAGACCATTAGCTCGGGGATTATAGACTGAAGAGTATCTCCAATCTATATTATATTGCTGCGCGAAGCGGCTGATCTTATGGGTTCTGTAGGCTGTCCCGTTATCCGAAATGATCCGTCACGGAGTACCGAACCGGTAGATGATGTGTGTCCTGAAAAAATGGAGGATATTCTCCGTCTTCACTTCCTTTAGCGGTACTGGCTCTGCCCACTTAGAGAAGTAATCGGTTGTTGCCAATATGAACCGATGTCCCTTGGATAATGCTGGTTCGATAGGCCCGATTATATCGGTTCCCCACATTTCGAACAGCCAGCTAGCCAATGTTGGGTGTAGCAGATTTGGATGCTGGTGGATGAAGTCCTTGTGAATTTGGCACGGGTGACACTGCTTTGCATATTCGAGGCAGTCTTGAATCATCGTGGGTCAATAGTAACCCATTCTTTTGATCTTCAGCTTCATCTTTGGTTCGACCTGATAGGAACCGCAAAGTCCGTTATGAGTTTCTTGGACGACTCTTTTTGCTTCTTCTGGTCCCAGGAACCTTAGCCATAAACCGTCGAACGATCTCTTATATAGAGTATCATTGACGAAGGCAAAAGACAAAGCTCGTTTCATGAGGTAATGTCTTGATGATGCGTGTTCAATGGGATTTGAAGTAGTCTATGAAGACTTCCCTCCAATCCTTGCCCTTTTCTTCATCTTCTATCCGGAGGACCGCATGTTTGGTCGCTTCTTCTCCTCTAGACGACTTCGGAGATATTTCTGCTGGTGCAAGAATCCGGCGGCTTTGTACAATGATCCTTACGTCATCGAGATTTTCGTCAGCCAGTTCCTTAGCAAGCTTGGCTAATGCATCCGTCTTGCTATTTTCCGCACGCGGTATGCTTTCCAGGATGTAAGAGGGGATTTGTGTCAGCAATTGCTGCACTCTTTCGCCATATTTTACCAACTCCAGCTTGCACGTCTGGTAGTCACCATTTATTTGGCTAACGACCAGCTGGGAGTCTCCATATATGAGGAGGTTTTTGATCCCCATGTCGACAGCGATCTCAAGACCTACTATCAAAGCTTCATATTCCGCTTCGTTGTTTGTTCTTGGCTCCATTAAGGAAAGGGCAAAACGCATTATCCCTCCTTGTGGAGTCATAAAGATAAAGCCTACCCCAGCTTTGATTATGGGGGTGTTTTTCTTTCTCTTTTTCATGGAAGATACTCCATCGAAGTAGAGTTCCCATCGAGAGTATCCTCATCCTTCGTGTCGAACGCATGTTCATCTGGCAACTCGCAGTTTAAGGGAGAATCGGCTGGTACTGGGTGTTCAGCGAGAAAGTCGGCGATGGCCTGGCCTTTCACTTCCTTGAGGGGCCGATACGTTATCGAGAATTCCATCAAGAGGAGGGCCTATTTGGCAAGCCTTCCCATTAGTATGGCTCTTGACCTCAGATATTTGAGTGGATCCACTTTTGATATGAGATGGACCTCATGTGCCAAGGCATAATGTCGAAGCTTCGTTATCACGAAGATCAATGCCAGACAATGCTTTTCGATGGGGGAGTAGTTGTTTTCCTACCCCAGGAGAACTCGACTCAAATAGTAGAGAGCTCTCTCTTTTCCCTGATCATTCTCCTGTGTCCATAGCGCGCCAAAAGACCTTCAAGGGCCGTTGTGTACAAAATGAGGGGCTTTCCCTTGATCAGAGCGGTCAGTACTGGGGGATTCTACAGATACTGCTTGATTTCGTCCAGTACACTTTGGCTTTTACGATCCTAAATGAACGGAGTCCCTTTCTTCATTAGATGGCTGTAGGGACGGCATTTTCCAGAGAGGTTATCTATGAATCGTCGGATATACACGAGCTTTCCTTGGAGAGACCTTAGTTGTTTGAGAGTTCTTGGCGTGGGCATATTCATAACCGCCTTGATCTTCAATTGGTCTATTTCGATGCCTCGGTGTCATATGATGAATCCTAGGAATTTTCCTGAGGAGACTCCAAACACGCATTTCAAAGGATTCATCTTCAGGTTGTACTTTCGAAGGCGCTGGAACACTATTTTCAGATGTTCCCAGTGTTCCTCGTACGATTTGCTTTTCACCACAAGGTCGTCGATATAACATTCGACAATCTCATGTATGAGGTCATCGAAGATCTTCATCAAGGCCTTCTGGTAGGTAGCGCCAGCGTTCTTCAGACCGAAGGGCATCACTTTATAGCAGAATATGCCCAACGGAGTCCGGAAGGCGGTTGTTCATATCATATTTTTGCATTTTTATATCGCCCATTCTTAATCACATTGCATATAAGTAGGTACTTTTGATCCATGTCTACTAAATAGTTGCAGGTTACAGGTTCTCAGCTCTTTACAGTGAAATTCATGAAAAGTCACAACAAATGCAGGACTACAACCAACAAGAGATGAATACTGATCTCCGCTAACTATTCGTATGATGCCGCCTACCAGTTCAAGGGACAAATGGAAAATCATTAGGCACTTCAATGCACAAAGCACAAGGGCATCACAAGATCCAAGACTTCAACGCTGAGCTCAAGACAAAAGTCTACATCATTCTGCACTGTTGGAAATCTTAAAGGAAATTGAAGAGATTCTGAGAAACCAAGTGAATAAAACAGATGATATAAGCAACATGGAGAAGCTCTGAAAAGATGGCCCCACGATTCCACCAATTGGCAGCGGAACCGCGGCCAATCAGGCACTTCTGCCGCGGAACCGTGGCCGCATATGCACATTGTCGGTGGCAGTGTCGGTGCGTTGACTCGGCTCTCTTAGGGTAGTTTTGTAATTTCGTGTATGGATCAGAATGTAAACCTAGGGTTTTTCTATCTATAAATAGGAAAGCTCAAAACCAAATTAGCATGCCTCTTTTTATTTTAGATCTAGGATATTAATTATGTTCTTCTTTCTCAATTCAAAATTGTAGAAAGCTTTGAGAGGTTATCAATAAAAAGAAAGTTAGTTCTTTTATTTTCTCGTATTTTTCTTATCGCATTTTATTATCTGCAATTTTTATTTGTTAATCTAGTGTTAGAATTTAGTTATTGTTTTTCTTTTGTTTTTTTCTTTCTTCTATTTTCTTTATCATTAACAACGATGATGCTTGAGTAAGATCTTTGTCTAGGTGAGGTCTCAAATAGCTAGTTGTAAATTCCTCTTAATCTAAATTCTTTCTACCTTCCCTCTTGTTTTATTTTTATCTTTTTAATTGATGAGTAATTTCCAACTTGTTAGGGCAGGAGAAGGAATGTTTGAGAGAACGAAATCTCTCTCACTCCTTTCTTTGCCCAACACCTTAATTCGGACTCCCTTAAATTGAACCACAATCCGCTCACTACGGCATCCTATCCTACATGATAGCGGTGATTCCCTAGTTAGACCAGTTGTGGTTGAATTAATTGGAGGTTAGGGCTAAGAGACAAGATCGGAAGGACAAGGACCAAAAGGAAGAAACTAAGCATGGAAAGCCTAGCTTATACTTGCAAGTTCCTTCCTAGTCGTGCTAATCCCTGTTGTTGCCGATTACCTTAACACCGATATTAAAAAGGGCATTGAAAGAGGTGAGATATTCCTAATTCGAACTAACCTAATCCTAACCCTAGCAAGTCCTTTATCTTTTATCTCATTAGTAGATCTTAACACAAAACCCAAAATATTTGGATTTAACTCATTAAAACATAAAGAAAAATCTTCCATCTTCCTGTGGATCGACCCGTACTCAACCGGCTAGCTACCAAGCGACACCATCTTGATTGCGGTAATTAAAAATTAAGAATACGCACAAACGTAAACAATCAAATGGCGCCGTTGCCGGGGAGACGGTAGTTTAATTCTTTGTATAATTTCGGGTTAATTAAAAAATATATAAAAATATAAAAATTGAAAATATAAAAAATTGAAAAACCAAAAAAAAAATCTTGTTATTTTTGATCCGTTTTTGTGCAAGTGTGCAGGCTTGGAGCAAACTCTGTTTCAGTTCTGGAGCAAACTCTGTGAACAAATCAAGATTCAGGGGATCTAAACAGGTAGAGGAAAACCAACTCAGCACACAGACAAAATTTGAAGCAGTCAACCTTCTGTTAAGCCGTGGAACCGCGGCAGAAGCAAGGGTTTGACCGCGGAACCGCGGTCAACGGGTGACGTCAGCAACTAAAAACTTTCTGTGAGTATCTCTTTTCTCCTCTTCTCTCCTCTGCACTCCACTGAAATATTTTTCCTGGAGGATTCTTTGCACAGATTCTCTTCCCCTCTCCAATAAAATTGTTTTTGTGCAGGATTCTTTGCGCAGCCAAAATAAAAATTTTTGCAAGTGTTTTAGATTTTTGGTTGTTTTGCATAACTAATACGGACTTTAAGGGGCTATAAAACCAATTTAGATTGGGTGGGGATTTCATTATCCTTCCTAAGACCCCAAAAATCACTAAAAACATATGCATCACCCTTGAGTTTAATTAAAAAATATCTAGACTCATCCATCTAAGGACTGTCGTGCTCATTAGGACAGAGGAAGGTTGTGGGCACTCAATCGTTTATCTAAACTTGACTTTGTGGTGCCTAGGCTAGACAAGTGAGAAATGTAATTTTAAAATGCTCGTCTCACAGTGATTCATGGGCGGAACCCTCCTTTCTTCATTAGTGCTTACCTGGCCACAATTGGCAGTGAAGAAACGATTTGAGGGTTATCTCACAACTTGTCACTTTGGAACAGTTAGGAGCATTCTAGTGGACTTAGAAGACCCTAGTTCTAGGTGTGTTTGTACATATTGTGATTGTGATTTTTCTTGTAAAAGGTTTAGTCCCATAATTCCGTATTCTTTCAAACAAACAATTTTAAAAAAAATCCAAAAACAAACAATTTTTTTTAAAAAATGGGAAAAAAAGAAAAAATAAAATAAAATAAAAATAATAAAAAATAGACCATTTGCCTCCCTTCCTACATTTTCACTCTTCCAACATGGGTACCCCACATCGTAAAACTCTTGCCGAACTTTGGTACCCACAACCAGACATTACTTCCTACGGTTCTTGCTTTGGTCGAATTTCGAACGACCCCTCCATGCCCAAAATATCTTTGAAAGATCGGATAGACGCGTCTAGGACAAACACTTGCACTCAGCAATCCACTTTGTATCAACTATTTCAACCTCCCTCACCCCCCTTACGTTGATACCCCTTTTGCGGTCGTCCATTGTCCATCGCTGAACGTATTGAACAATCCCGTAGCTGATCTTTCACTCCTTTCACCACTGCGAATTCTTTGGATCAACAATTCCATTCACCTTCTTATCCGTATGTTGATCGTACCCCTGTCCAACCATTCAATTCCTATCCATCATACCCAACTTTTGCACCTTCCCTAGACATTGCTTCTGAACAGCCTTTTGGGAGTTTCCAGTATCCAAACGAGTTTGAATTTTTTACTGAAACCCCTTCACAACCCATGTTTAGTCTGGAACAATCGTTGAAAGATTTTAGGGTAGCGTCATGCTAACAGATGATGAATTTGAATGCGTCCATGGCCACCCTAATATAACCTAGTGACCCGGTAGCTAGTTTCCAACTAGCTTCAAATTTTCCAATGTATGATGAGACGGTTGGACAAATTGATAATTTGAGTGGAGAGAGTGAGATGTGCACCCTTCCAAATCAAACCTACCCATCCCCAATTGAATCCCACAACTCCGGTTTTGAATGTCTATCAAGTGTCCCAAATGATTCACCAGTTGAAGATAGAACGATTAATGAGTTGTGCGACTTTGTAGTGTTTGATTTACCTGATTGTGAAGGGTTCCTTTCAAGTGAAACCATCACCAATCCTTTTGACCTCTACACCTCCACTCTAGAACCTGAATTGATTAATATCCATGCTTTTGATGAGGTGTCTGAGAAAATTGATTTTCACTTGATTGAGAATATCGATGCTTGTTCATACCAGAATATTGCATTTTATACCACCCATTCTTATGCTCGTGTGTTTATAGGTAGGTGCTTGTAATCCGTGTTTGTTACATATTTACAGAATACAGGTTTCCAGTACAAATATTGCAAATCAAGACAAAATCTCCACAGTTACACCAAATACAGAACATCTGTCACAGCAGATAAAAGCCGGGTTCCGGTCATCCATATCCGTCCAGTGCCGAGTACCAGTTCCAGAGACAAGACATATGACAGTGGTCATTCGTGTCTCGGACATGCACAGAGCACGAGAGGGGCTGCACAAGAATCAATGGGTGCGCGGAGCTCGAGAGAGATAGAAGTCAAAAGTGAAGAAAAGATAGCAATCTTGGACTAAGAATTCTGAAGATATTCTGGAAAGATTATCAGAAAATACATGTACCAAACAACAGGGGACAGCAAACCAGGGACTCCGACCAAAACCCACTGCCCAACTCCCCTATACGGCCGCGGAACCGCGGCCTAAGCAGGCTTAGGCCGCGGAACCGCGGCCGTACAGTGTCCTCTCTCTGTCGTATTTTGGGGGTGTTTTGGTCTTTTTATTTGTGTTCTGGTGGTTGCCTTAGATTTTCATTTTTCAGCCTATAAATACTCCAGAACTGAGCCCAACCAAGTGTCTAATTTTTGTGTCCACTCTTTTGTAGTTTTTTTGTATAGTTCTTCTTCTTCTTCTTCTTCATTCTTCCTCCATGGAAATGTAGTGAGAGCATTGAGTAGATATTAATGAAGATGAAGGTTTTGTATCATTCTCTTTTGTTTCTTCTTCCCCTTGAGATTCTTGCTTTCTCTTGATCATTCAACCTCTTCATTGAGCTTGAATGGTTAAGGGTTAGTTATTGATCTCAAGGGTCGTATTTTCTTGTGGAATTAGCGCTTCATTTCACATGCGGTCTCTACCCTTCTCTTGATCTTGCAACCTCTTGATTGAGCTTGCAAGTTTAAGGGTTGGCTATTGATCCCATGCTTTCTTGAGTTCTACTTTCTTGTTCTTTTTTATCGCTTTTTATTACTTGCTTATTATTATCTTGCTTTTCTTTCTTGCAATTTATTTCATGCACTTAAATTCATGCGCTTAATTACTTGTAATCTTTTCTTTTCTTTGTTCTTTTCTTTTTGTTCTCTCTTTTTGGTTCTTTTTTGTGAATGAATGTAATTATTATTGTTAAGAAAAAAATACGGTATTATAAGTTAACGTTTCTTTGCCCATTTCCTTTCCCCGTATTTTCCATTTGAACTCCGCCCAAACGATACGCAAGCGCTCCGTTAGGCACCGTACCCTGACAAGGTAACGGTGATTCCTAACCGCGACCGGTTGCGTTCGGTTTGGCCGGAGGCGAAAGTAAGAGACAAGAACGGAAGGACAAGGGTAAATAAGCCGTATTCCACGAATACCGCGCTTAAATCCCCTAATCCACGTTGTTGCCGATTGCTCTAGCTTCAATTGGTCAAGATTCGGCTCAAAGGTTTTGAGTACGGATTTCTTTAGCTTACAATCTCGTATCTTTTTCTTAACAACTTTATACTTGCAAATAAAACACATAGGTTAGACTTGAACAAACACATACAAATTCTTTATTGACTCGTCTAAAACTCGAACGGACATACAACCATCTCCCTGTGGATCGACCCGTGCTCAACCGGCTAGCTGCATAGCGACACCGTCTTGATTGCGGTTAACTCAAATTCTTCCAATCAAATGGCGCCATTGCCGGGGAGATGGTAACGTATTTCTTTTCTTGTTATTCGGGTTAATATTCTTTTTGTATATATTTTAAAATATATATATATATATATATAAATATAATAAAAATCTTTTTGTTTTTTTTGATCATTTTTGTGGGCAAGTGTGCAGATTTTTGCGTATTTGCAAACTGCGATTGTGGGGAGCAAAGTGTGCATTCAAGGCAAAGGTGATTACGAAGTACAGTGCCTAAGATCCGGGTAGTTTGACCCGCGCAAGCGAACCTTTCAAGCTTACCGGATTTGATTCAACGGGGGTTTCCTAACCCAAAACTTAACGGTACGTATTTTACTAACACCTTCTTCTCAAATCCGACGCATCCAATATACTATTCTTTGCAGGATTCTTTGCAAGTTCGCTAGCAAACGCTAAAAATTGACTAACCCGTATTTGTTGCAGTGCCGCGCTTAAACTAAAAAACGATTGTTTGATTCTTTATAGAATTTTTTTTGAATTGCGCATTGCATACATTAATACGGACTTAAGGGCAAGCGAACCCCACAATATACGGTAAAGGATTTCATCACCTTTTCCGTGGCCCACAAATCACGAACTTGCGCATAACGTTTACCCGCACAAATTTAAAAGAAACTAGACTTTAAGTCTTAAGGACTTCGCGCTCACTAGGAGAAGTTAATTGTGTTTAGAACCTCGCTTAACGGTATATTGTTTACGGGGTGTCTAGGAAAGTGTTAACGGCGAAACCGCCAAAAGAGAAAGGGTTATTTAATTAAGGAACTTCGCGAAAGCGTTGGACAACCTCCCCTTATCTCTGCACTTACCTGGCCTCGTGATCAGTGTATCTTGAGCCTGTTTCTCGACACAGTTTTACTTCGACAATTAAGTTCTGGAGCAGGTCTAGTTGACCTAGGTGAACCCTAGAACGATTAGGTGTGTGGTATTTTTGTGTCGTGATTGTTTTTGTCCATATTCTTTTTGTGTATACTTCATTCTTCTGTTAATTTATAAACTAAAAAAAAAATCACATTCTTTTTCCCCTCCTTTTCTCTACCTTTCTTTCTCTCTCTTCATATCATGGGTAGCCCACCGCGAAAAACTCTTGCCGAACTTTGGTACCCACAACCAGACATAACTTCCTACGGTTCTTGTTTTGGTCGAACTTCGAACGACCCCTCCATGCCCAAAATTTCTTTGAAAGATTGGATAGACGCGTCTAGGACGAACAACTGGACCCCGCAATCCACTTCGTATCAACCGTTTCAAACATTCACCCCTTCTTACGTTGATACCCCTTTTGAAAGTCCAGTTGTAGCCACAAGACCTATGTCCATCGCTGAACGTATTGAACAATCCCGTAGCCGATCTTTCACTCCTTTCACCACTTCAAATTCTTGGGATCAACAATTCCATTCACCTTCTTATCCAAATGTTGATCCTGCTCCTGTCCAGCCATTCAATTCCTACCAATCCTACCCTACTTTTGCACCTTCCCTAGACATTGCTTCAGAACCGCCGTTTGGGAGTTTTCAGTATCCAAACAACTTTGAATCTTTTACTGAAACCCCTTCACAACCTATGTCTAGTCTGGAACAGTCGTTGGAAGATTTTAGGGTAGCGTCAAGCCAACAGATGATGGATTTGAATGCGTCCATGGCCGCCCTCATGCAACCTAGTGACCCGGTAGCTAGTTTTCAACTAGCTCCAACTTTTTCAATGTATGATGAGGCGGCAGGACAGGCTGTGAATTTGAGTGGAGAGAGTGAGATGTATCCCCTTCCAAATCAAACCTACCCATCCCAAATTGAATCCCACACCTCCTGTTTTGAAAGTCTATCGAGTATCCCACATGATTTATCAATTGAAGATAGAATGATCAATGAGTTGTGCGACTTCGTAATGTTTGATTTGCCCGATTGTGAAGGGACCTTGCCAAGTGAAACCACACCTAATCCTTTTGACCTCTACATCTCCATCTTAGAACCTGAATCGATTAATATCCATGCTTTTGATGAGGTGTCTGAGAATATCGATTTTCACTTGATTGAGGATATTGACGCTGGGAATATTTTGGATGATGAACCCATAGATTTGGCTGAATTTTTCTCTCGAATTCATCATCCCGAGTCATTAAATGTTTTTCCCGAACCCCATATGCGTCTGGATTTTGATGAAAAATGCATGGATGTGCTAACTTTTGAGGAGAATATTGAGGATAGTTTTGAGGATGAACCAGTTTTGCTTAATGAGTCGGATTTTCCAATTCATCCTGTTCCTTCCACTGACCGTGTACACCCTCCTGAACCTTTAACCGATAACCTTCCTCAACCACTTCCCTCCATCCTTTCCATCGTTCCGACCTTGCAAGAAACCGTCTCACTTTCATTTCGTATGTCTGGTTTACCGAGTTCGGCGTACCCATGGTTTCTTACGAATCTTGAGGGATTTGACCCAATCTCTCGACGGGTTAATAGATTAGCACAATCGCTGTTTACACATCGCTCATCACAAATTGTGCTAATCTATTCACTCCATTTGCACCCTCAAGTTCGTACTCCACTTCTTTCTCCCATCCGCCATTCTCCTCTTCCACCGAGACCGGACGCCACTTCTCTCCCCACACGGTCTCGCGTGTTTCTTATTTCTTTTCTCTACACTCCATTCTTTCACCAACCGTCGCTTTATAACGATAAAATCTTCGAATGGTTGGTGTTAACTTTTGGCCTGTGTAAGGCCTTGTATAGCTTGATACTTTTCTTTCCCCCCTAATCCTGAACTTCAACGCTTAACAGTGGAAACACTGTTTTATTTAAGTTTGGGGGGGACACCTTTTTTGTATATATTTTTTGTTTTTCTTTTTGTATATAATTTGTTTTTAGGGGGAGCGCCGACAATTTTGACCCTCTTGGTATAGCCTGACAGTGAGGGCACTGTCAAGTTTAAGTTTGGGGGTGTGCTCGGTAAGCTTTCTTCCTTTGCATTCATTTGTATATTTTGCATGCCATATTAAAAACCCACAAAAATCGAAAATTTTCCAAAAATATAAAAACTTTGTCGTCAAGTTAGCTAATAGGGTAACTTAGATCTTTATTCCGAAAGATTAGTTGATATGATAGAAATAACTAAATTCTAGGCTTAGGAATTGAAAACCCTAAAAATAACCCTTATTCTGTTTAAACTTGGTAAGTATACGTCCTTACAGTTTTTTTGAGAAATAGGTAATCTTGAGTTCAGTTCTTTAGTTAAGTCAAGATGAAGGGAAAGTATTGATGCCTTACTGGAGGATAAGTCTGAAAAATAGTTTTTTTTCTTGAGTTCAAATTTAGAAAGTATATACCCTACAAACTGCACCTACACGTACCTTGAAACTTGGGATAGTAAAGGATACCTAGAAATACTCTTGCCTGAAAGCCTAGTATGAAAGAAAAAACGGTATTTAAAGCTAAACACCAATAGAGCATATTGAAAAATATATCCGGTCTTGAAAAAAAAAAGAAAATTAAGACCTGGAAACTGCTATTTACGCTTTAATGTTCACACATTCAGTAATCGGCCGTTAGTGCCTCAAGAAGCATTAATAGTCGCATGAAAGATGTGTGAGCGAATCCGTCCATCCTTAATGAAAAGAAGTAGTATTAGGTATTAGGGCAAGGGTATTATAGCTTGAATTGAATTCTTAAGTGTAGGGGTGCAAATATACACACACATAGGGATATATAATCGATGTTTGAATAAAAGATAGAAATAAAGAATAAGACTTGTGTTTTATGTAAAGTTGATAAAAATCCCTGATTTGAGGCCTCACTTTAGAAGGAAAACTCACGAGAACCAACATCTTTCTAAACTTTTTTGGAACGTGTATGATCTAAGGCTAAATAGATAGGAGGTGTGAAAAATAAAGGTTGGATATTTCTAACTTAGGATGATAGAATTTCTAACATAAATACTAAACTGTAGGAGTAGAATCAACGTTAACTTATGACACTAGCTTGACGGGATTTTGTGGGTGTAATCCGCTGAAAACCCTCAGGAGACAACACTCCTCCTACTAGGGACACCTAGAGGTTTAACGGCTTGTTGCACATGCTCAGTGCAATCGCGTTCCCTGCGAAATTGCGGTTAGGATTTTATTTTTGTGAATAATTGGCTTTGCTCGGGACGAGCAAAAGTTAAGTTTGGGGGTATTTGTTCATACCAGAATATTGCATTTTATACCGCCCATTCTTATGCTCGTGTGTTTATAGGTAGGTGCTTGTAATCCGTGTTTGTTACATATTTACAGAATACAGGTTTCCAGTACAAATATTGCAAATCAAGACAAAATCTCCACAGTTACACCAAATACAGAACATCTGTCACAGCAGATAAAAGCCGGGTTCCGGTCATCCATATCCGTCCAGTGCCGAGTACCAGTTCCAGAGACAAGACATATGACAGTGGTCATTCGTGTCTCGGACATGCACAGAGCACGAGAGGGGCTGCACAAGAATCAATGGGTGCGCGGAGCTCGAGAGAGATAGAAGTCAAAAGTGAAGAAAAGATAGCAATCTTGGACTAAGAATTCTGAAGATATTCTGGAAAGATTATCAGAAAATACATGTACCAAATAACAGGGGACAGCAAACCAGGGACTCCGACCAAAACCCACTGCCCAACTCCCCTATACGGCCGCGGAACCGCGGCCTAACCAGGCTTAGGCCGCGGAACCGCGGCCGTACAGTGTCCTCTCTCTGTCGTATTTTGGGGGTGTTTTGGTCTTTTTATTTGTGTTCTGGTGGTTGCCCTAGATTTTCATTTTTCAGCCTATAAATACTTCAGAACTGAGCCCAACCAAGTGTCCAATTTTTGTGTCCACTCTTTTGTAGTTTTTTGTATAGTTCTTCTTCTTCTTCTTCTTCTTCATTCTTCCTCCATGGAAATGTAGTGAGAGCATTGAGTGGATATTAATGAAGATGAGGGTTTTGTATCAGTCTCTTTTGTTTCTTCTTCCCCTTGAGATTCTTGCTTTCTCTTGATCATTCAACCTCTTCATTGAACTTGAATGGTTAAGGGTTAGTTATTGATCTCAAGGGTCGTATTTTCTTGTGGAATTAGCTCTTCATTTCACATGCGGTCTCTACCCTTCTCTTGATCTTGCAACCTCTTGATTGAGCTTGCAAGTTTAAGGGTTGGCTATTGATCCCATGCTTGTCTTGAGTTCTACTTTCTTGTTCTTTTTTATCGCTTTTTATTACTTGCTTATTATTATCTTGCTTTTCTTTCTTGCAATTTATTTCATGCACTTAATTACTTGTAATCTTTTCTTTTCTTTGTTCTTTTCTTTTTGTTCTCTCTTTTTGGTTCTTTTTTGTGAATGAATGTAATTATTATTGTTAAGAAAAAAATACGGTATTATAAGTTAACGTTTCTTTGCCCATTTCCTTTTCCCGTATTTTCCATTTGAACTCCGTCCAAACGATACGCAAGCGCTCCGTTAAGCACCGTACCCTGACAAGGTAACGGTGATTCCTAACCGCGACCGGTTGCGTTCGGTTTGGCCGGAGGCGAAAGCAAGAGACAAGAACAGAAGGAAAAGGGTAAATAAGCCGTATTCCACGAATACCGCGCTTAAATCCCCTAATCCACATTGTTGCCGATTGCTCTAGCTTCAATTGGTCAAGATTCGGCTCAAAGGTTTTGAGTACGGATTTCTTTAGCTTACAATCTCGTATCTTTTTCTTAACAACTTTATACTTGCAAATAAAACACATAGGTTAGACTTGAACAAACATATACAAATTCTTTATTGACTCGTCTAAAACTCGAACGGACATACAACCATCTCCCTGTGGATCGACCCGTGCTCAACCGGCTAGCTGCATAGCGACACCGTCTTGATTGCGGTTAACTCAAATTCTTCCAATCAATGCTGGGAATATTTCAGATGATGAACCCACAGATTTGGATAAGTTTCTCTCTCCAATTCATCATCCCGAGTCATTAACTGGTTTTCCCGAACTTCATATGCGTCTGGATTTTGATGATAAATGCATGGATGAGATAATTTTTGAGAGGAATTTGGAGGATAGTATTGAGGATGAACCATTTTTTCTTGATGAGTCGGATTTTCCAATTCATCCCGTCCCTTCCACTGACTGTGTACACCCTCCTGAACCTTTAACTGTTACCCTTCCTCAATTACTCCCCTCCATCCTTTCTATCGTTCTGACCGCGCAAGACACTGTATCACCTTCATTATCTGTGTCTGGTTTACCAAGTTCGGCGTACCCATATTTTCTCACGAATCTTGAGGGTTTTGACCCAATTTTTCGACATATTGATAGATTAGTGCAATCCATCTTTTCACATCGATCATTACAGATTGTACTAATTTATTCAATTCATTTTCACCCTTAAGTTCGTACACCATTTCTTTTTCCCTTCCGCCATTCTTCTTCTCATATACCGAGACCGTATTCTACTTCTATCCCCATACGGTCTCTCGTATTCTCCATTTCTTTCCTCGCCGTATTCTTTCACCAACCAGCACACTACAGAGATAGGATTTTTGAATGGTTGGTGCTCACTTTTGGCCTTTGTAAGGCCTTGTATAGTTTGATACTGTTTTCTCCCCCCTAACTCTGAACTTTAACGCTTAAACAATGAAAACACTGTTTCACTTAAGTTTGGTAGGGACCTTTATATATATATATATATATATATATATATATATATATATATTAGTTTGCTTTTTTGTTTTGTATAAAATTTTCTTTTAGGGAGCGCCGACAATTTTGACCCTCTTGGTGTAGCCTGACAGTGAGGGTACTGTCAAGTTTAAGTTTGGGGGTGTGCTCGATAAGTTTTCTTCCTTCGCATTCATATGTATATTTTGCATTTGCATACTTATTTTAAAACCCATAAAAATCGAAATTTTTCCAAAATATAAAAACTTTGTCGTCAAGTTAGCTAATAGGGTAACTTAGATTTTTTTTTCCGAAAGTTTAGTTGATACGTTAGAAATAACTAAATCTTAGGCTTAGGAATTGAAAACCCTAAAAATAACCCTCTTTCTATTCAACCTTGGTAATTATACGCCCTTACAGTTTTTTTTTTGAGAAATAGATAATCTTGAGTTCAGTTTTTGAGTTAAGTCAAGATGAAGGGAAAGTATTGATGTTTTACTGAAGGATGAGTCTGAAAAATAGTTTCTCTTCTTGAGTCTAAATTTAGAAAGTATATACCCTACAAACTGCACATGCACACACCTTGAAACTTGGGATAGTAGAGAATACCTAGAAATACTCTTGCCTGAAAACCTAGTATGAAAGAAAAAACGGTATTTAAAGCTAAACAACAAAAGTGCATATTGAAAAATATATCAGGTCTTGAAAAAGAAAAAAATAATAATAAAGAAAAGAAAAATAAATAAATAAAGTCAAGACCTGGAAACTGCTATTTACGCTTTAAAACTTACACATTCAGTAATCGGCTGTTAGTGCCTCAAGAAGCATTAATAGTCGCATGAAGGGTGTGTGGGTAGCACCGTCCATCATTTAATGAAAAGAAGTTGTATTAGGAATTAGGGCAAGGGTACTATAGCTTGAATTGAATTCTCAAGTATAGGGGTGAAATAATACACACACGTAGGGGTATACAATCGATATTTGGATAAAAGATTGGAATAAAGAATAAGACATATGTTTTCTGTAAAATAGATAAAAAAAAACCCTAATTGGAGACCACACTTTAGAAGGAAAACTCAGGAGAGACCGAGATCTTTTTAAACTGTAAAATGTATAGGATCTGAGGTTGAATAAATTAGGAGGTGTGAAACATAAGGGTTGGATATTTCTAACTTAGGATAATAAAGTTTCTAACTTAGATATTAAACTGTAGGAGTAGAATCGATGTTAACTTATAACACTAGCTTGACAGGATTTTGTGGGTGGTATCGCTGAAAACCCTCAGGAGACAACACTTCTCCTACTAGGGACACCTAGAGGTTTAACGACTTGTTGCACGAGCTCAGTGCAATCGAGTTCCCTGCGAAAGTGAGCTTAGGATTTTTCGAGAATAAAATTGGCTTTGCTCGGGACGAGCAAAAGATAAGTTTGGGGGTATTTGTTCATATCAGATTTTTGCATTTTTATATCGCCCATTCTTAATCACATTGCATATAAGTAGGTACTTTTGATCCATGTCTGCTAAATAGTTACAGGTTACAGGTTCTCAGCTCTTTACAGTGAAATTCATGAAAAGTCACAACAAATGCGGGACTACGACCAACAACAGATGAATACTGATCTCCGCTAACCATTCGTATGATATCGCCTACCAATTCAATGGACAAATGGAAAATCATTAGGTACTTCAATGCACAAAGCACAAGGGCAGCACAAGATCCAAGACTTCAACGCAGAGCTCAAGGCAAAAGTCTACATCATTCTACACTGTTGGAAATCTGGAAGGAAATTGAAGAGATTCTGAGAAACCAAGTGAATAAAACAGAAAATATAAGCAACATGGAGAAGCCCTGAAAAGATGGCCCTACGATTCCACCAATTGGCCGTGGAACCGCGGCCAATCAGGCACTTATGCCGCGGAACCGTGGCCGCGTATGCACATTGTCGGTGGCAGTGTCGGTGCGTTGACTCGGCTCTCTTGGGGTAGTTTTGTAATTTCGTGTATGGATCAGAATGTAAACCTAGGGTTTTTCTATCTATAAATAGGAAAGCTCAAAGCCAAATTAGCATGCCTCTTTTTATTTTAGATCTAGGATTTTAATTCTGTTCTTCTTTCTCAATTCAAAATTATAGAAAGCTTTGAGAGGTTATCAATAAAAAGAAAGTTAGTTCTTTTATTTTCTCGCATTTTTCTTATCGCATTTTATTATCTGTAATTTTTATTTGTTAATCTAGTGTTAGAATTTAGTTATTGTTTTTCTTTTGTTTTTTTCCTTCTATTTTGTTTATCATTAACAACGATGATGCTTGAGTAAGATCCTTGCCTAGGTGAGGTCTCAAATAGCTAGTTATAAATTCCTCTTAATCTAAATTCTTTCTACCTTCCCTCTTGTTTTATTTTTATCTTTTTAATGGATGAGTAATTTCTCACTTGTTAGAGCAGGAGAAGGAATGTTTGAGAGAAGGAAATCTCTTTCACTCCTTTCTTTGCCCAACACCTTAATTCGGACTCCCTTAAATTGAACCACAATCCGCTCACTATGGCATCCTATCCTACATGATAGCGGTGATTCCCTAGTTAGACCGGTTGTGGTTGAATTAATTGGAGGTTAGGGCTAAGAGACAAGAACGGAAGGACAAGGACCAAAAGGAATAAACTAAGCATGGAAAGCCTAGCTTATAATTGCAATTTCCTTCCTAGTCGTGCTAATCCCCGTTGTTGCCGATTACCTTAACACCAATATTAAAAAGGGCATTGAAAGAGGTGAGATATTCCTAACTCGAACTAACTTAATCCTAACCCTAACAGTCCTTTATCTTTTATCTCATTAGTAGATCTTAACACAAAACCCAAAATATTTGGATTTAACTCGTTAAAACATAAAAAAAATCTTCCATCTCCCTGTGGATCGACCCGTACTCAACCGGCAAGCTACCAAGTGACACCGTCTTGATTGCGGTAATTAAAAATTAAGAATATGCATAAACGTAAACAATCAGCGGTATGCTTTTGGTCTTTGGGATGCATCTTTATTTGATTATACCCCGAAGATCCGTCCATGAAGGAGAAGACTTCATGGGTAGATGTGTTATCGATCATCAGCTCGGTAACAGGCACTGAGAAGTCATCTTTCGGACAAGCTTTGTTGAGGTCTCGGAAGTCCACGCAGATGCACACTGTCCTATTTTTCTTCATTACCGGAACGATATTGGTGATCCAGTCAGGGTATTTAACTTCCTGGATGAAGCCGGAGTCAATTAGCTTCTTTACTTCGACGTTGATACTCACCTCAAGTTCGAGCCGCATTCTTCTTGGCGCCTGCTTTTCTGTCTTAGCGTCCGGCGATATAGCTAATTTATGCACTGCTATTTCTGGATCTAGTCCAGGCATCTCGGAGTAGTTCCATGCGAAACAATCTTTATACTGCTTTGCTGTGGGAGAGGTCGTCCATATTCTCGTGCTCCCCCTTCTTTGAGAATGTTATCACGTGGCAGGTACGAGTTCGTTTCTAAGCTCGATATTGATCTGAACTTACTCTCGCAATGTAGGTCGCTTTTGGCTCATGCTTTTGTAGTAGGATCACCCTCCAACTTTCGGATAGTGCGAACCTACCTTGTTGATATTGGTCTTTGACCCAGTCTTTGAAGGTGAAGCAGTCTTTAAGAGGATGCCCTATTGCTCGGTGGTAGGAGCAATAATTCGAGTGATGGACCTCATTTACTTGTTCGGGGAGCCTAGACTCCGGGAGTGTTATCATTTGATGCTTCATGAGAAGGTCGAAGATTTTCCTTGTCTTGTCTCAAGGGAACGAGTATTCCCGACCCATCTTCTTCATAAAAGACGGATTCCAGCTGATTTTTTCTCGATCGCGTGGCTTCTTGGATCCGCTTCGCTTTTTTTGAATGTTATTCCCTTTCTTCACCTTGTTGTTTCTTCTGCGTCGGGATTTTTCCTTGCCACGAGAGCGCACAGCGGGCTGAGGGTGAAGGGCATCATAGTCTTCCGTAGCCAGCTGAATGAGACGTTGCGTTCTGGCTTTCTCGTAAATGGTCATTTCGCGGCTGTGGTCATCCCGAACCTTTTGACCCACTTCCCTTATTAGCTTATCAATTTGTTCTTCGAATGTCGGGCTTGGCATTTTTACGGAGGAATCCTGCTTTGGTTTGATATCAGCGCTATCAAGAAAAGCATTCCATTCTCCTCCGAAGACATTTATAACATGGCAGCCATGGAATTGCTCCCGTTTCTTGGACCGAACGTATCCAAGCCCGGTCGTCTCTATCCTTCCGTTGGGCATCTTTCGCTGAATCCCAGGAATGTCCCAAATCTTGTTGTAGAACTGAGCTTGCCGAGCGGTCTGTTTGAAGGGTACGCCTTGGCATCTTAATAGCTTTTTCAATCCCTATGCGTAGTACCTGGGCAGACGGATTGGTTGATGCCTGTCAAGCGCAATAACGGCACCATGCCAGACTTCTTTCTCCACTTTGGTCTCCGTGGATTGATAGAAGAGGATCACCTTTTCATCTCTCTGCCTAGGAGGGATGTAAAAGGTCTGCAGTTCTTGCACGTCATATGTATCGAGCGCATCAAGTTCCTTGTAATGCTGCTGCGGAACCATGGTAATTTGTAAACTCTGATCAGCTCCAGCGAAGGTCTGCATTGACGGGCGGACGGAGAACATTGCGTTGGCATCGTCTTCAGAGTCACTGCCAAAGACCAAAATAGGAGTAGATGGTCCTGGCCTGCTGCCTCAGGGTTGCCCCGAGAAGACTATCTCTTCATCCTCCTTGGTATCGCTCCCAAAGATCGGGATAGTGGCGATAGATTTTTGTTTATTCTCCGATTTACGACATCTTTCCGTGTTTTTGAAGTCTGGTAAGAAGTACTTGGAGTCTTCATATTTGCGGACTTCATTTACGGAGAATAGGTTTAGCTCCCCTGTAACTGTGTACTCGAGACCGTCTTTGAAGTACTTCATACATTGACATTGTGTAGAAGGGATGATGTTGTACTCATGTAACCAAGGCCTGCCGAGCAAAGCGTTGTAGCAAGTCTTGGCCTCGATGACATGAAATTTGATGTCAGTGACGAGCAGCCCGAAGTGTAACGTCAGTATTACACACCCGAGCGTTCGTGATGACTGGGAGTCAAACCCGGAGATGTTAATTTTATCCAGAGCCAGGTGCTGAACGTTCATGCAAATCTCCTTCAGCACTCTCACATTGAGAAGGTTGACGGAGGACCCGTTGTCAACCAGGATCTTCTCTATCTTGATATCGTGGCGGTACCCGGATACATATAACGGACGGTTGTGCTCGCATGTTCCGAGAAGGAGGTCTTCATCGTTGAGGGTGATGTCAGCTGTGTGAACTTCTTCCAGCTCGTCATTCATCTTTTCTTCTGCAAGAAAGGCTTGAAACTGATCGGGCTCTTGTAACGCCCTGATCAGAGAATCTCGTGCCTCTTTACACTGGAGAAGTGCATCCAAAATGCTCAATTGTGAGGGTAACTTCCTTAGATGTGCCAGAACATTGTAATCCACCTTGTTTCTCTTAGGCGGGTCCTTGGCTGTGAGCTCTTTAACGACTCTATCATCGAGGGAAATCTCCTCAGGGACTTTTTTCTTCCCCTTGTCTCTTTTGCCCGAACCTTTGTTTGAGGGTCCGAGATTCTTTTCAGGCAACGTACGATTACGCAGCTGGATGTTCTCACAGTTTTTCTCTTCCTCTTCTTTCCCAGAGGCGGTTTCTTTGAAGAGAGGGACGAGGGTTATTTCTTCCTCAGAATCGCTCCCGGATGTTAGAACTTGAGATTTCCTGGTATCAACCATATGACAGTTTCCAGCAGTTCCTTCACGCTCGTCTGTGACGCTCTTCTACTGCCCCCGACGGGCTTTGTGCTTCATCCGCTTGAAGTATTGTCGGTGAGCAATGTATCCTTCCCACCACTTCTTGAAGGCACTGCACTCTTCGGTGGGGTGCGTAACCCTCCGATTGTATAAGCAGTAGTTTGGATGTATATTCGATTCGTCGAGGCACGTACTCCCAAGAGTATTTCCTTTGAAAGGTGGCGGCTTCATTCCCAATAATAGGGATTTGGCGAACCGTTTCCCCGTCTTAAACTTTCTTTTGCCTACTGCGGGTATGCTTCGATATGGTTGGAGTGCTTTGTGACTCATCCCTACCGCGGTTTCTTCATCCTGACGCTGACGCTTGGCCTTTTCGTATATGGCCGTTTCACATTCTCGGTCAGCTTTGCTCTTTTGAAGGGCATCGTTCAGCAGCCTGTCGATCAGGTCGTCTGACGGTTCCAGGGATTTTGGCGCCGGTTCTACCCCCAGATTCTCTACGTTATTTTCTAACGCCGAGGGAGCTTCTTTTCCATTCACTGACGAATGAGAGATCATGTGGCAACTCGCCACATAATCATCGGGTTCTTCTGACGAGTCGTCTCCCTCGTCATTGTCACTCTCTCCGTTCTCAAGTATGTGGTTGAGAAACTCTTCGAGTGTGACTGGGGTCCGCACCTTCTGGTTGTAATCCTCTAGTACGTCGATGTATTTTTGTAGATCCGTACGCTTGTCATCATACTCGGCTGGCTGCAGAGGCTTCTTGGTCCTCTTCTTTTTCTTCGAAGAGTTCGAAGGCTTGACCTGGGTGTTCTGCCCATCATTACCAGCTCTCGGTGTTGGGCGTGGTTTAAGCATACCCTCAATAATCACGGGTTCCAGCGGGTTTTTCTATCTGATCGCCGGGCTTGCCTGAAGATCCTTCAGTATCCTTTTAGTTTTAGCCGAAAGGACAACTTCCTACGGAGTTTCTTCTACGAATGAGCATGATGCCTCCGGCGTATCCACCTTTTTAGGAGCATGCTGCTGTGGCGGGTTTACCTTCCAGTTTTCGGACAGCGCGAACTTGCCTTGTTGGTATTGGTCATCAATCCAGTTTTAGAAGACGTAGCAATCTTCGATTAGGTGACCCATTACTCTGTGGTAGGGGCAGTAGTTGGGACTGTTGACGTCACCAGGCTGCAGTGAGCATCTTGGATCCGGCAGAGTGATGAGCCTGTTGCGCACATCCAGTTCGAACAGTCTCATCGTTTTATCCCGGGAAAACGAGTAAGGACGTCTCAACTTCTCTTCGAGGGATCGGGGTGTGTTGCTTTGGCGAGCAACCGGTTTCGGGTCAATTGGTTGCTGTTGAGGGTTGGCAATGAAGATCGCTTTCCCTTTGCCCTTTTCATTCTGGAGATCCGTTTTCGAAGAGAACGGCCTATGGCCCATCTGGTCCATTTGGGCCAGCTTGTCAATCAAGGCCTCGAAGGTGGTCGGCTTGAAGAACATCATAAATTGGGATATATTTGCCTGAGGATCAAGGGTCCCCACGAACATGCCCGCGGCAGGATCTTCTTCTATGCGTTGTTCACATTTTGACCATAGGTTCCACCATCGAATTGAGTATTGAACCCAGGTCTCTCCTGGATTCACCCTGGCATTGATTAACGTCATGATCGGGGTGCCCTCGCTTGCGCTCGTGAACCGCTGTGTGAATAGTAGCTCCATTTCTGTAAATGTTTTGACGGAGTCATTCGGAAGCTCCGCGTACCATTCAAATGCCGTCTTTGACAAGCTGCCAACGAACTGGCGAAGCAGCAGTTTGTCGTTGCCTCCGGTATTACCGTACAAAGCTCTAAATTGAGCAACGTGCTGGTGTGGACTGCCCGTCCCCTTATACATGTGAAACTTGGGGATCGTATATCCCGGCGGGTACTTAATTTGATTGTACCAACCTGGATAGGGTCGCCCAGTTCTGACGACTTGGCCAGCCGCCTTGTTTCCCCAATTAGAGCAAAGCTCTGTTCAGAATTCAAAATTTGAATTAAAGTTGCGCTTTTATAAAAGCGCTGCGCTACAACTAGCGCACCCCGTGTAAAGCGCATAGGCGCTAGCGCTAGATGTGCTGCGCTACAAGTAGCGTATCACGTGCAAAGCACGTGTGCGCTAGCGCTAAGAGCACTGCGCTCTAAGTAGCGCACCATGGGCAGAGCGCATAAGTGCTAGCGCTGGAACTAAAAGCTCCCCACCGATTAGATCAAAGATCTAATAATAATGATAAATCATTAATTAACCAGAATTAAATTCTGTTAAGAAAAGATTTCTCAAAATCTTTCCAAACAACAAAATTGTGCTCTGTAAATCAGAGCACCATTGGATCAATGTTCCAATGATAAATAAAAATTACCAAAAACATAATAAATTCTGCATGGAAAGATTTCCCAATCTTGTTAAAAACAAGAAGATTGCCTTCTGTAAATCAGAAGCCCTTGGATCAAAGATCCGATGGTGGGGAAATTCCCTATATCAATTGGAGAAAAGATCTCCTTAACTGATTGAACAAACCATCTTGCCCTATATAAAGGACCCGAGACTTCAAATCTTGTACAGAGGAACCCCCCATAAACTTTGAGAAAATCTCAAGAAGAAGAAGAAGCACTCGGCAAAAGAAGACAATTCTTTTTCAAGGTAAAAAGAATATACAGAAGAAATCGTCTCAATATAAACAGAAGTACTTATTTCTTTCACAGATCATAGATCTATAAGACAAAGTTATATTTCACAAAAGAGATTATGAACATCTCATTATAAAGGGGGGAGAATTATTCAATTCTCTTAAGATCACAGATCCACAAAGGCAAAGCCTTTCATCAAAAAGAGATTGAAATATCTCCTATGAACTAAGAACTTTGTTCTTAGAATTTTGAGACAAAGTCTATTATCAAAGAACAAATAATCTGCAGAGCGCAAAGTTAACCTAAGAAGAGCCTTAGCGCTCCTAATCTAATAAGAGTCTTAGCGCTCCTAATTCAAAAGTGCCTTAGGGCTCTTCATCTAGCGCTCAGCGCTAAGCGCCCCACGTGCTCCTCACGTGTGCGCTGCATTACTAAAAGCGCTCCGCTGTTAATTATATGGTACCAGCGCCAAACGCCTTAACGCTTCAACTATAGCTCATCTGCGCTCTTCATTTAGCGCAAGGCTCTAAGCGCACTAGCGCTTTACATCTGGCTCAAACCGCCAAGCGCACTAGCGCTTTAACCATAGTGTCCTGCGCTCGTAGACTAGCGCTAGTGCCAAGCGCACTACATGCTTTTATGTGCGCTTGGGTAGAACTTAAATTGTTCTTTGAATAAGCCCCAGAGCTATGATGAATGCTCACCATTCAGTAAAAGACAAATATTGTCAGAAGCTAAATCAATGCTCAGCATTGTTAAAAGGGCCGAGCTCAAACAAATACTTAACATCCCAAAATAAATGTTAAAACATTTTAACTTGATTGGATTTAGCCCAAGATTGGCCATAAGTCCTCAAATTCAGCTTAATTGAGCCCACATGCTCATATATCACAGATCTTAGCCCCAAATTGGACTACAGATCTTTCAAACAACTCACGTCGGTTCGAGGGTACATCTCTTTACTCCTTTGATATTTGTCGTTGTAATCCTTCAACGTCTTCAGAGAGGTGACGGGTCCTGACAACCAAACATTCTACGGACTGTGGGGTCCTTTAAAACCCATGGACTATGATGTCCTTAACCTTGACTGTGAGGTCTTTAAACTCACGGACTATGATGTCCTTAACCTTGACTGTGAGGTCTTTAAACTCACGGACTATGATGTTCTTAACCTTGACTGTGAGTTCTTTAAACTCACGGACTATGATGTCCTTAACCTTGGACCGAGATGTCCTTAAACTAACAATGGACCGCAATGTCCTTAAACTAATCGAACGCAATGTTCCTAAACTAAACAATATAGTTCAAATGCTCTTTTGTTGGATCTAAACGATCCGGTTAAGTTGATCTTAGTCTAAAAATTAGACTAACGTATCCTTAACATACGTTTAAGTTGATCTTAGTCCCAAATGAGACTAACGTATCCTTAAAACCAACCCCCAAACCCAAATCTAAGAAGATACGGATTTGGACTAATCCACGCCCTACGGGCGACAACATAAATTAGTTTCCATATACAATCCATGGGCAACCAAACACAAAACAAACACCCACGACACGAAGTGACCACTGGAGAAGGAGAAAGTGTTGGAGATAGTGCCCTCAGAGTCAATTATTGGATCACAGGCACGTGATTGCAATGATTGAGGAAGGACCTATACCGGTAGGACAATCTTACTCAAGATGAAAGTATTCTATCTGGTTTATCTTTATCATCGTGTACTGCTTTAGGTGACCTTACAGGTCACTATTACACGTTGATAGAGCCCCTAGGATTCTTGCTTGACTGCCAGCAGTATGAGGGCGATCATATACGTGGGAGCTAGGGTCTATAAGCACATCCTTAAAAGGTCCCTAGTCGTGGGAGTTTCGAGACAGGGCATCGATACTCCAGAGTAGACTAGTGTATACAGTCGAGACCCCGACGAGGGGCGGTGGACGGTCTCACAAGCCACTGGTGTCAGTTGGTTCACCTAAGATGTATACAGGTGCTCATTGGGTTATGAGTACACCGGACAGGACTCGCCGGGAACATGCTAGTTGGTCTTATACCTGACGTCAGATAGCAGTTTCTTGGTGACATGTGTACAGGTTAGTTCATCGACCTGAGATCGTCATTTGTCTCGTGTGAGTTCCCACTGTACTTTGATTACTACCCTACCACGCTCAAAGGAGTTGTGCAAACAGGTTTTAGTTGGGTACAGTCCCAAGCCACATGGAGGCAGTGAGCGGATCTGCAGGGGTTCGTCTCTCCCGGTATTGGGGGTGAGGTCGCGCTGTGTCTAGGAGAGCCATTACACGAAGTCCTTGGCCAAGGCAGGAGATTTACTGGTAGGTATCCAGTAATATCTCAGGTTGTTCTGGGCTACACTCCGACATGACTTGTACCGCTTTTGGGGGTCTGACTTTTACCAACCCCCTAGGCCCGCCATGCGATGCTCATAGACGAACGGACCGGACTGTACGGATATTATCACTGACAGGCTCAGTAGGGTGTCAGGATGAGTTCGCTCATCGACGTCCCTTTTGGTCAATACCTGGTAGCCCGTTACGTATGGCTAATACCTCTGACGTGCTAGTGGTTAAATCCGCAACCAAAGTATTGACGAGTCTTTAGAGTCCACCACAGACAGTTTCTCAAGTTTCGGGCGAAACGCTGTAGAGGCCGAATGGAGATATGGCAGGGTTCAATCAGATACGTGCGGTATTGCATGGATCATGATCGGACGGATAATACTAGCGGGCTTTTGTTTAAGCCGGATCCTAGTATTGTACTGTGTAGATTTTGTCTCTTTGCATTTATATTCAGTGGGAATACAAATGCGGGTATGTATAAACAGTCGCGGGGTTTTCCTGTAATTTATTACGGGATCAGTTTTCTGAAGTTGCCAGTTTGTATTCAGTTTCGGCCAGTTTTCCTTTGTTCCTTCCTGGCCGGATTTTTCTGTTGGAGGTGCTAATTTGCAAGTGTGCAAATTAGTAATATGGAAGGGGTTATTTGTAAATGGAGGCATCATGATGGTTCTAGCATCATTAGATTCTCTTTGTATCTTTTCCTTTGCATTTATTGTGATGGAATTTTGATAGGATGTGAGGTTAATGTTGTTGTGATCTTTTTCTTTGCTATCACTCTCATTTCTCTCTTGTATTATTATTCTTTTTCCCTCCACCATGAGATGAGGCCGGCCACTACAAGGAGAGGGGAGAGGCAATTTCATTTGGATGTGGTTCTCATTTTTGGCTTGCTAAAATTACATTGCTCATCTCCAAAAGTTCATTCTCTACTCCACATCCATACAAGGCAACTTCATACCCCATTGAGACAATGGATTCTACACTTAGCCTACAGTATTCTTGGGCACGTCGGCTCGCCAACTTCGTGCCCGAGTTGCCTCGGTCCAGAGGTGGGAGCCCGTAAAAGAACCCGGCGATGTGGTGTCCGTTCCGACGAGGAGCTGAAGACCGGAGATTCCGCGAGGAGATCGGAGTGGAGGCCGAAGACCGAAGAACACGGATCGCTCGGTATAGCTTTCTACCCATCTTCTAGTTTGCTAGGATTAGGTTAATGGCCCGATCCGGGATTTTAGTGCGCGGTGGTGCCGGTTTCTAGTTTTTAGAGAAGTTTCGTTTCCGCATTCCGGCGTCGGATTGACGGCCGGGGCGCCGCCGTGCACTTACAATGGTATCAGAGCCACGCCATTAACCTAGTCTAGCTTGCTCTAACGTGTTTACAAGTTCGATCGAACGGATTTTCCAAAAACCGCGTTTTTTGTCACAGTTTCTGTCGAAATTTTTTAGTTGTCAAAAAAATATTTGGTATGTTGCAGAAATGTGGGCAGGGTTTTCTGAGAACACTGAAGAAAATTGGTACCATGATGTTACTGTAGCGCCGCGGAACCGCGGAAAAAACCCCATTTTGGCCGCGGTTCCGCCGCCGAACAGTGGCTTCACTGCACCAAATTTCTTCAGTGGGTCTCTGTCTTGAAAATGGGGTTTTAGGTATATTCTTTTTGGGCCCAGATTTCTTTGAGTGCTACAGTTGCTTGGGGCCCACTTCGGTAAATTTGATCGATCGAAAATTTTAAACATGTTAGTTCATAGTATTTACATTATATCTGCGACCGTGAATGTCATTTGATCGGTAAATCCTGTCTAACTGCTATAGCCCTTTTAGACGGATTTGCGAACGTGACATTCACGTTGATGTTCTGTGTTGTGCTGTGATGTTGCGGATTGGTCGTGGGGGATAGCCTGGATGCAATGGTAGTACAGTTTGGTAGTTAATGTACATTTGATATTGCGAGGCGAGCGTCCGACCTGTGGACTGCCGTCACTGCCTGTTTGTATATTATTCTTTTGGGGCACGACCGGGCTGAGGTCGATGTACCCGTTGTATATTTTACTTTCTGTACTAGGATTACCCCGCGGAGGGATGCACGGATAGCCGGGTTCTAGAGGGCAACGAGCCCGCATCTCATGGCGTTGAGACGGATGGGGCTTTACTCTAGAATTGGCGGGCTATTCTCCGCACTCGTAGGGGGTACAGGTTGAACCAAGGAGGGGCGCCCAAGTTACCGGATTCCGTAAAGTGCTGGGTGGTCCATTCACGTTGCTGAAGGGGGCTTCCTCGCTTCAGGTTTTGGCGGGTAACTTACCGCAGCCGTAGGGGTCTAGGATTTCATTGCACAGCCTATCCACACGACCAGGGGAACATCGAGTTTCAGTAGCGGCTCTATGAAACCCGGGGATCCCAGATATTTGTATTGTTCTGTGATGCTTATTACATTTCTGTGATGTTGCATTTTATCACGTCTTGAGCGAATATTATATATTGATATATATATACTAGTAGATGTTGTATATGTTTTGCATCCGCGCTAGTCCAGTCCCCACTCTGTCTTTAGTTAAGTAACCTAACGGGTGATGACGGGACCCAGTGGCGAATGCGGATGGCATATACGTACATCATTATTTTCGTTCTTTATTGGTGGGATCAATTGATGGGACCGCGTTGATTCGGATCAATGCAAGCTAAACAAACATATTCTGATGTTGTTGGAACATTTTTCAAAAAGCTGTTATTGCAAGGGCGTTCTCTTTTGTTTTGCATAGTGGTATTCGGTTATGAATATCCAGCACCTCAGTCGACGAGGCAAGGGCCAAGATCCCTTCACCGGGAGTGACCCCTTGGATAGAAGTTTGCGTCAGGGCAGTAACTTCACTATAGCCGATTACTTTTGCTTTGCATCGTGGTATTCAGTTGGAATATCCTGCACCTCATTCTACGGGGAAAGAGCCGAGATCCCTTCACCGGGAGTGACCTCTTTAGCAATGGTTTTCGTCACTATATTTTATAAAAAGCTATCCAGTTCCTTCAACGATATCAAGTTCATTACGTTAAAGGTTTTCGCCGGAAACCACTCGTAGCCCTCCGTCGTTTCATATGGATAGTCAATAGTATTCAAGCTGTGTTTGTTGGCCAAAGTCAAGGCATGGTGATTGGTAGCTGTTGGGTATTCATATGCAGCATAGATAGATTCGTTGGTTTGGGACAGTCATACTGCCCTGTTGGCCAAAGTCAAGGGTAGGTATGGGTGGGTTCAAATTAACCTGGAGAATGACGGGTAGAACTTGACATGTGACTTATGATTTGTTGGCCAAAGTCAAGGTCATAAGAGCATGGGGTAAAAATCACATCAGGAGTTTCTAAAGAAACTGAAACTTGCCAGATATGCGCATACCTTCTGGAGTGTGATAACGTGAGCGGATTCCGTCACGTTATCATGCGATGATAGTTGGATCCCGATTCCCACTGATGAGTTGGTTTACTCCTCGGGTGATCCCGACTAATTCTTCTTTCAGGTTTGGAGAAGAATTTGACGTTACAGTGGGAGGTTTCCTGATTAGATAAATTGATAACCATTCTGATCTAGGTTAGAATGCACGCTGAGTGTTTCTTTTCTCTCTCTCTTTGGCAGCGACCATGACCCGACCCTTGACTACGACTCAGTGACCAAGTTGACCGAACCTTCTTAAACACTGGCTTTTGGATTGTCAGAGTTGCATACCTCATTGCCACTCCTACTTTTACCCTTTTCTCCTGGACACCCCGTATTACTACGAACGTCCACTTCCATTGGATAAAACCATCGTATGGTTATATACGAACTCGAAGGAATTTATTCGAGGTTGGTTTCTGGTTCTGGAGGAAACGAATAGGACTATTCAGTTGTCTTTTCCTTTTTACGTTCTCTCTGGTTGCGAGTACTCCTTGGTTTAGGAGAAAGTACACCTATTACGCAAATTGGATAGTCTTCTTCCAAACCTTAGGCTGGTGCCGAACGGTGGGGAATGAAGAAAACCAATTAGCATAACGATGGTGTACATAAGGTATTATGTAAAGAAAAATAAAGGGATTAGAAGGAGGGCAAAGTAAATTGCGACTGCTATTCACGACCAAACCAAGTATTTCTTCGCCAATCCTAAATCACCTTTGTATTTCTCCAGGACACTCCGTATCACAACGAAGATCCACAGTTTATTGGATACTCCATCGTATGGTTATATACGAACTCGAAAGGAACTTGTTCCTGTTCGGGGATGGATTCTGGTTCAGGAGAAATAGGAATAAGGTTTATTCAGGTGTCTTTTATCTTCACCTTCTCTCGCGTTGTGAGTGCTCCTAGGATTAGGACAGTACACCCATTATTCTTATTGGATAGTCTTCTTCCAAACCATAGGCTGGTGCCGAACGGTAGGGAAGGAAGAAAACCATTTGGCCTAAAGGGGTGTACATAAGGTAATGACTAAAGACATATAAAGGGATTTTGAGAGATGGCAAAGAAATATACGGTTACAGTTGTGAATCTGGATAATGGAAGAGGCATTACTAGGAATACCCGGATACCCCTTCAAAACATTTATATGTTTCAGTTCCACTGTGTACTGTTAAAAGAAAACTGATTTCCCAATTAGCCCTTGCTCCAGGGTATGTATTTACCAGGTATGATTCTCACATCTGTATGGTTTTACAGATGATGAGTGGGAGTAAGTTATTGGGAATTAGGTGATTGTCCTCATTATATCGGGATTCGTTGTAATTGGTGATATTTGAGAAAGTCACCTGGGTTGTTTGCCGGACGACAAATTTTTGGTTTTGAATATCCGTTGTTATGCACCAATTTCAAATTGATATATCTGTACGTCTATTTTTATAGAGTGAGATATAACTTTTTGAAATTATGTCTATGACATTTACCTATATCAGTGGATGGTTAGGTAAGGAGCATTGAACATCGGTGTAATTCTTCTTAACCATAAGTACAGTTTTCAACCTACGACACACAGGGAATGAGTTATTGGACTCAGGGGACTTATACAGAGTATTGTATGTTGTCCAGTGTCCATTAGGACAGAGGGGTTGGTACTCGTACTATATTCTGTTTACTTGTGACTTCTCTAGTTCTTAGACATGTGTTTCGTAGAAACACAAGGTCCAATTTTTGAGAAGTTATAGGTATATGAATAAAGTAGAGAACCAGGTGTTTCATGTATCGGGATTCTTCAAGGTGATCGAAGATGTAGATACTTGTGTATGGTATTCAGTTGATAGTAATTATTTTAAGAAACTTGTTTCTCTTTCAGGTCACTCATAATTGGAAGCACTCCTAAGTTGAGTAACGCTGATAGGCCTCCTTCCATTTAGTTGACATGCACTGGAGACAGCTGCATGATTTGAATCTGGTTCAATTAAATCAGTGCCTCTGTTTCTGTATTAGATATAGAACAGTTCATATGTTAACGATGTTAAGGTACGGGGAGTTGTCCGGCTTATGCTTAAAACCAGATTCTGGATAACTCAAGGCACGTTTCTGTAATGCCTGTTTGTGGGTTGACCCAGGCTATGACGAGGGTTGACTTTCTACCATCTGGAAGATCAATAGTGATATTGTTCTAGACTCGCCACAGTTTTAATAAAAATGGATTTTTTTTTCAGAAAACAGTAGTGGGAGTATGGTAGAACTGGAAGTGATTCCAGAACCGCAAACGATTACTGAAAATTTGATAAGAACCTAAACATTCAATTTGGTTTGACATTCCATTGGCCACTCCGCAGACATGATGGGTAACCTCAGGCACCCGAGAGGTACTCCGGTAGCCTCAAGGACGGTGACAGGGAGGTTCTTGTTTACCCAGACTTGTCATTGCTGTTGTTCCAGACTGTGAGACCCGGCAGGAGGATGAGTATAGTGTCGTTCTGAACTGGCTTTAGAAGTGCACGTGTATATGACTCTGCCAAAGGGTTGTCATAGTCAGTGGGAGCAGTGGAAGCATGGTGGACAAGTGACTTATGTCTATTTATAGACTAAAGCAGATATATCGGAGATAGATCATCTATTTCTGACGTGACAGTCATAGGTTTGACTTCATCAGAATAGAGGATGGATCTATTAAGAAGGTAGTAGGGTGTGATGTCCTGGTATTTGGATAACATACACAGAGTAGGAAGTGATATTCCTATACTACGATCGGTTATACTTTGGTTGTCACACAGTGGTTTCTCCACATGGGACTTGGATATTATATCAGACATTCTGGTTGCTAGATCTATAGATCTAGATTTAGGTGGTTTCCCAATCAGGGTACTTAGACAGCATTCTAAGAGTTTTTAGAATGGACAACTCCTGGCACGGTAGTGTACTTGCAGGTGATGGAGTCACCCTCTCTAAAGGTGTCTTACAGACTAAAGGGAAGAGGGATGTGAATGATTGGCAGATCACTTGCTTAGGCAATTGAGTCAATCATGAGATGTCAAGTACCACACCTGATGTTGTTTTTGCAGTAGATACAATAAGTTGATATTAATCCAATCCTGGAGAAACGATCGGAAGCAGTCTTAGAACATAAGTGTGCACCCTAATCGATAACTGTGCATCCATATCCTTGAAATTATATTTATTTACATATCATATTACATGTTCCAGTTTATTGTTCTGATAGTACTCATGCTTGTTTATTTATACATATACTTATGATAGTTTGATTATGAGCACCCACATGACATCTTGTGCTTCCTGACATGACCTGTTACACTTCCTACTTGACATGACATGGTACCGTACACTCTTGACATGACATGACACCCTATACATATCGACTCAACCTGTTAAAACGTAACCTGACCTGTTACCTGATCTCATGCCTAATGCCGACAGACCTAACCACTCCTGCTGTCGATCCAGACAGACCTACCTTTACTTGACTTGTGTTGGCATTAGTCCTCGACTACTGAATACCTGACTTGACATACATAGCTTGGGGGTATGGGGAAATCAAAGGTGAAACCGACTTGTAACTCAACAGTTCGATACATTGTTCTGATCAGTCTTACGGGCTTGGCCAGCTCCGGAGTGTTGATGCTGACATCACTCATCTATCCTACTACCCTTTACTGCTTAGCGGCACGTCTCGGATTCAGCCCCGAGGATCATGACCGTGGTCCCGGGCACGCACGGGATACTATTGAGTTACATCGACGATTCATCAATTGGTTTCAAAGACTATAGAGTAGAAACCTGATAGGACAGTTCAGTCACCATTGCACTTTATCCTACTCTGTTATTGTACTGCTTTATTCATGTTCATACCTGCACTGCTTATTACCATGTTTACATTATATACTTGATGTCTTGACGCGCTGACGTCTGGGTTTTGCATGGCCCAGATTCCGTACCACTGTCGACGACCGAGCTGGAGTACTTCAGCCAGCAGGCTGATTCGAGTTCTATAGTGGTCAGTTCATTTATTGCATTTTATTCCCAGGTGTGATCCCGCATTACGGGACGTACCCTTCTATTATTGTATTGGATCATTAGCTTCCGCACTTACTGTTTATTGATTCCTGTTATTATGGATTTGGACATGTGTTAGATTAGTATTTATCTTGTTCTTGATATCCTTACAACCGTAATGTGACTGTGGATGGATGCTTCCTACCCACAGGTAGCATGGTTGGCTATGTCACGTGCCCAATCTTGCGTACTCTGGGAAGCGGGGCGTGACATGGTTTTATGGTATCAGAGCCATAGGTTAATTAGGTTGATTCTTTGTAGTTGGGTATTGTACCCAATACACGAATCAGAATGCCCGTGTTTAGGAAACATGTCCAGCCACATTGACCGTTTTACCATTCTTGAATCACATTCTTCCTGATTATATCTTTTACGACGTGCAAACTTACTTTGCGTGTCGACTCGGAAACCTGATTTCTTGTTATCCCTAAGACTTGGGCGACTTGGGTGGAGTTAAGTAATTGCGGCTATGATACCGCGGCATAGCTACAATGCAGCACTCTATTTAAGTATCTTGGAGTTCTAGCCTTGATCCACATTCAGAATCTATCATCATGCTAATGTTGGGTGTTTTGAGTTCAGGATTATGACAGGTAAGAAGTTGAAGACGTACCAGAGGCGTGTGAACGAAGCCGCCATGCTTGGAGTGATAAGAGGAATGCTGGAAATCAAAGAAACAGCCCGAGCTAATCCAGCAGCAAGCGGACTCGTTTCAGGAAGGTTTGCAGATCGTTCAGCAGTCTGTGAACAAGATTGGAACTAGACCAGTTGACCGAGGAGGGACCGTGGCAGAGTTCAGACGTGTGGGTCCTACTACTTTCACTGGTTTGGAGGAGCCGTGCCAGCCGAGCAGTGGCTAGTCAGCACGGAGAATTTGCTGATTGCGGCACAGATTCCAGAGGACAAAGGAGTTGATGTGGTGCGCATTCAACTAGTGGATTACGCCGAGAGTGGTAGCTTGTGGAGGAGAACCGTTTGCCCAAGCCAAGCAGTTGGGCGGATTTCTCTAAGAGTTTCCTGGAGAAGTTCTTTCCGCGGACTGCACGGGAGGAAATGGAAGAGAAATTTATTGGGCTGAGGCAGAATGGAGCAACCGTGGACGTGCATGCAGCAGAATGGACGAGACTCTGTAGTCTTGCTGGACCTTTCGTGGCCAACAATGTAGACAGCGGTTGCGGTAAGGAAGCAGTTCTGTCGGGCCAGTCGAGTTTAGGGCTAGGCTGACAAACAGTGTTCTTGCAGCTATGGAAGTTGATAGTAATGAAGAGCCGGCAGTTGTTCGCGATTTTATGGACGTATTTGAAGATATATCGGGCTTACCGCCGAAGCGAGATGTGGAGTTCGCGATTGAACTTATTCCTGGTGCAGCGCCAGTATCAAAATCTTATTATCCGATGGCACCGGTGGAATTGGAAGAAGTTAAGAAACAAGTGGGTGAATTACTCGAGAAGGGATGGGTTCGAAGCAGCAACTCACCGTGGGGAGCTCCAGTTCTTTTAGTAAAGAAGAAGGATGGTACGAGAAGGATGTGCATTGATTATCGAGAATTGAACCGGATGACTATTAAGAACAAGTACCCGATCCCTCGCATTGGAGAACTTTTGAGCAGCTCAGTGGCGCGAGGGTATTCTCGAAACTGGATTTGCGATCAGGATATCATCAGGTCCGAGTAAAAGCAGAAGACATTTGCAAGACGGCGTTTCGAACTCGATATGGACATTTCGAGTATCTAGTGATGCCCTTCGGAGTGACTAATGCGCCAGCAATATTTATGGATTTGATGAACAGGATCTTTTCACCGTTCTTGGACCAGTTTATTGTGGTATTCATTGACGACATTCTGGTGTACTCGAAGAGTCCGGAGGAGCATGCTGAGCATTTAGGGATCGCACTGCAGACGCTGAGACAAGAGAAGTTATCTGCGAAAATGAGTAAGTGTGAATTCTGGCTGGAAGAAGTGAAGTTTCTGGGGCATGTCGTGTCAGGCGATGGAATCGCCGTCGATCCCGAAAGGATTTCAGCAGTTCGAGATTGGCCTATTCCAAAGAATGTTGCGGAGATAAGAAGTTTCCTTGGACTCGCCGGTTACTACAGAAGATTTGTGGAGAACTTCGCGCGTTTAGCTGAGCCGTTAACCAAGCTTACGCGTAAGGAGGTACCGTTTGTTTGGACGGATGGATGTGCTTTAGCCTTCGAGACGTTGAAGCAGAAGTTGATAACCGCCCCGATCCTGACCGTACCGGATGATTCAGGAGGACTGGTGATTCACAGCGACGCATCTGGAAAAAGGATTGGGATGTGTTTTAATGCAGAATGGGAAAGTCGTCGCTTACGCATCGAGACAACTGAAGACTCATGAGAAGAATTATCCGACTCATGACTTAGAGCTTGCAGCCGTGATCTTCGCCCTGAAGATTTGGAGACACTACCTTTTGGGCGAGAGAGTCGAAGTCTTTACGGATCACAAGAGTTTGAAATATGTGTTCACTCAGAAGGAGTTGAACATGAGGCACGCAGATGGTTGGAGCTGATGGCCGACTACGACCTTGATCTTAAGTACCATCCGGGAAAAGTTAACGTCGTGCCAGATGCGCTAAGTCGGTTACCAGCAATTCAGATATTGACTGCACAGAGAGAGATCGTTGCGGATTTTCGGAGATTTGACTTGGAGGTTGTGCTACCACATGCTACAGGACAGTTGATGCAGTTGCAAGTACAGTCGTCCTTAGTTGAGAAGATTAAAGCGACACAATCGCAGGATCCTAGACTGCAAAGGTTTCGAGAGCAGGTTGAAGCCGGACTACGAACCGATTTACTGATCCACGAAGACGGTTCGTTGAGATATGGTAGTCGTGTGTGTGTGCCAAAAGGAGATGTGCGTGAAGAGCTCATGAAGGAGGCACACAGTTCAGCTTACTCTGTACATCCAGGAGGGACAAAGATGTACCGAGATTTTCGACAGCACTTCTGGTGGGAAGGTATGAAACGGGAAATTGCTCGCTTCTTGGATAAGTGCTTGATGTGTCAGCAAGTCAAGGCTGAACACCAACGGGTTGCTGGTTTGTTGCAACCACTTCCGATTCCTCAGTGGAAGTAGGAACTTATAACCATGGATTTCGTGACGGCTTTACCGCGGAGTCCAAAGGGCAACAATGCTGTATGGGTGATTGTCGATCGGTTGACCAAGGCAGCTCACTTTATTCCTTTTCGGGTTGGTCAATCGACAGAGACTTTGGCAGAGCGATACATGCAGGAGATTGTCAGATTGCATGGAGTGCCGGTAAGCATCGTGTCCGATCGGGACACTCGATTCTTGTCGCACTTTTGGAGGAGTTTACAAGAAAGTTTGGGGACTCGATTGAAGTTCAGCACGGCTTATCATCCTCAGACTGATGGACAATTGGAGAGAACGACCCAGACCCTTGAAGATATGTTGAGGGCTTGCAGGTTGGACTTCAAAGGTTCTTGGAAAGATCATCTACACCTGGTGGAGTTTTCGTACAACAATAGCTTCCAAGCAACTTTTCAGATGGCTCCGTTTGAAGCACTGTATGGTCGTAAGTGCCGTTCACCTGTTTGTTGGGATGATGTTGGTGAACGAAGGTTACTAGGACCAGATTTGGTGGTACAGACAGTCGAGAAGGTGAATACAATCAGGAAGCATATGAAGGCAGCTCAAGGCAGACAGAAAAGTTGGGCCGACACGTCAAGAAGACCTCTAGAGTTCGCCGTGGGTGATTTGGTATTCCTGAAGATATCACCGACTAGAGGGGTGATTCGCTTTGGGAGTCGGGGAAAGCTTAGCCCTCGATTCGTTGGACCTTTCGAGATATTGGAGAATATTGGAGAGGTAGCGTACCATTTGGCGTTACCACAGTCCTTGGCAGGAGTGCACGATGTGTTTCATGTATCTCAACTAAGGAGGTATGTTCGAGATGAAACCCAAGTATTGGATCATTCGGAGTTGACTGTACGGGAGGACCTAACTTTTGAAGAGCGACCAGTTGAAATCAAGGATCGGAGAGAAAAGGTTCTTAAGAACAAGGTTATCCCCCTTGTGCTCGTTTCTTGGGGTAATCGATCGCATGGAGAGTCCATGTGGGAGCGAGAAGACGAGATCCGACAGAAGTATCCTCACCTTTTCCTGTAGTCTTCTATCTTGTATTCTTGGAATTTCGAGGACGAAATTCTTTTGTAGTTGGGTATAATGTAACACCCGAGCCCAATACTACTATTTTCTGTTATTGGTTGAGCATTAGATATTACGCATTTCATTTATCTTGCTTATTTGGGTCTTACTGTAAAATTTTATCTGGCTAAGTCATTCTGCATATAACAAATTTTAGCATCTAAAATAAAATTAAAAAAATATTCATCTTGGCCTACTTGACATCCTTAGCCTCGTGGTAGCGTTCGTGCAGTGTGTTCTCGTCCCGTTCAGTGAAACGGGCGAGTTTGGATGGCTACGTGCACGTGCGTGTGTCCGTTTTGAGAGTATGCTTTTTAATCATAAAACATTTCATTTTAAAATTTGGAACCCGCTTAAAATCCTATTATTTGAATTTCGAATTTTTGAACCCAACCCGGGCGCAATTTGGAAATGTTTCATTTGGCGCCAAAATCCTAAATTTTAATATTATTAAAACCTTCGCATATATTTTTCTAACTAACCTGATATCTTACTGTTCATTACCTATCTTTTAAATCTTTAAGTTAACCATATAATATTTTTACAATCTTTTATATCCTTCTTAATTTATTCTCTCAGCCAATCACAACCTCCCCTTTAACCCCGCGGGCCCCACTTTCTCTCTCTCTCTCTCCACTTTTTCCTCTCTCTCCCTCTCCCTCATATATTCTCTCGTACTTCTCTTTATCATTTTTCTCTTCTTGCTTCATGTCTCGTTTCTCATTTCTTTTAACTGTTCTTTTGTTGCCGGAATTCCGTCATGCCGGTGACGTTTCTCGACGTTCCAGCGAGATACCCCGACCCGTGTGGTTCCTTTGTTCGTCGTTTGGGTTCATTCCGTGAACCGTGCGCCGTCGCGAGTTTTCCCCGCCGACGGTTAACGTTCCGTTTTCCCGATTCGCGACCCATCGAGGCAAGTTAATCTTGCTACATGCTATATACTTTTATAATCTTCATTTTATAATGTTATACATTTGAAAATCTTATAGTTTACATATGAAATGTCGTTGAAAAATCGGATATGACAAATCTGAAATTTACTGTACACCTTATCTTATAAAATTCATTATAAATCATAGAAAAATCATTAGTATACGTTCTTTAGTTCGTTACGAAGCTAATTCAGAATACTATAACTCTATGAAATATTTACTTACAAAATAAATTGTTTAATTAACGTAAAATGCAAATGAACACGTCTCTAAACTGCTGTCCAGGGAAATTCCAGCAGCAAACTTTCAACTTTGAATATTCATAACTTTTTGTAGGGATAACCTGAGATGCTTATACTTATAAAACTGAAAACCTTATTGAATTATCTTTGTTTTGGTATAAGATACGTCTCTTTTGGAGAACGTTTGTTATTTTTAAGCTATTTTACAAATTATGGTGACGCTGAATTTCTGAACGGAACCTTCTTGTGCATGGTTAATCAGTACATCTTTTATAGTTACTAATCGCTTCAAATATGCTATCCATATTAATATTATTATATCAATATTTATATCACATATTGTTTAGTTGTACATCCCACATTACCATTTTACAGTTTTATAACTTTTCGGATACCCGTTTGCATCTATCGCATTTAAGATACATATAATTGCAAGCATAGATCACACTATTACATAATAATGTGATATTAACACTCCATGTTTAATAAATTGCATCCTAATTAATATTGGAACTATAAATGTAACCCTAATCGATAACTGTGCATCCATATCCTTGAAATTATATTTATTTACATATCATATTACATGTTCCAGTTTATTGTTCTGATAGTACTCATGCTTGTTTATTTATACATATACTTATGATAGTTTGATTATGAGCACCCACATGACATCTTGTGCTTCCTGACATGACCTGTTACACTTCCTACTTGACATGACATGGTACCGTACACTCTTGACATGACATGACACCCTATACATATCGACTCAACCTGTTAAAACGTAACCTGACCTGTTACCTGATCTCATGCCTAATGCCGACAGACCTAACCACTCCTGCTGTCGATCCAGACAGACCTACCTTTACTTGACTTGTGTTGGCATTAGTCCTCGACTACTGAATACCTGACTTGACATACATAGCTTGGGGGTATGGGGAAATCAAAGGTGAAACCGACTTGTAACTCAACAGTTCGATACATTGTTCTGATCAGTCTTACGGGCTTGGCCAGCTCCGGAGTGTTGATGCTGACATCACTCATCTATCCTACTGCCCTTTACTGCTTAGCGGCACGTCTCGGATTCAGCCCCGAGGATCATGACCGTGGTCCCGGGCACGCACGGGATACTATTGAGTTACATCGACGATTCATCAATTGGTTTCAAAGACTATAGAGTAGAAACCTGATAGGACAGTTCAGTCACCATTGCACTTTATCCTACTCTGTTATTGTACTGCTTTATTCATGTTCATACCTGCACTGCTTATTACCATGTTTACATTATATACTTGATGTCTTGACGCGCTGACGTCTGGGTTTTGCATGGCCCAGATTCCGTACCACTGTCGACGACCGAGCTGGAGTACTTCAGCCAGCAGGCTGATTCGAGTTCTATAGTGGTCAGTTCATTTATTGCATTTTATTCCCAGGTGTGATCCCGCATTACGGGACGTACCCTTCTATTATTGTATTGGATCATTAGCTTCCGCACTTACTGTTTATTGATTCCTGTTATTATGGATTTGGACATGTGTTAGATTAGTATTTATCTTGTTCTTGATATCCTTACAACCGTAATGTGACTGTGGATGGATGCTTCCTACCCACAGGTAGCATGGTTGGCTATGTCACGTGCCCAATCTTGCGTACTCTGGAAAGCGGGGCGTGACAGATATTATATCAGACATTCTGGTTGCTAGATCTATAGATCTAGATTTAGGTGGTTTCCCAATCAGGGTACTTAGACAGCATTCTAAGAGTTTTTAGAATGGACAACTCCTGGCACGGTAGTGTACTTGCAGGTGATGGAGTCACCCTCTCTAAAGGTGTCTTACAGACTAAAGGGAAGAGGGATGTGAATGATTGGCAGATCACTTGCTTAGGCAATTGAGTCAATCATGAGATGTCAAGTACCACACCTGATGTTGTTTTTGCAGTAGATACAATAAGTTGATATTAATCCAATCCTGGAGAAACGATCGGAAGCAGTCTTAGAACATAAGTGGATGTTCTAGGGAAATGATAACGGCAGCCTCCTTTAGGAGACGGTTATCATTCCAGGCTTCCAAGGTGACCTGGATGACAGAGTGACTGTCAGAGTTATAGTTCTCCCTCTGAAGAGGGGCAGTATTTTGGACAGGTGGTCCAGGCGGATACTGAGTGAGGCATGGCGCAGGATACTGATTAAGTTCAGTTGACGATACAGTCTAAGAAGTTTGGGTTTGGAGTTCATTTATGAGCTAGGTCCCATCAGACATCCAAACATATTCTAAGACAGGTATTGCTCATTTTGGGAAATGGGTTTCTCCGCGAACTTGAGATAAAGAGAGACATATAAAGAAACATCACAGCGGATCCACTCACTGAGGCTATTCCTCGAACGCAATAGTTTCGCAAACGAGCTTTGTGAGACTGACTAGTAGAAGAGTTGGGTGTTCGGTATCACACGGGCTGTGAGTATGCGACATCGCAATAATTAGCCTTGAGTGCAAGTGGGCGATTGTTGGAGATAGTGCCCTCAGAGTCAATTATTGGATCACAGGCACGTGATTGCAATGATTGAGGAAGGACCTATACCGGTAGGACGGTCTTACTCAAGATGATAGTATGCTATCTGGTTTATCTTTATCATCGTGTACTGCTTTAGGTGACCTTACAGGTCACTATTACACCTTGATAGAGCCCCTAAGATTCTTGCTTGACTGCCAGCAGTATGAGGGCGATCATATACGTAGGAGCTGGGGTCTATAAGCACATCCTTAAAAGATCCCTAGTCGTGGGAGTTTCAAGACAGGGCATCGATACTCCAGAGTAGACTAGTGTATACAGTCGAGACCCCGACGAGGGGCGGTGGCCGGTCTCACAAGCCACTGGTGTTAGTTGGTTCACCTAAGATGTATACATGTGCTAATTGGGTTATGAGTACACCGGACATGACTCGCCGGGAACATGCTAGTTGGTCTTATACCTGACGTCAGATAGCAGTTCCCTGGTGACATGTGTACAGGTTAGTTCATCGACCTGAGATCGTCATTTGTCTCGTGTGAGTTCCCACTGTACTTTGATTACTACCCTACCACGCTCAAAGGAGTTGTGCAAACAGTTTTAGTTGGGTACAGTCCCGAGCCACATGGAGGCAGTGAGCGGATCTGCAGGGGTTCGTCTCTCCCGGTATTGGGGGTGAGGTCACCCTGTGTCTAGGAGAGCCATTACACGAAGTCCTTGGCCAAGGCAGGAGGTTTACTGGTAGGTATTCCAGTAATATCTCAGGGTGTTCTGGGCTACACTCCGACACGACTTGTACCGCTTTTGGGGGTCTGACTTTTACCAACTCCCTAGGCCCGCCATGCGATGCTCATAGACGAACGGACCGGACTGTACGGATATTGTCACTGACAGGCTCAGTAGGGTGTCAGGATGAGTTCGCTCATCGACGTCCCTTTTGGTCAATACCTAGTAGCCCGTTACGTATGGCTAATACCTCTGACGTGCTAGTGGTTAAATCCACAACTAAAGTATTGACGAGTCTTTAGAGTCCACCACAGACAGTTTCTCAAGTTTCGGGCGAAACGCTGTAGAGGCCGTATGGAGATATGGCAGGGTTCAATCAGATACGTGCGATATTGCATGGATCATGATCGGACGGATAATACTAGCGGGCTTTTGTTTAAGCCGGATCCTAGTATTGTACTGTGTAGATTTTGTCTCTTTGCATTTGTATTCAGTGGGAATACAAATGCGGGTATGTATATACAGTCGCGGGGTTTTCCTGTAATTTATTACGGGATCAGTTTTCTGAAGTTGCCAGTTTGTATTCCGTTTCGGCCAGTTTTCCTTTGTTCCTTCCTGGCCGGATTTTTCTGTTGGATGGGTTAATTTGCAAGTGTGCAAATTAGTAATATGGAGGGGGTTACTTGTAAATGGAGGCATCATGATGGTTCTAGCATCATTAGATTCTCTTTGTATCTTTTTCTTTGCATTTATTGTGATGGAATTTTGATAGGATGTGAGGTTGATGTTGTTGTGATCTTTTTCTTTGCTATCACTCTCATTTCTCTCTTGGATTATTATTCTTTTTCCCTCCACCATGAGATGAGGCCGACCACTACAAGGAGAGGGGAGAGGCAATTTCATTTGGGTGTGGTTCTCATTTTTGGCTTGCTAAAATTACATTGCTCATCTCCAAAAGTTCATTCTCTACTCCACATCCATACAAGGCAACTTCATACCCCATTGAGACAATGGATTCTACACTTAGCCTACAGTATTCTTGGGCATGTCGGCTCGCCAACTTCGTGCCCGAGTTGCCTCGGTCCAGAGGTGGGAGCCCGTAAAAGAACCCGGCGATGTGGTGCCCGTTCCGACGAGGAGCTGAAGACCGGAGATTCCGCGAGGAGATCGGAGTGGAGGCCGAAGACCGAAGGACACGGATCGCTCGGTATAGCTTTCTACCCATCTTCTAGTTTGCTAGGATTAGGTTAATGGCCCGATCCAGGATTTCAGTCCGCGGTGGTGCCGGTTTCTAGTTTTTAGAGAAGTTTCGTTTCCGCATTCCGGCGTCGGATTGACGGCCGGGGCGCCGCCGTGCACTTACAGAAAGTGGTTACCGCGATGCGGTAGCATAATTAACTGCAGGGGCTTGCGCCTGCAGGGAAGAGCGTCCCCACAATAAAAATCCCCTCAACGAGGGGGAATCTGACGAAGTCTGCTACATCGGCCGCATCCGTTTAAACTTTCGATACATGGTGTCATAAATCAACTTGGCATATTCGGAGAGGTGGACGGATAGCACCAATTAGCATCTGCCCTGAAATTCAGGCAAGACGGACCTACCCGGTCGCGCCTCCGATTTTCGGCGGGGAACAGATTCTGGCACGCCCGGTGGGACCTTTTCCTCTTTCCACTCCACACCGTTCGCGAACGAATCGCGGTTTGATATGGTTGCCCTTGGGTTCGAAGTACTAAGATTTGGTGTCTTGCTCCGTGCAGAAAACGAAAGATCTATGGCTTCTACCTGCACAAAATGCTCCAGCTGCAACTGCAACTCCCGTTCCGCCTCATCTGGAGGTGTAACTTACGGGCCTCAGGCGGCCTCCCTGTTCACGATGCCGGTGGACCAAGTAACTCAGGCCACCACTGGGCTGTTCTTTGGGACTATGATCCCACCCATGAGCTTCAATGCCCCGATGCTGCCGCAAGAAGCCCCAAAGAAGTCGGTCTTTGATCGAATTACCACTGTCGCGACCTCTCTCAACGGGTCGCCCAAGTCTAATGCCTCAGTTTTCAACAGACTGGGCCAGAACGCCAACAAGCCCGCAATACCTGAAACAGCCATCCCAAAGCGGATAGCCATCCCGGCTCAAGCGGACGAAATCATTGGAAAGGATTCTCCTGACAAGAAGTCAGTTTTCACAAGGCTGGCCGTTCCATCTCCCACTCCAGGAGAAGTCATCAAAGCTACTTCCTCTGCCCAGAGGTCTGTATTCGATAGGTTGGACATTACTGCTCGGTGAACGTCAGTCTTCAAAAGGCTGACACCGGCGACAACCCTCCGTCAAGACAGGGGGCATGACGAAGCCATCTCCATAGCTGAACTAACTCCATCCGCACGACATGTTCACCGTCGTCACTGGCGCCGAGTAAGGAAGGCCGGGGGCAACTCCCCCTCTGGGCTAACTCCGCCAGCCCCCATGGTGAAAATCAATGCTGCTGTTCTAACTGGGAACAACTTTGAACCGCTTAGGAGGGTTCGCAAGAACTCTCCGACTGCCGTGTTGAAGAGATCTCCTCCACCTATGGAGATTACTACAGAAAAGAAACCGGAGCAGCCCCCTCATTGGCTGTCCTCCAAAATTTATAAAGGCTGGCGACAGGTCCAAGAGTCGGTGATTAACCAGGACTACTTTTGTCGGCCAAAGAAGCTCAAAGCTCAGCAAGAAAAGAGCCATCTTGTGGTACCACAGAAGACGTCATCCGTCTGGGTGCCCGCTGCAACGGCCCCCCCTCGACTTCAACTGCTCACAAGCGAAGAAGGCCACAGAAAGCCCATGTGTCCACGACGAACCACAAAGACACCGAACCTAAACGCCCCAAGTCTGGGGGCATGAAGGTGCATACTGTTTATATGGCTTCTGGAAACGTGGAAAGCCGTGCTTCTACGGGTCATCGACCGCTCACCCGATCGATAACAAAGGCTCAGGAGCAACAGCAGCAGAAATTTCAGGAGATGCTGACTGCAATGGTCGCACTCACTGGGCCAAAAGAAAATCCAGAGACCTCAGAGCAGCGTCGGGAACAAGAAACTGATGCTGAATTCCTCCGAAGAATGCTCGAGAGGAAAGAAAAATAGGTTGCGGAACAGGCAGCCAACATCAAACGAATGGCTCTTTTGTTCCAAGACATGGCCAGGATGATGTTACAGTCGGAACCTCCAGCTGAAGATCCCCGATCATCATTGAAGACGACAGAGGGGAACATCGAACCCTCCTCCGGCTCTTTCAGCAGCCAAAGAAGAGACAATCTCTAAGGCCGCCTTGGACGACTACATCGCTCAGCAAATACGAGCTCACCAGGCGAACGAAGTGGCTGGACATATCATTAAGACTGGACGACCTTATCCAGGCTGGTATGAACAAATAAGGTACCCGCCGGGATATACGATCCCTAAATTTCATGTATATAAAGGGACGGGAAATCCACATCAGCATGTCGCTCAATTCAGAGCCTTATGCGGCAACACCGGGGGTGATGATAAACTTCTGCTCCGCCAGTTTGTTGGTAGCTTGTCGGAGACGGCATTCGGGTGGTATTCTGAACTTCCAAACGACTCCGTCAAGACTTTTGCAGAGATGGAGCTACTATTCACCCATCGTTTCGCGAGTGCTAGTGAACGCACCCCAATAACGACATTGATCAACGCCAAGGTGAAGCCAGCTGAAATTTGGGTACAATACGCAATACGATGGAGAAATTTGTGGTCAAAATGTGAGCAGCGCATCGAGGAAGCGCCGGCAGTGGGCATGTTCATGGGCACTCTTGACCCTCAAGCGGCCATCTCGCAATTTATGATGTTCTTCAAGCCGACCACGTTCCAGGCCTTGATCGACAAACTGGCCCAAATGGACCAGATGGGTCATAGACCGTCTCCTCCAAAGCCGGAGCCGCGAAACGAAAAGGGTAAAGGGAAGGCGACATTCGTTGCGAATACTCAACAGCAGCCCAGTGGTCTAAAATTAATGGATTGCCTCGAGGAAAGACGACGATACTATAATGAGAAGATGAAGCGCCCTTATTCATTTCCCCGGGACAAAACGAGGAGATTGTTTGAGCTGGCGATGCGCAACAGGCTTATCAATCTGCCGAATCCAAAACGACCGTTGCAACCTGGCGAGGCTAATAGCCCCGATTATTGCCCCAACCATCAAACGGTAAGCCATCCAATTGAAGATTGCTTCGTCTTCAAAGGCTGGATTGAAGACCAGTATCAAAAGGGCAAATTTGCCCTGTCCGAGAACTGGAAAGTGAACCCACCACAGTCACACGCTCCCAAGAAGACGGATACACCGGGGGCATCATGCTCCTTCTTAGAACAAGCTCCATGGGAGGTCACTCTTTCAGCCAAAACTAAGAGAATGCTCAAGGATCTCCAAACATGCCCGGCAATCAGGTGGAAGAATCCACTGGAACCCGAGATCATTGAGGGAATGCTAAAGCCGCGCCCAACTCCAAAAATTGGCGGTGATAGTCAAAGCGCTCACACCCAGCCGTCAAAGTCTTCGAAAAAGAAGAAGAAGACCAAAATGCCCGTGAAGCACGGTGACAAGCGCACGGACCTGCAAAAATATATTGAAGCGCTGGAAGAATATAACCAGAAGGCGCGGACCCCAGTTACACTCCAAGGATTTCCCAGCCACGTCATTGAGGACGGAGATGATGACAATGGAGAAGACTCGTCGGATGAATCTGAAGGTTATGTAGCAAGCTGCCATGTGATCTCTCACTCATCGATAGACAATGAAGAAGCTCCTTACACAGAGAAACTGGGGGCAGATCCTGAGTCGGAACTTCTAGGGCCATCAGACGAAATGATTGATGCATTCCTGGACGAAGCTCTTCTTAAAAGCAAAGCTGCTCGAGAGCGTGAGATGGCCATATTTGAAAAAGAAAAATGCCGGCGACTAGACGAAAGGATTGAAACACTCCCTCCAGATCAAAGTACGTCCACCGCAAATAAAAGAAGATTCAAGACGAGGAAGAGGTTCGCCAAAGCCATATCGATGGGAATGAAGCTGCCACCCTCTGAAGCAAACGCTCTTGGTGAAGCGGAAACACATCCTAGCTACTGCTTATATCATCGAAAGATTGCGCACCCCACTGAAGAGTGCAACGCTTTTAAAAGATGATGGCGGGGATATGTTTCCCACCGACAGCATTTCAAGCGGATGAAACGCAAAGCTCGTCGGGAGCAAAGAAATACGACCGAGGAGCGCAAAAGAACTGCCGGCAACTGCCATATGGTTGACTATGGGGAATCGCAAGTTCTCACCTTTGGGAGTGATTCTGATGAAGAAATAGCTCTTGGCCCTCTCTTCAAAGAATCCACCTCGAGAAAAGAGGAAGAACCGAAGAGTTGCGAGAACATTCAGCTGCGCAATCGCACATTACCTGAAAAGAATCTCGGACTTGAAAATAAGGGCTCGAACAAAAAGGATAAGGGGAAAGAAGGATATCGCCCTCGATGATCGAGTCGTCGAAGAGCTGGCAGCCAAGGACCCGCCCAAGAAAAGTAAGGTGGATTACAATGTTCTTGCACACCTGAGGAAGATACCCTCACAGCTCAGTATTCTCGACGCCCTTCTGCTATCCGAAGAGGCGAGAGATTCGCTGATCAAGGCGTTACAAGAGCCTGAACAATTCCAAGCTTTCCTTACCGAAGAAAAGATGAAGGACGAGTTGGAAGAAGTGCACACGGCCGATTTCACTTTCGGCGATGAAGACCTCCTCCTCGGGACGTGTGAGCATAACCGTCTCCTATATGTCTCCGGATACTGTCATGACATCAAGATAGGTAAAATCCTGGTCGACAATGGGTCCTCCGTCAATCTCCTTAACGTAAGAGTATTGAAGGAGATATGCATGAGCGTTCAACACCTCGCTCGGGATAAGATCACTATCTCCGGGTTCGACTCCCAGTCAGCACGGACGCTCGGGTCTGTGATACCGACGCTGCGCTTTGGGCTGCTAGTCACTGACATCAAGTTTCACATCATTGACGCCAAGACTTGCTACAACGCTATGCTCGGCAGGCCTTGGTTACACGAGTACAACATTATCCCTTCTACACAACATCAGTGTATGAAGTACTTCAAAGATGGTCTCGAGTACACTGTGACGGGGGAGTTGAACCTATTCTCCGTGAATGAAGTCCGAAAGTACGAAGATGCAAAATACTTCTTACCGGATTTCGAGGACACGGAAAGATGTCACAAACCAAAGAACAAAGCTATCACCACTATTCCGGTCTTCGGGAGTGATACCGAGGAAGAAGGAGAGATAGTTTATTCAGGGCCGCCCCAATGCAACAAGCCAGGACCGTCCACCCCTATGTTGATCTTCGGAAACGACTCGGAAGATGAAGTCAATGCCGTATTTTCTACTCGGACATCAATTCAAGCCTTTGCTGATGATGTTCGGAGTTTGCAAATCGCCATGGTTCTGTGAGAGCATTACAAAGAGCTCGATGCACTTAATGCCTATAGTGTGCAGGAACTGCAGACATTCTACGTCCCTCCCAGGCGAAAGGGTGAAAAGGAGATCCTATTCTACCGATCCGGGGAAACCAAAGTGGAGAAAGAAATCTGGTATGGCGCCGATTCTACGCTCGACAGGCTTCAGCCCATCTGTTTGCCCAGATACTACACAGACGGATTAAAAAGTCTGTTGAGGCACCAAGGCATACCCTTCAAACAGAATGCTCGAAAAGCACGGTTCTATAACAGGATCTGGAGTGTCTCCGGAACTCAACGAAAGTTGCCCAACGGGAGAATGGAAATGATCGGGCTTGGATATGTTCGATCCAAGAAACGGGAGCTATTCCGCGACTGCTACGTCATACATGACTTTGATGAAGAAGGAGATGCTCTGTGGGAAGATGCTAACCTTGAACCAGAACGAGCTCCCGCCGTGAAAATGCCAAGTCCGTCGTTTGAAGAACAGATGGACAAGCTTATAAGGGAAGTGGGTCAAAAGGTTCGAGACGATCATAATCGCGAAATGGCCATCTATGAGAAAGCCAGAACGCAGCGTCTCCTTCAGCAGGTTGCGAAAAATGAAAATTCTCTTCCTTGTCAACCCGTCATACAAAAGGCCCGACGCAGAGGCACAAATAAATCAAAGAGCGGGAAAGGCGTTCGACAGCGACAAAGCGGGACCAAGAAGCTACGCGATCGGGAATCGAGCAATCCGGATTCGTCTCTTATAAAGAAGATGGGTCGAGCATACTCTTTTCCTCAGGACAAAACACAGAAGATACTTGATCTTGCCATAAAACATCAAATGATTACCCGCTCGGAGTACAAGCACCCCGAGCAAGCAGGTGAGGTTAATCAGCCAGATTATTGTTCCTATCACCGAGCAATAGGACATCCTCTCGAAGACTGCTTCACCTTCAAGAACTGGGTCGAAGACTAACATCAACTCGGCAGGTTCGCTCTATCCAGTAGTTGGAGGGTAACTCCACCGCAGAAGCACGAACCAAAAGCCGCGCATACAGCGAGAGTAGAACCAGATCAACATCGGTCTTGGAAGCGAGCTCGTACCTGTCATATGATAACGCTATCAGAAGAAGAACCCGAGAATATGGATGACCTCCCTTGGTGCTTCGAAAACGATGATGGCGAGGTGATCTCAGAGTTTCCACCGGCGATAAAAGAGCTGGAAGATGGAATACATACTACTGCAGATAACCTCAAGAAAATTGATTTGGGGACGACAAGTGACCCGCGACCGACATTCGTCAGTAAGCCGTTGTCTGAAGAAAGGGTGGCTACGCTAAAGGACGTGCTCATGCAGCATAGAGATTGCTTCGCATGGAACTATTCCGAGATGCCAGGACTAGATCCAGAGATTGCTGTGCACAAATTGGCGATATCTCCGGACATCAAGCCGATCAAACAAGCACCGAGAAGAATGCGTCTCGAGCTTGAGATGAGCATCATTGCCTAGGTCAAGAAGCTAATCGACTTCGGCTTCATCCAGGAAGTTCAGTATCCTGACTGGATCGCCAACATCGTCCCGGTCATGAAAAAAATGGGACGGCGCGCATATGTGTGGACTTTCGGGATCTCAATAAAGCCTGCCCGAAGGACGACTTCCCAATACCAGTCACTGAGCTGATGATAGATAATACGTCCACTCACGAAGTTTTCTCCTTCATGGACGGATCATCAGGGTACAATCAGATAAAGATGCATCCCGAGGACCAGAAGCATACCGCTTTCCGGACCCCTCTGGGTATATTCTGCTACAGGGTGATGCCTTTCGGTTTAAAGAACGCCGGTGCCACCTATCAGAGGACCATGCCGAAAATTTTCGATGACCTCATACAGGAAATCGTCTAATGCTATATCGACGACCTCGTAGTAAAAAGCAAATCATACGAGGAACATTTAGAGCATCTAAAGATTGTGTTTCAACGCCTTCGGAAATACAACCTGAAGATGAACCCTCTCAAATGCGCGTTCGGAGTTTCCTCGGGAAAATTCCTAGGATTCATCGTACGATATCGAGGCATCGAGATAGACCCGTCGAAGATCAAGGCGATCATGGAAATGACCCCGCCAAAGACTCTCAACCAGCTGTGATCTCTCCAAGGAAAGCTCGCATATATTCAGCGATTCATAGCCAATCTCTCCGGCAAGTGCCGCCCCTACAGTCACTTAAAGAAGAAGGGAACTCCGTTCATCTGGGATCACAAATGCCAAAGCGCACTGGATGAAATCAAGCAATACCTGCAGAATCCGCCAGTACTGGCCGCTCCCGTTAAAGGAAAACCTCTCGTCCTGTACACAACAGCCCTCGAAAGTTCTTTAGGAGCGCTGTGGGCACAAGAGAACGATCAAAGGAAAGAGAGAGCCCTCTACTACTTGAGTCGGGTTCTACTGGGGCAGAAAGCAATTACTCCCCCATTGAAAAACACCGTCTGGTGTTGATCTTCGCGATAACGAAGCTCAGACACTACGCGTTGGCGCATGAAGTCCATCTCATATCAAAAGTGGATCCTCTCAAATATTTGATGTCGAAGGCCATATTAACAGGGAGGCTCGCTAAATGGGCCCTGCTCTTGATGGAATTCTCGATAACCAATCTTCCTCTTAAGGCAGTGAAAGGCCAGGCCATCGCCGACTTCCTCGCTGAGCACCCGATACCCGCCGATTCTCCTTTGAACTACGAATTGCCAGACGAACATGCGTTTGACACAATCGACGGGGATGATCCCCGGTGGGAACTCTATTTTGATGGAGCGTCTTCCATGAAGAAGCGCAAACAAAGCACCCCTATAATCAAATCAGGGGTAGGCCTCATCTTCGTGACTCCACAAGGAGGGATAATGCGCTTTGCCTTCTCCTTAACAGAGCCGAGGACGAACAACGAAGCCGAATATGAAGCTTTGATAGCAGATCTTGAGATCGCCGTCGACATGGGGATTGAAAACCTCCTCATATACGGAGACTCCCAGCTGTTCGTTAGTCAAGTAAACGGCGACTATCAAACGTGCAAACCAGAGTTAGTGAAATACGGCGAGAGAGTGCAGCAAATGCTGACTCAAATTCCTTCCTACGCCATGGAAATCATACCGTGTGCGGAAAATAGCAGGGCGGATGCGTTAGCTAAGCTTGCTAAAGAACTGGCTGACGAGAGCCTCGATGACGTGAGGATCATTGTGCAAAGCCGTCGGGTTCTTGCACCGGCAGAAATATCTCCGGAGTCGTCCGAAGAAAAGGGAGCGATCGAGCAAATGGCTATGCAAATAAAAGACCAGGAAAAGGCTGAGGATTGTAGAGAAGTCTTTATAGACTACTTCAAATCCCGTCGAACACCTAAAGATGCGTCCTCAAGGCATCAGCTTATGAAACGAGCCCTGTCTTTCGCCTTCGTCAATGGTACCCTGTATAAGAGATCATTTGATTCTATATGGCTAAGATGCCTGGGACCTGAAGAGGGAAGGAAAGTCGTCCAAGAAACTCATGAAGGGCTCTGCGGTTCTCAACAAGCCGGGCCGAAGATGAAGCTGAAGATCAAACGGATGGGTTACTATTGGCCCATGATGATCCAAGACTGCCTCGAATATGCAAAGCAGTGCCACTCGTGCCAGATTCACGGGGACTTTATCCACCAGCATCCAAATCCGCTACACCCAACAGTGCCTAGCTGGCCGTTTGAAATGTGGGAAACTGACATAATCGGCCCTATCGAACCAGTATCGTCCAGAGGACATCGATTCATTTTGGCGACAACTGATTACTTCTCCAAGTGGCAGAAGCAGTACCACTGAGGGAAGTGAAGACGGAGAATATCCTCCATTTCTTCAAGACGCACATCATTTATCGGTTTGGAACTCTGCGACGGATCATCTCCGATAACGGGCCAGCCTACAGAAGCCACAAGATCAGCCGCTTCGCACAACAGCATAACATAGACTGGAGATACTCTTCAGTTTATAATTCTCGAGCTAACGGTCTAGCTGAGGCTTTCAACAAGATCTTGACGAAGATCATGAAAAAGACGGTGTCTCAAAGTAAGAGGGACTGGCACGAGAGACTGCATGAAGCTCTTTGGGCGTATCGAACTACGTTCAAAACAGCCACGAACACAACGCCGTACGCGTTAGTATTCGGTACGGAAGCGGTACTCTCCCTTGAGATAGAGTTACCCTCTCTATGAGTGGCGGTTCACTACGAGCTAACAGACGAAGAAAATGCTCACCTTCGGCTAGAGGAGCTCGATGCCCTTGATGAAACCCGGCTCATAGCGCAACAAAATCTGGAGGCTTATAAACCAAAGATGACGCGCTCATATGAGAGATTGACCAGGCCGAGAACATTCTGCCAAGGCGAACTCGTGCTAGTGGCCAAAAGACCTATGATCCCTAATCGTGCCAAGCGGGGAAAATTCGAGCCGAACTATGAACACCCATATATCATAGACAAAGTTTACCAGGGTGGAGCCTATCTACTCATGGACATGCATGGTGAAAGACCTTTCCGGCCAATAAACGGTCGCTTCCTAAAGAAATACTACGCCTGACGAGTCACGGCTTAGGTCAACTATGGATGACGACGACTATGTCCGCTAGCTATCTTCCTAAGCCCAAACTCTGTAAGTAGTAGCCGGCTTCCTTAACAGCGGACCGAAATGTCCTAAAACTAATAACGGACCGAAATGTACTAAAACTAACAACGGACCGAAATGTCCTAAAACTAACAATGGACCGAAACGTCCTTAAACTAACGATGGACCGCTATTTCCTAAAAATGGCGTCGGACCGAAACGTCCTTAAACTAACGATGGACCACTATGTCCTAAAACTAGCTGTTGATTGAGACGTCGATAAACTACTGTAGACTGCAGCATCCCAAGGCTGACAAAAAAAAGAAAGAAAAAGAAAACGGTATGTCCATAAGCAAAATGGGCACGGATGAAAACCCGAAATGGCTCCGTGAGTAAAAACAGCAGGGCTACCGGCGAGTTTTTGTGAAAACCCGAAAGGGCGCAACCTCGTTAAAAGACACTTGCAAGGTCCTCTCAACCTTGTGAGGAGAAACCACCTGCGTGAGATCCTTACGACTCACAAGGGAGCAACACACTTAGGGATCCCCACGATTCCTAAGGATAAATTACACTTACGAGATCCTCACGACTCGTAAGGAGAACCTTCTTATGAGACCCTCATGGCTCATAAGATTCAAAAGTCTTAAGCTACAGGGATCTGAACCTATTCTTAAGAGGACACCACAACCTCCAATGCCGCCCTACAAGCGGCTCAATGCTGACCCTTGTATACAATCCACGGGGGCGAATAAACATTTCCCTAACAAAGTCCCATCCGTGACTAGGGATATGTTTGCACAGTGAACCCCCTTGTAAGTCCTCTCGATTTATAAAGAGAAAACACTCTTGTAAGATCCTTACGACTTATAAGAGAACATACACTTAGGAGTCCTCACGATTCCTAAGGAGAAAACGCACCTACGAGATCCTCACGACTCGCAGGGAGAAATACCTTTATGAGACCCTTACGGCTCGTAAAGTTAAAAGCCTTAGTCGATAGGATCCTAACCCTATTCGCTAAGCCACCTTTGTTCGAAATCGACAGAGGCAAATGATGATTCGCTCCTGAAAATATCCCATTTGTAGCGGTGCTGATGCCGAAATCGGTGTCTAATTCCAAGCTTGCAGCGAAAAGCCAGCGAGCCACACATGTATACGAAATAGCCGAAATGATGAAGCAACTTGCAACAAAATCAGCAAGTAAAAATGTATGCATACAAAAATAGCCGAAATGATTGGGCAACTCGTAATAAAAGCAGCGAGTAACAATAAAAACAAATAGCCAAAATGATTGGGCACCGCGAAAAATAGCCGAAATGATTGGGCAATCGCGACCTTCGCGATACAAAAGCTGAAATGATAGAGCATCGCGGAAAGAAATAAAAAAATGAAATTTTTGTCCTACAGGTGATATCACATCAATCCCTGTATACAATCCAGAGGCGCAAACAAAGAAGGAATCACACCTTCCCTCCTCAGGCTCCATCAGAAGAAGAAGCCAAATCTCAATGGTTCACAGACAGCCTGGAGATCATCTCAATATCCGTCTCATTTCAACAGACACGACATCAACAAATCGGAGCTGCGGCAAAATTCCTAGTTCCATGACTCAATGATGCACAAACAACCGAGAGTCAACCTTTCCTGGTCACGTGGAACACGGCTTATGTTAATCCTGACCCCGTGGGAAACGTCCAGAGCGGAGCCTGGTCCTCGCAGAACACGACTATGACCCCGTGGGAAGCATCCAGAGCAAATTCCTGGTCACGTGGAACACGGCCCATGTCAATCCTGACCCCGTGGGAAATGTCCAGAGCAGAGCCTGGTCCTCGCAGAACACGGCTATGACCCCGTGGGAAGCATCCAGAGCAAATTCCTGGTCACTTGGAACACGGTCTATGTCAATCCTGACCCCGTGGGAAACGTCCAGAGCGGATCCTGGTCCTCGCAGAACACGGTTATGACCCTGTGGGAAGCATCCAGAGCAAATTCCTGGTCACGTGGAACACGGCTTATGTCAATCCTGACCCCGTGGGAAACGTCCAGAGCGGAGCCTGGTCCTCGCAGAACACGGCTATGACCCCGTGGGAAGCATCCAGAGAAAATTCTTGGTCACGTGGAACGCAGCTTATGTCAATCCTGACCCCGTGGGAAACGTCTAGAGCGGATCCTGTTCCTCGCAGAACACGGCTATAACCCCGTGGGAAGCATCCAGAGCAAATTCCTGCTCACGTGGAACGCGGCTTATGTCAATCCTGACCCCGTGGGAAACGTCAAGAGCGGAGCTTGGTCCTCGCAGAACACGGCTATGATCCCGTGGGAAGCATCCAGAGCAAATTCCTGGTCACGTGGAACGCAGCTTATGTCAATCCCGACCCCATGGGAAACGTCCATAGCGGAGCCTGGTTCTCGCAGAACACGGCTGTGACCTCGTGGGAAGCATCCAGAGCAAATTCCTGGTCATGTGGAACGCGGCTTATGTCAATCCTGACCCCGTGGGAAACGTCCAGAGCGGAGCCTGGTCCTCGCAGAACACGGCTATGTAAAACCGACCCCGTGGGAAGCATCCAGAGCAACCCTTGACTCCGTGAAGTGCAGATAAAGTCAACCCCTGACACCATATGGCCAATCTTGACCCCGTATGGCTTATGTCAACCTTTGTCGTAGAGCAATGCTCCGACACTTCCTCGTCGTTAAGCAAAGCTTCGAATCGGACCTTATGTCAACCCCTGTCATCGAGCAATGCTCCGACACCTCCTCGTCGTTAAGCAAAGCTTCGACTTGGACACATATCACCCCCCTGTCGTCGAGCAATGCTCCGACGTTTCCTTGTCGTCAAGCAAAGCCCCGACACGGAAAAATATCAACTCATAACCTTCTCAACCAGAGCAATGCTCCGTCTTAAATAAATAAATAAATATATACATTAATTCATAACTTCTTCATCATAGAGCAATGCTCTGTTTCGGGGATAAATCAAATCACAAATATCTTAACTTAAAAAAAACAAGGGCACAGTCTTGCAAAGAGATTTAAATAAACTATCAACGAAATGCATATCTTAAAATGAACACATCACCATACAAAAAATTATACGTATTTTTATTCATGAATCAAAATGAATACAAAGTACAATTTATGAAAGAATTAAGAATATATTTTCAATTAAGAACACGTATAAGAAAGAATAAAAAAATAATACATCTTTTAAGCCGGCGGATGATTCAAAAGGTTCATCAGTTCATCCTACCTTTCTTGGGTCTCTGCTTCAAAATTGACTATGGCTGCGAGACGGGCCTCCGCTTCCGACTGTTGGGCCTGATGCGAGGCAAGCTGGCCTTCAAGCTCCTGCTCTGTATCTTTATGAGCATCGACCATCGTGCGGGTAAAAGTAACAGCTTTATCAACAGCCACCACGTTCTTGATTGCGGCTTGAAGCTCCTGCCAAAGTTCATATGCGTGGGTGGTCTTAGCTGTAAGTTCGGCTTGAAGCTCCCCGAGCGCGGTTGAAGCCAGCTTCCTCTCTGAGAACTTTTGGCGGAGCCTCTTTTCACAGGAAAGCGTATTAACGGCGTACCGCTTAATCAGCTCCTGCAAGCTCGTCTTTGCGGCCACCACCTCCGAAGGAAGGCGCTTACATTCAAGACTATACAAGCAAGCCTCCACTCGACGATAGAATTCGACCCAGACTTGCACCAATGCTTCACTGTGATAAGTGGCAAGAAAGGGGAGAGAACCGTTGGCTTCAGCAGCAAACTCTTCGGCCGTAAGCGAGCTACCAACACGAAGGTCTTCAATCAATGCTAACAAAGAGTGAAGGCTTCACTTGGCCATACGTTCGGATGCACGCAGCGCATAAGGGCCATACGTCATAAGAATGCGAGTCTCCAACGGGGTAAAAGTAGGCAGAGCTGTTCAAGATTGATAAATGATCAGCGAAGGTTGCAAACAGAGGACAGATGCAAAAGTGTCGAATCCTTACTTACCCACGTTTATGCAAGAAGAGTCTGGAAGATCTTCAGGCCCATCAAGGACCTCAACCTCATCCTCAGCTTCTAGAACTATAGAAGACATGAACATTGTTACATGAAGAAGTAACGATATCGAGAAAGGAGTGAACAATACTAACCTTGCCCGAAGGATAGAATGATGCGCTGAGGGGATATCGCCTGTGGAGCAGCCAGTTCCAGCAGACGCTGGAAAGACTTCCTGGGAGATAGGCTAGCGATGGACGCTGCCAATCCCCGTAGCTCTGAAAAGACAGGAAAGTTCAGATAATGAATAGATCGTTAAAATAAAAGAAAGAACAATACCTTCTATGCTCCTCCCATTCTGGGTTGGAGGGATGGCAGCTTCGGCGACCTCCTCTGTGCCCCCAAGCACATCATCGGGGATTTGAGCCGGTATCATAACTTCCGGTGGAGGAGCAGTGACCATCGCTACAGGCTCCAATAAAAGGATGGTGGCCTCGACTACCTGTCCCGCAGTCTCCGGACCGACCCCAGAGAGATCCATTGAATCCACAGCCGATGAAGATGCCTCTTCTGGAGGAGCAAGCACCTGGGGAGCAGGAATCACCGAGGGAAGCTCCATTGCAGGAACGACAATTGCATCGACCCCCTCCGCACTGATTAGTGCCTCATCGGGGATATTTGCAGAGTCCATAGTCAGGGCGCGACTTGGACTCAGATCCTCTGCCATCAGCGAAGTCCCTGCAAAGTTTGCACGAGGATAAGGATATGTTTATATATATATATATATATATATATATATATATATATATATAAGCAGTGCAAGACACTATAAAAGGATATATAAGTGTACCAATGTGCAAAGGAGCTTCTAGTATGGCTTGTTCAAGCCGACACTCCTTCCTCAGAAGGTATGCTCGCCGAGGTTCGAGGGTAGACTCGTGGCCACCGGTCCACAATAAAAGTGCATCTTCAGCGTCGGCTGAAACAGCCTGCTTAAGGGCTCTCTCGCCCCTTCTTCCAAAGGAACTATGAATATCCGCTGTAATGGAGGATCTTCATAAAAGATGACGGCAGGATAAGGCCTCTTCGGGATCCTCACATTCTCGGATTCATCCTGTGAGCTTCTTATAGCCTCAGCCAATTGTGTAGCTTCCTCGGCAGATGAACCAGGAAAAAGAAGACTGTCTTCCGGCGGATTAGTAACGGTCTTCTTCCACCGCTTTGGCCCAGAGCTAGTGACCGTAGAAGCTCGCTTCCTTCCCCTTGCCGCCCGCTTTCTGAGCTACTTCTCGGTTTTGACAGAGAGGGAAGACTTCTTCAGGACCTCCGCCAAGGGGACATTATCATCAGAGCCAGGTTTTACCTCCGGAACCGTTATGGTATCCATCATCGGTCGTTCAAGTGAAGCCTCTATTGGCAATGAGGCGCAAAGCCTTTTCTCCTCTCCGAAGGTTTTAAGCGAAGCAGCAATGGCTTCTTCTGTAGAGGCACCTGTTGAAATAGCGGGCATCAGTCAAAGCATGATAAAAAGAAGAGTGAAATAAAGATCGGAGAGATAAAGGTAAAGTATACCTGACTGCGCAAGGGCGGCCAGTTCTTTTTCGAGGATAGCTGACTGTTTGGAAGCTTCGATAGCAGCCTCCAAATCGGTATCATCAAGCATCCCGAATAAACCCTCATTGGTCCCATATTCGCTCAAGCCTTCGCTAGACGGAGCAGGGGGCGTCGAGCCTAATATGGTGTCCAAAGAAAGTACTTATTTCTTTTTCTTCTGAGGACGGGCGCCGATGGCTGATAACACGAGTTTGTGTTTGGTAGACGCCTTTGGACGATGAGTCCCAATTTCTTTTCCTACGTCCGACTTGGGGGACGCGGCAGCCACCTCTTTTTCAGGCGCGCTGGATGGGGGCAACCCGTGCGTAGGGCTTAGCACGTGTGGAGGATCAACTGCAGTGACCTCTCTCAGGGGAGGATGAACAATATTCCGTCGCTTCAGAGGAACATTTCGATCACCAGCCGGCACTGCGCCCTTGCGATCAAGCAGCAATCGCTTTTCCTCCCTAATGACGGCACCATCGAATGTTGGTACCACGCCACATACACATTTAGGGCTTGCGGAACACAACTCGGTTCGCTGATAAAGAAGTTAGACCCTGTGTTCAGGCGCATAAAATGATGTAGTGCGCTCCGAGTACCCACTTCAGTGGCAGCCGGTTCTGCCAAGAAAGCCTCGAGTGGGACGCCCTGATTGTAGCATAACTGCTGGGCGAAGCGATGCGGGTTATACCTCATAAATAAAGCCGAGTCATTCATCTTAAATACGAGAAAGCCCATCCGGATAGAGTACAGATGAAGAATCTCCCGAGCTTTCAAGACGGAGGCCCCATCTTTAAATATATCCTGCAGTGGCAGCACTGTCTTCCCCGACTCTTGGCCGACGGTCAAAACTTTATCAGTAAAGGACATGCCATCTCCTACCGTGCGCGGGCGAAGAAGTAAGCCTCTAGCTTCCCGTTGTGTCGGAGTCACAATAGAAGCGCCGACCAGTCGCATGATCTGAGAGAACCTGCACCTGTCATAAAAACCCAACCTCTTATGGATTCCAAAGACGCCTAGCACGTGCAACTTGAGCCATGACGTGAAATAATGCATCGGGAAATTTACCGACTGCACCCCTGGCTCAGTGGTATTAGCTGCCAAGCCGAGGCCGTGATACATATAGGCTAACCCAGCGATCCCCACAGCCACTTGTATTCTAGCAACCATCCGATGCGCAGGATATAAGACGGACGGCCTTATACGGTGAGGGTGCATGGGAAGCGCGAACCAACTCAGCCATAACCCAAGGAAACCCTAAAAAGAACGTTTCTTCGTCAATCCCAAGAGCCGCCAGCTCTACAAAAAGGGATGACCGGGGTACCCGGTAGAAAGAAGCTCTTCTGATACGCCTCCGCCACCGGCAGGTTGCCCAAACCTAAGCCAAAGGGGTCATCAAGACTGGCGAATTTCTTGACTTCTTCCTTCAATACTTCTGGGCGAAAAAAATCGGCAATAAAAGCCGTAAAATTAACTCCACGACCTTCGGATGCAAGAGAGAGGTTCTCATACATATTCAACACATTTATCAAGCTCGGAAATTGGTGTTGAATAGCGTTCTCGGGAGTAAGACCCATTACCATTGATTTGGTAGCGAAAACATACTCATCCGGGGGAAGCAATTCCTCATATGTTCCCCCCCTAACGGGTAAACCCGAGACCTCTGCAAACTCCTCCAAAGAAATGGAGACTTCTCGATCTGATAGGAGGAAGGTGTGGGTCGGAATATTCCACTGTTCCAGAAATGCCCTGACCCACCATGTAGGAGGTGTAGAATATTGAAATAAAGAAGCGTAAACGGCGGGATACAATCCGAGGTTCAGCAACTGTGATTTCTTCGCTGATAAAATATACCGAGCCCACTGCAAATACCCGGCTGGGTGACGGGGAGTTAGTCCTACATTGTATGGATGTCCCTAAGGGCGCGACTCGCCCTGACATATGCGCCGCCCTAGGATGTCCAAAGCCACTGGCGGCTGCATGGGTACTGCGGCAATAGAAGGCCGAAGGAGACCTTTTGAAGTCTAGTTGACCTCCTCCATAGTGTAATTTATCGGAGGTGCATCTGCATAAGCGATCGCTGAAATAGGCTCCGAGGGTGTCGCACAGGAAAAGCTCCATCGGCCCATGATAATTTGATCGTACCATTTACCCCATAGATGAAGATTTTTATGCTCCGGATCATGGTCTTTTATCAACGCAAAAACCTCGCGGTCTACGGGTGCTTCAGGAAATCCTCCTTCTGAGCGGATGAACGGAAAAGAAGTGTCGAAAGACATGTCACCTGCTCGAAAAAGAACAAAAGTCAACCTTTGGTGCTATAATTTAAACTTTGACGCTTGGTACTTTAAAATCCGTACCGCACTGCAATGCAGTCAAAAGGGACCAAAGGTGACCCACAAAATCTAGATGACATCACCGCACTGCAATGCAGTCAAAAGGAACCAAAGGTGACCCACAAAATCTAGATGACATCATCATTAATAAAACAACATCATCATTTGACGAGGCTGTCATTAAATGAGGAAATCCTCAAGTGATTCTCATTAAATGAGAAATCTCTCGGCAGAGGAGTAAAACTCCCATTGAGAGCAGCGCTCTTCACCAGACAGATGTCTGTCAAAGTCTAATGATGAAAGAATAAAATTCCTCAAGAAGAGCCTTGCTCTGAGAAGATGATGGAATAATCCATCAAAAATAAAATTTCATTTTTGATCTTCAAGATTCATGAACAAACTCTTAAGAGTTCTTCTATATGATCTGAAAGGAGCAAAGCTCCATTAATGGATTAAGAAATCATAAGCAAGATCCTTTTAGAGAGCAAAGCTCTGTTAATAAAACCCTAAAAAAGATTTTCTTTAGATCAAAGATCTATGAAGAGCAAAGCTCTGTTAATGGGTGAAACCCTAAAAGATGCATCAAAAAGATTTAATCTTTTACCTAATCTGACAGAGTTCTGTCCTTAAAAATTCTTAAGAAGAAGAGCCGCGCTCTGAGAAGAAAATAATTTCTCAAGAAGGATTGAAGATGAACATGAGTCATCTCAAGGGCCAAGGGTCCTATTTATAGGTACTAAGCGTCGTTTCAATTCCTCGGTTGATCCAAGAGTCGAGATGTTGCCACAGCTGCACCCACGTGTGGGCCCCGTGAGCGCAACGGTGGGGGGGCATTTGTTTCCCCAATTAGAGCAAAGCTCTGTTCAGAATTCAAACTTTGAATTAAAGCTGCGCTTTTATAAAAGCGTTGCGTTACAACTAGCGCACCCCGTGCAAAGCCCATAGGCGCTAGCGCTAGATGTGCTGTGCTACAAGTAGCGCATCACGTGCAAAGCACGTGTGCGCTAGTGCTAAGAGCGCTGCGCTCCAAGCAGCGCACCATGGGCAGAGCGTATAAGCGCTAGCGCTGGAACTAAAAGCTCCACACCAATTAGATCAAAGATCTAATAATAATGATAAATCATTTCAGATCCAGGTTTAGAATAAGATTGCAGTTCAATTTAGGGGTCCCTTGAATCATACTTTGTTTCCTTGCTTTCACTTCCATATACTACTTGTGCATCACCACATTAGTTCATTTTTTGAATCATATCTACCTTATCTTTTCCTCGTGTTCTGCATCATTAGTCGTTATTTTCCTTCGTATTCCACTATCTGATCATGACCCATACTTTTCAAGCCATGGACAACCCTGGGGCAGCACCGCTTCTCTATGAGGATACTCGGTCCTGCATTTCTTTCGACTGTATTTTAGTGAGTTCAGATGACGAGGTCGATGGCCCTTCGACGACAGCGAATTCGAGGACGGGGGAGTCGATGTCGCAGTTCCAGAGATCAATATGATTAATGATTCTGATGATGAAGAGGATGGCCTAAAAGAAGACCCTGAGGAGGAGGATCCCGTAGAAGACCCGATAGAAGGGGATCCACAGAAAAATGCAGTGGAAGAGGATCCCGAAGAAGACTCGATAGAAGAGGATCCACAGGAAAATGCGGTAGAGGAGGATCCAGATGAGGATCCTGAAGAGGAGAATCCTAAGGAAGACCTTATGGAAGAGAATCCAGAAAGGGACCCGAAAGAGGAGGAGAATATGGAGGAGGTTTCCGATGAGGAAGCTCCCGCCGAAGACGAAGAGCTAGAAGAAGAAAATCTTATAGGGGAGGAATCAGAAGAGGAAGCTCCAGCCAAGGAGGAGTCGGAAGATGAAACCTCGAGTGAAGAGGAACTCAAGGCTGAAGAACCTCAAGCAGATATTCAGGCAATGCACTATGGGAATGGATGCCCCCATCTCAGCGCGAGAACTTATCGCTACCTGTTGAACTTACACAATCGCGACTGACGTGACTTATTTTCTTTTCTTAGGGCCAAATAAAAATGATGTATAGTTTAGGGCCACGTTTATCTCTTAATTATACTCTGTCAAGATTTTCTGAATAATAAAGTTTTGGTTCGATCAAATTTTCCTAGAGTATTGTACCTTTAAAGCCCGCTTAATGCATTAATTGATCCTTATTACAAAATTTCTTTCTCTTATTGCAAGTAATTACTTTATGTCATCCTTGAACCTTGTAATCACCTGACCCCTAACTTTTACCTGACACGGAAGGAAGTGCCTTACGTATGGACAGAGAATTGTACTCAGGCTTTTGAGGTACTGAAGCAAGAGTTGACCACGACCCCTATTCTTACAATGCCGGATAATTCAGGTGGTTTGGTGATACACAGCGATGCTTCAGGGAAAGGTTTAGGCTACGTTCTGATGTAGCACGGTCGGGTAGTTGCTTATGCCTCACGGCAGCTGAAGAATCACGAGAAGAACTACCCAACACACGAATTGGAGTTAGCTGCAGTGGTTTTCGCATTGAATATCTAGAGACATTACCTATTAGGCGAAAAGGTAGAAGTGTACACGGATCACAAGAGTCTGAATACGTCTCACTCAAAGGGAATTGAATATGAGACAACGCCGATGGCTAGAACTAATGGCGGACTATGACTTGGACTTACAGTATCATCCGGGGAAAGTAAATGTCGTACCTGACGCTCTTAGTCGCAAGCCAGCAGTCAAGATGTTAACCAGTTAGAGGAGCATCATTAAGGACTTTCAGAATCTCGAACTACAGTTTGTTACACCGAGTGCAACTGGGCAGTTTTGGCAGTTACAGAGAGCATGTGGTAGCCGGGCTAAGGACAGACTTACTCATACATCAAGACGGTTCTTTGAGATTCGATAGCAGACTCTGCGTTCCCAAGGGGGATGTTCGAGAAGAAGTACTAGCTGAGGCTCATAGTTCAGCTTATTCTATGCATTCGAGAAGCACGAAAATGCATCGAGATCTGAGGCAGCACTATTGGTGGAACGGGATGAAGCAAGAGATTGCACAGTTTGTATCCAAGTACTTAGTATGTCAGCAAGTAAAGGCAGAACACCAGAGAACAGCTGGACTGTTGCAACTGTTTCCAATACCCGAATGGAAATGGGAGCACATCACTATGGATTTTGTGACTGTTTTACCACGGAGTCCAAAAGGCAACAACGCCATTTAAGTTGTCGTCGACCGTCTTACGAAAGCAGCACACTTTATACCCTTTCAGTTAGGACAGTCGACAGAGTCACTTGCGGAGAAATACATGCAAGAGGTAGTGCAACTTCACGGAGTTCCGGTCAGTATAGTATCAGATCGAGACACCAGATTCGTTTCACACTTTCGGAAGAGCTTACAGGAGAGTCTGGGTACACGTCTCAAGTTCAGCACGGCTTACCATCCACGGACGGACGGACAGTCCGAGCGTACTATTTAGATGCTCGAGAACATGTTGAGGGCGTGCATGCTAGACTTCCAGGGTTCTTGGGAAGACCACCTTCATCTAGTGGAGTTTTTTTATAACAACAGTTTCCAAGCTAGCATCCAGATGGCTCCATTCGAAGCACTTTACTGACGGAAATGTCGATCCCCTGTTTGTTGGGATGACGTGGGTGAGCGAAAATTACTGGGCCCCGAACTTATAGTTCAAACAGTAGACAAGGTCCAGATGATCAGACAGCGCATCAAGATGGCTCAGGACTGACAGAAGAGTTGGGCGGATGCCAGTAGGAGAGCGCTAGAATTCAAGGTCGGAGATCATGTGTTTCTGAAGATTTCACCTACCTGCGGTGTTATCAGGTTTAGAAGTCGCGGGAAACTCAGTCCCCGATTCATCGGACCATTCGAGGTATTGGAGCGAGTAGGAGAAGTGGCTTACCGTCTTGCCTTACCCCTATCGTTAGTGGGCATACACAACATGTTTCATGTGTCATGGTTGTGGAGCTACGTTCGAGATGACAGTCATGTTCTCGATCATTCTGAATTGACCCTGGGTACCGATTTATCCTATGTGGAACAGCCTACTACTATACTCGGCCGTAGAGAGAAAGTACTGAAGAATAAAGTCATTCTGTTAGTCCGAGTGTCTTGGGACGGTCGTTCACCTGGGGAATCTACCTAGGAACGTGATCCGTTCATGGTTCCCATATCTTTTCGGGTAGCCATTTGTATCGCCGCTTCTTTTTTCATTCTTCTAATTTCAAGGATGAATTTTTTTGTAAGGGTGGTTTGATATAATACCCAAACCCGTTTTATACGACAATGCCGGTATTTAAATAAAATGGTAGTATAATTAGTTTACCCATTTTAATTTCTCCTTTGTATTCTAATTATTTTGTTTTCCTACAAACCTAACCCAAAACCCAAGCCCAACAACCCAAAACCCTCCACTTCAACCTACAAATATTTTTCCCCATTTCAAAATTCAAAAAAAAATCCTCATCAATTTCAAATAAATTCCCTTAAAACCTAATAACTATTGAAATTAAATACCTAATTAAAACCAAGTTATTACATATTAATTGTTGGCTATAGTACCCTCAAGGCAATTATCATAGTCACAAGTATGTGATCATGATGATTGAGCGAGGACCTATACCGATAAAACAGTCTTACTCGAGATGATAGTATGCTATCTGGTTTGTCTTTATCATCATATGTTGATAAAGCCCATAGGATTCTTGCTTGACTGCCAGCATTGTAATGGCGATCACATACGTGGGAGCTGGGGGTCTATAAGCACATCCTTAAATGTCCCTAGTCGTGGGAGTATCGAGACTGGGCATCGATACTCCAGTGTAGAATGGTGTATACTTATCTAGACCTAGACGAGGGGTGGTGGCCGGTCTTACAAGCCATTGGTGTCAGTTGTTCACCTAAGATAGTATACAGGTGCTCATTGGGTTATGAGTACACTAGACGGACTCGCCGGGAACATGCTAGTTGGTATTATACCTATAGTCAGATAGCAGTTCCCTGGTGACATGTGTACAGCTTAGTCTGTCGACCTGAGATCGTCATTTGTCTCGTGTGAGTTCCCACTGTGCTTTGATTACTACCCTACCACGGCTCAAAGGAGTCGTGCAAACAGGTTTTAGTTGGGTACAGTCCCGAGCCACATGGAGGCGGTGAGCGGATCGTCGGGGATTCGTCTCTCCCGGTATTGGGGGTTGATATCGCGCAGTGCACGGGTGGCCATCACTAGAAATCCTCGGCCGGGTATGTGAGAATTACCGATCCAGGATCGATAGTTTCTCAGGTAGGGATGGGTTTCATACCGACACAACTTATCGTGTTGTTAGGGGTCTGACTTTATCCACCCCCTAGACTCGATATGCGATACTCTTAGACGAACAGACCGGACTGTACGGATATTGTCACTGACAGGCTCAGTAGGGGTGTGGATGAGTTTGCTCGTCGGCCTACCTTTCGCTCAATACCTGGGTAGCCGTTACGTACAGCTAGTGCCGCTGACGTGCTTGTGGTTAAACCCACTGCCAGCGTATTGACGAGTCTTTAGAGTCCCACACAGAGGGTTTTCATGGCTCAGGCGATATGGTGTATTTGTTGTATGTTCGATTAAATATGTGCACAGGCTGCGCAGACTTTAATCGGACGGTTGATAATACTAGCGGCTTAGGATTAAGCCAGATTGTTAAATCAAGTTTTGATTTAATAATTTACATATGTATTTATATATATGTATTCTAGTATTATTTCTCACTATTTATTTTCTATTTGGCTATTCGTATTTTCGTACGAATACGCGTTTATGTATTTCGATACATGTACCAGGAAGCATTCCGTATTTATACGGAATGGCTTCTAGAAGATGCCACCTCATTATTGATTTTCTTTAGAAAATCACATGTTTAAAATGAGGCGGAAAAGGTGACATGGCATGGGTATGGACTTGAGTCAAAGCATGGTTGGACATGTAGTGATTGGTATGGTTGTTATTTGTTTATTGCAATTGGAAAAGATTTTTTGGGTGTGCATTTTTTGTGGAGGAGAGAGGGGCCGGCCACATGATGGATGAGAGGGTCTTTGCTCATTTGGTTCACTCTCTTGCTCACTCTCATTTTCACACACCCAAAAACACTTAGCCAATTTTGCTCATGCCACTAGTTTAGCTCACCTCTTCTTCATCTTCTATTGTTGCTCACTTGGGCTTATGGATGAGAGAAAAATAATAGTGACACAATCCTACACCTCAACTCTCCACCACTAGCAATCTTGGAGAGTCGGTTGGTCCGCTTGGCGAACCTGAAGCTTGTGCCATTTCCCTCGGGTGGATCATCGGAGATGAAGGAAGACCGGCGACCAAAGTCGATCTGCATCACTAGGAGCTTAGAAATGGTTGAGACCCGAAGGACATGATCCATTAGGTATAACCATTCTATCTCTTTTTGTTTGCTTGCTGGTTTTAGGGTTAATGGTTTCGATCTTGTTAATCGGGTAATGGTAGCGCCGGGTTTTAGAAAAATTTTGTTCCGCATTTGGCCACGGTTGGATGGCCGGGGCGCTCCCATAACCCTTCATGGTATCAGAGCCACCCATTAAACCTTACTAGCTAGGTTGCACGAAGTTAGAACATCGATCGATCAAAATTTCCAAATCATTTTTCCATTTTGCCAAGTTTCTGTCGATTTTAAAACTTGCTCGAAAAATCTTTCTGTATAGCTTAAAAATCCATGCAGGCAATTGTAGAGCACCACAAGAAATTTGGAAGCTTGATTCGATTTTTTGGCCCCGGAAACGCCGCAAAATATGCCATTTGGCGGCGGTTCCGCCGCGCTTTTGTAGCCAAATGCCTTCAATTTTTTTCTGGCACACTCTGACAAGGAAAAATGATTTTTCTGATGTTTAGTTTTAGCCCAGATTCTCTTGAGTACTGGTTTGCACTTGGGGCTAGACAGAAATTTTAATCGATCGATATTTGAACTGTGATATTATCAGTACTTAGTTTAGCATCTGCGACCGTGAATGTCACTCGATCGGTAAACCCGTCTGATTGCTATATGTTCTTTTAGACGAGTTTGCAAATGTGACATTCACGTTGATGTTCTGTATTGTGCTGTGATGTTGCGGATTGTCGTGGTGGATAGCCTGGGTGCAGTGGTAGTACAGTTTTTTTTCATTTGTACATTTGATATTGCAGGGCGAGCGTCCGACATGTGGAATGCCGTCACTGCCTGTTTGCATATTATTCTTTTGGGGCACAACCGGGTTGAGGTCGATGTACCCGTTGTATATATTTTCTTTTCTTTACTACTATTACCCCGCGGTGGGGTGCACGCATAGGCGGGTTCTAGAGGGCAACGAGCCCGCATCTCATGACGTTGAGACGGAGGGGGTTTCACTCTAGAATTGGCGGGCTATTCGCCGCACTCGTAGGGGGTATAGCTTGACCCAAGGAGGGGTGCTCAAGTTACCGGATTCCATGAAGTGCTGGGTGGTCCATTCACTTTGTTGAAGGGGGCTGCCTCGCTTCAGGTTTTGGCGGGTAACTTGCCGCGCTCGTAGGGGTCTAGGATTTCATTGCACAGGCTATCCACACGACCAGGGGAACGTCGGGTTTTCAGTTGTGGATCAAAGGAAACCCGGGGCTCCCAGATTATCTGTATTGTTCCGTGACGCTTATTACTTTTCTGTGATGTTGCATTTATCATGCCTGGGACGATTGTTATATATATTTATATATACTAGTAGATGTTGTATATGTTTTGCACCCGCGCTAGCCCAGTCCCCGCTCTGTTGTTAGTTAAGTAACCTAACGGCTGATGACGGGACCCAGTGGCGAATGCGGATGGCATATACGTACATTTTATTTTCGTTCTTTTCTGGTGTGATTAATTGATGGGACTGCGTTGATTTTTATCAAAGCAAGGAAAACAAACCTATATATATGATGTTGTTGGAACCAAGATTTTTTTAAAAAAATGACATTACAGACGTACGCTTTTGCTTTGCACAGTGGTATTCGGTTATGAATATCCAGCACCTCATTCGATGAGGCAAGGGTCGGGATCCCTTCATCGGGAGTGACCCCTTGGGCAGAAGTTTGCATCAAAGTAATAACTTCACTATAGTCGATTACTTTTTGTTTTGCATCGTGGTATTCAGTTTGGAATATCCTGCACCTCATTCAACGAGGAAAGAGCCGAGATCCCTTCACCGGGAGTGACCTCTTTAGCAAAAGTTTTCGCTACTATATATTTGTAAAACCACTTGGATTCCTTCAACGAGATCAAGTTCATTACATTAAAGGTTTTTCGCCAAAAACCAGCCGTAGCCCTCCGTCATTTCAGATTAGTATTGCTTAGTATTCGTGCTGCGTTTGTTGACCTTGTCAAGGCGTGGTGAGCGGTAGCTCTGTATTACTTTTCTGTCGCAAGCAAATGTGGATTGGTTAGGACAGTCATTCGACCTTGTTGACCTTGTCAAGGGTCTGTGCGGGTGGGTCTAATGCAATCAAGATAATGACGGGTTGAACTTGACTAGGACCCTTTGACTTGTTGACCTTGTCAAGGTCACTTGGATCCTCGGGGTAAAAATCATATCGGGAGTTTCAAACATACAGGAAACTTGCCAGGCATGAGCATACCTTCTGGAGTGTGGTGACTTAAGTAGCTTCCATCAAGTTATCATGCGATGATAGTTGGATCCCGATTCCCACTGATGAGTAGGATTACTCCTCGGGTGATTCCGACTAATTCTCTTTTTAGTTTGGAGGAGAATTCGAGAAAACAGTGGGAGCCATCCATATTAGATAAAATGATTATCCGTTCTGATCTAGGTTAGAGTGCACGCTGAGTGTTTATTTTCTCTCTCTCTCTGACAACGACCATGACCCGACCCTAGACTATAACTCAGTGACCAAGTTAAACCGAACTTTCTTATAAACACTGGCTTTTGGATTGTCCTAGTTGCATATATCATTGTCACTCCTTCTTTTACCCTTTGCCTTTCTTCAGAACACCCCGTATTACTACGAATATCCACTTCCATTGGATAAAACCATCGTATGGTTATTTACGAACTCGAAGGAACTTATTCGAGGATGGTTTCCAGTTCTGGAGAAAATGAATAGGATTATTCAGTTGTCTTTTCTTTTTACCTTCTCTCAGATTGTGAGGACTCCTAGGATTAGGAGGGGGTACACCTATTACGCTTATTGGATAGTTTTCTTCCAAACCATAGGCAGGTGCTGAAAGGTAGGGAATGAAGAAAACCAATTAGCCTAAGTAGGGTGTGCAGAAGGCAATAAGTAAAGATATATAGAGGGATCAGAAGGAGGGCAAAGCAAAATGCGAATGCTATCATTCACGACCGAACCAGGTATTTTCATTGCCACTCCTACTTCACCTTTGTATTTCTCCATAACACCTCGTATCACTACGAACATCCAATCCTATTGGATAAATCCATCGTATGGTTATATACGAACTCGAAGGAACTTTTTCGAGGATGGATTCTGGTTCAGGAGAAATTGAATAAGGATTATTCAGTTGTCTTTTATCATCACCTTCTCTCAGGTTGCGAGTACTTCTTGGATTAGGAGAGTACACCTATTACGCTTATTGGATAGTCTTATTCCAAACCATAGGCTGGTGCCGAACGGTAGGAAAGGAAGAAAACCATTTAAGCCTAACGAAGGTGTACAGAAGGTAACGACTAAAGACAAATAAAGGGAATTGGAGAGATGGCAAGGAAATATATGGTTTCAGTCATGAATCTGGATAATGGAAGAGGCATTACTAGGAATACCAGGATACCCCTACAAAACATTTTTAAATGTTTTAGTTTCACCATGCGTTGTTAATTGAAAACTGATATCCCAATTAGGTCCTTACTCCAGGGTATGTATTTACCAGGTTTGATTCTCACATCTGTATGGTTTTACAGATGATGAGTGGGAGTAAGTTATTGGGAATTGGGTGATCATCCTCATTATATCGAAATTCGTTGTAATTAATGATATTTGAGGAAATCACCTGGGTATAGTTTTCAACCTACGACGCACAGAATTTGAGTTGTTCAACTCATCGGACTTATACAAAGTATTGTATGTTATCCAGTGTCCATTAGGACAAAGGGGTTTTTGGTCCTCGTACCATATTCTGTTTACTTGTGACTTCTCAAGTTTAGGACAAGTGTTTCGTACAAATACAAGGTCCAAGTTTGAGAAGTTATAGGTACAAGAATAAAGTAGAGAACCAGGTGTCGCAAGTATCGGGGTTCTTCAAGGTGATCGAAGATGTAGATACTTGTATGAGGTATTCAGTTGATAGTAATAGTTTTGAAGAACTTGTTTCTCTTCAGGTTACTCATAATTGGACGCACTCCTAAGTTGAGTAATGATGATCGGCCTCTCTCCATTTAGTTGACATGCACTGGAGACAACTGCATGATTTGAATCTGGTTCCAATTAAATTAATGCCTTTGTTTCTATATTAGATATATATAGAATCAATTTATATCTTAACGATGTTAAGGTATAGGGAGTCGTCCGGCTGATGCTTAAAACCAGAATCTGGATAAACTCAAGGCACGTTTCAGTAATGGCTGTTTATGGGTTATCCCGGGCTTTGACGAGGGTTAACTTTCTACCATCAGGAAGATCAATAGTGATATTGTTCTTAACTCTCCACAGTTTTAGTAAAATAGATTCTTTTCAGAAAACAGTAGTGGGAGTATTGTATAACTGGAAGTGATTCCAGAACCACAAACGATTACGGAAAATTTAATAGGACCTAAAGTTTCAATCAGGATTGACATTCCATTAGCCACTCTGCAGATATGGAGGGTTACCTCAGGCACCCGAGAGGTACTTCGGTAGCCTCAAGGACGGTGATAGGGAGGTTCTTGTTTATCCAGACTTGACACTACTGTTGTTCCAGACTATGAGACTCGGCAGGAGGATGAGTACAGCGTCATTCTTAACTAGCTTTAGAAGTGCACGTGTATATGACTCTGCCAGAGGGTTGTCGTAATCAGTGGGAGCAGCGGAAGCGTAGTGGACAAGTAGCTTGTGTCTATTTATAGACTAAAGAGGATATAGCGGAGATACATCATCTATTTATGATGTGATAGTCATGGGTTTTGACTTCATCAGAATAGGGGATGGATCTGTTAAGAAGGTAGTAGGGTGTGATGTCCTGGTATTTGGGATAACATACAGAGAGTAGGAAGTAAAATTCCTATACTACGATCAGTTATACTATGGTTGTTACACAGTATTTTCTCCACATAGGATATGGAAATTATATCAGGAATTCCGGTTACTAGATCTAAAGTTTTAGATCTAGATTTGGGTAGTTTCCCAATCTGGGTACTTAGACAGTATTCTAAAAGTTTTTTAAAATGGAAGGCTCCTGGCATGGTGGTGAACTTGCAGGTGATGGAGTCACCCTCTCTAAAGGTGTCTTACAGACTAAAGGGGAGAGGGATGTGCATGATTGGCATATCATTTGCTTAGGCAATTGAGTCAATCATGAGATGTCAAGTACCACACCAGATGTTGTTTTTGCACTAGATGCAATAAGTTGATATATTAATCCAATCCTGGAAAAAAACGAATGGAAGCAGTTTATGAACATAAGTGGATGTTCTAGGGATTTGATAACGGCGATCTCCTTTGGGAGACGGTTATCATTCCAGGCTTCCAAGGTGACCTGGATGACAGGGTGACTGTCAGATTTATAGTTTTTCCCTCTGACGAAGGGCAGTAGTTTGGACAGATGGTCCAAGCGGATACTAAGGATGGTATGGCGCAGTGTACTGATTGAGTTCAGTAGACGATACAATCTAAGAAGTTTGCTGGATTTGGAGTTCTTTTGTGCACTGGGTCCCATCAGATATCCAGACAAATTCTAAGACGGGTATTGCTCATTTCGGGAGATAGTTTTCTCCGCGAAGTTGAGATAAAGAGAGACATAGAAAGAAACACTAGAGCGGATCTACTCATTAAGGCTATTTCTCGAACGCAATAGTTTTTCAAACGAGGTTTGTAAAACTGATTAGTAGAGGAGTTGGGTGTTCGGTATCACACGGGCTGTGAGTATGCGACATCGCAATAATTAGCCTTAAGTGCAAGTGGGAGATTTTTGGCTATAGTGCCCTGAAGGCAATTATCATAGTTGCAGGTATATGATCATGATGATTGAGCGAGGACCTATACCGATAAAACAGTCTTGCTCGAGATGATAGTATGCTATCTGGTTTGTCTTTATCATCATATGTTGATAAAGCCCATAGGATTCTTGCTTTACTGCCAGCATTGTAATGGAGATCACATACATGGGAGCTGGGGGTCTATAAGCACATCCTTAAATGTCCCTAGTCGTGGGAGTATCGAAACTGGGCATCGATACTCCAGTGTAGACTGGTGTATACTTATCTAGACTCTGACGAGGGGCGGTGGCCGGCCTCACAAGCCATTAGTGCTAGTTGTTCACCTAAGATAATATACAGGTGCTCATTGGGTTATGAGTACACTGGACGGACTCGCCGGGAATATGCTAGTTGGTATTATACCTATAGTCAGATAGCAGTTCCCTGGTGAAATGTGTACAGGTTAGTCTATCGACCTGAGATCGTCATTTGTCTCGTGTGAGTTCCCACTGTGCTTTGATTACTACCCTACCACGGCTCAAAAGAGTCGTGCAAACAGGTTTTAGTTGGGTACAGTCCTGAGCCACATGGAGGCAGTGAGCGGATCGTCGGGGATTCGTCTCTCCCAGTATTGGGGGTTGATGTCGCGCAGTGCACGGGCGGCCATCACTAGAAATCCTCGGCCGGGGTATGTGAGAATTACCGATCCAGGATCGATAGTTTCTCAGGTAGTGATGGGTTTCATACCGACACAAATTATCGTGTTGTTAGGGGTCTGACTTTATCCACCCCCCTAGACTCGATATGCGATACTCTTAGACGAACAGACCGGACTGTACGGATATTGTCACTGACAGGCTCAGTAGGGGTTTGGATGAGTTTGCTCATCGGCCTTCCTTTCGCTCAATACCTGGGTAGCCGTTACGTACAACTAGTGCTGCTGACGTGCTTGTGGTTAAACCCACTGCCAGCGTATTGAAGAGTCTTTAAAGTCCCATATAGAGGGTTTTCACGGCTCAGGCGATATGGTGTAGTTGTTGTATATTGGTACATACAGGTGTTCGATTAAATATGTGAACAGGCTGCGCAGACTTTAATCGGACGGTTGATAATACTAGCGGCTTAGGATTAAGCCAGATTGTTAAATCAAGTTTTGATTTAATAATTTACATATGTATTTATATATATGTATTCTAGTATTATTTCTCACGATTTATTTTCTCTTTGGCTATTCGTATTTTCGTAAGAATACACGTATATGTATTTCGATACATGTACCGGGAAGCATTCCGTATTTATACGGAATGGCTTCTAGAAGATACCACCTCATTATTGATTTTCTTTAGAAAATCACATGTTTAAAATGAGGTGGAAAAGGTGACATGGCATGGGTATGGACTTGAGTCAAAGCATGGTTGGACATGTAGTGATTGGTATGGTTGTTATTTGTTTATTGCAATTGGAAAAGATTTTTTGGGTGTGCATTTTTTGTGGAGGAAAGAGGGGCCGGCCACATGATGGATGAGGGGGTCTTTGCTCATTTGGTTCACTCTCTTGCTCACTTTCATTTTCACACACCCAAAAACACTTAGCCAATTTTGCTCATGCCACTAGTTTAGCTCACCTCTTCTTCATCTTCTATTGTTACTCACTTGGGATTATGGATGAGAGAAAAATAATAGTGACACAATCCTACACCTCAACTCTTCACCACTAGCAATCATGGAGGGTTGGTTGGTCCGCTTGGCGAACCTGGATCTTGTGCCGTTTCCCTCGGGTGGATCATCAGAGATGAAGGAAGACCGGAGACTAAAGTCGATCCGCATCATTAGGAGCTTGGAAATGGTTGAAGACCTGAAGGACATGATCCATTAGGTATAACCATTCTATCTCTTTTTGTTTGCTTTCTAGTTTTAGGGTTAATAGTTTCGATCTTGTTAATCGGGTAATGGTAGCATCGGGTTTTAGAAAAATTTTGTTCCGCATTTGGCCACGGTTGGATGGCCGGGGCTCTCCCATAACCCTTCATTAATTCCCCCATGTTCACTCTCTCACTCCTCTTTATATTTTTATTCATTTTAAATCCCCCCCACGTTCACTCTCTCTCTCCTCTCATTCTCAATTCTCTCTCTCTTTCCTCTCGATCAATCTCTATCTCTCTCCTCTAGATCCTACGTCTTCTCCCTCCCCCTCGTCCTTGTGTTCCCGTCTCAACACCTCGTCGCAAACCCTCGCCTGCACGCTCTCGTCTCCACGACCACGACCGCCAGCTCCAGCCACCGCCGACGAGCTCCGGCCGACCCCATCATGCCGGAAACCTTCACCCTATGCATCGACCCATAACCCCCTCGAGTTCCTCCTCGTCTCCTCTCCCGAGCATCTCCTCCGACCTCCTCACACCACAGCGACCCGCCCCAAGCTCCGTTGGCTCACCTAAACGCCGCCTGAACCATCCCTGCCGGCCACCTCCTTCTTCCCTCAAGCCACACCCGAGATCCCCACAGCCCTTGTGCCCGAGCTCCCTTCACCATCGACAGCACCTCCGACCACCTCCATGTTTTCTCCGCCTTGACCACCATCTCCGGTCGCCTGTCGATTCACCACCTCCCTTCGCTACCAACTTCCAAGCCGCAACCCTGACCAAAACACCCACTGCATCCTAACCAAAACCCAACTCCAGCTCCGGCCACCACCTCAACACCTCCGACGATCTCACCCCTCTTCACCAACCAACAACCACTTGAGCCCGCAGCTGCCACTGCCGAGCCGTCAAGACCGCGCCAAGCTCGAGCCGAGGTCGAGTTGCTGTGCCGCGCCTAGCCGTGCTTGCGTCGTGATCATGCCGTTACCGTTGACATAGATCACTGTTGTTGCCGCGTCTCTATCGTTTCATCTTCAATACGCCGTTAGGCAAGTTCAAATACTTGCTACATGCTATAGTATATTCATTTCGGTTGTGAATCAAATGTTCATATAGGTGCTCGATGCAAACCATAAGCTAAAAACTCTCTTAAAATAATGGAACATAGGAATAACGGATTACCCTAGTGATAATGAATATTTTGTTAAGAGTTGGCACCAAAATACGGACCCTAATAACGCGAAATGTCATCCTCATTTAGATCCGTCAAATCTGAAACTTTCCATACCTGAAATTTATGAAAATCATAGTAAATTGGATACCCACCGGAATATTGTGTTTGAGGGCTCATATCGAAGCCGACTAGACAACCTAGAATCTCATATAATTTATAATCTGTTTCTATTTTAAAACGGTGACAGAAACTGTTCGGGAGTGCGGCTCTAGACCGCAGTCCAGAGCAGCACTGCGTGTCGACACTTGGAATGAAATGCTTTTACAACTCTGTGTGAAAATGGTATTTTGCGAAACCCTATACCTTAGTGAAGATAAATCTGTTAGCTAACTATTGGAAGTTGTTTCATTCATTTTTACCATCGTTTGTTATTTTAAACATATTTTAAATCATCAGTACATACTGCACTCCCAAGCAAGGACATAACGTATATCTCGATATTAAATATTTCATAACTCCCAGCATACAGTGGATTTTGTCGATCCGTATGATGAATTGGAAATATAACTAATAAACCTAAATATTATCCAACTGTAGCATTGCCTAATTATGATCCCAACAGGGTGAAAACTATGTTACTAAATGGACTTTCAGTTCAGGAACTGGACTTCCAGCAAGGAACACTAAAAATGAAACGACTGTAATTTACGAATCCGAAACCCGATTGACTTGAAACCAATTTCGTTGAATTGTTAATTAAGTTTACTTTTCACTGATTTTGTATCATTTTACTAAATTCTGAATTTACAATTTAATGCGATTTTTCTAAGTTCATACAACGCGTAATGACTTGTATTGCATATAATTTGTTTAGCGACATGATTCACATTTTTACCCGACTGCAATACCTCTAGCGATAGTGAGCGACCTTATTAATTTTCAGTATATAATGCATTGTCTAACGTGAGTAGTATCGGTTTATTTGTGTCAAGTACGCCAGTAAAAAGTGAATGATTTGTGATAGTGAACAACACAGTGAATAGTGAATAAAGCAGTGTTATTGATGCGTACTTGTACACAACTATCCCATACTCATAGATAATGAAACCTGAGGAAAGAGGGGAAATCGAAGTGGAAAGGAACTTGTATTTAGCAAGGTCAGTGATTTAGAGGATGGTCATTCGAACAGCGACTCTTATATATTAGGTTTGGACCTAGCGGTCCGGCTGACAGGGTTATGACCCGGGCAACAGTGGGTCGTAGTCTTGGGTATGTATAAGACCCTCGTTAAACATGATCACTCCTTTCCGCAACTCGATTTCAAAAGTGACTTAGAGATCGATAGGGACACAGATCATACATTGCATTGTTTATTGACATATCGATCACCTGCATTTATTGTCTCCACCGTTATTACTTTATTTTCTTGCCTTATTATTCTTATTATTATATTGCTATTGCGTCGCCCTGACGACCTGAGTATGCATGCTTAGTGATAGAAGCGGATTCGTCTGATCTCGAGAAGACCGCGAAGATCCAAACAAGTGAACCTTTTGTATCTTTCCCTTGATATCCCTGATTAGTTGTCTTCTTGTTTACTTCCATTGCGCTCAGTTTCTTTTATATCCGATATTTTTAGTGACAACATTCTCTTTATCCGTGTTGTATTTTACTGATTACCATATAATGCTAGAAGCCGAAATGTGACTACGGCAAGATTTTTTCTTGATCGTAGGAACATGGCTGGCCTTGTCACCCTCGTATTCCTTATTTTGGGAAGCGGGGCGTGACAGCGATGCAACTCCACCAAGCCGCCACACTTTCGCCGCAAAATGCTTGCTTATGCTGCGGTTCCGCCGCACTCTTGAGAGTTCTTTTGCTTGTTTTTCTTCAGTGCACTCCAATTCTCCTCTGGTCCTCTTCGAAAGTCTCTGAATCTCTTTTCCCTCGCTCCAGTGACTCCAGATTCCCTTGAAAAATTCGCACACTAATCGTTGAATACAAAATATGCACTTTTGGTTCTCGTCTATAATATGTTCACTGGATTTTATAAGAAATCAACCCGAATAAGAAGGAAAAAAAATTACGACCGTTTCCCCGGCAACGGCGCCATTTGATTGGTTTGTTTAAAAGAAGTGTTTTTGTAAAAGTAACCGCAATCAGGACGGTGTCGATAGTAGCTAGCCGCAATCAGGACGGTGTCGATAGTAGCTAGCCGCGATGAGTCTGGGTCGTCCGTGGGGAAACGTGAACCTTTTATCTTGCTTTAGATGAGTTGATGATAGAAGGGTGAGTGGTTGTTTGTAGATCTATTTTAATACGGATGTATGATTTTATAAAGAAGAGGCTTGTAGGGTTCATATGACTTAGTAGTAATGGATGACTAATTAAAAATGCCTCTTTTTATCTTTTAATAGTATAAAACTAGATCGATAGTGATGAATGTGGATTAGGGTTCTTTTGGAAGAAACTAGAGTTTCCCCACTCTTAACCCTTGTCCTTGCATTGATCTCTATTCATGTCTAGCCCCTAATAAAACAAGTGTTAAACAGATCTCGAATCGTGGTCGAGACTATCAATAAATTGGTAGCGCGCCCGATAAGGATGTTAACATTTATTTTGCTAAAGTTTATAAATTTTAAAATGTATAAAAGAAGTTAAAATATTTTATTATCCATTGATCTACCCTAGCCTACGAACCCTAGCAAGCTAGGAATTACTCATGCATGGTCGGATAAGAAAGGATGAAGAATGAGATCATAATGTAAGATGCAGAAATTAAATGCAGAAAGTAAGTGCAGAAATTAATTGAGAAAAGACTAATAAAAACTCTACCTTTATTAATCAACTATATCATGTACAAATCTTTTTAAAGTAGAGTACAAGAACCCTAGTTTTTTCTCTCGATCTCTGTCTTGTTGGAAGTAGATGAACAGCTGATGATCAACTCGGATGCGTGGATCGTCTTGGACCTCTTGATCTCTTCGATTTGATGATTTTTTATATGAAGCTCTTAGTCTCTTAAATAGTCAAAGAATCTAGAAACCCTAGTTGCCAGATGTTAGGATATGCTGATACGATCTCACACACCAAATCTCAAATCCTACGGCCACAAAAGGGCCATGTATCCGCCGCAAATATGGTGTTTGGCCGTCCAACCGCGGCGCAATAGCGGAATCAGGTCATAGGATTTTCTGTGGTCTCTGGTGTTGACATTTGTAGATATTTTCGATGTCTGGATTTTGGTAATCTTTTTCTGAGTCTCTGCCATTGCTAGATCTTATATTTTCCCTCAATATTTTGGCAGATTGGATTCTGACATCTTGGATCTTTTGATCTCCATATCTGAGCTAATATCTGCACAATATCTCAAGTCATAGTGTTAGTAATATTTGTTATTATTTTGAGATAATATCCTAACCATTTGTATGATACAATATTTTAATAATATTGATTAGAACTATTTGATATGATATGCATATTTTAATTACTACAATTTTATATAAATATTATATGAATATATTTTCTTCATTATGTTAAATATAATGTAGAAACATATAATAATAAACCTTTTACACATAAACCCTCATATCTTCTATAATTACAAAAAAAACACCTTTTAGAACTTAACAATAGTGGAGAAAATAATCATTCAAATGTGCAATATTTCAGACTAATCAGTATGTGATACTCTCAGACGAAGATACCGGACTGTACAGATATTGCCACGGATAGGCTCAGTAGGAGTTCAGACGAGTTTGCTCGTCGGCCTTCTTTTTCAACAGGTACATGGATAGCCGTTACGTGCAGCTAGTACCGCTGACGTGCTTGTGGTTAAACCCACTGCCACCGTACTGTTGAGTCTTTAAAGTCCCACACAGAGGGTTTCCCTGCTTTGGGCGAAACGATGTAGAGGCCGTATGGTTTTACGGCAGGGGTTCGATCACATATGTGTACTTGTACACGTATGATGTTCGGATGGATAATACTAGCGGGCTTTGGTTTAAGCCGGATCCTAGTAATATATTCTTGGATTAATTTTGTCTCTTTGTATTCGTATTTTTCGGAATACGGATACGGGTATGTATATACGGTGAGGGGTATTCTTGTAATTGTGCAAGATACTTCTAGAAGAAGACACCTCATTATTATTTTAACCATGTAGGTTAAATGGTTAATGAGGTGGAGGTATGAGGTGTTGTTTTCATTAAATGAAGCATGGCTACTTGGTGACTCATGGGGTGACTCATGGTTTACTATTTGGGTATGCTTAATATTTTGTGTTGTGAAGATATTTTTGGTTTGCATTATTAGTTCACAACACTTAGCTATTATTCATTCTATGTTCACTACAACACTCTCATCTCCTCAAGCTTCATCTTCTTCTTCCTCAAAACACTAATAGTCTCATGTGTTGAGAAACCTAGGGTTAGTGAGACAAATCAATCCATCATCTTTCTCTATATCATCTAGTCTACTTAGATTAGCATACTAAGTAACCTAGTTACCTCGGTTTAGAGGTAGGAGCTCAAAGTAGACACTCTCGGGTGGATCATCTTTGACGCGAGGAGACAGACGATCAAGCTCAATCATGGAGGCCACTAGGAGCATACTAAAGGAGAGGAGAGAAGACCCGAAGGACTTGAGCCTCTTGGTATAAACTTCAATCATAATAAATAGCTTCTCTAGTTGCTAGTTAGGTTTATGGTAGATCCGGTTTAGGGTTATTCTAATGCCAGTTTAAAACGTTATAAGAAATTTTGTTCCACAAACGGCCATGGATGATGGCCAGGGAGTTAGTGTAACCCAACATGGTGTCAAAGCCAGTCTATAAACCCTTAACTAGCAGTTTTAAACGATGTTAAAATAACGAAACCGAAATAACTCAGATATACGAAATCGAAATCCAAGTTTCTGTCAAATTTTGCAGAGCCTCTGAAAAAATTTTAAACAACTGCAGAGTGCTATTTGTGCTATAACTAGAACACCAGAGAAAAACGAGCACATAATTCTAAAACTTGGCCGGTGAAAACCTCTTTTAGACCGGTCTGGCCGGTTCTACTGTAGCCTCAGATGCTCGTTTTTGTTTGGTGTTCTATAACACTTGGATTTAGGGTTTCAAGATATTTTTGATTTTGCCCAGGTTGGATATTCTGTTATCTTTGGGTTTGGGGGCAATACGGAGTATTTCGAAGTCGTTATTTTAACGATGTTTATAAGTTTCAGTACATACACTTCTATCTGCGACCGTGAATGTTATTTGAACGGTATAACCTGTCTAAATTGTTATATGTTCTATTATACGGGTTTATGAACATGACATTCACGTTGATGTTTTGTGTTTGTGTTGTGGTTGTGGTTGGATTGTCGTGGTGGATAACTTGCGGTGCAATGATAGATGTAAAGTTGAGATTCATTTATATATTCATATTGCGGGGTGAGTGTCCAATATGTGGACTGCCATCTTTGCCGGATTGTATATTAGTTGATTGGGGCACGACCGGGTTGAGGTCGATGTCACCATTGCACATATTATTTTTCTTTTCTATACTAGGATTACCCCACGGTGGAGTGCACGAATAGCCGGGTTTTAGAGGGCAACAAGCCCGTATCTCATGGCATTGAGACAGAGGAGGCTTCACTCTAGAATTGGCAGGCTATTCGCTGCACTCGTAGGGGTATAGTTTGACCCACGGAGAGGCGCTCAAGTTACCGGATCCCGTGAAGTGCTGGGTGGCCCATTCACTTTGTTGATTGTGGTTGCCTCACTTCTGGGATTGGCGGGTAACTTGCCGTGCTCATAGGGGTCTAGGTTTTCATTGCACGGGCTATCCACACGACCGGGAACTTCGGGTTTTATTTACGGCTGAAATGAATCCCGAGGCTCTAAGATTATCCACCATTATGTGTTACTTGATGTTGATCTGTGATGTTGCTTATTATCATTCTTGGGACGAATGTTATATATATTTATATATATACTAGTAGATGTTGTATACGTTTTGCACCCGCGCTAGTCCTGCCCCCGCTCTGCCGTTAGTTAAGTAACCTAACGGTGCATGACGAGGCCTCATGGTGAATGTGGATGGCATATACGTACATTGTATTTTCGTTCTTTTCTGGTGTGATAGGTTAATTGATAAGACCACATTAATTTTGATTAATGCAAGAAAAGAAACCTAAAAGGATGTTGTTGGAACAAATTTTGAAAAACTACAGTTATATTCTTTCGCTTTGCATAGTGGTATTCGGTCATGAATATCCAGCACCTCATTCCAGGAAGCAAGAGCCGAGATCTCTTCATGGGGAGTGGCCTCTTGAGCAAAATTTTATACTATAGATTACCCGGTTTTTTTTCAAAACCAGAAGTTTTCAAAAGCGGAGCCTAAACCACTCCTTTTCAAAACTGCTCAGGTTCCTTCAACGATATCAAGTTCATTACGTTAAACGGTTTTTCTCCAAAAACTCAGTCGTAGCCCTCCGTCATTTCGGATGAGTAGTACCTAGTATTCGTGCTGCATTTGTGGCCTTTGTCAAGGCGTAGTGTACGGTAGCTGGATATTGCTTGTTTGTTGCATAGAAATGCGATTATCTAGGATAGTCGTATAGCCTTATTGGCCTTTGTCAAGGGTTTATATGAGTGGGTCTAGATTAATCCAGGATAATGACGGGTTGAACTTGACTAGTGGTTTATGATTTGTTGGCCTTTGTCAAGGTAATGAACTGCTAGGAGCAAAAACCACATCGGGGGTTTCAAATATACAGGAAATTTGCTAGTGTTGGATACCTTCTGGAGTGCGGTGACTAGAGTGGGTTCCATCTAGTGCATCACGCAATGATAGTTGGATCCCGATCCCACTGACGAGTAGGATTACTCTTGGGAGATCATTTCACTTAACAATCAATGTTATAAACCAAGTAGGTGTCTAGAACGGTATTAGAGGGGCTACGCCTCCAGGGAAGAGAGGCTACATAATTAAGGAATTTCGTGAAAGCGTTGGAAAACCTCTCTCGATGTACCAACACTAGCCTGGCCGAAAGGTTAAGCAAGTATTATAACGTGCGATTAATCCTGACTAGTTCTCCTTTTAAAGGTTTGATGGAGAATTCGAGGAAACAGTGGGAGCCATCCTGATTAGATAAAACTAAATAACCAATCTAATCTTACAAGATCGCACGATAAGTGTTTCTTTTCTCTATCTCTCCAGGTAGAAACCATTTCAGGCCTAATCAAGATAATAAAATGTATCTGTTGACCGATCTAAATTCTTATTCAGGGATAGGGAACGTCGGTTTGGTTCTAACTTATGACAGCAGTCATGAGTATGAGCAAGGGAAAGAGAATTACATGAATTCCTCGATGACCCCAACGAAGAAGAAGCATGCGTCTTCTTCAGGTGTTCTTATTATTGAGAACTATTTTTCGGTCAGTCCTACCTCCTGGGTACTAGATAATGGATCAGGATTTCATATCTGTAATTTATTGCAGGGACTGAGAAAAAGTAGGATGGTTAGACCTGGTGATATGTTCCTCAGAGTAGGGAACATGGTACATGTTGATGCTACAGCCGTCGGAGAATATCACCTAGTGTTGCCAAATGGCAATATTATGATTTTGAACAATTGCAACTATCTATCTTCCATGGTTTGCAACATCATATCAGTTTTTTACTTGATAAAGATGGATATAAGTTTGTTCTTGATAGAAATATCATGAACATTTACCTTAATCAAGTATTGGTTGCAGAAGGTACACTATGTAATGGTATGTATGTTCTAAATCAAAACATGGTTTTCAATATACAAGACACACGCAAGAGGAGGAGTCCGGAAATGAATGAATCCTACTTGTGGTATTGTAAACTTGGTCATATCGGAGAGAAAAGACTAACTAAATTGCATAAGGATGGATATTTGAATACGTTCGAATTTTCATCTTATGAAACTTGTCAGTCCTGTCTCAAAGGAAAAATGACCAAATCTTCGATCACCGGACACGGAAAAAGAGCAGCAAAGCTCTTGGGACTCATACACAGTGATGTATGTGATCCGATGTTTATACATGTAAGGGGTGGGTTCTCTTACTTCATCACATTCACTGACGATCTCTCTAGGTTCAGATATATGTATCTAATGAAACACAAATCTGAACCTTTTGAGAAATTCAAAGAATACAGAAATGAAGTAAAGAACTAGACTGGTAAAAGTATCAAGATCCTCCGATCTGATAGAGGAGGGGAGTACTTGAGCATGGAATTCCTAAAAAACCTAAAAGAGAATGGAATTCTCTCTCAGCGTACTCCTCCATACACACCACAGCACAACGGTATATCGGAGCAGAGGAATCGCACCCTTTTGGATATGGTTCGCTCCATAATGAGTAATACTGAGTTGCTTCTTTCATTTTGGGGACATGCGCTTCTGACAGCGGCATACTTATTGAATCGGGTTCCTTCTAAATCTGTGCCTAAGACTTCGTATGAAATATGGAGTGGAAAGCAACCATGTCTTAAGTGTATTAAGATATGTGGTTGTCCGGCCTATGTTAAAATACAAAATCCGGACAAACTTCAGGCACGATCGTTTCTATGTAAGTTTGTGGGATATCCAAAGCATTCGTATGGATATCTGTACTACCACACTAAGGAACATAAGGTGTTTGTATCTCTCCACGCCACCTTTTTGGAAAAGGAATTTCTTGCAAAAGAAATTAGTGGGAGTATGGTAGAACTGGAAGAAACTTCTGAACCACAAACTGAAACTGAAGATTTGGTAGAACCGTTGGATTCAGTAATCCCATACGAACCTCGGCCGCTCCGTAGATCTAGTAGGATTTCTCATCCACCCGAAAGATACTACGGTTTTCTCATTGATGGGGATCGATAGGATTGCATCTTGGAAGAAGATGATCCTACTAGTTTTAGGCAGGCCATTATCAGTAGGGACTCTGATAAGTGGATGGATGCTATGCAATCCAAAATGGAGTCCATGTACGCCAATAAAGTATGGACCCTGGATATTGTTCCACCTGGGGTAAAACCCATTGGATGCAAATGGATCTACAAAAGGAAGATTAGTGTAGATGGGCAGGTGGAAACCTATAAGGCTAGACTTGTTGCAAAAGGTTTTCGTCAAAGACCAGAATTGGACTATGACGAAACATTTTCTCCAGTGGCTATGCTCAAATCCATTCGGATACTACTTGCCATTGTTGCCTTCCATGACTATGAAATATGGCAGATGGACGTAAAAACTGCTTTTCTAAACGGAAGTTTGGAAGAGTGCGTTTATATGGATCAGCTGGAAGGTTTTGTAGACAGTGGGAGCAGCTGGAAGGTGTGCAAGTTGCTTAAATCCATTTATGGATTAAAGCAAGTATCGCGGAGTTGGAACATCTGTTTTGATGAAACAGTCAAGGAATTTGACTTCATCAAGAATGAGAATGAATCATGTATATATAAGAAGATTGTAGGATGAACTGTCGTATTCCTAGTCTTGTACGTGGACGACATTCTTTTGATAAGAAACGATATTCCTATGTTACAATCGGTCAAGTTGTTCTTGTCACAAAGGTTCTCCATGAAGGACCTAGATGATGCCTCGTACATTCTGGGGATTAAGATCTACAGACATAGATCTAAGAGATTATTGGACTTTCGCAGTCCAGGAACATAGAGACTGTACTAAAGAGATTTAGTATGGAAGATTCCAAGCGCGGTAACATACCCGCACTTCACGAAATCACCATCTCCAAAGAGATGTCTCCCAAGACTGATGGGGAGAGGGTTCGCATGAGCATTATACCCTACGCTTCGGCGGTAGGATCTATAATGTATGCGATGCTGTGTACCAAACCAGATGTAGCATGCGCGCTTAGCGTGGTGAACCGGTATCAGTCAAACCCGGGTGAGAATCATTAGACGGCTGTGAAGAACATTCTCAAGTACTGTTCATACCAAAATATTGCATTTTATACCGCCCATTCTTACGCTCGGTTGTTTATAGGTAGGTGCTTTTAATCCGTATTTGTTACATATTTACAGATTACAGGTTTCCAGTCCAAATATTGCAAATCAAGATAAAATCTCCACAGCAGAACATCTGTTGACAGCAGATAAAATCCGGGTTCCGGTCATCCATATCCGTCCAGTGCCGAGTACCAGTTCCTGAGACAAGACATATGACAGTGGTCATTCGTGTCTGGGACAAGCACAGAGCACGAGGGGGGCAGCACAAGAATCAATGGGTGTGCGGAGCTCGAGGGAGAAAATGTCAAAAGTATTATTTTTGATGCCATTTTGGACCGTTGCAAATCTGAAGCAATTATGGAAGCAAACTGAAAATTGGTATATGTAGAATAACATAGGACAGAGAACCAGGGAAGTACCCAAACTTTGAGGGCCCAACTCCCCCAAAAGGGCCGCGGAACCGCGGCATAAGCATGCTTAGGCCACGGTTCCGCGGCCGTATAGACTCTTCTTTCTGTCGTTTTTCAGGGGCAGTTTGGGGACTTCATATTGAGCCAGATTCTTGCCCTAGGTTTCCAGTTCCCTTCCTATAAATACCCCAGTTCTGAGCCAAACCAAGTGTTAATTTCTTTAGCCTCTTTTAGTGTAGTTTTCTTCTTCTTCTTCTTCTTCTTCTTCTTCATTCTTTTCTCCATGAAAATTGTAGTGAGAGCTTTTTGAGTGGAAGATCAATGAAGATGAGGGTTTTTGTATCATTCTCTTTTGTTTAACTTCCCCTTGAGATCCTTGCTTTCTCTTGATCTTTCAACCTCTTCGTTGAGCTTGAAAGTTTAAGGGTTTGTTATTGATTTCAAGGGTTGTATCTTCTTATGGAATTAGTGCTTCATTTCACATGAGTTCTTTACCCTTCTCTTGATCTTGCAACCTCTTGATTGAGCTTGCAAGTTTAAGGGTTGGCTATTTATCCCATGCTTGTCTTGAGTTCTAGTGTTCTTGTAATTATTTTCTTGCTTATTTCTTTCTTGATTTTTATTACTTGCTTTACATTCATGCTTTACTTTCTTGCACTTTAAATTCCATGCCCTTACTTACTTGTAATCTTTTCTTTTCTTTTCTTTGTTCTTTTTGTTCTCTCTTTTTGATTCGTTTTTGTGAATGATTGTAATTATCGTTGTTAAGAACAAATACGGTATTGTAAATTAATGTTTCTTTGCTCATTTCCTTTTCCCGTTATTTTCCATTGAACTCCGCCCAAACGTTACGCAAGCGCTCCGTTAGGCACCCTACCCTACCAAGGTAACGGTGATTCCTAACCGCGACCGGCTGCGTTCGGTTTGGCCGGAGGCGAAAGCAAGAGACAAGAACGGAAGGACAAGGGTAAATAAGCCGGATTCCACGAATACCCTGCTTAAATCCCCTAATCCACGTTGTTGCCGATTGCTCTAGCTTCAATTGGTCAAGACTCGGCTCAAAGGTTTTGAGTACGGATTTCTTTAGCTTACAATTTCGTATATTTTTCTTAACAACTTCATACTTGCATATAAAACACATAGGTTAGTTTGAACAAACACATACAAATTCTTTATTGACTCGTCTAAAACTCGAACGGACATACAACCATCTCCCTGTGGATCGACCCGTGCTCAACCGGCTAGCTGCATAGCGACACCGTCCTGATCGCGGTTATACTTTAGAACTTTGAACATCCGACACGTTTTTAGCGTGCGATCAAATGGCGCCGTTGCCGGGGAGACGGTAGCGTATTTTCTTTCTTGTTATTCGGGTTAATATTCTTTTTGTATATATTTAAAAAAAAAATCTTTTTGTTTTCTTTGATAATTTTTGTGAGCAAGTCTGCAGATTTTTGCGGATTTGCGAACGGCGATTGTGGGGAGCAAAGTGTACGTTCAAGGCTAAGGTGATTGCAAAGTACAGTGCCAAAGATCCGGGTAGTTTGACCCGCGCAAGCGAACTTTTCAAAGCTTACCGGATTTGATTCAACGGGGGTTTTCTAACCAAAAACTTAACGGTACGTACTTTACTAACACCTTCTTCTCAAATCCGACGCATCCAATATACTATTCTTTGCAGGATTCTTTGCAAGTTCGCTAGTAAACGCTAAAAATTGACTAACCCGTATTTGTTGCAGTGCCGTGCTTAAACTAAAAAACGATTGTTTGATTCTTTATAGAATTTTTTTTGAATTGCGCATTGCATACATTAATACGGACTTAAGGGCAAGCGAACCCCACAACATACGGTAAAGGATTTCGTCACCTTTTCCGTAGCCCACAAATCGCGAACTTGAGCATAACGTTTACCCGCACAAATTTTAAAAGAAACTAGACTTTAAGCCTTAAGGACTTCGCGCTCACTAGGAGAAGTTAACTGTGTTTAGAACCTCGCTTAACGGTATATTGTTTACGGGGTGTCTAGGAAAGTGTTAACGGCGAAACCGCCAAAAGAGAAAGGGTTATTTAATTAAGGAACTTCGCGAAAGCGTTGGAAAACCTCCCCTTATTCTGCACTTACCTGGCCTCGTGATCAGTGTATCTTGAGCCCGTTTCTCGACACAGTTTTACTTCGACAATCAAGTTCTGGAGCAGGTCTAGTTGACCTAGGTGAACCCTAGAACGATTAGGTGTGTGGTATTTTTGTGTCGTGATTGTTTTTGTCCAGATTCTTTTTGTGTGTATATTTCATTCTTTTGTTAATAACAAAAAAAAAATCCACATCCTTTTTCCCCTCCTTTTTTCTACCTTTCTTTCATTCTCTCTTCATATCATGGGTACCCCACCTCGCAAAACTCTTGCCGAACTATGGTACCCACAACCAGACATTACTTCTTACGGTTCTTGCTTTGGCCGAACATCGAACGACCCCTCCATGCCCAAAGTTTCACTGAAAGATCGCATAGAAGCGTCTAGGACAAACACTTGCACTCCGCAGTCCACTTTGTATCAACCTTTTCAACCTCCCCCACCCACTTATGTTGATACCCCTTTTGCAAGTCGTCCTTTGTCCATCGCTGAACGTATTGAACAATCCCGTAACCGATCTTTCACTCCTTTCACCACTTCAAATTCTTGGGATCAACAATTTCATTCACCTTCTTATCCAAATGTTGATCCTACCCCTGTCCAACCATTCAATCCCTACCAGTCCTACCCAACTTTTGCAACTTCACTAGACATTGCTTCTCCACAGCCTTTTGGGAGTTTTCAGTATCCAAACAACTTTGAATCTTTTACTGAAACCCCTTCACAACCCATGTCTAGTCTGGAACAGTCGTTGGAAGACTTTAGGGTAGCGTCAAGCCAACAGATGATGGATTTGAATGCGTCCATGGCCGCTCTCATACAACCTACTGACCCGGTAGCTAGTTTCCAACTAGCTCCTAATTCTCCAATGTATGATGAGGCGGCAGGACAGGTTGAGAATTTGAGTGGAGAGAGTGAGATGTGTCCCCTTCCAAGTCAAACCTACCAGTCCCAAATTGAATCCCACAACTCCTATTTTGAAAGTCTATCGAGTATCCCACATGATTTATCAATTGAAGATAGAATGATGAATGAGTTGTGCGACTTTGTAGTGTTTGATTTACCCGATTATGAAGGGCCCCTTTCGAGTGAAACCAATTCCAAACCTTTTGACCTCTACACCTCCACTCTAGAACCTGAATTGATTAATATCCATGCTTTTGTTGAGGTGTCTGAGAATATAGATTTTCACTTGATTGAGGATATTGACGCCGGGAATATTTTGGATGATGAACCTGTAGATTTGGCAGGGTTTTTCTCTCCAATTTATCATCCCGAGTCATTTACTGTTTTTCCCGAACCCCATATGCGTCTAGATTTTGATGAAATTTGCATGGATAAGCTGAATTTTGAGGAATTTTGAGGATGAACCAGTTTTAATTGATGAGTCGGATTTTCCAATTCATCATGTTCCTTTCATTGACTGTGTACACCCTCCTGAACCTTTAACCGATAACCTTCCTCAATCACCTACCTCCATCCTTTCCATCATTCCGACCTGGCAAGAAACCGTATCATTTTCACTTCCTGTGTCTGGTTTACCAAGTTCGGTGTACCCATGGTTTCTCACGAATCTTGAGGGATTTGACCCCATTTCTCGACGGGTTAATAGATTAGCACAATCGCTTTTTACACATCGGCTATCACAAATTGTGCTAATTTATTCGCTCCATTTCCACCCTCAAGTTCGTATTCCACTTCTTTCTCCCATCCGCCATTCTTCTCATATACCGAGACCGTATCCCACTTCTCTCTCCATACGGTCTCGCGTATTCTCTATTTCTTACCTCTCCGCATTCTTTCACCAACCAGCACATTATAGAGACAAAATCTTTGAATGGTTGGTGCTCACTTTTGGCCTGTGTAAGGCCTTGTATAGCTTGATACTGTTCTTTCCCCCCTAATCCTGAACTTCAATGCTTAACAGTGGAAACACTGTTTTACTCAAGTTTGGGGGGGGACACTTTTTTTGTATATATTTTTGTTTTCCTTTATGTTTTGTATATAATTTGTTTTTAGGGAGAGCGCCGACAATTTTGACCCTCTTGGTATAGCCTGACAGTGAGGGCACTGTCAAGTTTAAGTTTGGGGGTGTGCTCGGTAAGCTTTCTTCCTTCGCATTCATTTGTATATTTTGCATTTGCATACCTTATTAAAAACCCACAAAAATCGAAAATTTTCCAAAAATATAAAAACTTTGTCGTCAAGTTAGCTAATAGGGTAACTTAGATTTTTATTCTGAAAGTTTAGTTGATATGTTAGAAATAACTAAATTCTAGGCTTAGGAATTGAAAATCCTAAAAATAACCCTCATTCTGTCTAACTTTGGTAAGTATACGTCCTTACAGTTTTTTTTTGAGAAATAGGTAATCTTGAGTTCAGTTCTTGAGTTAAGTCAAGATGAGGGGAAAGTATTGAAGCTTTACTGAAGGATAAGTCTGAAAAATAGTTTCTTTTCTTGAGTTCAAATTTAGAAAGTATATACCCTACAAACTGCACTTACACGCACCTTGAAACTTGGGATAGTAGATGATACCTAGAAATACTCTTGCCTGAAAGCCTAGTATGAAATAAAAAACGGTATTTAAAGCTAAACACCAAAAGAGCATATTGAAAAATATATCCGGTCTTGAAAAAGAAAAAGAAAAAGAAAAATAGAATAAAGTCAAGACCTGGAAACTGCTATTTACGCTCTAAGCTCACACATTCAGTAATTGGTTGTTAGTGCCTCAAGAAGCATTAATATTCGCATGAAAGGTGTGTGAGCAAAACCGTCCATCCTTAATGAAAAGAAGTAGTATTAGGTATTAGGGCAAGGGTATTATAGCTTGAATTGAATTCTCAAGTGTAGGGGTGCAAATATACACACACGTAGGGGTATACAATCGATGTTTGGATAAAAGATAGAAATAAAGAATAAGACTTTTGTTTTCTGTAAAGTTGATAAAAATCCCTGATTTGAGGCCGCACTTTAGAAGGAAAACTCAGGAGAACCAACATCTTTCTAAATTTTTTTGGAATGTATAGGATCTAAGGTTAAATAGATAGGAGGTGAGAAGCATTAGGCTTGGATATTTCTAACTTAGGATGATAGAGTTTCTAACGTAAATACTAAACTGTAGGAGTAGAATCATTGTTAACTTATGACACTAGCTTGACAGGATTTTGTAGGTAGTATCCGCTGAATGTTAGTTATATGTATGCCCTAGAGGCCATTACTGTACATACGATGTATATTGTAATGGATGCTAGGACATATATAAGGAGGACTTTCTTGCTCGACATGATAGTATGCTATCTGGTTGTACTTTATCTTAACATGTACTCTGATTGTCTCTATGTTACATGTTGATAAAGCCCTTAGGATATGTACTCGACTACTGGGACTATGATGAGATCATACTAGTGGGGCCACGGTAGTCGACGAGTACATCCTATAACTGTTCCTAGTCGAGGGTGTATCGAGACAGGGCATCGATGCACCAGAGTAGACTAGCGTATACGCATCTTGACCCATATGATGGGCGATGGATGATCCCATATCCATCGGTGTTTGACATCAAGGATGGTGTACGGGTGCTCAGTGGAGACTGAGTACACTGGACGGACTCGCCGAGAACTCCCAGATGGTATTATACCGTACGTCAGATGGCAGTTCTCCGGTGACACTGGTACAGAGTAGTCTGTTGACCCGAGATCGTCATAGAGTCTTGTGTGATTCCCACTGTGCTTTGATTTCCATCATACCACGTCCAAGAGGGCGTGCAAAAAGGTGGCTTTTGGGTACAGTCCTGAATCACATGGAGGCAATGAGCGATAGGAGGGGATTCGTCTCTCCCGGTATAGGGAGTTGATGTTGTGCTGTGTTCGATTGGCTATAACCGGAAATCCCTGGCCAGGGTTGCTGAGATTTACTGGTAAGTGTTATCAGTAGTTTCTCGAACTGTTATAGACCTCATATCGACACGACTTATCGAGCTACTGGGGTCTGACGTTTACCACCCCTAGGCGAGATATGCAACATATCAGACGACGAGACCGGACTGTACGGGAGTGTTACTGTTTGGATCCACAGGAGAATGTACAGGCTTGCTTGTTGATCTTCTGAGCGCTCAATACCTGGGTAGCTGTTACGTTTAGCTGACCGCTTGCAGCTTGTGGGTGTTTGATATGATCATCACCTACTGCCGGCGTATTGACGATTCTTTAGAGTCCTACACAGAGGTTTCTTGACTCAGGCAAAACGGAGTAGGAGCACATATGTGATATGTGCGGGACCGAGGATAATGCGGTATGTGATATCGTATTGTATTCTCGCGATATTTGATATCAGCCGGGTCATCGGATCAAGTGTTGATTCGATGAATCGGTACGGATAAATATTAGCCGGTTATATGCGATATAGCCGGATTGTCGGATCAAGTGTTGATTCGATAATTTAATGTATAATAATATATGTGATATATTAAATTGCATTAACTAATATTTGCTCACTAAAAGATTCTTTTTCTCACTCAGGTAATACATTGATATATATGCGATATATGTTAATTGTATTATTTTCTTTTGTTACGGTAAATATTATATATGTGATATATAATATTGTAACATGATATGATAACTAATGCAACTCGTTTAGTGGAGTTTAAACTTGATTAGGGTTCGGATTAGGGTTAATCTTTCTAGAAGTTTCTAGAAGGATTTGTTTTGTTTTGTGAAAGATATTTGTTCATGACTCATTCTTTTAATTACCCAAAAAACCTAACCCTAGTCAATTCTCTACAAAGGTTAAGTGAACCATGGTTGCTTTATCTATCATATTATTATTTTCTATTCATCACAAATGGATTGATCTTCTTCTTCCTCCTTCATTCTTCTATGGAAAAGCTTGCTAGTTTTTCAAAGGTGATGAATAATAGTGAGAAAAAGATAAATAAATAGAGCAAAATTCCTACTTCATCATCCTCATCTTCCCTTGCCATTTAGATGAGAGTGTTCACATCATTTCATGAGTGTTAGCTTGTGTTAAAGAAACTTCGAGGTAGATCATCTTAGTATCGAAGATCGGAAGCAAAGGTTGCGTCTTTCTCTTCGTGGAACCTCTCGAGAGCCCGGAACCCGATGATCGCAGCGAAGGGACCACAACACGGAGCATATGAAGTGAAGGACCGGATCTACAAAGGTTGTAATCCCTCTCACTTAGTGTTAAAGTGTTTAGCATGCAAGTTATCGCCTAATCTCTAGTTTAAAGTTCCATATTCGGGTAGTTCGGCACGGCTAAATTTTTATTCGGGCATGGTTGATGCCTCGTAGACCCTTGTGCGTGTGCCTAGCAACCCTACAGTGGTATCAGAGCCAAGCTAGAGCTTTAGGCGAACTCTAGACGGAATTTGAAGTCCGAACGAACCCGAAAACCCAAACGAAACATGCTTTCTGTCCGGATTTTAAATCGTGGATTTTTCCGTATTAAAAATGCCCAAAAAATTCAATAAATAATTATAAGAATTACTGTGCAAACTCAGGCGAACAATTCGTCAAACAGAGCGCGGAACCGCGGCAGAAGCCCAGCTTATGCGGCGGTTCCGCGGCAAGGTGATGACGTCACCTCCCAAATATTGCACAGTAATTCCTATTTTAATTTTCTGGGTTTTCTGGGAATTTTCAATATTTATTCAAGTGTTGAATTTTCTGGAGTTGTTTTGGGGATTCGGTGTTTCGATCGGGGTATCAAATTTTGTCTATGTGGTTTTCCGGATAACTTTTAGAAACTGTTAAAAAGTTCGAACGGATATCAATAACTCACTTTTTCCCCTGTCGGAAAATTTTTTCAAAAGTTGGATTTTTTCCTCGTGTTTAAGAATGTTCTAAGTCGTGCAAGTAACTCGATGGACCCTCTAGAAGACAACAAACCTTAACTCGATTATGTGACCGTCTTGAACTGCCCTTTGAACCTTAGGGTTTGGGGCAGTACGGCGTGCCACATGTGAGGCGTTGGCTTGACCCTTCTACGGCTGACCATTGGTACTGTGGCATGTGATGGACGTTTTTAAACTGATTTCAAGTGTTGAGATATATTGGGGAAATCTTGGGTGCTTGATGATTCGATCGGAAAGTTTAACTTTTTCTGTTTATCTGGAATGTGATACAATAATTGGAATCCACAGGTAGTTATGAGATAACTAATTTGAATATTATAAACATAGCAGTTTAGTCTCAGATGATCGGTTGCCACGGAATTTTGATGTGATCAAAAGTCCGTCGCAATCACGTAGGGTACGCGGATACTCGCCGGGTAAACTTAATAGACAGCCTCACTCCATAGCCCCGACCAAGTGACCGTAGGAGAACCTCGTCACCGAAAGCATCCGTTCGGGTGCTCCCGGTAGCGGTGTTCCGCCTTGGTGCACTTCGTCGACGGTATCGGGGGTGCGGCCGTCTACTAAAGTTTGCGACGAGCATTCGATCAGGACGTCGGGAATCTTGTTGAATTGCCCGACTTGGTATTGAAAAGAGTTTTTCGATAAAGAGACTAAAATGCGGGGTTTATAATTGTTAGGCATGCGATGTCTAAGGAATTCATTTGGTTAGGCATGCGATGTCTAAGGAGATTGCGGATTCCAACTGTTGTAGTTTTACACTTTCTTTTCTGTGACCGTAAGCGTAGTATGTGGTGTATCGCCGGCTTCGTTGCTATACATCAACGACAATCGGGATACGCATACTTGCTTACGTTGATGATATGAGATATTATGTGTTGCTGTGATATGTTCTATTGGATCGTCGCGTTTTGAATAGCCGGGGGTTTTATGTGAGATGAGAGTTTTTCTTTTTCATTCATGTAAAATTCTTTTGTATGTAATATTCTTTTATTGGGGCACTTCCAGGTAGCGGAAGATGTCACCGTTGTATATTATTTACTTTTTCGCATTAGGTAGACCCAAGGCGGGGAGCACAAGTAACCGGGTTCTAGGGTCCAGTGGGAGACCATCTCGAGGAGTCGAGACCGGGTCTCCTAACCCTAGAATTGGCAGTGTTACTTGCCGCTCTCGTAGGGGTCTAGGGATGTGGGTTTGGCTATTCATCGCGACCGTGGAATCCGTGTTTTATACAGGCTCGTATTGAAAACACGGACGTCCTAGTATATCCAATATTTCATATATGTTCTTCTGCTGCAATGTTCTGTGATGAGATCATATTACTGCCTGAGACGAATGTTTATATTATATGTATATGAGATATATGTTATATTGCAGATTTCGTTTCAAAAGAGATGCTTGTGAAGCATAATAAAATGGGACTTCATTAATGAGATTAATGAAATTAAAGAAACCTAAGATGTTGTAGAAACTTGTTTATAAAAATAGGTAGCTACAGTTCTTGCTTTGCATAGCGGTGTTCCTTGTAGAACATCCAGCACCTTATTCGATAAGGAAAGGACCGAGATCCCTTCACCGGGAGTGACTCCTTTAGCAATAACTAGCAGATGCTACAAACTCGGTTTGTCTTTTGATTGCTTCTATAGTTCTTGCTTTGCACAGCGGTATATGTGATATATCCTGCACCTTATTCGATGAGGAAAGGGCCGACGATCCCTTCACCGGGAGTGACCCCTTTAGCAAAACTAGAAAAGCCTCAAAAGCATTCCATTTAAAATCACTCGATTCTACAACGATATCAAGTTCATTACGCAATAGGTTTTCTGAAAAACCTGTCGTAGCCCTCCGTCATTTCAGATAAGTCCTACTTAGTATTCGTGCTACGTTTGTTGGCCTCCGTCAAGGCGTAGTGTGCGGTAGCTGACTAGTATTTATCTGCTTATGTATATGATGCAGATTGGATTAGGGTAGTCGTGCGGCCTTGTTGACCTCCGTCAAGGGTCGTGCGGGTGGGTTTAATTCAATCGAGAAATGACGGGTTGAACTTGACTAGTAGCCTATGGTTTGTTGACCTCCGTCAAGGTCATAGGACGTTAGGGGAAAAATATTATCGGGAATTTCAAGTGTTGGAATTTGCAATGAGATTGCATACCTTCTATGAGATAGTTGGATCCCGATACCCGCTGCGAGTAAGAGTTACTCCTGGGAGAGTTTTACACATTACAATTAGCCGATCAAGTAGGTGTCTAGAAAGGTGTTAACGGGGTTACGCCTCTGGGAAAACGAGGTTTACTGTAATTAGGTTCGTGCGAAAGCACGGGGGACCTCCCTCAAAGTACCGACACTGGCCTGGCTGAAAGATTGACGAACTTATAGCGTGTAATTAATCCCGGCTAGTCTTTCCTTTTAAGGTTTGAAGGAAGATTTGACTAAAACAGTGGGAGACATCCTGATTAGATATATTAGATAACCAATCTAATCTTGCAAGAGCATACGCTGAGTGTTTTCTTCTCTCTCTCTCCAGATAGCGACCCTATCACGCCTTAATCAAGATAATAAAACGGATATATTGACTGAACCCGCTTGTTATACTGAGCTGGGGAACGTTGGTCCCGCTCCAACTTATAATTGTTATAAGACAGAGCAGGAAATTGGGGAATACCAGATTTCCCGTGCCGCCCAAACGAAGAAAGTGCATGATGATGCATCATCTTCGGGTGTGTTCATTACACAGAACTGTTTCTCAGTATCCTTTACGTCCTGGGTATGTGATACCGGATCAGGATCCCGTATATATAATCTGTTACATGGGCTACAGATAGGTAAAGAACTGAGAACGGGTGATAAGTTTCATGAGACAGAAAATGGTGCAAGTGTTGCAGCCAAGTCTGTTGGTCACTGTCACCCTGTATTACCAGAATACATTGATTCTGAACGAATGTTATTAGATACCGAACCTGATATACAAAATCATATCAGTCTCTTTATTAGTAAAGAAAGGATATAATTTTGTATTGTTGGATAATGTTTTGAACATTTCCTATATCAAGAGTTGATCGGTTCAGGCACGTTATCTAAAAGCATTGATGTTCTAAATCAAACTACAGTTCTTAGTATACGGAACACACACAAGAGGAAGAGTTCAGAAATGAACGAATCCTTCTTGAGGTATTGTAGACTAGGTCATATCAATGCGACCCGACTGGCTGAAGTTACATTTAGATGCATATTTAAATCTGTTTGAATTTACATCTTGTGAAACTTGCCAATCATGTCACAAAGATAGGATGACCACAGCTCTGTTTATTGGAAACAGAAAAAGAGTTAGTGAACTTTTGGGATTGATACATGCTGATGTATGAAAGTCCCCTGTCTACACATGCCAAGATTGGTTCTTTGTACTTCATTACATTCTCTGATAATCTCTTAAGATTCAGACATGTGTTCCTGTTGAAATATAAGTCCGAACCTTTTGAGATATTCACAGAATATAAGTTAGAAGTAGAGAACCAAAATACGGGTATAAGTATTATGTCCTTTGATGAGATCAAGGAGGAGAATACTTGAGCACGGAATTCCTGGACTATTCTAAAGGAGAATGAGATTCTCTCTCAGCATTACTCCTCCGTATACACCATAGCACGATGGTATATCGGGGCGGAGCAACAACACCTTATGTGATATGGTGTGCTCTATGATGATTACTACTGAGTATCCTATTTCCTTTAGGGAGTTATGCACTTGTGAAGTTGCATACCTATTGAATAGGGTTCAAATCAAATCAGTTGCCTACCACTTCATATATGATATGGAAGGGGAAGAGCCTATATCTTAAGTTTGTTAAGATTTGGGGTTGTCCGGCCTATGTCTAAAAGCAAAATCCGGACAAGCTCGAGGCAAGGTCTGTTATGTAGAACTGGAAATGTTCCAGCTATACAAAATGCAGCTGATGATTTGGTAGAACCAAAGGATTCAATAGTTTCCAACGAACCTCAGCCTCTCCGCCGATCTAGTACGGTTCCTCACCCACCTGAGAGATACTTCGGTTTCTCTATGACAGTGGGAGCGAGGATTGCATCATGAGATGATGACCCAACTAGTTTCGAGCTGGCCATCAGGAGTGGGACTCTGTAAGAATGGCTGAGTGCTTATCGATCTGAGATGGAATCCTTATACACCAACAAAGTATGGACTTTGGTTGCTTTATCTGAAGGGTTAGATCCCCATCAGGAGCGAGTATATCTTGAGAAGATTACTTGGTGTACATGGAAAAGTTGAGACTTTCAAAGCTATGCTTAAGTCCATCCAGATCCTACTTGCCACGGCTACATACCATGACTACGATATCTGGTGGTTGGGTGTCATGACTGCTTTTCTAAATGATGTTTTAGAAAAGAGTGTCTATAAGTACACAGCCAGAGGGCTTCGTAGACAGTGGGAGCAGCGGAAACGTGTGCAAGATGTTTTATATGATAAAGCAGGCATCGCGGAGTTGGAACATCTGTTTTGATGTGGTAGTCAAAGAGTTTGACTTCATCAAAATGGTAGATGAACCTTGTATATACAAAAAGGTAGTAGAGAGTATGGTGGTGATCTTCGTAGAGTACGTGGATGGCATACTCTTGATAGGGAAAGAGTTTCCTATGCTACGCTCGGTCAATCTCCGCTTATCACAAGGATTCTCCATATAGGATCAAAGTGATACCTCCTAAATCCTGGGTTTTGGATCTATGAGATAGATCTAATTGGATGTTAGGATACTCACTAGTTGTAGTGAGATGGTATCAATCGATCCTGGGGAGAATCACTGGAAAGGTTCCAGAGTGATAAGGACGACTGAATGTCAGTCGCAGGCATTGTTTTTACCCTCAGTGGAGGGACGGTATGTTGGAAGAGTTCCAAGCTAGATACCGTGACATACTAGACGATTAAAGGCAAGATGCATCGTTACCAAGGATGCTACCAAAGAGGCAGTCTGGATATATATAAGTTCATAAGATGAACTTCGTTCCTACCATTGTGTGACAATGGAGTTGTGGCTTTAGCCAAGGAACTACCGTCCCATCAGAAATCCAGATATAATTCTTAGGCAGTATCACCTGATCATGGAGATGGTTGATCTCCAGGGAGATCGAGGTTAGGAGAGTAGACACAGAGGACAACAGCGCGGATCCACTCACAAAGGCCTTTTTTTCCCAGTAGAGACTTTTATGGGATGGTTGAGTATGAGATACTACAACCGCAGCTAATTGTTGGGTATGCGATACCATAACAGATGGCCCTAGTGCAAGTGGGAGATTGTTAGTTATATGTATGCCCTAGAGGCCATTACTGTACATACGATGTATATTGTAGTGGATGCTAGGACATATATAAGGAGGACTTTCTTGCTCGACATGATAGTATGCTATCTGGTTGTACTTTATCTTAACATGTACTCTGATTGTCTCTATGTTACATGTTGATAAAGCCCTTAGGATATGTACTCGACTACTGGGACTATGATGAGATCATACTAGTGGGGCCACGGTAGTCGACGAGTACATCCTATAACTGTTCCTAGTCGAGGGTGTATCGAGACAGGGCATCGATGCACCAGAGTAGACTAGCGTATACGCATCTTGACCCATATGATGGGCGATGGATGATCCCATATCCATCGGTGTTTGACATGAAGGATGGTGTACGGGTGCTCAGTGGAGACTGGGTACACTGGACGGACTCGCCGAGAACTCCCAGATGGTATTATACCATACGTCAGATGGCAGTTCTCCGGTGACACTGGTACAGAGTAGTCTGTTGACCCGAGATCGTCATAGAGTCTTGTGTGATTCCCACTGTGCTTTGATTTCCATCATACCACGTCCAAGAGGGCGTGCAAAAAGGTGGCTTTTGGGTACAGTCCCGAATCACATGGAGGCAATGAGCGATAGGAGGGGATTCGTCTCTCCCGGTATAGGGAGTTGATGTTGTGCTGTGTTCGATTGGCTATAACCGGAAATCCCTGGCCAGGGTTGCTGAGATTTACTGGTAAGTGTTATCAGTAGTTTCTCGAACTGTTATAGACCTCATATCGACACGACTTATCGAGCTACTGGGGTCTGACGTTTACCACCCCTAGGCGAGATATGCAACATATCAGACGACGAGACCGGACTGTACGGGAGTGTTACTGTTTGGATCCACAGGAGAATGTACAGGCTTGCTTGTTGATCTTCTGAGCGCTCAATACCTGGGTAGCTGTTACGTTTAGCTGACCGCTTGCAGCTTGTGGGTGTTTGATATGATCATCACCTACTGCCGGCGTATTGACGATTCTTTAGAGTCCTACACAGAGGTTTCTTGACTCAGGCAAAACGGAGTAGGAGCACATATGTGATATGTGCGGGACCGAGGATAATGCGGTATGTGATATCGTATTGTATTCTCGCGATATTTGATATCAGCCGGGTCATCGGATCAAGTGTTGATTCGATGAATCGGTACGGATAAATATTAGCCGGTTATATGCGATATAGCCGGATTGTCGGATCAAGTGTTGATTCGATAATTTAATGTATAATAATATATGTGATATATTAAATTGCATTAACTAATATTTGCTCACTAAAAGATTCTTTTTCTCACTCAGGTAATACATTGATATATATGCGATATATGTTAATTGTATTATTTTCTTTTGTTACGGTAAATATTATATATGTGATATATAATATTGTAACATGATATGATAACTAATGCAACTCGTTTAGTGGAGTTTAAACTTGATTAGGGTTCGGATTAGGGTTAATCTTTCTAGAAGTTTCTAGAAGGATTTGTTTTGTTTTGTGAAAGATATTTGTTCATGACTCATTCTTTTAATTACCCAAAAAACCTAACCCTAGTCAATTCTCTACAAAGGTTAAGTGAACCATGGTTGCTTTATCTATCATATTATTATTTCCTATTCATCACAAATGGATTGATCTTCTTCTTCCTCCTTCATTCTTCCATGGAAAAGCTTGCTAGTTTTTCAAAGGTGATGAATAATAGTGAGAAAAAGATAAATAAATAGAGCAAAATTCCTACTTCATCATCCTCATCTTCCCTTGCCAATTAGATGAGGGTGTTCACATCATTTCATGAGTGTTAGCTTGTGTTAAAGAAACTTCGAGGTAGATCATCTTAGTATCGAAGATCGGAAGCAAAGGTTGCGTCTTTCTCTTCGTGGAACCTCTCGAGAGCCCGGAACCCGATGATCGCAGCGAAGGGACCACAACACGGAGCATATGAAGTGAAGGACCAGATCTACAAAGGTTGTAATCCCTCTCACTTAGTGTTAAAGTGTTTAGCATGCAAGTTATCGCCTAATCTCTAGTTTAAAGTTCCGTATTCGGGTAGTTCGGCACGGCTAAATTTTTATTCGGGCATGGTTGATGCCTCGTAGACCCTTGTGCGCGTGCCTAGCAACCCTACACTGAAAACCCTCAGGAGACAACACTCCTCCTACTAGGGACACCTAGAGGTTTAACGGCTTGTTGCACACGCTCAGTGCAATCGCGTTCCCTGCGAAAGTGTGGTTAGGATTTTATTTTTGTGAATAATTGGTTTTGCTCGGGACGAGCAAAAGTTAAGTTTGGGGGTATTTGTTCATACCAGAATATTGCATTTTATACCGCCCATTCTTACGCTCGGTTGTTTATAGGCAGGTGCTTTTAATACGTATTTGTTACATATTTACAGATTACAGGTTTCCAGTCCAAATATTGCAAATCAAGACAAAATCTCCACAGCAGAACATCTGTTGACAGCAGATAAAAGTCGGGTTCCGGTCATCCATATCCGTCCAGTGCCGAGTACCAGTTCCTGAGACAAGACATATGACAGTGGTCATTCGTGTCTGGGACAAGCACAGAGTACGAGGGGGCAGCACAAGAATCAATGGGTGTGCGGAGCTCGAGAGAGAAAATGTCAAAAGTATTATTTTTGATGCCATTTTGGACCGTTGCAAATCTGAAGCAATTGTGGAAGCAAACTGAAAATTGGTATATGTAGAATAACATAGGACAGAGAACCAGAGAAGTACCCAAACGTTGAGGGCCCAACTCCCCAAAAGGGCCGCGGAACCGCGGCATAAGCATGCTTAGGCCGCTGTTCCGCGGCCGTATAGACTCTTCTTTCTGTCGTTTTTCAGGGGCAGTTTGGGGACTTCATATTGAGCCAGATTCTTGCCCTAGGTTTCCAGTTCCCTTCCTATAAATACCCCAGTTCTGAGCCAAACCAAGTGTTAATTTCTTTAGCCTCTTTTAGTGTATTTTCTTCTTCTTCTTCTTCTTCTTCTTCTTCTTCATTCTTTTCTCCATGAAAATTGTAGTGAGAGCTTTTTGAGTGGAAGATCAATGAAGATGAGGGTTTTTGTATCATTCTCTTTTGTTTAACTTCCCCTTGAGATCCTTGCTTTCTCTTGATCTTTCAACCTCTTCATTGAGCTTGAAAGTTTAAGGGTTTGTTATTGATTTCAAGGTTATATCTTCTTATGGAATTAGTGCTTCATTTCACATGAGTTCTTTACCCTTCTCTTGATCTTGCAACCTCTTGATTGAGCTTGCAAGTTTAAGGGTTGGCTATTGATCCCATGCTTGTCTTGAGTTCTAGTGTTCTTGTAATTATTTTCTTGCTTATTTCTTTCTTGCTTTTTATTACTTGCTTTACATTCATGCTTTACTTTCTTGCACTTTAAATTCCATGCCCTTACTTACTTGTAATCTTTTCTTTTCTTTGTTCTTTTTGTTCTCTCTTTTTGGTTCGTTTTTGTGAATGATTGTAATTATCGTTGTTAAGAACAAATACGGTATTGTAAGTTAATGTTTCTTTGCTCATTTCCTTTTCCCGTTATTTTCCATTGAACTCCGCCCAAACGTTATGCAAGCGCTTCGTTAGGCACCCTACCCTACCAAGGTAACGGTGATTCCTAACCGCGACCGGTTGCGTTCGGTTTGGCCGGAGGCGAAAGCAAGAGACAAGAACGGAAGGACAAGGGTAAATAAGCCGAATTCCACAAATATCGTGCTTAAATCCCCTAATCCACGTTATTGCCGATTGCTCTAGCTTCAATTGGTCAAGACTCGGCTCAAAGGTTTTGAGTACGGATTTCTTTAGCTTACAATTTCGTATCTTTTTCTTAACAACTTCATACTTGCATATAAAACACATAGGTTAGTTTGAACAAACACATACAAATTCTTTATTGACTCGTCTAAAACTCGAACGGACATACAACCATCTCCCTGTGGATCGACCCGTGCTCAACCGGCTAGCTGCATAGCGACACCGTCCTGATCGCGGTTATACTTTAGAACTTTGAACATCCGACACGCTTTTGGCGTGTGATCAAGTACCTGAGAAGGACTAAGGAAATGTTCTTAGTATACGGTAATGGAGACCTTAAGGTTGAGTCCTTTACCGATTCCAGCTTTCATAGTGATAAGGATGACAGTAAGTCTGTCTCAGGTTTTGTGTATTGCAGATCAATATCGTAGTCTGGATGCTCACGAAGTAACTACCTCCAACTCGAGTCTTTGAAGGTCATCGAGAATCCCCTTCTGACAAGTCAGCAACGCAGCTGACGGCCTGTGACTAAGAGCGTCTGGAACGACGTTCACCACCTTCCCCGGATGGTATTACAGATCAATATCGTAGTCTGCCATCAACTCCAACCATTTGCGTTGCCTCATATTCATCTCCCTCTGGGTGAACACATATTTCAAAATTTTGTTATCCGTGTACACCTCCACTCTTTCTCCTAGCAAGTAATGCCTCTAAATCTTTAAAGCGAACAAAACGGCCGCTAACTCTAGGTCATGCGTGGAGTAGTTCTTTTCATAAGTTTTCAGCCGACGAGAGGCGTAAGCCACCACTCGACTGTGTTGCATAAATACACAACCCAAACATTTTCCCGACGCCTTACTATAAACAACCAAGCCACCGGAGCTATCTGGCACAGTCAGGATCGGGGCCGTGGTCAACATCAGTTTCAACAGCTCGAACGCCTGGGTGCATTCCTTCGACCAAATATAAGGCACCTCCTTCCGTGTGAGCTTCGTCAAGGGTTCCGCTACTCTGGCAAAATCTTGGACAAACCGTCGATAATACCCAGCCAATCCCAAGAAGCTTCTTATCTCAGCAACAGATTTCGGTATCGTCCAGTCTTTGATAGATTCGGTTTCGTCGGATCCACTGAAATGCCGTCACTCAAAATGACATGCCCCAGAAATTGCACCTTGTCGAGCCAAAACTCGCACTTTCTTAGCTTAGCATAGAGCTTCTCCTCCCGTAGAACCTGCAATACAATTCATAAGTGCTCGGCGTGCTCTTCTTGACTTCTCGAATACACAAGAATGTCGTCGATGAATACAACAACAAACTGATCCAAGTACTTGGAGAAAACCCTGTTCATCAAGTCCATAAATATGCTGACGCATTGGTAACACCGAACGGCATCACAAGAAACTCATAGTGGCCATATCGGGTTCGGAAAACCGACTTGCATATATCCTCTACCTTAACCCTGATTTGGTGATACCCTGACCGAAAATCTAGTTTAGAAAATACCCGAGCACACCCAGCTGGTCAAACAAGTAGTCGATACGGGGAATGGGATACTTGTTTTTCACGGTCACCCTATCTAACTACCGATAGTCAATGCACATGCGCAAGGAACCGTCTTTCTTCTTAACCAGTAACACAGGAGTACCCCACGGGGAAGCACTTGGACGAATAAATCCCTTGTCCAGAAGATCTTCTATCTGATTCTTTAATTCTGCCAACTCCACTGGCGCCATCCTGTAGGGAGCTTTGGAAATTGACGTCGTTCCTGGAATCAGGTCGATCGAGAAGCCCAATACGCGAGGCAGGGGTAAACCAGGTAGATCTTCAGGGAACACATCAAGAAACTCTCGAACTACCTCCGGTGTTAGCTCCTCGTCTATCTCCATAGCTATCAAGTTCTTTGGCTTTTCTCGGAATTTAGCTGGTTCCAAAGATTCGCTGCTGCCCACGAACACAAACTTCGGATGATTAGGAATGCGAAAAGTCACACTTTTAGCCCGACGGTTGATAACAGCATGAAACGTGCTCAACCAATCCATTCCTAGAATGGAGTCGTAGCTACCAGTCCCAATCAAAAAGAAGTTTGCATAAAATTCCTTACCACAAACCACCACAGGGCATAACCTACACTCTTGGTTGGACACAATAATTCCGTTACTCGTATATATCTCCCAACCCTTGGTCAACGGCTCGTGAGGTATAGAGTGTGTGTCAACAAACCACGTAGAAATAAAGCAATACGAAGTACCCGAATCAAAAAAAATTCTTGTAACAACCTTAAACTTTCTGTACAAAATTTTTGTAAAGTACAGAAAGGAGTACCTTAGCCTGAGCACAACTTATAAGTATTTCTTATTTTAGAACAGCAAGCAAGCACTTGTAGCTCATTGGTAAAGCTTTGCACTGTTGTGACATAGCCCCTGTGTTCGAATCTCCTCAGCCACATATTATTTTTGCTGATTTTTCTTTTAAACTTTTTAGAAGCCCAAAAGTTTACACGTGCAACACACGTAAAAATGAAAGGTCTCAGAAATCAAACATGTGCACTGAGATATATGAAACGACCCTGACACGTGGCAGAATCCAAGCACCCTACCCTCACCAACGAACGGCGAGATTTCATTTGGAATCGGCGCCGCCGGCCCCCCATCGGTGATGCCCCCAAATTTTTCTCACCTGACCCTTGGACTACCCCTTAACTCCAATCATGTATGATTACTCTGCAATTATCCAGAGAGTGTAATTTCACTCTTTAATTCTATTTTTAATGCATTTTAATTCTCATTTTAATACCCTAAACCCTAATTCTATCCTATAAATACCACCCTACACCCTATCCCTCTCTATACTGAAATCCATTGTCAAAACTCTCAAATTTGTCCAAGTCCAAAAAGTTATACAAGTGGAGTTACCCAAGGTCATCTTCCGGCGATGATTCGGGACAAATCCGGCGACACCGCGACTCCACGACGCCTTCAAAACCTTCATCCACCTCTTCTCACTCTTCTCAAGCAGTAAGTTGCCTCTCCACTCCTCTATTTTTATTCTAAAACGATCTTTTATTAAAACTCATCGGAAGCGGAGTTATTCCGACTTCCGATTCTAATTTCATTAAAAACCTAACTTTTCTTAACAACAAATCAACCAATTCTTTATATCTTGTTTAAACAACCATAAAACAACATTTAGAACAAGTTTCAATTCAAAATAAAATGCTATGCAACTTGTATTACACTTTTTCGTTTAAATATCATAAAGTTTACCTACAACATTACTTCATCATATTGCTCATGTTACCTTTAGAAACTCATTAGGTAATGACCTACCTCATCACAACACTCATCATGACATAACACGATGGCTTGAAAATAATATTTTTGTGGGTAAGACGAATTTACAGTTAAATACCATAAACTATCAAAACCGTATTTCCTTTAATTGTTTTAATCAAATTCCATACGATTATGTCCTTACAACCCATTTTGGGGAATCCGATTTGGTTGGTGCGGGTTATCGCATATCCATCAGACTAGTAGGGCGAGATGCAGACCTCCTCACGGAGTATACAATCTCGATGGAATTTTTATTATTACAATTTTTAAGAAAACGTGATTTCTATTAATAAATAAATTCTATTTTTAATGAATATATATATATATATATGTAAATATTATCAAAATATTTATTTAAAATATATAATATATTCCATGTTTTCTAAATCAAAAGAAAAGAATCACAAAAGTTCATGAAAATACCATCAAGAAATCATTACAAGTCAATTTACATGAAAATACCGTATACTATGCAATTTAGGTTTATATCCACTAGAATATCTCATCTTATAAAAATTACATCTATGAAAATCCTAAAGACGATAAATAAATATTTGTGGTTTATTTTGAAAATATATCAAAATTATTTTTCATAAAACCCCCTCAAGTTTATTAATTTACAATAAGGACCCTAGTAAATATAGGTTTAAGCGGGACCAATTCTCTTGAGTCTCAAGGAGCCGGAGAAAGTGGGTGCTTGCCTATTTAAGGTAGGAAACTAAACCTGGGTTTTCAATACGGCAATTGGCTTGGAAAAAGTCACAAATCCTGTCGTCCATGTGCTGCAGTTACCGATAACTCCAAAACCTAATTCAGGAATCAAATTCTATTTAAGTGTCTGACTCAGACAGAGTCTCAGTTTAATCCGAATACAATTCCAATCTGCATACAATCCAAATATAAATCCAATACAATATGAATCCATATATACTGGAACTTGAACATGAAAACCAGAATACTATCTATATCAACATGACTTGATTTGACCGAACCATGGATATACATGGACTTGATCACATGACTATCCCTTTACATTCTTTCCGTTTACATGAACAACTGATATCATGGTTTCGGCAAGTCTTATACAACAAATCCTTACAAACAATACAATATTCATTTACGGGGTTTTTTAAAGAGATAGACTGGTACGGAATGTGTTAAAAGTGGCACGAGATGGTCATTAAAAGACATAACTAAACATCCATTACCGTTGTTCCGTGGGGTTTGACGGAGCCTTATACTACGGGTTACCTTATTCTACGGGATAGTTGGACTCCTCTCGTAAACACTAATATCTTCTGTACCAAGCTACAAACAACTGCGTTAACATAATAATCAATATTATACCGGATATATTCTCTTTACTTATTCAGTCTATTTCTATCTCTCTTTGGACTTTTCCCTCATGAAAACTGAATAAAAAATATAAAAGCAACGGGAAAAGTCCCCAAATGGAGCATCATGTGCCCATACGTGATAGGCACTGCGCTTGATAAAACAAGGCTGAAACTGAGCCTCACGTACAGACACGTGACTTCTATATACAAAGTATATAGACGCCTTCTTAAAACAAACAATTGGCCAAAAGAAGTCACGTGATAGCACGTGACGCTCTTTGATGTGCTTAACTTTGTGGGGTCACGTGCTACACGTGATGAGCTCCTATGCCTTCTGAACCGATAGAATTAAATTCTGAAATAAAAGGGATCAGAGCCCCATTTGGAAAATATTTCCTTAGACCTTTCTAAACAAGAAAGATTGCGCTCTATAAAGCAAAACGCCATTGGAATAAAAATCCAATGGTGATTAAAGAATCACCAATTTACAGAAGAAGATTCTGTATAGGGAAATATTTTCCCAATCTTGTGAGAAATATCTTCTGTAAAACAGAAGCCCTTGGATTAAAAATCCAACGGTGAATAAAATTCACCGATTGATCGTTTCTGGTTGATTATAAAATCAATCAAAATCTCTCAATAAGAGATTTTCTGAAAAAATCGATTCTTTTCTTTCTCCTATAAATAGGAGCCAAGAAACACAAAGAAAAAAGATGAGGAAAAAAGAAAAAGGAGGATAAAAAAAGAGAGAGAAACCTCCTTATAAGTTTCAAGTTCTCAGAAAAGAGAAAGAGAAGAGCAAGCTCTAAGAAGAAGAACCTTCTTCAAGGTAAATAAAAAGAAGAGAGATCATAACATCTTCTCCATATTTGAGAGTTTAACTCTCATATCATAAGAACTTAGTTCTTTTTTTATATCACAGATCTATAAAACAAAGTCGTTCACAAAAACAGAAGAGATCATAGCATCTCCTCATAAAACAAGAACTTAGTTCTTCGATCCACGAGACAAAGTCTCTTATAGACGAGAACTTAATCCTTAGAGCACAGAATTGATCAGAACTGCCTAAGAAGCGCTTTAGCGCTCCAAGTCTGGCGCTCAGCGCCAAGCGCTCCACGTGCTCCTCACGTGGGCGCTATATTATAAGAAGTGCCTTAGCGCTCCCAGTCTGGCGCTCTACGTGCTCCTCACGTAGGTGCTATTTTAAAAGAAACGTCTTAGCACTCCCAGTCTAGCGCTCAGCGCCAAGCACTCCACGTGCTCCTCACGTAGGCGCTGAAGAAATACAAAGTGCTCTGTAAATAAAACCCCAGCACCATGAAGAGTGTTCAACACTCAATAAAAAAACAAAAAGAAAGAGGGGTATCAGAACCCCAAATTAATACTCAACATTGTTGAACAAAAAGAGGCTGAGCCCAAACAAATGTTCAACATTTTATTCAAAAATGAGTGGACTAAGCCCAAGTTGGCCACAAGTCCCTAATTTAGATCAAACAAGCCCATGTGCTCGTAATCCCTTTAATTGGTCTTAGTCTCAAACCTGACTACAGATCTCCCAACCAACATTGGTTTAAGGGTACATCTCTTCACACCTCTGATATGTGTCGTTGAAATTCTTCAACGTCTTCAGAGAGGTGGCGGGTCCCGACAACCAGAAACTCCGTGGACCGCAACGTCCTTAAAACTAAATTCCATGGACCGCAACGTCCTTAAAAACTAAATTATGGACCGCAACGTCCTTAAAACTAAATTGCGGACCGCAACGTTCCTAAAAACTAAATTCCATGGACTACGATGTCATTAAACCCAATGGACCGCAACGTCCTTAAAACTAAATTGTGGACCGCAACGTCCCTAAAAACTAAATTACAGACCGCAATGTCCTTATAAACTAAAGAAAATCCTGTTAAGTAGATCTTAGTCAAAAATTTGACTAATGTATCCTCAAGAAATGTTTGAGTTGATCTTAATCTAAAACAAGATTAACGATCCTTAAACCAACCCAAACCCAAATCTAAGAAAATACGGATTTGGACTAATCCACGACCTACGGACGACAACATAAATTAGTCTCCGTATACAATCCACGGGAAACCAAAAATAAAACAAACATACACGACATGAAGTGACCATCTGGAGAAGGAGAAAGTGGTTACAGCTATGCGGTAGCGTAATTAACTGCAGGGGCTTGTGCCTACAAGGAAGAGCGTCCCCACAATCAAAAACCCCTCGTAAACGAGGGGGAATCTGACGAAGTCTGCTACAACGGCCACATCTGTCTAAACATCCGATATACGGTACCATAAATCAACTTGGCATCTTCGGAGAGGTGGACAGATAAAACCCAACTAGCACCTGCCCCCAAAATTCAGTCCGGACGTCCCAACGTCCCGGTCGCATCTTTCGACGGTGAACAAATTCTGGCACGCCTGGTGGGACCTTTTCCTCTTTCCACTCCACACTTCGTGTGTCGTGTTCGCGAACGAATCGCATTTTAATATGGTTGCCCCTGGATTCGAAGTACTAAGATTTGGTGTCTTGCTCCCGTGCAGAGAAAATAGCTTCCAACTGCACCAACTGCAACAGCAACTCCCACTCCATCCTCGCTGGAGGAGTGACCTATGGGCCCCAAGCGGCCTCCATCTTCGCCACCAGTGGAACAGGTGACTCAGGCCACCACTGGACTGTTCTTTGGGACCATGATCCCACCGGTGAGCTTCAACGCTCCAATGCCGACGTAGGAGGCTCCAAAGAAGTCGGTCTTTGATCGGCTTACCACCACCAAGGCCCCTCTCAACGGTTCGTCCAAGTACAATGCCTCGGTCTTTAACAGACTAGGCCAAAGCTCAAGAGGGCCCGTGAAGAAGCCTGCAATACCCGAGGGAGTTATCCCGAAGCGGATAGCCATTCCAACTCCGGTAGATGAAGTCGTCAAAAGGGACTCTCCTGCGAAGGGATCGGTCTTTGCAAGACTGGCCATCCCAATTCCTGCTTCGGGTGAGGTCGTCCAAACTACTTCCCCTGCTCGAAAGTCGGTCTTCGACAGATTAGACGTTCCCCCTCAACGGACGTCGGTCTTTGACAGGCTGGCACCAACGACAGCCTCTCTTCAAAGTAGGGGGAATGATGAAGCTACCCCCGTAACTGAGCCAGTCCCATCCGCACGACATGCTCGACGTCGCCACTGGCGCCAAGTAAGGAAAGCTGTGGGCAATTCTCCTTCTGGACTGCTCCACCAGCTCCAATGGTGGAAGTTGATACTGCTGTTCCAACTGGGAATAGCTTTGAACCACTCAAGATGGTGCATAAGAACTCTCCAACCGCTATATTGAAGAAGACTCCTCCACCTGTAGAGAACGTTACAAATATGAAGTCAGAACAAACCCCTCAGCGGTTGTCCTCCAAAATCCACAGGGTCTGGCGAAGAGTCCAAGACTCTGTAATTAACCAAGACTACTCCCGCCAACAAAAGAAGATGAAGGTTCGGCAAGAGGAGGACCATCCCGTCACCGTGCCACGGAAGGTATCGTCTGCCTAGGTGCCTATCACAACAGCCCCCTGAACGTCGACCGCTCATGAAAGGAGAAGGCCGGAGAAGATCCCTGTGTCTATGACAAATCTCAGGGGCACTGAATCCAAATGCCCCAAGTCTGAGGGCATGGTAGTGCACACCATATACATGGCTTCCGGGAAAAAGGATAGCCGTATCTCCATGGGTCATCGACCACTCACCCGATCTGTGACAAAGGCTCAAGAGCAGCAACAGCAGAAGCTCTAAGAGATGCTGACAAAGATGACCGCGCTCACTGGGATGAAATAAAGCCTGGAGACGTCGTCGGAGCAGCGCCAGGAACAGGAAACTGACGCTAAGTTCCTCCGAAGAATGGTCGAGAAGAAAGACAAAGAGGCCGCGGAACAAGCGGCCAACATAAAACAAATGGCGCTCCTGTTCCAAGATATGGTCGGGATGATGATACAGCCGGATCCTCCAGCTGAAAACCCTCCAATAATCCTTGAAGATGACAGAGGGGAGACATCAAACCCTCTTCCGGCTCTATCAGCAACCAAGGAAAAGACCATCTCCAAATCCGCCCTTGATAGCTATATAGATCAACAAATACGAGCTCATCAGGAAAATGGAGCAACCGGCCAAGTCGTCAGAACTGGACAACCCTATCCGGGTTGGTACGATCAAATAAAGTACCCGCCAGGATATACGATCCCCAAATTCCATGTGTATAAGGAGACGAGTAATCCCCATCAGCATGTCGCTCAGTTCAGGGCTCTCTGCGGCAATACCAGAGGTGATGACAAATTGCTACTTCGCCAGTTCGTCGGCAGCTTAGCGGAGACGATCTTTGAATGGTATTCGGAGCTGCCAAATGACTCCGTCAAAACATTTACAGAGATGGAGTTGCTATTCACTCAGCGTTTCGCAAGATCCGGCAAACGCACCCCAATCACGGCATTGATCAATGCCAAGGTGAAGCCAGGAGAGACATGGGTGCAGTATGCAATCCGGTGGCGGAACCTATGGTCGAGATGCGAACAACGCATAGAAGAAGCTCCTGCCGTGGGCATGTTCGTAGGGACCCTCGATCCGCAGGAGACCATATCTCAGTTTATTATGTTCTTCAAGCCGACCACTTTCCAAGCCTTGATCGACAAGCTGGCCCAAACGGACCAAATGGGCCATAGACCGCCCTCCTCGAAAACGGAGCTTCGAAATGAAAAGGTCAAAGGGAAAGCGACCTTTGTCGCCAACTCTCAACAACAGCCGAGTGAGCCGAAACCAGCTGCTCGCCAAGGCAACAAGTCGCGATTCCTCGACGAGAAGTTAAGACGTCCTTACTCGTTCCCCGGGGATAAAACGAGAAGGTTGTTCGAACTAGCGGTGCGTAATAGGCTCATCACCCTGCCGGATCCGAAACGCCTACTGCAGCCCGGTGACGTCAACAATCCCAACTACTGTCCCTACCATCGAGTGTTGGGCCATCCGATCGAAGATTGCTTTGTCTTCAAAAGCTGGATTGAGGACCAATATCAGCAAGGCAAATTCGCGCTATCTGAAAACTGGAGGGTGAACCTGCCACAACCGCATGCTCCGAAAAAGATGGACACGCCGGAGGCATCATGCTCATTCATATAGGAAGCTCCATGGGAAGTAGTTCTCTCGATGAAAACTAAAAGAATGCTGAAAGATCTTCAAGCATGCCCGGCAATCAAGTGGAAGAGCCCGCTGGAGCCTGAGATTATTGAGGGGATGCTGAAGCTGCGCCCAACGCTGAAAGCTGATGATGGTAGACATAGGGCCAAACCTCCGAAGTCTTTAAAGAAGAAGAAGAAGGCCAAGAAGCCCATCCAACCCGATGACAACCATACAATGTTGCAGAAATATATCGATGCACTGGAAGAATATAACCAGAGGGCACGGACCCCAATTACATTGGAAGAATTCTTCAAGCATGTTCTTGAGAATAAAGAAGACGACGCTGATGAAGGAGACGATTCTTCAGAAGAGCCAGTGGACTATGTGGAGAGCTGCCACATGATCTCTCACTCGTCAATAAAGGGCAAAGAATCTCCTAATGCAGAGAAACTGAGGGCAGATCCAGAATTAGAGCTCTTGGAACCGTCAGACGAAACGATTGACATGTTGCTGAACGAAGCTCGTCAGAGGAGCAAAGATGATCGAGAGCGCGAAATGGCCATATTCGAAAAAACCAAACGTCGGCGACAGGACGAAAAGGTTGAAGCACTCCAACCGGATCGAAGCACGCCCACGACAGACAAAAGCAAGCTTAAGGAAAGGAAACGGCTCGCTGAGGCCCTGTCAATGGGAATGAAGCTGCCACCTTTCAAAGGAGATACTTCTGGCAGTATGTACCTTGACAAAGCGGATGTACATCCTCACTATTTCTTGTACCATCGAAAGGTCACACACCCTACCGAAGAGTGCAACGCCTTTAAAAACTAGTGGCAGGGATATGTTGCCCACGACAACACGTCAAGCGATTGAAGCGCAAGGCTCGTCGGGAACAGAGAAGCACGACAGATGAGCGTAAAAGAACTCCGGCAACTGTCACATGGTTGATGCCTGGGGATCGCAAGTTATCTCCTTCGGAAGCGATTCTGATGAAGAGATTGAAGGGATTGTTTAGCACCCTTTGAAGTGTTTTGAAGCATCACATGACCAAAAGTTATGATTTTTATTGTGCTAAACAAACACGCATATGGATCGATCCTAGAAAATTAGGTTTAATAAACTTTAAGCTAACAAAAGTTAGGGTTTGAAGGCTACAACCTTTGTAGCTCCCGTTTTTGCTTCGCTCCTTAGGCTCTTTGATGTTGAGTCGAGGTCCTCTTAAACTCTCCTTGGGTCCACGACGATCCACCGCGGAGATCTCCGTCCAAGCTCGCTACTTCGTCAAACCGAAGATAACACTCTAAACAAAACGGCTAAGCTTGTGTAGAATGTTGTTGTGGCTTTGGATCTCACTTCTAAAACCTTTCTTTGATTGTGTTTGACTCACTAGAAAAAACTAGAGAGGAGAAGATCAAGGAGGATGAAAATGGTGGCTTTTTCTTATCAAGAGGTAAAATGATAACCATAAGGTTAAGCTTGCAAAAGAAATAAATATCACTATATATATTTATTCCTTCTTGACTCCAACCATGATTAAAAGATAGATGATTAATTTAACTTGGGTTTAGAATGATAAAGGAAAGGATAACCATGGTTTAGTGGTAGGTGAGCATGGTTAGGTTAGAAGAAGCATGTAGAAACTAGCATAATTATCGTTTCCTTTTCATTTTCTATTTAAATCCATAATCAAATAATAATCCATTAAATAATCAATGGTGTGAGTCTTATATTGCCACCATTTCCATATATAATCAACCATGATGGTTTGATGTATGTATGTGTACATGTATGCACATCTACATGTGCATGAAACTAGAAAAGAAGAAAGAAACACATGCATGCATGCATACATCCATCAAACCTTAGAAAGGTTTTAAGTGAGAAAACTAATGGTTAAATGATAAATCAACACTTGATTTATCAATCCGGTCATATCTCATATGACCCCACCAAAAGCAGTTCACCCGATCAATGTTCGGTATCATATACGCACATTTCAATCGGGTGCATGCGCATATCGCATATGCACACCACAACTTTTCGCCTGGACTGGGTAACTCCTCTGTGGGACTCTAAGACTCGTCAATACGCCGGCAGAGGGTAATGATCATATCAAGTACCCTCAAGCCGCAAGCGGTCAGCTAAACGTAACGGCCACCCGGGTATTGAGCGATCAGAAGACAACAAGCGAACCTGTTACAACTCCCGTCGAGCCAACCGGCAACACTACCGTACAGTATGGTCATTTCGTCAGATATGCTGCATATTGAGCCTAGGGATGGTCACGTCGACCCCAATAACTCAATAAGTCGTGCCGGTGAATGGTCTATAACAGTTCGAGAAACTACTGATAACACTTATCAGCAAATCTCAGCAGCCCTGGCCAGGGACTTGCTGCTATAACCAGTCGGGCACAGTACAGCATCAACTCCCAATATCGGGAGAGACGAAACCCCTCCTATCGCTCATTGCCTTCGTGTGTCTCGGGACTGTACCCAACGGCCACCTGTTTGCACGACTCATTAGAGCCGTGGTAGGGTGGTAATCAAAGTACAGTGGGAGAACACACAAGGCTCTATGACGATCTCGGGTCTACAGACTAACCTGTACCAGTGTTACCTGAGAACTGCTATCCGACGATAGATATAATTCCATATAGGAGTTCTCGGCGAGTCCGTCCAGTGTACCCAGTCACCACTGAGCACCCGTATATGATCTTGATGTCAAACATTGATGAATGTGGGAACATCCATCGCCCATCATATGGGTCTAGTATCACATACGCTAGTCTACTCTGGTATATCGATGCCCCGTCTCGATACACCTCCGACTAGGGACATTTCAGGATATGCTTATAGACTACAGATGTCCCACTAGTATGATCTCCATCATAATCAGAGTAGTCAAGCCGATATCCTTAGGGCTTTATCAGCTTGTATGAATGAATAGAAGCATGATCAAATAAACATGTCAGATAAAGAAAAACCAGATAGCATACTATCATGTCGAGCAAGAATGCAAACTGAATATATATACATGTATAGATACATCCACTATCACATAATGGCCTCTAGGGCATACATATATCCAACAATCTCCCACTTGCTCTAAGGCCAGTTATTGGCGTGTCTCATACCCAACTGCTCAAAAAGTCGCTCATGTTGCGGCTGAGGGAAGGCCTTGGTGAATGGATCCTCGGCGTTATTCTTTGTGTCTACTCTCTTAATCTCGATCTCGCGGCGATCTACAATCTCCCGGATCAAATGAAAGCGCCTCAGGATGTGTCTGGACCGCTGATGGGATCTGGGCTCCTTGGCTAACGCCATAGCCCCATTATTATCACAATACAAGGGTATTGGATCAATAATGGTTGGAACTACTCCTAGCTCCGAGACGAACTTCTTCATCCAGACGGCTTCCTTGGCGGCATCATTTGCAGCAATGTACTCGGCCTCCATCGTAGAGTCTGCAACGGTATCCTGTTTGGAACTCTTCCAACTTACCGCCCCTCCATTGAGGGTAAATACAAATCCTGAGATAGATTTGTTGTCATCCTTATCGCTCTGGAAGCTCAAATCGGTAAAGGCCTCCATTTGGAGATCCTTATTACCATACACCAAGAACAATTCTTTAGTCCTTCGCAAGTACTTAAGAATGTTCTTCACAGATGTCCAGTGGTTCTCCCCTGGGTTGGATTGATACCTGCTTACAACACTAAGTGCATAAGCTACATCTGGGCGTGTACATAACATCGCATACATTATAGATCCTACTGCCGAAGCATAAGGTATAATGCTCATGCGAGCTCTCTCTTCATCGGTCTTTGGACAAGAATCCTTGGAGAGAGTGACTCCATGGCAAGCGGGTAAGGCACCCCGCTTGGAGTCTTCCATACTAAACCTCTTAAGAATGGTGTTGATGTACCTGGTTTGGGACAATCCCAATAACTTTTTGGATCTATCCCTATAGATCCTTATACCCAGGATGTAGGTGGCATCACCCAGGTCCTTCATGGAGAACCTCAGTGATAAGAATGATTTGACGGACTGTAGCATAGGAATATCATTTCCTATCAGAAGAATGTCATCCACATACAATACGAGGAATGTGACAGCTCTTCCTACAGCCTTCCTATAAACACAAGGTTCATCCGGATTTTTGATGAAATCAAACTCTTTGATAACATCATCGAAACAGATGTTCCAACTCCGAGATGCCTGCTTTAACCCATATATGGATTTAAGCAATCTACATGCTTTCTCGCTGCTCCCACTGTCAATGAAGCCCTCTGGCTGATCCATATAAACGCATTCATCTAAATCTCCATTTAGAAATGCTGTTTTAACGTCCATCTGCCAGATTTCATAGTCGTAGTGAGCAGCAATAGCAAGTAGGATCCGAATAGATTTAAGCATGGCTACGGGCGAAAAAGTTTCGTCATAGTCCAAACCTGGTCTTTGACGAAAACCTTTCGCCACAAGTCTTGCCTTATAGGTCTCTACCTGCCCATCCACACCAATCTTTCTTTTAAAGATCCATTTGCACCCTACAGGTTTTACCCCAGGGGGTACAACGTCCAAAGTCCATACTTTGTTGGTGTACATAGACTCCATTTCGGATCTCATGGCATCCAGCCACTTCACAGAGTCACCACTCATGATAGCTTGCTGAAAACTGGTAAGATCATCATCATCCATGATGCAATCTTCTCTGTCACCATCAATGAGAAAACCGTAGTACCTCTCCGGTGGGCGAGAAGTCCTACCAGACCTACGGAGTGGCCGAGGTTCTTCAGTTTCTGTTGCAACAGCCAGTTCAACCAAATCGTCATTTGTAGTTTATGTCTCCAGAACCTCTTCTAGATCTACCATCTTGCCATCATCTCTATCTGTGAAAAACTCTTTTTCCAAGAATGTGGCATACTGAGAAACAAACACTTTTTGTTCCTCTTTGTGGTAGAACAGATATCCATAAGAATTCTTTGGATATCCCACAAAGTTACACATGACTGACCGTGTCTCGAGTTTGTCCGGATTCTGCTTTTTAACATAGGCCGGGCAACCCCAAATCTTAATTCTTTTAAGAGATGGTCTCTTCCCATTCCATATCTCATATGGCGTGGTAGACACGGCTTTGGTTGGAACCCTGTTTAGCAGAAACGCTGCAGTCTCCAATGCATGCCCCCAAAACGAGACTGGTAACTCAGCGTCTCTCATCATGGACCGGACCATATCTAATAGGGTCATATTCCGTCGTTCTGACACACCGTTGTGCTGTGGTGTGTAAGGAGGAGTGAGCTGAGAGAGAATCCCATTCTCTTTTAGGAAGTTTGCAAATTCTGTACTGAGATACTCACCACCTCGATCTGATCGAAGCATCTTAATACTCAAGCCGGTTTGTTTTTCTACTTCTTGTTTATATTCAACGAATTTCTCGAAAGCTTCGGACTTGTGCTTTAATAAAAATACATGACCGAATCTTGAGAAATCGTCGGTGAATGTAATGAAGTATGAAAAACCGCCTCTAGCCTGTGTAGACATTGGCCCACATACATCACTATGTATGAGGCCAAGGAGCTGAGTAGCTCTTTCTCCGTGTCCGGTAAACGGAGTTTTGGTCATTTTACCCTTGATACAAGACTGGCAAGTCGCATAAGATTTATATTCAAAAGGATTTAAATATCCATCTTTGTGTAACTTGTTTAGTCTTGTTTCGTTAATATGACCAAGTCTACAGTGCCAAAGAAAAGCTTCATTTAATTCTGAAAGTTTTCTTTTATTAGTGTGTTGTATACTGAAAACTGTGTGTTGATTTAGGACATATATTCCGTTATTAAGTGTACCATACCCAACCAACATTTGATTCAGGTGAATGTTCATAACATTGTTTTGCAATACAAAATTATACCCTTCATTGTCCAACAAAGAAACGGATATTATATTACATAGCATCTCAGGTACAAAATAACATGGATTCAAAATCAAAATACATCCAGACGGCAACCCCAAGTGATACTCTCCCACTGCGACTGTATGTACATTGGAACCATTTCCAACGCGGAGAGTATGGTCACCTGTCTTCAAAACCTTGCTATTTCTCAACCCCTGCATAGAATTGCAAATGTGAGAACCTGAACCGGTATCCAATACCCAGGAAGCAGAGTTTATAGAAAAACAGTTTTCAGTCACAAACGCACCTGAAGCGGAAGCATCACCATGCTTCTTCTTGAGACTTAAGTACTCTGTGCAGTTGCGCTTCCAATGTCCTGTCTTGTGGCAATGAAAACACTCGCCTTTTCCCGGGTCTCCAGCCGTGGACTTTCCCTTTCCCTTCGCCTTTTTGACTCCGCCCTTAGGATTAGTGGGTTTCTTCTTTTTCTTTCCCTTGGCCTTAGCCTTTGGGCGAGAAGAAGAAGACTGTCCAATGGTCATAACGGGAGTCTTTGCTGACTTCATAGTGCTCTCTGCACTCCTTAACATATTAAGGAGTTCAGGGAGTTCCTTCTCCATGCTATGCATGTTAAAGTTCACTATGAACTGAGCAAAGGTGGAGGGGAGGGACTGCAGAATAATATCTATATATTGCTCATTGTCCATTATCCATCCAAGGTCCTCAAGCTCTTCTATAAGAGCTATCATCTTCAAAACATGGTCCGCTACTGGTGTGCCAGGGGCCATCCGCATGTGAAACAGTTTCCTTGATGCTTCGTATCGTAATACGCGGGACTGCTCCCCATACAACTCCTTTGTATGGAGTAAAATCCCGTGAATGTCCATGTCCTCGTGCTACTTTTGATGTGTGTTATCCATCGATGCAAGCGCGAGGCATTTTGCCGTGGCACAGTCAGCGTCCCATGTCTTGCGGACTTCAATGTCCGCAACTGAGGATTTTGGGCCTGGGACGGGCGGGGCTGAAGCCGTGAGGACATATGATACTTTATCATATGTCAAGGCGATCTTCAGATTCCTTAGCCAGTCTTTATAGTTGGTCCCATTCAGTTTGTTCTTATCTAATAGAAGCTTAAGTCCAGTCATTGGTATCTGCCATTAAGAGAGAGAAAAGAATACACTCAGCGAAAGCTCTTACACAGATTAGATTGGTTTATTATCTTGTCTAATCGATGTTTCCCACTGCTTTTTATCAAGTTTTCTTTCAAACCTTAAAAAGAAAAACTAGCCAGGATTAATTACAGTCTACAACTTCGCTAACCGTTCAGCCAGGCCAGTGTCGGTACTTTGAGGGAGGTTCCCCGTGCTTTCGCACGGACCTAATTAGAGTAAACCTCGTTTTCCCAAAGGCGGAGCCCCGTTAACACCTTTCTAGACACCTAATGAGTTAGCTAATTGCAAACTGTAAAACTCTCCTAGGAGCAACTATTGCCCACAGTGGGATCGGGATCCAACCATCACATGGAAGGTATGCAATCTCATTGCAAATTTCAACACTTGAAATTCCCGATGTAATTTTTACCCCTAGTACTTATGATCTTAACTATGGTCAACAAATCATAAGTACCAGTCAAGTTCTACCCGTCATTTCTTGATCAATCAGACCCATCCATATGACCCTTAACTATGGTCAACAAAGTCGCATGAATGTCCTAATTAATCTGCATCATATGCATTGTAGGAAGACATCACTTAGCTACCGTACACTACGCCTTAACTAAAGTCAACAAACGTAGCACGAATACTAAGTACTCTACTTCCTAAAATGACGGAGGGTTGCGAATGATTTTTAAGAAAATCTTTAACGCTTTGAACTTGATATCGTTGTAGAATCAAACAGTTTTCAAAAGGAGTGGCTTAAGCTCCGCAGTTTTGAAAAATAGCTTTTTCATAAAAAGCCGAGTAGTTTTTAAATCCGATTCTACAACATCTTTTAGGTTTATTTTCATTACATTAATCACATTAATGTAATCCCATCATTTAAGTCCTTAAGCAAATCACAGAAAAGAAACGAAAATAACACGTACGCTTATGCCATCCGCATTCGCCGCAATGTTCCGTTATGCACCGTTAGGTTACTTAACTAACGGCATACCGGGACGGGACTAGCACGGGTGTAAAACATAAGCAACGTCTACTATATATCATATATACAATAAGTCATTTGTCTCAGATTTCACAGAACACAGGCAGCAGAAATATAGATATAACGTGGGATATACTAGGACGTCCGTATTTAGTATTTAGCCAGAATAGAAAATACGGATTCCACAGTCGCGATGAATAGCCAAGCCCACACCCTGGACCCCTACGAGAGCGGCAAGTGACCCTACCAATCCTGGAGTTTAGGAGACCCGGTCTCGACTCCTCGAGATGGCCTCCCACTGAACCCCAGAACTCGGTCACCTGTGCTCCCCTCCTTGGGTCCATCCTAATGCGGAAAAGTAAATAATATACAACACTGGTGACACAACCGCAACCTGGAAGTGCCCCAAATAAAAGAATATTACATTACATTTGAATTTACATGAATGAAAATATAAAGCTCTCATCTCACAAAACCCCCCGGCTATTCAATCGCGACAATCCTACACATCATATCTCAGCAACACATAATATCACATATCATCAACGTAAGTAAGTATGCGTACCCCGATTGTCGTTGATGTATAGCAACGAAACCGGCGATATCTAACATACTACACTTACGGTCACAGAAAAGAAAGTGTAAAACTACAATATTTGAAATCCAGATTCTCTTTAGACATCATAAATGCGAAATATCACATATCTCGTATTTCATGCCTAAACCATATGAATTCCACATATTGTATCACATTCCAGACAAACAGACAGTATTAAAGTTTTTCGAACGAACAACCAAGCATCCAAGATTCACTAAAGCTCAACACTTGAGCAGGGTTCAAAAAGATCCGGAGTGTGACACAGTAGTGGCGGTCCAGCCGTAGAAGGGTCAAGCCAACGCCTCACATGTGGCACACCGTACTGCCCCAAACCCTAGGGTTCAAAGGGCAGTTCGAGACGGTCACATAATCGAGTTAAGGTTTGTTGTCTTCTAGAGGGACCACCGCAAAAAGACTTGCACGTATCTCGAAACTATTTAAACCCCGTGAATATTGAGTAAATGATATTCGTTCAAGAACTTCAATACTTTCTAGTTTACCCGGAAAAGGAAGCGAAATGAAAACTCCGATCGAAACCACGAGGCCAAAAACATCTCCAGAATTTTTCAACAGAAGATTCAGATTAAACATGCTCAGAATATAATATAGCAGGTAAATAAAATTACTGTGCAAAAAATTGTCAAAGAGCCCCTAGTATGGCCGCGGATGCGCGGCCTAAGCTTGCTTATGCCGCGCTTCCGCGCCCGAAGTTACTGTTCACTGGCTCGAATTTTCCAGATCATCTAATTTTTACCTGCTCTATTTTTTGAGAATTTTTAATTCTGAAAAAAGTCAGTTTTTAAAAAATTTTCAGAGAGCACCTTTAAAAGTCGTATTTTGTTTCGATCGGACTTTTTACTTCGCAAAAAGGTCGCCTAATGTTCTAGGTCGGCTCTGATACCAATGAAGGGATTGTTTAGCACCCTTTGAAGTGTTTTGAAGCATCACATGTCCAAAAGTTATGATTTTTATTGTGCTAAACAAACACGCATATGGATCGATCCTAGAAAATTAGGTTTAATAAACTTTAAGCTAACAAAAGTTAGGGTTTGAAGGCTACAACCTTTGTAGCTCCCGTTTTTGCTTCGCTCCTTAGGCTCTTTGATGTTGAGTCGAAGTCCTCTTGAACTCTCCTTGGGTCCACGACGATCCACCGCGGAGATCTCCGTCCAAGCTCGCTACTTCGTCAAACCGAAGATAACACTCTAAACAAAACGGCTAAGCTTGTGTAGAATGTTGTTGTGGCTTTGGATCTCACTTCTAAAACCTTTCTTTGATTGTGTTTGACTCACTAGAAAAAACTAGAGAGGAGAAGATCAAGGAGGATGAAAATGGTGGCTTTTTCTTATCAAGAGGTAAAATGATAACCATAAGGTTAAGCTTGCAAAAGAAATAAATATCACTATATATATTTATTCCTTCTTGACTCCAACCATGATTAAAAGATAGATGATTAATTTAACTTGGGTTTAGAATGATAAAGGAAAGGATAACCATGGTTTAGTGGTAGGTGAGCATGGTTAGGTTAGAAGAAGCATGTAGAAACTAGCATAATTATCATTTCCTTTTCATTTTCTATTTAAATCCATAATCAAATAATAATCCATTAAATAATCAATGGTGTGAGTCTTATATTGCCACCATTTCCATATATAATCAACCATGATGGTTTGATGTATGTATGTGTACATGTATGCACATCTACATGTGCATGAAACTAGAAAAGAAGAAAGAAACACATGCATGCATGCATACATCCATCAAACCCTAGAAAGGTTTTAAGTGAGAAAACTAATGGTTAAATGATAAATCAACACTTGATTTATCAATCCGGTCATATCTCATATGACCCCACCAAAAGCAGTTCACCCGATCAATGTTCGGTATCATATACGCACATTTCAATCGGGTGCATGCGCATATCGCATATGCACACCACAACTTTTCGCCTGGACTGGGTAACTCCTCTGTGGGACTCTAAGACTCGTCAATACGCCGGCAGAGGGTAATGATCATATCAAGTATCCTCAAGCCGCAAGCGGTCAGCTAAACGTAACGGCCACCCGGGTATTGAGCGATCAGAAGACAACAAGCGAACCTGTTACAACTCCCGTCGAGCCAACCGGCAACACTACCGTACAGTCCGGTCATTTCGTCAGATATGCTGCATATCGAGCCTAGGGATGGTCACGTCGACCCCAATAACTCAATAAGTCGTGCCGGTGAATGGTCTATAACAGTTCGAGAAACTACTGATAACACTTATCAGCAAATCTCAGCAGCCCTGGCCAGGGACTTGCTGCTATAACCAGTCGGGCACAGTACAGCATCAACTCCCAATATCGGGAGAGACGAAACCCCTCCTATCGCTCATTGCCTTCGTGTGTCTCGGGACTGTACCCAACGGCCACCTGTTTGCACGACTCATTAGAGCCGTGGTAGGGTGGTAATCAAAGTACAGTGGGAGAACACACAAGGCTCTATGACGATCTCGGGTCTACAGACTAACCTGTACCAGTGTTACCTGAGAACTGCTATCCGACGATAGATATAATTCCATATAGGAGTTCTCGGCGAGTCCGTCCAGTGTACCCAGTCACCACTGAGCACCCGTATATGATCTTGATGTCAAACATCGATGAATGTGGGATCATCCATCGCCCATCATATGGGTCTAGTATCACATACGCTAGTCTACTCTGGTATATCGATGCCCCGTCTCGATACACCTCCGACTAGGGACATTTCAGGATATGCTTATAGACTACAGATGTCCCACTAGTATGATCTCCATCATAATCAGAGTAGTCAAGCCGATATCCTTAGGGATTTATCAGCATGTATGAATGAATAGAAGCATGATCAAATAAACATGTCAGATAAAGAAAAACCAGATAGCATACTATCATGTCGAGCAAGAATGCAAACTGAATATATATACATGTATAGATACATCCACTATCACATAATGGCCTCTAGGGCATACATATATCCAACAGAGATGGCTCTCGGCCCTCTCTTCAAAGAATCCACCTCAGGAAAAGAAGAAGAGATGAAGAACTGTGAGAATATTCAGCTGCGCAACCATACGTTGCCTGAAAAGAATCTCGGACCCATACACAGGGGGACGAACAAAAAAGATAAAGGGAACGAAAAAGTCCCTGAGGATATCGCCCTCGATGATCGAGTCGTCGAAGAGCTGGCAGCCAAGGACCCGTCCAAGAAAAACAAAGTGGATTACAATGTTCTGGCACACCTGAGGAAGATACCCTCACAGCTAAGCATTTTAGATGCCCTTCTGCTATCTAAAGAGGCGTGAGATTCTCTGATCAAGGCACTACAAGAGCCCGACCAATTTCAAGCTTTCCTTGCCGAAGAAAAGATGAAGGATGAGCTGGAAGAAGTGCACACAGCTGACATCACTTTCGGCGATGAAGATCTCCTTGGAACGTGCAAGCATAACTGTCCCCTGTATGTCTCCAGGTACTGCAATGACATCAAGATAGGGAAGATCTTAGTTGACAATGGGTCTTCTGTCAACCTCCTAAATGTGAGGGTGTTAAAAGAAATCTGCATGAGCGTTCAGCACCTCGCTCGGGATAAAATCACCATCTCCGGATTCGACTCCCAGTCATCACAGACACTCGGGTCTGTGATTCTGACGTTACGCTTTAGGCTGCTCTTCACTAACATCAAGTTTCATGTCATTGACGCTAAGACCTGCTACAACACATTGCTCGGCAGATCTTGGTTACACGAATATAACGTCATCCCTTCTACACAACATCAGTGTATGAAGTATTTCAAAGACGGCCTCGAGTACACCGTTACGGGAGACCTAAACACATTCTCTGTGAACGAAGTCCGAAAATATGAAGACGCCAAGTACTTCTTGCCAGACTTCGAAGACATGGAGAAGTGTCATAAGCCGGAGCTTAAACAGAAGCTCGTCACTCCCATCCCTACCTTTGGAAGCGATACCGAGGAGGATGAAGAGATAGTCTATTCGGGGTTGCCCCAATGCAACAGGCCCGGACCATCTACCCCTATTCTGGTCTTTGGCAGTGACTCCGAAAACGAAGTCAACGCAGTGTTCTCGATCCGTCCATCAATGCAAGCCCTCACTGGGAATGATCAGAGTTTGCGGATCGCCATGGTTCTGCGGCAGCACTACAGAGAGCTTAATGCACTCGATACATATAGTGTGCAAGAGCTGCGGACATTCTGCGTCCCTCCCAGGCGAAGAGGTGAAAAGGCGATCCTATTCTATCGATCCACGGAGACTAAAGTTGAAAGAGAAGTCTGGCATAGTGCCGATCCTGCGCTCGACAGACTCCAACCCATCCATCTGCCCAGGTATTACACCGAGGGATTGAAAAGATTATTAAAATGTCAAGGTGTACTATTCAAACAAATTCCTCGACAAGCTCAGTTCTACAACAGGATTTGGAACGTCCCCGGAACGCAGCGAAAATTGCCTAACAGAAAAATGGAAACGATCGGGCTCGGATATGTCCAGTCCAAGAAACGGGAGCAGTTCCATGGCTGCCGTGTCATAAAGGACCTTGATGAAGAAACGGATGCTCTTTTAAAAGACGCTGACCTGAGCTTGAATGCGGTCCTGCCATAAAAATGCCGAGTCCGTCATTTGAAGAACAGATGGAAAAGCTAATAAAGGAAGCGAATCAAAAGGTTCGGAACGACTACAGTCGCGAAATGGCCATTCACGAGAAAGCCAAGATGCAACGCCTCCTTCAGCAGGCTACGGAGGACGACAATGCCCTTCACCATCAGCCCACCATGCATTCCCAAGACAAGAAAAAGGCCCGACGCAGAGGCAAAAATAAGTCAAAGAACGGAAAAAACGTTCGACGGCGGCAAAAAGGATCCAAAAGGCCATGCGATCGAGAAAAGGCCAGCCGGAATCCATCGCTGATGAAGAAGATGGATCGGGAATATTCCTTCCCTCAAGACAAGACAAGAAAGATATTCGACCTTGTCATGAAACATCAAATGATGACACTCCCGAAGTCTCGTCACCCCGATCAAGCAAACGAGGTTCATTACCCGGATTATTGTTCCTATCACCGAGTGATAGGACATCCTCTTGAAAACTGCTTCACCTTCAAAAACTGGGTCAAAGACCAATATCAACTCGGCAGATTCGCTCTATCCAATAGTTGGAGGGTGGCCCCACCACAAAGGCATGTGCCAAAAGCAACGTATATGGAGAGAGTAGAACCAGATTAACATTGGTCTTCGAAACGATCTCGTACCTGTCACGTGATAACGCTTGTTAGTTATGTGTATGCCCTAGAGTCCATTACTGTACATACGATGTATATTGTAGTGGATGCTTGGACATACATAGGGAGGACTTTCTTGCTCGACATGATAGTATGATATCTGATTGCACTTTATCTTAACATGTACACTTATTGTCTCTATGTTACATGTTGATAAAGCTCTTAGGATGAGTACTTGACTACCAGGATTATGATGCAGATCATACTAGTGGGGACAGAGTAGTCGATTAGTACATCCTTCAAATGTTCCTAGTCGTGGGTGTATCGAGACAGGGCATCGATATACCAGAATAGACTAGCGTGTAGCTTCTCAACCCATGTAGATGGGCGATGGATGATCCCATATCCATTGGTGTATGACATCAGAGATAGTATACGGGTGCTCAGTGGAGACTGGGTACACTGAACGGACTCGCCGAGAACTTCTAGATGGTATTATACCTATCCTAGTCATCGGTCTTTGGCACCAAAGATAGCAGTTCTCTGGTGACACTGGTACAGGTTAGTCTGTAGACCCGAGATCATCATAGAGTCTTATGTGATTCCCACTGTGCTTTGATTTACACCTTACCACGTTCAAGAGAACATGCAAAATGGTGATTTTTGGGTACAGTCCCGAATCACATGGAGGCAATGAGCGATAGGAGGGGTTTCTTCTCTCCCAGTATTGGGGGTTGATGTTGTGCTGTGCTCGATTGGCTATAACAGGAAGTCCCTGGCCAGGGCTGCTTCAGAGATATGCTGGTAAGTGTTATCAGTAGTTTCTCGACCCGTTATGAGCCTATCATCGGCACGACTTATCGAGTTACTGGGGTCTGACGTTTACCACCCCTAGACGAGATATGCGACATATCAGACGAAGAGACCAGACTGTACGGTAGTGTTACTGATTGGATTCGCAGGAGTATTAGCAGGCATGCTTGTTGATCTTCTGATCACTCAATACCCGAGTGGCCGTTACGTTTAGCAGACCGCTTGCGGCTTGTGGGTGTTTGATATGATAATCACCTACTGCCGGCGTATTGACAAGTCTTTAGAGTCCTACACAGAGGTTTCCTGGCTCAAGCGAAATGGAGTAAGAGCACATATGTGATATGTGCAGGACCGAGATTAATACGATATGTGATACCGTATTCTATTCTCGCGATATGTAACATCGGTCGGTTATATGTGATATATCCGGGTTATCGAATTAAGTGTTGATTCGATAAGTTGTTACATATGATATTAGTTGGTTATATGTGATATAGCCGGATTATTAAATCAAGTGTTGATTTAATAATCTAATGTATAATTATATATTTGATATATTAATTTACATTAACTAGTATTGGCTCACTTATGATTTCTTTTCTCACTTGATTTTGTGCATGAGTATATATGTGATATATATGTGTGTGTATGTGTGTGTACATGTTTTGTGTCATGCTTGATGATACATGCAACTTGGGTATGTGTGTGACTTACACCATGCTAGGGATTATTTAGGGTTTTATTTATTTGAAGTTATTCTAAAATTAGTTGGACTTTGTCATGGCTCAAAGCTTGTAGAAGCTTATGGATGCATTGACTTAGTCTTCTATTTTTTTTTTTTGCTTAAGATATTTATAAACCCAACCATTATCCTAGCCATGGTTAAATCTCTACAAAGGTTAAGTATATGATGCTTAACTCACCCAAGGGTTGCAATAATTCACTTGATTTTATCATGAGAGTTTTCTTCATCTCCTTCCTCTCAAGCTTTCTAGCTTCAATGGAGATGATAGAAAATAGTGAGAAAATTATTTCTAAAATGAGCAAAATTCCTACTTCATCATCCTCTACTACTTGCCATTTAGTATAGGGTGTTTGCTTCACTAATTCCATAATTAGTGAAGGGGTAGCTTGGGTTAGTGTCTCCTCGACGTAGATCATCTTCGGCCTCGAACACATCGATGCAAGCTTGTTCATTTCTTCATGGGAGCCTCTCAAGAGTCCGGGGGTTCATGATCGCAGCGAAGGGACTACTACATGGAGCTAATGAAGTGAAGGACCGGTCTATAAAGGTTGTATTCCTTGTTCACTTCTTATGCAAAGTTGTTTGCTTTTTGATTCATCGTTTTTTCTAGTATACGATTCTATGTTAGGGTTAGCTAGAACGGCTAAAATTTTAAATTGGCATGGACGATGCCTCCCGAAACCTTGCTGCCGTGCTAGGTAACCCTGCAACGCTGTCAGAAGAAGGAGAGCCCGAGAACATGGATGACCTCTCTTGGTGCCTCGAAAATCAGGATGAAGAAGAATTGATCTCAGAGTTTCCCCCGGCGCCAAAAGAGTTGGAAGATGGAATACATACTACTGCGGACAACCTAAGGAAAATCGACTTAGGGACGGCAAACGACCCGCGGCCAACATTCGTCAGTGAGCTGTTGTCTAAAGAACAGGTGGCTACGCTAAAAAAACGTGCTCATGCAGTATAAAGATTTCTTCGCATGGAACTATTTCGAGATGCCGGGGCTAGATCCAGAAATTGATGTGCATAAATTGGCGATATCTCCGGACGTCAAGCCGGTCAAACAAGCACCAAGAAGGATGCGGCTTGAACTCGAAATGAGTATCAACGCCGAAGTCAAGAAGCTAATCGACTTCGACTTCATCCAAGAAGTTCAATACCCCGACTGGATCGCCAACATTGTCCCAGTGATGAAGAAAAATGGGACGGTGCGCATCTGCGTAGACTTTCGGGACCTCAACAAAGCTTGTCCGAAGGATAACTTTTCCATACCGGTTACCGAGCTGATGATAGATAACACGCCCACTCATGATGTCTTCTCCTTCATGGACGGATCATCGGGGTACAATAAAATAAAGTTGCATCCCGAAGACCAGAAGCATACCTCTTTCCGGACTCCTCTGGGCATATTCTGCTACAAAGTGATGCCTTTCGGTCAGAAGAACGCTGGCGCTACCTATCAGAGGGCCATGACAAAGATTTTCGATGACCTTATACATGAAATCGTCGAATGCTATATTGACGACCTCGTGGTGAAAAGCAAATCGCACGATGAGCATTGGGAGAATCTGAAGATAGTGTTCCAACATCTTCAAAAATACAACCTGAAGATGAACCCTCTCAAATGCGCGTTTGGAGTTTTCTCGGGCAAATTCCTAGGATTCATCATACGACACCGGGGAATCGAAATAGACCCGTCAAAGATCAAGGAGATTATGGAAATGTCTCCGCCAAGAAGTCTCAAGCAACTGCGGTCTCTCCAAGGAAAGCTCGGATATATCCGACGATTCATAGCTAACCTCTCCGGCAAAAGCTTCCCCTACAGCCATTTAATGAAAAAGGGGACCCCGTTCGTTTGGGATCGTAAATGCCAGAGTGCACTCGACGAAATCAAGCAATACCTGCAGAATCTGCCGGTACTGACCGCTCCAGTCAAGGAAAAGCCGCTCATCCTGTACACAACAGCCTTTGAAGGTTCTTTAGGTGCGCTATGGGCACAGGAGAATGACCAAGGGAAAGAGAGAGTCCTCTACTATTTGAGTCGAGTTCTGCTGGGGGCAGAAAACAACTACTCCCCCATCGAAAAACACTGCCTGGCGCTAATCTTCGCAATAACGAAGCTTCGGCATTATACGTTGGTGCATGAGGTCCATCTCATATCAAAGGTGGATCCTCTCAAATATTTGATGTCAAGAGCCATGCTAACGGGAAGGCTCGCTAACTGGGTCCTACTCTTAATGGAATTCTCGATAACATACCGATCTCTCAAGGCGGTGAAAGGTCAGGCCATCGCCGACTTCCTCGCTGAGCATCCGATACCTGCTGATTCAACCCTAAACTGCGAATTGCCAGACGAGCACACGTTTGACACGATCGACGGGGAGAAAGGGAGGAGTGATACCCGGTAGGAACTCTACTTCGACGGGGCATCTTCCATGAAGAAGCGAAAGCACAGCTCCCCCATAATCAAATCCGGGGTAGGCCTCATCTCCGTGACTCCACGAGGAGGGATAATGCGCTTTGCCTTTTCCTTGATAGAGCCGAGGACAAACAATGAAGCAGAATATGAAGCTTTGATAGCAGGTCTTGAGATCGCTGTCGGCATGGGAATCGAAAACCTCCTCATATACGGAGACTCCCAGCTGATCGTTAGTCAAGTAAACGACGACTATCAAACGTGAAAACCAGAGTTGGTAAAGTACAGCGAGAGAGTGCAACAATTGCTGACTCAAATCCCTTCCTACGCCCTGGAAAGCATACCACGAGCGGAAAATAGCAAGGCGGATGTGTTAGCCAAGCTCGCTAAAGAACTAGCTGATGAAAACCTCGATGACGTAAGGATCGTTGTGCAAAGCCGTCTGGTTCTTGCACCAGCAGAAATATCTTCGGAGTCGTCTGGAGAAAAGGAAGAGACCAAGCAAACAGCCCTACAAATAGAGGACCAAGAAAAGGCTAAGGATTGGAAAGAAGTATTTATAGACTACTTCAAATCCCGTCGAACACCTGAAGACGCATCCTCAAGACATCAGCTCATGAGACGAGCTCTGTCTTTCGCCTTCATCGGTGATTCTCTATATAAGTGATCGTTCGACTCTCTATGGCTAAGATGCATGGGGCCGGAAGAAGCAAGGAGAGTCATCCAAGAAACTCATGACGGACTCTGCGGTTCTCATCAAGCCGGGCCGAAGATGAAGCTGAAGATCAAAAGGATGGGCTACTATTGGCCCACGATGATTCAGGACTGCCTCGAATATGCGAAGCAGTGTCATTCGTGCCAAATTCATGGGGACTTCATCCACCAGCATCCAAACCCGCTACACTCAATGGTGGCTACCTGGCCGTTCGAAATGTGGGGAACCGGCATAATCGGGCCCATCGAACCAGCGTCATCCAGAGGACATCGGTTCATATTGGTGACAACCGATTACTTCTCTAAGTGGGCAGAAGAAATACCGCTAAGAGAAGTGAAGATGGAGAACATCCTCCATTTCTTCAAGACACACGTCATTTATCGGTTCGGCACTCCGCGATGAATTATCTCTGATAACGGGCCGGCCTACAGAAGTCACAAAATCAGCCGCTTCGCACAGCAGAATAATATAGACTGGAGATACTCTTCGGTTTATAATCCCCGAGCTAGCGATATAGCTGAGGCTTTCAACAAGACCTTGATGAAGATCATAAAGAAGACGGTGTCCAAAAATAAGAAGGACTGGCACGAGAGACTGCATGAAGCTCTCTGGGTTTACCGCACCACGTTCAAAACGACCACAAATACAACGCCATTTGCGTTGGTATTCGGCACGGAAGCAGTATACGAGTGGCGGTTCATTATGAGATAACAGACGATGAGAATGCTCATCTTCGGCTTGAGGAGCTCGACGCCCTCGATGAAACTCATCTCATGGCACAGCAAAACTTGGATACTTACAAAGCAAAGATGACGCGCTCATACGAGAGATTGACCAGGCCGAGGACATTTCGCCAGGGCGAACTCGTGCTAGTGGTCAAGAGACCTATGATCCCCAATCGTGCCAAACGGGGGAAATTCGAGCCGAACTATGAGGGCCCGTACATCATAGACAAAGTCTACCAAGGTGGGGATTACTTGCTTATGGATATGCATGGCGAAAGACCCTTCGGGCCAATAAACAGAAGGTTCCGGAAAAAATACTACGCCTGATGAGTCACGGCCTAGATCAACGATAGATGACGACGCCTATGTCCGCTCGCTATCTCCCCAAGCCCAAACTCTATAAGTAGTATCCAGCGAAACCGTTGTCTCCAAAATAGCAACAACGGACCGAAACGTCCCTAAACTAACAATGGACCGAAACGTCCCTAAACTAACAATGGACCGCAACGTCCTCAAACTAGATAAGGACCGCAATGTCCTAAAGCTAACGACGGACCGAAACGTCTTTAAACTACTACAAACCGCAGCATCCTTGGGCTGACGCAAAAAAAAACGGTACGTCCATGAGCAAGATGGGCACGAATAAAAACCCGAAAGGCCTCCGTGAGTAAAAACAGCAGGGCTACCGGCGAGTTTATGAAAACCCGAAAGGGCGCAGACTCGTAAAAAATTCATGTACACTTGCAAGGTCCTCTCGACCTTATGAGGAGAAAATACCTGCGTGAGATCCTTACGGCTCACAAGGGAGCAACACACTTAGGGATCCCCACAATTCCTGAGGAGAAATTACACTTACGAGATCCTCATGACTCGTAAGGAGAACCCTCTTATGAAACCCTCACGGCTCATAAGATTCAAAAGCCTTAAGTTACAGGGTTCTGAACTTGTTCTTAAGCCATCACATTTCTCAGACTGCCCTAAAAACGGTTCAATATTGACCCTTGTATACAATTTACGGGCACAAATAAACGTCTCCCCACCAAGTCCCACCAACGACGAGGAATGTCCTCATTTGGTGAACAAACACTTGTAGGTCCTCTCGACTTGTAAGGAGAAAATGCTCTTATGAGATCCTTACGACTTATAAGAGACCATACACTTAAGAATCCTCACGATTTTTAAGAAGAAAATGCACTTACGAGATCCTCACGACTCGTAAGGAGAAACATCTTTATGAGACCCTTACGGCTCATGAAGTCAAAAGCCTTGGTCGACAGGATTCTAACCCTGTTTGCTGAGCCACCTTTGTTCAAATCGGTAGAGGCAAATGATGATTCGCTCCTGGAAACATTCCAGTAGTAGCAATGCTGATGCCTGAATCGGTGACAAATTCCAAGTCCTTTCACGGCAAGTGATGATTCGCTCCTGGAAATGTCCCAGTGGCAGCGATGCTAATGCCAAAATCGGTAACAAATTCCAAGTCCTTTCACGGCAAGTGATGATTCGCTCCTGACAATATTCCGGTCGCAGTGATGCTGATGCTAAGATTGGTGTCAAATCCCAAGTTTCATACTCACGGCGAAAAGTCAGCGAGCCATAAATGCATATAAAATAGCCGAAATGATAGTGCAACTTGCAACAAAATCGGCAAGTAAAATATATGCATACAGAAATAGCCGAAACGATTGGGCACCAAGAAAAATAGCCGAAATGATAGGGCGACTTGCAAAAAAATCAACAAATAAAATATATGCATAAAAAATAGCCGAAATGATTGGGCAATCTCGACTTTCACGATATAAAAACTAAAATGATAGAGCATCGTGGAAAAAAATAAAAAAAAATGAAAGAATGAAACTTTTTACCTATAGGTGAGTCTACACTAACCCTTGTATACAATCCTGGGCATAAACAAAAAAGGGATCACATTTCCCCACCAGACCTTGTCAAAGGGAGAATCAGATCTCGATGGCAATATCTGCTTCCCAGAAGATCAACACGGCGTTCCTTCTCAACTCCAGCAGGATGCAGACGCAAGGTCAACAACCGACCTGAGGGTCGCAACGAAGCGGAGCCATGGCAAAGTCCCTAGTTCCAAATCTCGACGGCCACCTCTACAGCCTAGAGACCAACAACGGCGTTCCTCCTCATACCAGCAGGATACGGACGCAACACCACCAATCGGAAATACGTCAGCAAATGACCCCGTCGCGGAAATACGTCATCCAATAACCCTGTCTCAGAAATACGTCAGCAAATGACCCCGTCGCGGAAATACGTCATCCAATGACCCCGTCTCGGAAATACGTCAGCAAATGACCCCGTCGCGGAAATACGTCATCCAATGACCCCGTCGCAGAAATACGTCAGAAAATGACCCCGTCGCGGAAATACGTCAGCAAATGACCCCGTCGCGGAAACACGTCACCAAAGGACATCCGTCTCGAAAACAAGTCAGCCAACGACCTCCCCGTCGGAGCAGTGCTTTGACTCGAAAACAAGTTAACCCACCCACCACTTATGAGTCCTTTCGACTTGTAAGGCAGAAAATTCTCTTGTGAGATCCTTACAACTCTCAAGAGAAAACGCACTTAGGGATCCTCACGATTCCTAAGGATAAAATACACCTACGAGATCCTCTCGACTCGTAGGGAGAAAAGTCCTTATGGGACCCTCACGCTCATAAAGTTGGAAAGTCTTAGGCAGCAGACCTGAACCTGTTTTCTAAGCCGTCGCTGTCCTGCAAGGAGATCAAGAAAGACTATTTACGGAACGCATTTGCTAAAAGGGACACGCCAATATGAGATAAACTATATGTCTTTTATTCATAAATTCAAAATGAATACAAGATACATGGCATAGAAAGAATCAAAATGGATACAAAATATTCTCTCATTCAGAAGTGAATACAAGAAAAGAAGAATATACAAAAAATCTTTAAACCGACGGACGATGTAATAAATTCGTCAGTTCATCCTTCTTCGCTGGGCCTCGGCTTCAAGTTTTGTTATTGCTACGAGACGGGTCTCCACCTGAGACTGTTGAGCCTGATACGAGGCGAGCCGACTCTCAAGCTCCTTTTCAGCAACCATGTGAGCTTCAACCATCTCGCGGGTAAAGATAACGGCTTTATCAATAGCTACCACCTCCCTGATAGCTTCTTAAAGCACCCGCCAAAGTTCGTACGCATGGGTGGTCTTAGCAGTGAGTCCAGCTTGAAGTTCCCCCAAAGCATTCGAAGCTAACTCCCTCTCCGAAAACTTCCGATTAAGCCTTTTCTCGCACGACCGTAGATTGGCCGCGCACCGCTCAATCCATCCCCGCAAGCTTACCTTAGCAGTTAAGAGCTTGGAAGGAAGGCGTATACACTCGAGATTATGTAGGCAAGCCTCCACTCTGCGACAATACTCAACCCAAGCATGCACCAATGTCTCATCATGATAAGTAGCAAAAAAGGGCAAAGAAGTATTGGCTTCGGCAGCAAATTCTTCGGCAGTAACAGAACTTCCAGCACGAAGATCTTCAATAAGGGCCGACAGTTTCCCCCAATCAGAGCAAAACTCTGTTTGAAATTTAAATTTCAAAAATTGAAGCAACGCTTCAGATTCAGGCTAGGCGCGCTGCGCGCCACGTGTCAAACACGAGTGCGCTAGCGCAGGCTGCGCTGCGCCCTAGGCAGTGCACCATGTGTGCACTAGAGCTAGGCGCGCTACGCGCCACGTGTCAAACACTGATGCGCTAGCGTAGGCTACGCTGCGCTCTGAGCAGCGCACCACGTATCAAATACGGGTGCACTAGCGCAAGGTGCGCTGCGCTCTAAGCAACGCACCACGTGCAAAGCACGGGTGCGCCAGCGCTGGAATTAAAAAATTCCCCATCGTTAGATCAAAAGATCTAGTAATAATGATAAATCATTAATTAATCAGAATTAAATTCTGTTATGGAAAGATTTTCCAATCTTGTTAAAAACAAGAAGATTGCCTTCTGTAAAACAGAAGCCTTAGGATCAAAGATCCAACGGTGGGAAACATCCCCAAATCAATCAGAGAAAGATCTTTTTAACTGATTCAACAAATCAACTTGCCCTATATAAAGGCCCGAAGACTTCAAGTCTGAGATAGAGAAAAACCCCTATAAACTTTGAGAAACTCAAGAGAAAGAGAGCAAGCTCTTGCAAGAAGATATTTCTTCAAGGTAAAGATGATGAATGATGAACACAAAGATGAAATCATCTCTTAAAAAGAAAAATTATCTTCTTAAAAAAAATCATAGATCTACAAAGACCAAGGTCTTTTATAAAAAGATCAAAAGATCTCATCATAAAAACAAAGAAGTATTTACTTCGTTCACAGATCATAGATCTATAAGACAAATTGTCTTTCTGAGATCATGAATATCTCATCATAAAGGGGGAGAAAATTATTAAATTTTCTTATAGATCATGGATCTATAAAGGCAAAGCCCTTTCAAAAATAAGAACTGTTGTTCTTGAATCTTAAGACAAAGTCTCTTTTAAAAGAACATAAATTTGTTCACGGATCATAAAATTGATCAAAGTCTCTTTTGAAATGCGCCTTGCGCTCTTGAATTGCGCTTATGCGCTCCCTGGATCGGCGCTCAGCACCAAATGCGCCACGTGTCAACCACGTATGCGCCAACTAAACAACTTGCGCTCTGCGCTTCTGAAATAGCGTACCGCGCTCATGGGCTGGCGCTCAGCGCCAAGCGCACCACGTGTCACTCACATGTGCGCCACGAAATTGAAAGCGCAATGCGCTCATGGACTAGCGCTTAGCGCTCATAAACTGGCGCAATGCGCCATTCATCTGGCGCTTAGCGCCAAGCGCGACGTGTGTCCTTCACATGTGCGCTATTTGACAGAAGCACACTGCGCTCTTTGACTGGCGCAAATCGCCTAGCGCACCACGTGTTGCGCTGATAGAACATAAATTGTTCTTTAATAAAGCCCAGAGCTTTGATCAATGCTCACCATTATTAAAAGGGCCAAGCCCAAATAAAGGATCAATAGCCAGAATAAAAATGTTAAACATTTATTGGACTTAGCCCAAGATTGGCCATAAGTCCTCAACTTATATTTAATTGAGCACATCTGCTCATGAATATTTCAACAGATCTTAGTCCCAAATTGGACTACAGATCTTTCAACCAACTTACACCGGTTCGAGGGTACATCTCTTTACTCCTCTGATATATGTCTTTGTAATCCTTCAACGTCTTCAGAGAGGTGACGGGTCCCGACAACCACACATTTCACGGACTGTGGGGTCCTTAAACTCATGGATTATGATGTCCTTAAACTTTATAGACTATGACGTCTTTAAACTACGGACTGTGGGGTCCTTAAACTCATGGACTATGATGTCCTTAACCTTGACTGTGAGGTCTTTAAACTCACGGACTATGATGTCCTTAACCTGGACCGTAATGTCCTTAAACTAACAATGGACCAAGATGTCCTCAAACTAACAATGGACCGTAATGTCCTTAAACTAATCGACCGCAATGTCCCTAAACTAAACAATAGAGACCAATTGCTCTCTTGTTGGATCTAAATGATCCCGTTAAGTTGATCTTAGTCTAAAAATTAGACTAATGTATCCTTAACATACGTTTAAGTTGATCTTAGTCCCAAATGAGGCTAATGTATCCTTAAAACCAACCCCCAAACCCAAATCTAAGAAGATACGGATTTGGACTAATCCACGCCCTACGGGCGACAACATAAATTAGTCTCCGTATACAATCTACGGGCAACCAAAAACAAAACAAATACCCACGACACGAAATGACCATCTGGAGAAGGAGAAAGTTGTTACCACGATACGGTAGCGTAATTAACTGCAGGGGCTTGCACCTGCAGGGAAGAGCGTCCTCACAATCAAAAAACCCTCAAACGAGGGGGAATCTGACGAAGTCTGCTACATCAGCCGCATCCGTTTAAACCTTCGATACATGGTGCCATAAATCAACTTGGTATCTTCGAAGAGGTGGATGGATAGCGCCAATTAGCATCTGCCCCAAAATTCAGGCGAGACGTTTGCCGTGTCTTCGCGCGTCTTTCGGCGGGGAACAGATTCCGGCACGCCCTGTGGGACCTTTTCCTCTTTCCACTCCACACTTCGTGTGTCGTGTTCGCGAACGAATCGCGGTTTGATATGATTGCCCTTGAGTTCTAGGTACTAAGATTTGGTGTTTTGCTCCGTGCAGAAAACAGAAAATCAATGGCTTCAACCTGCACTAACTGCAACTGCAACTCTCGTCCCGTACCGTCCGGAGGAGTGACTTATGGGCCCCAAGCGGCCTCCATCTTCGTTATGCCGGTGGAATAGGTCACTCAAGCCACCACTGGATTGTTCTTCTGGACTATGCTCCCGCCAACGAGTTTCATCGCTCCTGTACCAACACGAGAAGCTCAGAAGAAGTCGGTCTTTGATCGGCTTACAACTACTGTGGCCCCTCTCAACGGGTCGCCCAGCTCCAACGCCTTAGTCTTTGACAGACTAGGTCAAAGCTCAGTTAGGCCCATGAAGAAGCCCGCGATACCAGAAAGGGTTGTTCCAAAAAGGACCCGAAGTCGTCAAGGCGGCTTCTCCTGCCAAAGGGTCGGTCTTCACAAGACTGACTGTTCTGGCTCCCACTCCAGGCAAAGTCCTCAAAGCTACTTTCCCCGCCCAGAGGTCTGTCTTTGACAGATTAGATATTGCTTCTCAACGGACGTCGGTTTTCAATAGGCTGGCACCAACAGCAACCCTCAGCCAGAACAGGGGGCATGAGAAAGTCACCCCTAAAGCTGAAACAATCCTAACGGCTCGACACGCTCTATGTCGCCACTGGCGCCGAGTAAGGAAGGCTGGGGGCAACACCCCCTCTGGGCTAACTCCACCAGCCCCAACGGTGGAAGTCAATGCTGTTGTTCCAACTGGGAACAACTTCGAGCCGCTTAACGGGGTGCGCAGGAATTCACCCACCGCTGTACTGAAAAGATCTCCTCCACCCATGGAGAATGTTACAGAAACGAAGCCGGAGCATTCCCCTCAGTGGCTGTCCTCCAAAACTTACAAAGTCTGGCGACAGGTTCAGGACTCAGTAATTGATCAAGATTACCCTCGCCGACAGAAAAAGGTGAAGGTTCAGTGAGAAGAGAACCATCCTGTCAAGCCACAAAAGGCAACAGCTACCTGGGTGCCCGCTGCAACGGCCCCCTCGACTTCAACTGCTCAAAAGAGAAGGAGGCCAGAGAAAGCCCCTGTGAACGTGGCAAACCGTAAAAGCGCTGAATCTAAACGCCCCAAGTCTGGAGGCATGATGGTACATACCGTTTATATGGCTTCCGGAAAAGAGGAAAGTCGTGCTTCTACGGGTCATCGACCGCTTACCCGGTCAATAACAAGGGCTCAGGACAACAACAGCAGAAGCTTCAGGAGATGCTGACTGCAATGGCCGCACTCAATGGGCCAAAAGAAAATCCAGAGACCTCAGAGCAGCGTCGGGAACAAGAGACTGATACGGAATTCCTCCGAAGAATGCTCGAGAGGAAAGAAAAAGAGGCTGCGGAACAGGCAGCCAATATAAAACGAATGGCTCTCTTGTTCCAAGATATGGCTGGGATGATGTTACAGCCGGAACCTCCGGCTGAAGACCTTACGATCATCATTGAAGATGACAGAGGGGGGACATCGAACCCTCCTCCGGCTCTTTCATCCGCCAAAGAGGAAACCATTTCCAAGGCCACTCTGGATGACTACATTGCTCAGTAAATACGAGCTCACCGGGCGAATGAGGTGGCCGGCCAAGTTGTTAAAACTGGGAGACCATATCCAGGCTGGTATGACCAAATAAAGTACCCGTCGGGATACACGATCCCCAAATTCCATGTGTATAAGGGTACGGGTAATCCACATCAGCATGTCGCTCAGTTCAGGGCTCTTTGCGGCAATACTGGAGGTGATGATAAACTTCTACTTCGCTAGTTCGTCGGTAGCTTAGCAGAGACAGCTTTTGAATGGTACTCGGAGCTTCCCGACGACTCCGTCAAAACGTTTACAGAAATGGAGTTGCCATTCACTCAGCGGTTCGCAAGCGCCAGCGAACGCACCCCGATCATGGCATTGATCAACGCCAGAGTAAAGCCGAGAGAGACATGGGTGCAGTATGCAATCCGGTGGCGGAACCTATGGTCGAGATGCGAACAACGCATAGAAGAAGCTCCTGCCGTGGGCATGTTCATGTGGACCCTTGACCCTCAGTCGACTATCTCCCAATTCATGATATTCTTCAAGCCGACCACCTTCCAGGCCTTGATCGACAAGCTGGCCCAAATGGACCAGATGGGCCAGAGGCCTTTCCCTTCAAAAGTGGGTTTTTAGAATGAAAAAGGCAACGGGAAAGCGACCTTTGTCGACAACACTCAGCGACAGCCGAGTAACCCGAGACCGTCTGTTCGTCAAAGCAACAAGCCGTGATCCCTCGATGAGAAGTTGAAACGTCCTTACTCATTTCCTAGGGATAAAACAAAGAGACTGTTCGAACTGGCAGTGCGCAACGGGCTCATCACTCTGCCAGATCCAAAACATCCGTCGCAACCGGGTGACATTAACCATCCTAACTATTGTCCCTACCACAGTGTAATAGGTCACCCGCTCGAAGATTGTTATGTCTTCAAAGGCTGGATTGAAGATGAATACCAACAGGGAAAATTCGCGTTGTCTGACAACTGGAAGGTGAACCCGCCACAACCACATGCTTAGAAAAAGATGGACACGCTGGGGGCATCATGCTCTTTTATAGGGGAAGCTCCATGAGAAATTGTCCTTTCGGCAAAAACTAAAAGAATGTTGAAAGATCTTCAAACATGTCCAACCTATGAACAACGGACCGAAACGTCCTTAAACTAATAACGGACCGAAACGTCCTTAAAACTAACAATGGACCACTATGTCCTAAAACTAGCTGCTGACCGAGACGTCGATAAACTACTGTAGACTGCAGCATCCCAAGGCTGACACAAAAAAAAGAGAAAAGAATAAAAAAAAAGAAGAATAAAAAAACTGGTATGTCCATAAGCAAAATGGGCACGGATGAAAACCCGAGAGGGCTCCGTGAGTAAAAACAGCAGGGCTACCGGCGAGTTTTGTGAAAACCCGAAAGGGCGCAATCTCATTAAAAGACACTTGCAAGATCATCTCGACCTTGTGAGGAGAAACCACCTGCGTGAGATCCTTACGACTCACAAGGGAGCAACACACTTAGGGATCCCCACGACTCCTAAGGAAAAATTACACTTACGAGATCCTCACGACTCGTAGGGAGAAACACCTTTATGAGACCCTTACGGCTCATGAAGTCAAAAACCTTAGTCGACGGGATCCTAACCCTGTTTGCTAAGCCACCTTTGTTCGGCATCAACAGAGGCAAATGATGATTCGCTCCTGGCAATATCCCGGTTGTAGCGATGCTGATGCCTAAATCAGTATCAAATTCCAAATCCTTTCATGGCATATGATGATTCGCTCCTGGCAATGTCCCAGTGGTAGCGATGCTGATGCCTAATCGGTACCAAATTCCAAGTCCTTTCACGGCAAGTGGTGATTCGCTCCTGGCAATCCAATCGCAGCGATGCTGATGCTGGGATTGGCACCAGATTCCAAGTTCCACACTCGGGATAAAAAATCAGCGAGCCAAAAATGCATATGAAATAGCCGAAATGATGGGGCAACTTGCAACGAAATCAGCAAGTAAAAATGTATGCATACAAAATAGCCGAAATGGTTGGGCAACTCGCAATAAAAAAAAGTGAGTAAAAAGAAAAAATAGCCGAAATGATTGGGCACCGCGAAAAATAGCCGAAATGATTGGGCAATCGCGACTTTCGCGATATAAAAAACTGAAATGATAGAGCATCGCGGAAAGAAATAAAAAAAATGAAAGAATGAAACTTTTTTGCTCTGCATGTGAGGTCACATTGACCCCTGTATACAATTCATAGGAACAAACAAGAAGGGAACCATATCATCCCACCAGGCTTCGTCGAAGCGAAGCCAAATCTCGACGGTTCATAGACAACCTAGAGACAATCTCGACATTCGTCGCAATATTGCAGACACAATGTCAACAAACGAAGTGAAGGAAGATCCCTAGCTTTAGGGTCTCGACGTCAACATCGACAACTTAAAGATCAACACCGGCGTTCTTCCTCCCTCCAATCAGATGCAGACGCAACATCATCAATCAGAACCATGGCAAAGTCGGTTCACAGACAGCCTAGAGATCACCAATGGCGTTTCTCCTCATTCCAACCAGATGCAGACGTGACGTCAACAACCGACCTCAGGGTCGCAACGAAGTGGAGCCATGGCAAAGTCCCTAGTTCCAAATCTCAATGGCCACATCTACGGGCCGAAGACCAACAACGGTGTGCCTCCTCATTCCAGCAGGACACAGATGCTACACCATCAATCGGAGCAACGGCAAAGTCCCCAGTTCCAAGACTCTACGGTTCACAGACAACCTGGAGCCATCCAATGACCCCGTCTCGGAATCAAGTCAACTCAAAAACCTCGATTCAGGGAAATCAGCGTCCTTGACGAGAGCACCTCGATTCGCGTCGACCCGCAAAGAAATCAGTGTCTTTGCAGGAATATCTCGATTCATTTCAACCCCAGGGAAATCAGAGTCCTTGGCAACCTCCTCGATTCAGGGAAATCAGCGTCCTTGACGAGAGAATCTCGATTCGCGTCGACCCGTAGAGAAATCAGCGTCTTTGCAAGAATACCTCGATTCTTCTCAACCCCAGGGAAATCAGCGTCCTTGACGAGAGAATCTCGATTCGCGTCGACCCGTAGAGAAATCAGCGTCTTTGCAGGAATACCTCGATTCTTCTCAACCCCAGGGAAATTAGCGTCCTTGACAAGAGAATCTCAATTCGCGTCGACCCGTAGAGAAATCAGCGTCTTTGCAGGAATATCTCGATTCGTTTCAACTCCAGGAAAATCAGTGTCCTTGGAAAAACCTCTCGATTCTGGGAAATCAGCATCCTTGGCGAGAACCTTTCGATTCGCGTCGACCCGCAAGGAAATCAGTGTCTTTGCAGGAATCTCTCGATTCGTCTCAACTCCGGGGAAATCAGCGTCCTTGGTAAAACCTCGATTCAGGGAAATCGGCGTCCTTGGCGAGAACCTCTCAATTCGTGTTGACCCGCAGAGAAATCAGTGTCTCTGCAGGAATATACGACGTCAGCAAAACGGAGCCATGGCAAAGTCCCTAGTTCCAGGTCCCGACGGTTCACTAACAACCTAAAGACAAACTGCGGCATTCGTCTCGATACAGCAGACGCAATGCCACCAAACGAAGCGAAGGCAATATTCCTAGCTTCAGGGTCTTGATAGCAACTCATATAAAACCTGAAAGACTATCGGAGATTATCCCACACCAGCGCGGAGTGGTTATGACTCATCGGGGCTCCCAAACTGAGCCTAACGTCAAGTAAAAAGCGACATGGAATATCCCTAACGCTTGCTCTTTCGACGGTAATATCACCTGAAAGATTGCTTGAAGACGTCTTGTCCAGCCCCCGAAGGGATCAGAGACACAACAGTTGCGGGGCTACTCGAGCAACAAGATTATGCGTCGAGGAATACACCAGCCAACACGATGGTGCGACGGGTAAAAAACCCTAGTACCACAGGCCCTAACGAACTTCTATTAGCAGGAGTTAACTGTGACATTAGGAAATCCTTGCGAGAACTTCTCGATTCGTCACGACTCATGGGGAAAATAATGTTCCTGCGAGAACTTCTCGACTCGTCTCGACTCGTAGGGAAAAGCCTTAGGCAATGGGGATCAGGACCTGTTTCCTAAGCACTGGGCCCTGCAGGTCAATCCAAAATGGACTCTTGCATACTATTCACGGGCCACACTCTCCAAAGTCGAATCTCGACAAGGAGGGAAATAACCACTTATGGGTCCTCTCGACTTGTAAGAGGGAAAATTCTTATGTGAGATCCTTACGACTCTCAAGAGAAAACGCGCTTAGGAATCCTCAAAATTCCTAAGGAGAAAATACACCTATGAGATCATCTCGACTCGTAGGGAGAAAAGTCTTTATGAGACCCTCACGGCACATGAAGTTGAAAAGTCTTAGGCAGCAGATCTGAACCTGCTTTCTAAGCCATCACTGCCTCTCGAAGAATTCAAAACAGAATGCTCTCTATCATCTACAGGCTAGGCTTACTAAAGTGACATGACGGCAACAAAGAAAAGAGAAGAAAGCGACAGTAGGGAGAACATTTTATTCACACTCAAAAATGCCTACATTGAGAAAAACAGCAAATAAAAACATAATTGGAATGTTTACAAAGGCACGTCATCAAGTCCAGGGCATGGATTGAGAAACTCAAAATTAAGGCCATCTAAAATGTTCCAGGCCTTTCGAACCATCCTAGTATGCTTTCTTTAGCGATCACAAGCGTCGGGATTCCCACTGATGTCCTCCACCTTCCGATAGGCAGCAAGTATTGCCGCCTGTTGAAAAGCCTGATGCAGTAGATCGACAAGATTGTCCCGCCTTTTTTTTTGAGATTAGGCCCATCAGATACACCGAGTGAACCTTGTCTTCGGCATCATCCAATGCCTTAAGCGGCATGCCGGCACAGAATAGAGGAAGTGCTCCCCAGATCGCTCCCATAATAAGCTTCAGGAGAGAGGAACGTCGAGGAAGCACTCGACCACTGTATGCACCAAAGCGACCCATTATTTCGGCACACTGAGCGTTTGTGAATTCTCGGTTTTGAGAACGGCCAAGTGATCGGATGTCTCCATAAGAGATAATCTCATCAAGATCATACAAATGAGCAGCCATAACGTCTGAAAAAGAAAATCAGTGAGAGTTACTGATTAGAAAAGCTTATTAAAACAGACACAGAATTTAAACGACTCTTGATATCCACATGGAGAAAACAAATTCTAATTATGACACCTAATAAATTCGAATTTGTGAGAAATCCTAAAAAAGGAATCTCATTTAATAAGCGACCTTTCGGGTCAAGGAGTTAAACTCCTCGAGAGCAATGCTCTGCAAACAGGAGTCACTCCTGTCAAAGTTAATAATGAGGGGAATTTAAAAATACCCCAAGAATTCTAAAGAGCCATGCTCTGTAAAGATGATGGAATAACCCATCAAAATACTTAAAGGATCTCTTAGGATCTAAGATCCAACAAGGGCAAAGCCCTGTTAAGAAATCCTAAAAAGGTTTTCTTGAAGATCTACGATCTAAGTAGAGCAAAAAGCTATGATGATGAGTGAAACTCTAGATTATTAACTAATCCCTTCAAAAATTAATCTTTACCTAGAAAAATCTGACAGAGTTTTAACTCTTAACTTTCTTTAAAAAAAATAGCAATGCTCTGAAGAAGAAATAATTCTCAGAAAGAAGATGAACAGAATCATCTAAAGGACCAAAGGTCATATTTATAGGCATTGAAAGGCCTCTTCAACTTCTGAGTTGATCCAAGGGCGCAGATGCTGCCACCGCTGCACTCACGTGTGGGCCACGTGAGCGCAACGGTGGGGGGCATTTGTTTCCCCAATCAGAGCAAAGCTCTGTTTGAAATTTGAATTTCAAAAATTGAAGCAACGCTTCAGATCCAGCGCTAGACGCGTTGCGCGCCATGTGTCAAACACGGGTGCGCTAGCGTAGGCTGCGCTGCGCTCTGAGCAGCGCACCACGTGTCAAATACGGGTGCGCTAGCGCAGGCTGCGCTGCGCTCTGAGCAGCGCACCACGTGCAAAGCACGGGTGCGCCAGCGCTGGAATTAAAAAATTCCCTATCGTTAGATCAAAAGATCTAGTAATAATGATAAATCATTAATTAATCAGAATTAAATTCTGTTATGGAAAGATTTTCCAATCTTGTTAAAAACAAAAAGATTGCCTTCTGTAAAACAGAAGCCCTAGGATCAAAGATCCAACGGTGGGAAACATCCCCAAATCAATCAGAGAAAGATCACTTTAACTGATTTAACAAATCAACTTGCCCTATATAAAGGCCCCAAGACTTCAAGTCTGAGATAGAGAAAACCCCCCTATAAACTTTGAGAAACTCAAAAGAAAGAGAGCAAGCTCTTGCAAGAAGATATTTTTTCAAGGTAAAGATGATGAATGATGAACACAGAGATGAAATGATCTCTTAAAAATAAGAATTATCTTCTTAAAAAAGATCATAGATCTACAAAGACCAAGGTCTTTTATAAAAAGATCAAAAGATCTCATCATAAAAACAAAGAAGTATTTACTTCGTTCACAGATCATAGATCTATAAGACAAATTGTCTTTCTGAGATCATGAACATCTCATCATAAAGAGGGAGAAAATTATTAAATTTTCTTAAAGATCATGGATCTATAAAGGCAAAGCCCTTTCAAAAATAAGAACTATTGTTCTTGAATCTTGAGACAAAGTATCTTTTAAAAGAACATAAATTTGTTCACAGATCATAAAATTGATCAAATGCGCTTTGCGCTCATGAAATGCGCCTTGCGCTCTTGAATTGCGCTTCTGCGCTCCCTGGATCGGCGCTCAGCGCCAAATGCGCCACGTGTCAACCACGCATGCACCAACTAAACAACTTGCGCTCTGCGCTTCTGAAATAGCGCACTGCGCTCATGGGCTAGCGCTCAGCGCCAAGTGCACCACGTGTCACTCACGTGTGCGCCACGAAATTGAAAGCGCAATGCGCTCATGGACTAGCGCTTAGCGCTCATAAACTTGCGCAATGCGCCCATCATCTGGCGCTTAGTGCCAAGCGCGACGCGTATCCTTCACATGTGCGCTATTTGGCAGAAGCGCACTGCGCTCTTTGACTGGCGCAAAGCGCCTAGCGCACCACGTGTTGCGCTGACAGATCATAAATTGTTCTTTAATAAAGCCCAGAGCTTTGATCAATGCTCACCATTATTAAAAGGGGCCAAGCCCAAATAAAGGCTCAATAGCCAGAATAAAAATGTTAAACATTTATTGGACTTAGCCAAAGATTGGCCATAAGTCCTCAACTTATATTTAATTGAGCACATCTGCTCATGAATATTTCAACAGATCTTAGTCCCAAATTGGACTACAGATCTTTCAACCAACTTACACCGGTTCGAGAGTACATCTCTTTACTCCTCTGATATCTGTCGTTGTAATTCTTCAACGTCTTCAGAGAGGTGACGGGTCCCGACAACCACACATTTCACGGACTGTGGGGTCCTTAAACTCATGGATTATGATGTCCTTAAACTTTATAGACTATGACGTCTTTAAACTACGGACTGTGGGGTCCTTATGCTCATGGACTATGATGTCCTTAACCTTGACTGTGAGGTCTTTAAACTCACGGACTATGATGTCCTTAACCTAGACCGTAATGTCCTTAAACTAACAATGGATCGAAATGTTCTCAAACTAACAATGGACTGTAATGTCCTTAAACTAATCGACCGCAATGTCCCTAAACTAAACAATAGAGCACAATTGCTCTCTTGTTGGATCTAAATGATCCCGTTAAGTTGATCTTAGTCTAAAAATTAGACTAACGTATCCTTAACATACGTTTAAGTTGATCTTAGTCCCAAATGAGGCTAACGTATCCTTAAAACCAACCCCCAAACCTAAATCGAAGAAGATACGGATTTGGACTAATCCACGCCCTACGGGCGACAACATAAATTAGTCTCCGTATACAATCCACGGGCAACCAAAAACAAAACAAATATCCACGACACGAAGTGACCATCTGGAAAAGGAGAAAGTTGTTACCGCGATGTGGTAGCGTAATTAACTGCAGGTGCTTGCGCCTGCAGGGAAGAGCGTCCCCACAATCAAAAACCCCTCAAACGAGGAGGAATCTGACGAAGTCTGCTACATCGGCCGCATCCGTTTAAACCTTCGATACATGGTGCCATAAATAAACTTGGCATCTTCGGAGAGGTGGACGGATAGCGCCAATTAGCATCTGCCCCGAAATTCAGGTGAGACGTTTGCCGCCTCTTCGCGCGTCTTTCGGCGGGGAACACCGACAAGGAGTGAATGCTATGTCTTGCCATCCTTTCAGACGCACGTCGGGCATACGGTCCCGGTGGCATGAAGATCCGAGATTCCAACGGAGTTAGGGTTGGCAGAGCTGTCAAGATTTGTGAACAGTCAGTGAGAGTCACAAACATGGGACAGGCAAATCAACGCCAAAGGTAGAACCTTACTTACCTGCAGTCATGCAAGGAGGGTTTGAAAGATCCCCGGGCCCATCGAGGATCTCGACCTCGTCATCGGCTTCCAGAACTGTGGAGCGCATATCAGCGTCATTATAAAGAATAATAATAAAAGGAAAGGGGTTAGAGAACACCAACCTTGCACGGAAGAAAGGACTATGCTTTGTAGGGAAATCGCCTGTAGGGCACCTATGTCAAGTAAGCGCTGGAAGGACTTCCTGGAAGATAGGTCCACAATGGAAGCCGCCAATTCCCGTAGTTCTGAAAGGAAGGAAAAGTTCAGATAATGGAAAGACTATTAAAACAGAGTATAAGAAGACTACCCTCGATACTCTTCCCGCCTTGAACCGGATGGATAGCAGCTTCGGCAACCTCCTCCATTCCCTCAAAAGCATCACCGGAGACATTTGCTGATATAACAGCTTCTAATTGAGGGGCGGCAGCCGCCGCTTCAGGCTCCAATGAAGGGACGGAGGTCTCAACTACCCGTTCCCTAATCTCCAGGCCGTCACCGGAAAGATCCATTAAATCTACGGCCGATAAGGGTACCTCTTCTGGGAGAACAGACATCGGGGGAACAGAGGCCACCAATGGAAACTCCGCAGCAAGAATAGCATCTGTAACGACCTCCTCCGCACCTACTAGTGCCTCATCGGGGACATTTACAAAGTCCACAGTAAAGATATGACTTGAGCTCAAATTCTCTGCCATTGCTGAAGTCCCTGCAAAGTTTTCGCAAAGATAAAGAGATATAAAAAGCGATACAAATTATTAAAAAAAATAATACGTAAAGAACACATACCGATGCACCGGGATGCTTCTAGTATGGCTTTTTCAAGCCGACGTTCCTTCCTGAGAAAGTGTGCTCGCCGGGGTTCAAATGTAGATTCGTTGCCACCGGTCTTCAATGACAGCTCATCTTCGGAAGCAGCTGAGAAAGGCTACTTGAGGGCTATCTCATCCTCCGGTCGCAGGGGACCCATATGTACCCGCCGTAGTGATGGAGGATCTTCGTAGAATATGAAGGGAGGATAAGGTTTCTTCGGGGCACCCACATTCTCAGTTTCGTCCTGTGAGCGCCTTATAGCCTCAGCCAATTGTGCGGCTTCCTCAGCAAACGAACCCGAAAAGAGAAGACCATCATCCGGCTCTTTCATGGATATGGGTTCGTCTAGGGCAACAACTTCATATTCGAGCAAGAGGTCGAGCAGACCGATAACCGTCTTCTTCCTCCTTTTCGAGCCGGAGCTGACACTAGAGAAGGAGGATCGCTTCTTCCCCTTTGGTGCTTTGATACGGCGCTGCCCAACCTTACCGCCAATATCCTCTTTTGGCGGTACTACCAATGATGACACTGCCATTGATGACGCCGCAACTGATGAAACTACTACTAGCGCCTTATCGGAAGCCTTTGCCTGGGCTCTAGTGCACATCGGCATACCAACTGTGGGAGGAGTCGATGCCGCATCCGCCGCCTCAGGGATAAGTAAGGCACCGTTACCCCTCAATGGAGGGCGAACCACTGTCCGCGGTCGCGGCAGAACTCCCATGTCCTGGGTCGGGACAGGAGCTCTATATCCGAAGAGTATCCGCCTCTCCTCGGCAATGATGGGACCAGCTCGGTGGAGGTACCAACCAGTAAAATCCCCCACACACCTTGGAATATAATCGGCCTCGGGGATCACGAAACGAGAACCGGTGTTCAGCCACATGAAGTGATGGGTGATGTCACGAACAACTCCCAAAAACGAGCTGGGCTCCACCAAAAATGCCTCGAAGGGAACACCCTGGTTATAACCCAATTGTCGAGCAAAGCGGTGCGGATTATACCGCATGAAAAGCGCCGTACCATTTTGACGGAACACCAAATAACCTGGCCTAATCGAATACAAATGCATAATTTCCTTAGGCTTTAAGGATGGTGCGCCCCCTTTCGATAAATCGAATAGCTATTGAATACGTCCCGAAGGAGCAGAGAGGACTCGGTCATTGAATACCATCCCACCTTCGTTAGCATACGAGTTAAGCAACACACGAAGGGCCCCTAGCTGAGTCGGATCAGGAGAAGAAGCATCCACCAACCTCATGAGCCGCGGGAAGGTGTAAGCATCGTAGAAATCCGACCTCTGATGCGCTGCGAACGCCCCCATTACATGCATCTCGATCCACGACGTAAAGTAGTGGAGGGAGAAACTCACAACATCTACACCTGGGGTCGAAGTATTGGACGCAATGCTCAGCCCATGGTATAAGTGTGATAGCCGCGCGATACCCACGGCCAGTTGTGTCCTTTCAGCCATGCGGTGAGCAGGATAGACGGCCAAAGCTCTCATGAAGCGACGATGCGTTGTAATGTCAAACCAGCTAAGCCAAAGGCTGATAAAACCGACAAAGAAGATCTCTTCATCCATGACGAGAGCCTCAATCGAATCAAAGGACACGGCCGACAAGATCGGGATGTAAAACTGCGGTAAATCTTCTTCTTTGGCCGGCAGCTTATTCAGCCCAAACCCGAAGGGGTCGTTAATATTCGCAAATTTCGGAGCTTCCTTTGATAAGACGTCTTCACGGAGGAAGCAGGCGATGAAGCTTTTAAAGGTGATGCCCTGTCCCTCTAACTCCGCGAACAGCTTCTCGAAAATACCCAGAGTCTTGATTAGACTGGGGTACTTATGACGGACAGCGTTTTCGGTCGTCAAGCCGTCAAGCGTAGCGGGCACGGTCGTGAATACATACTCATTGGGAGGCAGCAACTCTTCATAGTGCCCTCCCCTGATCGGAAATCCGGAAATCTCACGGAACTCTTCCAGAGAAATCGAGACCTCACGATCCCCTAGCAAGAAAGTGTTTGTGGGAAGATTCCATTGATTCAGAAAAGTTTTAACCCACCAAACATGAGGGGACTGATAATGAAATAGGGATGCGTACACCGCCTGATAAAGCCCGACCTTCTGCAATCGTGCACGATGAGACAGAACATATCGAGCCAAGGGAAGATAGCCCGTTGGGTGGCGAGGGGTAAGCCCTATTTTATAGATTTGTCCCCAGGGTTGGGCTTCAACTTGGCAAATGCGACGCTCTAAGATGTCTATAGCCGGCAAAGGCTGGCTCGGTATCCCAGCTGTCGACGGCTCAAGACGGCCTATAGGAGTCCAATCAGCCACCTCCACCGCAAAAGCAGTCTGCGGACGCTCCATCGACAAAATTGGACGAAGAGGCTCTGTTGGCACTTCACAAAGAAAGCTGCGGCGGCCCCAGATGTTATGGCCATACCAAGTTCCCCACAATAGCAAACTGGTACAGTCCCTGTCATAGGCCCTGATCATCGCCATTGCTTCTTCGTCTGACGGCAATTATGGAAAAGCAGCGTCTGAGCGAGTAAATGGGAAGTAGGGAAGAGAAGTCATTGTTCCTGAGACAAAGGAAAGAAAAACCATTAGTGAAGCCCATATATATATATATATATATATATATATATAAAGAAAACGACAAGATGTCTGTTTTGCAGGACCACTGCCTACAAGACACATGGACCCCACAAAATCAATATTGCGGCTCACCAATGATGAGACAGGGGAATCATTATGAGAATCAAGAAGATCCTCATTAAACAGACGTTAGAATTCAAACAAATTCTTGGGAAAACAAGTTCTGTTAAGCACGCAACAAATTCAAATTTTTGCGAATAAGGGTAAAACCCTATGAAAAGATTTTCAAGAACACCAGGGAATAAAATTCCCGAAGGGTCCTCTTGATCTTTCAGAGCTAAGCTCCTCTCCAGAGGAATTAAATTCCTTTTATGTGAGGGAATTAAATTCCAGAAACTCATAAGAAACATATGAGAAACAAAATCCCATGAACCCTCAAAAAAAATCAGAGGCGAATGCCCGAAATATGGAGGTTCACTGCTAAAAGATCACATCTTTGGATCCCTAAGCGGATGGGTTTCAGAAGAGAGCAAAGCTCTCATAATGGATTTAAAATCCATAAATTTTGTTCAAAAAGAAAAAGTTCTTTCTGATGTGCAAGATCTTTACCTAAAAAGGGTTTCTTTTGACAAAGTTTAACTCTAGAATTATAATGGCAGCGAACTAAGCTGTGAGGAGGAGAATTAAATCCTCAAAGAAAACGAAGAAGGAAGAAGATGAAAGAAACAGTGGCTGCCTAAAGAACCAAACCCTTGCATTTATAAGACATGACAAGGGCAGTTCACCTCCCCGTTCCCCTAGACAATCCAACGGCTGTAAAAGTGATAGCGTTGCACTCCCGTGCAAGCCACGTGAGAACAACGCTGTGGGGGCATTTGTTCCCTCATGAAAACTGAATAAAAAATATAAAAGCAACGGGAAAAGTCTCCAAATGGAGCATCACGTGCCCACACGTGATAGGCACTGCGCTTGACAAAACAAGGCTGAAACTGAGCCTCGCGTGTAGACACGAGACTTCTATATACAAAGTATATAGGCGCCTTTTTAAAACAAACAATCGGCCAAAAAAAGTCACGTGATAGCACGTGACGCTCTTTGATGTGCTTAACTTTGTAGGGTCACGTGCTACACGTGATGGGCTTCTATGCCTTCTGAACGGATAGAATTAAATTCTGAAATAAAAGGGATCAGAGCCCAATTTGGAAAATATTTCCTTAGACCTTTATAAATAAGAAAGATTGCGCTCTATAAAGCAGAACGCCGTTGGAATAAAAATCCAATGGTGATTAAAGAATCACCAATTTACAGAAGAAGATTCTGTATAGGGAAATATTTTCCTAATCTTGTGAGAAATATCTTCTGTAAAAAACAAGCCCTTGGATTAAAAATCCAACGGAGAATAAAATTCACCGATTGTTCTAAAAGATCGTTTCTGGTTGATTATAAAATCAATAAAAATCTCTCAATAAAAGATTTTCTGAACAAATTGATTCTTTTCTTTCTCCTATAAATAGGAGCCAAGAGACACAAAGAAAAAAGAGGAGGAAAAACAAAGAGAAAAACCTCCCTATAAGTTTCAAGTTCTCAGAAAAGAGAAAGAGAAGAGCAAGCTCTAATAAGAAGAACCTTCTTCAAGGTAAATAAAAAGAAAAGAGATCATAACATCTCCTCCAAATTTGAGAGTTTAACTCTCACATCATAAAAACTTAGTTCTTTTTTATATCACAGATCTATAAGACAAAGTCTTTCACAAAAATAGAAGAGGACATAGCATCTCCTCATAAAACAAGAACTTAGTTCTTAGATCCACGAGACAAAGTCTCTTATTGACAAGAACTGATTGAATGATTCTCGGGTGTGTATGTAAGAAAATGTATAGAAATCACAACCAAAAATATTTTGACCGCGATCAATAACGGTATCGATTTGTAGCGCGTTAGCGAGTGCGGATCGTCCACAGGGAAAGTGTAATCCGTTCGTAGTTTGAATTAGATGAATTGAAAATTTAAAGAAAAGAGAAAAGACAATTCAATTCAAGATTTATAAAATGAAGTTCAGAATTATCTAGATCTAAATCTAAAATCAAGAAAACATTAAAAATCAAGAATCAAGAAGTGATGATATCCAATCCAATAATCAAGAATCGAAGTGAGGCTCGTAGGAATCGATCGAATCTATAGACGTGATGAAATCTATTGATTACGTTTTCTTATCCATTAATGATTTGATACTAGATCGATGACGATTAATCGAGGTTTAAGGATCTTTCGAAGAAACTAGGGTTTCTTCATCTCATCCTTTGTCCTTTCGATGAATCTCATTCAAAAAGATAGCCTCTAGTAAATTCAAGAATCGATCGTGGATCACTAATTAAGAGTGAACACAATCAAGAAAGCATCGCTCGAAACTAGGTTAGTGATTCTTCAATTTATAAGAGTTTAAAAAACTTATAGGAATTAAGAATCGTTTCAAGATTTGTAACATCATCGTCTATTGATCGTCGCGATTCCTCCACGAGCGGAGTTTTACTCAAACATCATAACAAGAAACACAATCATGAATTGAGATCGAATCATGATGCAAGAATATAAAGAAAGCAAGATATAGAAATTTCACCTTTATTTATCAACAATTTTGTTACAATTCTCTAAAGATCTACAAGAGGAAAGAACTTGATCGTTGATTTCGGCTTCGCTCGTCTCCTTGAGTCGCGGATCTCCTTGGATCACTTGCTCCGATGAAGTCCGGCGTCGCTTTCTAAAGGATCGAAGGCTTCATGCTTGATTTGGTACTCGGAGTTCTTGATTTTTGGCTTTGGATTTTTAATTGGGGATTAGGGTTTACAAGTCGTGTCACTCAACTTGTATTAGGAATTGATGTAAGAATCAACAACCTTTGAGAAGAAGCTTTTGGGTCCCTTTTATAGCCTTGATTAGCTTTGGCTTCCTTTAGAAGCTAGGTTTAGTTTAGCTTCCCTTGTAAGCTAGGTAGTTAGGTGGAAGCTTCTAGAGGTAGTTAGTTAGGCTTGAGCTTCCTTCATAAGCTTGGAGGTTAGGGAGAAGCTTCTAGGCTTAGGTTGTTAAGTAGCTTGCTTTGGAAGCTTGAGAGTGATTAGCTTGGAATGTAAGCCTTGCTGTTCTGGCAGAAACTTCTAGAGTTCTCCGGAATTTGCAGTAGCTTAAAAGGGTTCTGATGCTGAGAAGAGTAGCCTGAAGTGAAGTGACGATGATGGCGTGGCAGGCCAACTGCGGATCCGTGGCGGGAGTGGGTATTGGGCCGCGGATCCGCGGCCCTTTTAGGTCATCTGTGCTTCAAAATTCCTCATTTGCTTTGTGTTGGCTTCAGTGATGTTTCCTGATATTTGGAATCTTTTAAATATTCTTTGATCACTGCCAGATTACAAGTCTTGGACTTGGCGTATTTTTCTCAGCACTTTTAACTATTTTTGCTCATTTCCTGGAATTTCCTGCACAGGTTCTCGAAACAAGTGTTGCGCTATACAAAGATGATGCGATGCAATGATAAACACTCAATTTCCCTCAGAAATGCCGGTTTTAGTAGATAACACAAGTTATTTGGTATTTTACAGGTGTTTTGCTAATATGTGCTATACTTAATCTGAATACCTATAGATGAGTGCAAATGATAGGGAAATTGTCGTGTTAAAAATGCAATATTTTTGACTGATCAAATTCCCCCAAACTTATTTTCGGTCGTCTCGAGCGAACTGTTTTTATTAAAAAGAGAAAGAGAAAAAAAAGAAAGAGAAAAACTAACTAGCACACTTTCGTAGGCAACACGATTGCACTGAGCACGTGCAACAAGCCTTTAAACCTCTAGGTGTCCCTAGTAGGAGGAATGTTGTCTCCTGAGGGTTTTCAGCGGATTACACCCATAAAATCCAATAATAAAAGGAAGACCGTGAAGATTACATATAAAGATAAGAATTGTAAAAGAAAGACTTTGAAAATTAGGGTTTCCAACTATGCTAGCTTTTCGGTTGTCATGAGCCCTATCTTAATAGTCATAAAAAAATGTTAGAAATCACATCATCCCTCAATAAAACATCGTCTTTATTCTTCATTCCTATCTTTCATCCAAACATCGATCATATAACCCTACGTGTGTGTAAAGAACATCCCTACACCCGGAGAATTCAATTCAAGCTATCATACTCTTATCCATCTGCCTCAGTACTTTTTAATTAATGAATATTTAGATTTGCTCACACACTTTCATACGACCGTTAATACTTCTTGAGGTACTAACCGACCGATTACTCATGTGCTTGCTTATTAGGTGTATTTCCTCGTCATGCACCACCTAAGGCTTAGCAGTGACTCCCAGACCAGTTGGTCTAAGGTGTAGGGTGTTTTTCGTCACCCCATTGAGATGGGAATACGCGCGCGCTTGTCAGGCGTACTACAGATTCCCCCTGCCTGGGGTAGGCCGGGGTTTATTGATTGTGGGGATCCGAATCTCTGGCAGCCGCGGACTAAGCTGTCGTTAATTACCCCTCGCCTTTGGGGCGAGAGAACCTCCGATTAATGGGTTAAACTGGTCATGCGAACTCAATGTACGGTGTGCGTGTGTTGTGTTTTGAAGGGGGTTTTGGATATATCGGGAGCCACGCAGAGTTTTTACGCAGAGTTTTTTTCTAACAGGGACAGTGTCGTGGAGCACGTGTGTGTGCAAATATGTATACATATGTATATGTATATGTATGTACATAAAAAGAGGGGGGAAAGGCATCCAAGGGATGCGTGGGGCCAGCGCCTTGGGCGCTGTGCGCCCAGGTGTTGTGCGCTCAGGTGCTAGCGCGCCACGTGTCAGCACGTGGGCGCTCTGCGCTTGAGCATGGGGCTCTGTAGCGCAAGCGCGCCACGTGTCGGCATGTGGGCGCTTTGCGCTTCAGCGCCTGACGCTCGAGCGCAAGTGCGCCACGTGTCGGCATGGGGGCGACTTGCGCTTGAGTGCTAGGCGCCTGAGCGCAAGTGCGCCACGTGTCGTCACAGGGGCGACTTGCGCCAGAGTACTATGCGCTTGAGCGCAAGCGCGCCACGTGTCGGCACTGGGGCGACTTGCGCTCGAGCGTTTGCGCTTGAGCGCAAGCGCGCCACGTGTCGGCACGTGGGCGCTTTGCGCTCGAGCACAGGGCGCTGTTGTGCAAGCGCGCCACGTGTCGGCACGTGGGCGCTTTGCGCTTGAGCGCTGAGCGCTGGAGCGCAAGCGCGCCACGTGTCGGCACGTGGGCGCTCTGCGCTTGAGCGCCGGCGAGGAAAAGAGGCTTTTATCCTAAAAAGATTCTTGGAGGAGAAATCAGAGTGGAGTTGGACTCCTAAGTGTGTTTTTGGGGTTAATGGAAGGGGTTCTTCTTCTTCCTCCTCTGTTAGCTGGATCTTGAAGATCAAGAGATGTGAGATCTCAAAATCACTCCTTTTTGAGATCTGATAACAGATCCAAGTTCCCCTTTGTGGGTTTCGTGGTGAAAAACTATTTTGTTTTTTAAAAGGAAGAGTAAAACTCTTGATTTGATTCAAAAGAAAGAAGAAAGTTTGAGACCTTCAGAAAAGGGAAAGAGATACAAACCCTAGGTTTTTTTGTGAGAATGAAAAGTGTATTGCTTTATCCATCATCATTTTGCCTTATATAGGCTTACATATTTACATATAGCCCCTTGGGCTTTACAAAAATGGCATTTTATCCATCCCATGGCTCATGTGCCATTTCATTTTTGCACATAAGCTATGTGCTTACAAAATATTGGCTTTATGCCCATTTTGTTTACATTCATGCATAAACAATTACATAAAAATTATTTATTACATGATTTTGTTGTTGGCATGGGGAGGCTGGCTGCGGGCTCGACTTGGGCATGGGCCCGCTTGACCTAGGCTTGGGCCCACCTGGCTTGGGGTTGACTTTGATTTTGACTTGGTCAACCGAGGTGTAAATTTTTACCCCAACATAAGGCACTAGGTGATGAAGCACTCTCGCTATATTTTTTTTATTGATGCCTTGGCGATAACAAAACCAGTGTTCATTTTTCTTACCGTTTTTATATTTTATTCATTTTTTTATTTCCTTCATACATCGGCTTTTAGACAAGAGCATTTCAAGGTGTCCTCTACTATCCCGAGTTTCAAGACGTGTGTAAGTGCGTATAGTAGGGTATCAATGTTCAAAATGTTTGGCTTCAAGAATATGAGCTATTTTTCAGACTTATTTTTATCCTCATATTAGTGACTTCCTTCATCTTACTAACCCTTGGGACAACGGCTCATAACTACTTATTACTAGTTTCGTTTAAGAAAACTTCTAATTTTCTTAGTTTTCTTAAATTTTTCTAATCTTTTGGATGTAATTTTTCCCTATCTAATCTTTTATTATCTTATTTATGTACAAAAATATTTATTTTTTTTTTGAAAATTTTTAAATTTTTATAGGTTTTCAAATGTTTTGTGCTTATGCAAAATGATATGCAAATGATGCGAAAATAAGCACAAACCTCCCCCAAACTTGTTTTCAACAGTGTCCTCACTGTTGCCATCCGCTAGATCTACAAAAAAACTGTAAGCCTGGGAAGAAATTTATTAACGGGGGCAAAATATTTAAGTGAAGATCCTCCCCCAAACTTATTCTTTTCACTCACCTCCATTCAAAAGATGATGCAGTAATTTACAAGACATGGAGGTGAGACGGAGGAATTTTAACCAAGATAAAATGGCTCCTGTAAGAACAGGAGCTCCTCCGTGGGGTCAGTGGAAAAATACGGCTTTAATCTATGTCCATTCACTTTGAAAAATATACCGTTTTTAACATTTTCTACCTCAACTGCCCCGTGCGGGTATACAGACCGCACAATAAAAGGTCCCTTCCACCGAGATCGTAGCTTACCCGTGTGAAGGTGTAGTCGTGAATCATAAAGAAGGACTTGCTGACCAGGTGTAAATGTTTTCCTCAAAATATTTTTATCGTGAAATACCTTAGTCCTATTCTTTACAATTATAGCGTTATCATAAGCTTCATCGCGGAGTTCGCTTAACTCGTTTAATTGCAGCTTCCGAAAGTTGCAGGCTTGATCTAAGTCAAAGTTGATTTCTTTAATAGCCCACATTGCTTTATGCTCAATCTCGACTGGCAAGTGACAAGCCTTCCCAAACACTAACCTATAAGGAGACATCCCTAGATCGGTTTTATATGCAGTTCGGAATGCCCAAAGAGCATCCGTCAATTTGATCGACCAATCTTTTCTATTCTTCGCAACAGTCTTCTCCAGGATTTGTTTGATCTGTCTATTCGAAATCTCAGCCTGCCCGCTCGTTTGGGGATGATAGGGTGTAGAAAGTTTATGGTTGATTGCATATTTCCGCATCAAAGTCTCGAAAGACCTGTTGCAGAAATGTATCCCGTTATCGCTAATGATAGCGCATGGGTGTCCAAATCGCGAAAGGATGTTTTCTTTTAAGAACATAATGACAACTTTCTTGTCATTAGTGCGACAAGGAATAGCTTCAACCCACTTTGAGACGTAATCAACCGCAAGCAGTATGTACAGATTCCCAAAGGAGTTGGGAAAGGGACCCATAAAGTCAATGCCCCAAACATCGAAAATTTCAACCACTAAGATGGGTTGCTGTGGCATCTCATTTCTCCGGGAAATCCTACCCGTGTGTTGACACTGTGTACAGGTTTTGCAATGATCAAATGCGTCTTTGAACAAGGTCGGCCAATAAAAACCGCATTGTAAAACCTTCTCCGCCGTCTTTTTAGGACCGAAGTGACCCCCACATGCCTGATCATGACAAAAAGATAGAACACTCTTGAATTCCTCATTCGGGACACACCGGCGAATGATCTGGTCAGGACAATACTTGAACAGATATGGTTCATCCCAGTAAAAGTGTTTTACTTGGGATAGAAAACGATGTTTGTCCTGTTTTGACCAATCGCTGGGTATCAGTCCCGTAGCAAGATAGTTCACAATATCCCTGAACCAAGGTTCATCGGATATGTTCAAGAGTTGTTCGTCCGGAAAAGAATCATTGATCGGCAGGGTCACAGGTGAAGAAAAGATGCATGAAAGATGGTCGACTACAACGTTTTCACATCCTTTCTTATCTTTAATAACAAGATCAAATTCTTGTAATAGAAGGATCCAACGTATTAGCCTACCTTTAGCATCCTTCTTCGCCAAAAGATGTTTCAAGACGGAGTGGTCAGTGTACACAACTATTGGTGCAAAATCTGATGCATCACACATAAGCTCAAAAGTGTAATCGAGGTTTAAGGATCTTTCGAAGAAACTAGGGTTTCTTCATCTCATCCTTTGTCCTTTCGATGAATCTCATTCAAAAAGATAGCCTCTAGTAAATTCAAGAATCGATCGTGGATCACTAATTAAGAGCGAACACAATCAAGAAAGCATCGCTCGAAACTAGGTTGCCGATTCTTCAATTTACAAAAGTTTACAAAACTTATAGGAATTAAGAATCGTTTCAATATTTGTAACATCATCGTCTATTGATCGTCTCGATTCCTCCACGAGCGGAGTTTTACTCAAACATCATAACAAGAAACACAATCACGAATTGAGATCGAATCATGATGCAAGAATGTAAAGAAAGCAAGATATAGAAATTTCACCTTTATTTATCAACAATTTTGTTGCAATTCTCTCAGGATCTACAAGAGGAAAGAACTTGATCGTTGATTTCGGCTTCGCTCGTCTCCTTGAGTCGCGGATCTCCTTGGATCACTTGCTCCGATGAAGTCCGGCGTCGCTTTCTAAAGGATCGAAGGCTTCATGCTTGATTTGGTACTCGGAGTTCTTGATTTTTGGCTTTAGATTTTTAATTAGGGATTAGGGTTACAAGTCGTGTCACTCAACTTGTATTAGGAATTGATGTAAGAATCAACAACCTTTGAGAATAAGCTTTAGGGTCCCTTTTATAGCCTTGATTAGCTTTGGCTTCCTTTAGAAGCTAGGTTTAGTTTAGCTTCCCTTGTAAGCTAGGTAGTTAGGTAGAAGCTTCTAGAGGTAGTTAGTTAGGCTTTAGCTTCCTTCATAAGCTTGGAGATTAGGGAGAAGCTTCTAGGTTTAGGTTGTTAAGTAGCTTGCTTTGGAAGCTTGAGAGTGATTAGCTTGGAATGTAAGCCTTGCTGTTCTGGCAGAAACTTCTAGAGTTCTCCGGAATTTGCAGTAGCTTAAAAGGGTTCTGAAGCTGAGAAGAGCAGCCTGAAGTGAAGCGACGATGATGGCGTGGCAGGCCTACCGCGGATCCGCGGCGGGAGTGGGTATTGGGCCGCGGATCTGCGGCCCTTTTAGGTCATCTGTGCTTCAAAATTCCTCATTTGCTTTGTGTTGGCTTCAGTGATGTTTCCTGATATGTGGAATCTTTTGAATATTCTTTGATCACTACCAGATTACAAGTCTTGGACTTAGCGTATTTTTCTCAGCACTTTTAACTGTTTTTACTCATTTCCTGGAATTTCCTGCACAGGTTCTCGAAACAAGTGTTGCGCTATACAAAGATGATGCGATGCAATGATAAACACTCAATTTCCCTCAGAAATGCCGGTTTTAGTATATAACACAAGTTATTTGGTATTTTACAGGTGTTTTGCTAATATGTGCTATACTTAATCTGAATACCTATAGATGAGTGCAAATGGTAGGGAAATTGTCGTGTTAAAAATGCAATATTTTCGACTGATCGATAGACAAGAACTTAATCCTCAGATCACAGAATTGATCAGAACTGCCTAAGAAGTGCTTTAGCGCTCCAAGTCTGGCGCTCAGCGCCTAGCGCTCCACGTGCTCCTCACGTGGGCGCTATTTTATAAGAAGCGCTTTAGTGCTCCCAGTCTGGAGCTCCACGTGCTCCTCACGTGGGCGCTATTTTATAAGAAGTGCTTTAGCGCTTCCAGTCTGGCGCTCAGCGCCAAGCGTTCCACGTGCTCCTCACGTAGGTGCTATTTTAAAAGAAGCGCCTTAGCGCTCCCAGTCTGGCGCTCAGCGCCAAGCGCTCCGCGTGCTCCTCACGTAGGCGCTGAAGAAATACAAAGCCCTCTGTAAATAAAACCCCAGCGCCATGAAAAGTGTTCAACACTCAATAAAAACAAAAAGAAAGAGGGGTGTCAGAACCCCAAATCAATACTTAGCATTGTTGAACAAAAAGGTGCTGAGCCCAAACAAATGTTTAACATTTTATTCAAAACTGAGTGGACTGGGTCCAAAAAAATGTTCAACATTTTATTCAAAAATGAGTGGACTAAGCCCAGGTTGGCCACAAGTCCCTAATTCAGATCAAACAAGCCCATGTGCTCGTAATCCCTTTAATTGGTCTTAGTCCCAAACCTGACTACAGATCTCCCAACCAATATTGGTTCAAGGGTACATCTCTTCACACCTCTGATATGTGTTGTTGTAATTCTTCAACGTCTTCAGAGAGGTGGCGGGTCCCGACAACCAGAAACTCTGTGGACCGCAACGTCCTTAAAACTAAACTCCATAGACCGCAACGTCCTTAAAAACTAAATTGTGGACCGCAACGTCCTTAAAACTAAATTGCGGACCGCAACGTCCCTAAAAATTAAATTCCACGGACTACGATGTCCTTAAACCCAATGGACCGCAACGTCCTTAAAACTAAATTATGGACCGCAACGTCCTTAAAAACTAAATTGCAGACCGCAATGTCCCTATAAACTAAAGAAAATCCTGTTAAGTAGATCTTAGTCTAAAATTTGACTAACGTATCCTTAACAAATGTTTGATTTGATCTTAATCTAAAACAAGATTAACGATCCTTAAACCAACCTAAACCCAAATCTAAGAAAATACAGATTTGGACTAATCCACGCCCTACGGGTGACAACATAAATTAGTCTCCGTATACAATCCACGAGCAACCAAAAATAAAACAAACATACACAACACAAAGTGACCATCTGGAGAAGGAGAAAGCGGTTACCGTTATGCGGTAGCGTAATTAACTACAGGGGCTTGCGCCTGCAGGGAAGAGCGTCCCCACAATTAAAAAACTCTCATAAATGAGGGGGAATCCGACGAAGTCTGCTACAACGGCCACATCTGTCTAAACCTCCGATATACGGTGCCATAAATCAACTTGGCATCTTCAGAGAGGTGGACAGATAAAACCCAAATAGCATCTGCCCCCAAAATTCAGGCCGGATGTCCCAACGTCCCGGTCGCGTCTTTCGGCGATGAACAAGGACTTACCGAGCGATTGGTCGTTGATGACATTCCTTTTCTATTCTTTCTTTGGAATGTTGTCAGGAAGACCCGACTCTCTGGAGATTGAGCCCAACTCAGAAGATTTGGAGCAGTTCGCAGAAGACCCAGAGCTTTAAGTATTCACTACCTCTCTAGGCTTCGCTATCGTGGTTTGCGGCAGACAAGGGTCCAGACAGGAAAGGAGATGGGAAACCCGGAGTCACTTGTATATACCTTTACTTTCAGTTCATGCCATTATTTAGGCATTGCTTTCCATATTGTATTTACTTTTTAGTTGCATTGTAAAGAATGTTTAATAAATAAAAAGTTGTTGTTTATTTACATCTCATGTCTTTCTTGTGTACATTTATATTATATTTCTTATCTACGCTTAGCGTGTTTAATTCTGAGTAAATACGCCGCGTGACCCGTCACATCTCCTTACTGTACTCTGGGAAACGAGGCGTGACAAGTTTTGTTAGCGGCCCATACAGGTCAGTCCTGCATGCAGGTCGGTTCTGCATGGAAACCTAAGCAATATAACACAATAATTATAAGACTCAGCAACTAAACATTCTTTACATTTCATATTTTTTGAATCTATCCTAACCCTATTATTCTTACAAGGTTATGGATTCTCCTAACAACACGAGTACAAACGCCAACAACACACCACCACCTCTTCCACTTACACCTACTGTTGTAGCTCCGATCAACAAGCAGACGATACTGCTCGAGGCAATTAAGAGCCTCCTGAAAGGACAGCTTGTAACGTTTTAAAAATAAATAAATAAATCCTTTATGAGAATTTTTCCGAGAATCGGTAAAATAAATTGTGTTTTCCGTAAAACTTAAATATAATTATTTTTTATCATAGATTTAAAAACACCTATTTTAACTAGGTAATTTCTAGTATTTGGAATTTAATTGGCCACTTATAAATTGTTAGTTTAATTAAATATTTTTCCTTAATTAATTATTTCAAATATTATTATAAGCTTTTACTTATACAATTAATTAGTGGTAATTACAAATTGGAATGGGTAAATCATTCATTAGTGAACTATGACAACTTAGAATTAAGTTGTAGCATGCTCTCTCTCTCTCTCATTTTGCCTCCTTAATTCTAGAAAATTCTAGTGGGAAAAGTTAAATTAAATGAAAGAATTATGAAATAAGTTAAAAGGTGAAATAAATGGGAGGTTTCTACACTCACCCACACACTTCTCTCACTCTCCTCCTTCTTTCAAACCTGGCCGAGCCTAGGCATGCCCAAATTCCCCCACTTCTCTACTACTTTTCCTCTCAAAAATTTCTCATTTTTGCATCAAAAATCCAAAATAAAATCAACACTAATTCTAGCAACTTCTTCACTAAAATTCCCTGATCAAAAGCAAGCACGAATCTTGAAGAAAGAGAGCAATTTGGGAGGCTAAGATTTCAAGTTTTATCTCAAAATTTGTGAGGTATAAATTCTAAGCCCATAGTTAATTTGTTGGTTAATTACTTTAAATAAACTTAATTAGGTATTTTAAATGGTTCAAATTGCAAGTTTTGAAAATTCAAGAGAAGGGTTAAATTAAAGTTAGGGTTTTTATTACTTGCTCATGGTTTAAATGTGTAGTTTAACATCTTAAGTTATTCAAATTCTAGTATAGCTGTTAAATTGTAAATTGTTACTTTAAAATTGTTCAAATTAGAAAATTTTGCAAACTAGATTTTTAGGATTAATATAAATTGGTGAGATAAAATTTTAGTAAAGGTTTGTGTAGCTTAACTAAGTTATTATGTGATTATTGTGGCCACTAGAATTGTTAAAACATGTAGAGTTGAACAAAAATGGCAAATGGATGCTTACTAGGTTTTTGGAATAAATGGGTTTTAAGTAAGTTTGAGGTTGAATTGAACTACAACCTAATTCATATAATATTTAGGGTATTGTGGATGCACAATTGGTGTGAATGGATACTAGAATTGGTGGTTGTCAAGTGTAGCAACTTTAGTTTCTCCGATAAACATATTGTGTCGATATTTGACACGGACATTCTGTTGATTTTTCTGATAAACATATTGTGTCGATATTTGACACGGATTTCTGTCGATTTCACTGATTATAATCCAGTTTTATTTTACAAAAGGTTTTACCAAGTTAAAAATATATATCTTCTCATATCAGATATATCATGATTTCGCGTTGATTATGCATTCATGTTGCATTCATGCTAGTACATCGTATCATATTGATATACGTAGGTTGTGACGCACTGCGTGCATACTTACGATAGCCTTATTAAATATTACTTACTACTCACGAGTTGGCAACTCACCCCCGTTGTGCCACAGTATCTTGCGGGTCCGACCCGTTAGCATAGTAGCGGCGGGCGTACTTCTTCCTTTACTTCGTTTGCTTGGACTTTCGGCTTGCTCATAGGTGGGTTGCGTGGATATCTTGTTTTCACCTTGTATATTACCTTGTATCTAGTACACTCCATCTACCCTTGTATATTGGACTAGTCGGTGAGACTTGTGAGACTTGTATTTGTGGTTTTTTGTATCGATGCTCACTTGAGCCGACAAGTTGTTTTCTTAATTTCATGCTTTTATATGCTTATTGTGCACTTTGATATTCATAGTGCATGTAGTTTTGATTCCGCCATTGGCGAAGAGCTAGCTCCCGCTTGGGGATGCTTTTATTCATATATATATATATATGTGTGTGTGTGTGTGTGTGTGTGTGTGTGTGTGTGTTTTCATGTGTTGTGCCCGTTTGGGGGCAAGTATTTACAAAGGAGACTCTGCCGAAATTTTCAGGAAATTTTGATATTTTTAATATGTTTAATGTGACTTAATTTGTTAAAAATCACTTTTTTAAACAAGTTTTCCTTCACTCTATTTCTGTAAATGGTTTAGATTTCTGGGCTTTGGCTTACTTAGATTACGTTACGTCTTGAGACGTTTCATAATTTAAGACCAGGTCATGTTCCGTACCTTCGGGTCGTGACAAAGTTGGTATCAGAGAAGATAGGTTTTACCTTTCTAAGTGTAGGATGACCCTTGGTAAATAGAGTAGGTGACTTAAGCAGAGTGACATAGCGTGTGTATGTTCCGCGGCATACTTACGATACGGTACTCCGCCTAAGTGAACTTAGTATGTGTGTGTGTATGTGTGTGTGTGTGTGTGTGTATTTGCTTGTATTTCCTTCCTTGATTCCGAAAATCCTTTGATCCGATCGCAATTGTAGGGTCCCGGCAGCGCCCCGGCCATCAAAACGCGGCCAAAATGCGGAACAAAAATTTTCTAAAACGGCGCTACCGCTACCCGAATCCCGGATCGACCTTAAACCCTAAACTAGCAAACTAACTAAGAGTTAGAATCGTTATACCGAGTTGATCTGTGTCCTTCGGTCTTCATTCCAAGCTCCTAGCGATTCCTTGATGTGGTTTGTTTGCTGGTCTTCCTTCATCTCCGATGATCCACCCAGGGGAAACGGCACAAGCTCCAACCTCGTCGAACGAGATAACCGACGCCCCAAAGTTTCTAGCGATGGAGAGTGGGGGTCACTACAATTTTCTCTCAACCCAAAACTCATATGAGTAATACAAGAAGAAGATGAAAGAGGTGATATTTTTGCATAAGCAAAATGGCTAAGTGTTTTTCTTGAGAGCATGAGAGAGTGAGAGAGTGATGTGTAATGAAGTGTAATTCTCCACCAAAAGAAATCAATCACCACCCCTAAAGTGCCCCCCCCCCTCTCTCATTCCCATCAAGAAAAAAATATCATTTCCTTTGTTTAATTTCATTAAACAAATGCAACCATACCTAGGTCCATGCTTTTACCCATACCTCCTTTCCACCTCATTTCCCAAATGATTTTCAATAAAGAAAATCATTAATGAGGTGGCACCTTCTAGAAGCTATTACGTATAAAATACGGAATACTTCTCGGTACATGTATCAAAATACATATACGCGTATTCGTACAAAAATACGAATAGCCAAAAGAGAAAAAGAATAGTGAACAATAATACTAGAATACGTATATATAAATACATATATAAATTATTAAATCAAAACCCGATTTAATAATCCGGCTAAATCCTAAGCCGCTAGTATTATCAACCGTCCGATTAAAGTCTGCGCAGCATGTGCACATATTTAATCGGACATCTGTATGTATCAACATACGTCATGTACACCATATCGTCTGAACCGTGAAAATCCTCTGTGTGGGACTCTAAATACTCGTCAATACGCTGGCAGTGGGTTTAACCACAAGCACTTCAGCAGCACTAGCTGTACGTAACGGCTACCCAGGTATTGAGCGAAAGGGAGGCCGACGAGCAAACTCATCCTGAACCCCTACTGATCCTGACAGCGACAATATCCATACAGTCCGATCTGTTCGTCTAAGAGTATCGCATATCGAGTCTAAGGGGGTGGATAAATTCAAACCCCTAACAACGCGACATTTAGTGTCGGTATGAAACCCCGTCACCACCTGAGAAACTATCGATCCGGGATCGATAATTCTCGTCCACCGTGGCCACGGATTTATGGTGATGGCCATCCGTACACAACGCGACATCAACCCCCAATACCGGGAGAGACGAATCCCCGACGATCCGATCACTGCCTCCATAAGGCTCGGGACTGTACCCAACTAAAACCTGTTTGCACGACTCCTTTGAGCCGTGGTAGGGTAGTAATCAAAGCACGGTGGGAACTCACACGAGAAAAATGACGATCTCAGGTCGACAGACTAACCTGTACACATGTCACCTGGGAACTGCTATCTGACAATAGGTATAATACCAACTAGCAGATTCTCGGCGAGTCCGTCCAGTGTACTCATAACCCAATGAGCACCTGTATACTATCTTAGGCGAACAAACGAACACCAATGGATTGTGAGACCTGGCCACCGCCCCTCGTCGAGGTCTCGATCAATATACACTAGTCTACACTGGAGTATCGATGCCCGGTCTCGATACTCCTACGACTAAGGACATTTAAGGATGTGCTTATAAACCCCAGCTCCTACATATATGATCGACATCATAATGCTGGCAGTCAAGCAAGAATCCTATGGGCTCTATCAACATGTACATGATGATAAAGACAAACCAGATAGCATACTATCATCTTGAGTAAGATTGTTTTATCGGTATAGGTCCTCACTCAATCATCATAATCACAAGTCCGCGACTATGATAATTGCCTTGAGGGCACTATAGCCAACAATCTCCCACTTGCACTTAAGCCCAATTATTGTGATGTCGCATACTCACAGCCCGTATGATACCGAACACCCAACTTCTCTACTAATCAGCTTCGCAAAGCCCGTTTGCGAAAATGATTGCGTTCGAGAAATAGCCTCAGTGAGTGGATCCGCTCTAATGTTTCTTTCTGTATCTCTCTTAATCTCAACTTCGCGGAGAAAACTATCTCCCGAAATGAGCAATACCTGTCTTAGAATTTGTCTGGATATCTGATGGGACCCAGTTCACAAATAAACTCCAAATCCAGCAAAACACTTAGACTGTATCGTCCACTGAATTTAATCAGTAACATGCGCCATGCCTTCCACAGTATCCGCTTGGACCACCTATCCAACATATTATCCCTCAAAATAGGGAAAAACTATAACTTTGACAGTCACTCTGTCATCCAGGTCACCTTGGAAGTCTGAAATGATAACCGTCTCCTGAAAGAGGCTGCCGTTAACATATCCCAAGAACATTCACTTATGTTCATAAACTTCTTCCCAATGTTTCTCCAGGATTGGATTAATATATGTTTATTGCAGCTAGTGCAAAAAACAATATCTGTTGTGGTACTTGACATTTCATGATTAACTCAATTGCCTAAGCAAGTGATATGCTAATCATGTAGATCCCTCCCCCCTTTAGTCTGTAAGACATCTTTAGAGAGGTTGACCCCATCACCTGCAGGTAGACCACCATGCCAAGAGTCGTCCATTTAATGTCAAAATACCCAGATTAAGATACTTCCCAAATCTAGATCTAAAACCATAGATCTAGTAACCAGAAACCCTGATATTACATCCATATCCTGTGTGGAGAAACAACTTTGTGACAACCATAGTACAACCGATCGTAGTATAGGAATATCTCTTCCTATCAAGTGCATGTCATCCCAATACCTGGACATCACTCTCTACTACCTTCTTACCAGATCCATCTCCTATTCTGATAAGGTCAAAGCCTATGACTATCACATCAAAATTAGATGATCTATTTCCGCTATACCTGCTTTAGTTTATAAATAGACATAAGCTACTTGCCCACTATGCTTCCGCTGCTCCCACTGACTACAACAACCCTCTGGCAGAGTCATATACACGTGCACTTCTAAAGCTAGTTTAGATCGATGCTTTACTCATCCTCCTTCCGGGTCTTATAGTCTAGAACAGCAGCAATGGCAAGTCTGGGTAAACAAGAACCTCCCTGTCACCGTCTCTGAGAAGACCGAAGTACCTCTCGGGTGCCTGGGTTACCCACCAAATCTGCGGAGTGGCTAATGGAACATCAAATCCAATTGAATACTTAGGTTCTATTAAATTTCTAGTAATCGTTTGTGGTTCTGGAATAACTTCCAGTTCTACCATACTCCCACTTGGGTTTTCTGAAAAAGTCCATTTTACCAAAACTGTGGCGAGTCAAGAACAATATAAATACTGATCTTCCTGATGGTAGAAAGTTAACCCTCGTCAAAGCCCGGGATAACCCACAAACTGCCATTACTGAAACGTGCTTTGAGTTTATCCGGATTCTGGTTTTAAGCATCAGCCGGACAACTCCCTACACCTTAACATCGTTAAGGTATAAATTGATTCTATATATATCAGATATAGAAACAAAAGAACTAATTTAATTGGAACCAGATTCAAAATCATGCAGCTATCTCCAGTGCATATCAACCAAATGGAATGAGATCAATCAGCATTACTCATGTAGGAGTGCATCCATATATGAGTAACTCGAAAGAGAAGCAAGTTCTCAAAACCATTACTATCAATGGAATACCAAACACAAGTATCTACATCTTTGACTTTCTCGAAGAATCCTGATACTTCCAACAAATGGTTCTCTACTTTATTCTTATACCTATAACTTCTCAATATCTGGACTTTGCATTTCATCAAAATACTTGTCCAGAACTGGAGAAGTCAGAAGTAAACAGAATATAGTACGAGTACCAATCCCATTTTCCTAACGGACACTAGACAACATACAATACTTTGTATAGGTCCCCTGAGTCCAATAACTCAAACTCTGTGCATCGTAGGTTGAAAAATTGTACTTTGGTTAAGAAGAGTTACACCGCTGTTGAATGCACCTTACCTAATCACCAACTGATATAGGTAAATGTCATAGACACAATATCAAAAAGTTATATCTCACTTTATAAAATAAATGTACAGATATATCAGTTTGAAATTGGTGCATAACAACGGATATTCAAAACCAAATATTTGCCATCCGGCAAAATCCAGATGATTTCCTCAAATATCACCAATTACAACGAATTTCGATATAATGAGGGTCTAATCACCCAATTCCCAATATCTTACTCCCACTCACCATCTGTAATAACATACAGATGTGAGAAACCGATCTGGTAAATACATACCCTGGAGTTAGATTCCAATTAGGAAAACAGTTTTCAATTAACATTGCACAGTGAAACTGAAACATGAAAATGTTTCAATAGGGTTAACTGGTATTCCTAGTAACGCCTCTTCCATTATCCTGAATCATGACAGTAACCATATACTTACCTGCCCTCACTCCAATCCCTTTATTATGTCTTTACTTATTATCTTCTGTACACCTTCTTTACGCTAATTGGTTTTATTCATTCCTTACCCTTTGGCACCAGCCTAAGGTTTGGAAGAAGACTATCCAATAAGTGTAATAGGTGTACTCTCCTAATCCTAGGAGCCTTCGCAATCTGAGAGAAGGTAAAAAGAAAAGACATCTGAATGATCATATCCAATTTCTCTTGAACCGGAAACCATCTCCGAATCTGGAACGAATTCCTTCAAGTTCGTATGTAACTATACAATGGCATATCCAATGGAAGTATATATCCGTAGTGATACTGAGTGTTCTAGAGAAAAGCAAAGTGGACGTAGGAGTGGCAGGGGTATACACGGTCTTTGTCGTAAACGATGGTGATCGCAATTTCCTTTGCCATTATTCTAATCCCTTTATATGTCTTTACTTATTACCTTCTGTACACCACAGTTAAGCTTGTTGGTTTTCTTCCTTCCCTACCGTTCGGCACATGCCTATGGTCTGGAGGAAGACTATCCAATAAGCTCAATAGGTGTACCCTCTCCTAATCCTAGGAGCCCTCACAACCTAAGAGAAGATAAAGAGAAAAGACAACCGAATAATCCTATTCAATCTCTCCAGAACCAGAATCCATCCTCGAATCAGATCCTTCGAGTTCGTATATAACCATACGATGGATTTATCCAATGGAAGTGGACGTTCGTAGTGATACGGGGTGTTCTGGAGAAATGCAAAGGTGATATAGAAGTGGCAATGATATATGCGACACCGTGACATTCCAAAAGCCAAAATGTTTTAAGAAGGTTCGGTTAATTGGGTTCATGAGTTTTAGTCAAAGGTCGGGTCATAGTCGCAGCCAGAGAGAGAGAAGAAACACTCAGCGTGCACTCTAACCTTGATCAGAATGGTCAATCACTTTATCTAATCTTGGATGGCTCCCACTGTTTCCTCGAATTCTCCTCCAAACCCAAAAGGAGAATTAGTCGGAATCACCCGAGGAGTAATGCTACTCATCAGTGGGAATCGGGATCCGACTATCATCGCATGATAACTTGATGGAGGCCACTCAAGTCACCACACTCCAGAAGGTATGCGTAAGCCTGGCAAGTTTCCTGTATGTTTGAAACTCCCGATATGATTTTTACCCCTAACGACCTATAACCTTGACGCTTGCCAACAAGTTATAGGCCACTAGTCAAGTTCAACCCATCATTGTCCTGGATTTAACTCGAACCCACCCGCACAAGCCCTTGACGCTTGCCAACAAAGCTGTACGACTATCCCGATCAATCGCATATCCGTGCTACAAATAAGTATTATTCAGCTACCGTACACTATGTCTTGACGCTTGCCAACAAACATAGCACGAATACCAAATAGTACTTATAAGAAATGACGGAGGGCTACGGCTGGTTTTTGGCAAAAAACCTTTAACGTAATGAACTTCATCTCGTTGAAGGAATCCAAGTGGTTTTGCAAATATATAGTGGCGAAAACTTTTGCTAAAGAGGTCACTCCCGGTGAAGGGATCTCGGCTCTTTCCCCGTAGAATGAGGAGCAAGATATTCCAAACTGAATACCACGATGCAAAGCAAAAGGAAACGACTATAGTGAAGTTATTACGTTGACGCAAACTTTCACTCAAGGGGTCACTCCCGATGAAGGGATCTCGGCCCTTGCCTCGTCGAATGAGGTGCAGGATATTCCAAAATGAATACCACGGTGCAAAGCAAAAGAGAACGTCTGTAATGTCAGTTTTTAAAAACTTGGTTCCAACAACATCATATATAGGTTTGTTTTTATCCTTGCATTGATAAGAATCTATGCAGTCCCATCAATTAATCACACCAGAAAAGAACGAAAATAAAATGTACGTATATGCCATCCGCATTCGCCACTGGGTCCCGTCATCACCCGTTAGGTTACTTAACTAACGACAGAGCGGGGACTGGGCTAGCGCGGGTGCAAAACATATACAACATCTACTAGTATATATAAATATATATATATATAACAATCGTCCCAGGCATGATATAAAGCAACATCACAGAAACATCACAGAAGCAACACATAATGGCGGATAATCTGGAGCCCCGGGTTTCACTTGAGCCGCAAGTGAGACCCGAGGTTCTCTGTCGTGTGGATAGCCTGTGCAATGAAAAACTAGACCCCTACGAGTGTGATAAGTTACCCGCAAAACCAGAAGCGAGGTAGCCCCCTTCAACAACGTGAATGGACCACCCAGCACTTCACGGAATCCGGTAACTTGAGCTCCCCTCCTGGGTCAACCTATACCCCCTATGAGTGCGGCGAATAGCCCGCCAATTCTAGAGTAAGGTCCCCTCCGTCTGAATGCCTTGAGATGCGGACCAGTTGCCCTCTAGAACCCGGCTATTCGTGCACTCCACCTCGGAGTAATCCTAGTACAGAAAATAAAATAATATACAAGGGTGACATCGACCTCAGCCCGGTCGTGCCCCAAAAGAATAATATACAAACTGGCAGTGACGGCAGTTCACATGTCGGACGCTCGCCTCGCAATATCAAATGTACAAATAAAAATAAACAGTACTAACATTGCACCATAGCTATCCACCACGACGATCCAACCAACATCACAGCACAACACAGAACATCAACGTGAATGTCACGTTCGCAAACCCGTCTAAAGGAACATATAGCAGTTAGACGGGTTTACGATCAAATGGCATTCACGGTCGCAGATTATAATGTATGTACTGTTAAACGCACACTTAAATTATCGATCGACTAAGTTCCAAATTGGCCCTAATAGCAAAACAACACTTCACTGAAACCTGGGCCAAGACAGAATATTAAAAAAAATCACAATTCCTTGTCAGGGGGCTACAGAAAAATTTTTGAAGCCCGTCGCCACTAAACGGCCGCAGAACTGCCGCCAATAGGGGCTAAGTGCGGCGGTTCCGCGGCGCTTTAGAGGAATCATGAGCTCAAATTTTTTGTGTACTCCTAAAAAAGCCTGCACGGATTTTTAAGCCTCTGGAAAATATTTTTAGACGACATTTGAAAATCGGCAGAAACTTGAAAAATGAAATCGTGATTTTGGAAATTTCCATCGATCGATCTTTCAAGCACATTTAAACAAGCTAGTAAGGGGTTTAAAAGGTGGCTCTGATACCATGTTGGGTCCCGGCAGCGCCCCGGCCATCAAAACGCAACCAAAATGCGGAACAAAAATTTTCTAAAACGGCGCTACCGCTACCCGAATCCCGGATCGACCTTAAGCCCTAAACTAGCAAACTAACTAAGAGTTAGAATCGTTATACCGAGTTGATCCGTGTCCTTCGGTCTTCATTCCAAGCTCCTAGTGATTCCTTGATGTGATTTGTTTGCCGGTCTTCCTTCGTCTTCGATGATCCACCCGAGGGAAATGGCGCAAGCTCCAATCTCGTCGAACGAGGTAACCGACGCTCCAAAGTTGCTAGCGATGGAGAGTGGGGGTGTATGAAAGTGTCGCTACAATTTTCTCTCAACCCAAAACTCACATGAGTAATGCAAGAAGAAGATGAAAGAGGTGATATTTTTGCATGAGCAAAATGGCTAAGTGTTTTTCTTGAGAGCATGAGAGAGTGAGGGAGTGATGTGTAATGAAGTGTAATTCTCCACCAAAAGAAATCAATCACCACCCCTAAAGTGGCCCCCCCCCTCTCTCATTCCCATCAAGAAAAAAATATCATTTCCTTTGTTTAATTTCATTAAACAAATGCAACCATACCTAGGTCCATGCTTTAACTCATACCTCCTTTCCACCTCATTTCCCAAATGATTTTCAATAAAGAAAATCATTAATGAGGTGGCACCTTCTAGAAGCTATTACGTATAAAATACGAAATACTTCCCGGTACATGTATCAAAATACATATACGCGTATTCGTACAAAAATACGAATAGCCAAGAGAGAAAACGAATAGTGAACAATAATACTAGAATACGTATATACAAATACATATATAAATTATTAAATCAAAACCCGATTTAATAATCCGGCTTAATCCTAAGCCGCTAGTATTATCAACCGACCGATTAAAGTCTGCGCAGCATGTGCACATATTTAATCGGACACCTGTATGTATCAACATACGTCATGTATACCATATCGCCTGAACCGTGAATACCCTCTGTGTGGGACTCTAAAGACTCGTCAATACGCTGGCAGTGGGTTTAACCATAAGCACGTCAGCGGCACTAGCTGTACGTAACGGCTACCCAAGTATTGAGCGAAAGGGAGGCCGACGAGCAAACTCATCCTGAACCCCTACTGAGCCTGACAGCGACAATATCCGTACAGTCCGGTCTGTTCGTCTAAGAGTATCGCATATCGAGTCTAAGGGGGTGGATAAAGTCAAACCCCTAACAACGCGACATTTAGTGTCGGTATGAAACCCCATCACCACCTGAGAAACTATCGATCCTGGATCGATAATTCTCGTCCACCGTGGCCACGGATTTATGGTGATGGCCATCCGTACACAACGCAACATCAAACCCAATACCGGGAGAGACGAATCCCCGACGATCCGATCACTGCCTCCATGTGGCTCGGGACTGTACCCAACTAAAATCTGTTTGCACGACTCCTTTGAGCCGTGGTAGGGTAGTAATCAAAGCACAGTGGGAAATCACACGAGACAAATGACGATCTCAGGTCGACAGACTAACCTGTACACATGTCACCTGGGAACTGCTATCTGACAATAGGTATAATACCAACTAGCAGATTCCCGGCGAGTCCGTCCAGTGTACTCATAACCCAATGAGCACCTGTATACTATCTTAGGCGAACAAACGAACACCAATGGCATGTGAGACCTGGCCACCGCCCCTCGTTGGGGTCTCGATCAGTATACACTAGTCTACACAGGAGTATCGATGCCCAGTCTCGATACTCCTACGACTAGGGACATTTAAGGATGTGCTTATAGACCCCAGCTCCCACATATATGATCGCCATCATAATGCTGGCAGTCAAGCAAGAATCCTATGGGCTCTATCAACATGTACATGATGATAAAGACAAACCAGATAGCATACTATCATCTTGAGTAAGACTGTTTTATCGGTATAGGTCCTCACTCAATCATCATAATCACAAGTCTGCGACTATGATAATTGCCTTGAGGGCACTATAGCCAACAGCAATGTTCCTATTGATCCGGTTCTTGCTCCAGCCACTATGCCGCCGGAGACTACAAGGGCCAGAGGGCTGCCACCGGAGATGAGATTAGAGTAGACTCGTTTGAGACGAGGACCGGTCAGGCCGGTATGCTTACCCCTCAGGGACAGAGTGGTCCACCTTTCCCAGGACGGATGGCTAGACTGGAGTCGAGTATTCAGGATGTGTGACAGATGATTGGATTGTTAGTGGTGGTTAGTCGAGCTCCGAGAGCCGATGATGTCCCTCCTATTTCAGGGACTGTGTTTGTACCTGCTGCACAGGAAGCTGTTTCTTTTATTACCAAGTTTATTTACGTATCCTTATAGGAGTTTTTTTAGGCTGAGGCCTCCAGTTTGTTTTTACCAACACAGATGCAGCGGAGGATACGTAGACAATCCTGGACAGGATGGCTAGGATTGGTCGTTCACAAAGATGTTCTGACGAAATATGAATTGAGCTTGCGAGTTTTTGTCTAGAAGGCCTAGCTCAGACGTGGTGCGAGTCAATCGAGAGAGGCCGGGCTGCAGATCTACCTCCTATGACTTGGGATAAATTTACAGCTATATTTCTTGCTCGTTTCCTTCCGGTGAGCGTTCGAGATGTCCGAGCTCGTAGTTTCGAGCCTTTGCATAAGACTTCAGGGATGACAGTGTCCAAGTATGACATTTAGTTTATTCAACGGTCTGATATGCTCCTTACCTGGTAGACACTGAAGAGAAACGGAAAGAGGTTCATGTGGAGATTAGACATGCAGTTATTTCTTACTGTCAGCACCCAGCCTTTTGACACTTACGTCGCTGCTATGAACGCAACCTTACTGTTGGAGGAGCGCTGATCAGTCGAAAATATTGCATTTTTAACACGTCAATTTCCCTACCATTTGCACTCATCTATAAGTGTTCGGTATTAGTATAGCACATATTAGCAAAACACTCGTAAAATACCGAATTACTTCTGTTATACCTTAAAACTGACATTTCGAGGGAAATTGAGTGTTTATCATGGCATCGCATCATCCTTGTATAGCGCAACACTTGTTTCAAAGATCTGTGCAGGAAATTCCAGGAACCGAGCCAAAATTGTCAAAGTGCTGATAAAAGATGCGCCAAGTCTAAGATTTAAGATCTGGCAGTAAACTAAAGGGAATTATAAGATTACATATATCAGATAAAGGCCCATAAGTCAGTACAAAGCAACACCATAATTCCCATGCACTGAGGCCTCCATAGTGCCGCGGATCCGCGGCCAAAAGGCCCTTGGCGCCGCGGATCCGCGGTGGAACTGCCACGTCATCACTTCTTCTGAGCTGCAGAATACTTCTCTCAGTACCTACACCTCAGCAAGCTATGACAATTTCCAAAATTCTCCAGAGTCTTCTGCCAGATCAGCAAGCTCCTTGTTCAAGCTAAACTTCCAAGCTTCCAAAGCAAGCTTCTCACTTAACAAACTAAACCTAGAAGCTTCTCCTTAACCTCCAAGCTTATGAAGGAAGCTAAAACCTAACTAACTACTTCTAGAGGCTTCTACCTAACTACCTAGCTTACAAGGGATGCTAAACTAAACCTAGCTTCTAAAGGAAGCCAAAGCTAGTGAAGGCTATAAAAGGAACCCTAGAGCTTCTTCTCGAAGGTTGTTCAATAATTGGAACCCCAAATTCTCCAATACAAGTTGAGTGACACGACTTGTAAACCCTAATCCCCAATTCAAAATCCAAAGCCAAAATCAAGAACTCCGAGTACCAAATCAAGCATGAAGCCTTCGATCCTTTAGAAAGCGACGCCGGACTTCATCGGAGTAAGTGATCCAAGGAGATCCGCGACTCAAGGAGACGAGCGAAGCCGAAATCAACGATCGAGTTCTCTCCTCAATTTCTTGTAGTTTTTGAGTGAAGTGTAACGAATTGTTGAAAAATAAAGGTGAAGATCTTTAATCTTGCTTTCTTTACATTCTTGCATCATGATTCGATCTCAATTTGTGATTGTGTTTCTTGTTATGATGTTTGAGTAAAACTCCGCTCGTGGAGGAATCGAGACGATCAATAGACGATGATGTTACAAATCTTGAAACGATTCTCAATTTCTATAAGTTTTGTAAACTCGTGTAAATTGAAGAATCGGCAACCTAGTTTCGAGGGATGCTTTCTTGATTGTGTTCGCTCCTAATTAGTGATCCACGATCGATTCTTGAATTTACTCGAGGCTAGAATTTGAATGAGATTCATCGAAAGGACAAAGGATGAGATGAAGAAACCCTAGTTTCTTTAAAAGATCCTTAAACCTCGATTAATCGTCATCAATCTAGCATCAATTCATTAATGGATAAGAATACGTAATCAATAGATTTCATCACGTCTATAGATTCGATCGATTCCTACGAGCCTCACTTCGATTCTTGATTCTTGGATTGGATATCATCACTTCTTGATTCTTGATTTTTAATGTTTTTCTTGATTTTAGATTTAGATCTAGATAATTCTTGAACTTCATTTTTTAAATCTTGAATTGAATTGTCTTTTTTCTCTTTTCTTTAATTTTCAATTCATCTAATTCGAATTACGAACGGATTACACTTTCCCTGTGGACGATCCGCACTCGCTAACGCGCTACAATCGACACCGTTATTGATTGCGGTCAAAATATTTTTGGTTGTGATTTCTATACATTTTTTGTCAAAGTATTTTTGGTTGTGATTTCTATACATTTTCTTAAAAACACCACTTCATTCATTTTCCCCTAATTATCTTAACGCTGCCACTTGTACTAAACCCTTTAGTGCAAGCTCGGCTGGACACGGGATTCTAGTGCCCGTCTTGTCCGCGTTTTCCCCTATCGACCCCAAAGTCGGTATTTCTACCTTTTCTTTTTCCCACCACCACCGCGATGGACGGTTATCCATCAAACTTTTGCACCACTCTGCCACCGCCCGCAGGTGCGCAGAATCCTCCACGCATTTCTCTCCAAGAGAGATGCTATCCTTCACGTGTTTACCTTCCCACCTGTCTTTCTATACCACCAGCCAACGGGGAAAATTTTGAAATCAACCCCCAATTCATCGAATTGTTACCCAAATTTCACGGTCTTGATTCTGAAGACGCATACGCTTTTATCTCCAATTTTGAAAACGTATGCGCAATGATTGGAACGTCACAACTGTCTGCAGATGCTCTGCGTTTACGTTTTCTCCCATTCACTTTGTGCAATTTAGCCGAGAAGTGGCTTTACAACACAACCGCACATTCTATTTCAAAATGGGATGAATTTGTAAAAGCATTCCCAAAGAAATTTTATCCCAATCACAAGACCAGTCGTGTTCAGAGCGAAATCTTCAAATTTACCCAACTTTCCAATGAACCATTCTGGAAATGCTTTGAACGGTTCAAAGATCTTCTTTTACATTGCCCTCATCACGGAATCTCCAGATGGGATTTGTGTCGAATTATCTATGAGGGTATTGATCTCACTACTAGACAGATGCTTAAAATCATGTGTCAAGACACTTTCATGACCAAAGATGAAGGTGAAGCTTGGAAATACCTGGAAGATTTAGCTCAAAACACATTACAATGGAAAAGTGTTAGACCACCACCGCCTAGGGAAGATGTCAATCAGCTCGATGTTTCCGTCATAATGAGAGCCGAAATGGCCACAATACAAAAGAAACTCGACGCTATAGAAAACAAAATCTCTTCAGCCTCCCTAAACCAATACACACTTCCCAAAACCGTGTATGGCCGCTGTTCAAACCCTTCACATTTGACGGAAGAATGTCCTTTTGCTTGGAACCAATCACAAACTCAAAACACGGTTCCAACCCAAAACAATTTCCATGGGGCTCTTCCACCACAACAGTAACCACTTCAATTGAGTCAGCACCCCCACCAATCACAAAACTTCCAAAATCCGACCAACACTTTTGCACCACATGAAAATTTTTTGCAATTGGCCGGTGCTGATGAATCCTCTTCATTCATAAACTTGCTTCTGACAAATCTCATGCAAGTATCGGCTGAAATAAAGACTTTCGTCGATGATATAAAGAAAAACTCCACCTCCCAAGCGGAGAGTATTAAATCGATGGAAGCAGAAATTGCAAGATTAAAAGCCGAAATGAGTGCAAGAGAAAAAGGGAATCTTCCAGCTCAATCTTTACCTGATCCTGGACCTTCACATTACACAAATGTGGATGCACTTACCACGTTAAGATCTGGAAGAGTGCTAGACAATCATGTGGGTAAACAGATTGATGTTGAGGAATCAAGTGAACCCCAGGCTTCCACTTCCACTTCCACTCCCACTTCTACTTCTTACCCTATTTCGTCTAATTTACCATCTTCTTCCGAACCTATTCTCCGTTTTACCAAAGGCTCGAAACCTCCACCTACTCCATCCTTCCCACCCCCACAACCTTCTCCACAAATGTTGGACCCAACACTTGTTGATAGATCTCCATTTCCAAATAGGTTGAGGCCCAACAAACCCAATGCCCAAATGGAGAAGCTTGTGGACATGTTCAAGCAAGTTAACATCAACATCCCTCTCCTAGATGCTATCCAACAAGTTTTGTCCTATGCGAAAACTCTTAAGAACTTGTGCACTAGGAAGAGGAAGACTCAAATGCCCAAGAAGATATTCATGGCAAAGACTGTAGACACGGCTTTCCCCCAACAATTACCACGAAAACGTAAGGACCCTGGATGTCCTACTATTTCTATTTCTATCGGGGGAAAATACATCAACCGTGCTCTACTAGACCTTGGCGCTAGTGTTAACTTGCTTCCATATTCAGTCTATGAGTAACTAGGTATCAGAGTGTTAAAGCCCTCGAGCATAACTCTCCAGATGGCTGACCGATCAATCACCAAACCTAGGGGTGAACTGGAGGATGTGTTAATAAAAATCGGGGAATTTGTATTCCCTGTGGACTTTATTGTACTTGATATACAGCCTGTAGCGAACCCACGGAATCAAATTCCGGTGATTTTAGGTCACCCCTTTTTGGCCACTTCCAACGCTATCATCAACTGTTGTAACGGTTCTATGACTCTATCCTTCGGGAATAGGTCAATTGAGCTGAACATTTACAAGTTGGGAAGTATACCCTCCGAACCTACTGCTCAGGTTTGTTCTGTCGACTTAATGGATGTCGACAGCAACGAATTTGATGATCCTCATGATACTGATCTAGACTCTTTTTATACGTTGTTGTTTGACCCAACTATGTATCATACACATACGGACTCTTCCACCGAGTTGTCCGGATCAACAACCACACTGATTATGAACTGTTTTTAGAGTCTGAAGATCACCCCGCGCTTTGTGATGACATTATTCTTCGGGGTATTGATGGGACTTTTGAGGAGATCTTCGCTGATGAACTCGTATTTTTGAATGACACGGGTGTTGAGATGAATCATCTCCCAATCAATGAAATTGAACTTCCACCCCTTCTTCTGAACTGTAAAAAGGATGCGAGTAATCCATCACATTCACTGCATCGTCTCTCCAATACGAGACGCAAACACATTCTATTCCACCACTTACCCTTTCCACTTCTTCTTCCACCAACCTGAGCACTACATTGATAAAATTTTCGAATGGTTGGTGTTAACTTTCGGTCTTTGCAAAGCTTGGCATCGACCAATGATTTTTGACCCCCTCATGTGATTTTCAAAGCTTAACATGGTTTAACTCAAGTTTAGGGGGGTATAATCTGGCTCCTGAAAAGAAAATTTTTACACAAAATGACGAGCCAAAGAATAAGTTTGGGGGAGGATTTTCACTTAAATATTTTGCCCCCATTAATAAATTTCCTCCCAAGCTTATAGGTTTTCGAGATTTAGCAGATGGCAACAGTGAGGACACTATTGAAAACAAGTTTGGGGGAGGTTTGTGCTTATTTATGCATCATTTGCATCATACTTTGCATAAGCACAAAACATTTTTAAAACCTATAAAAATTTAAAAATTAATAAAAAAATTTGTACATAAATAAGATAATAAAAGATTAGATAGTGAAAAATTACATCCAAAAGGTTGGAAAAATTTAAGAAAACCAAGAAAATTAGAAGTTTTCTTATACGAACTAGTAATAAGTAGTTATGAGTCGTTGTCCCAAGGGTTAGTAAGATGAAGGAAGTCACTAATCTGAGGATAAAAATAGTTCCTTTTGTGGGAGCCAAACATTTTGAACGTTGATACCCTGCTATTCGCACTTACACACGTCTTGAAACTCGGGATAGTAGAGGATACCTTGAAATGCTCTTGTCTAAAAGCCAAAAGTATGAAGGAAATAAAAAATGAATAAAATATAAAGTGGTGAGAAAAATGAACACTGGTTTTGTTATCGCCAAGGCAGCAATAAAAAAATATAGCGAGGGTGCCTCTTCACCTAGTGCCTTAGACCAACTGGTCTGGGAGTCACTGCTAAGCCTTAGGTAGTGCAAGACGAGGAAAATACACCGTATAAGCAAGCACGTGAGTAATCGGTCGGTTAGTACCTCAAGAAGTATTAACGGTCGCATGAAAATGTGTGAGCAAATCTAAATATTCATTAATTAAAAAGTACTGAGGCAGATGGACAAGAGTATGATAGCTTGAATTGAATTCTCTGGGTGTAGGGATGTATATTACACACACGTAGAGTTATATGATCGATGTTTGGATGAAAGATAGAAATGAAGAATAAAGATGATGTTTTATTGAGGGATGATGTGATTTCTAACATCTTTTCATGACTATTAAGATAGGGCTCATGACAACCGAAAAGCTAGTATAGTTGGAAACTCTGATTTTCAAAGTCTTTCTTTTACAATTCTTGTCTTTAGATGTAACTTTCACGGTCTTCCTTTTATTATTGGATTTTGTGGGTGCAATCCGCTGAAAACCCTCAGGAGACAACACTCCTCCTACTATGGACACCTAGAGATTTAAAGGCTTATTGCACGTGCTCAGTGCAATCGTGTTGCCTATGAAAGTGTGCTAGTTAGTCTTTATTTATTTTCTCCTTCTCTTTTTAATAAAACGGTTCGCTCGAGACGACCGAAAATAAGTTTGGGGGAATTTGATCAGTCGAAAATATTGCATTTTTAACACGACAATTTCCCTACCATTTGCACTCATCTAGAGGTGTTCGGTATTAATATAGCACATATTAGCAAAACATCTGTAAAATACCAAATAACATGTGTTATATATTAAAACCGACATTTTGAGGGAAATTGAGTGTTTATCATTGCATCGCATCATCTTTGTATAGCGCAACACTTGTCTCGAGAATCTGTGCAGGAAATTCAAGGAAAAGAACCGAAACGGTCAAAAGTGCTGAGAAAAATACGCCAAGTCCAAGACTTGAGATCTGACAGAAATAAAGAAAGCAAAATGAGATTCCACACATTTTAAAAAGGCCAAAATGTCAGCCCAAGAAATACCAGAGAATTCCATGCCCCAAGGCCACAATAGTGCCGCGGATCCGCAGCCAAATGCCCACTCCCGCCGCGGATCCGCGGTTGATTGATGACGTCATCTCTGCAGATTTCCTCCACGTGTCTCCCTCTAACGGCTCAGCTTCCAGAAGACTCCAGAATGACTACGTGGCTTCATCCAGAAGGCTCTGTGAAGGACATTTTGCTGTCAAAGAGTTTTATGCCAAAATTTATTCTACTTGATTCAAAAATTATTGAGGTAGAGGACTCGAAAAACTCATCTACCTCTTTTTCAAAAATATCCAAATCAAGTTGAATTTCTGGTATTACTGAACTTGAATTAACGGATTGTGATTTATCAAAACTCACTGAAACTATAGGAACAGAAGAAGAACCGGAGAAAGTAGAAGGTGAAATGGGTAAACAAATTGGTGTGCCGAGTGTTGCTGAACCAGATATGGAAGATGGAGGCTGTATTTCGATCTGATCTTCGGGTATACCTTTATCATCAACTTCAAGACATATTTGGGGTTCGGGAAGAATTAAAGGCTCAAGATGATGACCATACGGAAGTGAAAGGATTTGATGAATTGGTGGGACAAAATCATCCAAAATTTCGGGTTCATCAATCAATATATCCCCAACGTCAATCACCTCATTCAAGTGAAGGTTAAAATTCTCAAACACCTCATCAAAAGTATGGTTTTCAATCAGTTTTGGTTCAAGAGTGGAGGTGTAGAGATCACAAGGGTTGGGTATGGTTTCACTTGAAATGGACCCTTCACAGTCGGGTAAATCAAACACTACAAAGTCACACAACTTATCAGACATTGTACTTGATGAATCTATGAAACTGGAGTTGTGGATTTCAGTTTGGAATGGGGAGGTTTGATTAGGAAGGGTGTACAGTTCTGTCTTACTACGCAAATCCAACATAATTTGATTCGTCAGTTCCATAAATTTTTCTAATGTCTGCTCCAGACTAGTCTTGGGTTGATAAGGGGTTTCAGTATAAGATTGAAATTCCTGTGGATAATTAAAACTCCTAAATGACTGATTAGAAGAACTGTCTAGAGTAGGTGGAAAAGTCGGATTGGATTGATAGGAACAGAATGGTTGCTGAACTTAGGTAGGAGTAGGATCAATATTATGATAAGAAGAATATTGATATGGGTTGGTTGGTTGGCTATATACAAACCGCATATCAAACTCTTCTCCGGACAGTGGTGGTGATGGTTGATATTGGTCCGGGTTGAAAGTTTGGCCTCTAGACCTAGCTATGTGCTCAGCAATGGACATTCGTCTAGGGGCTTCCTCACTCTGGGTATGAACTGAAACAGGTGTAGGATTAGGATACGGTTGATAAGACCTAGACTGAGGTGGCCAACTGTTTCTTCCTGCTTGTTCTATATGATCTCTTAAGGACATGGAAGAGCCGGACGGTATACCGAAGGGATTTCGAAAACAAGAGATATCTGGTTGTGGACAGCAAAGCTCGGCAAGTGTTCTTCTGTTTAGGTCACCCATTATAAGAAGAGAAGAAGGGGGAAGGGGTAAAAAGGAGAGAAAGTAATTGGTTTGTTTTTAAAAAAAGACGGATTTAGACAAATCACAAAAATGCACAACCCTAGAACTATGGTTACCTAGGTCCAGTCTCTAGACCGCTCCTAGACTTCCAAAGGACAAGCCGCAGGATAAATCCTCTACCGTCTCCGTACTACCCTTGTAGCCAGGTAAGTGCTAGGTAAGTGGGAAGGAACCACGTCGTGGGCCTAATTAAAAACCACTAGCCTTCGACACACTTGCCTAGGCACTACAAAAATAATGCGGATAAACGATAGATTACCCACGACCTTCCTCTGTCCTTATTGAGCACGACAGTCCTTAGAGTCTGGTCTAGATATTTTTTTAAATTAATGAAGGGTTGATCTATATGCTTGGTTTGTGATTTGTGGGGCTTAGGAAGGGTGATGAAATCCCCACCTAATCTTGATTTGGTCCTTGCCCCTTAAAGATCCGTATTAAAATATGCAAAAACAAACCGAAAAACAAAACTTTGCAAAAAGATTTTTGAGCGGTGATATTTTGCAAAGAATCCTGCAGAAAATAGATTTTATTGGATTTTAGAGGAGAGAGAAGGGAGTTAGAATCTTACCAGAGAAGTGTGAACCCTAGATCTCCTGTTTCCTCAAGTCCGTGACTCCAGATTTCCTCGCAAAAATTCACACAATAATCGTTAAATATACAATTTGCAGTTTTGTTTTAATAATGATATGACTCGTCTAAGAATTCAACACAAATAGTAAAAATAAAAAATTACGCACGTTTCCCCGACAACGGCGCCATTTGATTGGTACGAAAAAGTGTGTTTGTAGAATAACCACAATCAATAACGGTGTCGCGCGTAGCTAGACCGAGATGAGTATGGGTCGTCCTCAGGGAAACGTGGAACCTTTTACTCTTACTTTAGATGTGTTGAAAAAGAGAGGAGGAAATAAGAATTTTGTGAAAAGTTTCTAGATCTACGTTAAGCAAGAATGCAAAAATATAGATCTAGATTATTTTAGAGATTTAAATAATATAATAAGAGGGCTTGTAGGGTTCGTTAAGATTTAGTAGTTATGGACGATTAATTAAAAGTTACCCTTTTTATCCATTAATAGATTTAGAACTAGAACGACGGTGATGCGTGTAGATTAGGGTTTCTGGAGGGAAAAGGAATCCCACTCTTAACCCTTATCTCGACATGAAACTCCATTCATATCTAGCCTTTACCAAAACAATCATTAATATAATCTCTAATCGCGGTCGGAACTAGCAAAGAATTGCTAGCGCGCCCGATTAGGATGTTAATGATTCTTTTGATAAAGTTCCTAAACTTTATAGGACTTAAAAAGGGTTTAATTATTTTCATCGTCCATTAGCCTACCCTAATCCTACGAACCCTAACAAGCGGAGAATTACTCGCGCATGTTGGGAGAAGAAGATGAAAAGACAAAGAGGGAAAACATAATGTAAAATGCAAAAGAATTAAATAAAATAACTACCTTTATTAATCAACTTGAACAATCTACACTTTATTCCGTAGAAAATGATTACAAACTAGTTGCTTCTCGATCTTTCCTAAAGAGGTAGACGAACAGTTGATGATCAGCCTGGATGCGTGAGCGTCTGGGGCTTCGTGATCTCTTCGGCTTGATAACTTTTCCAAGAGGCTCTCGGTGCCCTTTTATAGTGCAAAGACAGAATCTTTTAGTTATAAACTTGGTAAAATTCAGCAAAGATTGATGCCCAAAATTTTTACCAAATGATTCCTCTAGACTGCCGCGGATCCGCGGCCAACAGGGAGGTTTGGCCGCGGTTCCGCGGCCAATAGTGAGGATCTCTTCATCAACTTTTGGGTGCTCTTTCCTTATGACATGTGGCAATCCTAGGCACCTTTAGAATTCAGAAATCTTCTCTCGGTTGCTTCCATACTTGGTCTCCAAGTTTTGATTCTTAATTTGGCAAGTCTTCTTCAACAACTTGATTTCTTTGATAAATTCTGCATAACAACTTGGAAAATTCTGCACAATAACTCAGATAATATTTAGTAGACTTAGTTCTACTAGGATTAGGTCAATGAATTTATTTGCATACATTTTTCTACCAAATACTAATTAAAATATATTAACACATGGAAAAAAGTGTTTTTACACATAAACCCCCATATGTATGATATATTATAATAAAGTCCTTTTTTAATATGAAAATGGTAGGAAAAATGTAATACAAATATGCAGTTTTATCAACTGAACACTCTGCATAACAAACTCACTCTAGAATATTCCTTGCAACAACCTTCTTCTAGAAGCCTCCTTATAACAACCTTCTTCTAGAAGCCTCCTTATAACAACCTCATTCTAGAATATTCCCTCCAACAAACTTTTTCTAGAAGATTCTTTCTAACAACCTCATTTTGGAGGGAAAATTCAAATGAGGTAGTTCATTTTGGAGGGAAAATTCAAATTAGGTAGTTCATTTTGGAGGGAAAATTTAAATGAGGTAGTTCATTTTGGAGGGAAAAGTTGTTCATTTTGGAGGGAAATTAGAACAACTTTTCCCTCCAAAATGAACTACATCATTTGAATTTTCTCTCCAAAATGAACTACCTCATTTGAATTTTCCCTCCAAAATGAACTATCTCATTTGAATTTTCCCTCCAAAATGAGGTTGTTAGAAAGAATCTTCTAGAAGAAGTTTGTTGGAGAGAATATTCTAGAATGAGGTTGTTATAAGAAGGCTTCTAGAAGAAGGTTGTTATAAGGAAGCTTCTAGAAGAAAGTTGTTGCAAGGAATATTCTAGAGTGAGTTTGTTATGCAGAGCCTTCTGGATGAAGCCACGTGGTCATTCTGGAGTCTTCTGGAAGCTGAGCCGTTAGAGGGAGACACGTGGAGGAAATCTGCAGAGATGACGTCATCAATCCGCCGTGGATCCGCGGCGGGAGTGGGCATTTAGCCGCGGATCCGCGGCACTATTATGGCCTTGGGGCATGGAATTCTCTGGTATTTCTTGGGCTGGCATTTTGGCCTTTTTAAAATGTGTGGAATCTCATTTTGCTTTCTTTATTTCTGCCAGATCTCAAGTCTTGGACTTGGCGTATTTTTCTCAGCACTTTTGACCGTTTCGTTTCTTTTCCTGGAATTTCCTGCACAGATTCTCGAGACAAGTGTTGCGCTATACAAAGATGATGCGATGCAATGATAAACACTCAATTTCCCTCAAAATGTCGGTTTTAATATATAACACATGTTATTTGGTATTTTACAGATGTTTTGCTAATATGTGCTATATTACTACCGAACACCTCTAGATGAGTGCAAATGGTAGGGAAATTGTCGTGTTAAAAATGCAATATTTTTGACTGATCAAGCGCATTTCTGAGACTTCATTCGTTTCTGGACTGAAGCGGATTCGTATGAGTAGGTCAGCTCAGAGGCGGTTAGATAGACGTCGTTGTAACATGTATTTGTTCGGTGTTTTCTTCCGATACGTAATTCTTTCTGGTGTCATTTGAAATGGTATCCACATAAATCGTATCAAAGTTTAGCCGATTGTGGTCCTTGCTAAATCAACCGCTTGTTGTGATTTCTTCCATAGGCAAATCCCCTGTCGCTCGAAATGTTTTCATTCATGTTTGTTTGTTTGTATCGGAGATAGGGACTCTTATGTCAATTTGTTTTTTCTCGATATGTTTGACTTCGAAGTTCTTTTGGGCATAGATTAATAGCCACGTGTTATGCATCCATCGACTGTCGTAAGAAGGCATTCGGATTTAGTTTTCCGGGTAAGCCAGTTCTTGTTTTCGGGGAGACCGTAGCGCCACCTTTCTCAGCTTGATTTCTTCTCTTTATGCTGGTCAGTACCTAAGGAAAGGATGTCAGGAATTCTTGGCGTATGTTGTGATGTTAAAGCCGCAGAGGTTCCGTTGGACCAAGTTCCGATTGCGAGGGAATTCCAAGATGTCTTTCCTTACAAGTTGTTTGGTTTGTCGCCAGAGCGCGATATTGAGCTCTGCTTTGACTTGACTCCCGGCACGGAGTCTTTTTCTATACCTCCATATTGGATGAACCCGGCGGAGCTTAAAGAACTGAAGGATCGGTTGCAAGATTTGTTAGGTAAGGGCTTGTTCGTCCGAGCGCGTCACTTAGGGAGCACCTGTCCTGTTCGTCAAGAAGAGAGACGGCAGATGTAATTGTGCATCGATTTTCATCAGTTGAATTTGGCTACTGTGCGGAACAAATATACCTTACTGCGCATCGACGATATATGTGATTAGTTCCAGAGTGTGGGACATTTCTCGAAGATTGACTTGCGGTCAGGCTATTACCCGTTGTGAGTTCGAGAGAATGACATTCCGAAGACTGCTTTTCGCACAAGTTACGGGCGTTATGAGTTTTGGTGATGCCGTTTGAGCTCACCAATGCCCCAATAGCATTTATGGATTGGATGAACCGAATATCCAGGCCGATCTTGATCAGTTTATCATTGTGTTCATTGAGGACGTCTTAGTGTACTTTTGGAGCAGAGCGGAGCCTGGACAGTAATTGAGGATTTTGTTGCAGACTTGAGGGAGAGCCAGCTATTCGCCAAATTATCCACGTGTGTTTTCTGGTTGGATAGTGTGGACTTTTGGGACCCGTAGTTATGAGAGATAGTATATGTATGGAACCGAAAGAGATTGAGGTCGTTCAGCATTGGCCCAGACCTGTATCAGTGATGGAGGTTCGTAGCATTTTGGGTTTGGACGGATACTACTAATATTTCGTATAGGATTTTCGCATATAGCTGCAACGTTGACTGGGTTGACCCGGAAAGGAGTTCTTTTCTTTGAACTGAGGCATTCAAGCAGAGCTTTCAGCAGTTAAAGACTCGTTTGACTACGGTGCCAGTTTTATCTATGCCTTCAGGATCAGGAGGTTTTGTTGGTTATTGCGATACTTCTCAGAAGTTGAAGAAGCACGAGCAAAACTATTCCACGCATGATTTAGATATGGCTGCAGTGATTTTTACACTTAAGATTTGGAGACGAGTCGTGCTAGATATTTACGGATCACAAGAAACTTAAGGTATATCATTCAGCAGCGAGATCTAATTTTAAGACAGCGCCGATGGGTGGAGCTATTGAAGACTATGACTGCGAGATTATTTATCGTCCGGGCAAGGCGAATGTTCTGGTGGATGCTTTGAGTTGGAGGCCCGGAGGTAGCTTTTGTTATTTGAGCACAGTTTAGAGACAGACGACGGCAGAATGGAAGATTCTATGTGACAGCCGAGTACAGTTCGAGTCTACTTTGACCAGGGGATAACTTGTCCGTGTCTGTGCACATCCACCGTTATTTGATCGTATCAATGAGGCACAGTCCGATGATGTTTGTTGGTCAGAAATCATGGAGCAGGTTCGACGGGGCAGAGATTCAGAGTTCGTGATTGATGGTCAAGGAATGCTAAGATTTGGGATTCGACTGTGCGTGCCAAATTCCGAGGGACTGTGATGCGAAAGTTTAGAGGAGGCATACCAATCGACATATAGCGTTTATCCGGTTTCCACCAAGATGTATAATGACTTAAGAGATGTCTACTAATATGAAAGGATGAAGAGAGATGTCATAGATTTGTTTCGGGATGCTGACTTATCAGCAAGTCAGGGCCGAGCATCAGGGGTCAGCAGGAGAATTACAACCTTTGCCCATTCTGGAGTGGAAACGGGAACAGACTTCTATGGATCTTATTGTGGGCCTACCTAGGATCGGTCAAGAGTATGACTCTATTTGGAGATTGTAGACCGATTGACGGAAATCAGCTCATTTTTTGCCAATCAAGACCATTTTCGGATTCATTCAGTATGCTCAGATGTATGTTGATAATATGGTGCGACTGCATGAAGTTCCGACTTGTATTGTGTCCGATAGAGGCACTCTGTTCACCAGCCGACTATGGCAGAAACTTCAGGAGGCTTTGGACACCAATTGAGATTCGGTACAGTTTTCTATCCGCAAACCGACGGTCAATCAGAGAAGACCATTCAGATTCTTGAGGACATGCTCCGATCTTGCGTTCTAGATTTCGTGGCAGTTGGGATTGCCACTTACCATTGATAGAGTTTTCCAATAATAACAGCTTCCAGGAGAAGATTCAGACGGCACCCTTCAAGGTATTATATAGGAGAAAACGTCGATCACCCGTAAGTTGAGCAGTATGTTCGACAGAGCTCAGTGAGAGCAGTATTTTGGGGCCACGGATGGTATAAGAAACGACCAAAAGGATTCAGTGATTCAGGATAGGTTGAGAGTGGCCCAGAGAGGGCAGAAATCTTATATAGACCGATGTCGGCATAGACTTAAGTTTACTGTTGGCGATCATTTTTTCTTAAAGGTTTCTCCGAGAAGGGCGTGTTGAGATTCAGGAGGAAAGGAAAGCCTAGTTCCAGATATGTGGGTCCCTTAGAGATTCTCAAGCGTGTTGGCGCGGTGTTTATCGTGTGGCTCTTTTACCTAGTTTTCCAGATTGTTCGTCCCGTATTTTATGTATCGATGCTCCGCAAGTACTTTCATGATCTTCTTACGCGATGTAGCACCAGACGATCCAGCTGGAGCGCAATCTTTCTCTCACAGTGCAGTCGATAATCATTCTAGATCGGCAGACGAAGAAACCGAGGTCCGAGGTCATACCGACCGTTTTGATTCTTTGGTGTGATCAGAGCGGTGAAGAGGTCACGTAGGAAGCCGAGGTCGAGATGTGAAAGCAATGTTCCCATCTCTTCAAGGGTACGTGTAGTTAGATTTTAAATTCGGGGACCAAATTTCTTTAAGGAGGGAAAACTGTAACGTTTTAAAAATAAATAAATAAATCTTTTAGGAGAATTTTTCCGATAATCGATAAAATTCCCGCAAAACTTAACTATAATTATTTTTCATCATAAATTTAAAAACACCTATTTTAACTAGGTAATTTCTAGTATTTGAAATTTAATTGGCCACTTATAAATTGTTAGTTTACTTAAATATTTTTCCTTAATTAATTATTTCAAATATTACTATAAACTTTTATTTATACATTTAATTAGTGGTAATTACAAATTGGAATGGGTAAATCATTCAATAGTGAACTATGACAACTTAGAATTAAGTTGTAACATGCTCTCTCTCTCTTATTTTGCCTCCTTAATTCTAGAAAATTCTAGTGGGAAAAGTTAAATTAAATGAAAGGAAATGAAAGAATTATGAAATAAGTTAAAAGGTGAAATAAATGGGAAGTTTCTACACTCACCCACACACTTCTCTCTCTCTCCTCCTTCTTTCAAACCTGGCCGGCCCTAGGCATGCCCAAATTCCCCCACTTCTCTACTTCTTTTCCTCTCAAAATTTCTCATTTTTGCATCAAAAATCCTAAATAAAATCAACACTAATTCTAGCAACTTCTTCACTAAAATTCCTTGATCAAAAGAAAGCATGAATCTTGAAGCAAGAGAGCAATTTGGGAGGCTAAGATTTCAAGTTTTATCTCAAAATTTGTGAGGTATAAATCCTAAACCCATAGTTAATTTGTTGATTAATTACTTTAAATAAACTTAATTAGGTATTTTAAATGGTTCAAATTGAAAGTTTTGAAAATTCGAGAGAAGGGTTAAATTAAAGTTAGGGTTTTTATTACTTGCTCATAGTTTAAATGTGTAGTTTAACATCTTAAATTATGCAAATTCTAGTATAGTTGTTAAATTGTAAATTGTTACTTTAAAATTGTTCAAATTAGAAAATTTTGCAAACTAGATTTTTAGAATTAATATAAATTGGTGAGATAAAATTTTAGTAAAGGTTTGTGTGGCTTAACTAAGTTATTATGTGATTATTGGGGCCACTAGAATTGTTAAAACATGTAGAGTTGAACAAAAATGGCAAATGGATGCTTACTAGGTTTTTGGAATAAATGGGTTTTAAGTAAGTTTGAGGTTGAATTGAACTACAACCTAATTCATATAATATTTAGGGTATTGTGGATGCACAATTGGTGTGAATGGATACTAGAATTGGTGGTTGTCAAGTGTAGCAACTTTAGTTGCGGTTTGTGGCGTTGTCGCCAGCGCGTTTTGTGCACCTAGTGCGTGCGCGTCTAGTGAATGCACGTTGGTTGATTTGCATCGTTGTGTCCACGACTATTTATATATATATCCTCTTATTTGCTTGTGTGCGATTCTAGGATCGGGTGCAGAGGCGTCGGACGCGGCGCGGAGGGACAAGGCGGAGATCGGATCAATTTAGCTGAGGCGTCCCGGTGAGTAGATGTATACATCTATGGAGGGATCGTCTGGATGGCGCAAGGCGCCCGATGGTTTAATATTACTTATAGTATTGCATTATATGTGTAGTTTCCTAGTTAGCCATCTCATTGCATCGCATCGTTATATATGTGTGTGTGTGTGTGTGACATCATCTCATAGGACACTTGCACCATTACCATTGGTTCCTGCCGCACGTGCACAAATTATGCGAACACACACGCCATTGGTAATTGCTATGTCACGAACACTATAGAACTTGCTTAGAATATATATTTGTGCATTTGCATTATATATGATCCGTATATTTATACCTGCATATTCATCTCATTAAATGGATACGTAGGATTGTTAATCATGTATACATACCTCATTGCATCATGATTCATGCATAGCTTCTGGCCGAATTTCGTATGGTATATACTACCGTATCATAGATTTCCATCATCACCGGCATATTTATATATTGTGATTCTTCTCGAGAATTTCAATATTTATGAGATTTCTAGATTTTGGGAAAAACCGCAAAAATTTTATAAAACTTATTATCGTTTTAAAATGCAAGTTGCGGTTTTCTCGTGATGTATGTGTCGTCCACCATGAGTTTTCATGATTGCTGTTGGTTTTCGAAACCCGATTCGAGGAGTAGGATGAACCGTTTCGGGTACATAGTGGACCCGGTATGGTACCCCTGGGCGAGAGTGTTTTTATGGGGATGACGATGAGCCTGGCAAGGGCAGACTACCTACCGGTGATGTCTGGCGCGGCTGATATCCGAAGGATACCGATCGTAGTCGTGTGATTTGATGATATAGGCCGATCCGGACTGATGGAGCCCGAGATATTGAGGATATTGTGTCGATATTTGACACGGACATTTCTGTCGATTTCTCTGATAAACTTATTGTGTTGATAATTGACACGGACATTTCTGTCGATTTCTCTGATAAACGTATTGTGTCGATATTTGACACGGACATTCTGTCGATTTTTCTGATAAACATATTGTGTCGATATTTGACACGGATTTCTATCGATTTCACTGATTATAATCGAGTTTTATTTTACAAAAGGTTTTACCAAGTTAAAGATATAGATCTTCTCATATCAGACATATCATGATTTCGCGTTGATTATGCATTCATGTTGCATTCATGCTAGTACATCGTATCATATTGATATACGTAGGTTATGACGCACTGCGTGCATACTTACGATAGCCTTATTAGATGTTACTTACTACTTACGAGTTGGCAACTCACCCCCGTTGTGCCACAGTATCTTGCAGGTCAGACCCGTTAGCATAGTAGCGGCGGGTGTACTTCTTCCTTTTCTTCGTTTGCTTGGACTTGCAGCTTGCTTATAGGTGGGTTTCAAGGATATCTTGTTTTTACCTTGTATATTACCTTGTATCTAGTACACTCTATCTATCCTTGTATATTGGACTAGTCGGTGAGACTTGTGAGACTTGTATTTATGGTTTTTGGTGTCGATCTCACTTGAGCCGACGAGTTGTTTTCTTAATTTCGTGCTTTTATATGCTTATTGTGCACTTTGATATTCATATTGTATGTGGTTGTGATTCCGCCATTGGCGAAGAGATAGCTCCCGCTTGGGGATGCCTTTATTCATATATATATATATATATATATATATATATATATATATATATATATATATATATTCATGTGTTGTACCCGTTTGGGAGCCAGTATTTACAAAGGAGACTCTGCCGAAATTTTCAGGAAATTTTGATGATTTTAATATGTTTAATGCGACTTAATTTGTTAAAAATCGCTTTATTTAAACAAGTTTTCCTTCACTCTATTTCTGTAAATGGTTTAGATTTCTGGACTTTGGCTTACTTAGATTACGTTACACCTTGAGACGTTTCGTAATTTAAGTGCCAGCATGTTCCGTACCTTCGGGTCGTGACACAGCTGCAACAGACTGCCATACTAATAAACCGCCCAGAAGCGAAAGCACCTGGAGTGAAGCAATTCCGGGCACTGCATCCGAAGCAATTTTCTGGAAAAGAGAGCTCTTTAGAAGCTGAAGAATGGGCTCAGTCAATTGAGGACGATCTGGCAGCAGCACAAGTGCCAGACATTGCTTGGGTAAGGTTGCAAAGCTACAACTTACTGATAACGCCCGAGTATGGTGGAAGGCGGAAGAAAGCCGTCTTACCCAACTGATCGAATGGAAGACATTTCGCAACATGTTCGACGTGAAGTATTTTCCAGAGACTGCTCGATTTGACATGGAGCAACAATTCATCCACTTACAACAAAGCTCTATGTGGAGAAAATCTGTGGATGAGTATGATGCCGAGTTCACCATGTTGAGCAGGTAAGACATGTCTCAAATATTCGTTTTTCTAATAACACATACTACACAGCTAACACAAGATCGCAACAGGTTTGCAACTCATCTCATACCGACTGTTGAGATCAAAGCTAGAAGATTTTAGCAAGGGTTAGACCCGGAGATCCAAGTTGCATTAGCTATAGGGGATTTTCCAACCCATGATTTGGCTTTGAAGGCTGCCCGAAGATATGAGACAGTGGTGAAGAAGAGGGGCAGACCTCAATCTGCCAGTGTGAAGCGCACTGCCACCCAGATGGTAGGAGGAGACCCTCCTATACAAACTTTTGCACCCAGAAGACCGGAAGTAACATCTAACCAGCCCAGTCCAAACTTATGCTACTACTGCAAGAAGGATGGACATCTGTTGAAGGACTGCAGGCGCGTAAAAGGCTGTGCTTAGTTTGTGGCGCATCCATTTATGGTATTGGAACATGTCCTCATAAACGCAACTCAATTCCAACACACATCAACTATTCGCAGCAGCCAAGTATTCAGGCACCTGCACCTCGTCTTTCTCTCCCAGCTCCACCTCCACGTGGACCTCCTGCACAGCCTAATTGCCAATTCCATCGGCACTGAGGAACATGCCTCGAGGGCAGAGGAACATGCCCCAAGGATGGAGGAATGTGCCTTCAACTAGGAGGAACATACCCCGGTTTCAGGCTTACATTAGCGGCAGTATAAGCTGAGGCTATAGACCAAGGTAATACTGGTAATTCCCTTCAATCTTTTCAAAACCCTTGTATCCTTTCGTTCTTTCAAACATATTTTTCATGCACTTTCAGTAGCTCTTTGCACCACCACTGTCATCAAATTTTTCTTGAATCTGTTACAACTTCCTTCTATAAATTTCGATGACAAAATTTTTATAAGGAGGGTAGAATATAATAACCATAAACTTTCTGTACAAATTTTTTGTAAAATACAGAAAGGAGTACCTTAGCCTGAACACAACGTAAAAGTATTTCTTATTTTAGAACAGCAAGAAAGCACTTGTAGCTCATTAGTAAAGCCTTGCACTGCTGTGACGTAGCCCATGTGTTTGAATCCCCTCAGCCACATATTGTTTTTGCTGATTTTTCTTTTAAACTTTTTGAAAGCCCAAAAGTTTACATGTGCAACACACGTAAAAATGAAAAGTCTTATAAATCAAACATGTGCACTGAGATATATGAAACGACCCTGACACATTGCAAGAATCCAAGCACTCTACCCTCACCAACGACCAGTGAGATTTCATTTGGGGCTGGCGCCGCCGAGCCCCCCCCCCCCCCCCCCCGTCGGTGATGCCCCCAAATTTTTCTCACCTGACCCTTGGACTACCCCCTTAACTCCCATCATGTTCGATTACTCTGCAATTATCCAGAGAGTGTAATTTCACTCTTTAATTCTATTTTTAATACATTTTAATTCTCATTTTAATACCCTAAACCCTAATTCTATCATATAAATACCACCCTACACCTTATCCCTCTCTATTCTGAAATCCATTGTCAAAACTCTCAAATTTTTCCAAGTTCAAAAAGTTGTACAAGTGGAGTTAGCCAAGGTCATCTTCCGGCGACGATTCGGACAAATCCGGCGACACCGCGACTCCACAACGCCTTCAAAATCTTCCTCCACCTCTTCTCACTCTTCTCAACCAGTAAGTTCCCTCTCCTCTCCTCTATTTCTATTCTAAAACGATCTTTTATTAAAACTAGTCGGAAGCGGAGTTATTCCAACTTCCGATTCTAATTTCATTAAAACCTAACTTTTCTTAACAACAAATCAACCAATTCTTTATATCTTGTTTAAACAACCATAAAACAACATTTAGATCAAGTTTCAATTCAAAATAAAATGCTATGCAACTTGTATTACACTTTTTTGTTTAAATACCACAAAGTTTACTTACGACATTACTTCATCATATTGCTCATGTTACCTTTAGAAAACTCACGAGGTAATGACCTACCTCATCACAACGACAACTCAGCAGCAGTGCGAAATTTCATTTTTCTCATCATGACATAACGTGATGGCTTGAAAACAATATTTTTGTGGGTAACACGAATTTACAGTTAAATACCATAAACTATCAAAACCGTATTTCCTTTAATTGTTTTAATCAAATTCCATACGATTATGTCCTTACAACCCATTTTGGGGAATCCGATTTGGTTGGTGCGGGTTATCGCACATCCATCGGACTAGTAGGGCGAGATGCAGACCTCCTCACGGAGCATACGATCTCGATGGAATTTTTATTATTACAATTTTTAAGAAAACGTGATTTCTATTAATAAATAAATTCTATTTTTAATAAATATATATATATATATATGTAAATATTATCAAAATATCTATTTAAAATATATAATATATTCCATATTTTCTAAATCAAAAGAAAAGAACCACAAAAGTTCATGAAAATACCATCAAGAAATCAATACAAGTCAATTTACATGAAAATACCTTATACTATGCAATTTAGGTTTATATCCACTAGAATATCTCATCTTATAAAAATTACATCTATGAAAACCCTAAAGACAATAAATAAATACTTGAGGTTTATTTTGAAAATATATCAAAACTATTTTTCATAAAAACCCCTCAAGTTTATTAATTTACAATAAGGATTCTAGTAAATATAGATTTAAGCGGGACCAATTCTCTTGAACCTCAGGGAGCCGGAGAAAGTGGGTGCTTGTCTATTTAAGATAGGAAACTAAACCGGGGTTATCAATACGGTAATTGGCTTGGAAAAAGTCACAAATCCTGTCATCCATGTGCAGCAGTTACTGATAACTCCAAAACCTAATTCAGAAATCAAATTCTGTTTAAGTGTCTGACTCAGATAGAATCTCAGTTTAATCCGAATACAATTCCAATCTACATACAATCCAAATATAACTCCAATATAATATGAATCTATATATACTGGAACTTGAACATGAATACCAGAATACTATCTATATCAACATGACTTGATTTAACCGAACTATGGATATACATGGACTTGATCGCATGACTATCTGTTTACATTCTTTCCGTTTACATGAACAACTGATATCATGGTTTCGGCAAGTCATATACAACAAATCCTTACAAACAATACAATATTCATTTACGGGGTTTTTTTAAAGGGGTAGACTGGTACGGAATGTGTTAAAAGTGGCACGAGATGGTCATTAAAAGACGTAACTAAACATCCATTGTTGTTGTTCCATAGGGTTTGACGAAGCCTTGTACTACGGGTTACCTTAGTCCACGGGATAGTTGGACTTCTCTCATAAACACTAATATCTTCTGTACCAAGCTACAAATAACTGCGTTAACATAATAATCATATATTATACCTGATATATTCTCTTTACTTGTTCAGTCTATTTCTATCTCTCTTTGGGACTTACCGAGCTATTGTCGCTGACGACATTCCTTTTCTATTCTTTCTTTGGAATGTTGTCAGGAGCACCCAACTCTCTGGAGATAGAGCCCAACTCAGAAGATTTGGAGCAATTCGCAGAAGACCCAAAACTCTTGTCACTTGTATATACCTTTACTTTCAGTTCATGCCATTGTTTAGACATTGCTTTCCATATTGTATTTACTTTTTAGTTGCATTGTAAAGAATGTTTAATAAATACAAAGTTGATGTTCATTTACATTTTATGTCTTTCTTGTGTACATTTACATTATATTGCTTATCTACTCTTAGCGTGTTTACTTCTGAGTAAATACGTCGCGAGACCTGCCACGTCTCCTTACCGTACTCTGGGAAGCGGGGCGTGACAATTCTAGCTGGTACATAATAAACAAGGAGGGTGCATGTAACTACTTCTCCAGAAGTCTCTGCCTGCTCGGCAGATAGGGTGAAAGCCCGTCCCTGATTTTGACCCGTACCAGTATGCCTCTGATCGAATAACTGCTGCTAGGATACCAGAGGTCGGCCCCTCTGAACTGAAATGCCATACGACTGTTGATGTTGCTCGAACCCTCCCTGTAGCTCAGATCTCTGGGGACATCCGCTGACCCTGTGCTCACTGGATCCGCAAAGCAGACACTGCCCCTTAACTCTGCGACAATCTCTCTGCATGTGCCCTGGCCTCTGGCAATAATCGCAAAACAGGGCCCTCCATTGCGGCTGCCGAGATGAGAAAGTACGCTTCATCTGCGTAACACCCGTCCTGTGAACTGGGATCGCTCCACGGGGGGAAAAGTTAGCCTATACTGGAACTATGTGGGGTCTCTTGTCCACCGATTGTTGGCCCTTAGCCTTCTCCTCCAATCTTTCCTGTACTCGGGCAGCGTTCAATGCCTGAGTGAAGGTCAGTAGATCGAGAGACGCGATAAGTTGTTACAGTTCAATATCAAGCCCCTGCTAAAACCGCTGAGCCTTAGCGGCTTCGGTGGCTACCATGTACGGTGCGAAGCAACTCAGCCGGTTAAACTCTGCGGCATAAACATCCACTGAGCGTCCATTTTGCTTCAGTACGATAAATTTCTCCTCCATTTCGGCCTTGGCAGTGACCAGGAAATAGTGATCTAGAAAGCACGCGGAGAACGTGTCCCATCCGATAGGTTTTACTAGCCAGCTTTCCTCTACGGACCACCACGTGCGGGCCTCGTCTTCTAGCCGGATCTTCACCACGTTCGCTCTATCATCGTCAGGAACTCAAGCGGCCGTTAAAAGGTTCTCCACATTGATGACCCATTGCTCGGCCTCGAGTGGATTTGCTGATCCCGTGAAAACCGCTGGATGAAGCCTCCTAAAGTCCGAAACAGTACCAACCCTAGCTTATGTAGTCGGTACGAGGGCGCCCTCGGGGGCGGCGGAAACAGCCGCAGATCTCTCTAGAGCGGCAATTGCGGTATCTTGTACCTCCTTCAAACCCTCGGTCAGGAGATCGGTCTTCCTCTCTTGAGCCTGGGCAAGGGTCGTCAGTGTGCTGAGGATCTTCTCGGTACGATCGTGGGAACCGGCACCTGAAGAGTTTCCCGAGGAGTCCATATCTCTGAAAGATGATCAAGAAAGAAATTAGATTCAAACAAGGACTGCACGATGATTCAACGAGAATTAGGAAGTGAAAAGAAATGTAATAAAGCACACATCAAGGGTATAACTCAATCTAGGGATCTCTCGACGGAACCATGATTTCTTCAAACCTGGATCTGATACCAACAAAACCATGTCACGCCTTACTTCTAAAAATATGGCATACGAGGGGTGACTAGACCAGCCATGCTCCTACGGTCAGGGAATAATCCCGCCGTAGTTACACTTCGGCTTCTAGCATTATATGGTAGTCAGTAAACAATACTAGAGTAAACGAAATCACAGTTCACAACTTTATTACATTACAATAAAGTAGTTCGAGATACATTTATTTTGCATAAGGAAAACCAACCAACGAAATACAATGTGCTTATAGTAAAATGGGCGGCGCTGATGTTGCGGTCTAGACCTCCGCGATCTCGAATAGAAAGTCCTGCTCCTTGACTGGGTCCACCTCGTCCTATGAGCATGCACACTCAGGCCGTCAGGGCGACACATATAGCAATAAATATATGATGTACGTACAATATTATTAAACATGAAAGGTGCGACAGAATACAGAAACATGAGAATAATGAATATCATTTGAATATGCACAGCGCAATATATGTATCATGTCTGTAAACCATGCAATGTGTATGTCACTACTTATCAGTCACTAAGTCAATGAAATCAATTGGTGGAAAAGATATTAGTGTTTAACAAGGGTCTCGTGCATGCCCGAGACTACGGTCCACTATTGCCCGGGACATAACCCTGCAGCCGTGCCGCTAGGCCCATGACTTAATGTGTGTGTGTGTGTGCAGCCGTGCCGCTAGGCCCACGACTTAATGTGTGTGTGTGTGTGTGCAGCCGTGCCGCTAGGCCCACGACTTAATGTGTGTGTGCGTGTGTGTGTATGTGTGTGTTTTTAGTTATATGTATGCCCTAGAGGCCATTATTATACATGTGATATATGTTATAGTGGATACTTGGACATATATAGGGAGGACTTTCTTGCTCGACGTGATAGTATGTTATCTGGTTACTCTTTATCTTAACATGTACACTTATTGTCTCTCTATTATATGTTGATAAAGCCCTTAGGATGAGTACTTGACTAACAGGATTATGATGCAGATCATACTAGTGGGGCAGAGGTAGTTGGTAAGTACATCCTTCAAATGTTCCTAGTCATGGGAGTATCGAGACAGGGCATCGATACTCCAGAGTAGACTAGCGTATGCGCTTCTTGACCCATATGATGGGCGATAGATGATCCCACATCCATTGGAGTTTGACATCAGAGAAGGTATACGGATGCTCGGTGGAGACTGGGTACACTGAACGGACTCGCCGAAAACTCCTAGATGGTATTATACCTATCGTCAGATAGCAGTTCTCTGGTGACACTGGTACAGGTTAGTCTGTCGACCCGAGATCGTCATAGAGTCTTATGTGATTCTCAATGTGCTTTGATTTCCACCTTACCACGTTCAAGAGATTGTGCAAAACGGTGGTTTTTGGGTACAGTCCCGAGTCAGATGGAGGCAATGAGCGATAGGAAGGGATTCGTCTCTCCCAGTATTGGGGGTTGATATTGTACTATGCTTGATTGGCCATAACAGGAAATTCCTGGCCAGGGTTGTTGAGATCTAATGGTAAGTGTTATCAATAGTTTCTTGAACCGTTATGGACCTCACATCGGCATGACTTATCAGGCTATTGGGGTCTGACGTTATACCACCCCCAGGCTGTGATATGCAACATATCAGACGAAAAGACCGGACTATACGATAGTGTTACTGATTGGATTCACAGGAGTATGAGCAGGCTTGCTTATTGATTTTCTGATCGCTCAATACCCGGGTAGCCGTTACGTTTAGCAGACCGCTTTGCGGCTTGTGGGTGACTAATATGATCACCACCTACTGCCGGCGTATTGACGAGTCTTTAGAGTCCTACACGGAGGTTTCCTGGCTCAAGCGAAACGAAGTAGGAGCACATATGTGATATGTGGGGGACTGAGATTAATACGTGTATGTGATACCGTATTCTATTCTCGCGAGATGTGATATCGGACGGTTATTTGTGATATAGCCGGGTTATTGGATCAAGTGTTGATTCGATAAGTTGATACATTTGATATTAGTCGGTTATATGTGATATAGCCGGATTATTAAATCAAGTGTTGATTTAATAATTTAATGTATAATTATATATTTGATATATTATCTTACATTAACTAATATTAGCTCACTTAAGTTTTCTTTTTCTCACTAGTGTACACTTAGTATATATGTGATATATATTAATGTACATCTTTTGTGTCATGCTAGATGCCACATGCTACATGGGTGTATGAGACTCACACCATACTTATAATAATGATGGGTTTTATTTATTTAAAGTAAATCAAAATTGGTTGGAAATTTGTCACATGGTTGAAGCTTGTAGAACCCATTGACTTAGTCCACTAATTTTTTCTCACTCTAGATATTTATTAACCTAACCATTATTGTTAGCCATGGTTTATTCTCTACATGAGTTAGTGTATGACACTAACTCACCCATGGTTGCTATTCTCACTCATTATTCCATTCACACTTCATCTTCTTCCTCATCTCCAAAAGCTTTCTAGCTTCATGAGAGATGAAGAAAATTAGTGAGAAAATTATTTCTAAAGTGAGCGAAATTCCTACTTCATCAACCTCTTCTTTACTAGCCATTTAGATTGGGTTGTTTCTTCACCAGTTCATCACTTAGTGAAGAGATAGCTTGAGTTAGTGTCTCCTCGACGTAGATCGTCTTTGGCCTCGAAGACTTCAAGCAAGCTTGTTCATTTCACCTTGTGGAGCCTCACTAGAGTCTGGGAGAACACTATTTGGAGCGAAGGGACTACTACACGGAGCTATTGAAATGAAGGACCGGTCTACAAAGGTTGTATTTCTTGTTCACTTCGATGTAAAGATGTTTACATGCTTGTTCGTATAATTCTCTAGTTTAGATTCTAGCGTTAGGGTTCTTTAGCGTGCCAATTTTTTAAAATGGCATGGACGATGCCTCCCAAAACCCAGCGGCTGCCTAGGAAACCCAGCAGTGGTATCAGAGCCATGCTAGAGAATTAGACGATATTGTAGTATTACGAAACCGAAAAAACTCCGAAACACACGAAATAAAAACCTAGTTTCTGTCGAAATTTTCAGAGTGTCTAAAAATTTTTTTAAGCAATTGCAGAATGTTATATGAGATGTAACATGAACACCACAAAAATTTGCCCCCCCCCCTCGCCGGATTTTGGCCAGCGACATCACACTAAAATCCGAGCTCGCCGGTTCTGTGATGAGTTCTGGGCTTCAATTTTTGTCTGTGTTCCGATCTTTGGGTTTTGGTATTTCAGGTGTTGCTTGTTTTTACTGATATTGCATGTGATGTTATATTTCTATAAAGGCAATTCAGAGTGTTTCGTGGTCGTAATTCTAACATCGTTTCGGGTTTTTTAGACGACGTTAAAAAGTTCGAACGGATATCAATAACCCATTTTCTCCCTCACTGGAAATTTTCCAAGAGTTGGATTTTTCCAAGTTTAAAATCTTCATAAAATCATGCAGGTAATTCTGTGGACCCTCTAGAAGAACGAAACTCTAACTCGATTCTGTGACCGTCGGAATCGTCACCAAACCCTAGGGTTTGCGGTAGTTCCGCGGCGCCATAGGTGAAGCAAGGGTTGACCCTTCTACGGTTGGTCCATAGGTGCTGTGGCATGTTCTGGGTACTTTTTAAACTCCGCCCAAGTGTTGAGCTCTTTGGGAAATTTTGGGTGTTTGTTGATTCGATCGAAAAGTTTAACATCGTCTAGCTATATGTGATTGTGATATAATATTTGGAATCCACAATAATTAGTTATGTGATAGCTAGTTTGAATTTTATAAATCTAGCAATTTAGTATCATTTGATCGGTTTCCACGGAATTTTGATGTGGATCAAAAGTCCGTCGCAATCACGTAGCGTACGCGGATACTCGCCGGGTAACCTTACTAGATAGTCACACCACATAGCCCCGACCAGTGACTGTAGGAGAATCCCGTTGCCAAAAGCATCTATTCGGGTGCTCGCGGACGCGATGTTCCGCCTAAGTGCACTTCGTTGACAGTATCGGGGGTGCGGCCGTCTACTAAAGTTTCCGACGAGCATTCGATCAGGTCATCGGGAATCTTGTTGAATTACCCGACTGGTTATTGAAAAGTGTTTTCAATATCAAGACTAAAATGTGGGGTTTATAATTGTTAAGCATGTGATGTCTAAGGAATTCATTTGGTTAGGCATGAAATCCAAAGTATGTGATACATTGGGTTTATGATGTCTAAGGTGGTTGTGGATTCCAATTGTTGTAGTTTTTCACTTTCTTTTCTGCGACCATAAGTGTAATATGTGGTGTATCGCCGGTTTCGTTGCTATATATCAACGACAATTGGGATACGCATATTTACTTACATTGATGACATGTGATGTTATGTGTTGTTGTGATATGTTATATTGGATCATCGTGTTTTGAATAGCCGGGGTTTTTTATGTGAGATGAGAGTTTTTTATTTTCATTCATGTACAAACTTGTATGTAATATTCTTTTATTGGGGCACTTCCGGGTTGAGAATGATGTCACCATTTATGTATATTATTTACTTTTCCGCATTAGGATAGACCCAAGGCGGGGAGCACAAGTAACCGGGTTCTAGAGTCCAGTGGGAGACTATCTCGAGGAGTCGAGACCGGGTCTCCTAACTCTAGAATTGGTAGGGTTGCTTGCCGCTCTCGTAGGGGTCTTGGGATGTAAGTTTGGCTATTCATCGCGACCGTGGAATCCGCGTTTTTTATTGGCTTAATTAAAACACGGAATTCCTAGTATATCCAATATTTCATATGTGTTCTTCTGCTGCTGATATTCTGTGATGTGATCACTTTATATGATGAGAGAATGCTTATATTATATATATGATATATAATAAATATTGTTGCTTTCGTTTCTTCTATGATGCTTAGAAAGCATAAATTGATGGGACTTCATTAATGAGATTAATGAAATAAAAGAAACCTAAAGATGTTGCAGAATCTTGTTTTAAAAATTGGTAGCTCTAGTTCTTGCTTTGCATAGCGGTATTCCTTGTAGAATATCCAGCACCTTATTCGATAAGGAAAGAGCCGAGATCCCTTCACCGGGAGTGACCTCTTTAGCGAAACTGGCAGATGCTACAACCCACTCGGTTTTGTCTTTTAATTGCTTTTTTAGTTCATGCTTTGCATAGTGGTATTTGTGAAATATCCAGCACCTCATTCGATGAGGAAAGAGCCGAGATCCCTTCACCGGGAGTGACCTCTTTAGCAAAACTAGTAAAAACCTCAAAAACACTCCCTTTCAAAATCACTCGATTCTACAACGATATCAAGTTCATTACGCAAAAGGTTTTCTTAAAAACCTGTCGTAACCCTCCGTCATTTTAGGAAGTAGAGTATTTAGTATTCATGCTACGTTTGTTGACCATAGTTAAGGCGTAGTGTGCGGTAGCTAAGTGATGTCTTCCTACACAGCATATGATGCGACTAATTAGGACAGTTATATGACTTTGTTGACTATAGTTAAGGGTCATGTGGGTGGAACTAAATTAATCACAAAATGACGGGTAGAACTTGACTAGTGCTTATGATTTGTTGACCATAATTAAGGTCATAAGTCACTAGGGGTAAAATATTATCGGGAATTTCAAGTGTTGAAATTTGCAATGAGATTGCATACCTTCTATGAGATAGTTGGATCCCGATACCCACTGCGAGTAAGAATTACTCCTGGGAGAGTTTTGCACATTATAATTAGCCGATCAAGTAGGTGTCTAGAAAGGTATTAACGGCGTTACGCCTCTGGGGAAACGAGCTTTATTTTAATTAGGTCCGTGCGAAAGCACGAGGAACCTCCCTCAAAGTACCGACACTGGCCTGGCCGAAAGATTGGCGAACTTGTAGGGTGTAATTAATCCCGGCTAGTCTCACCTTTTAGGGTTTGAAGGAATATTTGATAAAAACTGTGGGAGCCATCCTGATTAGATAAAATAATAACCAATCTGATCTTGCAAGAGCATACGCAGAGTGTTTTCTTCTCTCTCTCTCCTGGTAGCAACCATGTCACGCCTTAATCAAGATAATAATATGGATGCATTGACTGAACCTGCTTTTTATACTGAGCTGGGGAATATTGGTTCCGCTATATCTTATAATTGTTATAAGTCCGAGCAGGAAATAGGGGAATATCCGGATTTCCACGCGACCCAATCGAGGAATGAGCATGTTGATGCATATTCTTCGGCTGTGTTCGTTACCGAGAACTGTTTCTCAGTATCCTCTACGTCCTAGGTATGAGATACCGGATCAGGATCCCATATATGTAAGAGTTACATGGGCTATAGAAAGGTAGAGAACTGGGATTGGGTGATATGTCTCTAAGTGTTAGAGAATAGTGCAATTGTTGCAACCAAGTCAGTTGGCAAATATCACCTTGTTTTACCAAATGGTAATTACATTGATTCTGAACGAATGCTATTACATACCGAACCTGATATACAACATTACATCATATTCTTTATTGAGTTAAAGAAGGATATAATTTTGTATTGCTGGATAATGTTATGAACATTTTCCTTAATCAAGAGTTGATTGGATCAGGCACGTTATGAAATGGCATATACGTTATAAATCAAACCACGGTTTAAAGTATATAGAACACACACAAGGGGAGTAGTTCAGAAATGAATGAATCCTTCTTGTGGCTTTGTAGACTAGGTCATATCAATACGACACAACTAGTTAAGTTATATAAGGATGAATATTTGAATCCGTTCGAATTTTCATCTTATGATACTTGTCAGTCATGTCTCAAAGGTAAAATGACCAACACTCCGTTTACTGGAAACGGAGAAAGAGTTAGTGAACTCTTGGGACAGATACATGATGATGTATACGGTCCTATTTCTACAAATGCCAAGACCGGTTCCTCGTACTTCATTATATTCATCGACTATCTCTCAAGATTCGGACATGTGTTCCTATTGAAACACGAGTCTAAAACTTTTGAGAAATTCAAGGAATATAAGCTTGAAGTTGAGAACTATACGGGTAGGAGTATTAAAGTCCTTCGATATGATCGAGGAGGCGAATACTTGGGCATGGAGTTCCTGGAGTTTCTAAAAGGAGAATGGGATTCTCTCTCAGCTTACTCCTTCATAAACACTACAGCACAACGGTGTATTAGGGCGGAGGTATCGTGCCCTATGAGATATGGTGCGCTCTATGATGAGTGCTGCTGAGTTGCTCCTTTTGGGGGTTATGCACTTGAGAAGATGCATACCTATTGAATGGGGTTCCATCCAAATCAGTGCTTACCACTCCATATGAGATATCGAATGGGAAGAGACTATGTCTTAAACGAATTAAGATATGGGATTGTCCGGCCTATGTTGAAAAGAAAAATCCAGACAAGCTCGAGGCAAGGTCGGTTCTGTAAGTTTTTTGGATATCCCGAACATTCGCGAGGGTATATCTTCTACCATACTGAGGAGCAAAAAGTGTTTTGTTTCTCAGCATGCCACCTTTTTAGAAAAGGAATTTTTTATGAAGAAATTAGTGGTCATGAGGTAGAACTGGAAGAAGTTCCAGCTGGACAAACTAACAGCTGATGATTTGGTGAGACCAAAGGATTCAATAGTCTCCAACGAACCTCGGCCTCTCCGCGAATCTGGTAGGGTTCCTCATCCACCTGAGAGATACTACGGTTTCCTCGGTGATGGTGGGAGCGAGGATTGCATCATGGTAGATGATGACCCAACCAGGTTCAGGCAGGCCATCACGAGTGGGGACTCTGTGAATTGGCTGGATTCTATGCAATCAAAGATGGAATCCATGTACACCAACAAAGTATGACTTTGAATGTTGCACCTAAATGGGTAAAACCAATCGGGAGCAAATGGATCTTGAGAAGATTCTTGGTGTAGATGGAAAAGTTGAGACTTTCAAAGCTATGCTTAAGTCCATCAGGATTAAAGCAGGCATCGCGGAGTTGGAACATCTGTTTTGATGTGGCAGTCAAAGTGTTTGACTTCATTAAAAAAGTACATGAACCTTGTATATACAAGAAGGTTGTAGAGAGTAAGGTTATCTTCCACGTATTGTACGTAGATGGCATACTCTTGATAGGAAATGGTTTCATATGCTACACTCGGTCAAGCTCCTCTTATCACGAGGATTCTCTATGGAAGATCTGGATGATACCTACTATATCTTATGGATTATGATCTATGGTGATAGATCTAAGTGGATGTTGGGAGTGTCCCAAATCCAGGTACATTAACACCATACTAAAGGGGTTTAGTATGGAAGATTCTAAGCATGGTGGTTCGCCCACTTAACTCAGGAATCACTCTCTCCAAAAAGATGTCTCCCGAGACTGATTTGGAGAGAACTCGCGTGCAAGGGATAACCTATGCTTCGGCAGTAGGCTCTATCATGTATGCGATGTTATGTACCAGACCAGATGTAGATGACTCACTAAGTGTAGTGATTAGGTATCAATCGGATCTTGGGAGAATCACTGGATAGCTGTGAAGGACATTCTTAAGTACTTGAGAAGCACTAAAGAAATGTTCTTGGGGTTTTGGTAACGGTGAACTCCAGTGGGAGTCCTTTACCAATTCCAGCTCCCAGAGTGATAAGGACGACTGAAAGCCAGTCACGGGCTTTGTCTTTACCCTCAGTAGAGGGACGGTATGTTGGAAGAGTTCCAAGCTATATACAGTGGCAAACTAGACGATAAAGGCTGAATACATCACTACCAACGATGCTACTAAAGTGGATGTCTGGATAATTCTTGTTCATGAGATGAACATGGTTCCTACCATTGAGTGTCCAATAACTGTTATTGTAACAACAATGGAGTTCTGGTTTTGGCCTAGGAACGCCGGTCCCATCAGCGATCCAGACATATTCTGAGGACAGTATCACCTGATCAGGGAGATGGTTGATCTCCAAGGGATCGAGGTTAGGAGAGTTGACGCGAAGGATAACATGGCGGATCCACTCACAGAGGGCTTTCCCTAGAGAGACTTTTATGGGGCGTTGAGTATGAGATACTACAACAAATGGCCTCAGTGCAAGTGGGAGATTGTTAGTTATATGTATGCCCTAGAGGCCATTATTATACATATGATGTATATTATAGTGGATGCTTGGACATATATAGGGAGGACTTTCTTGCTCGACATGATAGTATGCTATCTGGTTGCTCTTTATCTTAACATGTACACTTATTGTCTCTCTATTTCATGTTGATAAAGCCATTAGGATGAGTACTTGACTACCAGGATTATGATGCAGATCATACTAGTGGGGCAGAGGTAGTTAGTAAGTACATCCTTCAAATGTTCCTAGTCGTGGGAGTATCGAGACAGGGCATCGATACTCTAGAGTAGACTAGCGTATGCGCTTCTTAACCCATATGATGGGCGATGGATGGTCCAACATCCATTGGTGTTTGACATTAGAGAAGGTATGTGTGTGATTAGTGGAGACTGGGTACACTGAACGGACTCACCGAGAACTCCTAGATGGTATTATACCTATCGTCAGATAGCAGTTCTCTGGTGACACTGGTACAGGTTAGTCTGTCGACCCGAGATCATCATAGAGTCTTGTGTGATTCCCACTGTACTTTGATTTCCACCTTACCACGTTCAAGAGATCATGCAAAACGGTGGTTTTTGGGTACAGTCCCGAGTCACATGGAGGCAATGAGCGATAGGAGGGCATTCGTCTCTCCCAGTATTGGGGGTTGATGTTGCGCTAAGCTTGATTGGCCATAACAGGAAATCCCTGGCCAGGGTTGCTGAGATCTACTGGTAAGTGTTATCAGTAGTTTCTTAAACCGTTATGGACCTCACATCGGCATGACTTATCAGGCTATTGGGGTCTGACGTTATACCACCCCAGGCTGTGATATGCGACATATCAGACAAAGAGACTGGACTGTACGGTAGTGTTACTGATTGGATTCGCAGGAGTATGAGAAGGCTTACTTGTTGATCTTTTGATCGCTCAATACCCGAGTGGCCGTTACATCTAGCAAACCGCTTGCGGCTTATGGGTGACTGATATGATCACCACCTACTGCCGACGTATTGACGAGTCTTTAGAGTCCTACACAGAGGTTTCCTGGCTCAAGCGAAACGAAGTAGGAGCACATATGTGATATGTGCAGAACCGAGATTAATACGTGTATGTGATACCGTATTTTATTCTCGCTATATATAATATTAGACGGTTATATGTGATATAGTCGGATTATCAGATCAAGTGTTGATTCGATAAGTTGATCCATTTGATATTATTCGGTTGTATGTGATATAGCCGGATTTTTAAATCAAGTGTTGATTTAATAATTTAATGTATAATTATATATTTAATATATTATCTTACATTAACTAATATTAGCTCACTTAAGTTTTCTTTTTCTCACTAGTGTACACTTAGTATATATGTGATATATATTAATGTACATCTTTTGTGTCATGCTAGATGCCCCATGCTACATGGGTGTATGAGACTCACACCATGCTTATAATAATGATGGGTTTTATTTATTTAAAGTAAATCAAAATTGGTTGGAAATTTGTCACATGGTTGAAGCTTGTAGAACCCATTGACTTAGTCCACTAATTTTTTCTCACTCTAGATATTTATTAACCTAACCATTATTGTTAGCCATGGTTTATTCTCTACATGAGTTAGTATATGACACTAACTCACCCATGGTTGCTATTCTCACTCATTATTCCATTCACACTTCATCCTCTTTCTCATCTCCAAAAGCTTTCTAGCTTCATGAGAGGTGAAGAAAATTAGTGAGAAAATTATTTCTAAAGTGAGCAAAATTCCTACTTCATCAAACTCTTCTCTACTAGCCATTTAGATTGGGTTGTTTCTTCACTAGTTCATCATCACTTAGTAAAGAGCTAGCTTGAGTTAGTGTCTCCTCGACGTAGATCATTTTCGGCCTCGAAGACTTCAAGTAAGCTTGTTCATTTCACCTTGTGGAGCTTCACTAGAGTCCGGGAGAACACTACTTGGAGCGAAGGGACTACTACACGGAGCTATTGAAGTGGAGGACTGGTCTACAAAAGTTGTATTCCTCGTTCACTTAGATGTAAAGATGTTTACATGTTTGTTCGTCTAATTCTCTAGTTTACTTTATAGCGTTAGGGTTCTTTAGCGCGCCAATTTTTTGAAAATGGCATGGACGATGCCTCCCGAAATCCAGCGACCGCCTAGGGAACCTAGCATATATATATATATGTATATATATATATATATATATATATATGTATATATATATATATATATATATATGTATATATATATATATATATATATATATATACATATATATAATATCGAATGATCATCCTCTAAATCACTGTACCTCTCTAAATACGGGTTCAATTCCACCTGAATTTTCCCATTCCCCAAGTTATAGTATGTATTCAGGTATTAGATAGGTTGTGAACAATTACGTATCGCTTTCACTTTCAATCACGTTTCCACTTGTCAGTATCACTTTCAATCACTGGTTCACTTTCGTACTTGCCACAACCCAATCACTGACACATATATATCGACAATGCAAAACAGTCGCTAGGTCTCAATGTAAACGATCACTATGCAGAAGGTATAAAGCAAACACAAAAATAGGTAGAAATCCACTGAACAGATATTCACTAAATTATGACAGCCAACGCCATATGACTTGCAAAATTCATCATAAATCACACGTATAGAATCGAACAAAACAATATAAAAGGCGTATGAAGTATACTTGATTATCTAAGCATTAGAATTGGTTTCATGTCAATAGAAATTCGGGTTAGGGACTTATCATCATTTTAAATTAGCGATCAATTGCTGGAATTCCAGTTTCAGAACTGGAAGTCTAACTTCGCGCACGGTTTACAAGAGATTGTGTTTAGATTCAGGTGTTTCCCTAGTGAATAAAACCTAGTTCTATCTGTTATATTTCCAATGCATCAAACGGATTAATAATAGCCTTTCTGTACTAGAAGATATGTCATGTTTAGTGTGAAGGTGAAAGAAATATCACAGCAGAAACTGCAGAACATGTCGACATTCTAAAATACAAACAAAATATCAAACGACTGTGAAACTGAACGAGAAAAGATCCATATGTTAGATAACTAAATTATCTATACGACTATATGGGACTCCGCGCATTTTCAGTTTTATGTAGATATGTGCAGGCGCTTAAATTCAGGTATCCTCGTGGAATGCTGCCCCGGACTGCAGTCCAGAGCCGCATTCCCAGTCAATCCTCTCTACAGTGACCTATCAGTATTGAAGGGTAAACTTTAGAGGGTTCTAGCTTATCAAGTCGGCTTCGATATGAGCCATAGAACATTACATCCCAAACTGTATTTAATTTAATATATATTTTTCGACGTGACATGTGCGGTGCATTCCAGATTTAGTATCGCCTTTAGGGGCGACTTTACATGATTATAAACACGATATTTTGTATCCAAATTTCTACGTGATATTCGTAAACAGTAAAGGAATCTAACTATCGCAAGTTCCGTCATATTAAGATATGTTTTGGTCTAGAATTTTGTGTCGGGCACTTAACTAGTGTACGGGTATTAAATGAGGAGTCCATTTATTCCAATCAATTAAAACAGTAGTTATTCCATGTTCACATTCCCTCCACTGTTGGCGTTATCGATGGGTTATAGGTTCACAACACAGCAATTATGACGATGCAGATATATACAATAATATTATTACAATTTAAAACCTATCGATCCATTTAATGTAGTGATAGCATGTAAAGCAAGTGATCGGGTTTTCACTTGCCTTCGATCGCTGATATAGAAGCGACACCACCTGCGGACTTCGTCTCGACACACAAGACGATGCGATGCTGGACACGGTGTGTGGTGCGAGCGCGATTCATGGAGATCCGGTACTAGGCACGGTGACGACGCGGGCGTGACACAGTAGTGGGCATGGTCTTGGCTCGGTGCGTTGCGCAGGAGTGGCACGGCGCGATACGGTACCGAACGCGATGCTGGTGCGGGAGTGGGCATAGTGCGTGCACTGGATCAGGATATGGTGTGACACAGGGGCTGGCATGGCGCGGCACGGGGACTGGCACAGCATGGCATGACATGTGTGGCGCGGGGAGTGGGTACGTGGCGGGACACGTCAGGGCACGCGGTGGTGCAGCCGTGGCACGGTGGCAGTGCGGAGGTGGGTTCGACGTAAGCATGGTAGTTCTATAAGTGGGCACGGGGCAGCGACTAGTCGGCTTAGGGCCGCAGTTGCAGCAGTGGCAGTCGGGAAGTGAGTCGAAGATAGGGCTGGGTTGATGTCGGCGGTCGAGGCAGCGAGGGGAGCTCGGGCGTAGGTCGGGCATCGTGATGGAGGCGTGGGGGTGCGGCGGTGAAGGCGAAGGCGGTGGTGGTTATCGGAGACGACCTCGTTGGGGGTCGGCGGCGTTGAGATGGGGTCGGCGGTCGAGGCAGCGAAGGGAGCTCGGGCGTAGGTCGGGCGTCATGATGGAGACGTGGGGGTGCGGCGGTGAAGGTGAATGTAGGAAGTTATGGTGGTGATGGTGGGGAGCTTGGCTGGCGATGGGTGCGGGAGTGAGTGAAGAGTAGAGAGAGTATGAGAGAGAGAATAAGATAGTTTTGAATAGGAGAAGAGCTTGGAGGCGAGGGATTGCGAGGGAGGATTTGAGGGAGGCGGTCACGGAGGGGTTAGGATCGAGGGTTGGGTCATGGGTGAACGGGTCTCGCGGCGAGGGCGAGAGAAGAGTGGAGCTGTTGGAGGGAGAGAATTTGGTGGAGGGGAGGGGATTGCGGGGAGTTGGCGAGCAGGGGCAGCGTCGATGAGGGTTGGGTCGTGGACGAGAGCAAGAAGGGGAGAGGGACGTTGAAGATGGCAGGAAAAAGAAAGAGGGAGAAGAAGAAGAAGAAGAAGAAGAAGAAGAAGAAGAAGTGAGGTGTAACGGGTCGGGTCTGGGTCGGGCTGGGATAGTTTAGGGTTTGGGTTTAGATTAGGAAAAATTATTAAATAAAATAATAAAAATAAAAAAATTGTGCAAAAATACAAGAAGAAAATTCAGGAAAATACGAAAAAATATATACAGGGAACTGGGGATTTACATTTAACAACAATCCATTTTGAGACCGTGATATCCATACCTTAAAAATGTCTAACTCATCTTTAAAAATTTACGTGTATGTTGATTGACTTGTAGAACAAGATGTATAGAGCCGATCGCCATTTTGATTGATGAATGACAGTCGGATTTTTCAATCTCACTTTAAAAATTGCATCTCACCATCTCACCCCATCGCTACCTTACTCAGAAAATTGCGCAGCTAATACAAAGAAAGTTCAATTGACATACAAATAAAAACAATTACATACATGATTCGGTACATGACAGAGAAGAAGAAAATCATATTTAGTTCTTGTACAATCATCAAGAAAATATTCTTCAGAATGCATTCATTAGCTGGTGTAGATAGTGGAAAGATACGATGCATAAAACCTTTGAAAATTTAAGGAAAGATTGGAAGAGATTGCAGTGGTGGAAGGGAAACTTCAGGAATGGTAGATAGTTCGGGCCAGGGTGGAAGCTCGGGCAACAGTGGCAGTTCCGGCTTTGAAAGAGTCGGAATCTCGGACAAGGATGGCAGCTTTGGCAAGGTAGGAACTTCAGGTAATGGTGCTTCCACAGCCTTTGTGATAGTCGGCACTTTAGACAAGGGTGGCAGCTCAGAATTTGGCAGGGTAGGAACTTCAGGTAACGGTGCTTCTACAGCCTTTGTGATAGTCGGCACTTTAAGCAAGGGTGGCAACTCAACCTTAGGAAACTCAGGCAGAGGAGGAAGCTCAGGCTTAGGAAGAGTTGGAATCTCAGGCAACACCGACTTTGGAAGCTCGGGCAGCGGTGGCAGTTCCGGCTTTGGAAGAGTTGGAATATCGGGCAAGGGTGGCAGCTCAAGCTTAGGGAGTATAGGAACTTCAGGCAGCGGTGCTTCCACGGCCTTTGTGATAGTCGGCACTTTAGGCAAGGATGGAAACTCAGGGAGAGAAGTAAGCTCAGTCTTAGGAAGAGTTGGAATTTCAGGCAACACCGACTGTGGAAGCTCGGGCAGCGATGACAGTTCTGGTTTTGGAAGAGTCGGAATCTCGGGAAAGGGTGGCAGTTCAAGCTTAGGGAGTGTAGGAACTTCAGGCAGTGGTGCTTTCATGGTCTTTGTGATAATCGGCACTTTAGGTAAGGATGGAAACTCAGGCAGAGAAGGAAGCTCAGGCTTAGGAAGAGTTGGAATCTCAGGCAACACCGGCTTTGGAAGCTCAGGTAGCGGTGGCAGTTCCGGCTTTGGAAGAGTCGGAATCTCAAACAAAGGTGGGAGCTCAAGCTTAGGCAGGGTAGGCACTTCAGGAAACTGTGTTTCCACGGCCTTTGTGATAGTCGACACTTTAGGCAAGGGTGACAACTCAGGCAGAGGAGGAAGTTCGGGCTTAGGAAGAGTTGGAATTTCATGCAACACCGGCTGTGGAAGCAAAGGCAGCGGTGGCAGTTCTGGCTTTGGAAAAGTCGGAATCTCGGGCAAGGGTGGCAACTCAAGCTTGGGGAGTGTAGGAACTTCAGGCAGTGGTGCTTCCACAGCCTTTGTGATAGTCGGCACTTTAGGTAAGGATGGAAACTCAGACAAAGGAGGAAGCTCAGGATTAGGAAAAGTTGGAATCTCAGGCAACACCGGTTTTGGAAGCTCGGGCAGCGGTGGCAGTTCCGGTTTTGGAAGAGTCGGAATCTCAGGCAACACTGGCTTTGGAAGCTCGGGCAGCGGTGGCAGTTCCGGCTTTGGAAGAGTCGGAATCTCGGACAAGGGTTGCAGCTCAGGCTTTGGCAGAGTAGGAATTTCAGACAGCGGTGCGTCCACGACCTTTGTGATAGTCGGCACTTCAGGTAAGGGTGATAACTCAACCTTAGACAACTCAGGCAAAAAAGAAAGCTCAGGCTTAGGAAGAGTTGGAATCTCAGACAACACCGGCTTTGGAAGCTCGGGCAGCGGTGGCAGTTCCGGTTTTGGAAGAGTCAAAATCTCGGACAAGGGTGGCGGCTCAGGCTTAGGGAGTGTAGGAACTTCAGGCAGCGGTGCTTCTACGGCCTTTGTGATAGTCGACACTTTAGGTAAGAGTGGCAACTCAACCTTAGGCAACTCAGGCAGAGGAGGAAGCTCAGGCTTAGGAAGAGTTGGAATTTCGGGCAACACCGGCTTTGGAAGAGTCGGAATCTCGGGCAAGGGTGGCAGCTCAGGCTTTGGCAGGATAGGAACTTCAGGCAGCGGTGCTTCCACGGCCTTTGTGATAGTCGGCACTTTAGGCAAGGGTGGCAACTCAACCTCAGGCAAAGAAGGAAGCTCATGATTAGGAAGGGTTGGAATCTCAGGCAACTCCGACTTTGGAAGTTCGGGCAATTGTGGCAGTTCCGGCTTTGGAAGAGTTGGAATCTTGAGCGAGGGTGGCAGCTGAGGCTTAGGGAGTGTTGGTATTTCAGGAATGGAAGGTTCCAATAGACGGCGAGCCGCATTGCACATGGAGCTGCTCAATAAGATGAGTGTAATGAGCATGAGTCTTATGGAGAAGATAGAAGTTGAAGCCATTGTAGGCTGCATAGTGAGTGAGAATGTTTGGATTGGTTTGAAGGGGGTAAACCGGTGAGTTGGTATTTATAGGAGATGTCCTATGGCTTGTTTAGTTCAGAAGTAGGTTGGCAGTTGGCTTCATGATATATTTGGTCAGAAAAGTGTTCAGGTGGGAACTACTCTTTTGCTTGATTCTACTGTTAGTTCACCTTCTTATCAGTAATCAAGAACTAGAACAATAATTATAATATGAACTTGGGTTAAGCACACAGACATAATCAAGTCAAGTTAACTATGGCTGCAGTAATTAAATATGAGGTTGACCATTCAAGTGTTTCATTTTGAAACTGTCTTGTTATTCTAAGTTGAACATGAATATCAACAAAACCTGCTTCTTTTCTTTCTTCTGTACATTTTCCTCAAATTTATTCCAACTTTTATACTTTTAAGCTGGTATTTATACCGATCATGATGAAAAAAATTCTTCTTATTTGGTTTTGGAAATATGCATGTCAGGAATCAATTTAGCCTCAGATAACATGATATATTTCGTATCAGCAATGTTTAATTTTTATACCGACATGCCTCGTGGCTTCTTGAGTACTACTACCCATATTCTTGTTGCAGTTTCCTGTATCACCTACGACTAAGTAAATCCTTGGCTTTCTTGCAGGAAGCGCTGCATAATCTCAGCCATTCAGCATGATCGATAGAGTTTTTTCCCTCCATACCGACTCTAGGTGACTCTAATCATCATCATCCTTTCAAAATGTGCAGCAAACAACTAATAATCACAAAGCTAATACGAAACATTGTCCTGTCACTAACTGTATCAGATACAACAAGTTAAATTAGCAGCCTCACAGTTCAAAACGCCGGCTATTTACAAAAGCTATTCAAAAGTTTTGACAAAATTTCAAGGACCCACAAGCAACATATCATAGAGATTCTTAGTTAGTGCAAAGTTCTTGACAAAAAACCTAGACAAACGAAGTTTCCAGCAATCTCAAGTACGCAACACCTTTCTTATAAGGGAATTATTTCAGTGCTCAAGATAAATCTGTACGAACAATAAACATCAAGGAAACCCAATGTAGAATTTTGCTAACTGAATAGACTTCATATTACTCGGCTTTCTTCCTTTTTCATGCAAGATATCACAGAAACAAAGTAGAAACAGACTACACTGATGCAAATTCGAACTATATGTAAAAGTTTTTGACTCACAAGACTTGAGGGGAAAAATGATAAGTAGAATATTAATGTTGCTACGACTCTTGAACCAAAAACAAAGCCTCTCATGTTTCGATTAAATGGGCGAAGAAGGATGGAATTTGCAAGCATGATTCCTTGTGAAATCAAACAACTTCGTAAGTGTCGGCGATGAGTTGTATCCTTTGAGCATACTTTGGAGGAGCGCCACCTCTGATGGGTATAACGCTTCCCACCTACAACAGATTACAATCTCATGTTATGTACTATGCACCATTTCTGCCTTTCAGTTATTACGTGAAGCAAAATGATCGACAAATACAAATTCTAATTGCCTAATGATTAGAAGAGTGTCCCTCCTAATATAGAGAAAAGGAATATGTAGAGTCAATTCAGGATTTTCCTCCAGTGGCACAACAAATGGCAATGACCATTTGGGCTTTTCCATGTTCTTATTTGCTACTACTTTCTTATCGATTCTTTCATTTTCGATAATTAAAGTAACATACGGTGGAAATCATATGATTTGGTCATTTAACTGCCTCTCCAGGTTTGGGTATGTGTATTTTGTCACGCACCATTCAGTATGATCTCCATGTTCGAAAATCCTTGATACAAAATCTTGAACCTCTAAACCATGCATCAAGAGCATTTTAAGAATAATAAAATAAATATGAATCAGTTAATAGATGATTGAAAAGTGTTTCAGATCACATTGATGTTTATGCTTGTAGGAGGAAATTTTCTCCAACGGTCAAATATTCTAATTTTATTATTCATTGGATGTTCAGCACTATTCATATTAACATCCATGGGCTAAAATCTATATATACACCAAAGGGCATGTGATTTTCCGTATTGTTTGATCATGGATCTATAAGTAGAAAGTTTTCTAATTAACAGTTAATTGTCAATTTCTCAATCATCACATGATAACGAGGATGAAAATCACGAGATATTTGGTGTTCAGAGATTTTTAAGCTTTTTGATTATCATAGAAAGAAATGAGTACACAAATCACCAAGAGTTTAATGATATTTCCAAAAGACTGAACATCATGTTAGATTTTCAGAATAGTACTCGCTCAAAGAGATAAATCATAGATATCGAATATGTAGAGTCGCTTCATATTAAAAAAAATACAGAAACAAGTGATGATGTTACCAAAGAAATGTCCTCACAACTTCCATTCCAAATTTATTTTTAAAATATGGAATAAAAGTTCATATTTTAATTATATGAATGGGGGAAAGGTCCTGAAAGGTTTTAACGGAACATTTAATGATGCTAATGCAGCTTTTCCTATTGTGTAGCAAATAAAAGTTAACAATGGATACAGTAAACATTATTATATCAAATAAAATAAGTTTGGATAAGAGTTAAGTTCCTAACCTTCACATCACTGAATGTGTTGGCAGCAGAGAATTTGATTGCGATGGGGAAGAATGCAGATGGATCTGCGGGAGGCACAACAAACTCCATGGATCCACTGTTAACAATGATACACAGGATCAATCAGTTAATTTTAAGGCAATCTTTTTTTCCTTCTCTCTTTTTTTTCTGGATCCCCACAGAGCAACCGAACCCAGGAGATCTCACTTGGGAGAGGAAGGTGTAACCACAGGGCCATGCTCCAATGGTATCTTTACTGAAATATGCTTAAAATATATCTCAGTACTAAACTATAGCTGTAACATGATACATTACCTGCGATTGGTGTTGTCAATGAGAATAATTGACCATTCTAATGTGGAATTCCTCGCATCATACCTGAAATTAAGGAAATCAAATGCCTGAAGCAATAATGATAAAGCATTGCAATAATGGTAAACATTGTTATGAAAATAGCTCAACTATTAGTTTTTTGATTGCTTAGTTTGGCGCTTCAATTCTCTAACTAATTTCAGGACAGGGGTACACCAGGTGAGAAAATTGTGAAACATGTTGAGATGTGTGGATTAAAATAGTCCCAAATTGAAAAAACTATGAGGGGTACATGGGTATAAGATATAAGATGGGACAAACCTCAACAAGACTTAAGTCTTATTGTTGGAACCCACTCATATCAAAAGCCCGTGTACACTCATAAATAATATATATTATCGCCCCCTCATTCTTGAATACACACACACTATGAAGCAGTCTACAAGCACCAAAAATACATGGATATTAAGATAGGCCAAACCTCAACAAGGCTCGAGTCTTATTGTTGAAACCCATTTATATCAAAAGCCCGTGTACATTCATAAATAATATATATAATCGCCCCCCTCATTCTTGAAAATATATAAAAAAATCTAATAAAACAAAATGAGTGGATTAAGGTTTAATATTTTCTGAAAATATTAAATACAAACAACAAAGTATGTATCCTAATTCTTTGGACTTGGCCTCAGGGATCCTTTTTCTGCTAAAGGGTCAATCATCCAGTTCAATTTGTAAATAATAAACAAAATGCTGAAATTTTTCAGATACTCAAGATTCAAAAGAGAAAGAGATTAGTAAAATATTAGTTATTAAATATATGTAAAGTTCATGTTATTTTTTTTACCTTAAGTGTATTTATTTCAGATACTCAAAAGATTCAAAAGAGAAAGAGATTAGTAAAATATTAGTTATTAAATATATATAAAGTTCATGTTATTTTTTTTACCTTAAGTGTATTTATTAACTTTCTTTACTCTATATGCGACCCCACCTAAAACAGGAAATATAGAAAAGCTTTCACCCCTATGGTTAAGAAAGCCCTACCAGTTTTACTTTTTCAGACCTCAGTTTTGCACCTCCAATTCTTGATTACCAAAGTAATCTCACACAGATCCTCAACATGTGTGAGATGAAAGTGAAGAAAAGAAGTTTGTGAAAAAAGGGAAATGGAAGAAATGAGTGAATCGGCTCCCAATGTAACAAACATTTGGGGGGAAACAACAATATAGCTTGTACCCTAGTTCTTTGGACTTGGTCGCTTAAATCCCTTTCCACCATTTAGCACCAGAAAGGTCATTCAGTTCAAGTAACAAACAATATGCAAAATGGTGCAGTTTCAAGTTATTTAAAATGTGATTTAAGTAATGGTGAGCTTCTACTACATATTGTAAACAGTAGAGTTTACAAACTACCACGACACTGTAAGTAGAGTATATGGGCATCAAAGTTGCCTTCCACCCATATTCAGTAAACATTTAAAAATACACCTTTCCTAACACTGAAGTTATTACATCAACATTCATTTTTTCTCGATCAGCACAATAATAAATGCACTCTTGACTTTATATAAATACACAGAATCACACAAACATGTATAATAGAAAAAGGAAACGACATATTTACCTCCATTCTCCATCTATCTGCCTCACACTAGGTGGTTCTCGACTCGCAGGAAGAGGTATAGATATCAGAACATTTTGCAGGTCAAACGTATCAAAAGCTTCATATTCGATATTGACAAAAGTGTCGCTTCCAGAAACAGTAGGCCAGCAGTTAACTGGAGATAGATGCTATCAATCAATAAGCGGTACGACCATACAAAAATAGTAAGCAAATGACATTTCTTTAATATTTAGTGAATTCACAACACAAGCGCACCAGTCAATGGTAAAGAGGACTCATCCAGGCCCTGAATTCTCCACTTCATCAGACCAACCTCATTTTGACCAGTAGGGAAAGGCCTGTTTGGATCCTTTAAGCCTACTACATGATTGTTGTTGAATAACTCTTTATTGATGTTAGGATGAGTTTTGAAGCTGAGTCCAGGCAAGTCTTGGTTTTCAATCTGCATATAGATGTCTCATCCAAAATACTCAGTAACTCACATAATGTTGTATGACTTAATAGGAATATAAATCTATCCAGAGCACCAAGGAAGAAAAAACACAAAGATGATAAAACAGAAAATATAATATTTCTCCATCTGGCAGTAAGGTTTGTTACTATGCCAATCTAACGCATATGTATGAGAACATATTAAGATGGCTAAGATTTGCAGTGAGCATTGCAAGGAAATGCCTAATTACTTGCATGATAATAAAGGTGAAAATAACTGTAGATGAAGTCGAACTAAAAGCAACAGATGCGATAAGCCAAAATCAGCACAACAAATGATCCAAAAAAAATAAATCATGTTTGACAGAAAACAAACACTTCAGGAAGTCAACCTTGATGGAAAAAATGCAGTTAAGTGAAGAATATATGATCATGAGCCTGGAAAGAAGGTAAATAGGTACTTCTATGTAAGCATGAGATTAACAAGTCCCAGACAATGTGTAGCAGGATGTGAAAAATATATTCCACCAAGGGGTTTGCTTCTTGGAGACCAATAGTCATACAACTTGCGAATGAGAACGTGTTCTTAATAACGTGTTATAGAAGCAAGTGCATTTAGGCATCTAATTAAGTAAAGAAATGAATAATAGACTAATAGTAGATAGCTACATGTACGCGCACGTGTGTGTGTGTGTGAGAGAGAGAGAGAGGGAGAGAGAGGGGGAGAGAGATGAAAAACCTGAAATTGAACTAGCCCATCTTCCTGATTCAGTATCTGCACAGAAAGAGTTCCTTGAACATCAAAATTACTAACCCCTCCATCTCTCCTAATTATAACATTGAGCTTCTCTTCAACAGTCAGTGTAATAGGATCTGATGGTGGAAGGGATGGCTTTGTTTGTTTAGCTACTGGCTGCATGTCCTCCAGAATAACTTCCCCTTCAGCTTTCAGTGAATTCATTAACTGACTGGTCTTCTGTGTCTTACCTAGTTGCATACCAAGGCCTTTTGGGGGAGCTGTAGCAGATGAGGGTGGACGGCCTGGATTCACATAAAGTCTTAGGAGAGAACAAAAAGTGAGAAAAAATGTAACCATATGACAATTTGAGGAATGGCCAGCAGATAAATTTTGCACTTAAAAGGTGGCATGCTGGAAGCACGAGGAAAGAGATTCTGCATTGCAAGTCAATTACATCATTGTGTAATATGTGAATCTCAACTAATACCATCATCATCATCAAGATCTCGTCCCATAAAGATGGGATCGGCCGTTCCATTAATAATTTAAATAAGTTTAATGCCCTACTGTAACCATCTTATTCTAATTAGTGCCAACTTCCTAGTTGAGAGAATAGTGGAGAAAAAGAGGCTCATCACAATCCTAAATGGAAAGTTGGGTCTTCCAAAATTCTCCTAGACTGAAGGGGGAATATGAAATACTGTTATAAGAAACTATGTGCAATTTTAATGCACAGAAAACCAAGAGCAAAAAAGCCATTTCCCTCAACTAATATGATAAATTACTAGCATTTTTTTGTTCTCTTTTTTTGCACCCAATGGCCAACCGGCCACATAATGGAGGCTGAAGTGTTTACTGTTAAGACTGTGGTCCAGAAAAATATAACTTCAATTGATTTTGAACCTCTTTTTAAGGGTCCAGAGAAACTTTAAAATATATTCCTTACACCTATCCGGAATGACTGAAACCATTTATATCTGCCAGTGGATAAGCAGTTCTAACCTTGCATAAATCACATTAACTTTACAAGAGGATTCTCTCTAGAATTGAATCCCCACACCCACACCCAAAAAATGGGCTATGCTAACTCATTTGTACATCCACTTTTACCCTCAAGGATCCGATAAACAAGAAGGAAATGGTTACTGCAGGTATGAGCACACACCAGAGTTGTATTTAGCTACATCATTGCTTAGTTCACCAACATATATAGCTCTTTAGGATTTTGTGTGTGCTCCACAAATTGAATTAACCATGGAACCCTTTTTTATTAGATATATACCAATGATTTGGTACCCCTGAGTTACTATATATCGCCAAACCATTAGCGATTTGGATCGTTTCCAATTGGGGAACGCTACCATTCAGGATCAGAAGAATTACCCCTCCGATCTAATCCTTTAAAAACATGTTAAATGGGCATAAAATCAGGTGTGTGTTATAATAAACTAAAAAATAATTAATTCTTTCTATGGAATTTAAATAGATAGCAAACGAAATAAATTTAGATATATATCTATTATACATAAATACATACCTTCAATTCCTATATACATTACATGCATATATGCTCACATGTACAAACGATCAAAAAACACTCCATCTTTCCATTCCGTATAAGTATGTCAAAGAAGACTACCCCCATCGTACCACGTTCCATGTTCCATGACACAACAAGTGGTATTCCGCGTTTCCGTTTTCGCTCCAGGTACCGAAACGTTCCACCTTCTGGGTAACATTGGGGACACCAGCTGAAAAACAATCTTTACAAGCAATATCGCTCGTGTCCTTATTTGCAAGTAACAAAAAAGGACAGTAGTTTGGCTTTCTAAAATGTCTTGGTTGAAAAAGGAGAGTTTGGATTGGCAAATCCTAATGCTGCAAGTATTTTATCCATGTGGTGATGCAGAACCAATTATTTTGTAACAGACCAGGTTGGCATACCACACCCAAGCCATACAAGAGCTCATCTTCACCCAGAAGCCACATATGAAATTCCCCTAGCATCCACATGTTAAACTCCAACCATCTCTTATTGAGAGTATTCCATTTTCCATTACCCATTACATATGAATCACAACTGGCCATGCAGCATATTAACAGGTATGTACTAAGTTTCCAGTATCCTAAAACCAATCACCCCTTTTTCTCAGCATGTTTAGAAACATTATGCACAATAGAGGCATGGGATTTTTGGCAGTGGACATCTTCCATACACCATTTGGTTTGCCCTCAAGCCTAAACCTTAACTATAACTGCATAGAAATCAACTCCCCCATATGCAAGAATCATAGTACTACATCCCTACTCAAAGAACACAGCCTATCATCCTCCAACGGTCCAAGTCCAACTCCGTAAATTATCCTTCTTCCATTCCCCGAAGTAAAATACCTTCCTCGAGCATCAATCCCCAACCAAACACTACCACTAAACTACCCTATATTTCCCTTACATCTTGTGCTTGAGGTGTAACTGGATTAAATGTAACCTTTCTCCTTGGTTTTCCTTTTGTAGAATTCCCTATTTTCTTTCTCACTTTCCTGATAGAATGTGTTTGGTTAGGTTTATAATGCCAATGTAAAGGTCATTCCATTTTTTCCAGTACATGGTATAATGGAATCTGCATCTTCCCACTCCAAATTTTGTCTCCTGTCTATAAATTATTGTAGGACTTCCATCAGAAGCCAGTGGAACAAGGTATTGGGTTTATATGGAAGATCCTCGATTTTTGCATATAATGTTCTGCATTTCTAATGTATTGTCTACAATGAGTTGTGTATTTATTTGCAAGAATGAAATTGAATTGCTCAGTAGAAAATGAAAATTACTATATAGAATGAAATTAATTTAAGAGATAAATCCACTGTATCTATTTTATCTTTTCTAAAGAAGAAGAAACTACATCCATCCAACTAGAATATTATATGCAAAGATGTACTCACGGACAGATTCCAGAACAAGCTAAAGATAATTTAGACAAACCTTTAGACTTGCTAGAGAACGAGTCCACTTCTGAGGTCAATCCAAAACCAGAACCACTTCCAAAACCTCCTCCTCCACTGCTGGAGATACTCATATCACTGAAACTACTTTCAATTCTTCTAGGACCTGACATAGCCATAAAACCTCCTTTGTCACTTCTGTTCTTCTCAATCTGCAAAATAATGCATAGATATAATATTATTCATCTTCATATGCAAGATGTTTATCAAAATAAAATACGAATAAAAAGGATTGAAGATAATAGATACGAGGCACTGATTTTAAGAATATGAACGTCATTCTATGATCGGACAAGGACAAATAAAGAACTGCAAAGCCAAATCCATTTCTCAAGAATCTTTAAGAAAGAATGCAGATACCAAGATGGGTAATGAAGGTCAAACAACCTAAACCGAGTAAGAACTGGAGAAGAAGAGGTTTGGTTTGAGTCAACTGTACCATCATAAGGGCTTGAGATGCAACTCAAGGCATGTTCTTTGACAAGCACCTTAACTTGATCTTTAACAAGCACCTTAAATTCGTTGCCTAGAATATTTTAAGCTGAACAAAAGAAAGAGTTCAAACCTATGTTACCATAAATCGCTAAACCGCTAGCGAATTGCGATTTCGAACGATTGTTCCCAATTCGGAAACACTAACGCTCCGGATTGGAAAAACTACCGTTCCAATCAAAACTTAAGTTAAATGAGGCATATAATCAAGTATGAGTTAGATTATACTAAAAATATCTATTTAATGCAAAAGAAATCGAATTATATTTATGTATATTATACATAAATACACACACACATACAAACGGTCCTAAACCAATTCCTTTTTTAGAGGTACATTTTCCATCCCCATATAAGCATATGGAAGAAGACTACCCTTATCGTACTGTGTTCCACAACAATTGGTGTTCCGCGTTCCCGTTTTCGTTTTGCGTACCGAAACGTTCAACGTTCCAGGTAACATTAGTTCAAACTGAAATTGAAATTTCATTTATTATCTTATTGAATTAAAATACTAACTACATACTGAGAACATCTAACATAATAGTGATTTGGACATTGCCACTTCGGAAAAATGCTTCATATTTCTAAATATTCAAAGAAGACTAATTGATAGAAAGGACCAGTGAATAGGTAGAAGAATGTAAAATAATAGAACATATTGGAAAGCAGATACTAGGTGGTGTTTTCCTAAAAGATAACAGCTAAAAAATTCTAAAATTTGTCGGAAGTTATGCAACCTATGGATTACAAACTTAACATATAAGACCTCAGAATTCAGATAAGCTAAGTTAAAAGACCATCCAAGAATATATTCCAGAAAAGAATGTATTTGCTCTTAATCTCTTATTGACGCATCTACATACAAAATGTTGATCCTTATTAACTTATTTTCTCTAATGTATAATACGCAACTAACCTCTAAACTCGAAAGATGCACAAGATAGAGCTATATGTGGATTCCGTTTGTGTTTGAGAAATGAGGGTCATGGAATGCAATATGTATAACCATGTGGTTGAGTGGTGCATACTGCATATATTGCATATGTTTTGCGTGGGCAGTTACATTTGGGTATGGCTTTTCAAATTAAAACGGAAGAGGGGGAGGAAATAGTAAAAGAAGTTGATAGATCAAGCAAAAATAGGGGGGGGGACTTAAGATTTTATAGATTATATTTATCAAATTGCAATGTATTAAAAAGGATTTTTTTTCCCCTTCGATGAATAGAAGTAGTGAACCTATTTTTCCAAGTGTTTGCCAAGAAAGAATAGATACAAAATTATTGAGAACTTATATAAAAGATGATGATTAAAGTTTAAATGATTAGTAGGTCCAACATATTCAAATTCAACATATACTATATGGTTGCGTATTATATTACCTAAAAAGGCATTTCTAGCTTCAAAAATGAACTTTGCCTGCTTAATGAGCCATGCAGCACAATTTTATGGATCGCGAGGGAAAATAGGTCATATGTGCCCCGCATAAAACACATTTATAACAGAAGCTTAACACAGGATGTTGAGATATTCGTTGATCCCAAGTAATTGATTCATATTTGTTTTAAAGAGAACTTATTGGGGGGGGGGGGGGGGGGGGGGGGAATCAAACATGTAAAGCAAATGGCTGTTTAGTATTCTAATTGCATACAGAGTTATCTGCTCAACATAATTCTCAACATAAACTTAACCTAATAGGGGGGGGTACCTTGCTTTTGTCTATTTCACTAGCCTTCCGCTTCATGACATCTTTAGTTTCATTTATCTTGCTCTGCATGAGCAGGTTATGCAACTTTTCTTCATGACTCTCCATCTCACAGTATTGTTTAACTTGTGCAACCGTGACATTTTCCTTGTGCCCAAGAGAAATAGCTTCATCAAAGGCAAAAATCAGCTCAAACGCCATTCTGCAGACACCCTCTTCATCTAAAGAGGGTGCATATTCAGGTACCTAAACGGACTTAAGGATCCATCAATATGGGCCTTCAATCATGACCAACATATCACATTGCATTTTCAAACCAACACAGCATACTAATTTTACATCATTACTGCAGATATCTTATTGCCACTAATTCTATATTTATTCCTATTTCACTTCATTGGATGTATAGAACAAGTTTGTAGCTGAGAAAATAGAAAACAAAATTGCAATACAAATTTAGATCAAGTGGTCCTATATCTAAGTATACGAAACAATTAGAGTTTCTATGAACTATTGATGTGTAGCCTGTTTGTTTTGCAGAATGCATAGTTCCAGAATAAATGGCTATAGAAGTGACCAGATTCATTGTTTAACCTTGCCGCTGCAAATCCCCGTGTAATCTACAAAGCTTACACAAGCTTCCATGTCTGAGCATTTAAAGTCATATAATTTGTTTAACCTTCAGTGCGGCTTTTAAGTAAGTGGAAGCAAAATTTGCAGCAAATAGGGGGGTACCTTGCTTTTGTCTATTTCACTAGCCTTCCGCTTCATGACATCTTTAGTTTCATTTATCTTGCTCTGCATGAGCAGGTTATGCAACTTTTCTTCATGACTCTCCATCTCACAGTATTGTTTAACTTGTGCAACCGTGACATTTTCCTTGTGCCCAAGAGAAATAGCTTCATCAAAGGCAAAAATCAGCTCAAACGCCATTCTGCAGACACCCTCTTCATCTAAAGAGGGTGCATATTCAGGTACCTAAACGGACTTAAGGATCCATCAATATGGGCCTTCAATCATGACCAACATATCACATTGCATTTTCAAACCAACACAGCATACTAATTTTACATCATTACTGCAGATATCTTATTGCCATTAATTCTATATTTATTCCTATTTCACTTCATTGGATGTATAGAACAAGTTTGTAGCTGAGAAAATAGAAAACAAAATTGCAATACAAATTTAGATCAAGTGGTCCTATATCTAAGTATACGAAACAATTAGAGTTTCTATGAACTATTGATGTGTAGCCTGTTTGTTTTGCAGAATGCATAGTTCCAGAATAAATGGCTATAGAAGTGACCAGATTCATTATTTAACCTTGCCGCTGCAAATCCCCGTGTAATCTACAAAGCTTACACAAGCTTCCATGTCTGAGCATTTAAAGTCATATAATTTGTTTAACCTTCGGTGCGGCTTTTAAGTAAGTGGAAGCAAAATTTGCAGCAAATGGAATTACAAGAAAACAAGATACCCATATACTGTTGTGCACAAGTGTGTTAATGGCAAATATGTGTGTGTGCATGCATGGAGTGCAAATAATATTATAATAAAACAGTGACCCCTCGAGAAATTTCAGCATTGTTAATGGCATATGTATGCATGTGTGTGTGTGTGCATGTGTGGAGGGGGGTATGTGTGTGTGTACAAGTGCTTCTAGAGTTCAAATAATATTATAATAAAACAGTGACCCCTTAAGAAATTATCGGCATTGCTAGTCCCAGATAATGCAAGAGGTATTGGCTATACATAGTGTGCTTCCATGTAAACTACTGCAAATGGTAATTAAGCATCGGGCAAAAGAAGGATACAAGTTTGGACAGCAGTCTCAGTGTGTCCAGATCTTCGAGAATGTTACTCTGTTTGTTGGTTACAACTAGCAGATAAAGACTGTCTATTGGCTGGTAGACATAGCGAACATTCTCAGTCTCCACATAGGTATGTTGCTTTCCTGTTCCAACAAGCTTCGGAAAGGCTGCAAGTAGTCCTTCTATCCTTATTCGGGACATGTCAACAAACTGCCTTGAAACAAGTGCTGCAATTAAACCAGAGGCAAATGGAAATTCAGATGAATGATTTTCCAGTGATCTTTACATGCATTTGGTACATAAAACTATAAAGACAGCCCATGAAAAGCACAAGAAGAGACAGAAAGTTTACATCTCATTCAACAAAGAACAGACTCCAAATCCCCATGCATAAATTATGCTGGTGGGTTTGGGAATATGATTCAACTATGTTACAAGTTGTAATCTGCATGAGCAGCAACAGTCAACATACATTATAGAGATTAATTGAATTGAATATAGATCCAGAAAACTACTGATCCTATTTTCTAGAAGTTTCTGTATAATATAATGAAGGCTTTTCTTGACTTCTTGTAAGTGTTCAAAAGGAGTAATGAGGCAGAGCCACAACGATGTGTAAAAAGCACATGACAGTTAAAAACTTTTGTACTTGATTCCAACTATCAATGATGTAATGCATGTAGAGGTGATTATAAAGCAGTTATCCATGGGAATCCAATTCAGTAAAATGTCACAAAAGAGCCATCTGCATGTATCCATATGAAAGTGTAAACATAATCTCTTGCCCAAATAATTTTTAAAAATGTGCTTAGCTATATGTTTAGAAATGCACAGTTTTGACGAGGAAAAGAATTTCCTAAATAACCCAATGACTGGGAATTCAAATTCTAACCGGTATAGTATATGCCTTTTACTGAACTCATTTTAAATCCATCATGTTAAACATTTAGAACACGCATTCATCGAAGTCCCAAAGAAATAAAACTACCAAAGTCTATCAACAGTGATATTAATCTTTAACACACAGAGAAGTAAAATCCAGTGATTACATATTACACTGCCGCACAAACATGAATCAAGTGGTCAATAGTAAACCTACCTTTCCCAGACTTGCTGATGATGGAGGCTGCAAGGACCACCTGTACATGTAGAAGGTTCTCAGCAGTCCACTACTAGATTTTTAAGGGAAAAAATGATATTGAAACTTGAAAAGAGACAACAAAGATGAATTTAAAGCCAATTTAGACTCTTCCAGTGTATTAGAGTTATACATTAGTTAAAAACTTTTGGAGACCCTGTAGTCCTGTACACATAATGATTCCCGTGAAGCACAAGGAAGCACGTATCAAGTCCATTCATTTTACTGTCCTCGTATCATAAAACTTGATATTCCATTAAAAATAAGGAGGTCATCATGTGAACGGCGTCATGTTTTTTCTGACATATTCCAACAAGGGCTTCTGGTGCCAATGCCACAGTACTGTAATTGCATCTCATCCAAGCTTTCTCCCATCAAAATGGGAGCAGCATTGAAGCAAAGTTCCATGAAAGATTTGACATTTTTTTACAATTGGTTGATAACCCGATGCCAATCCTTTCTTAATTACTGACAATTTCTCTTGGATTGCAGAAACATCTAGACAAAGGGATCAAGGTATTATATTCAACTTTTATGGCACACATAAAGCCGAGAAGAACAAAACTCATGACCATCGTTGTAAAATTGTTAACTATGTGTTATATCCATTGGAAAAGATAGCTGATTTCTCTTCAGAGATAGGTATTAAGCTCTAATGTAAAACCCAAAAAAAATTATATAAAAAATTGAAAAGGGCGAATTGGATCTATCACTATAAACAAACATTGAATATCCCAAATTCATAACAAACGTTACCATTGTGATATTAGAAGAGGTAAAAAGAGGAACTTTTCCGATCAATTTACGACCTGCGAGAAATCGAAACACGAAATGAGGTTCATTTCATTTGGATCCAAAAACACCAAATATAAGGAGAGCGAGAAGATTGAAATTTAAAAGGTCTGAAATTGAGTAGAATGATTAGAAATCGAAGCTCACCTAGGGTTTCAGGGTGATTGGGGATCGAGACGAAGACGAGAGCGAGAGCGGATCTGAGATCTGAACTCAAAACGGTACTTTTATTTTTTGGGTTTTTTTTTTCAGTTAGCCCCATCATACTTCAATATTTTCTCGGTCCTCATGTAGTTAGTATTTAGCTCTATCCCCATATGCTTATAAGTTACTCCCACAATCCCTACTTCACTTTTGAAAATTATTCATTCTCCTCCGCCATCACCATCGTCTCCAGCCTTCTTTCTCCTCCTCTTCAACACCACCATCATCACCAATTTCCTCCCTCTCCTCCTCTTCTTCTACAACCCATCCACACCAACTCCTTCCTCCTCTTCAACATCACCGCCATCTTCATCAACACCGTCACTACCATCTTTATCGATCTTCTTCCTCTTCTTTTTCAACTCACAGCCGCCGCCGCCGTCATTCTTGGAGGAAGAAGGATGACGGCGGCGGCGGTTGTGGATTGAAGAAGAAGAAGGTGGCGGCGGCAGTGATGGTGACGGTGGCGTTAAGAAGGAAGAGGAAGAAGAAAGATACGATAGGTGGAAGAGAAGGAGGAAGATGATGGCGGTGACGGTGGCGGTGGAGGTGAGGAGGAGGAACAAAGAGGCGATGGGTTGAAAAAGAAAAGGCTAAAGACGGCGGCGGTGGAAGTTGGGGGCTTCAGGAGTAACTTATAAGTATATGAGACCTACAGATAAATACTAACTGTAGGAAAGGACATAGAAAAATATTAAAATATGAGGAGGCTAACAGAAAAAAATCCTTTTTTGCATAGGAGAGAATGATCTCCTTGGGCCGGGTTGAATAGCGACCCTGATTCGAACCCGAACCTGCGGATTTAGAGCTATATTAATCTAATAATAGGAATGTTATTTACAAAAATAAAATTACAGTACGTTCTGTTCTATTAGTGCCTAGAAGCAGCATACAGATGAGTTCTATTATTAAAAGAAAAAATTAAAAATATCCCGATAATATATTAACAAAAAAAAGTCTGATTACATGAAACCAATATTTTTAGTTGAGAAAGAAAAGAATATACAAGAGGGGAAAAATTAAAAACTCCAAAACTCATCTCCAAGAGTGTAGCAGTCCCACCTAATCCCTCAACTTATTTTTCATTTTGTTAGCGGTTGCCGCGGCAACTTGAACAGAAATTCAATATTTAATACGTAACATAATGAGATGTATTTATTATTCTAGAATTTTAGCCTCTTCATACAAAGCAAAAGCAAATAATTATGTATGTTATCCTAACATAAAGAGAGAGAAAACACTTTGAGTTGGCAGTTTCGATGAAGAGACTTACCTTCAATTCCATCAGGTAATCGAACAAGCCCATATGCTCATACCATTATAATAATTCAAAGCTCGGCATTCAAAGAACATTTTAGAACAATTGCTTATTTGTATTTTTACAGCGAGCTATAAAATATGCGAGACCAATCGCTTGTCCATAGTTTATGTCTTCTATATGTTCTTGTTAAGAGTCATCAATAGAAGGGTACACAAACAATTATCTTGATTTTAAGGAGAGCTATCAACATCATATAAAATTAGAGAATTATGTAGCTTGGAAGCGGCGGCTGGCTCAATGGCTCAAAAAGAGAAAAGGGCGGGGGAGGGGCCCACTTGGGTTTTACTGGGGCGGGGCCATCTGCCCCTTTCTTACTCAGTTACTTGTGCCTGCAAACAACCCCCAACCACATCAGACTCATGAAGTTATACCACGTATCTTCAGTATCTTCAGTACCTCAGAAGTTTAAAAATATGTAGCAACTTTGAACCGAAAATTCCACCATCTCCAGCTAGCTTCCACATGAAAATATGCCACGAATCCTATATATAAGTTGAGCCACATCAATGCATTTCAAATGCAGCAAACACGCACTACCACAAGATGTCAAACTTGAATTGCTAAAATTAAAACAGACACAAGATCATTGCATTTGAATACATCTAGCAGCGAATTAGATATGCAAGAAAAATTAAAACTGGTGTACTGAACTGAATATAAATGATGATGCTCGATATCGGTGATCTTCCAAATCATGACACGTGGCAGTTGACGTGTCTCAGGACATACAAGAAAGGACCTACAGTGGCCGACCAGACCACTCATGTGCCCGTCCCACAAACAAGCGACGACTCACCTCCGAGCCCCCAGCATAATTGGCCTCCTCGGCCTCACAGCTCATCTCCGGGCTACCACGGAACCAAGATACCTCGCTCTTCCGTTCGTCCGCGAGCTCTCCCGCCGAGGTCATCTTCCTCGGTCTCATCGACCGACCAACGGTACCGCTCACATACGCAGCCGCCATCCCGCGAATCTCGCCATGCGTGAGATATCCGCCGGCCACATCCCACGTTCCACGCCATCATGATCCCCCATTAACGAGCATGTCTCGCCATTAATGGGAGATCCCGTTCATCACGCGGGCGTGACGTCGGGAGCGTAACAGTCGGCGTGATTCTCTCGCCTGCCCTGCCTGCTGCCACCGCTACATAAACTCCTTCAGACGGTCGAAGTAAGCCATTTTTACTCCACTAAGCCGTTACCCCGCTCGGCTATCCCTGGCTGGTAGCTCCCCTACCCCAGAACGTTAGGGATCAAAGCCATCGCCAAGAGGCATCGGGCAGCAACCCTGCTCAGCTATCCTTAAGGATCAAAGTCATCACCAAGAGGCACCGGGAAGCAACCCTGCTCGGCCATCCTTAGTAGGCCTCTTACGGCCCCTCCCGCGCTAAGGATAAAAAGCCCTCGCAGGAGGCAACCGGGACCGCCCTTGCTCGGTTATCCCTGGCTGGTAGCTCCCTACCCCAACATACCAGGGATCAAAGCCCTCGCCAAGAGGCACCGAGCAGCTACCCTGCTCGCCCCGTCCTTGGTAGGCCACTTACGGCCCCTCCCGTGCTAAGGATCAAAGCCTTCACCAAGAGGCACCGAGCAGCTACCCTGCTCGGTCCCGTCCTTAGCATGCCTCTCCGAGCCTCTCACGCTAAGGAACATGACCTCACCACGAGGCATCCGGTCTGTCTACGTCTTAGCAATCTCCACCTCGACTTCGGGGCCATGAGGATACCATCTTTGCACACTAGGCAAATGAACAGATTCAACTTGACGCGTAATCGTTAGACGAAGAACCGACATAACACAAAGGCGGTACTATGCAACTACAAGTGTTTACCGACAAAGGAAAATACGCGCGCAAATACTACTGCAAAAATTCTTTATTCACAAAACCAAAAGTCTTTACAAGGGTATTGTGGACTCCCCAACCTTATCAAATTACCCGGAGGCTTACAAAAGAGAGAGGAAGAAAAGCCAAAAAGTTTGAGGCGCAAGCCCCGCCTAGACCTCGCCGCGCTCATCACCGTCGGCCAGAAGCATAACCACCGAAAGTGGGACTCGAGCACAGAGCTCACCATCGGAGAACTCTGGAAACTGCTCCTTGACGGCATCAAGAGATTTGTTCCATGCAATGGCGGAGGCCTCGCCGAGGTCGACATAAAACTGGTCCGACCCCTTGTAATCGGTCACCACCTTCCTAGCCCAAATCTTAGCAACCTCCGCCGTCTGAAGCGCCGCCTCGGCATCCCGCCGGCTGGCATCCCTCGCCCACTTCATAGCTGCAAAACGATCGGCCGGTTCCATCAACTTCGCCTTGACGACTCGGTGGGACTCACTTAGGCGATGATACGACTCCCGGCACCTTGAGACGGCGAGTTCCGCGGCGGCTGATCGGGCTTCCAAGACATCCATCCTCTCCCTCTCCAGACGCAGCTCAAGTCGCAGGTCCTCGGCCTCCGAAGAAGACCCTCCCGCCGGCCTCGTAGCATGATAGCCCTGTCGGCCTCCATGCGAGCGACAAGGGCGCAGCGCTGAAGAACCTGACGGGAAATAGCAGAAAGACTTAGAGACACTCGAACTAAAGAATGGACGCTCAAAACGACACATGAGGGGGTACGTACCTGCACCGCCTCCTGAGCTATACCCACCATTTGGGTCCTCAGGGTTCCCCGCGGAATCTTGCGCCCGACCGACTTTTCCATACCAGCAAGCAGGCCGGCAGCAACGGAAAGCCCAGACGGGACAACGAAATGGACGTCCCCCTCCTGCACAGGAATCCCCCCCGGATTCTCCGACGGTGGCGCATGAGAGACCGTCCTCTTCCTCTTAAGAGGAACCCCATCTTCGCCCTCTCCCGCATCCTTCGTCTGGGGCTCGGGAACCCGTGGACGCCTTTGGCCGCCGCCGGAACAATCATCGGGAGCTCGTGACGAGGCAGATGGCCCCGCCATCGGCGACACATTTAGTGCTGGGCTCGGGTCAGCAGGAGGCACGGCCGCACTGCCGGCCCCATCCGGGACTGAGCGCCGAGAGCACCAAGAGTCCTAGATCGATCCATTTGCCCTTCCAAAGGGAGAGGTAGACTCGACTCAGAAGCAGAAGAAAGAAAAGGAAGGCATCTAACCTGATAAAGAGAAGTCCTCGGGAACACGGAGATCCGACCTAAAATGAAGAGCGCCGAGCTAACAAGACCAAAGACGAGGAGATTATGAAGAGGAATGGGCCCTCACGTGGACCCCACCTCTACTTATTGCCACCGGCGTCCTCATCCAACGGCGACAGTCATCTCCCGCCGAAATGGTTCAGTACACTCGACGGCCACGATCGCTCCACCTGTCGCATGCACATTGGCGTATCCCCTTAGACGCCAGAGGTCTGCGGCCCGTCGCGTCAGCCAACCAGCGTCTGACACGTGGACTGTCGCTTCAGTAAACGACACACAATCCGGCGCACCCTCTTTAATGCAGAGATCTCTCCCCTAATCCGCTGGCGTCATCCAGAAAATACAACAGATTGCCCGGGAACACGCCCGACGATATCTTCGAAAAGGAGCTCACCTCAGGTGACCCGACAGACCACTCTCGACCCGACCTGTCAGTTGGTCGGGACGAGAGTGGGGGGCTAATGATGATGCTCGATATCGGTGATCTCCCAGATCATGATACGTGGCAGATGACGTGTCCCATGGCATGCAAGAAAGGACCAACAATGGCCGACCAGACCACTTCTGTGCCCGTCCCACAAACAAGCGTTGGCTCACCTCCGAGCCTCCAGCATAATTGGCCTCCTCGGCCTCACAGCTCGTCTCTGGGCTACCACGGAACCAAGATACCTCGGCTCTCCCGCTCGTCCGCGAGCTCTCCCGCCGAGGTCATCTTCCTTGGTCTTATCGACCGACCGACGGCATCGCTCACAGGTGCAAACCGCCATCCCGCGAATCTCGCCATGCACGAGAAATCCGCCGGCCACATCTCACGTTCCACGCCATCACGATCCCCCATTAACGAGCCTGTCTCACCATTAATGGGAGATCCCGCTCATCACGCGGGTGTGACGTCGGGAGCGTAACGGCCGTCGTGATTCTCGCGCCTGCCCTTGTTGGGGTCAAAATTTGCACCCGGTTGACCAAGTCAAAGTCAAGGTCAACCCCAAGCCAAGTGGGCCCAAGCCCGAGTCGAGCCCGAACATGAAGCGGCTGGCCTCCCCTATGCAAATAAAAAAATCATGTAATAAATAATTTTGATGTAATTTTTTTTTATGTATGCATATAAGCGAAATGGGCATAAAGCCAAATTTTTGTAAAGCCCATGGCTTATGTGCAAAAAGAAATGGCACATGAGCCATGGGATGGGCAAAATGCCATTTTGTAAAACCCAAGGGGCTATATGTAAATATGAAAGCCTATATAAAGCAACATGATAAAAATATATAAAACAATTTTTCCATTCTCAAAAATTAGGGCCGTGCCTCTTTCTCTTTATTCAAGATTCTAAAACGTTCTTCTTTCTTTTGAATTAAATTAAGAGTTTTACTATTTCTTTTCCAAATCTAAATAGGTTTTCACCACAAAACCCACAAAGGGGAGCTTGGATCTTCCATTAGATCTCAAAAAGGGGAGATTTTTAAATCTCACCCCCTTTCTCCAAGATCCGGCCAAACGACAGGAAGAAGAAGGAGACCCATCTCCAGAAACCCCACTTTAGGGAAGATCCAGGGCTCAAGGGGAGAAGCCCCTTCATCAGCTTCAAAATATCCTACGAGTTTAACTCATCATACACACACACACACAAAAAAAATAATAATAATAAGTGTTCCTTTCTGGGAGCACAACTCCCATTGCAGGGACCAAGTCCATTTTGCCTCCCGAGCGCCCACGTGCCTGGCACGTGGGGCGCTAGCGCCCTTGCGCTCAAAGCGCTGGCGCCCAAAGCGCCCCCACCCGAGCATCCACGTGCCTGGCACGTGAGGCGCTAGCGCCAACAGCGCTAGCGTCCAAAGCGCCCGAGCGCCCACGTGCCTGGCACGTGAGGCGCTAGCGCCCAAAGTGCTAGCGCCTGAGCGCTTTCTCCCACGCATCTTTTGGATGCCCTTTTCCCTTATACACACACACTCTCTCTCTCTCCACGACACTGTCCATGTTAGAAAAAAATTTCTAACGGGGCACTGTCCCGCATCCTGCAAGGGGGCTGCTAGCCCCCTTGACCCCCAGCCGCTATCCGGGTAGCAGGACCCCCGTAAAACCTTTACGGGGCCTCCGATATATCCAAAACCCCTCCAAAACACACCACTACACATTGAGTTCGCATGACCAGTTTAACCCGTTAATCGGAGGTTCTCTCGTCCCAAAGGCGATGGGTAATTAATTGTAATACCCAGTCCCTATATGTAATTAGCATATTTTTAATAAATAAGTCTCCAGGTATTTCCCCCCAAAAATTTACTACAAATTTTTCCGTATGTTTATAAGGTCACTTACAGAATTTACTTATTGATATTTATAAATTAGTTTGAGTATTTTAAATAAAACCCTAATCCCTTCATTATATCTTGGTTCCTTTTGTAACCCTAACCCTATTTTCTAATCTCCATTTCCTTTATAATTTCCTAACCCAAACCCTAACCATACCTCATTTTTCCTTTCATTATTTTCCCTTTTACCCAAAACAAAACCAAAACTATATATATATATATATATATATATATATATATATATATATATATATATATATATATATATATATATATTAAACCCCCGGCCCAAACGAGAATATTAATTAAACAAATCCCTCCATTCACCCAGGCCGACGGAATTAATTAAAAGCAAATAAATTAAACATTAATTCCTCGGCCCACTCCATTTCTTTCGCTTTGAAAAATAAATGAATTAATCCCCCCAAGCCGGCCCAGCCCAGCCCAGCTACCCGTGCCTATAACCCCAAACCCGACCCGCTCCAACCCTTCTCCTCCCCCACTCTCTTCTAATTTTCCCGCTCCCTTTTTATGCGTCCCCACTTCGTGCCCACGTCGCCCGCGCCCGCGCCCGCGCCGCCGACTCACGTTCTCACTCCTCACGACCCACGATCGCGCACGCCCGCGCACCCTCCTCAAACCCCTCCTCGTCTCTCCAACTCCCTCCCTGCTCACTGTCGATCTCTCTCAAACTCCTACCCTCCTCTCTCCCAACTCCCAACTTCGAGCCCCTCACCCCGACGACGACGACTAAACCACTTCATCTTTCCTCCCTCATTTCACTTCTACCAACACCACTACCACTGCAGCCCTCCTCCTCCATCAACCGAGCTCCATTTTCCAACCCTAATCCTCACTGCACCACCTCGGCCACCACCTGCACGCCTTCTCGTCGCCGATGAACACCCCTCTGGGCCCCACGACGACGACGGAGATGACCAATTCCCTCGCTCCTCTCTCACAAACCCGAGCCCCCACTGCTCCCTCTCTCTCTCCAAAACCACCAAGCTCCGAACCCTACACACGACCACTGCTGCACCATCGCCGGAGCGACCACCGCCGACCATCGCTGACCCCAGCACGCCCCAGGAGATCCACAGCACCACACTCTGCCTCCAGTGATCACGAGCCATCCCCCGGGCAACCCCGACGACGAACCCGAACTCGAGCCGAGGCCGTGAACCCAAACCGTACCGTTCGTGGCGCGTTCGTGCCGTTGCCGCTACCGTACGTCGCCAAAGCGTCTCCAGGCAAGTACCCTACTTGCTACATGCTAGATTATACTGTTATAAGTCAAAATACTATTAATTCCATGTTTACGATTCGTGAAAACCTATATGACACAAGTGCTTGATGCAAAACCCGAGCGAAAACCGTCCATTAAACTGACGGAACTTGATTATATATGCTGGCCTGTGTGGCAATGAACATTGTGGTGAAATTTAATTGAAAAATATAATCATTACTGACTTGAACGATCACTCCCATTTACACCCGTTAAAACTGAATATTTCCCGCGTCTGAAACTTGTGAAAATCATAATTAATTGTGTACACATTGAAATGATGCGTTCGAGGGCTCAAATCGAAGCTGACTCAACGACCTGGAACCCTATAATAGTTCTTAATTGTTTCTGTACTTAAAATATGACGAGAACTGATTCGGAGAGTGGCTCTGGACTGCAGTCCAGAGCAGCTCTGGCTGTTGATTTCTATCTCGTAATGCTTACTAATTTGCTGCCTGAACTTGTATGTTGCGGAACCCTATGCCTTATTGAAGATGAAACTGTTGGCTAAATAACGCAAGTGATTTCACCCATTTTATTCGTCGTTTACTATTTAAACTACAATTTAAAAGAACAGGACGTATAGTAGTCCTAAACAGAAACATAACTGATACCCTAGTGTTGAACAATGTATAACCTCTGACGTAGAGACGCGATTGAGAATCCGTCTGGTGCATTGGAAACCCTATTGAAAAACATAAATTTCATTCAACTGTAGCGTTGCTAAATTCTGATCCCAACAGGGTGATAATTGTGTCGCAAAACGGACATTCAGTTCAGAAACTGAATTTCCTGCAGCGAACGCTTGAAATGAAATGGCCATATCTAGGGATCCTGAAATCCGATTAATGTGAAACCAATTTTTATGAATAGATAATCAAACCTACTGCTTACCCCCTTTTCATAGTTTCGCTAAATTTTGCGTGTATGATTTATGATAAATTATGCCAGTGGTAGGACACCGACTAATGATATCTTAATCATGCCTTAATTACTGTATTCTCATCACATTATATATACGTCATTGCATTGGTAACTTAGTGATCACATGCATTACCCAGTGTTAGTGTTCAGTTGATAAAACTGCACATTTGTATTACATTTTTCCTACCATTTTCATATTAAAAAAGGACTTTATTATAATATATCATACATATGAGGGTTTATGTGTAAAAACATTATTTTCCATGTGATAATATATTTTAATTAGCATTTCGTAGGAAAATGTATGCAAATAATTTCATTGACCAAATCCTAGTAGAACAAAGTCTACTAAATATTATTTGAGTTGTTGTGCGGAATTTTTCCAAGTTGTGCAGAACTTTCAAGACTAGAATCAAGGAAATCAAGTTGTTGAAGAAGACTTGCCTAATTAAGAAGCAAAACTTGGAGACCAAGTCTGGCAGCAACCACGAGAAGATTTCAAAGATACAAAGGTTCCAGAGAAGTCCAAATGTCACAAAGACAGATGCCCTAAAGTTTGATGAATGGAGGAGATTAAACGGCCGCGGATCAGCGGCCTTACCCCCTTTGGGCCATGGATCCGCGGCAGATTTGATGAGTTAGTTACTGCAATTTTTGTGGAAGATTTTATACATCTAGTTACCTAATTTGGAAGCAAAAGATTATGTCTTCGGACTATAAAAAGGGACCGAGAGGCTCTTGAAAAATTTATCAAGCCGAAGAGATCACGAAGTCCAAGACGGCTCACGCACCCAGGCTGATCATCAACGATTCATCTACCTCCTTAGAAGAGATCGAGAAGCAACTAGAAATTGTAATCATTTTCTAAGGATTCAAGTGTAATGAATATTGTTGATTAATAAAGGTAGCTTTCTTCTTCTTATTCTATTTCTTCGTAGTTTAATTATGCAATTTCTTTCCATCTCTTTTTCTCCCAACATGCGCGAGTAATTCTCCGCTTGTTAGGGTTCGTAGGATTAGGGTAGGCTAATGGATGATAAAAATCCCTAAACTCTTTTTAAGTCCTATAAAGTTTATAAACTTTATCAAAAGAATCGTTAACATCCTAATCGGGCGTGCTACCAATTCATTGTTAGCCGCGACCGCGATTAGAGATTAGATTAATGATTGTTTTGGTAAAGGATAGATATGAACGGAGTTCCGTGTCGAGATAGAGGTTAAGAGTAGGATTCCTTTTCCCTCCAGAAACCCTAATCTACACGCATCACCGTCGTTCTAGTTTTAAATCTATTAAAGGATAAAAAGGGTAACTTTTAATTAATCGTCCATAACTACTAAATACTAACGAACCCTACAAGCCCTCTTCTTATATAAACTTACATTCATAAATAATCTAGATTTATATTTTGCATTAGTGCTTAACGTAAATCTAGAAACCATTCTACAATACTCTTTATCCCTCCTCTCTTTTTCAACACATCTAAAGTAAGGGTAAAAGGTTCCACGTTTCCCAGAGGACGACCCGTACTCATCTCGGTCTAGCTACACGCGACACCGTTATTGATTGCGGTTAACTACAAACACACTTTTTCACATCAATCAGTTAGGTATTAGTGTTTGATTGTGGCAAGTACGTTAGTGTTTAAGCATGAATGGATAAGTTTATGGTTGGTGTTTGATGTAGACCACGGGGTGTGGGGTAATTTGAGTGTGAGTTCAACAGAATCTCGGGAATCCCATGCCGGCACATACAACAATTCTGGAGATATATGGGGATATTACTGATTATTAGCGAGCGACTCGGGCCCGTGTTCCCTTGCCCATGGGTCCTATCCTTGGGTGGGGGATACTCACGAGTGGTTAACTCTCACACTTGGACTGACGATAGGCTTAGCGACCTGTACAGTGACACTTAGAGACTAATAGGGTTAGTGACATTGACATGCATTGCTTACTGATTCAATATACCTGCCATACTGTTTATTGCTCTACGGCTACCCGCTCTATTAGTTACCTGCATTGGCTACTTCATGTTCACGTCTTTATCCCTCTGATTACTGTTACATATTCGTTATTATTGCACGAGTTCACATTTGTATCTACATATATATATTGTTATCGTGTCGCTCTGACAACCTGAGTATGCATGCTCAGAATGAGAAGTGGATCCAGCTTAGGCCAGGACCGGACGTACCTCGAGGACATCGCAGACATCTCGATCAGTGACCCAGAGCTATACTCTCTTGATCTCCATCTGGTTAGTACTTTTGTATTCGTTTGATTTAGTGACTGCATTTCTCATTACCTGTGCATTGATTACTGATTACTATGTAAAGCTAGAAGCCGAAGTGTGACTATGGCAGGATATTTCCTTGACCGTAGGAGCATGGCTGGCCTTTTCAACCCCTCGTATTCCGTATTTTGGGAAGCGGGGCGTGACATTAACGGCAGCTTAGTCCGCGGCTGCCGGAGATTCGGATCCCCACAATCAACAAACCCCCCGCCTACCCTAGGTAGGAGGAATCTGTAGTATGCCTGACCAGCGCGCATGTATTCCCATCTCAACAGGATAAAGAAAAACACCCTACAGATTCTGTCACGCCCGGTGGGGCCTTTCTCTCCTCCCATATTTCGGATTAAACGTTCATGCGAACTCAATCAATATACATATTGACTGCCTGTACTGAAATCATGTTTTTTTGTGCAGGTTAACAAATTTCAAATTGCAATCACCAGTCCAGCGGCCGGTCTTCGCCCTTGGAATTATGCTCCATTTGGGAAGACCCACTCATGTGTCCTCACGATACGTGAGGAGAAAATCCCTACGTGAGATCCTTACGACTCACAAAGGAAAAACACACTTGGGGGTCCTCACGACTCCTAAGGAGAAAATGCACCTACGGGATCCTTACGACTCGAAGGGAGAAAATGCTTTTATGGGACCCTTACGGCCCATAAAATTGAAAAGTCTTAGGTGATAGGGATCTAAACCTGTCTCCTAAGCCATCGCTTCCCAATAGGCAATGGCGAATGATGAGTCGCTCCTGGTACCATATTCCAGTGCAGTGATGCAGACGCCGACCAAAATCCAAACCCCCAAGTGGTGAATGATGAGTCGCTCCTGGTACCATATTCCAGTGCAGTGATGCAGACGCCGGCCAAATTCTAAATCCCAATGGTGAATGATGAATCGCTCCTGGTACCATATTCTAGCGCAACGATGCAGATGCCAGCCAAATTCCAAATCATAACGGTGAATGATGAGTCGCTCCTGGTACCATATTCCAGTGCAGCGATGCAGACGCCAACAAAGTCCCGAAATGTTTCCGGCCCTACGGTCTGGATCATACATCCTGCAAAACCGTATACAATACATGGGCGTAAAATGATCCCAATCTCTCTTAAGTCCTCCCGGCGAGACCACATTCAAAGTCCCACCGGCGATGAAGATTCAAAAAAAATGGTATGTCCACAAGCAAAATGGACATGGATAAAAACCCGAAAGGGCTCCATGAGTAAAAACAGCAGGACTGCCGGCGAGTTTGTGAAAACCTGAAAGGGCGCAAACTCGTGAAAAAGAGATGAAATGCACTCACAAAGTCCTCTCGACTTTGTGAGGAGAAAATTCCCGCGTGAGATCCTTACGACTCACAAAGGAGCAACACACTTGGGAGTCCCCACGAGTCCTAAGGAGAAAATACACCTACGGGATCCTTTCGACTCGTAGGGAGAAAATGCTTTTATGGGACCCTTACGGCCCATAAAATTGAAAAGCCTTAGGTGATAGGGATTTAAACATGTCTCCTGAGCCATCAATTTCCAAATCCTCCCGAGGCAAATGATGAGTTGCTCCTGGCATTATTCCAGTGCAGCAATGCAGATTCCAAACCAAAACCAAATCCTCAAATCCTTTCATGGCAAATGATGATTCGCTCCTGGTACCATATTTCAGTATAGCAATGCTGATGTCAACTCAAATCAAATAAAACCAACAACCTCTGCGGCGGAATCATGCTCCGTCCCAGAATTTATCCCGTGTTGAAATTATGCTTCGCCTCGGGATATCTACCTTCCCTGCCGAAATTATGCTCCGCCTCGGAATCAAATCAACCAACCAGCTCTGCGTCAGAGTCATACTTCGTCTTAGAGTGTACCTCGCGTCGAAATCAAGCTTCGCCTTGGTTTATCTGCTTTCCCTGTCGGAATTATGCTTCGGCTCGGAATCAATCAACGACCTCCTCGTCGGAATTATGCTCCGCCTCGGAATCAAGTCAACCAACGACCTCCCCGTCGGAATTAAGCTCCGCCTCGGAATCAAGTCGACCAATAAGCTCTGCGTCGGAATCATGCTTCGTCTCAGAATGTACCCCGTGTCGAAATCAAGTTTCGCCTCGGTGTATCTGCCTACCTTGTCGGAATTATACTTCGGCTCGGAATCAACCAGCAACCTCCTCGTCGGAATTAAGATCCGCCTCGGAATCAAGTCGACCAACAACCTTTGCGCCGAAATCATGCTTCGTCTCAAAGTGTATCCCGTGTCGAAATCATGCTTCGTCTCGGCGTACCTGCCTTCCCTGTCGAAATTATGCTTCATCTCGGAATCAAGTCAGCCAACAAGCTTTGCGCCGGAATCATACTTCGTCTCAGAATGTACCATGTGTCGAAATCATACTTCGCCTCGGAGTATCTGCCTTCCTTATCGGAATTATTCTTCGCCTGGGAATCAATCTCTGCATCGAAATTATGCTTCGGTCAGAATGTCTGCCGCTCATCGGAATCATGCTCCGCTCTTCGGAATCATGCTCCGATCCCTGGAATCATGCTCCGCTCTTCGGAATCATGCTCTGATCCCTGGAATCATGCTCCGCTCTTCAGAATGATGCTCTGATTCCGGAATTATGCTCCAACCCTCGGAATTATGCTCCGACTCTTCGGAATGATGCTCCGACCCTTGGGAATCATACTCTGCTCATCGGAATTATGCTCCGATCCCTGGAATCATGCTCCGCTTTTCGTAATGATGCTCCGATCCCCGAAGTTATGCTCATCGGAATCATGCTCCGATCCCTGGAATCATTCTCCGCTTTTCGGAATGATGCTCCGATCTTCGGAATCATGCTCCGATCCCCGAAGTTATGCTCATCGGAATCATGCTCCGCTTTTCGGAATGATGCACCGATCCCCGGAATTATGCTCCGACCCTGAAATTATGCTCCGCAAATCGGAATGATGCTCCGATCCCCGGAAATCCTACACCCCGAGGGATGCTCCGCCCCCGGAATGATATTCCACCTCGAAGTCCAGCTTCAAAATCCATCAATTTCATGCACACAACTTATATGCGCGGTGTGCATTTATTGATGGGGGCACTTTGTTGGGGTCAAAATGTCACAACCCGAAATGGTACGTGACCGGCCCTTGAATCATATGAAGTCTATAGGATCTCATCTAATTCTAGTAAGCCAAAAGCCCAAAAATCTAAAACCATTTTGAATAATAAATGAAGGAAAAATAGTTTTAAGAAGTGAAGAAAACATATTTTAAAAACAAGGTTTTTTTTAAATAAGTAAGCCGAATATGCATTTTTAAAATCTATAGTCTTTCCTGAAAATTTCGGCAGAGTTTCCTTCGTAAATACTGGCCCTAAACAGGATACAACAAGAATAATATATGCACAATTATAAAAGGCATCCCCAAGCGGGAGCTAGCTCTTCGTCAATCGACGGTCACAACCACGCAAACAGTATAATATACAACGCCGAAGGGCGAGGATCAAAACTCAAAGGAAACTCATAATCAGGATGAAAACCATAATACTACAACGCGCGACTCTAAGGTCGAATTAATACATGTTTCCTGATTTAAAATCAGAAAAGCTTATGGGAAAAGCTTCAGAAAGGGGGCCACGTGCTTACACGTGACCAGCAGTCACGTGTTGACACGTGACATAAAAAAGCAGCGGAAAGGGCACATTGGTTCCCTGATCAAGTCAAGGAAGTGGCTTCAGGAAAGGACTCGTTCTCCAGTTGAGTCAAGGAAAGGGGCTCCCGACAGGGGTCACGTGTGAACACGTGACCAATGGTCACGTGTTAACACGTGATGACTAAAACAGCAACCAGAAGACAGAGAATAAAAAGAAAGCAGGAAGGCTCGTTCCAAGGGGGTCACGTGGTCACACGTGACCGGCTTTCAAAGCCCGCTTTGTTAACAGAATTAAATTCTGAAGGAGATTTAAATCTTTCCAAAGGAAAGTGACTATCTGGGGTCGATCGAATTAAAGATCTAAAGGTGATTAAATATCACCTATCTATGGAAAATCTCGGGTTTGGAAAGATTTCCCCTTTAAATCTAACAGAAATTACAAGGGAGAATCCCCGGATCTGAAATCCAAGGGTGAATAAAATTCACCTAATAATCCAAAGGTCCAGAACGAATGATGGATGCAAATCAAATCTCTCAATGAAGATTCGTCAAAAACTAATTTATTCGGCTGCTTCTCCTATAAATAGGATCCAAGAGATACAAAAAGAGATATATACGCAGAGGGAGAAAAAAGGAGAGAGCCTTGATACTTTGAGGAATTTGGAACTTCTGCAAAGGAAAACCCTAGGTAAGAAAGGGAAAGCTTTTTGAAGGAGGGAGAATTGAATTCTCAACAGAGTTTAACTCTGATTATATAAAACAGAAGAACATATTTCTTCTCTCTTTGATAGAGGGTCTGCAAAGCGCACATCTCCCCTCTAGGTTGAGAATTTAATTCTCGATGGGTCGAGATCCTGCCATGCAGATCCAAAACATAGAGAGGGAATGGAAACATGAGAATTTAATTCTCACAGAACTATAGGAATTTAATTCCTTTAAGATAAAAGTAGGGCTTGACTCTATGTTATGGGAATTTAATTCCTTCAAAACAAAAGAAACAGGGTTGAACCCTAATTAAGAACATAGTTATGTTGAAACAGCGGGAATTTAATTCCTTTAATCATAATTCCTTAAAATGGGAGTTTAATTCCTTAAAAGCTTTTGTTACGGTTTAACCCTATTCAGTTCTTCACATATATGAGGAATTTAATTCCTACAGAAAATTCAGAGTTCAACTCTATTCAGAATATAAATCTTCAAAAGGAAGTAGGAATTTAATTCCTCTGAAATTATTGTCAGGGTTCAACGCTACGAGGAATTTAACTCCTCGAAAAGATTAACAAGTCCTCTAAACAGCATACATAGAGACAAGGTCACGTGTCACCACGTGACCCCCCAAGAGACCTACAGAAAGCCCCTTCGAGGCAGCACCCCACGTGACCCACGTGACCCTCGGCAGAAGCTTTAACATATAAGCATTTAAATGCCCGTCACGTGAGGGCACGTGATGCTCAGAAAGATGCGATAATCTCAGCAGAATAAATGAAGGGAGGGCGCTCTCACGTGTTGCCACGTGACCCCTCTTGCCTTAGTGTTTAACACTAAATTAGAACCCTCGAATCCAGTATTGAAATACTGTTGGACCTTAGTGTTCAACACTAATCAAAGAATTTTATTCGCAGTGTTCAACACTGATTACCTTAATATTCGACACTAATCTGAGATCTCCATCGCCAGTGTTCAACACTGATCTGTTTTAGTGTTCATGATAATTTGAAGCCTTGTTGCTGGTGTTTAACACCAATGATCTTTTAGTGTTAAACACTAACTTGTCAACCTCATTCCCAGTGTTCAACACTGATTGCTCCGTAGTGTTTAACACTAGGCTTTGGCCCAATTGGCTAAATGGATAGAGGCAAAGCCTCTCCTTCAATGGATCAACAGGAAGCCAATATTCCAGACCTGACTGGACTTAGCCCAAGCTGGCCATAAGTCCTCAATTCGTGATTAACTGGGCTAATGGGCTCATAACATAATTAATCGGTCTTGATCCCAAATTGGGCCAAGGACTACTCAAGCCATTCCGGTTCTAAGGTACATCTCTTCACTCCTTTGATACTTGGCATTGTAATCCCTCAATGTCTTCAAAGAGGTGACGGGTCCCGATGACCACTCATGATATGGACTGTGGGGTCCTTAAACCCATGTCTAATGCAAAATTCCTGGTTACGTGGAACGCGGATAACGTCACTCTCTGACCCCGCGGAAAACGCCCAGAGCGGAGCCTAGTCCTCGCCGAGCACGGCAGTGAACCCGTGTGAAGCATCTAGTGCAAAATTCCTGGTTACGTGGAACGCGGATAACGTCACTCTCTGACCCCGCGGAAAACGCCCAGAGCGGAGCCTAGTCCTTGCCGAGCACGGCAGTGAACCCGTGTGAAGCATCTAGTGCAAAATTCCTGGTTACGTGGAACGCGGATAACGTCACTCTTTGACCCCGTGGAAAACGTCCAGAGCGGAGCCTGGTCCTCGCCTAGCACGGCAGTGAACCCGTGTGAAGCATCCAGAGCACATACCGGACTGTGGAGTCCTTAAACCCACGGACTATGACGTCCTTAACCTCGACCGAGATGTCTTAAAACTAACAACGGACCGAAACGTCCTTAAACTAACGATGGACCGCAATGTCCTTAAACTACCCATGGACCGCGATGTCCTTAAACTACCCATGGACCGCGATGTCCTTAAACTAGGACAATAGAGCCCCATATGCTCTTTTGTCGGATCTAAACGGTCCCGTTTAAGTTGATCTTAGCCTTAAAGATGGCTAACGTATCCTTAAACCTTCAAACAGACTGGACTATGAATCCCCCAAATTAACTCTGGCTCGAGGGTACATCTCTGAACTCCTCTGACATCCGTCGTTGTAATCCTTCAACGTCGTTAGAGAGGTGACGGGTCCCGACGGCCACACATACGATGGACCACTATGTCCCTAAACTGGAACAATGGAGCCTAAAACACTCCTTTGTCGGATCTAAACGATCCCGTTAAGTTGATCTTAGTCTCAACGCTAGACTAACGTATCCTTAACAAACGTTTGAGTCGATCTTAGTCTCAAATATGGCCAACGTATCCTCAAACCAAACCCCCAAACCCAAATCTAAGATAAACACGGATTTGGACTAGTCCACGCCCTACGGGCGACGACATAACTCAGTCTCCGTAAACAATCCACGGGCAATAAAAAACAAACAAACACCCACGACACGAAGTGACCATCTGGAGAAGAAGAAAGTTGTTACCGCGATGCGGTAGTGTAATTAACTGCAGGGGCTTGCGCCTGCAGGGAAGAGCGTCCCCACAATCAAAAACACCTCAAACGAGGGGGAATCTGACGAAGTCTGCTACATCGGACGCATCCGTCTAAATCTTCGATACACGGTGCCATAGATCAACTTGGCATCTTCGGAGAGGTGGACGGATAGCACCAATTGGCATCTGCCCCGAACCTCAGTCGCCAAGACATCGCAGTCTTGCGTGCCGTCTTTCGGAGGGGAACAGATTCTGGCACGCCCGGTGGGACCTTTTCCTCTTTCCACTCCACACTTCGTGTGTCGTGATTCGCGAACCAATCGCGGTTCGCTAATAGTTGCCCCTGGGTTTCAAGATACTAAGAATTGGCGTCTTGCTTATTGCAGAAAGCAAAGGATCGATGGCTTCTATTTCTGCGAAACTCTCCAACTGCTCAAACTGCAATTGCGACCAACGCTTTGCCTCGCCAGGAGGCATAGCCTACGGACCCCAAGCGGCTTCGTTGTTCACAATGCCAGTGGACCAGGTAACTCAGGCCACTACCGGATTGTTCTTTGGGACTATACTCCCACCAACGAGCTTCACGGCGCCGGTGCTAACAAAGGAAGCTCCCAAGAAGTCGGTCTTTGATCGTCTTACCCCTGCCACGGCTCCTCTCAACGAGTCGCCTAACGTCAACGCCTCGGTCTTCTCTAGATTGGGCCAAAAATCCTGCGAACTCATCATGGGGCCTACAATCTCAGAGAAGGCTGCTTCTAAGAAAGTGACCGCTCCTGCTGCCCAAAGGACATCGGTCTTTGATAGGCTAACACCAACAGCGACCCCCCACCCACTCAGGAGGCAAGACGAAACTATTCTTACCGCTGACCTAACGCCGCCCGCTCGACACGCTCGACGTCGCCATTGGCACCGAGTAAGGAAGGCTGGGGGCAACTCCCCCTCCGGGTTGACTCCATCAGCCCCGATGGCAGAGGTTAATGCTGCTGTTCCAACTGGGAACAACTTCGAGATGCTAAATAAGGTGCGAAGGAATTCCCCTACTGCAGTGCTAAAGAGGTCTCCTCCCCCATTAAAAGAGGTTGTGGAAATAGAATCAGAACAACCCCGATCTCCTCAACGGCTGTCTTCCAGAATCTATAAGGTTTGGCGGCAGGCCCGAGACTCGATCATCGATCCAAACTTCTCCCGTCAGCACAAGAAGCTGAAAACCCAATCGGAGGCTGGTCACCAGGCTAAACCCCGAAAAGCTGTCTGGACGCCCACCTCAACGACCCCCTCAACCTCCATGGCTCATAAAAAGAGGAAGCCAGAGAAGATCCCCCAGCGTGCAACGACGGCTAAAAGCACTGAGCCCAGACGCCCTAAGTCTGGGGGCATGGTGGTGCACACTGTTTACATGGCCTCTGGAAAGGAGGAAAGCCGCACTTCTACAGGCCACCGACCGCTTACCCGATCCGTGACGAAAGCCCAAGAGCAACAACAAAAGCTTCAGGAAATGATGAATGCTATGGCCGCACTTACCGGGCCAAAAGAAAGCTCAGGAACGTCCTCGGATGCACGCCAGGAGGAAGAAACCGACGCTGAATTTCTTCGCCGGATACTGGAGAAAAAGGACAAAGAGGCTGCTGAACAAGCAGCCAACATACAACGTATGGGCCTTCTTTTCCAAGATATGATAGGCATGATGATCCAGCAGGACTTACCCGCCGAGGATCCCCCAATCGTCCTTGAAGACGACCGAGGGGAGACGTCAAATCCACCACCAGCCCTATCAACGGCCAAAGAGGAGGCAATCTCTAAGGCTGACTTGGTTGACTACATAGCCCAGCAAATCCGGGTTCACCATGCGACTGAGGTAGCTGGTCAAGTCGTAAAAACGGGGTGGCCGTATCCGAGCTGGTACGACCAAATCAAATACCCGCAAGGCTATACGATACCAAAATTCCACGTGTATAAGGGGACCGGCAATCCCCATCAACATGTTGCCCAGTTCCGGGCCCTCTGCGGTAACACCGGCGGTGATGATAAACCGTTGCTCCGCCAGTTCGTGGGCAGCTTATCAGAAACAGCGTTCGAATGGTATTCGGAACTCCCGAACGATTCTATCAAAACGTTCGCTGAAATGGAGCTGTTGTTCACTCAGCGATTCGCAAGTGCCAACGAACGCACTCCAATAACTGCATTGATTAACGCTCGGGTAAAACCAGGCGAAACCTGGGTCCAGTATGCTATACGCTGGCGGAATTTGTGGTCGAGATGCGAGCAACGCATTGAGGAAGCACCCGCAGTGGGCATGTTCGTGGGAACCCTAGACCCCCACGCAACTATCTCCCAGTTTATGATGTTCTTTAAGCCAACCACATTCCAGGCTTTGATCGACAAGTTGGCTCAGATGGACCAGATGGGTCATAGACCACCTCTCCCGAAGTCGGAACCTCGGAATGACAAGGGTAAAGGAAGGGCAACCTTTGTCGCGAATGCCCAACAGCGTGCATGGCTAACAAATGAAATGATCAATGCCTTTCTAGACGAGATTCGTCTAAAGAGTAAAGCGGATCAGGAGCGTGAGATGGCAACGTCAGAAGGAACCAAAGACGGGCGACTGAACGAAAGAGTTGAACTACCCCTGCCAGAGCAAAAGGCATCCGAAGTAGGCAAGAAGATATTCAAGACGAGGAAAAGGTTTGCCAAAGCCATGTCAATGGGAATGAAGCTACCACCCTCGGAAGGAAACACGCACGATGGGGCGGAGAGGCACCCTGATTATTGCGCATATCATCGGAAAATCTCACACCCCACGGAGGAGTGCGACGCCTTTGAGATATGGTGGCAAGGATATGTTGCTCACCGGCAACATGTCAAGCGCGTGAAACGCAAGATCCGTCGGGAGCAAAGAAGCACTGTCGAAGGGCACAATAGAACTACTGGCAACTGTTATATGGCTCACGCCGAGGGGTCACAAGTTCTCACCTTTGGGAGCGACTCTGATGAAGAAATGGCTCTGGGCCCTCTCTTTAGAGAATCCGTTTTAGGGAAAGAGGAGAAATCGGAAGCCTGCGAAAACATTCAGCTGCGCAATCGCACACTCCCAGAAAAGAATCTCGGGCCCGCGAATAGAAAAGATAAGGGAAAGGAAAAGGTCACTGAGGATATCACTTTAGATGACCAAGTCACGAAAGAACTAACTACCAAAGACCCTCCCAGGAAGGGTAAGGTGGACTATAACATCCTCGCGCACCTAAGGAAGCTGCCTTCTCAGCTTAGCATTCTCGATGCCCTCCTATTATCAAAAGAAGCGCGAGACTCACTAATTAAGGCGTTACAAGAACCTGAGCAATTCCAAGCCTTCCTCGCCACTGAAAAGATGAAGGATGAACTGGAGGAAGTGCATACGGCCGATATCAGTTTCGGTGATGAAGACCTCCTTTTCGGGACGTGCGACCACAACCGTCCCCTATATGTCTCCGGATACTGCCATGATATCAGGATAGGCAAGATCCTGGTGGATAATGGATCCTCCGTCAATCTCCTTAATGTTCAGGTGTTGAAGGAAATCTGCATGAGTGTGCAACACCTCGCTCGTGACAAAATTACTATCTCCGGTTTCGATTCACAATCGTCACGGACTCTCGGATCTGTGATACTAACATTACGCTTTGGACTTCTCGTCACGGACATCAAATTCCATGTCATCGACGCCAAGACTTGCTACAACGCCTTGCTCGGCCAGCCTTGGCTACACGAGTACAACATCATCCCTTCTACACAACATCAGTGTATGTAGTACTTTAAAGACGGTTTCGAGTATACTGTAACAGGTGAGTTGAACCCATTTTCTGTGAACGAAGTTTGCAAATACGAAGATGCGAAGTACTTTTTGCCAGATTTCGAGGACACAGAAAAGTGTCGCGACCCGGAGAACAAAACCGCCGCCACCATCCCTGTTTTCGGGAGCGATACCGAAGAAGAGGAAGAGATAGTTTATGCAGGGCCATCTCAACGCAACAACCTGGGGACGCCCGCCCCCATGCTGGTCTTCGGAAGTGATTCAGAAGATGAGGTTAATGCCGTGTTCTCCAATCGGCTGTTAATACAAGCACCCCTTGGCGATGACCATAGTTTGCAAATCACCATGGTACCGCGAAAACACTACAAGGATCTCGACACGCTGCAAGCTCATAATGTGCAGGACCTGCGAACATTTTACGTCCCTCCCAGGCAAAGGGGTGAGAAGGTGATCCTATTCTACCAATCCTCGGAGTCGAAAGTAGAGAAAGAGATCTGGCATGGCGCGGATGCTACACCTGACAGGCTCCAACCCATCCGTCTGCCCAGATACTATACAAATGGATTGAAGAAGCTATTGAAGCGCCAGGGAATACCCTTAAAACAGACTGCTCGGCAGGCTCGGTTCTACAACAAGATTTGGGATGTCCCCAGAACTCAACGCAAACTGCCCAACGGGAAAATGGAAACACTCGGCCTTGGATACGCTAGAGCAGGAAAACGGGAACGGGCCCACCGTAGCTACGCCATATACACCTTTGATGAAGAGGAGGACGCCTCGTCAGGAGATGCCAACCCCTCATCAAAACCAGACCCCGCGATTGAAGCACCAAGTCCGTCGTTTGAAGAACGAACGGACAAGCCTATCAGGAAAATGGGTCGGAAAGCTCGGGAAGACCACAACCGCAAGATGGCCATCTATGAGAAGGCCAGGACGCAACGCCTATTTCAACAGGCTCCAAAAGATAAAGATGCTCATCCTTGTCAACCCGTTGTGCAAAAAACCCAATGCGGAGACGGAAATAAATTAAGAAGTGGGAAGAAGAGCCGACAACAACGACGCAGGATTAGAGGGTTACGTGATCGGGTACGGTACGGCTCGGATTCGTCCCTCATAGAGAAGATGAGTCGAGCGTACTCCTTCCCCCGAGACAAGACGGAGAGGTTACTCAAGCTCGCTTTAAAACATCAAATGATCGCGCTTCCGGAGTCTAGACACCCCGAGCAAGCTAACAAGGCTTCTCGCTTGAGCTATTGCTCTTATCACCGAGTCATAGGACATCCTACCGAAGACTGCTTCACCTTCAAAAACTGGGTCGAAGACCAGTACCAACGGGGCAGATTCGCTTTATCCAACGGCTGGAGGGTAACGCCGCCACAAAAGCATGAACCCAAGGCCGCAAGAGCAGAACCGGATCCACCTCGGTCCTGGGAGCGGATTCGCACCTGTTATACGATTGCGATATTAAAAGAAGAGCGTGAGAACATGGATGACCTCCCCCAGTGCTTTGAGAACGGCGATGATGAGGTGATCTCAGAATTTCCGCCAGCTCCGAAAGAACTGGAAGATGGTATACATACTACTGCAGATAACCTCAGGAAGATTGAGTTGGGATCGGCAGATGACCCGCGACCGACCTTTGTCAGCGAGCTACTCTCTGAGGAAAGGGTGGCCGCGTTAAAGAATGTGCTTCTACGACATAAAGACTGCTTCGCGTGGAACTACTCCGAGATGCCCGGATTAGACCCGGAGGTTGCCGTGCATAAATTAGCAATATCCCCAGATATCAAGCCAGTCAAGCAGGCGCCAAGAAGGATGCGACTCGAGCTTGAGATGAGCATCAACGCCGAAGTCAAGAAGCTGATTGATTCTGGATTTATCCAGGAAGTCCAATATCCCGATTGGATCGCCAATATCGTCCCGGTAATGAAGAAGAATGGGACGGTACGCATATGCGTGGATTTCAGGGATCTCAATAGAGCCTGTCCAAAGGATGACTTCCCAGTACCGGTAACCGAGCTAATGATAGATAACACGTCCACTCACGAGGTTTTCTCCTTTATGGACGGTTCGTCAGGATACAATCAGATAAAGATGCATCCCGAAGACCAGAAGCACACCGCTTTCCGAACCCCTTTGGGTATATTCTGCTACAGGGTTATGCCCTTTGGTCTAAAGAACGCTGGCGCTACCTATCAAAGGGCCATGACAAAGATCTTCGACGACCTCATACATGACATCGTCGAGTGCTATATCGATGACCTCGTAGTAAAGAGCATGTCATACGAAGAGCATTTAAACCACCTGGAAACTGTATTTCAACGCCTTCGGCAATATAATTTGAAAATGAATCCCCTCAAATGCGCGTTTGGAGTCTCCTCGGGCAAATTCCTGGGATTCATCGTTCGACACCGAGGTATTGAAATAGATCCGTCAAAGATTAAAGCGATCATGGAAATGCCTCCGCCAAGAACCCTCAAACAGTTGCGGTCTCTCCAAGGGAAGCTCGCATACATCCGACGATTTATCGCCAATCTTTCAGGCAAATGCCGTCCTTACAGCCACCTGATGAAAAAGGGAACTCCATTCGTTTGGGATCACAAATGCCAAAGTGCACTAGACGAGATCAAGCAGTACCTGCAGAACCCTCCGGTGCTAGCCGCGCCGGTCAAGGGAAAACCCCTCATTCTTTATACAACCGCCCTCGAAGGTTCCTTGGGCGCCTTATGGGCACAAGAGAACGATCAAGGGAAAGAGAGAGTACTCTACTACTTAAGTCGAGTTCTACTGGGGGCAGAAAGCAACTACTCTCCCATTGAAAAACATTGCTTGGTCTTAATCTTCGCGGTAACAAAGCTTAGGCACTATGCGGTGGCGCATGAAGTCCGTCTTATTTCAAAAGTGGACCCCCTTAAATACTTGATGTCAAAAGCCGCGTTGACGGGACGACTTGCTAAATGGGCCCTGCTCTTGATGGAGTTCTCGATAACGTATCAACCTCTCAAGGCAGTGAAAGGCCAGGCCATTGCCGATTTCTTCGCTGAGCACCCGATACCGGCCGATTCTCCTCTAAACTATGATTTGCCGGACGAGCACGCATTTGATGCGATTGGCGGCAGTAGAACCCGATGGGAACTCTATTTCGATGAAGCGTCCTCCGTAAAGAAACAGAAACAAGGTATCCCAATGATCAAATCGGGGATAGGCCTCATCTTTGCGACTCCACAAGGAGGGATAATGCGCTTCGCCTTCTCCTTAACAGAGCCGAGGACAAACAATGAAGCTGAATACGAAGCTCTGATAGTAGGCCTTGAAATCGCCATCGCCCTGGGAATTGAAGACCTCCTTATATACGGGGATTCTCAACTGGTTGTTAGTCAAGTAAATGGTGATTACCAAACGTGCAAACCGGAGTTGGTGAAGTACGGCGAAAAGGTGCAACAACTATTGACCCAAATTCCCTCCTATACTTTGGAGAACATACCACGCGCGGAAAACAGCAAAGCAGACGCGTTAGCCAAACTTGCTAAAGAACCGGCGGACGAAAACCTCGATGATGTAAGAATCGTGGTACAAAGCCGTCGAGTGCTTGCCCCGGCAGAAATACCTACGGAATTATCTAAAGAAAAGGGAGCGACTGAGCAGACGACCCTACAAATAAAAGACCATGAGAAGGCCGAGGACTGGAGGGAAGTCTTCATAGACTACTTTAAGTCCCACCGAATGCCCAAAGAAGCGTCCTCAAAACATCAGCTCATGAAACGAGCTCTATCTTTCGCTTTCGTCAACGATACTCTATACAAGAGATCGTTTGATTCTCTATGGCTGAGATGCTTAGGACCTGACGAAGCAGAAAGAGTCATTCAGGAAGTTCACGACGGACTTTGCGGTTCTCACCAAGCAGGCCCAAAGATGAAGTTAAAAATTAAACGGATGGGTTATTATTGGCCCACGATGATCCAGGACTGCCTCGAGTATGCGGAGCAATGCCACTCGTGCCAGATTCATGGAGACTTTATCCACCAACATCCGAATCCACTACACCCAACGGTGTTCAGCTGGCCATTCGAAATGTGGGGGACTGACATAGTCGGCCCCCATCGAGCCAGCATCATCCCGGAGACATCGTTTTATCCTGGCGACAACTGATTACTTCTCCAAATGGGCAGAAGCAGTACCACTGAGGGAAGTGAAGACGGAGAATATCCTCCATTTCTTCAAGACGCACGTCATCTATAGGTTTGGAACCCCACGGCGGATTATCTCCGATAATGGGCCAGCCTACAGAAGCCATAAGATTAGCCGCTTCGCGCAGCAGCACAATATAGACTGGAGATATTCTTCAGTTTACAACCCACGAGCTAACGGTCTGGCCGAGGCCTTCAATAAGATCTTGACGAAGATCATAAAAAAGACCGTTTCCCGGAATAAGAGAGACTGGCACGAGAGGCTGCAAGAAGCCCTTTGGGCTTATCGAACTACATTCAAGACGGCCACGAACACAACGCCGTACGCATTGGTATTTGGGACGGAAGCAGTACTCCCCCTCGAGATAGAGTTACCCTCTCTGCGAGTGGCGGTCCACCACGAGCTGACGGACGAAGAAAACGCTCACCTTCGGCTTGAGGAGCTTGATGCCCTCGACGAAACCCGGCTCATAGCGCAACAACATCTAGAAGCTTACAAAGCGAAGATGACGCGCTCGTACGAAAGATTGACCAGGCCGAGGACATTCCGCCAAGGCGAACTCGTACTAGTGGTCAAAAGACCTATGATCCCCAATCGTGCCAAGCGGGGGAAATTTGAGCCAAACTACGAAGGCCCATACATCATAGACAAGGTCTACCAGGGTGGAGCCTATCTACTCATGGACATGCATGGCGAAAGGCCTTTCAGGCCAATAAACGGCCGCTTCTTAAAGAAATACTATGCTTAATGAGCCACAGCCTGGGTCAATGATAGATGACGACGACTATGTCCGCTCGCTATCTTCCTAGGCTCAGACTTTACAAGCAGCAGCCGGCCTTCCCATAACGACGGACCGAAACGTCTTTAAACTAACGACGGACCGAAACGTCCTTAAACTAACGACGGACCGAAATGTCCTTAAACTATCGACGGACCGAAACGTCCTTAAACTAACGACGGACCGAAACGTCCTTAAAGTAACGACGGACCGAAACGTCCTTAAACTAACGACGGACCGAAACGTCCTTAAACTAACGACGGACCGAAACGTCCTTAAACTATCGATGGACCGAAATGTCTTTAAACTAACGACGGACCGAAACGTCCCTAAACTACTACCACAGCATCCTTAGGCTGACGAGATAAAAAAAAGAAAAAAAAAGAAAGTATATAAAATAAAAAACGGTATGTCCATAAGCAAAATGGGCATGGATGAAAACCCGAAAGGGCTCCGTGAGTAAAAACAGCAGGACTACCGGCGAGTGTTTGTGAAAACCCGAAAGGGCGCAACCTCGTTAAAAGACACTTGTAGGGTCCTCTCGACCTTGTAAGGAGAAACCACCTGCGTGAGATCCTTACGACTCACAAAGGAGCAACACACTTAGGGACCCTCACGATTCCTAAGGAGAAAATGCACTTACGAGATCCTCACGACTCGTAAGGAGAACTCTCTTATGGGACCCTCACGGCTCATGAGACTTGAAAGTCTTAAGTTACAGAAACCTAAACCTGTTCTTAAGCAAATCCTCCACAACCCTCGATATTGCCCTACAAGCGGCTCATACTGACCCTTGTATACAATCCACGGGCGCGAATAAACATTTCCCCAGCAAAGTCCAACCCTTGTAGGTCCTCTCGATCCATAAGGAGAAAGCCCTCTTGTAGGATCCTTACGACTTACAGAGGAGCACACACTTAGGAATCCTCACGATCTCTAAGGAGAAAATACACCTGCAAGATCCTCATGACTTGTAGGGAGAAATACCTTTGTGAGACCCTTACGGCTCATGAAGTCAAAAGCCTTGGTCGACAGGACCCTTAACCCTGTTTGCTGAGCCACCTTTGTTCGTCATCGACAAAGGCAAATGATGATTCGCTCCTGGAAAAATTCCAGTTGTAGCGGTGCTGATGTCGAAATCGGTGCCTAAAATCCAGGCTGGCAGTGGAAAAGCTAGCAAGCCACACATGCCTGCAAAATAGCCGAAATGATGGGGCAACTTGCAATAAAAAGCAGCAAGTAAAAATGAAGGCATGAAAAATAGCCGAAATGATGGGGCAACTTGCAATAAAAAGCAGCAAGTAAAAATGAAGGCATGAAAAATAGCCGAAATGATGGGGCAACTCGCAATAAAAAGCAGCGAGCAGAAAATAAATAAAATAGCCGAAATGATTGGGCACCGCGAAAAATAGCCGAAATGATGGGGCAATCGCAACCTTCGCGATATAAAAGCTGAAATGATAGAGCATCGCGGAAAAAGAAATAAAATAAAAGTGGAATCCTCGCCCTACAGGTGATGTTACATCTACCCCTGTATACAATCCAGGGGCGCAAACAAAGAAGGGATCATACTTCTTCCCCAGGTTTGATCATAAGGAGAAGCCAAACCTCGACGGTTCACAGATAGCCTAGAGATCATCTCGTCGTTCGTCTCATGGCAGCAAACACAACATCAAGCGAAACGGAACAGCGACAACTCCCAGTTCCATGACTCGACGATGTATTCCCACAGAGAGTCAAACCCCAATCCCGTGAAATGCGGATACAATCAGCATAATTCCTGGTTACGTGGAATGCGGATAATGTCACTCTTTGACCCCGTGGGAAAACGTCCAGAGCGGATCCTGGTCCTCGCAGAGCACGGCAGTGAACCCGTGTGGAGCCTGCAGAGCGGAGCCTGGTCCTCGCCGAGCACGGCAGTGAACCCGTGTGAAGCATCTAGTGCAAAATTCCTGGTTACGTGGAACGCGGATAATGTCACTCTTTGACCCCGTGGAAAACGTCCAGAGCGGAGCCTAGTCCTCGCCGAGCACGGCAGTGAACCCGTGTGAAGCATCTAGTGCAAACTTCCTGGTTATGTGGAACGCGGATAATGTCACTCTTTGACCCCGTGGAAAACGTCCAGAGCGGATCCTGGTCCTCGCAGAGCACGGCAGTGAACCCGTGTGAAGCATCCAGAGCGGAGCCTAGTCCTCGCCGAGCACGGCAGTGAACCCGTGTGAAGCATCTAGTGCAAACTTCCTGGTTACGTGGAACGCGGATAATGTCACTCTTTGACCCCGTGGAAAACGTCCAGAGCGGATCCTGGTCCTCGCAGAGCACGGCAGTGAACCCGTGTGAAGCATCCAGAGCGGAGCCTAGTCCTCGCCGAGCACGGCAGTGAACCCGTGTGAAGCATCTAGTGCAAAATTCCTGGTTACGTGGAACGCGGATAATGTCACTCTTTGACCCCGTGGAAAACGTCCAGAGCGGAGCCTAGTCCTCGCCGAGCACGGCAGTGAACCCGTGTGAAGCATCTAGTGCAAACTTCCTGGTTACGTGGAACGCGGATAATGTCACTCTTTGACCCCGTGGAAAACGTCCAGAGCGGATCCTGGTCCTCGCAGAGCACGGCAGTGAACCCGTGTGAAGCATCCAGAGCGGAGCCTAGTCCTCGCCGAGCACGGCAGTGAACCCGTGTGAAGCATCTAGTGCAAACTTCCTGGTTACGTGGAACGCGGATAATGTCACTCTTTGACCCCGTGGAAAACGTCCAGAGCGGAGCCTAGTCCTCGCCGAGCACGGCAGTGAACCCGTGTGAAGCATCTAGTGCAAAATTCCTGGTTACGTGGAACGCGGATAATGTCACTCTTTGACCCCGTGGAAAACGTCCAGAGCGGATCCTGGTCCTCGCAGAGCACGACAGTGAACCCGTGTGAAGCATCCAGAGCGGAGCCTGGTCCTCGCCAAGCACGGCAGTGAACCCGTGTGAAGCATCCAGAGCAAATACCGGACTGTGGAGTCCTTAAAATCCACGGACTATGACGTCCTTAACCTCGACCGTGATGTCTTAAAACTAACGATCAACCACCCCGATTCCCTACGAATTCTGCCTTGGTTTAAGGGTACATCTCTTCACTCCTTTGATACATGGCGTTGTAATTCCTCAACATCTTCAAAGAGGTGACGGGTCCCTGCAACCAAACATCGGACTGTGGAGTCCCTAAATCCACGGACTATGAGGTCCTTAACCTTGACCGTGATGTCTTAAAACTAACATCGGACTGTGGAGTCCCTAAATCCACGGACTATGAGGTCCTTAACCTTGACCGTAATGTCTTAAAACTAACATCGGACTGTGGAGTCCCTAAATCCACGGACTATGAGGTCCTTAACCTTGACCGTGATGTCTTAAAACTAACATCGGACTGTGGAGTCCCTAAATCCACGGACTATGAGGTCCTTAACCTTGACCGTGATGTCTTTAAACTAATGGCGGACTGTGGAGTCCTTAAATCCACGGACTATGAGGTCCTTAACCTTGACCGTGACGTCTTTAAACTACAATACCTGGAGAAACACCTGACTCCGTGAAACACGGACAAGGGTGACCACATCCGACACTTGCAGGCCCTCACGACCTGTAAGGAAGAAAAAACTCCCTTGTGAGATCCTTACGACTCTCAAGGGAAAACCCGCTTAAGAATCCTCACGATTCTTAAGAAGAACTTACACCTATGGGATCCTCTCGACCTGTAGGGAGAAAAACTCTTTACGAGACCCTCGTGGCTCATAAGATGCAAAAGCCTTAGGAAGCAGATCCTAACCCTGAATCCTAAGCCATGGCCGTCCTGCAAGGAGATCAAAATAGAATATCCGCAGAATACATTCAATAAAAAGGGGATACACCATCGAGAGAAAAATTGTATCTTTTATTCATAAGCCAAAATGGATGCAAAGTACAATTTATAAAAGAAACAAAGAAAAAGATACTCTTATCCATGAGTATGTACAAAAAAAAAAAGATACAAATCCTCAAGCTGGCGGGCGGTGCAATAATTTCACCAGCTCATCATTCTGCTGCTGAGCCACGGCTTCATGATGCAAGATCTCCAGAAGACGAGCCTCCGCCTGAGCTTGTTGGGCCTGATACGAAGCGAGCCGAGCTTCGAGCTCTTTCTCGGTGGCCTTATGAGCCTCGACCCTCTCACGAGTGAACGTGGCAGCTTTATCGAGAGCCACCACCTCTTTGATGGACTCCTGAAGCACCCGCCAGAGTTCATACGCTTTGTTGGCCCTGGCTGTGAGATTGGCTTGAAGCTCGCCCAGCGCCTTGGAGGCTAGCTCCCACTCCGAGAACTTGCGGCCAAGCCTCTTCTCACATGACGTCATGTTTGCCGCGCACCGTGCTATCAACCCCCGTAACTCCGTCTTTGCAGCCACGGCCTCCGAGGGAAGGCGAGAACACTCGAGAGCGTACAAACAAGCCTCCACCTTCCTACAGAACTCCACCCAGACCCGCACCACCTCCTCGCTGTGATAGGTGGCGAGAAAAGGAAAGGAGCCGTTAGCTTCAGCGGCAAACGCTTCGGCTGTGGTCGCACTACCAGCACGGAGCTCCTCGACGAAAGAAGATAAGGAGACAAGGCTCATCTGGGCCAAGCGTTCTGAAGCCCGCAAAGCGTAAGGGCCGGGCGGCATCACAATGCGTGATTCCAAAGCCATGGAGACTGGCAGGGCTGTTCAAATTTGGCATATGTTAGTAAAACTCTTAAACGCAGAACGAACGGGACTATAATAAGATGCCACTCACCGACAGTCATGCAAGTAGGAGCTGAAGGTTCCCCTGGCCCTTCAACGACCTCGACCTCATCGTCGGCTTCCAAAACTATAAGAGACATCAACGTCATTTCGCAAAATAGTAACAATGCTATGGTAAAAAATAGCGAACGACGCTAACTTTGCCCAGAGGAAAGGACAATACGCTGAGGGGAGATCGCCTGCGGAGCTGCCATCTCTAATAAACGCTGAAATGACTGGCGAGGCGACAGATCCGCGATCGTGGCCGCTAGGCCGCGCAATTCTGGGAAAGATAAAAGAGTTCAGACTATGAAAGGCTTACTAAATTAAAACGCAGAGGGATACCTTCAACACTCCTCCCATTCTGAGCCGGGGGGATAGCAGCTTCAACGGTCTCCGCCGTGACCTCAGGCTCCAACAAAGGGAGAGTAGTCCCGATTACCTCGCTTCCAGCCTTTGGGCCGCCTTCAGTAAGAGTCATTGGGGTGGCGGCCTCCAAGGGAGCTTCCCCCAAAGGGGCAGGCACTCCCTGATCAAGAATCACCGCTGGAGGTTCTATCATGAGAGGAGCAGCCTCATCAGCCCCCTCCACATCTGGCAAGGCTTCATTGAGAATTTCGGCGGGCTTTAGCTTTAATAGGCCAGTAGGGAGCTCCCCCAGCGTCGAAGATTCTGCACGATTCAAATAAGAATAATGGTACATACCCACGAGCATAAATAAGCGAAAAGACTACAAAAGAAGCACAACGTACCTATACGCAAAGAAGCCCTCAATATGGCTTCTTCAAGCCGCTTCTCCTTCTCGAGGAGGTGAGCTCGCCGGGGTTTAAGGGTAGATTCATGACCGCCGGTCCATAAGGAAAGCGCATCAGCGGCATCCTCTGAAGCGGCCTGCTTCAAAGCCCTTTCCCCCCATTCATCCAAAGGGCCGATAAACCGTCGCCGAATCCACGAAAGGTCTTCATAAAAAATTACAGCGGGATAAGACTTCTTCGGAACCTTGGCGTTATGGGACGCGTCTTTTGAACGCCGTATGGCCTCAGCCAACTGTGCAGCCTCCTCATCAGCCGAACTCGGGAAGAGAAGTCCAGCATTTGACTCTTGCAAGGCCAATGGTTCGTCTTCAAGGATAGGCTCAGACTCCACCACAGAATCAAGCGGGGTGGTAGTCATTTTCCTCCGCCGTTTGGACCCGGAGCCGGTCGCTGAGGATGACCGCTTCCTCCCTCGCGAAGCCTTAGGGCGGCGCTGGCCCACATCGCCTTCAACGCCCTCATCCCTGTTACTCTCACTCGGTGCCACGACCAAGGACGACATCGCCATTGTCGACGCCACGGGGGGCGGTGCCGCCACCGGCAAAGGTGCTACTACTGGAGCCCGTTTACCCCGCGATCGGGAATCCAAGGGCATATTAGCTGTTGGAGTAAGGTCTACCCCTGACTCCCCCGGAATGAGGGCGGCGCCAATCTCCCTCAAAGGGAAGCGGACTGGAACCCTCGGTCGCAGCGTAGCTCCCGAGACCTGAGGAGGGGCGTTGTGGCCAAGAAGAACCCTTCTTTCTTCGGCAATAATTGGGGTGATCCGATGAAGATACCAGCCCGTAAATGCACCCACGCATCGAGGGATGTACTCGGCTTCAGGGACCATGAAATGAGAGCCGGTGTTTAGCCTCATGAAATGATGAGCGGCATCGCGAACAACATCAAGCGAAGGGATCGGGGCGACTATAAAAGCCTCAAAAGGAACACCCTGGTCGTATCCAAGCTGCCGGGCGAATCGATGCGGATTGTACCGCATAAAAAGAGCTGCACTGTCCTGGCGAAACACCAAGTAGCCCGGTCTAATTGTATACAGATGCGTGGCCTCCCGGGGCTTCAGAGAAGGCGCGTTGTCTTTCGACCGATCCCAGAGTTGTTGAACGGGACCCGAGGGAGTAGACAAAACCCGATCATTAAAAACCAACCCTCCAGCGGGGGCATGAGGAGAAATCAGCACCCGGATAGCCCCAAATTGAGTTGGGTCGGCAGCAGAAGCACCCACCAGTCGCATAAGTCGCGGGAAAGGATAGGCGTCGTAAAAAACGGGCCTCTGATGCATAGCAAAAGACCCCAGCACATGCATTTCAATCCATGACGTGAAATAATGAAGCGAAAAGTTCACTACGTCCACGCCAGGCGTAGAGGTGTTAGCCGCAGTGCCCAATCCGTTATAGAGGTGCGCCAAGGCCGGGATGCCGACAGCCAACCGCATCCCCTCAGCAATACGATGAGCCGGGTAGATGACCGAGGCTCTCATGAAGCGGCGATGCATGGGGATAACGAACCAACTAAGCCAGACACTAACAAACCCCACAAAGAACGTCTCCTTGTCCATGCCCGGGACAGCAATGAATTCAAAAGGTATCGGCGATATAATAGGGATGTAATACTGAGGTAAATCTGATTCGTTGGTCGGCAACCTCTTCGGACCGAACCCAAAGGGGTCCCCAATGTTGGCAAATTTTGGGGCTGTCTTCGATAGAGCGTCCTCACGAAGGAAACGAGCAATGAAGCTCTTGAAAGTGACGCCCTGCTCCTCGGACTCGGTGAATAATCGGTCGAAGATGCCTAGGGCCCTAATTAAACTGGGGCGCTTGTGGCGAACGGCATTCTCAGCAGATAGGCCGTCAACTGGGGCGAGCTCGGGTTCAAAAACGTATTCGTCAGGAGGCAACAACTCCTCATACAGGTTACCCCTTATTGGCAACCCCGAGATATCATAGAATTCGGCCAAAGAAATCGAAACCTCGCGATCTCCCAGAAGGAAAGTATTAGTGGGAAGGTTCCACTGGTTCAAAAACGCCTTGACCCACCAAGCATGCGGGGACTTGTAATGGAATAGTGACGCGTATATGGCCTGGTAGAGCCCGACTTTCTGCAACCGCGCCCGATGGGCAGAAAGGATGTAACGAGCCCAGAGAAGGTAGCCCGTAGGATGCCTAGGAGTGAGCACTATCTTATAAATTTGCCCCCACGGGTGGGCCTCACCTTGGCAGATACGCCGTCCCAAGATGTCTATGGCTGGGATCGGATGGTTCGGAATACCGGTCGTCGAAGGCTCCAGCCTCCCCGTTGGAGTCCAGTTGGGCATTTCCACAGCAAAAGCTGTCCTTGGAGGATCCATCGGTAAAAAGGGGAAAGTGGGCTCCGTTGGCACCGCGCAAAGAAAACTCCTGCGACCTTGAATAATCTGACTATACCAAGATCCCCATTGAAGAAGGTTGGTACAGTTCGGGTCATGGGCCCGAATCATTGTCATCGCTTCCTCATCAGATGGCGACTGAGGAAAAGCCGCCTCCGAGCGAGAAAAGGGAAAGCGTGGAACAGAAGCCATCGCACCTGAAATCCAATAAAGGAAGACCATTAAAAGGAAAGTCAGCGATATATATTCATGCATGAGCACAAGGATTAGTTAGAGAAAGCAACAGCAGAGTTTTCTGGGACCATTGGCTACAAAACATATGGACCCCACAAAATCCGGATGACGGCTCATTTATAATAAGGCCAAATCATTACAATAAAACAAAGGGAATATAAAGAATGATGACCAGGCACATCCCTCCCAACAGGATCTGTCTCGAGCTCTACAATGAATCCAACAAAATCGAAGGAATTAAATTCCCACAAAAAGACATCATTACAAAGCCCCCATTGCATTAATGGCAGGAAGAACAACCTAGGGCCAAGAGACCTCAGGAAGCCTCCATGCGAAGAAACTGAGTTCTTCATAGGAATTAAATTCCTTATTAAGAAAAAGGGAATTAAATTCCCAGAAATATTTTTGATGGAATTAAATTCCATGGGGTTGAAACGCCATCATCATCATCTAAACCCTAAGAGATTTACAGTTTGAAGGTTAAGCGGTTTCATGTTCTTATGGAAAATATGAAGAAAAAGGGTAAAAACCCTTGTTTTGGATTTAAAATCCAGAGAAATGTGAAGGTCCATCGTTGTCCAAGAACATTACCTGAGAAGAAGGGTTCTTTTCGAACAAAGTTAAACTCTGAAGATTGTTTCAAGACAGAGAACTAAGCTCTGAAAGCGAGAATTAAATTCTCAAGGCAGAAGTTCTCAGAAGAAAAAGATGAAGATGAGCAAAGTGAAGGCTCCTATGAAGAGACAGTGGTATTTATAGAAGGCAATGGAAACGTTTCATCTCCCCAAATCCCTAAATGAATTCAACGGTCACAAAGATGACAGCGCTGCACTCACGTGCAGACACGTGAGAACAACGCTGTGGGGGCATTTGTTTCCTGATTTAAAATCAGAAAAGCTTATGGGAAAACCTTCAGAAAGGGGGCCACGTGCTTACACGTGACCAGCAGTCACGTGTTGACACGTGGCATATAAAAGCAGCGGAAAGGGCACATTGGTTCCCTGATCAAGTCAAGGAAGAGGCTTCAGGAAAGGACTCGTTCTCCAGTTGAGTCAAGGAAAGGGGCTCCCGACAGGGGTCACGTGTTCACACGTGACCAATGGTCACGTGTTAACACGTGATGACTAAAACAGCAACCAGAAGACAGAGAATAAAAAGAAAGCAGGAAGGCTCGTTCCAAGGGGGTCACGTGGTCACACGTGACCGGCTTTCAAAGCCCGCTTTGTTAACAGAATTAAATTCTGAAGGAGATTTAAATCTTTCCAAAGGAAAGTGACTATCTGGGGCCGATCGAATTAAAGATCTAAAGGTGATTAAATATCACCTATCTATGGAAAATCTCGGGTTTGGAAAGATTTCCCCTTTAAATCTAACAGAAATCACAAGGGAGAATCCCCGGATCTGAAATCCAAGGGTGAATAAAATTCACCTAATAATCCAAAGGTCCAGAACGAATGATGGATGCAAATCAAATCTCTCAATGAAGATTCGTCAAAAACTAATTTATTCGGCTGCTTCTCCTATAAATAGGATCCAAGAGATACAAAAAGAGATATATACGCAGAGGGAGAAAAAAGGAGAGAGCCTTGATACTTTGAGGAATTTGGAGCTTCTGCAAAGGAAAACCCTAGGTAAGAAAGGGAAGGCTTTTTGAAGGAGGGAGAATTGAATTCTCAACAGAGTTTAACTCTGATTATATAAAACAGAAGAACATATTTCTTCTCTCTTTGATAGAGGGTCTGCAAAGCGCACATCTCCCCTCTAGGTTGAGAATTTAATTCTCGATGGGTCGAGATCCTGCCATGCAGATCCAAAACATAGAAAGGGAATGGAAACATGAGAATTTAATTCTCACAGAACTATAGGAATTTAATTCCTTTAAGATAAAAGTAGGGCTTGACTCTATGTTATGGGAATTTAATTCCTTCAAAACAAAAGAAACAGGGTTGAACCCTAATTAAGAACATAGTTCTGTTGAAACAGCGGGAATTTAATTCCTTTAATCATAATTCCTTAAAATGGGAGTTTAATTCCTTAAAAGCTTTTGTTACGGTTTAACCCTATTCAGTTCTTCACATATATGAGGAATTTAATTCCTACAGAAAATTCAGAGTTCAACTCTATTCAGAATATAAATCTTCAAAAGGAAGTAGGAATTTAATTCCTCTGAAATTATTTTCAGGGTTCAACCCTACGAGGAATTTAACTCCTGGAAAAGATTAACAAGTCCTCTAAACAGCATACATAGAGGCAGGGTCACGTGTCACCACGTGACCCCCCAAAAGACCTACAGAAAGCCCCTTCGAGGCAGCACCCCACGTGACCCACGTGACCCTCGGCAGAAGCTTTAACATATAAGCATTTAAATGCCCGTCACGTGATGCTTAGAAAGATGCGATAATCTCAGCAGAATAAATGAAGGGAGGGCGCTCTCACGTGTTGCCACGTGACCCCTCTTGCCTTAGTGTTTAACACTAAATTAGAACCCTCGAATCCAGTATTGAAATACTGTTGGACCTTAGTGTTCAACACTAATCAAAGAATTTTATTCGCAGTGTTCAACACTGATTACCTTAATATTCGACACTAATCTGAGATCTCCATCGCCAGTGTTCAACACTGATCTGTTTTAGTGTTCATGATAATTTGAAGCCTTGTTGCTGGTGTTTAACACCAATGATCTTTTAGTGTTAAACACTAACTTGTCAACCTCATTCCCAGTGTTCAACACTGATTGCTCCGTAGTGTTTAACACTAGGCTTTGGCCCAATTGGCTAAATGGATAGAGGCAAAGCCTCTCCTTCAATGGACCAACAGGAAGCCAATATTCCAGACCTGACTGGACTTAGCCCAAGCTGGCCATAAGTCCTCAATTCGTGATTAACTAGGCTAATGGGCTCATAACATAATTAATCGGTCTTGATCCCAAATTGGGCCAAGGACTACTCAAGCCATTCCGGTTCTAGGGTACATCTTTTCACTCCTTTGATACTTGGCATTGTAATCCCTCAATGTCTTCAAAGAGGTGACGGGTCCCGATGACCACTCATGATATGGACTGTGGGGTCCTTAAACCCATGTCTAATGCAAAATTCCTGGTTACGTGGAACGCGGATAACGTCACTCTCTGACCCCGCAGAAAACGCCCAGAGCGGAGCCTAGTCCTCGCCGAGCACGGCAGTGAACCCGTGTGAAGAATCTAGTGCAAAATTCCTGGTTACGTGGAACGCGGATAACGTCACTCTCTGACCCCGCGGAAAACGCCCAGAGCGGAGCCTAGTCCTCGCCGAGCACGGCAGTGAACCCGTGTGAAGCATCTAGTGCAAAATTCCTGGTTACGTGGAACGCGGATAACGTCACTCTTTGACCCCGTGGAAAACGTCCAGAGCGGAGCCTGGTCCTCGCCTAGCACGGCAGTGAACCCGTGTGAAGCATCCAGAGCACATACCGGACTGTGGAGTCCTTAAACCCACGGACTATGACATCCTTAACCTCGACCGAGATGTCTTAAAACTAACAACGGACCGAAACGTCCTTAAACTAACGATGGACCGCAATGTCCTTAAACTACCCATGGACAGCAATGTCCTTAAACTACCCATGGACCGCGATGTCCTTAAACTACCCATGGACCGCGATGTCCTTAAACTAGGACAATAGAGCCCCATATGCTCTTTTGTCGGATCTAAACGGTCCCGTTTAAGTTGATCTTAGCTTTAAAGATGGCTAACGTATCCTTAAACCTTCAAACAGACTGGACTATGAATCCCCCAAATTAACTCTGGCTCGAGGGTACATCTCTGAACTCCTCTGACATCCGTCGTTGTAATCCTTCAACGTCGTCAGAGAGGTGACGGGTCCCGACGGCCACACATACGATGGACCACTATGTCCCTAAACTGGAACAATGGAGCCTAAAACACTCCTTTGTCGGATCTAAACGATCCCGTTAAGTTGATCTTAGTCTCAACGCTAGACTAACGTATCCTTAACAAACGTTTGAGTCGATCTTAGTCTCAAATATGGCCAACGTATCCTCAAACCAAACCCCCAAACCCAAATCTAAGATAAACACGGATTTGGACTAGTCCACGCCCTACGGGCGACGACATAACTCAGTCTCCGTAAACAATCCACGGGCAATAAAAAACAAACAAACACCCACGACACGAAGTGACCATCTGGAGAAGGAGAAAGTTGTTACAGCGATGCGGTAGCGTAATTAACTGCAGGGGCTTGCGCCTGCAGGGAAGAGCGTCCCCACAATCAAAAACACCTCAAACGAGGAGGAATCTGACGAAGTCTGCTACATCGGACGCATCCGTCTAAACCTTCGATACACGGTGCCATAGATCAACTTGGCATCTTCGGAGAGGTGGACGGATAGCACCAATTGGCATCTGCCCCGAACCTCAGTCGCTAAGACATCGCAGTCTTGCTCGCCGTCTTTCGGAGGGGAACAATACACAACTGGTTTTTTAAGTCTGAAACAATATACAAGTTTGGTTGATGGAATTACTAGATATAACTGAATAAAATAAATACAAGGGTAGTCACGATGCGAGTGAACCCACCTACCAATGCAATCACCCAGAAAGGAAGCAGTGTGGCAGAAAAGCCGCAATGAAACCTGTACGGCAAAACCTGCAAGAAACTGTGGCACAACGGGGGTGAGTTGCCAACTCGTGAGTAGAAAACATCACAGAGCAGAAATCGTATGTATGACACAATCCTAGGTCAATACGATCAATAATAATGTATCCTCAATATGAATAAGTCTGAAGCATGAAAAAGGTGGCCAGGGTAAACGTCTATACATAAGCGTAATCCTATGTGCTCGTGTCAGTGCCTCAGGTAACGACATATCATAAATATGAGGTATGATCAATGTCAACTGTATCAGGAAGTCTATGAGTATGTGGATATCATCCAACTATGTGATCAATGTCATCAATATCAGCTATATGTATGTGGATCTCGTCCACGTGTCACCCAATGACATAAAGCATCATGCATGTAAATATCATAAAGCATATGTATGGAAGTTTGAGGATATAAATCAATATGTGTCCTCTCGACATATCAAAATCATAGAACCTGAGTGTCTAGTATCGACACTCGAAAATATCATGAAAGCTGTGCCTAGCATCGGCTCGTAAATCCTCATATATCGGGCTCCGTCAGTCCGGATCGGCCCACGGGCTCTGTCAGTCTGGATCGGCCCATATCATCTCTCGACCCGGTTGGTATCCTCCGGATATCCGCCGAGCCCAAAAACTATCACCGGTAGGTAGTGGTCCCTCTGCCAGGCTCACCGTCTATATACACAGCATCCCTTTCTTACCCCGGGGTACCATACCGGGCCCCACCATGTACCCGCACACGGCTCACGACTCCTCCTCGCATGGGGTATATATATATATACACATCAAAACCGATAAAACTCATGGTGGGCGCACTGAAATATCATATCAAGGGTAACCGGGCTTTTAAAACAATACATACTCGCTTTTGAAATACCCACGGTTCCCAAATTCAGAAATATCATGGAAACACATATCTCAATGCGTATAATCATAAAGCATGATGTATGCGACATATAAAAGAAATGTACGCATATCAGTATATCATGCAATATGGAATAGTAATATGCACATATTGAGGGAAACCGCTCTTTTTAAAATGAATACAGTTTTAAGATATATATCTTGCGGTTCCCAAATCTCCAAATCAAAACAGAATCATCTATGTATATGCAGATACATATGTATGCAAGTATGGGTCATATCCTGAATGCAATAGTCCTACAGTGTAGTGACATGGCAATTATCGATGATGAAGTGTGTGAGCCGGCAAGCAGGTGTACGTGGAACATATGCATCATCGATAATGGTGCTGGTGTCCTAACAACATGGTTTTAATATAACAATAAACATATTTAACATGCAATGCGATCCGAACAGAAAGAATATGCAGCAAATGAATAATAAACACAACAGTGCAGAATCTACATCAACGTATCTATGTCATACTGTTTTTCCATTTGAAAGAAGACGAATCGGGTTTTTTTAGGAAAATAAGAGCTACGGTGTTTTTAAGAAAAGATGCGTCTTTGAAAATATCCGTAGAATCCCTTTGCCTGTCTTTAAAATACTCCCGATTCGTTAGTTTTTGAAATAGGTATGACATCGGTCTAGCCTAATATCTACTAAGCAAACTACAGATCAAACTAACAAGCTAATCGGGAGGGGTATGGAAACCACCTAAATCTGAGTCGATACATATATATAAATATAATAGTCGGTGATCCCGCCTAAATAGTCTCACGTACGATACAATATATCATATGACATCCTCGAGTCATGAGCGCGGATCTATCATCAATATAAAGCTCGTACGGTACATCCATCGTACGGCATCCCAAATCTGGGGAAGGGTCAATATCACATTCATCTCATCAATTATCTGGTATCCTTATCATCATATCTCATGAACTGAGGTACTGATCTAAGTCTAGTACAACTGATACCATCTATATAAATATATGTGCGCGTGTAAAACACACGTCCAAAGGCCCGCTAAAAACTCAAGCCGTATCCCAAATACGAACCACATCATATCATCGATCTCACGGGCACTATGCCCAATTTCATCGACTCATCTCTAAAAATCATCAACTATCCTCATCATACAGGTATAAGTATAACCAATACGCATGTGTGTGTGTGGGTGTAACCTATTCTAGGGTTCACAACTAGGAAACTATACTAGTTTACTTCTAAACCCTAATCTATCCGTAGTATACCTAATCACATCTCGAATATCCAAGTCACACATAACGCTATCATACATACATACATATATATATAGTATATATCTAGTATACTAAATATCAAACTGCGGGGGTGCTATACGCCATCCACCCGACTTCCCCCATAGATATAATCTACTCACCTTGCATCCTGCGTGTCGATGACGATGTCGCCTTCATCTTCTTCATCATATGGAACCCTCGTGAAGGTACCTACAAGATAACACAATCGCAATGCACATTAAACACACATCGGAAAACCAAAATGACACGCTGAGGCCTATAGGTTAGAACCTATAGCCTACGCTTCCAAAACCATCAACAACCCTCGATATCGTCATACAAACGTCAAGTGATCGAGGTAAAACACAAATACGAGAATCCAGAATTCAAAATACGCAAAACGAAATTCCGAATCAAAACAGCAACTCAGGAAAAAGGTCTCAGATTTCACCCTAGGTCAAATTGGTCAATTTTGCATATGCCAAGGGTTTATTTTACAGATTAGGGGACCACAGAACTAACACGAGGCCAAATGGCCCAGGTCTGGACGCAATTTGCGGCCAGAGGGATTAAATTTGCGGCCTGAATTGGGAGATAGGGGCTAGGGTTTTCTTGGTAGCTTCCTAGGTGCTGCATGTATCACTGTCCTTGCAAAATAATTTTCAGAGGCTCCGGGTGTTAGCAGATTCCATTTTACATCCACAGAATTCACAATTTTCCGATATCGGGTTTCTAAATCCGTATTCCGGAGTTCTAGTCTCTGGTTTAGGTATGAATTCTAGCACTAGGGGGTTTGTGTGGCTTCTACTGAGCTCAATTACCCATCACAACTCCAAGTTTCCTTAAACCCTAACTAGAATTTTTTCTAAGTCCACAAAACCACTCAATATCGACATGAAACATGTATGGATGCATAAGGAATTAAAACACTACACTAATGGTGCAGAAATTATCTCCTTTGGCAACTCAAGATTTTTCTTGAGTTACTCAAAGCGTCCAAAATTTGATTTTTCTTGGTCCAATGTGCTTCCCTTGAGCTTGTGCATCTATTTAATATAATGGGACTTGGGTTTTGAGGTGTTTTTCATGGAGTTTTGGGGGATTTTGTAGAGGAGGAAGAAGGGAAAGCAGCAACAGCAGCTAGATGAGAGAGGGGGAGAAAATGTGTGAAAAAAAAGAAGAGGGAATGGCTCAAGACATGGGCTGACCCCTCACCCACTCTTTCTCTCTCTTGCCCATACTTGTATTTTATATTCTTATCCTTTTCTTTTCTTTTCCTTTCCTAACAAATCAACAACCATGCCATAAATATGAAGGAAATCCATGAAGAAAAAATGTAACAATTGTAAAAATGATATGGTGCATGTTTTGCACAAATACGCTTAAAATCCGATTAGCGATTTTTTTTAATCGCGATGCACAAAATTAGTGTATAATAAATCATAAAAACTTAAAATTTGCATAATTCACATAAAACACCCTCTTTTAGTAATTTCTATAATTTTTCAATTTTTTTCCAATTTATCGGTATTTAATTATACCGCCTTATTAAAATATTCAATATTTTATTATTAAATTATAAAAATTCCCAAAAATAATATTTTATTTTTTTGAAATGTTACAATCTTCCCCCCTTAAAGAAATTCGGTCCCCGAATTTAAATTTAAACCCCTCAAATACTAAAACATATCAGTAAAAGTCTAAGTCGTTGGGGTTCCGAAATCAGCAATACATAAGACGCATCATAGCGCAATGCATGCGCATGAACAATGAGAAGATAACTAAAAAACAAAGCTCCGTCAAGTATCCCGCAATCATCGGAGTCATGGTAAAGACACAAATGTCAAATCCAAAACAAAACCAATATTTTATATATCAAAACCATACATGTAGACATCAAATCTATACATGAAAATATCTGAAAGAAATGCAAGCCAAACCTTTCATATTGCTGTGCGATGCGCATAGCACTGCACAGTGGCGGGCGTCTATTGTAAGAAAATAGCTATATAAATAATTGTCCTTGTTTAATATGTACGTCCCGCCGTTTTGAAAACAATTTAGAAGGGTTTCCTTGTTTTTAGACGTGTCGTGTCATATCAGACACGTAGGTAAATACTGAGACTATAGCTCGCTTTTTGGAAATCTCTTCTATAACTATCAATGCATACAAAATATATGCAGGTACTGTCCTCTGATTAGTCCTGCTCAGTACGAAAACATATAGCAAATATCATAAAAACGTACTGTCCCATAAGAAATCAATCACAAAAATGTGCATATGAATGATACGTGCGTCTGGTGCGCACGGAAATTAAAATCCATATATGTGCCATACACGTGCACAGAAACAACATCTAGGTGCAACAGGTGTGCACGAAACATCTGTCATAGGCAACGTGTGTGCCTGACCGCAAAATCAGGTGCATCTGACATGCACGAAGAATCTCGATTTAGTGCATCGGGTGTGTACCAAAATCGTATCTCAAAACATGCGTTCAACACGCGCAAAAATCCAGATCAGGTATACCGCGGTATATAATTCTCACAACCATGTGTATCAGCGTGCACAAAGCAAATCAAAACACAAAAGTGCATGAAAACTATGCTGAAAGCATCAGTCAAATCACATACATAATATAGGCATGAAACCAAAATTAACATATCGAATGACATCAAACCGAAGTCAGGTGCAATCATGGTGCGCGAAATATAAATCCGGTGCAACAAAGGCACGAAATATAAATCTGGTGCGATAAACGCACGAAACATAAATCTGGTGCGACAAACGCACGAAAACAAATATCATGGAACTCGGCCATCAAGAATAAATCATGCGAATAGATCGCCCAAAATACCGAAATCCAGGGTGACGGATACGTGATATTCGAATCACAAAATCACAAATCATAAATACCGTCGTCGATATATCCTCCCTCAAAGTCGAGAAGGTGTCGGTGCATCCAATACTAGCAGCGCAAGATATCTACTTGCCTCCTGCTCACGGTCTGGCGTCCTCTGTCTCTGGGTCCTTATCTCCTTTATGGATTAACAATCTCTCAATCCATCGGCTCATCGGCCCTGTCAGGTGTGTTAACGGGAACGATTCCGTCCTGGCACTTCTCTGGTCATCTCTCGGTCAATCCTCACGACCACTCATAAAGCAGCACGTCACTGGCGCCGACCTCTGGTTCTCTGAATACACATCACACATCTGATCCTGGTGCAAATCTTATCGCAGCAGTGTCCTGGAAGGAATTCTGCTCAAGGTCTCTTCCGATCTCGCCTAAGCCGAACTGGACAGAGGCTGGTACTCTTGCATAATCTTTTCTCGCTCTCTGGACATCTGCGTCCTCAGCACAGCATTTCATCGGAAACTGGTCGCATCCCAACGCCTCTGTAGACATCTCCGACCTTTAATCTTAACGGGGAGTAACAACAACTCGTCAGCATCTCGCACGAACCTCTTGTCCCGCTTGTCAGTAACATCGTCTACTTCGACGTCACGTCTCTCTCTGCGCACTGCAAATGTTCTCGGCTACGGTCAATCCGAAGTCTCTCACACGGACTCGAAATCATTAACTCGGTATCTTCATCACTCTGTGGAAAATATCTAGCCGAACACGTCCTCAGGAACTCGTCCCAACCGACGGAGGTATACTCCATACTCGTCCATTCTTGATTAATTCACAACGCATCTGGGTGAGCTCCTCTATCCGAACCTAGTCAACTATCTCGTCGACGATGCCGAACTCTGGCCTGCTGGTTGTGCGCAATATGACCACTCCTGGGTCCAAGTCTTCTCGTATAGCATTCCAGAAAGGTCCCGTCGAGATCTCTCTCTAATCTCGTTTCTGCCGAATTGCCCGGAAGTTACCACATTTACTATATCTGGCTCTTGTTCCGGAACGGCTGCATTCCCATCGCGACTTCTTCTGGAAGATATATCAATAATCAACGCCTCTGCATGCGTATCGCATATCTGATATCAGCGGAGTGGAACGTCATCTAGTCGAATTCTCGTGCGAACTCTTTACTCCACTCTGTTTCAATGTCGACTGATTCGGACTCGTTTTCTCGTGGCTGCAGGGACTGCGCTCCAACAGCTATACTCATATCTGGAGTCTCCCAAGCAATGTATCCCATCACATGATATCCGAAAGATGTCGAACCATCCGATCGATTTGTCAAAACCTCATAATCCCCCAAGAGATCAACATCTTGAGTACAGTTTAATAGTATTCCAGTACATACCACAACACCTGTGGACCAACCGTAGAAGGGCAAACCTAAGCCTCACAAATGGCGCCGCTAAACTGCCGCAAACCCTAAGGTTCGAAGGCGTTCCATGGTCATTACGTCGAGTTAGGGTTTCATTCTTATAGAGGGTCCATAGCATTACTTGCATTGTCTTCCGAATACTTTAAAATTAGAAATGGGTTCCTGGCATTCAATCGTCTCCGTCGACTCTCAACGAATCTGCGTGAAATCGTCTCTAGCTGGAATCAATCTATCTGATGACCTCGCATCTGGGTAAGCGAACGAACCGCATGTCCTAGTCATTCATCTTCGGGTGACTAGCGACCTTCTATCATATCTCTAAGTATATACTCATGCTGCAGTAGCTCTAACATCTGGGCGATATCTCGTCATTGCAGCAGCAACTTGCTCATTCGTCTGTACGCTGAACAGCGCCTCAATCATCATGAATAAGCGATATATCAATGGTCATCACATTCTGGCCGACCTCTAGCAGTAGCCTGATCCTCTGGTGCTGATCTGCACGTCTGAGAAATCTCATAAAAGCGATCTGTCAAACGCTCATGGCGCGAAAACACAATAAAACGACGCCTCAATGCACTCATACGTTTCTGGAATCACGCCCTGGTCAGTTCTCGCCCGTGACGAGCTCATGCTGACGCAACTCTAGCCGTAACTCTCTCTACCTGTGTAATCGTGGCAGTAAAATCATAACCAATATTGATGAGGATGGATCATAGGAATGAATATAATACTGTGCAAGAAAATGTGCATCCTAAGGTTTCTTAAGCGGAGTAGCGTATTGTAAGTATGCTGCAGAACATACGTACGGTACGTCACTCTACTAAAGCTACCTACTCCATCAACCAAGGGTCATCCTACGCGACGAAAGTTCGGGTATAATCCCCCCTCGACTAAGTCTAAGTTCCGTAAGGTCAAGCCTAAGTTCCGTATATATATAAACGTTCTAGGCTCCGCATAGTCAAACTTAGACTCGAACCAAGGTTAACCTAGCGCTTTGATACCAACTTTGTCACGACCCGAAATGGCACGTGACTGGCCCTTGAATCATATGAAGTCTATAGGACCTCATCTAATTCAAGTAAGCCAAAAGCCCAGAAATCTAAAACCATTTTGAATAATAAATGAAGGAAAAATAGTTTTAAGAAGTGAAGAAAATATGTTTTAAAAACAAGGTTTTTTTTTTAAATAAGTAAGCCGAATATGCATTTTTAAAATTTATAGTCTTTCCTGAAAATTTCGGCACAGTTTCCTTTGTAAATATTGGCCCCAAACGGGGTACAACAAGAATAATATATGCACAATGATAAAAGGCATCCCCAAGCAGGAGCTAGCTCTTCGTCAATCGACGGTCACAACCACGCAAGCAGTATAATATACAACGCCAAAGGGCGAGAATCAAAACTCAAAGGAAACTCAAAATCAGCATGAAAACCATAATACTACAACGCGCGACTCTAAAGTCGAAATAATACACAACTGGTTTTCTAAGTCTGAAACAATATACAAGTTTGGTTGATGAAATTACTAGATACAACTGAATAAAATAAATACAAGGATGGTCATGATGCGAGTGAACCCACCTACCAATGCAATCATCCAGAAAGGAAGCAGTGTGCCAGAAAAGCCGCAATGAAACCTGTACGGTAAAACCTGCAAGAAACTGTGGCACAACGGGGGTGAGTTGCCAACTCGTGAGTAGAAAATATCACAGAGCAGAAATCGTATGTATGATGATCAATAATAATGTATCCTCAATATGAATAAGTCTGAAGCATGAAAAAGGTAGCCAGGGTAAACATCTATACATAAGTGTAATCCCAGTGCTCGTGTCAGTGCCTCAGGTAACGACATGTAATAAATATGAGGTATGATCTGTTGGATATATATGCCCTAGAGGCCTACATTGTATAGGATGCTTGGGATATGTATGTACATGACAGTCTTGCTTGATATGATAGTACGCTATTTGGTTTGTCTTTATCTTAACATATGATATATTTTGTGTTGTATTCATTTATATACATGTTGATAAAGCCCATAGGGTGTTTGCCTGACTACCGGCGTTGTGATGGCAGTCATACTAGTGGGAGCTGGATAGTCAATAGGCACATCCTTAGATGTCCCTAGTCGCAGGAGTATCGAGACTGGGCATCGATACTCCGGAGTAGACTAGTGTATACATATCTAGACCCTGACGAGGGGCGATGGATTGGTCCCGCAACCATTGGTGGTGTGCACCTAAGATTGTATACAGATGCTCACTGGGTGTGAGTACACCGGACAGGACTCGCCGAGAACTGACTGGATGGTATCATACCTAACGTCAGATAGCAGTTCTCAGATGACATGTGTGCAGATAGTCTGTTGACTTAAAGTCATCATTTGTCTCGTGTGAGTTCCCACTGTGCTTTGATTATTATCCTACCACGGCTCAAAGGAGTCGTGCGAACAGGTTTTAGTTGGGCACAGTCCCGAGCCACGTGGAGGCAGTGAGCGATTGTTAGGGATTCGTCTCTCCCGGTATAGGGAGTTGATATCGCACTGTGGTCGGTTGGTCATTACCATAAGTCCCTGGCCAGGGCTGATTGAGAATTACCGATGGACTGATCAGTAGATTCTCGGGTGGTCTTGAGCCATACCGACACGACTTGTACGGTTATTAGGGGTCTGATGTCCACCACCTCCCTAGACCATACATGCGATACTCTTAGACGAACAGACCGGACTGCGCGGATATTGTCACGGACAGGCTCAGTAGGATTTCGGATGGGTTACCTCATCGGCTTTCTTATCGACAACTACATGGGGACCGTTACATACAGCTAGTGCCGCTTGCGGTCTGTGGTTAAACCCACTGCCAGCGTAGTAGTCGAGTCTTTAGAGTCCCATATAGAGATTTCCCAAACCCAGGCGAAAAGATATAGAGGCCGTATGGTTTTACGACAAAGGTTCGGACACATACGTGTTTAAACGCACGTACGACATTCGGACAGTTTTTACTAGCCGGCTTTGGTTTAAGCCAGATTCTAGTATCAGGTTATTAGATTTATACAGTCTAAAGTTTTTCCGTGTTTTCACGGATGAGAGGGGCGTTCTCGTAATTTTTCGAGAAGCTTCTAGAAGGATGTGACATGAGGGGTTAAGGTGGCATTTTCATTAATTGCTTTAGTGACTCATTCATGTGATTCATCATATCATTAAATGCATCATTAATGCATCATTAATAATCTAATGACTCACATGATGAATCACTCTCCTTGAATAAATGAAGCATGGTGAATAATCATTTAATTGATATTATTTGATAATTCATTATGTATCATATATTCAAGTGAGAAGATTTTTATTCTCATTATCATCTCCACCTTCTCTCTCCTCAAGCTCTCTCTCCTTCTCCAAACCCTAATCCTACCACTCATGAGTTGAGTACAAGGATTAGTAAAGACTAAACACTCCATAACCTATCTCTACATCATCTTAGTTCCTTTATTAGCAACTAAAGAAACTAAGTAACCTCAAGTTTAGAGGTTATAGCTTGGATTAGGGATCTCGGGTGGATCGTTTATCACGGAAGGAAGCCAGGGAGGACGTGGAGATCCAAGGAGGCCGTAGATATCGTAAAGACGAAGGACTAGAATCATTTGGTATAATCTCTTTACATAGTAGCTTAGAACTCTATGCCTTTTGTTAAGTATTGTTTAGAAACGATCTTCGGTTAGTTGATGATCGCTTTATAAACATGATTGTTTTTCAAATTTCCGCCTCCCCGCAACTTGTGGGGTGTTGCACATCAACTTACATGATCAATGTCAACTGTATCAGGAAGTCTATGAGTATGTGGATATCATCCAACTATGTGATCAATGTCATCAATATCAGCTATATGTATGTGGATCTCGTCCACGTGTCACCCAATGATATAAAGCATCATGCATGTAAATATCATAAAGCATATGTATGGAAGTATGAGGATATAAATCAATATGTGTCCTCTCGACATATCAAAATCATGGAACCTGAGTGTCTAGCATCGACACTCGAAAATATTATGAAACCTGTGCCTAGCATCGGCACGCAAATCCTCATATATCGGGCTCCGTCAGTCCGGATTGGCCCACGGGCTCCGTCAGTCCGGATCGGCCCATATCATCTATCGACCACGGTCGGTATCCTCCGGATATCCGCCGAGCCCAAAAACTATCACCGGTAGATAGTGGTCCCTCTGCCAGGCTCACCGTCTGTATACACAGCATCCCTTTCTTATCCCGGGGTACCATACCGGGACCCACCATGTACCCGCACACGGCTCAAGACTCCTCCTCACATGGGGTGTACATATATATATATATATATATATATATATATATATATATACACACACACACACATACACACACACACACACACACACATCAGAACCGATAAAACCCATGGTGGGCGCACTGAAATATCATATCAAGGGTAACCGGGTTTTTAAAACAATACATACTCGCTTTTGAAATACCCACGGTTCCCAAATTCAGAAATATCATGGAAACACATATCTCAATGCGTATAATCATAAAGCATGATATATGCGACATATAAAAGAAATGTACGCATATCAGTATATTATGCAACATGGAATAGTAATATGCACATATTGTGGGAAACCGCTCTTTCTAAAATGAATACAGTTTTAAGATATATCTTGCGGTTCCCAAATCTCCAAATCAAAACAGAATCATCTATGTTTATGCAGATACATATGTATGCAAGTATGGGTCATATCCTGAATGCCACAGTCCTACAGTGTAGTGACATGGCAATTATCGATGATGAAGTGTGTGAGCCGGCAAGAAGGTGTACGTGGAACATATGCATCATCGATAATGGTGCTGGTGTCCTAACAACATGGTTTTAATATAACAATAAACATATTTAACATGCAATGCGATCCGAACAGAAAGAATATGCGGCAAATGAATAATAAACACAACAGTGCAGAATCTACATCAACGTATCTATGTCATACTGTTTTGCCATTTGAAAGAAGACGAATCGGGATTTTTAGGAAAATAAGGGCTACGGTGTTTTTAAGAAAAGATGCGTCTTTTGAAAATATCCGTAGAATCCCTTTGCCTGTCTTTAAAATACTCCTGATTCGTTAGTTTTTGAAATAGGTATGACATCGGTCTAGCCAAATATCTACTAAGCAAACTACAGATCTAACTAACAAGCTAATCGGGAGGGGTATGGAAACCACCTAAATCTGAGTCGATATATATATATATAAATATAATAGTCGGTGATCCCGCCTTAATAGTATCACGTACGATACAATATATCATATGCCATCCTCGAGTTATGAGCGCGGATCTATCATCAATATAAAGCTCGTACGGTACATCCATCGTACGGCATCCCAAATCTGGGTACGGGTCAATATCACATTCATCTCATCAATTATCTGGTATCCTTATCATCATATCTCATGAACTGGGGTACTGATCTAAGTCTAGTACAACTGATACCATCTATATAAATATATGTGCGTGTGTAAAACACACGTCCAAAGGCCCGCTAAAAACTCAAGCCGTATCTCAAATACGAACCACATCATATCACCGATCTCACGGCACTATGCCCAATCTCATTGACTAATCTCCAAAAATCATCAACTATACTCATCATACAGGTATAAGTATAACCAATACGCATGTGTGTGTGTGTGGGTGTAACCTATTCTAGGGTTCGCAACTAGGAAACTATACTAGTTTACTTCTAAACCCTAATCTATCCGTAGTACACCTAATCACATCTCGAATATCCAAGTCACACATAACGCTATCATACATATATATATATAGTATATATCTAGTATACTAAATATCGAACTGCGGGGGTGCTATACGCCATCCACCAGACTTCCCCCGTAGATATAATCTACTCACCTTGCATCCTGTGTGTCGGTGTCGATATCGCCTTCATCTTCTTCATCATATGGAACCCTCGTGAAGGTACCTACAAGATAACACAATCGCAATGCACATTAAACACACATCGGAAAACCAAAACGACACGCTAAGGCCTATAGGTTAGAACCTATAGCCTACGCTTCCAAAACCATCAACAACCCTCGATATCGCCGTACAAACGTCAAGTGATCGAGGTAAAACACAAATACGAGAATCCAGAATTCAAAATACGCAAAACGAAATTCCGAATCAAAACAGTAACTCAGGAAAAAGGTCTCAGATTTCACCCTAGGTCAAATTGGTCAATTTTGCATATGCCAAGGGTTTATTTTACAGATTAGGGGACCACAGAACCAACACGAGGCCAAATGGCCCAGGTCTGGCCGCAATTTGCAGCCAGAGGGATTAAATTTGCGGCCTGAATTGGGAGATAGGGGCTAGGGTTTTCATGGTAGCTTCCTAGGTGCCTGCATGTATCACTGTCCTTGCAAAATAATTTTCAGAGGCTCCGAGTGTTAGTAGATTCCATTTTACATCCACAGAATTCACAATTTTCCGATATCGGGTTTGTAAATCCGTATTCCGGGGTTCTACTCTCTGGTTTAGGTCTGAATTCTAGCACTAGGGGGTTTGTGTTGCTTTTACTGAGCTCAATTACCCATCACAACTCCAAGTTTGCTTAAACCCTAACTAGAATTTTTCTAAGTCCACAAAACCACTCAATATCGACATGAAACATGTATGGATGCATAAGGAATTAAAAAACTACACTAATGGTGCAGAAATTACCTCCTTTGGCAACTCAAGATTTTTCTTGAGTTGCTCAAAGTGTCCAAAATTTGATTTTTCTTGGTCCAATGTGCTTCCCTTGAGCTTGTGCATCTATTTAATGAAATGGGACTTGGGTTTTGAGGTGTTTTTCATGGAGTTTTGGAGGATTTTGTGGAGGAGGAAGAAGGGGCAGCAGCAGCAGCAGCTAGATGAGAGAGGGGGAGAAAATGAGTGAAAAAAGAAGAGAGAATGGCTCAAGACATGGGTTGAACCCTCACCCACTCTTTCTCTCACTTGCCCATACTTGTATTTTATATTCTTATCATTTTCTTTTCTTTTCTTTTCCTTTCCTAACAAATCAACAACCATGCCATAAATATGAAGGAAAGCCATGAAGAAAAAATGTAACAAGTGTAAAAATGATATGGTGCATGTTTTGCACAATTACGCTTAAAATCCGATTAGCGATTTTTTTAATCGCGATTAACACAAAATTAGTATATAATAAATCATAAAAACTTAAAATTTGCATAATTCACATAAAACACTCTCTTTTAGTAATTTATATAAAAAAAATTTCCGATTTATCGGTATTTAGTTATACCGCCTTATTAAAATATTCAATATTTTATTATTAAATTATAAAAATTCCAAAAAATAATTTTATATTTTTTGAAATGTTACACAAAATTTGCACCCGGTTGACAAAGTCAAAATCAAGGTCAACCCTAAGCCAAGTGGGCCCAAGCCTAGATCAAGTGGGCCCCTGCCCGAATCGAGCCCGAACATGAAGCGGCTGGCCTCCCCTATGCAAATAAAAAAATCTTGTAATAAATAATTTTGATATAATTTTTTTTTATGTATGCATGTAAGCAAAATGGGCATAAAGCCAAATTTTTGTAAAACCCATGGCTTATGTGCAAAAAAATAATACAAGAGCCATAGGATGGGCAAAATACCATTTTGTAAAACCCAAGGGGCTATATGTAAATATGTATGCATATATAAGGCAACATGATGAAAATATCTAAAACAATTTTTTCATTCTCAAAAATTAGGGCCGGTGTCTCTTTCTCCCTCCTCAAGGTTCTAAAACCTTTTTCTTTCTTTTGAATTAAATCAAAAGTTTTACTCTTTCTTTTCCAAAACTAAATAGTTTTTCACCACAAAACCCACAAAGGGAAGCTTGGATCATCCATTAGATCTCAAAAAGGGGAGATTTTTAAATCTCACCCCCTTTCTCCAAGATCCGGCCAAACAATAGGCAGAAAAAGGAGACCCATCTCCAGAAATCCCACTTTGGGGAAGATCCAGGGCTCAAGAGGAGAAGCCCTGTCACGACCCAAATATCTCGACTCATGACCGGCACTTAACCACGCAACGTCTACAGGCATAACGCGACTAAGTAAGCCGAACCCAGAGATCAAAACCATTTAGAAGTAGCGAGTGTTAAAAACATTTAATTAAAACATTTAGAAAACCTTAATTAGTTCAATGAGGTTTCTTTTTAAAGTTAAATTATCCTTATAATAATTTTGGCAGCATTTCCTTTGTAAAAGTAACCCCGAAAATCGGGTAAAAACAGGATATAAGTGAAAATGAGATATAATGAACAAAGCATCCCAAACCGGGAGCAATCACGCCCAACGGCGGAAACCATCACCACAAGAGTAATATACGACGCCGTAGAGAAGAATGAGCAATAAGTAAACATCCCAGAATAATAACTGCAAATATAAAGTCGGCTCCCACGAGCTCGACACCAGAATACAAAAATATACATCATCGTCCTCACACTGTCTCTAAGTCAAGTACATATATGGTAGATGGAGAATACTAGATACAAAAGTATGTACAGTAAAAGTAACCAGATACCACAACCCACCTAAAAAGCAAAATAGCTCTCGCACCAACTATAATGGTATCTGTAGCCAAAAGATGCAAAAAGGCAGCCTACCGCGACTACTCTGAGGGGCAACCTGCAAATACTGTGGCACAACGGGGGTGAGTTGCCAACTCGTGAATAGAGATAACATATAAAGGTAATCACGAGCATGCACGTACTGCGCTACGCTATCAATGCCAGCAGGTAAATCTATATGCGACAAGCAGTAAGCGCAATAATCATGCAAATGCTCTGTCAGGTAAAATAACTACAGGATGAGATACATGATAATCAATGCTGAGCATGGGATAAACAACATCTACACGAAATATCAATCGTGGAAAAATAGTCGGTGCCCAAGCTGCACCCAATTCCCAAATAAACTCAGGCGCCGGCACTCTCCTCGGCCCTCAAATCCTGTACATCTCTGAGAATCACGAGTGCCCAACATCGGCACCCAAAATATCATAAATACTCGTGTCCAGCATCGACACACAAATCCTCATACATCGGGCTCCGTAAGTCCGGATCAGCCCACGGGCTCCGTCTGCGGTATCGGCCCTCGGCCCCGGCAGTACAGATCATCCCGCATCCATCTCTCGACTCCGGTCAGTATCCTCCGGATAACCGCCAGGTCCAACCAATCACCGGTAGGTACTCGCCCACCTCCAGGCTCAATCGGCAAAGTCCATCGATCATCTTGCCGAGGGGAACCATACCGGGTCCACCACGAACCCGCAAACGGATCATCCACTCCACGAATCGGGTATCAAGCATACGTCTCAGCACCGAGAAAACGCGTGGTGGACGCACCAAAATATCATATCACGAGGAACCGGGTTTTCAAATAGTGCATCTTTTCTTAAAAATTCCACAGTCCTCAAAACTAGAAATCACATAAAAATCCAACACCAACGAGTAGATCAAATACGATATGCTATGTACATCAAGTCATAATATAGGTAAAAGGGAGAAACCGCTTTTCTTAAGATAATTTCAGTTTCAAGACAGCATGCGGCTTCCAATTTCTATGAAAATCATATCGAATCATATGTGAAATGAACTACAGTATAATGATCATGGCAATTCTACAGTGAGTGTGTCATGGCAATTACTAACGGTGTGTGTGTAACATGCAGATTAGTGCTCGTGCAACATAAACCGTTAGTAATAGTGCGGTGTTCTATCAATTCTAAGTTTTCATACATATAGCAGGGAATGCAGTATGCAACAACAGTATCCATGAACAGTCAATGTAGGTAAATGCAATGTGTAGCTATAAAGTCCTATCAGCCCTGACGTAGAACGCCATGCGGGCGATATCCGCGTAGATGTTAAATCTACTCACCGAAGTCTCGCGCTAAGTGTAGCCGACGACTTATTTCCCCTTCTTCGCAGCGTCCGTCTCACTCGCCTGCGAACCTAGATTTACACAATATATCACACATAAGCCCAAATCCACCAAAAACGCAATATTAAGGTCAAACTAGAAACCCGCGTTGCAAACCAAGCGCGCGTGTGCGCGATACGCTAAAACGTGTGATCACGCTCCTGAAGCTAACCTGACGCGTCGCGATACGCAGCACAACCCAAACCCACACACGTATCACGTGTGTCGCGAAGATTTAAAATACGGAAAATAGGGTAATAGGACCCAGATTTTGATACAGAAAGAGTTTTATAAAAATAAATATATCATAATACTCCACACAGCAGCAGACACCCATCACCCAAACCCCAACCCACAAATCCCTCATCTGGCCGCAATTTGCGTCCAGAAGTCTTTTTCCGGCGGCCTAGGTTGGGAGGTGGGCCCCCCGGTTTGGTGTGTTCACTCCATACATACTGTGTGTATCCCAGTAATTACAATTTTATTCTGAAACACCCCGGGTAGTAGCAGTTTCAACAGAACTCAATTTCAAGTTAAAAATCACACTTTGCACTAAAATGATACTTTAGGGTATTTTTCTGAAACCTGGAACAACCCCCAGTCTAAAACCACACTAATATCACATTACCAAGCTAATCAAGCCATAAAAAGTTAATCTTTATCACAACCTCAATAAATCCCTTTATATAGCACAAAACATGCATAAAATGTGATATTTTGCTAGAAATACTATAAGTTAGGTAAAAGGGGTGCTAAGGGTGAGTTAACACCTTCAAAACACCTTATGAAACACCAAAAATTCCTGCTTTTTTCTCAAGTGTGCAGATCCACCACCAAACACCTCAAAAGCTCATCTTTTTTTTTCCATGGGTTGTGAAGGAAAAGTGTTGATTTGAGTAGGGTTTGAATGAGGGTTTAATTAGAAATGAAAAGAGAAGAGAAAATGGAGAAAATGGTGTTGTTGCTGCTTCTTTTTCTGCTGGAGCTCAGAAGTGAGGGAAAGTGAGAGAAAAGAGAGAGAAGCAAAGGTCAAACAAAGTCAAATCCCATACCTAACCACCATACCTTCATTTCTATTTGAATTTGAATTTGAATTATAAAAATGGGGTTTTGAGTTGTTTAAATGGATGGGATAAATAAAACCATGCAAGAAAAGAAAAAGGGTTAACATGATACATTTCTCATCTAGTCTCAAAAAAAACTAAGTGTGCATGTGTGCTCCTAACACAAAAATTCACACTTAGGGTAAACCCGACTAAAAATAATCAACAACCCTATAAATATATATATATATATATACCCATATAAACACTCCACAACACAAAACCCACTAGCCAAGAAGGAAAATAAGATATCCGTTTATTTTGAAAAACACGCACACTTGCTAATTAACGCGAAAATATCCTAAATGAATTTCAAGGCGTTACAATCTACCCCCTTAAAGAAATTCGGTCCCCGAATTTAAAAATCTAACTATACATACCTTCAAAAAGATGGGGATATCTCTTCCTCATCTCGCTCTCGGTCTCCCAAGTGACCTCCTCGCCGCTCTGGCTACACCAAAATACCTTGACTGACGGTATGTCCTTCGATCTCAATTTCTTCACTTGTCGATCCAAGATCATCACCGGCTGCTCTGCATAGGAAAGGTCACGCTCAAGCTGGATTGTCGGGTGCTGAATCGCATGCGAAGGACATGAAGATATCTGCGGAGCATCGAAACGTGAAATACCGGGTGCACGTCCGGAAAACTGGGCGGAAGGGCTAACCGATACACAACCGCACCAACACGCTCGAGGATCTCGAAGGGGCCCACATACCTGGGACTAAGCTTCCCCTTCTTCCCAAATCTCATCACACCTTTCATTGGGGAGACCCTCAAGAAAACATGATCACCAACAGAAAACTCAAGTCTGCGCCGACGACGGTCCGCATAAGATCTCTGCCTACTCTGGGCTGCTCTCATCCTATCGCGAATCAATTGGATATTCGCGGTCGTCTCTTCCACAATCTGCGGCCCTAAGATACTTCTCTCACTGAGCTCTATCCAACAGGCGGGCGATCTACATCTCCTCCCATAAAAAGCCTCAAACGGTGCCATCTGAATGGTCTGCTGGTAGCTGTTGTTATAGGAGAACTCCACTAAGGGCAAATGATGATACCAGCTACCTTCGAAGTCTAATACGCACGCTCTGAGCATGTCCTCGAGAGTCTGAATAGTCCGCTTTGACTGTCCGTCGGTCTGCGGATGAAATGCTGTGCTGAAACTCAAGCGGGTGCCCAAAGCCTCCTGAAGCCTCTGCCATAGTCGGCTGGTAAACTGGGTGCCTCTGTCGGACACAATACATGTCGGAACTCCGTGCAGTCGTACAATCTCATCAATGTAAATCTGGGCATATTGAGAAAATCCGAAAGTCGTCTTCACCGGTAGGAAGTGAGCCACTTTCGTCAAACGATCCACGATCACCCAGATGGAGTCATACCCTCGACTAGTCCTGGGTAGACCCACAATAAAGTCCATAGAAATATGTTCCAATTTCCACTCCGGAATGGGCAACGGCTGTAGCTCTCCCGCGGGTCTCTGATGCTCAGCCTTGACTTGCTGACAAGTCAGGCATCTCGACACGAAATCTGCGATGTCCCTTTTCATCCCGTCCCACCAGTAAACATCTCTCAAATCGTGGTACATCTTGGTGGAACCTGGATGAACACTATACACCGATCGATGTGCCTCCTCGAGAATCTCACGCCCCAGTCCCCCAGCATCTGGTATGCACAATCTGGTCCCAAATCGTAGTATCCCCTGATCATCGATCATGAACTCGGAAAATCTGCCCTGTCCCATCTGCGTCCTGATCTCTGAACAACGGTTATCACTGTGCTGTGCCTCATGTATACGGTCAAGCAACTGTGGGCGTGCACGAACATGCGTAATCTGTCCTCCTATCGGCGTAAACTCGAACTGTACCCGGCTGTCGCATAAGATCTGCCAATCTGCCGACGACTGCCTCTGTACTGCGCTCAAGCAAGATAGACTACCCCCGGGCCTCCTGCTCAAAGCATCCGCCACTACATTAGCTCTGCCCGGGTGGTACAAGATCTCGCAGTCGTAGTCCTTCACTAACTCCATCCATCGGCGCTGTCTAAGGTTCAGGTCTCGCTGCTGGAGTATATACTTTAAGCTCTTGTGATCAGTGAATATCTGGCACGACTCGCCGTATAGGTAATGCCGCCAGATCTTAAGTGCAAAGACCACTGCAGCCATCTCCAAATCGTGAGTGGGGTAGTTCTGTTCATGTTTCTTCAATTGCCGCGAAGCATACGCGATCACCCTGTCATGCTGCATCAGAACACACCCTAGCCCCACTAGAGAAGCATCACAATATACCACAAATCCGCCTGACCCTGAAGGCAATGATAATACTGGCGCCGTGGTCAGTAGAGCCCGTAACTGCTGAAAACTGTGCTCACACTCCTCTGTCCAAACGAAAGGAACTCCCTTCCGGGTCAACCCGGTCAAAGGTGTAGCAATGCGAGAGAAATCCTGCACAAATCGCCTGTAGTAGCCGGCCAGCCCTAGAAAGCTGCGAATCTCCATAACTGATGTGGGTCTGGGCCAACTCCGAACGGCCTCGATCTTCCTCGGGTCTACACATATACCGTCTCGTGAAATCACGTGCCCCAAGAAGTCCACGCTGTCCAGCCAGAAAGCACACTTGGAGAATTTGGCGAAAAGCCGATGCTCACTCAAGGTCTGCAGTGTAATCCGCAGGTGCTACTCGTGCTCCTCTCTACTCCGAGAATACACCAGAATATCGTCAATGAATACAATGATGAACAGATCAAGATACGGCCGGAAAATACGGTTCATCAAATCCATGAATGCTGCTGGCGCATTGGTGAGTCCGAACGACATCACCAAAAACTCGTAATGGCCGTAGCGCGTGCGGAAAGCTGTCCTAGGAATGTCCTCCTGTCGAACCCGCAGCTGATGATAGCCTGATCGCAAATCGATCCTCAAAAATTATCCTGCCCCCTGAAGCTGGTCGAACAAATCGTCGATACGCGGCAAAGGATATCTGTTCCGCACTGTAACCCTGTTCAGCTGGCGATAGTCGATACACAGACGCAAACTGCCGTCCTTCTTCTTGACGAACAGGACCGGAGCACCCCAAGGAGAAACACTGGGTCGAATAAGTCCCTTATCCAGCAAATCTTGCAACTGACCCTTCAATTCTCTAAGTTCCGCCGGGGCCATCCGATAAGGCGGTATAGAAATAGGCCCCGCGCCAGGAACCAAATCAATACAGAAAGAAAGGTCGTGCTCGGGCGGTAGCCCAGGAAGCTCGTCAGGGAACACATCAGGGAACTCGCTAACAACCGGAACCTGATCCAGAGGAACCTCTGTAGCTCTAGTATCACAAACATAGGCGAGAAATCCCTGACATCCCTTCCTCAAAAGCTGTCCAGCGCGAAAAGAAGAAATCACACAGGGTGGGGCGGCACCACGGTCCCCCAACACAACAAAAACCGACTCGCCGGGAAAACAAAATCTAACTGTCTTCTCACGGCAGTCCACAGAAGCATAGCACGTGGCTAACCAATCCATACCCAAAAGAACGTCGAAGTCCAACATCTCGAGAAGGATTAAATCGACATGCAACTCTCTCTCGCCAATACAGACGGTACAGGATCGGAACACGTGCCTAGCAACAAACGACTCTCCCATATGAGTACTCACAACAAGCGGCTGATCAAGCAAACCGGACTCTCTACCCAAACTCGGCACGAAGTGTGTAGATACATACGAGTGCGTGGATCCGGGATCGAACAATACGTGTGCATCAACATAACATACTGGAAGGATACCTGAGACCATTGGACGCCTGCGCGTCCTGATGCGTCAAAGCAAAAACTCGTGCCTGCCCTCCACCTGTGACTGACTGTCCTCTGCCTCGATCATCCCGTCCTCTCTGAGCAACTCCTCCATGCCCACGACCTCTCTGTGTATGAGTCTGACGTGGAGTAACAATAGGAACAACAGGCAACGCCCTCTGGGGTGGTGAAGGTGGTAAGGTGATGTGCGGTGCTGCTGTCTCCCTCCGGTGTATCTCAGGACAATCTCTGACGAGGTGAAGTAAACTGCCGCATCTATAGCAACCTCGCGATGACTGCTGACTCTCCCGTGGATACGAACTAAACATCTGGCCTCGTCCCGAATCTCTGCCACTCCTCGTACCTGAACGATACCTGTCGCGGCGTCTGAATGTCTGTCTCCGTGCTGCTATACCAGTACGAACTCTCTTTGGCTCTGGAACTACCGAAGTCTCAACATGGCGCTCCTCGACTAATAGAGCTGCATCTACCGCTGCTGCATATGTCTCGTAGTGCTGCGCGCTGATCGTAAGGAACAGTGGTGTAAGCAAGCCTCGAACAAATCTCTTGACTCGCAACTCCTCGGTAGCCACTAGATACGGCACATAGATAGATAACTCTGTGAACAACACATCATACTCTGCCACAGACATCTCCGGAGTCTGGCGTAAGTACTCGAACATGCGTGCTCTAGCATCTCTGACACTCAGTGGAAGAAAGCGGGCAAGGAATAGCGCCACGAACTCTGTCCAGGTCATAGGAGGAAGATCTGCTGCTCTGCCCTTCTCGACTGATTCGCACCATTTCTGCGCAAGACCTTCCAGACGAAAGCTCGCGAACTCAACCCATCTCGCATCTGCGCATCTGAGGGAACGACATATCCGAGCCATCCTATCAATGAAGGACTGTGGGTCCTCGGCTGCATCGGTGCCTGTGAAGACCGGAGGCTTCAGCCTCATGAACTCTGATAGCGATACTGTAATCACCTCCGTAGCTGCAGGGGCAACTGGCTGTGCGGTAGGTACCATCGCTGTCTCTGTAACGGGTGGAGCTACCTCTGGTCGCTGCGCTCGAAGCGTCTCAACTAGCGATCCTATCATCTGGCACATCTCCTGCATGCTGGATCCCACCGTCTGGCGCATCTCCTGCATACCAGCCCTTTGCGTGGCGATCTAATCTGTCACGAGAGGAACAACCTGCTCGGGTACAACCGGTGTACTGCCCGGATCAGTCCTCGTCTCAGACGAATCAACTCGAATCTCGGCCCTCGCGGCCGCTCTCTGCGCCCTCGTAGTCTTTGGCGGCATAATGGCTGAAAGGAAAATAGGATTCGATAAGGATGCAGAAATCGAATAGCAAGAATGTATATACTCAAAAGGAATTTAAATCAATAAATCCTAAGGTCGCTTTGGCGGAGTACCGTGTCGTGAGTATGCCGCGGAACATACGCACGCTACGCCACTCTGCTTCAGCTACCTACTCCATCATACCAGGTCATCCTACACTCCGAAAGGTAAAACCTACGCTCTGATACCAACTTTGTCACGACCCGAATATTTCGACTCATGACCGGCACTTAACCACGCAACGTCTACAGGCGTAACGCGACTAAGTAAGCCGAACCCAGAGATCAAAACCATTTAGAAGTAGCGAGTGTTAAAAACATTTAATTAAAACATTTAGAAAACCTTAATTAGTTCAATGAGGTTTCTTTTTAAAGTTAAATTATCCTTATAATAATTTTGGCAGCATTTCCTTTATAAAAGTAACCCCGAAAATCGGGTAAAAACAGGATATAAGTGAAAATGAGATATAATGAACAAAGCATCCCAAACCAGGAGCAATCATGCCCAACGGCGGAAACCATCACCACAAGAGTAATATACGACGCCGTAGCGAAGAATGAGCAATAAGTAAACATCCCAGAATAATAACTGCAAATATAAAGTCGGCTCCCACGAGCTCAACACCAGAATACAAAAATATACATCATCGTCCTCATACTGTCTCTAAGTCAAGTACATATATGGTAGATGGAGAATACTAGATACAAAAGTATGTACAGTAAAAGTAACCAGATACCACAACCTACCTAAAAAGCAAAATAGCTCTCGCACCAACTATAATGGTATCTGAAGCCAAAAGATGCAAAAAGGCAGCCTGCCGCGACTACTCTGAGGGGCAACCTGCAAATACTGTGGCACAACGGGGGTGAGTTGCCAACTCGTGAATAGAGATAACATATAAAGGTAATCACGAACATGCACGTACTGCGCTACGCTATCAATGCCAGCAGGTAAATCTATATGCGACAAGCAGTAAGTGCAATAATCATGCAAATGCTCTGTCAGGTAAAATAACTACAGGATGAGATACATGATAATCACTGCTGAGCATGGGATAAACAACATCTACACGAAATATCAATCGTGGAAAAATAGTCGGTGCCCAAGTTGCACCCAAATCCCAAATAAACTCAGGCGCTGACACTCTCCTCGGCCCTCAAATCCTGTACATCTCTGAGAATCACGAGTGCCCAACATCGACACCCAAAATATCATAAATACTCGTGTCCAGCATCGATACGCAAATCCTTATACATCGGGCTCCGTAAGTCCGGATCAGCCCACGGGCTCCGTCTGCGGTATCGGCCCTCGGCCCCGGCAGTACGGATCATCCTGCATCCATCTCTCGACTCCGGTCAGTATCCTCCGGATAACCGCCAGGTCCAACCAATCACCGGTAGGTACTCGCCCACCTCCAGGCTCAATCGGCAAAGTCCATCGATCATCTTGCCGAGGGGAACCATACCGGGTCCACCATGAACCCGCAAACGGATCATCCACTCCACGAATCGGGTTTCAAGCACACGTCTCAGCACCGAGAAAACGCGTGGTGGACGCACCAAAATATCATATCACGAGGAACCGGGTTTTCAAATAGTGCATCTTTTCATAAATAATTCCACGGTCCTCAAAACCAGAAATCACATAAAAATCCAACACCAACGAGTAGATCAAATACGATATGCTATGTACATCAAGTCATAATATAGGTACAAGGGAGAAACCGCTTTTCTTAAGATAGTTTCAGTTCAAGACAGCATGCGGCTTCCAATTTCTATGAAAATCATATCGAATCATATGTGAAATGAACTACAGTATAATGATCATGGCAATTCTACAGTGAGTGTGTTATGGCAATTACTAACGGTGTGTGTGTAACATGCAGATTAGTGCTCGTGCAACATAAACCGTTAGTAATAGTGCGGTGTTCTATAAATTCTAAGTTTTCATACATATAGCAGGGAATGCAGTATGCAACAACAGTATCCATGAACAGTCAATGTAGGTAAATGCAATGTGTAGCTATAAAGTCCTATCAGCCCTGACGTAGAACGCCATGCGGGCGATATCCGCGTAGATGTTAAATCTACTCACCGAAGTCTCGCGCTAAGTGTAGCCGACGACTTATTTCCCCTTCTTCGCAGCGTCCGTCTCACTCGCCTGCGAACCTAGATTTACACAATATATCACACATAAGCCCAAATCCACCAAAAACGCAATATTAAGGTCAAACTAGAAACCCGCGTTGCAAACCAAGTGCGCGTGCGCGTGATACGCTAAAACGTGTGATTACGCTCCTGAAGCTAACCTGACGCGTCGCGATACGCAGCACAACCCAAACCCACACACGTATCACGTGTGTCGCGAAGATTTAAATACGGAAAATAGAGTAATAGGTCCCAGATTTTGATACAGAAAGAGTTTTATAAAAATAAATATACCATAATACTCCACACAGCAGCAGACACCCATCACCCAAACCCCAACCCACAAATCCCTCATCTGGCCGCAATTTGTGGCCAGAAGTCTTTTTCCGGCGGCCTAGGTTGGGAGGTGGGCCCCCGGGTTTGGTGTGTGCACTCCATACATACTGTGTGTATCCTAGTAATTACAATTTTATTCTGAAACACCCCGGGTAGTAGCAGTTTCAACAGAACTCAATTTCAAGTTAAAAATCACACTTTGCACTAAAATGATATTTTAGGGTATTTTTCTGAAACCTGGAACAACCCCAAGTCTAAAACCACACTAATATCACATTACCAAGCTAATCAAGCCATAAAAAGTTAATCTTTATCACAACCTCAATAAATCCCTTTATATAGCACAAAACATGCATAAAATGTGATATTTTGCTAGAAATACTACAAGTTATGTAAAATGGGTGCTAAGGGTGAGTTAATACCTTCAAAACACCTTATGAAACACCAAAAATCCTTGCTTTTTCCTCAAGTGTGCAGATCCACCACCAAACACCTCAAAAGCTCATCTTTTTTTCCATGGTTTGTGAAGGAAAAGTGTTGATTTAAGTAGGGTTTGAATGAGGGTTTAATGGGAAATGAAAAGAGAAGAGAAAATGGAGAAAATGGTGTTGTTGCTGCTTCTTTTTCTGCTGGAGCTCAGAAGTGAGGGAAAGAGATAGAAAAGAGAGAGAAGCAAAGGTCAAACAAAGTCAAATCCCATACCTAACCACCATACCTTCATTTCTATTTGAATTTGAATTATAAAAAGGGGGTTTTGACTTGTTTAAATGGGTGGGATAAATAAATCCATGCAAGAAAAGAAAAAAAGGGTTAACATGATACATTTCTCATCTAGTCTAAAAAAAAACTAAGTGTGCATGTGTGCTCCTAACACAAAAATTCACACTTAGGGTAAACCCGACTAAAAATAATTAATAACCCTATAAATATATATATACCCATATAAACACTCCACAACACAAAACCCACTAGCCAAGAAGGAAAATAAGATATCCGTTTTTTTGAAAAACACGCACACCTGCTAATTAACGCGAAAACATCCTAAACGAATTTCAAGGCGTTACAAGCCCCTTCATCAGCTTCAAAATATCCTAAGAGTTTAACTCCTCATACACACACACACACACACAAAATAATAAGTGTTCTTTTTTGGGAGTACAACTCCCATTGTAGGGACCAAGTCCCTTTTGCCTCCCGAGCGTCCACATGCCTGGCACGAGAGGTGCTAGTGCCCTTGCGCCCAAAGCGTTAGCGCCCGAGCTCCAACGTGCCTGGCATGTAGGGCGCTCGCACCCAAAGCGCCCATGCCCTTGCGCTCAAAGCGCTAGTGCCCAAAGCGCTAGCGCCCGAGCGACCACGTGCCTGGCACGTGAGGCGCTAACGCCCAAAGCGCGAGCGTCCTGGCTTCCAAAGCGCCAGCGCCCTGGCGCCCAAAGCGCCCTGGCGCCCGAACGCCCACGTGCCCGGAACATGAAGCGTTAGCGCCCGAGCGCTTTCTCCCACGCATCCTTTAGATGCCCCTTTCCCTTATGTGTATGTCTGTGTATGTGTGTGTATACATATATGTATATATACATACACACACACACATACTCCATGACACTGTCCCTGTTAGAAAAAAATTTCTAACGGGACGCTGCCCCGCACCCCGCAAGGAGGCTGCTAGCCCCCTTGACCCCTAGCCCGCTATTCGGAAAGCGGGACCCCTGTAAAAACTCTGCAGGGCCCCCGATATATCCAAAACCCCTCTAAAACACGCCACTGCATATTGAGTTCGCATGACCAGTTTAACCCGTTAATCGGAGGTTCTCTCGCCCCAAAGACGAGGGGTAATTAATGACAGCTTAGTTCGCGGCTGCCGGAGATTCGGATCCCCACAATCAACAAACCCCCTGCCTACCCTAGGCAGGGGGAATCTGTAGTATGCCAGACCAGCGCGCGCGTATTCGCATCTCAATGGGGTGACGAAAAACGCCCTACAGCCCTGCCTGTTGCCATCGCTATATAAACCCCTTCTTCAGACGGTCGAAGTAATCCATTCTTACTCCACTAAGCCGTTACTCTGCTTGGATTCCCTCTCTAACTTGACCGTCGGAGGGTCCTCGGTGGTACAACCACCTCGGGACTTCCTTACAGGTAGCTCGGCGTAAACAACTTCAAACCCATTGAGATCCACACGCTTCAGGAGCCAGCCTCCAGATCAAATCTCAGCCGTCCATCGCCGCCATCAGTAGACCAACGGAAGGTAACATCTTGACGCGCGGATCCGCCCCACGTCAATAAACGAATTGAAAAGCATATAAAAAAAAGCACATGTCCCTCACAAACCAAAAACTTGTACAATAAACATGTACTTCAATTTGTTAGGCTCACAACCAAATATGATATCCCATTGAGCATAAGGGGCTCCAATGAATTGTTCCGATCTTCAAATTGAGAGGTTGGTGCTCGCCGATCTGCACAAATTACTAATGAATATCAAAACATTGTACATCCGTGCTTGCTTAAGAAATGCCACTCAAAATACGAGTAAATGCGGATTCTAAGATTTGATTGGTTGTCAAATAATTAAAATAATCTAATGACAGAAAATATTGCACCTGAGATCATGCGGTTTTCCTCAGAAGCAAAGCCAGCACATAGCATAGTACTGAATCGACAGTGGAAAGCGCAACAATCAATAAGGCTACGAGAACAAGGGTAAGTGCAGCGGTCTTCAATGGCATCAATACACTTAACAAAAGTTAATAATCAAAATACTGAAAATTTCAAGCGGAAACAAAAGGAGACTGTAAGTTTGCATATGTAACTGAAAGTGTAACAAGAACAGAATTATATCACGACAAATAAGAAAGAATGTAAACTACACGAAATATCAACAAAACAAAGTCATGAATTTAGACAGGTATCAACTTCAAATCTCTTAGTAATACCTTGTTAACTTTCAGGAAAAACCATGAGAAAATTAAGAGAAGAAATGGACCGGGAGGTTTTCATTCTTATCTTCCTTATTCTTTATTGAAGAAAAGAGATGTATTTGATTTGGAGCTCCGGTGAAGAGGATGATCGATCGATCGATGCCGTAGAGGAGATGATCTCCTCTCTATGTGTAGGCCACTTTCTCTACCCTACACCTCCCGAATTTCCCAGATATTTCTCCACGAGATCAAAACCCACGATCTCTCTCCATCTCCGTGTTTGACTCGGTTGTGAGTGAGGAATCGCAACAAATGCGGTTTCTGTTTCTCAACACCTAATAATTGAGCCGGGTCAGATATTTGGCCATAAGGCCACAACCGCTTATATCTCCCACTTGGCCGAAATGGCCAAATGATTTCCAAGCATACCCTCACTATTCATTAGATGTGGCTCAAGATGTAATTATGCATACTCCCACTATCCATGAGATATGTACACTTTTCACTTTTCGTGAAAACCGAGACCACATTATCCATGATTTGTCTCCTTTTCATTACTCATGAAAATTCTTCTAAGTCCTATCAAACTAACATGTATGATGAATATTTCTGCTGGAATGCCCTTCGTCGAAAGATCAGCTATCATGTCACCAGTAGGAAAATAAATCAGCTCGACTTCTTCCTTCTTCACTATATCATGAATATAGTGATATTGAACTTCAATATGCCTTACTTTCAAACTATTTGCACTATTGTAAATCAAATTGATGGCTGCTTCACAGTAAATCTCAATTGGTCCATCCACCAAATTAAGATCGAAGTTCTCTAGAAACCGTCTACTGCATGAGTAGTGGCCATACTAGCTTCTTGTGTATGCCTTCTACACATCCATGTTTCTTGCTACCCCAAGAAACAACTGCACCTCTAAAATCAGTATCGGAGTAACCAAGAACCTTAAGCGAGTTTGCCTGATAAACCAACTTATGATGTACAGTACCTTTTAGATACTTTAAAATCCTTTTACATCTTCCCAATATGCTGGACTATGATTACTTTGGTATCTACTAACTAGACTCACCGGGTACGCCAAGTCTGGTCTATTACACAATATTGCATACATCAAGCTTCCAATAACTTAAGCATATAGGGCATTAAGCGGTTCCTGCCCTTCTTCAGGACGTTGTTCTTTACACAACCGTTTTCCCATAACCAATGGCGTAAGTGCCGGATTGCATTTCTGCATCCTAAATCATCTAAGTATTGTGTGCAAATACCTTTCTTGGTTCAAACTTAATATTCTAAACTTTCTATCCCTAAGGATCTATATACCAAGAACATATGATGCATCTCCCATATTCTTCATCTCAAATTCACTACTAAGTGCTGACTTGATCTTGTTCAACACTTCTATATCATTTCCAGTGAGCAAAATATCATCCACGTATAAGGATAATATTGAAAAACTACTCCCACTTTTCAAGACATACACACAGTTATCCAATTTGTTTGTAACAAAACCAAGTTGGATAATCGTATTGTGAAATTTGAGATACCATTGTTTAGATGACGGTTTTAAACCATATAGAGACTTTTCAATTTATATACCTTATTTTCCTGTCATTCGACCTGAAACCCCTTAGGCTGTCTCATATATATTACTTCAACTCTCCGTTGAGGAATGCAGCCTTGACATCCATTTGGAAAAGTTCCAAGTCAAGATATGCAGCAATCGCTAAGATTATTCTAATAAATGCAAACTTGGCCACCAGAAAGTAAGTCTCCGGATAATCTATACATGCTTTTTAAGTAAACCCTTTGGCAACTAATCGGGCCTTAAATGTATCATTAGACCCATCAGCTCGATATTTCTTCTTCAACACCCATTTGCATCTTATGAACTTCATATCTTCTGGTAAGTCGCATAGCCCATATCCTTTGCTTTTCTCTATCGAGTCGAGCTCCTTTCTCATGGCTTCTAGCTATTGATCCGATTCATGTGTGTTCATCGCATACTTATAATTCAGAGTATCAGCTTGCTCATCCACATCAATGTCTATCGAGAAATAATATGGTTCACATGAATATAGATAGTTGTCATTCATCCATGCAGGTGTTGATCTAGGTCTTTTGTTGCCATTAACGTTTGCAGATTAGACAAGTTCAGCTGGTTGATTTTCCATAGGTATAGTCTCATTTAAAGATTCATCTTCCATAATTAGATGATTAACTTCATCCACTATATCCAGATCATCTCTAGGAACATCATTTAAGTCTAGCAGATGCGGATCATCCTCTTGAACTTGTTCCCTTTCCTCTGAATTTTCTAGAAAAGTAATATTTCTACTTTCCATGACCGCTTTTTCTTTATGGAAGAACCTATATCCCTTGGATTTTTCAGAATAACCTATGAATCTACACTTCAAGATTTTGATATCTAGCTTATCTCTAACCTGATATGGAATGAGAACATGTGGTACACAACCCCATTTTCTTAAATGGTTCAAATTGAGTTTATGTCAATTCCAAATCTTATACAGTATTGACTCAACTGATTTTGTGGGAATTTTATTCAAAACATAATTTGCAGTCAATATTGCTTCTCACCAAAAATCCTTGGAAAGACTAGAATGAGACAATATACATTTTATTGCATTCATTAATATTCTATTTTTACTTTCAGCCACACCGTTTTGCTGTGGTGTATAAAGCATAGTAGTTTGTCTCTTAATGTCGTACTGAATACAATAGTCATCAAATTCTTTTGAGTTGAATTCCCTATCTTTATCAGTTCTTAACACCTTAATGTACCTTTCAAGTTTTCTTTCAACTTCTATTTTATGTCTTTTAAAACATTCAAATGCTTCTGGTTTTCTGTTTAAAAGATATACAAAACTAAATTTGGAATAGTCATCTATGAAGATTATAAAATATTCCTTTTTACCACGCGTCTTTGCACTTAATGGTTCACAAATATCAGAGTGAACTAATTCTACAGTTCACTTGCCCTTTGATCTTCTGAAAATGACTTTGTAGTCATTTTCCCGATCAAGCAATATTTCCAGGGTAATGTCCTTACTCTTGTTAGATTTGGTAACAAGTCTATCTTAATCATGTGATCTACCTTACTGTTACCAGAATGTCCTAATCTCATATGCCAAATATCAAAATCAGATAAAAAAAACAAAAAGAATAATTCAAACTAGAATTCTTATTGTATAAATTAGGTTTTCCTACAAAGAGACAAAATAAATCATGTTCGGATACAAACTTGTCTATAGCAAAAACTTTCTTGTTTTCCCAATAGAAACCCTATGTTGTAAAACCTAATTTCAAGACCCTTTTTCAGCAAGGCAGGAATAGAGATCAAATTACATCTTATGCCAGGTGCATAAAACGCATCCTTGAGAATCATAATGTTGTACTCAACATCCTCTCTTCTCCCTTCTTAAGCTCCTGAAAGTCAGCGATTCCTTCCTTCGTCTTTGCAATATACCAGCTCCTAAGTCGATCTACCATCCAACAGCATCGGTGGTTGCAGTATTGCACTCGATTACACCGATGAACTCTCGTTTGCCGAATCCTCCTTGTTCTGAGCGTTTGGAATAGCCATTGTTCTTGGCCTGTGGACAATTGGTTTTGAAGTGGCCAAATTTCCTAAAGATGTAGCAGGCTCCAGGAGGTCCTTTCTTGCTGCGAGCGTGCTGCTGGTTAGGTCGGTTGTGTAGGGTTCCTAGGCACACCCATAAGGTTTCACAACTGATCAACCATGCCAAAATCAAATTTTTCCATGTGCCCAAGAACCCTACACTAGATCGTTAACTAGAGGTAAGGCGAAAAACATACAAGTAAACAACTTTACTAGAAAGTGAAAGTGACTACAACCTTTGTAGATCCGGTCCTCCACCTCTTTAGCTCCGTGATGATGTCCCTCCACTGCAATCATCGGATCCCGGACTCTAGCGATGGTTTCGTCGGAGAAATGATTGGGCTAGGTCGTTAACTTCGATGCCGAAGATGATCTACGTCGAGGCAACTCAAACTCAAGCTCCATCTTCACTAGGTCATGAAACTTGTGAAGATAACACACTCTACTACATGGCAAATGGTAGAGGATGAAGAAATAGGAAGTGGGTTCACTTTGGATTTGGATTTCTCACTTGGAATCATCACTTGGAAATTTCTAGCAATGGTTTCTTCTCTTCATGAAGAAGACGAAGAAGAAAGAAAAGAAAGTGAATCCTTATCATTTAGCAACAATGGGTGAGTGTAACTAGTGTAGAGACTAAACTAGGGTTTAGGCAAATGGTTAGGTTAAGCGAAAAACAAAATGGTTGAACTTTTCAAAGCTTCATGAAGCTTCAAATAAAATCCAAAGAAAGCCACCATTTTATTTCTTGCCAAAAAGAATAAATAAATAAATGAATAAATAAATTAAAACCCTAACCATTTACCGAAACATGGTTCAAAGCATACACACACCCAAGTTTGCATGTATCATCAAACATGATACAAACAAGTGCACTAAAATATATCACCTATACAACTTGTGCAAATCAAGTGAGAAAAACCATCTTAAGTGAACTAATACTAGTTAATGTAAAGTAATATATCAAATATATAATTATACATTAAATCAACACTTGATTTAATGATCCGGTCATACTGCATATAACCGACTAATATCAAGTGTATCAATGTATCGAATCAACACTTGATTCGGTAACCCGGCTATATCTTATATAACCGTCCGATGATACAAATCGCTAGAATAGAATTTAGTATTACATACTGATATTATTCTCGGTCCCGCACATATCTCATATGCGCTCCTATTTCGTTTCGCTTGAGCCAGGAAAGCTCTGTGTAGGACTCTAAAGACTCGTCAATACGCCGGCAGCAGGTGATGATCATATCAAACACCCACAAGCCGCAAGCGGTCTGCTAAACGTAACGGCCACCCGGGTATTGAGCGATCAGAAGATCAACGAGCAAGCCCGCTCACACTTCTGTGAATCCAACCAGTAACACTGACCGTACAGTCCGGTCTGTTCGTCTGATATGTCGCATATCTCTCCTAGGGGTGGTAAACGTCAGACCCCAGTAGCTTGATAAGTCATGCCGACGTAAGGTCCATAACAAGTGTGAAACTACTGATAACTCTTACCAGTATATCACTGCAACCCTGGCCAGGGATTTCCAGTTATGGCCAGTCGAGCATAGCGCAACATCAACCCCCAATACCGGGAGAGACGAATCCCCTCCTATCGCTCATTGTCTCCATGTGAATCGGGACTGTACCCAAAAACCACCTGTTTGCACGACTCAGTAGAGCCGTGGTAGGGTGGAAATCAAAGCACAGTGGGAGACACACAAGACTCTATGACGATCTCGGGTCAACAGACTAAGTTGTACCAGTGTCACCAGAGAACTGCCATCTGACGTGAGGTATAATACCATCTAGGAGTTCTCGGCGAGTCCGTTCAGTGTACCCAGTCTCCACTGAGCACCCGCATACCATCTCTGATGTCAAACACCGATGGATATGGGATCATCCATCGCCCATCACATGGGTCGAGAATATATACGCTAGTCTACTCTGGAATATCGATGCCCCGTCTTTATTCCCATGACTAGGAACATTGAAGGATGTACTCATGGACTACGCAGGCCCCACTAATATGATCTACATCATAGTCCTGCAAGTCGAGTACAGATCCTAAGGGCTTTATCAACATGTAACAGAGAGACAGAAAGTATACATGTTAAGATAAAGAGCAACCAGATAGCGTACTATCATGTCGAGCAAGAAAGTCCTACCTATATATGTCCCAGCATCCACTACAATATACATCCTATGTACAGTAATGGCCTCTAGGGCCTACATATAACTAACAATCTCCCACTTGCACTAGGGCCATCTGTAGCAGTAGTTGCAGTATCTAATACTTAACCATTTCATAAAAGTCTCTCTTTGGGAATAGGCCTTTGTGAGTGGATCCGCCGTGTTGTTCTCTGAGTCTGCTCTCCTAACCTCGATCACCCTGGAGATCAACTATCTCCATGATCAGGTGATGCTGCCTCAGAATATGTCTGGATCACTGATGGGACCAGGGTTCCTAGGACAAAGCCACACTTCCATTGTCATACAATGGTAGGAACCTAGTTCATCTCATGAACCAATATACACCCAAACTGCCTTTTTGGTAGTATCTTTGATAGCGATTTTACCAGCCTTTATCGTCTAGTCTGCCACGGTATCTAGCTTGGAACTCTTCCAACTTACCGTCCCTCCACTGAGGGTAAGGACAATGCCTGCGACTGACATTCAGTCGTCCTTATCACCCTGGAACATTTCCAGTGATTCTCCCCAGGATCGATTGATATCATCTCACTAAACCTAGTGAGAAGCCTAACATCCATTTAGATCTATCTCATAGATCCAAATCCCAGGATTTAGGAGGTATCACTTTGATCCTGTATGGAGAATACTTGTGATAAGCGGAGATTGACCGAGCGTAGCATAGAAAACTCATTTCCTATCAAGAGTATGTCATCCACGTACTCTACGAGGATCATCACCATACTCCATATTACCTTTTTGTACATACAAGGTTCATCTACCATTTTGATGAAGTCAAACTCTTTGACTACCACATCAAAACAGATGTTCCAACTCCGCGATGCTTGCTTTATCCTGTAAAGCAACTTGCACACGTTTCCGCTGCTCCCACTGTTTACGAAGCCCTCTGGCTGTGTACTTATAGACGTTCTCTTCTAAATCATTATTAGAAAAGCAGTCATGGCACCCAACCACCAGATATCGTAGTCATGGTATGTAGCAATGTTAAAGTAGGATCCGGATGGGCTTAAGCATAGCCACTGGAAAAGATTTCATCATTATCCACGCCTGGTCGATGACGAAAACCTTTAGCAAGTCTAGCTTTGAAAGTCTCAACTTTTCCATCTACACCAAGTAATCTTCTCAAGATATACTTGCTCCTGATGGGGATTTAACCCTTCAGATATAGCAACCAAAGTCCATACTTTGTTGGTGTACATGGATTCCATCTCAGATCGCTAAGCATCCAGCCATTCTTACAGAGTCCCTACTCTCGATGGCCTGCTCGAAACTAGTTAGGTCATCATCTCATAATGCATTCCTCGCTCCCATTGTCATCGAGAAACCGAAGTATCTCTCAGGCAGGTGAGGAACCCTGCTAGATCGGCGGAGAGGCTGAGGTTCGTTGGGGGACTATTGAATCCTTTGGTTCTGTCAAATCATCAGCTGCAGTTTTGTATAGCTGGAACCTTTCCAGTTCTACAGAACTGACCTTGCCTCGATCTTGTCTGGATTTTGCTTTTGACATAGGCCGGACAATCCCAAAGCTTAACTTACTTAAGAGATAGGCTCTTCCCATACCATATCTCATATGGAGTGGTAGGCACTGATTTGATTCGAACCTAATTCAATAGGTATGCAGCTTCTCAAGTGCACTTCCCCTTAAAAGAAACAGGTAACTTAGTAATACTCATCATAGAGCACACCATATCTAATATGGTGTGATTGCTCCGCCCCGATACATCGTTGTGCTATGGTGTATACGGAGGAGTAATGCTGAAAGAGAATCTCATTCTCCTTTAGAATAGTCCAGGAATTCTATGCACAAGTATTCTCCTCCCTGATCTTATCATAGGACATAATACTTATACCCGGTTTTTGGTTCTCTATTTCCAACTTATATTCTGTGAATATCTCAAAAGTTTCGGACTTGTGTTTCAACAGGAACATATGACTGAATCTTGAGAGATCATCAGAGAATGTAATGAAGTGCAAAGAACCGGTCCTGGCATGTGTAGACAGGGGACCTTACATACATCATCTGTATCGGTCCCAAGAGTTTACTAACTCTTTCTCTGTTTCCAATAAACAGAGCTATGGTCATCTTATCTTTGTGACATGACTGGCAAGTTTCACAAGATGTAAATTCAAACTGATTTAAATGTGCATCTAAAATGTAACTTAAACTAGTCGGGTCACATTGATATGACCTAGTCCACAATGCCTCAAGAAGGATCCGTTCATTTCTGAACTCTTCCTCTTGTGTGTTCTGTATACTAGGAACTGTAGTTTGATTTAGAACGTCAATGCTTTTAGATAACGTGCCTGAACCGCTCAACTTTTGAAATGTTCAAAACAATATTCAACAATACAAAATTATATCATTTCTTTACTAATAAAGAGACTGATATGATTTTGTATATCAGGTTCGGTATCTAATAGCATTTGTTCAGAATCAATGTACTGGTAATACAGGGTGACAGTGACCAACAGACTTGGCTGCAACACTTGCCCCGTTTTCTGTCTCATGAAACTTATCACCCGTTCTCAGTTCTCTACCTGTCTGTAGCCTATGTAACGGATTACATTTGCGGGATCCTGATCCGGTATCTAATACCTAGGACGTAGAGGACACTGAGAAACAGTCTTTAATAATGAACACACCCGAAGGAGATGCATCATATGCACTTTCTTCATTTGGGCGGTATGGGAATTCTGGTATTCCCCTATTTCCTGCTCGGTCTTATAACAATTATAAGTTGGAGCGGGACCAACGTTCCCCAGCTCAGTATAACAAGCGGGTTCGGTCAATACATCCATATTATTATCTTGATTAAGGCGTGATATGGTCGCTACCTGGAGAGAGAAAGAGAAGAAAACACTCTGCGTGCGCTCTTGCAAGATTAGATTGGTTATTTATTTTATCTAATCAGGATGGCTCCCACTGTTTTTATCAAATCTTCCTTCAAACCTTAAAAGGAAAGACTAGCCGGGATTAATTACACTCTACAAGTTCGCCAATCTTTCAGCTAGGCCAGTGTCAGTACTTTGAGGGAGGTTCCCCCTGCTTTCGCACGGACCTAATTACATTAAACCTCGTTTTTCTAGAGGCGTAACCCCGTTGACACCTTTCTAGACACATACTTGATCGGCTAATTGCAAAGTGCAAAACTCTCCCAGGAGTAACAATTACTTGCAGTGGGTATCGGGATCCAACTATCATATAGAAGGTATGCAATCTCATTGCAAATTTCAACCCTTGAAACTCCCGATAAAGGTTTTTACCCCTAGCACCTATGACCTTGGCTAAGGTCAACAAATCATAAGCACTAGTCAAGTTCTACCCGTCATTTCGTGATTAATTAGACCCACCCACATGACCCTTAGCTAAGGTCAACAAAGCCACATGACTGTCCTAACTAATCGCATCATATGCGGTGTAGGAAGACATCACTTAGCTACCGTACACTACGCCTCGGCTATGGTCGAAAAACGTAGCACGAATACTAAGTACTCTACTTCCTAAAATGACGGAGGGTTGCGGATGGTTTTTAAGAAAACCTTTAACGCTTTGAACTTGATCTCGTTGCGGAATCAAATGGTTTTTAAATGGAGTGTTTTTGAAGCTTTTCTAGTTTTGCTAAAGGGGACACTCCCGGTGAATGGATCGTCGGCCCTTTTCTCATCAAATAAGGTGCAGGATATATCATATATACCGCTGTTCAAAGCAAAAACTATAGAAGCAATCAAAAGACAAACCAAGGGTTGTAGCATCTGCCAGTTATTGCTAAAGGGGTCACTCCCGGTAAAGGGATCTCGGCCCTTTCCTCATCGAATAAGGTGCAGGATGTTCTACAAGGAACACCGCGATGCAAAGCAAGAACTGTAGCTACCTGTTTTTATTTTTGAAATTCGATTCCACAACATCTTTTAGGTTTATTTTCTTTCATTAATCTCATTAATGAATGTCCCATCATTTAAGTCCACCTAAACATCACAGATAAATATAACGTACGCTTATGCCATCCGCATTCGTCTCGATGTCCCGTCTGCACCGTTAGGTTAGGTAACTAACGCCAGAGCGAGGCAGGGCTAGCGCGGATGTAAAACATAAGCAACGTCTATATAATATATCATATATACTATATACAATATCTATCTGAACATATCACATGAACACATCACAGATAACGCAGCAGAAAATATCATATGAAATATTGGATATACTAGGACGTCCGTGTTTTTAATACGAGCCAGTATAAAACACGGATTCCACGGTCGCGATGAATAGCCAATCCCACACCCCTAGACCCCTACGAGAGCGGCAAGCAACCCTACCAATTCTAGGGTTAGGAGACCCGAACTAGACTCCTCGAGATGGCCTCCCACTGGACCCTAGAACCCGGTTACTTGTGCTCCCCTCCTTGGGTCTATCCTAATGCGGAAAAGTAAATAATATACAAAGGTGACATCTTCCGCAACCTGGAAGTGTCCCAATAAAAGAACATTACATACAAGTTTTTACATGAATGAAAATGAAAAACACTCATCTCACATAAAAAAAACCCCGGCTATTCAAACACGACGATCCAATATAACATATCCAACAACACATAACATCGCATGTTATCAACGTAAGTAAATATGTCCATCCCAATTGTCGTTGACATATAGCAACGAAACCGGCGATATCATATATTATACTTACGGTCACAGAAAAGAAAGTGTAAAACTACAAAAGTTGGAATCCGCAAACTCTTTAGACATCGCATGCCTAACCAAATGAATTTCTTAGACATCGCATGCCTAACAATTATAAACCCCGCATTTTAGTCTCATTATCGAAAACACTTTTCAATATCAAGTCGGGCAATTCAACAGAATTCTCGACATTCAAAACGAATGCTCGTCGCAAACTTTAGTAGACGACCGCACCCCCGATACCGTCGACGAAGTGCACTAAGGCGGAACACCGCTACCGCGAGCACCCGAACGGATGCTTTCGGCGACGGGGTTCTCCTACAGTCACTTGGTCGGGGTTATGGGGTGTGGCTGTCTATTAAGTTTACCCGGCGAGTATCCGCGTATCCTACGTGATTGCGACGGACTTTTGATCACATCAAAATTCCGTGGCAACCAATCAAGTGAGACTAAATTGCTATGTTTATAACATCCATATTAGTTATCTCATAACTACTTGTGAATTCCAAATATTGTATCATATTCCAGATAAACAGAAAATGTTAAACTTTCCGATCGAACAATCAAACACCCAAGTTTTCCCGAAATAGCTCAACACATGAAATAAGTTTAAAAACATCCACTTCATGCCACAGTACCAATGGTCCAGCCGTAGAAGGGTCAAGCCAACGCCTCACATGTGGCACGCCGTACTGCCCCAAACCCTAAGGTTCAAAGGGCAGTTCAAGACGGTCACATAATCGAGTTAAGGTTTGTTGTCTTCTAGAGGGTCCATCGCGTTACTTGCACTACTTAGAACGTCTTTAAACCACGGAAAAATCCAACATTTGGAAATTTCCCGACAGGAGAAAAATTGGGTATTTATATCCGGTCGAACTATTCAACATGTTCTAAAATTACCCGGAAAAACACATAGACAAAATTAGACAATCCGATCGAATCAACGAACTCCTAATACAACCCCAAAAACTCAACTCTTGAGTAAACATTAAAAATTTCCAGAAAACACAGCAATAAAAGAAAGAAATTACTGTGCAAAAAGTAATGAAAAAGGTGACCGTACGGCCGCGGAACCGCCGCACGAGCTATGCTCGTGCCGCGGTTCCGCGGCGACTTGATCGATTAGGGCACACGTGTTGCACAGAATTTCTTAAAAAAACCCTGATGATTTTTCTGAATATTTTTAATTCACAAAAAGCCCAGTTTTGAAAAATTGTACAGAGAAGGGTTTTTGATTAGGGTCTCGGGTTCGATCGGACTTCTAACATCGTCTACACTTCGCCTAAAGCTCTAGTTAGGCTCTGATACTACTGTAGGGTTCCTAGGCACACCCATGAGGTTTCACAACTGATCAACCATGCCAAAATCAAATTTTTCCATATGCCCAAGAACCTTATACTAGATCGTTAACTAGAGATAAGGCGAAAACATACAAGTAAACAACTTTACTAGAAAGTGAAATTGACTACAACCTTTGTAGATCCGGTCCTCCACCTCTTTATCTCCGTGATGATGTCCTTCCGCTGCGATCATCGGATTCCGGACTCTAGCGATGGTTTCGTCGGAGAAATGATTGGGCTAGGTCGTTGACTTCGATGCCGAAAATGATCTACGTCGAGGCAACTCAAACTCAAGCTCCATCTTCACTAGGTCATGAAACTTGTGAAGATAACACACTCTACTACATGGCAAGTGGTAGAGGATGAAGAAATAGGAAATGGGTTCACTTTGGATTTGGATTTCTCACTTGGAATCATCACTTGGAAATTTCTAGCAATGGTTTCTTCTCTTCATGAAGAAGAAGAAGAAGAAAGAAAAGAAAGTGAATTATCAAAAAATAGAAAATCAAGTGATCCTTATCATTTAGCAACCATGGGTGAGTGTAACTAGTGTAGAGACTAAACTAGGATTTAGGCAAATGGTTAGGTTAAGCAAAAAACAAAATGGTTGAACTTTTCAAAGCTTCAAATAAAATCCAAAGAAAGCCACCATTTTATTTCTTGCCAAAAAGAATAAATAAATAAATGAATAAATAAATTAAAACCCTAACCATTTACCGAAACATGGTTCAAAGCATACACACACCCAAGTTTGCATGTACCATCAAACATGATACAAACAAGTGCACTAAAATATATCACATATACAACTTGTGCAAATCAAGTGAGAAAAACCATCTTAAGTGAACTAATACTAGTTAATGTAAAGTAATATATCAAATATATAATTATACATTAAATCAACACTTGATTTAATGATCCGGTCATACTGCATATAACCGACTAATATCAAGTGTATCAATGTATCGAATCAACACTTGATTCGGTAACCCGGCTATATCTTATATAACCGTCCGATGATACAAATCGCTAGAATAGAATTCAGTATCACATACTGATATTATTCTCGGTCCCGCACATATCTCATATGCACTCCTATTTCGTTTCGCTTGAGCCAGGAAACCTCTGTGTAGGACTTTAAAGACTCGTCAATACGCCGGCAGCAGATGATGATCATATCAAACACCCACAAGCTGCCAGCGGTCTGCTAAACGTAACGGCCACCCGGGTATTGAGCGATCAGAAGATCAACGAGAAAGCCCGCTCACACTCCTGTGAACCCAACCAGTAACACTTGCCGTACAGTCCGGTCTGTTCGTCTGATATGTCGCATATCTCGCCTAGGGGTGGTAAACGTCAGACCCCAGTAGCTTGATAGGTCATGCCGACGTAAGGTCCATAACAAGTGTGAAACTACTGATAACTCTTACCAGTATATCACTGCAACCCTGGCCAGGGATTTCCAGTTATGGCCAGTCGAGCATAGTGCAACATCAACCCCTAATACCGGGAGAGACGAATCCCCTCCTATCGCTCATTGCCTCCATGTGAATCGGGACTGTACCCAAAAACCACCTGTTTGCACGACTCAGTAGAGCCGTAGTAGGGTGGAAATCAAAGCACAGTGGGAGACACACAAGACTCTATGACGATCTCGGGTCAACAGACTAAGCTGTACCAGTGTCACCAGAGAACTGCCATTTGACGTGAGGTATAATACCATCTGGGAGTTCTCGGCGAGTCCGTTCAGTGTACCCAGTCTCCACTGAGCACCCGCATAACATCTCTGATGTCAAACACCGATGGATATGGGATCATCCATCGCCCATCACAAGGGTCGAGAAGATATACGCTAGTCTACTCTGGAATATCGATGCCCCGTCTCGATATTCCCACGACTAGGAACATTGAAGGATGTACTCATGGACTACACAGGCCCCACTAATATGATCTACATCATAGTCCTGCAATTCGAGTACAGATCCTAAGGGCTTTATTAACATGTAACAGAGAGACAGAAAGTATACATGTTAAGATAAAGAGCAACCAGATAGCATACTATCATGTCGAGCAAGAAAGTCCTACCTATATATGTCCCAGCATCCACTACAATATACATCCTATGTACAGTAATGGCCTCTAGGGCATACATATAACTAACAGGTTGAAGGATGGCTTAGAAGGTCCAATGTGATGACTCCTTTATGTTCCTTACGCCATCCAATACTGCACAACATTTATTTCTTCCTATTGCACAAGGTTCACATCTGAACCTTTCCTCCTGGATAGTAGGTCTTGTTTCATTACTAACTGAGCTAGCAAGTCGGTAACGCACTTAATGGTTCCATTTAATCTAAGGGTTATGGCAGTCAATCCAGTGAAGAAGACACTATTTAAAATAGTTGCCACTTGCAGTTTTTCAGGAATTTCTGATCCAACAGAAACTAAGTTCTTAGCCATGGCAGTCATTTTGTTCACATGATCAGTGACATTATCACCTTCTTACATGCGGTATGATTTAAATTTATGCATTAAGAGTTGTATGTTCACCTCAGAAGTTATGCAGCTGTTGCAAGACAGATCCTCTTTTTCTGATTCTTCAGTGTCACTACCTAAACGAGGGCGAATTTTACTGCCAGATGAGCCTTCAATATCAGACTCGTCCATATCGCTACCGAAATGAAGGCGAGTTTTACGGAAGGACGGACTTCCAGCGTCGGACTCATCAGTGTTACTGCCGAAACGCGAGCGCACTTGGGGGTTTTCGATTTTGAAAGTGACAGCCGGCTCAGATTTGCTTTTGAGTTTCGGGACCGCTCCGTCCTCGGTTAGTTGTGGCTTAGCATTTTGGTGGTTCACGAAATACCGAGAATCTTCATATCAGACTTCATGCACACCGAACGGCTGGATGTTTCCATTAATGCATTTTTCTTCGCTATTTTTAGTATACTTCATGCATTGATGGAAAGTTGACGGAATGATGTCGTAATCGTAGAGTCACGACCGTCCCAAGAGAATTTTATAAAACATGTCAGCGTCGATCATGTATATCTTAGTTTCGGTTTGCAGATCCCCAAATTTGATTGGCAGAGCTATAAAACCCAAAACTTGCTGACAGTTTTGATTGAAGTCTTGAATGACAATCCTTTCCCTTGACAGGTGTCGGATGTCCATTGACAAACTCTTCAGAGTCCGCAAGTTCATGATATTCACCGAGGATCCCGGATCAATCAATATGCGATTATCCGATCTCCGTCGCTATACCCGGTCACATAAAGCGGCCGGTTATGCTCAGTTGTTCCCAGTAGCAGGTCTACGTCCTTAAACATGACCGCGGCGGTATGCAGAGTGTACTGGGCTTCTTTCATATTAATTTCCGCAAAGCGAGCGTGGTACCACTCGGGATTTTGTAGAGTGTGAATTAGAATATCTCTAAGTTCTTTAGATAGGACCAAGGCGTCGTAGATGCTCAGGAGGGACGGAAGCTTACAAAGATGGGCTAAGACATTATAGTCCACTAATAAAGGACTCGAGTTTTCATGAGCAGGCTCTCCGCCATCTTCTTCGTTAGTGACTTTTTTCCTTTCCTCTTGGGGCGTTGCCCTAATTTGGCGGTAGAGCCCTGCCGCTTCCGAACTTGATTTGGTTGGCATTTGTGGCGAGCTCCTCGTTCTCTTTAGGAAAACATAGCTCTTCTGTTGGAAATAGTGCCCTCAAAGTCAATTATTGGATCGCAGGTACGTGATTGCAATGATTGAGGCAGGACCTATACCGATATGACAGTCTTGCTCAAGATGATAGTATGCTATCTGGTTTGTCTTTATCATCGTATACATGCTTTAGTTCACTATTGCATGATGATAGAGCCCATAGGATTCTTGCTTGACTACCAGCAGTATGATGGCGATCATATACGTGGGAGCTGGGGTCTGTAAGCACATCCTTAAAGTATCCCTAGTCGTGGGAGTTTCGAGACAGGGCATCGATACTCCAGAGTAGACTAGTGTATACAGTCGAGACCTCGACGAGAGGAGATGGCCGGTCTCACAAGCCATTGGTGTCAGTTGGTTCACCTAAGATGTATACATGTGCTCATTGGGTTATGAGTACACCGGACAGGATTCGCCGGGAACATGCTAGTTGGTATTATACATGTCGTCAGATAGCAGTTCCCTGGTGACATGTGTACAGGTTAGTTCATCGACCTGAGGTCGTCATTTGTCTCGTGTGAGTTCCCACTATGCTTAGATTACTATCCTACCACGCTCAAAGGAGTTGTGCAAACAGGTTTTAGTTGGGTACAGTCCCGAGCCACATTGGAGGCAAGTGAGCGGATCGTCGGGGATTCGTTTCTCCCGGTATTGGGGGTTGATGTCGCGCAGTGCACGGGTGGCCATCACTAGAAATCCTCGGCCGAGGTAGTGGAGAATTACTGATTTGGATCAGTAGTTTCTCAGGTGGTGATGGGCTTCATGCCGACACAATTTATCGCGTTATTAGGGGTCTGACTTTATCCACCCCCTAGACTCGATATGCGATACTCTTTAGACGAACGGACCGGACTGTATATACATTGTCACTGTCAAGCTCAGTAGGGTTTATGGATGAGTTCGCTCGTCAGCTTCCCTTCCAATCAATACATAGGCAAACCGTTACGTACAGCTTGTACCTCTGACGTGCTAGAGGTTATACCCAGTGCCAGTGTGTTGATGAGTCATTAGAGTCCCCCACAGACACTTTCCCAAGTTCGGGCGAAACGTTGTAGAGGCCGTATGGTTTTATGGCAAGGTTCGGAAAATGCGCGTGCGTTTACACACATGTCATTTTTCGGGCAGATAATATTGGTCGGTTTTGGTTTAAGCCGGATCCGAGTATTATGCTGTGTATATATAATATCTTTATCTCAGTTGCATTTGTATTCGGTCTTAATACAAATGCGGGTATGTTTATACTGATACGGGGTTATCCTTAAATTCGTTTCAGGATCACTTTTGGAAGTTGCCAGTTTCCAGTTTCCAGTTTCCAGTTTTCTATCAGCCGTATTTAACATTTGGTTAAATGCGGATTTATCTTTTCTTCTTGAGGTGAGTCGTGTTTCTAGAAGGTTCTAGAATGATAACTAGGATGGTGACTAGACTTCATGACTCATTAGTGCATTTAATGATTCAATTAATGCATGATGACTAGGTTAGAAGGTTCAATGCATGCATTGATTATGTTCATACTATGTGTCTTGTAACTCATTCTCTTCTTTAATTTTAAGGTCACCCTCCTAGCTCCTACCCTCACCTCCCTCCCTCTATATATATGGCCGGCCCCCTCCCCTTGAGAGCATGATTGATTTGGGAAAAAGAAAGGGTTGTTAAAATGAGAAGAGAGAGATCTAGTTCATATATATTTTCATATCTCATTTCAATCCGATCCAAAAGGCAACTTCATTAACCGTTCGTCCATAGCCTTGGACGTAATGAGACAAAGTGTTCTACTCACTCTCTACATCATCTTGGTCGTCTCTTTTAGCCAACTTGACGACCGAGTTGCCTCGGTTCAGAGGCGGGAGCCCGTTTAAAGATCCGTCGACGTGGTGCCACCTGGACGAGAAGATTGGAGATTCAGGAGATCGGAGCAGCCGCAACAAGCGTGGGATGATGGTTGAAGACCGAAGAACTCGAATCGTTCGGTATAACTCTTCTACCCACTTTGTAGTATGTTAGTTTAGCTTTAATGGCAGATCCGGGTAATAGTACGCGATAGCGCCAGTTGTAAAAAGTTTTTGTTCCGCATTTGGCGTCTGTTAGACGGCCGGGGCGCTACCGTGGACTTACAGTGGTATCAGAGCCTCACCATTAAGCTATACTAACTTGTGCTAACGCGTTTAAAATATCGATCGAACGGATTTTCAAAAACCGCAAAATTCCAAGTTCTGTGTTTCTGTCGATTTTAAACAGTGTCTAAAAATTATTTGACATATCACAGAAAGCTAAGCAGGTGTTTTTAAGCATCCTGCAAAAAGTTGGGCACGTGATCCCACAGTACAGCCGCGGATCCATGGTCAAAGCTAGGGTTTGACCGCGGAACCACGGCCATTATGTGGGAACAGTGACTCAATTTTTCCCAGTATGTTTATCTTGGTGAATTGTGGTTTCTGGAATATTTCTTTTGGGCCTAACTTTTGTTACTGTACAGCAGATGTGCGTGGGGCCCACTTCGGGAAATTTAGTCGATCGAAATTTTAAATTTGTTAGTATGATGTATTTACATTATATCTCCGACCGGGAATGTTATTTGATCGGTAAACCGCGTCTGATTGCTATAGTTCTTTTAGACAGGTTTGCGAACGTGACATTCGTGTTGATGTTCTGTGTTGTGCTGTGATGTTGCTGATATGTCGTGGTGGATAGCAGGGTGCAATGATAGTGCAGTTTGGATTTATTTGTACATTTGATATTTCGGGGCGGGCGTCCAACATGTGGACTGCCGTCACTGCCTGTTTGTATAATATTCTTTTGGGGCACGACCGGGTTGAGGTCGATGTACCCGTTGTACATATTTTATTTTCTGTACTAGGTTTATCCCGCGAAGGAGTGCACGGATAGCCGGGTTCTGGAGGGCAACGGGTCCGTATCTCATGGCTTTGAGAGGCAGAGGAGCCTCACTCTAGAATTGGAAGACTATTCGCCGCACTCGTAGGGGGTACAGGTTGAACCAAGGAGGGGTGCTCAATTTACCGGATTCCGTGAAGTGCCGGGTGTTCCATTCACTATGCTGTGGGGGACTACCTCGCTTCAGGTTTTGGCGGGTAACTTGCCGCACCCGTAGGAGTCTAGGTTTCATTGCACAGGCTATCCACACGACCAGGGGAACGTCAGGTTTCAGCAGCGGCTCTATGAAACCCGGGGATCCCAGATTATCTGTATTGTTCTGTGATACTTATTACTTTTCTGTAATGTTGCATATTATCACGTCTGGAGCGATTATTGTATATTGGTATATATACTATTAGATGTTGTATATGTTTTACACCCGCGCTAGTCCAGCCCCCGCTCTGTCGTTAGTTAAGTAACCTAACGGGTGATGACGGGACCCAGTGGCGAATGCGGATGGCATATACGTATATTATATTTTCGTTCTTTTCTGGTGTGATTGATTGATAGGACTGTGTTGATTCTTATCAATACAAGGATAAAACAAACCTATATTTGATGTTGTTGGAACCAATTTAAAAAGATGTTATTACAAAGATGTTTCCTTTTGTTTTGCATAGTGATATTCAGTTAGAATATCCCGCACCTCATTCGACGAGGCAAGGGCCGAGATCCCTTCACCGGGAGTGACCCCTTGGGCATAAGTTTACGTCAGGGTAATAATTTCACTATAGTCGATTACAAGTTGCTTTGTATCGCGGTATTCAGTTGGAATATCCTGCCCCTCATTCCACGAGGAAAGAGCCGAGATCCCTTCACCGGGAGTGACCTCTTTAGCAAAAAGTTTTCGTCACTATATTTTATAAAAAGCTATCAGGTTCCTTCAACGAGATCAAGTTCATTACGTTAAAGGTTTTTCGCCAAAAACCAGCCGTAACCCTCCGTCATTTCTTATGGATAGTCAGTAGTATTCAAGCTATGCATTTGACCAACGCTAGGGCATAGTGTTTGGTAGCTGCTGGGGTATTCATCTGTTGCATAGATAGATGAGTTGGTTTGGGACAGTCATTCTGCCATTTGGCCAACGTCAGGAGCATGTGCGGGTCGGTTCAAATTGACCTGGACAATGACGGGCAAAACTTGACATGTGACTTATGATATTTTGACCAACGTCAAGGTCATAAGAGCATGGGGCAAAAATCACATCGAGAGTTTCAAACATAAAGCAAACTTACCAGGCATGTGCATACCTTCTGGAGTGTGATAACTTGAATGGCTTCCATCAAGTTATCATGCGATGATAGTTGGATCCCGATTCTCACTGATAAGTTGGTTTACTCTTCGGGTGATCCCGACTAATTCTTCTTTCAGGTTTGAAGGAGAATTTGAAATTACAGTGGGAGGTTTCCTGATTAGATAAAGAGATAACTATTCTGATCTAGGTTAGAGTGCACGCAGAGTGTTTCTTTTCTCTCTCTCTTTAGCAGCGACCATTGACCGACCCTAGACTATGACTCAGTGACCAAGTTAACTGAACCTTCTTAAAATACTGGCTTTTGGATTGTCTGAGTTGCATAAGTCATTGCCGCTCCTTCTTTTATCCTTTGTATTTCTCAGAACACCCCGTATTACTACGGACATCCACTTCCATTGGATAGATCCATCGTATGGTTATATACGAACTCAAAGGGACTTCTTCGAGGATGGATCCGGGTTCAGGAGAAATAGAATTGGTTTATTCAGTTGTCTTTTATTATCACCTTCTCTCAGGTTGCGAGGGCTCCTTGGTTTAGGAGAGTACACCTATTACGCTTATTGGATAGTCTTCTTCCAAACCATAGGCACGTGCCGAAAGGTAGGGAATGAAGAAAACCAATTAGCCTAAGTAGGGTGTGCAGAAGGTAATATGTAAAAACAAAATAAAGGAATTAGAAAGATGGCAAAGTAAATTGCGACTGTTATTATTCACGACCAAACCACGTACTTCGTCGCCACTCCTATTTCACCTTTCCTTTTTTCCCCAGTTCGGGAGAAATAGAATAAGGTATTATTCGATTGTCTTTTATCATCACCTTTTCTCAAGATACGAGTACTCCTAGGTTGAGGAGGGTACACCTATTATGCTTACTGGATAGTCTTCTTCCAAACCATAGGCTGGTGCCGAACGGTAAGGAAGGAAGAAAACCACTTAGCCTAAAGGGGTGTACTGAAGGAAATGAATAAAGACAAATAAAGGGATTTGGAGATATGACAAAGAAATATACGGTTATAGTCATGAATTGGATTATGGAAGAGGCATTACTAGGAATACCAGGATATCCCTACGAAACATTTTCATGTTTCAGTGCATTGTTAAAGGAAAACTGATTTCCCGATTAGATACTTACTCCAGGGTATGTATTTACCAGGTTTCACTCTCATATCTGTATGGTTTTACAGATAATGAGTGGGAGTAAGTTATTGGGAATAAGGTGATCATCCTCATTATATCGGAATTCGTTGTAATTAGTGATATTTGAGGAAATCGCCTGGGTAAAGTTTTCAACCTACGATGCACAGGTTTTGAGTTATTCAACTCAACGGACTTATACAGAATATTGTATGTTGTCCAGTGTCCGTCAGGACAAAGGGGTAGGTCCTCGTACTATGTTCTGTTTACTTATAACTTCTCTAGTTTTTAGACAAGTGTTTCTTAGAAATACAATGTCTAAGTTTAAGAAGTTGTGGGTATAAGAATAAATTAGAGAACCAGGTATCACAAGTATCGGGATTCTTCAAAGAGATTGAAGATGTAGATTCTTGTGATTGGTATTCAGATAATAGTAATGGTTTTGAGAAACTTGTTTCTCTTTCAGGTTACTCATAATTGGATGGATTCCTAAGTTATGTAATGCTGATTAGCCTTTTTTCCATTAAGTTGTTATGTACTGGAGACAGCTGCATGTTTTGAATCTTGTTCCAATTAAATTAGTGCCTCTATTTGTTAGTTGTATGTATGCCCTAGAGGCCAGTATTGTACAGATGATGTATATTATATTGGATGCTTGGACATATATAGAGATGACTTTCTTGCTCGATATGATAGTATGCTATCTGATTACTCTTTATCTTAACATGTACACTAGTCTCTTTAAACTGTCTTATGGTTACATGTTGGTAAAGCCCTTAAGATGTGTACTTGACTACCTGGACTATGATGCAGATCATACTAGTGGGGACATGGTAGTCCATAAGTACATCCTTCAAGGTCCCTAGTCGTGGGTGTATCGAGACGGGGCATCGATATACCAGAGTAGACTAGCGTATACGCTTCTCGACCCATGAGATGGGCGATGGATGATCCCATATCCATTGGTGTTTGACATCAGAGATGGTATATGGGTGCTCAGTGGAGACTGGGTACACTGGACGGACTCGCCGAGAACTCTCAGATGGTATTATACCTCACGTCAGATGGCAGTTCTCAGGTGACACTTGTACAGGTTAGTCTGTAGACCCGAGATCGTCATAGAGTCTTGTGTGATTCCCACTGTGCTTTGATCTCCACCTTACCACGTCCATGAGGGCGTGCAAAACGGTGGTCTTTGGGTACAGTCCCGAGTCACATGGAGGCAATGAGCGATAGGAGGGGTTTCGTCTCTCCCGGTATTGGGGGTTGATGTTGCGCTGTGCTCGATTGGCCGTAACAGGGAAGTCCCTGGCCAGGGCTGATCAGAGATTTGTTGGTAAGTGTTACCAGTAGTTTCTCGACCCGTTATGAGCCTCACATCGGCACGACTTATCGGTTATTGGGGTCTGACGTTTACTACCCCTAGACTTGATATGCGACATATCAGACGAACAGACCGGACTGTACGGTAAGTGTTACTGGTTGGATTCACAGGAGTGTGAGCGGGCTAGCTCTTCGATCTTCTGATCGCTCAATACCCGGATGGCCGTTACGTTTAGCAGACCGCTTGCGGCTTGTGGGTGCTTGATATGATCATCATCTGCTACCGGCGTATTGACGAGTCTTTAGAGTCCTACACAGAGGTTTTCTGGCTCAAGCGAAACGAAATAGGAGCGCATATGAGATATGTGCGGGACCGAGAATAATGCGCGTATGTGATACCGCATTTCATTCTCGCGATAAATGTTTCGATTGGTTATATTCGATATGACCTAGTTATCGAATCATTGATTCGATAAATCGATACATTGAATACTAGTCGGTTATGTGCGACATGACCGGATCATTTAATCAAATGTTGATTTAATGTATAATTATATATATTTGATATATTACTTTGCATTAACTAGTATTGGTTCACTTTATATGGATTTTCTCACTTGATGTGCAAGTTGTATATGTGATATACTTTTGTGCACATATTTGTATCATGTTTGATGATACTTGATCATTTGGTTAAGTGTGAAGAATTAAACCATGGTTAAATGATAATTAGGGTTTTGCCTTATCATTTATTTATTCATTTCTTTATTTATTTCATTAGATAAATGAAAATAAAATGGTTTGTTTTTGTCATGAAGCTTGTTGAAGCTTCATGAAGCTTTGACCAAAGAGACCATTTTGTCTTCATGCTTAACCCTAACCCATCCAAGTGACCATGGTTTATTCTCTACACTTCACCTAGGTTAGAACATGATAAGTATTGGATTTTATTATTCTTTTTCACAATACTTACCATATTCTTTCTTCTTCTTCAAGAAAGAAACCTTGATGCCATCAATGGCAACTTGAGATCCAAAGTGAGAAATCCAATTCTAAAGTGAACCCACCTCCTATTTCTTCACCCTCTACCTCTTGCCAAGTTGTTTTGGGTGTTTTCTTCACAAGTCTCACCACTTGGTGAAGTTGGAGCTTGAACTTGTGCAACCTCGACGTAGATCATCTTCGACACGAAGCCGACGACCTATTCCGCTCACTTCTCCGATGAAGCCGTCGCGAGAGTCCGAGATTCGAGATGGACAGCGAGAGGACGACCACGTGGAGCTAAGGAAGTGGATATCCGGATCTACAAAGGTTGTAGCCTCGCTCCTTTAGTTAATATGTTAACTAGATTCGTTTTTCGCCTAGGATTCTAGCCGACGATCCGCGTTAGGGTTTCTCGGCACCATAATTTTTGTAAAATGGCATGGTTGATGCCTTGTTAGACCACTATAGGGTGCCTAGGAACTTTCACTCGTATCAGAGCCTAGCTAGAGCCTTAGGCGAAGTCTAGACAAAGTTTCAAACCCGAACGAACCCGAAACCCTAACACAAACATGCTCTCTGGACTTTTTCCAAAATCTGGAGTTTTTCGATATTAAAAATATGCAGAAAAATCAGCAGGAAATTCTAAGGTTTACTGTAAAATTCGTGAGCCTAATTCCACTTTATCACCGCGGTTCCGCGGCATGAGCAAGGCTCATGCGGCGGTTCCGCGGCCGTACGGCCACAGTATGAAAAGTTTTTTGCACGGCAACTCTTAGTTTCAAGTGGTGATTTTCCTGGGAATTTTTAATATTTTTTCAAGAGTTGAATTTTCTGGGGTTGTTTTGGGGATTCGGTGTTTCGATCGAATTATCAAATTTCGTCTTTGTGTATTTCCGGATAATTTTTAGAATATGTTAAAAAGTTCGACCGGATATAAATACCCAATTTTTCCTCTGTCGGGAAATTTCCAAGTGTTGGATTTTTCCGTAGTTTAACGACGTTCTAAGTAGTGCAAGTAACGCGATGGACCCTCTAGAAGACAACAAACCTTAACTCGATTATATGACCGTCTTGAACTGCCCTTTGAACCTTCGGGTTTGGGGCAGTACGGCGTGCCACATGTGAGGCGTTGGCTTGACCCTTTTACGGCTGGACCGTTGGTACTGAGGCACGAACTGAATGTTGTTAGACTTATTTCATGTGTTGAGCTGTATCGGGAAAACTTGGGTATTCGACTGTTCGATCGGAAAGTTTAACATTTTCTGTTTATCTGGAATGTGATACAATAATTGGAATTCACAAACAGTTATAAGATAACTGAATGAATGTTATAAATCTAGCGGTTTAGTTTCACCTGATATTGAAAAGAGTTTTCGATAATGAGACTAAAATGCGGGGTTTATAACTGTTAGGCATGTGATGTCTAAGTATTTCATTTGATTAGGCATGTGATGTCTAAAGAAGTTGCGGATTCCAATTGTTGTAGTTTTACACTTTCTTTTCTGTGACCGTAAGTGTAGTATGTTCATATCGCCGGTTTCGTTGCTATACGTCAACGACAATTGGGGTATGCATACTTACTTACGTTGATGACATGTGATGTTATGTGTTGCTGGATATGTTATATTGGATCGTCGTGTATGAATAGCCAGGGGTTTTTGTGTGAGATGAGTGTTTTTCATTTTCATTCATGTAAAAACTTGTATGTAATATTCTTTTATTTGGGGCACTTCCAGGTAGCGGAAGTTGTCACCTTTTGTATATTATTTACTTTTCCGCATTAGGATAGACCCAAGGAGGGGAGCACAAGTAACCGGGTTCTGGGGTCCAGTGGGAGACCAACTCGAGGAGTCGAGTCCGGGTCTCCTAACCCTAGAATTGGCAGGGTTGCTTGCCGCTCTCGTAGGGGTCTAGGGGTGTGGGATTGGCTATTCATCACGACCGTGGAATCCGTGTTTTATACTGGCTCGTATTGAAAACACGGATGTCCTAGTATATCCAATATTTCATATGTTTCTTCTGCTGCGATATCTGTGATGTGATTCTGTGATGGATATAGTATATAGTATATATGATATATTATATAGACGTTACTTATGTTTTACACCCGCGCTAGCCCTGCCCTGCTCTGTCGTTAGTTACCTAACCTAACGGTGCACGAGGGGACATCGAGGCGAATGCGGATGGCATAAGTGTACGTCATATCTATCTGTGATGTTTAGGTACTTAAATGATGGGACTTCATTAATGTGATTAATGAAAGAAAAGAAACCTAAGATGTTGTGGAATCAAAATTTTAAAGGGTAGCTACAGTTCTTGCTTTGCACAGCGATATATATGATATATCCCGCACCTTATTCGATGAGGAAAGGACCGAGATCCCTTCACCGGGAGTGACTCCTTTAGCAATAACTGGCAGATGCTACACACTCGGTTTGGTTTTTGATTGCTTTTAAGAGGTTTTTTGCTTTGCACAGTGATATATATGATATATCCCGCACCTCATTCGACGAGGAAAAGGCCGACGATCCCTTCACCGGGAGTGACCCCTTTAGCAAAACTAGAAAAGCCTCAAAATCACTCCATTTCTAAACTTCATTTGATTCTACAACGATATCAAGTTCATTACGCAATAGGTTTTCAGAAAAACCTGTCGTAGCCCTCCGTCATTTCAGATAGAGACTAGTTAGTATTCGTGCTGCGTTTGTTGACCTTAGCCAAGGCGTGGTGTACGGTAGCTAATTAGTATTTATCTGCTAAAACATGAGATGTGATTGAGTTAGGATAGTCGTGCGACTTTGTTGACCTTAGCCAAGGGTCGTACGGGTGGGTTTAATTCAATCAGGAAATGACGGGTTGAACTTGACTAGCGCTTATGATTTGTTGACCTTAGCCAAGGTCATAAGTTGCTAGGGGTAAAAACATTATCGGGAATTTCAAGTGTTGAAATTTGCAATGAGATTGCATACCTTCTATGAGATAGTTGGATCCCGATACCCACTGCGAGTAAGAGTTACTCCTGGGAGAGTTTTACACATTACAATTAGCCGATCAAGTAGGTGTCTAGAAAGGTGTTAACGAGGTTACGCCTCTGGGAAAACGAGGTTTACATTAATTAGGTTCGTGCGAAAGCACGGGGGACCTCCCTCAAAGTACCGACACTGGCCTGGCTGAAAGATTGGCGAACTTGTAGTGTGTAATTAATCCCGGCTAGTCTATCCTTTTAGGGTTTGAAGGAAGATTTGATAAAAAGCAGTGGGAGCCATCCTGATTAGATAAGATAATAACCAATATGATCTTGCACGAGCATACGCTAAAGTGTTTTCTTCTTTCTCTCTCTCCAGGTAGCGACCATTTCATGCCCTAATGAAGATAATAATATGGATGTATTGACCGAACCCGCATGTTATACTGTGCTGGGGAACGTTGGTTCCGTTCTTTCTTATAAGAGTTATAGGAATGAACAGGATATAGGGGAATACCAGGATTCCCATGCTACCCGATTGAAGAAAGTACATGTTGATGCATTTTCTTCGGGTGTGTTCGTTACTGAGAACTGTTTCTCCATTTGCTCTACGTCCTGGGTATTAGATACCGGGTCAGGATCCCATATATGTAATCAGTTACATGGGCTTAGGAAAGGTAGAGAACTTGGAGAAGGTGATAATGACAGAAGAGTTGGAAATGGCGCAATTGTTGCAGCTAAGACTGTCGGGGAATATCACCTTGTATTACCAACTGGTAATACATTGGTTCTGAACGAATGCTATTACATGCCGAACCTGATATGCAACATTATATCAGTTTCTTTATTGAGTAAAGAGGGATATAATTTTGTATTACAGGACAATGTTATGAACATTTTCCGTAACCAAAAGTTGGTTGGATCAGGCACGTTATGCAATGGCATTTATGTTCTAAATCAATCAACGGTTCTGAGCATAACAAACACACACAAGAGGAAGAGTTCTGAACTCAATGAATCCTTCTTGTGGCATTGTAGACTGGGTCACATCAATGCGACACGACTAACTAAGTTGAATAAAGATGGATATTTAAATCCGTTTGAATTTTCATCTTATGACACTTGCCAGTCATGTCTCAAAGGCAAGATGACCAAAACTCCGTTTACGGGACACGGAGAAAGAGTTACCGAACTCTTGGGATTGATACATAGTGATGTATGCGGTCCCATGTCTACACATGCCAGGGATGGTTCTTCGTACTTCATTACATTCACTGACGATCTCTCAAGATACGGACATGTGTACTTGATAAGACACAAGTCTGAAGCTTTTGAGAAATTTAGAGAATATATACAAGAAGTCGAAAACCAAACCGGAAAAAGTATTAAAATCCTTCGATCTGATCGAGGAGATGAATACTTAAGCAATGAATTCCTGGACTTCCTAAAAGAGAATGGGATTCTCTCTCAGCTGACTCCTCCATATACACCACAGCACAACGGTGTATCAGAACGGAGGAACCGCACCCTATTAGATATGGTGCGCTCTATGATGAGCACAACTGAGTTACCTATTTCCTTCTGGGGATATGCACTGGAGACAGCCATATACCTATTGAATAGAGTTCCAACTAAATCTGTGCCTGCCACTCCATATGAGATATGGAATGGAAAGAGACCATCTCTTAAAGGAGTTAAGATATGGGGTTGTCCGGCTATGTTAAAAAACAAAACCCGGACAAACTCAAGGCACGATCAGTTTTTTGTAAGTTTGTAGGATATCCAAGCAATTCGTATGGATATCTATTCTACCACAATGAACAACAAAAGGTGTTTGTTGCTCAACATGCCACCTTTTTAGAAAAGGAATTTCTTGCAAAAGAGATTAGTGGCTCTGAGGTAGAACTGGAAGAAGTTCCAGAAACACAAACTATAACTGAAGATTTAGTGGAACCAGAAGAATCGGTAGTACCCGACGAACCCCAGCCTCTCCGCCGATCTAGTAGGGTACCTCGTCCACCTGAGAGATACTACGGTTTTCTCATTGATGGTGGTAGTGAGGATTGCATCATAGAGGATGATGACCCAACTAGCTTCGAGCAGGCCATCACGAGTGGGGACTCAGTGAAATGGCTGGATGCTATGCGGTCTGAGATGGAATCCATGTACACCAACAAAGTATGGACTTTGGACGTTGCTCCTGAAGGGGTAAAACCCATTGGGAGCAAGTGGATCTTCAAGAAGAAACTTGGTGTAGATGGGAAAGTGGAGACTTTCAAAGCTAGACTTGTAGCAAAAAGTTTTCGCCAAAGACCAGGTGTGGACTATGACGAAACCTTTTCTCCAGTGGCTATGCTTAAATCCATCCGGATCATGCTTGCCATCGCTGCAAATCATGATTACGAAATTTGGCAAATGGATGTTAAGACCACCTTTCTAAACGGTGATTTAGAAGAGTGCGTGTACATGACTCAGCCAGAGGGCTTCGTAGACAGTGGGAGCAGCGGGAAGGTGTGCAAGCTGCTTAAATCCATTTATGGATTAAAGCAAGCATCGCGGAGTTGGAACATCTGCTTTGACGTCGTTATCAAAGAGTTTGATTTCGTCAAAAACCCAGATGAACCTTGTATCTACAAGAAGGTGGCAGAGAGTAAGGTTGTCTTCCTCGTATTGTACGTGGACGACATACTCTTGATAGGAAATGATATTCCTATGCTGCAATCGGTCAAGCTCTTCTTATCACAAAGATTCTCAATGAAAGATCTTGGTGATGCCTCCTGCATATTGGGAATTAGGATCTATAGAGATAGATCCAAACGGATTTTGGGATTGTCCCAATCCAGGTACATTGACACCATACTAAAGAGGTTTAGTATGGAAGAGTCCAAGCGTGGGAACTTGCCCACGATCTCTGGAGTCACTCTCTCCAAAGAGATGTCTCCCAAGACTGATTTGGAGAGAGCTCGCATGCAAGGGATACCCTATGCTTCGGCAGTAGGCTCTATCATGTATACGATGCTATGTACCAGACCCGATGTAGCATACTCACTAAGTATAGTGAGCAGGTATCAAGCTGATCCTGGAGAGAGTCACTGGACAGCTGTGAAGAGCATTCTCAAGTACTTACGAAGGACTAGAGATATGTTCTTGGTGTATGGTAACGGAGAGCTCCAAGTGGAGTCCTTTACCGATTCGAGCTTCCAGAGTGATAAGGACGACTCTAAGTCGCAGTCGGGTTTTGTCTTTACCCTTTACGGAGGGGCGGTTAGCTGGAAGAGTTCCAAGCAGGAAACCGTGGCAGACTCGACGATGGAGGCTGAATACATCGCTGCCAACGATGCTGCCAAAGAGGCTGTCTGGATCAAGAAGTTTGTTACTGAACTTGGAGTGGTTCCATCCATTAAGCATCCAATACCTTTGTATTGTGATAACAATGAAGCGGTGGCTTTGGCCAAGGAACCCAGGTCCCATCAGCGATCCAGGCATATTCTGAGGCGGTAACACCTGATCCGGGAGATAGTTGATCGCCAAGTGATCGAGGTCAGGAGGGTTGACACGAAGAAGAACACGGCGGATCCACTTACGAAGGCCATTCCCCAGACACAGTTTGAGAGACTCTTCGGGATGCTCGGTATGCGATACTACAGCAGCTGGCCCTAGTGCAAGTGGGAGATTGTTAGTTGTATGTATGCCCTAGAGGCCAGTATTGTACAGATGATGTATATTATATTGGATGCTTGGACATATATAGAGATGACTTTCTTGCTCGATATGATAGTATGCTATCTGGTTACTCTTTATCTTAACATGTACACTAGTCTCTTTAAACTGTCTTATGGTTACATGTTGGTAAAGCCCTTAGGATGTGTACTTGACTACCTGGACTATGATGCAGATCATACTAGTGGGGACATGGTAGTCCATAAGTACATCCTTCAAGGTCCCTAGTCGTGGGTGTATCGAGACGGGGCATCGATATACCAGAGTAGACTAGCGTATACGCTTCTCGACCCATGAGATGGGCGATGGATGATCCCATATCCATTGGTGTTTGACATCAGAGATGGTATACGGGTGCTCAGTGGAGACTGGGTACACTGGACGGACTCGCCGAGAACTCCCAGATGGTATTATACCTCACGTCAGATGGCAGTTCTCAGGTGACACTTGTACAGGTTAGTCTGTAGACCCGAGATCGTCATAGAGTCTTGTGTGATTCCCACTGTGCTTTGATCTCCACCTTACCACGTCCATGAGGGCGTGCAAAACGGTGGTCTTTGGGTACAGTCCCGAGTCACATGGAGGCAATGAGTGATAGGAGGGGTTTCGTCTCTCCCGGTATTAGGGGTTGATGTTGCGCTGTGCTCGATTGGCCGTAACAGGGAAGTCCCTGGCCAGGGCTGATCAGAGTTTTGCTGGTAAGTGTTACCAGTAGTTTCTCGACCCGTTATGAGCCTCATATCGGCACGACTTATCGGTTATTGTGGTCTGACGTTTACCACCCCTAGACTTGATATGCGACATATCAGACGAACAGACCGGACTGTACGGTAAGTGTTACTGGTTGGATTCACAGGAGTGTGAGCGGGCTAGCTCGTCGATCTTCTGATCGCTCAATACCCGGATGGCCGTTACGTTTAGCAGACCGCTTGCGGCTTGTGGGTGCTTGATATGATCATCATCTGCTACCGGCGTATTGACGAGTCTTTAGAGTCCTACACAGAGGTTTTCTGGCTCAAGCGAAACGAAATAGGAGCGCATATAAGATATGTGCGGGACCGAGAATAATGCGCGTATGTGATACCGCATTTCATTCTCGCGATAAATGTTTCGATTGGTTATATTCGATATGACCTAGTTATCGAATCATTGATTCGATAAATCGATACATTGAATACTAGTCGGTTATGTGCGACATGACCGGATCATTGAATCAAATGTTGATTTAATGATTTAATGTATAATTATATATATTTGATATATTACTTTGCATTAACTAGTATTGGTTCACTTTATATGGATTTTCTCACTTGATGTGCAAGTTGTATATGTGATATACTTTTGTGCACATATTTGTATCATGTTTGATGATACTTAATCATTTGGTTAAGTGTGAAGAATTAAACCATGGTTAAATGATAATTAGGGTTTTGCCTTATCATTTATTTATTCATTTCTTTATTTATTTCATTGGATAAATGAAAATAAAATGGTTTGTTTTTGTCATGAAGCTTGTTGAAGCTTCATGAAGCTTTGACCAAAGAGACCATTTTGTCTTCATGCTTAACCCTAACCCATCCAAGTGACCATGGTTTATTCTCTACACTTAACCTAGGTTAGAACATGATAAGTATTGGATTTTATTATTCTTTTTCACAATACTTATCATATTCTTTCTTCTTCTTGACATTCTTCTTCAAGAAAGAAACCTTGATGCCATCAATGGCAACTTGAGATCCAAAGTGAGAAATCCAATTCTAAAGTGAACCCACCTCCTATTTCTTCACCCTCTACCTCTTGCCAAGTTGTTTTGGGTGTTTTCTTCACAAGTCTCACCACTTGGTGAAGTTGGAGCTTGAACTTGTGCAACCTCGACGTAGATCATCTTCGGCACGAAGCCGACGACCTATTCCGCTCACTTCTCCGATGAAGCCGTCGCGAGAGTCCGAGATTCGAGATGGACAGCGAGAGGACGACCACGTGGAGCTAAGGAAGTGGATATCCGGATCTACAAAGGTTGTAGCCTCTCTCCTTTAGTTAATATGTTAACTAGATTCGTTTTTCGCCTAGGATTCTAGCCGACGATCCGCGTTAGGGTTTCTCGGCACCATAATTTTTGTAAAATGGCATGGTTGATGCCTTGTGAGACCACTATAGGGTGCCTAGGAACCTTTCACTATTTATATATTGGATATAGAATGGTTCATATCTTAACGTTGTCAAGATACGGGGAGTTGTCCAGCTTATGCTTAAAACCAGACACTAGATAACTCAATGCACGTTTCTGTAATGGCAGTTTGTGGGTTGACCCTGGCTTTGACGAGGGTTGACATTTCTACCATCTGAAAGATCAATAGTGATATTGTTCTTGACTCGCCACAGTTTTAGTAAAATGAATTTTTCAGAAAACAGTAGTGGGAGTATGGTAGAACTGGAAATGATTCCAGAACCGCAAACGATTAGGGAAAATTTAATAGGACCTATATATTCAATCAGGTTTGACATTCCAATAGCCACTCCGCAGAAATAGTGGGTAACCTCAGACACCCGAGAGGTACTCCGGTAGCCTCAAGGATGGTGATAGGGAGGTTCTTGTTTACCCAGACTTGACACTACTGTTATCCAGACTATGAGACCCGGCAGGAGGATAAGTATAGCGTCGTTCTAAACTAGCTTTAGAAGTGCACGTATATATTATTCTGCCAGAGGGTTGTCGTAGTCAGTGGGAGCAGCGGAAGCATAGTGGGCAAGTAGCTTATGTCTATTTATAGACTTCAGCAGTTATAGCGGAGATAGATCATCTAATTTTGATGTAACAGTCATGGCTTTGACTTCATCAGAATAGGGGATGGATCTGTTAAGAAGGTAGTAGAGTGTGATGTCCTAGTATTTGGATGACATACATAGAGTAGGAAGTAAAATTCCTGTACTACGATCGGTTGTACTTTGGTCGTCACACAGTTGTTTCTCCACAAAGGACATAGATATAATATTTGACATTCTGGTTACTAGATCTATGGTTTTAGATCTAGATTTGGGTAGTTTCCCAATGTGGGTACTTTGACAGTATTCTAATAGTATTTTAGAATAGATGACTCCTAGCATGGTGGTGTGCCTGTAGGTGATGGAGTCACCCTCTCTAAAGATGCCTTAGAGACTAAAGGAGAGAGGGATGTGCATGATTGGCAGATCACTTGCTTAGGCAATTGAGTCAATCATGAGATGTCAAGTACCACACCAGATGTTGTTTTTTGCACTAGATGCGATAAGTTTATATTAATCCAATCCTGAAGAAACATAAGGAAGCAGTTATAGAACATAAGTGCATGTTCTATGGATTTGATGACAGCAGCCTCCTTCGGGATACGGTTATCATTCCAGGCTTCCAAGGTGACATAGATGACAGAGTGATTGTCAGAATTATAGTTTTTCTTCTGACGAGGGACAGTATTATGGACAGGTGGTCCAAGAGGATACTGTGGGAGGCATGGTGCTGGATACTGATTAGGTTCAGTGATCGATACAGTCTAAGAAGTTTGGATTTGGAGTTCATTTACGAACTAGGTCCCATCAGATATTCAAACATATTCTAAGACAGGTATTACTCGATTCGGGAGATAGCTTTCTCCGCGAATTTGAAATTTAGAGAGATATAGAAAGAAACATCATGGCGGATCCACTCACTGAGGCTATTTCTCGAACACAAGAGTTTTACAAACTAGCTTTGTGAAACCGATTAGTAGAGAAGTTGGGTGTTCGGTATCACACGGGCTGTGAGTATGCGACATCGCAATAATTAGCCTTAAGTGCAAGTGGGAGATTGTTGGAAATAGTGCCCTCAAAGTCAATTATTGGATCGCAGGTACATGATTGCAATGATTGAGGAAGGACCTATACCGATATGACAGTCTTGCTCAAGATGATAGTATGCTATCTGGTTTGTCTTTATCATCGTATACATGCTTTAGTTCACTATTGCATGATGATAGAGCCCATAGGATTCTTGCTTGACTACTAGCAGTATGATGGCGATCATATACGTGGGAGCTGGGGTCTGTAAGCACATCCTTGAAGTGTCCCTAGTCGTGGGAGTTTCGAGACAGGGCATCAATACTCCAGAGTAGACTAGTGTATACAGTCGAGACCCCGACGAGGGGAGATGGCCGGTCTCACAAGCCATTGGTGTCAGTTGGTTCACCTAAGATGTTTACAGGTGCTCATTGGGTTATGAGTACACCGGACAGGACTCGCCGGGAACATGCTAGTTGGTATTATACATATCGTCAGATAGCAGTTCCCTGGTGACATGTGTACAGGTTAGTTCATCGACCTGAGGTCGTCATCTGTCTCGTATGAGTTCCCACTGTGCTTAGATTACTACCCTACCACGCTCAAAGGAGTTGTGCAAACAGGTTTTAGTTGGGTACAGTCCCGAGCCACATTGGAGGCAAGTGAGCGGATCGTCGGGGATTCGTCTCTCCCGGTATTGGGGGTTGATGTCGCGCAGTGCACGGGTGGCCATCACTAGAAATCCTCGGCCGAGATAGTGGAGAATTACTGATTTGGATCAGTAGTTTCTCAGGTGGTGATGGGCTTCATGCCGACACGATTTATCGCGTTATTAGGGGTCTGACTTTATCCACCCCCCCTAGACTCGATATGCGATACTCTTTAGACGAACGGACCAGACTATATATACATTGTCACTATCAGGCTCAGTAGGGTTTATGGATGAGTTCGCTCGTCAGCTTCCCTTCCAATCAATATATAGGCAAACCGTTACGTACAGCTTGTACCTCTGACGTGCTAAAGGTTATACCCAGTGCCAGTGTGTTGATGAGTCATTAGAGTCCCCCACAGACACTTTCCCAAGTTCGGGCGAAACGTTGTAGAGGCCGTATGGTTTTATGGCAAGGTTCGGAAAATGCACGTGCGTTTACGCACGTGTCATTTTTCGGGCAGATAATACTGGTAGGTTTTGGTTTAAGTCGGATCCGAGTATTATGCTGTGTAGATATAATATCTTTGTCTCAGTTGCATTTGTATTCGGTCGTAATACAAATGCGGGTATGTTTATACTGATACGGGGTTATCCTGAAATTCGTTTCAGGATCACTTTTGAAAGTTGCCAGTTTCCAGTTTCCAGTTTTCTATCAGCCGTATTTAACATTTGGTTAAATGCGGATTTATCTTTTCTTCTTGAGGTGAGTCGTATTTCTAGAAGGTTTTAGAATGATGACTAGGATGGTGACTAGGCTTCATGACTCATTAGTACATTTAATGATTCAATTAATGCATGATGACTAGGTTAGAAGGTTCAATGTATGCATTGATTATGTTCATACTATGTGTCTTGTGACTCATTCTCTTCTTTAATCTTAAGGTCACCCTCCTAGCTCCGACCCTCACCTCCCTCTATCTACATATATGGCCGGGCCCCTCCCCTTGAGAGCATGATTGATTTGGGAAAAAGAAAGGGTTGTTAAAATGAGAAGAGAGAGAGATCTAGTTCATATATATTTTCATATCTCATTTCAATCCGATCTAAAAGGCAACTTCATTAACCGTTCGTCCATAGCCTTGGACGTAACGAGACAAAGTATTCTACTCATTCTCTACATCATCTTGGTCGTCTCTTTTAGCAAACTTGACGACCGAGTTGTCTCGATTCAAAGGTGGGAGCCCGTTTAAAGATCCGTCGACGTGGTGCCACCTGGACGAGAAGATTGGAGATTCAGGAGATTGGAGCAGCCACAACAAGCGTGGGATGATGGTTGAAGACCGAAGGACTCAGATCGTTCGGTATAACTCTTCTACCCATTTTGTAGTATGTTAGTTTAGCTTTAATGGCAGATCCGGGTAATAGTACGCGATAGCGCCAGTTGTAAAAAGTTTTTGTTCCGCATTTGGCGTCTGTTAGACGACCGGGGCGCTACCGTGGATTTACATCTTCCTCAGAGTCGCTATCAAGGTGAACGACGTAGCAGGTCAGTATAGGGACCTCGTCATTGAAGTCTTCTTCTAGCTCCTCCAGAATCTCAGCCGCTTCTACGAGGAAGAAATGCTTCAATTGAATTAGAGTTCTTTCATTTTGTTCATAGTTTTCAAGGGAATTGATCTATTTTTGAATGGTCGATCTCCCTGCAAAATCTTTTTCATGTCGAGCTGCACTTTTCTTCTTCTTGAGCTTTTTGGACTTTGGGCCTGATTGAGCCGAATTAGCAGCTGGAACGGCGAGCTCCTTCTGCGCCTCCTATTCTATTCTGGGCTCTTTCTGAAATAGCTTTAGCATCTTCTACGTCTTATTAGAGACGTGCATACTCCACGAAGGCTGCGGCGAGTCGGATTCATTTCTCGGGGCAGTGGATTCAATCATTTGCTCCCAGAAGGCTTCAGCTTCTGTCTGTATAAAGTTGGTGGTTACAGCTTGATTGTTCACCAACACACTCTTGGACAACTCGATCTCCCTAGTTTTGTACTGTTTCTCGACCCAGTCTTTGATAATATAGCAATTGTCGATCGCATGGCTCACTACTCGGTGATACGGGCAATATCGAGGATTGTCGATCATTTTTGCTTCATGAGGACTTTTCGACTCTGGCAATTGTAGACCGTTGTTCAAGGCATCTTTGAATATCTTGCGGATCTTGTCCTTTCTGAAAGAGTAAATCTTGTTCTTTTTCTCCTTTAGAGAAGGCCCTTCTCCTCCCAGCACTGGCTTTCGAGACCGGTTGGTTTTAGATTTGCCTGCCTTTCGCTTATCTTCATTGTCGGACGTATTGAAGACATTGGTATTGCTGAAATTCCCGCTTCTACGGTTGTCATCCCTCTTGCTCTTCCAAGTCTTGTCTTTCTGAGAGTCCGGGGTAGACTCTTACTTCGAGCGTTCCAACATATGGACTTTTTTGGTCGGCTCTTGAAACATCAGCCTACTATACATAAGAATGTGACCATCCAATTGCTGAGGTTCCCAATGAGAAGGCTGACGGACTGATCCTGCTCTAGCGGCGGTTCACACTTGATAGTGAGGTTGCGCCATCGGGCAATAAAGTTTGTGTTGTTTTTCTCCGGCTTGGTTCTCACGGGGTCAGCAATGGAGATTTTGACACTAACACTCATGAATCTTTGCCGAAACAGAGACTCCATTTGGGCGAAAGTAGTAACGGACACGTCCGGTATACTTGTGTACCAGTCGAAAGCGACACCAATCAGGCTGTTGACAAACTGACGAAGAAGGAGCGCATCATTGCCCCCTGTATTTCCGCACGACGCCTTAAAGTGGGCGACATGTTGATTCGCGTTCCCCGTACCTTCAAATCTTCCGAACTTAGAAATGACGTAGCCGCTGGGGAACACGATCAGATATGTTAGTGTAATATGCTCTAGAGGCCATTATTGTATAGTACTAGTTTGTATATTACATTTTGGAAGCTTGGGATATATACACGCATTTATGACAGTCTTGCTCGATATAGTAGTATGCTACTTGATTTGTATCTATCTTAATATGTGTATATGTTTCTTTTAACGTATCGCTAATACATATTGATAGAGCCCTTAGGATCTTTGCTTGACTGTCAGCGTTGTGATGGCAGTCACACTAATGGGGATGGGTAGTCTACAAACACATCCTTACGCAGGTCCCTAGTCGCAGGATTATCGAGACATGGCATCGATACTCCAGAGTAGACTAGTGTACATGCTTCTCATCCTAGGAGGGGAGATGGTCTGTCCCACAGCCATCAGTACGTCGTACTGGAGATAGTATGGAGGTGCTCATTGGGTTATGAGTTACACTGGACGGACTCATGGGGAACTGCTGGTTGGCAATATACCTATCGTCAGGTAGAAATTCCTAAGTGACATGAGTATAGCTTAGTCTGTCGACTTGATACTGCTACTTCGCCGCAAGTATGTTCCCACTGTTCTTAGATTACTACCCTACCACGGCTCTGCTAAGTCGTCCAAACAGGTAGTAGTTGGGTGCAGTCCCAAAGCACTTGGAGGCAGTGGAGGTTAGATAGAATTCGTCTCTCCCGGTATTGGGGGTTGATGTCCCGCCGTGTTCGGAAAGCCGTTACACAAAGTCTCTGGTCAGGGCAAGCGAGATTTGCTGGTAGGGATCCCAATAGTTTCTTAGGGTGTTTTTGGCCGCACTCCGACACGACTTATTGCACTATTAGGGGTCTGACGCTTGCTGCCCCTAGGACCGATATGTGACACTCTTAGAGAAACAGACCGGACTGTACGGAATTGCTACAGACAGGCTCAGTAGGGGTACGGATGAGTTTGCTCGTCGACCTTTTTTATCGACAAATACCTGGGTAGCCGTTACGTGCAGCTAGTACCGCTAACGCGCTTGTGGTTAAACCCACTGCCAGCGTACTGTCGAATCTTTAGAGTCCCATACAGAGGGTTTCCCAGCTTCGGGTGAAACGTATAGAGGTCGTATGGTTTTACGACAGGGTTCGATCACATACGTGTACTTGTGCGCATATGATGTGATGTTCGGGCGGACAATACTAGTAGGCTTTGGTTTAAGCTGGATTCTAGTATACGATTATTAGATTAGTTTCGTTTCATAGTATTCGTGTTTCTCGGAATACGGATGCGGGTATGTATATACGGATGAGAGGGACATTCTTGTAATTTGATCAAGATTGTTTTTGGAGAATGACACCTCAATTAGAGTTTTTCTTTTTTGATTAATTCTTTTGTGAGGTGGAGGAAATGAGAGAGGAAACTTTGTGGTATTTTTGTGAAATGGGATTAGGGTTTCATATTGACTTTCTTGGACTCATATGAGATATTTTGAGATATTTGTGTGAGATATTTTCTTATGGTTTAAAGTCTAAAACTCTAGCCATTGATACTTAATCCTTTTCACAAAATAAAACAATAGATACTTTCTCTCTCTCATTCTCCTCAAGCTTTCTCCATCTCTTTTCAAACCCTAACCATCTCATGAGTTGAGAATCCTAGGGTTTGTGAGACTACTAGACTCCTAATCACTCTCTGCACATCCTAGGCTACTTAGTTTAGCACACCAAGTGACCTAGTTATCTCAAGTTAGAGGTTAAGCTCAAAGTCGGAACTCCCGGATGGATCTTCTACGATTTGGAGAAGCCAACGAGGAAGCACGATCCGTTCTCACATCGAGGAGCTCACGGGGTGGAGAAGGACAGCGAGGAGGTGAAGGAAGCAAGAACTTGAGGTATAACTTTCTCACATAGTAGTTAAACCTCTAAGCTAGATTGTTAGTTAGGGTTTAGTATCGATCCTGGAGTTTAGTCGATGTTGCGAAGCTTATAAAAATCGTTTTTTGCAAACTCCGCCTCCCCACGAATACGTGGGGTGCGTGGCATCGACTTACAGTGGTATCAGAGCCGAATAAACCATAACTAACAGATTAAACGACAACTAAAACTACGAAACCGAAATGACTCGAAAACATCAAAACGTAGATCCTAGTTTCTGTTGATTTTTTACAAGACTCTAAAAATTATTTTAGCAACTGCAGAATACTCATTCACCTGTAAGGTGAACACAGACAAAAAATGAGACATTTTCCTCTAACCTGGACCGGCCACATTGCCTGAAAGTCCGGTCTCACCGGTTTTAGTGTAGGGAAATGCTTCGTGTTTTAGTTTGTGGTTTTGTTACTTGGATCTAGTGTTTCAGGAGTTGTTTATTTTTGCCAATTTTGAATATGCTGTCAATTCTACACTGTGGCAATACGGGGTGTTTCGAAGTCGCAGTTTAACGTCGTTTAATGTTTCAAGTTGTGATATATGTGTTCGTAAACTTCCGCTAATTGCTATATGTCAGTTAGTTGGGGGTTGCACATTTCTGTGATGTTTGGTTTGTATATATGGACTTATTGGATCATCGTGAATGAATAGCCGGGGATGTGAGACGGGAGTTTCATTCAAATGTAAATTGTAATTTGTTGTAATATTTTTTCGCGGGGTACATCCGGGTTGAGGTTGTAGCCACCGTTGTATTATTTCATTTACTGTTTATTTCTCCTAGGATAGACCCAAGGTGGGGTGCACAAACTACCGGGTACTTTGAAATGCCGAGTGGCATACTCACGTTGATGAGGGAGGTTGCTTCGCTTCGGGTATTTAGCGGGTAGTTTGCCGCGCCCGTAGGGATCTGGGGTGGGGTTTGGCTATTCATCACGACCGTGGAATCCGTCTTTCGTTACAGGCTTAAACGAAGCGCGGAATTCCTAGTATATCCAATATGTTCATCTGCGATCTGGAATGCCTATTATTGTGGGTTTGGCTATTCATCACGACCGTGGAATCCGTCTTTCGTTACAGGCTTAAATGAAGCGCGGAATTCCTAATATATCCAATGTGTTCGTCTGCGATCTGGAATGCCTATTATTGCGTCTGACGAATGGATATATATATATATATATATTATATAATAGACGTTGCTTATGTTTTGCATCCGCGCTAGTCTAGGCCCCAGCTCTGGCGTTAGTTATCTAACCTAACGGTGTAAGACGGGGCCCCGTGGCGAATACGGATGACATAAGCGTACGTTGTATTTTCATCTTTTTCTGCAATGGTAGGTTAATTGATGGGACTGCATTACATTAATGCAAAGCAAACAAACCAAAACTGAATCGTTGGAACAATTTTTAAACTACTCGGTTTTTTTAAAACAGTAAAACTTTTAAAATGCGGAGTTTAAACCACTCCTTTTAAAAGCTATCAGGTTCCTTCCATTACATCAAGTTCACTACGTTCATAGTTTCGCCAAAACCATTCGTAGCCTTCCGTCATTTCAGTTGGACATTCAATAGTATTCAAGCTATATATTTTGACCTTCGCAAGGCATAGTGATTGGTAGCTGCTGAATATTCACCTGTAACATAGATAGATGCGTTGGTTTGGGACAGTCGTACTGCTATTTTGGCCTTTGTCAAGGGTATGTACGGGTGGGTTCAAATTAACCTGGACAACGACGGGTAGAACTTGACATGTGACTTATGATATGTTGGCCTTCGTCAAGGTCATAAGAGCATAGGGCAAAAATCTACATCGGGAGTTTCTAAAGAAACTGAAACTTGCTAATATTGCATACCATTTGGAGTGTGATAATTTTGATAGGATTCCTTCAACTTTATCACACGATGATATTTGGATCCCAATCCTACTGCGAGTATATGCTACTCCATGGAAGATTTTTTCACTTAACAATCAATACTATAAACCAAGTAGGTGTCTAGAAAGGTGTTAGCGGGGCTACGCCTCCAGAGAAAAGAGGTTATTTAATTAAGGAACTTCGTGAAAGCGTCGTAAAACCTCTCTCGAAGTACCAACACTGGCCAGGCTGAATGGTTAAGCAAGTATTGTACGGTGAGATTAATCCTGACTAATTCTTCTTTTGTGGTTTGAGGAAGGATTCGAGAAACAGTGGGAGCTATCCTATTTAGATAAACTAAAAACCAATCTAAACTTGCAAGAGCATCATGCTAAAGTGTTTTTTCTCTCTCTCCTAATTGCAGCAACCAAAGATGACGGGCCTAAAGTTACTATTAGATAAAAATATATTGACAGGGCTAAACTACAAAGATTGGTTCAGGAATGTCAAGATGGCAATCACGTATGACAAATTAGGGTATGTCCTCGCTACTAAAGACCTCGCCGTCCCAGGTCCAGACTCCAGTATCGCGGATACTGAGATCCGTAAGACCTGGGAGATTGACTGCGCGAAGGCCAACTACCTCGTGCTGGCCTCTATGGACAATGAACATCAGAGGCGGCACGAGAATATGGATCTTAAATCCATATTCCTCCATACCAACGAATTATATGGAGAGCAATCTCGTATCGCAAGATACGAGACCTCGAAGAAGCTATTTCAGGCGAGATTGACGTCGGATCTGTTAGTTATATGTATGCCCTAGAGGCCATTACTGTACATTGGATGTATATTGTAGTGGATGCTGGGACATATATAGGGAGGACTTTCTTGCTCGACATGATAGTATGCTATCTGGTTACCCTTTACCTTAACGTGTACACTGATTGTCTCTCTGTTACATGTTGGTAAAGCCCTTAGGATGTATACTTGACTACCTGGACTATGATGCGGATCATACTAGTGGGGACATGGTAGTCCATAAGTACATCCTTCAAGGTCCCTAGTCGAGGGTGTATCGAGACAGGGCATCGATATACCAGAGTAGACTAGCGTGTACCTTCTCGACCCATACAGATGGGCGATGGATGATCCCATATCCATTGGTGTTTGACATCAGAGGAGATATACGGGTGCTCAGTAGAGACTGGGTACACTGGACGGACTCGCCGAGAACTCCCAGATGGTATTATACCTTACGTCAGATGGCAGTTCTCTGGTGACACTGGTACAGAGTAGTCTGTTGACCCGAGATCGTCATAGAGTCTTGTGTGGTTCCCACTGTGCTTTGATTTCCACCTTACCATGTCCAAGAGGGCGTGCAAAACGGTGGTTTTTGGGTACAGTCCCGAATCACTTGGAGGCAATGAGCGATAGGAGGGGATTCGTCTCTCCCGGTATAGGGAGTTGATGTTGCGCTGTGTTCGATTGGCTATAACCGGAAATCCCTGGCCAAGGTTGCTGAGATTTACTGGTAAGTGTTACCAGTAGTTTCTCGAAATGTTATAGACCTCATATCGACACGACTTATCGAGCTATTGGGGTCTGACGTTTACCACCCCTAGGCGAGATATGCGACATATCAGACGACGAGACCGGACTGTACGGTAAGTGTTACTGGTTGGATTCACAGGAGTGTGAGCGGGCTTGCTCGTCGATCTTCTGATCGCTCAATACCCGGGTGGCCGTTACGTTTAGCAGACCGCTTACGGCTTGTGGGTGTTTGATATGATCATCATCTGCTACCGGCGTATTGACGAGTCTTTGGAGTCCTACACAGAGGTTTCCTGGCTCAAGCGAAACAAAATAGGAGCGCATATGAGATATGTGCGGGACCGATAATAATGCGTGTATGTGATACCGTATTTCATTCTTGCGAAGAATGTGTCGAATGGTTGTATACGATATAACCTAGTTATCGAATTAAGGATTGATTCGATAAATCGATACATTGTATACTAGTCGGTTGTGTGCGACATGACCGGATCATTGAATCAAGTGTTGATTTAATGATTTAATGAATAATTATATATTTGATATATTACTTTGCATTAACTAGTATTGGTTCACTTTAAATGGATTTTCTCACTTGAAGTTCACAAGTTGTATATGTGATATACTTTTGTGCACTTGATTGTATCATGTTTGATGATACATGCTTACTTGAGTTTGTGTAAAGATTAAACCATGGTTATTTAAATGGTTAAGGTTTTGTTTTTCATATCTATTTATTTATTTATTTCTTTTTGGCAAAAGATAAGAAAAATGGTGGTTTTCTTTGGATGCATGTTGAAGCTTCATGAAGTTTTGACTAAGTCACCATTTTGGTCTTCATGCTTAACCCTAACCATTGACCTAACCCTAGTTTATTCTCTACATTTGACCATGGTTGGATTATGATAAGTATTCATTTTAATTTCTTTTTGAAAAATACTTATCATAACATTTTTCATCTTCTTCTTCTTCTTCAAGAAGAAAAGTTTGCCACCATCAATGGCAACTTGAGAAAATGAGTGAGAAATCCAATTCTAAAGTGAACCCACTTCCTATTTCTTCATCCTCTACCTCTTGCCAAGTAGTATAGGGTGTTTTCTTCACAAGTTTCATGACTTGGTGAAGTGGGAGCTTGATCTTGTGTTGCCTCGACGTAGATCATCTTTGGCATCGTAGTCGACGACCTAGCCCGCCCATTTTTCCGATAAAGCCGACGCTAGAGCCCGGGATTCGATTTGGACAGCGAGGAGACTTCATTGCGGAGCTATGGAGGTGAAGGACCGGATCTACAAAGGTTGTATTTCCGTTCTTTTAGTTAAGTTGTTAACTAGTTGCATCTTTCGCCTAAATTTCTAGTTAACAATCCGTATTAGGGTTTCTCGGCACCCGTAAAATTTGAAATTGGCATGGTTGATGCCTTGTGAGACCTCATTAGAGTGCCTAGGAACCCTACAGTGGTATCAGAGCCTAGCTAGAGCCTTAGGTGATGCGTAGACGGAGTTAGAAGTCCGATCGAACCGAAACCCAAACCCAAAATTGCTCTCTGTACATTTTCAGAAATCTGGTCTTTTTCGAAATTAAAAATATGCAGAAAAATCAGCAGGGAATCCTAAGAATTACTGTGCAACACATGTCCATGATTCAACAAGAGTGCGGTGGAACCGCGGCAGAAGCAAGGCTTCTGCGGCGGTTCCGCGGCCGTATTGTCACAATGCCCCATAAGTTTTGCACAGTAATTCCTATTTTCTGGTACTGTATTTTCTGGGATGTTTTAATCTGAACTCAAGAGTTGAGTTTTCTGGGTTGTATTGGGGATTCGGTGTTTCGATCGGATTGTCTGATTTTGTCTGTGTGTTTTTCCGGATATTTTAGAATATGTTAAAAAGTTCGACCGGATATAAGTACCCAATTTTTCCCCTGTCAGGAAATTTCCAAGTGTTGGATCTTTCCGTGGTTTAAAGACGTTCTAAGTAGTGCAAGTAACGCGATGGTCCCTCTAGAAAATAACAAACCTTAACTCGATTATGTGACCGTCTTGAACTGCCCTTTGAACTTTAGGGTTTGGGGCAGTACGGCGTGCCACATGTGAGGCGTTGGCTTGATCCTTCTACGGCTGGACCGTTGGTACTGAGGCACGAACTGAATATTTTTAGACTTGTTTCATGTGTTGATCTGTATCGGGAAAACTTGGGTGTTTGAATGTTCGATCGGAAAGTTTAACATTTTCTAATTATCTGGAATGGGATACAATAATTGGAATTCACAAATAGTTATGAGATAACTGAATGAATGTTATAAACATAGCAGTTTAGTCTCACTTGATCGGTTGCCACGGAATTTTGATGTGATCAAAAGTCCGTCGCAATCACGTAGCGTACGCGGATACTCGCCGGGTAAACTTAATAGACAGCTACATCCCTTAGCCCCGACCAAGTGATTGTAGGAGAACCCCGTCGCCAAAAGCATCCATCTGGGTGCTCGCGGCAGCGGTGTTCTGCCTTGGTGCACTTCGTCGACGGCATCGGGGGTGCGGCCGTCTACTGAAGTTTGCAACGAGTATTCGATCAGGATGTCGGGAATCTTGTTGAATTACCCGACTTGGTATTGAAAAGTGTTTTCGATAATGAGACTAAAATGCGGGGTTTATAATTGTTAGGCATGTGATGTCTAAGTAATTCATTTGATTAGGCATGCGATGTTTAAGGAGATTGCGGATTCCAACTGTTGTAGTTTTACACTTTCTTTTCTGTGACCGTAAGTGTAATATGTGATAGCGCCGGTTTCGTTGCTATATGTCAACGACAATTGGGATGCGCATATTTACTTACGTTGATGACATGTGATGTTATGTGTTGCTGGATATGTTATATTGGATCGTCGTGTTTGAATAGCCGGGTTTTTTTATGTGAGATGAGTGTTTTTCATTTTCATTCATGTAAAAACTTGTATGTAATATTCTTTTATTGGGGCACTTCCAGGTTGCGGAAGATGTCACCTTTTGTATATTATTTACTTTTCCGCACTAGGATAGACCCAAGGAGGAGGGCACAAGTAACCGGGTTCTGGAGTCCAGTGGGAGACCAACTCGAGGAGTCGAGTCCGGGTCTCCTAACTCTAGAATTGGTAGGGTTGCTTGCCGCTCTCGTAGGGGTCTAGGGGTGTGGGTTTGGCTATTCATCACGACCGTGGAATCCGTGTTTTATACTGGCTCGTATTGAAAACACGGACGTCCTAGTATATCCAATATTTCATATGATTCTTCTGCTGCGATATATGTGATGTGATCATGTGATGTTCTGTGATAAATACTGTATATAGTATATATATGATATATTATATAGGCGTTACTTATGTTTTACACCCGCGCTAGCCCTGCCCCGCTCTGTCGTTAGTTACCTAACCTAACGGTGCACGAGGGGACATCGAGGCGAATGCGGATGGCATAAGTGTACGTCGTATTTATCTGTGATGTTTAGGTACTTAAATGATGGGACTTCATTAATGAGATTAATGAAATAAAAAAAACCTAAGATGTTGTAGAATCGAATTTCTAAATAAAACAGGTAGCTACAGTTCTTGCTTTGCACAGCGGTATATATGATATATCCTGCACCTTATTCGATAAGGAAAGGACCGAGATCCCTTCACCGGGAGTGACTCCTTTAGCAATAACTGGCAGATGCTACACACTCGGTTTGTCTTTTGATTGCTTTTAAGTGTTTTTTCTTTGCACAGTGATATATATGATATATCCCGCACCTCATTCGACGAGGAAAGGACCGACGATCCCTTCACCGGGAGTGACTCCTTTAGCAAAACTAGAAAAGCCTAAAAAGCACTCCATTTCAAAATCATTTGATTCTACAACGATATCAAGTTCATTACGCAATAGGTTTTCAGAAAAACCTGTCGTAGCCCTCCGTCATTTCAGATAAGTGCTACTTAGTATTCATGCTACGTTTGTTGACCTCCGTCAAGGCGTATTGTGCGGTAGCTAACTAGTATTTATCTGCTTATGCATATGATGCAGATTGGATTAGGGTAGTCGTGCGGCCTTGTTGACCTCCGTCAAGGGTCGTGCGGGTGGGTTTAATTCGATCAAGAAATGACGGGTTGAACTTGACTAGTAGCCTATGGTTTGTTGACCTCCGTCAAGGTCATAGGGTGCTAGGGGCAAAATATTATCGGGAATTTCAAGTGTTGAAATTTGCAATGAGATTGCATACCTTCTATGAGATAGTTGGATCTCGATACCCGCTGCGAGTAATTGTTACTCCTGGGAGAATTTTACGCATTACAATTAGCCGATCAAGTAGGTGTCTAGAAAGGTGTCAACGGGGTTACGCCTCTGGGAAAACGAGGTTTACATTAATTAGGTTCGTGCGAAAGCACGGGGGACCTCCCTCAAAGTACCGACACTGGCCTGGCTGAAAGATTGGCGAACTTGTAGTCTGTAATTAATCCCGGCTAGTCTTTCCTTTTAGGGTTTTAAGGAAGATTTGATAAAAAGCAGTGGGAGCTATCCTGATTAGATAAAATAATAACCAATCTATTCTTGCAAGAGCATACGCTGAGTGTTTTCTTCTCTCTCTCTCCAGGTAGCGACCATATCACGCCTTAATCAAGATAATAATACGGATAATTGACCAAATCCGCTTGTTATACTGAGCTGGGGAACGTTGCTCCCGCTCCACCTTATAATTGTTATAAGACAGAGCAGGAAATTGGGGAATACCAGAATTCCCGTGCCGCCCAAACGAAGAGAGTGCATGATGATGCATCATCTTTGGTTGTGTTCGTTACAAAGAACTGTTTCTCAGTATCCTCTGCGGCCTGGGTATGTGATACCAGATCAGGATCCCAGATATGTAATTTGTTACATTGGGCTACAGAAAGGTAGAGAACTGAGAACGGGTGATAAGTTTCATGAGGCAGAAAACGGGGTAAGTGTTGCAGCCAAGTCTGTTGGTCACTGTCACCCTGAATTACAATACATTGATTCTGAACAAATGCTATTAGATACCGAACCTGATATACAAAATCATATCAGTCTCTTTATTAGTAAAGAAATGATAAAATTTTGTATTAATGGATAATGTTTTGAACATTTCCTATATCAAAAGTTGATCGGTTCAGGCACGTTATCTAAAAGCATTGACGTTCTAAATCAAACTACAGTTCTTAGTATACGGATCACACACAAGAGGAAGAGTTCAGAAATGAACGAATTCTTCTTGAAGCATTATAGACTAGGTCATATCAATGCGACCCGACTGGCTGAAGTTACATTTAGATGTATATTTAAATCAGTTTGAATTTACATCTTATGAAACTTTCCAGTCATGTCACAAAGATAAAATGACCATAGCTCCGTTTACTGGAAACAGAGAAAGAGTTAGTGAACTCTTGGGATGATACATGTTGATGTATGTAGATCCCCTGTCTACACATGCCAGGACTGGTTCTTTATACTTCATTATATTCTCTGATAATCTCTCAAGATTCAGTCATATGTTCCTGTTGAAACATGAGTCCGAACCTTTTGAGATATTCACAGAATATAAGTTAGAAGTAGAGAACCAAAATAAGGGTATAAGTATTATGTCCTTTGATGTGATCAAGGAGGAGAATACTTGAGCACGGAATTCTTGGACTATTCTAAAGGAGAATGAGATTCTCTCTCAGCATTACTCCTCCGTATACACCATAGCACGATGGTATATCGGGGCGGAGCAATCACACCCTATATGATAAGGTGCGCTCTATGATGAGTACTACTGAGTTACCTGTTTCCTTTTGGGAGTTATGCACTTGAGAAGCTACATACCTATTGAATTAGGTTCAAATCAAATCAGTTGCCTACCACTTCATATGAGATATGGTATGGGAAGAGCCCCTGTCTTAAGCTAGTTAAGATTTGGGGTTGTCCGGCCTATGTCTAAAAGCAAAATCCGGACAAGCTCGAGGCAAGGTCAGTTATGTAGAACTGGAAAGGTTCCAGCTATACAAACTACAGCAGATGATTTGGTAGAACCAAAGGATTCAATAGATGCCAACGAACCTCAGCCTCTCCGCCGATCTAGTAGGGTTCCTCACCCACCTGAGAGATAATTCGGTTTCTCTATGACAGTGGGAGCGAGAATTGCATCATGAGATGATGACCCAACTAGTTTTGAGCTGGCCATCAGGAGTGGGACTCTGTAAGAATGGCTGGATGCTTATTGATCTGAGATGGAATCCATGTACACCAACAAAGTATGGACTTTGGTTGCCATATCTGAAGGGTTAAATCCCCATCAGGAGCAAGTATATCTTGAGAAGATTACTTGGTGTACTTGGAAAAGTTGAGACTTTCAAAGCTAGACTTGTTAAAGGTTTTCGTCATCGACCAGGCGTGGATAATGATGAAACCGTTTTCCAGTGGCTATGCTTAAGTCCATCCAGATCCTACTTGCCACGGCTACATACCATGACTGCGATATCTGGTGGTTGGGTGCCATGACTCCTTTTCTAAATGATGTTTTAGAAAAGTGCGTCTATAAGTACACAGCCAGAGGGCCTCGTAGACAGTGGGAGCAGCGGAAACGTGTACAAGATGCTTTATAGGATAAAGCAGGCATCGCGGAGTTGGAACATCTGTTTTGATGTGGTAGTCAAAGAGTTTGACATCATCAAAATGGTAGATGAACCTTGTATATACAAAAAGGTAGTAGGGAGTATGGTGGCGATCCTCGTAAAGTACGTGGATGACATACTCTTGATAGGGAAGGAGTTTCTTATGCTATGCTCGGTCAATCTCCGCTTATCACAATGATTCTCCATATAGGATCAAAGTGATACCTACTAAATCCTAAGCTTTGGATCTATGAGATAGATCTAATTGGATGTTAGGATACTCACTAGCTGTAGTGAGATGGTATCAGTTGATCCTGGGGAAAATCACTGGAAGTGTTCCAGGGTGATAAAGACGACTGAATGTCAGTCACAGGCATTGTCTTTACCCTCTATCGAGGGACGGTATGTTGGAAGAGTTCCAAGCTAGATACCGTGACATACTAGACGATAAAGGCAGGATAAATCGCTACTTAAGATGCTACCAAAGAGGATGTTTGGGTGTATACAGGTTCATGAGATGAACTACGTTCCTACCATTATGAGACAATGGAGTTGTGGCTTATGCCAAGGAACGCCGGTCCCATCAGTGATCCAGACATATTCTAAGGCAGTATCGCCTGATCATGGAGATAGTTGATCTCCAGGGAGATCGAGGTTAGGAGAGTAGACTCGGAAGATAACACGGCGGATCCACTCACGAAGGCCTATTCCCAGAGAGAAACTTTTATGGGATGGTTGAGTATGAGATACTGCCACCACTGCTATCAGATGGCCCTAGTGCAAGTGGGAGATTGTTAGTTATATGTATGCCCTAGAGGCCATTACTGTACATTGGATGTATATTGTAGTGGATGCTGGGACATATATAGGGAGGACTTTCTTACTCGACATGATAGTATGCTATCTGGTTACCCTTTACCTTAACGTGTACACTGATTATCTCTCTGTTACATGTTGGTAAAGCCCTTAGGATGTATACTTGACTACCTGGACTATGATGCGGATCATACTAGTGGGGACATGGTAGTCCATAAGTACATCCTTCAAGGTCCCTAGTCGAGGGTGTATCGAGACAGGGCATCGATATACCAGAGTAGACTAGCGTGTACCTTCTCGACCAATACAGATGGGCGATGGATGATCCCATATCCATTGGTGTTTGACATCAGAGGAGATATACGGGTGCTCAGTAGAGACTGGGTACACTGGACGGACTCGCCGAGAACTCCCAGATGGTATTATACCTTACGTCAGATGGCAGTTCTCTGGTGACACTGGTACAGAGTAGTCTGTTGACCCGAGATCGTCATAGAGTCTTGTGTGGTTCCCACTGTGCTTTGATTTCCACCTTACCACGTCCAAGAGGGCATGCAAAACGGTGGTTTTTGGGTACAGTCCCGAATCACATGGAGGCAATGAGCGATAGGAGGGGATTCGTCTCTCCCGGTATAGGGAGTTGATGTTGCGCTGTGTTCGATTGGCTATAACCGGAAATCCCTGGCCAGGGTTGCTGAGATTTACTGGTAAGTGTTACCAGTAGTTTCTCGAAATGTTATAGACCTCATATCAACACGACTTATCGAGCTATTGGGGTCTGACGTTTACCACCCCTAGGCGAGATATGCGACATATCAGACGACGAGACCGGACTGTACGGTAAGTGTTACTGGTTGGATTCACAGGAGTGTGAGCGGGCTTGCTCGTCGATCTTCTGATCGCTCAATACCCGGGTGGCCGTTACGTTTAGCAGACCGCTTGCGGCTTGTGGGTGTTTGATATGATCATCATCTGCTACCGGCGTATTGACGAGTCTTTAGAGTCCTACACAGAGGTTTCCTGGCTCAAGCGAAACGAAATAGGAGCGCATATGAGATATGTGCGGGACCGAGAATAATGCGTGTATGTGATACCGTATTTCATTCTCGCGAAGAATGTGTCGAATGGTTGTATACGATATAACCTAGTTATCGAATTAAGAATTGATTCGATAAATCGATACATTGTATACTAGTCGGTTGTGTGCGACATGACCGGATTATTGAATCAAGTGTTGATTTAATGATTTAATGAATAATTATATATTTGATATATTACTTTGCATTAACTAGTATTGGTTCACTTTAAATGGATTTTCTCACTTGAAGTTCACAAGTTGTATATGTGATATACTTTTGTGCACTTGATTGTATCATGTTTGATGATACTTGCTTACTTGAGTTTGTGTAAAGATTAAACCATGGTTATTTAAATGGTTAGGGTTTTGTTTTTCATATCTATTTATTTATTTATTTATTTATTTCTTTTTGGCAAAAGATAAGAAAAATGGTGGTTTTCTTTGGATGCATGTTGAAGCTTCATGAAGCTTTGACTAAGTCACCATTTTTGTCTTCATGCTTAACCCTAACCATTGACCTAACCCTAGTTTATTCTCTACACTTGACCATGGTTGGATTATGATAAGTATTCATTTTAATTTCTTTTTGAAAAATACTTATCATAACATTTTTCATCTTCTTCTTCTTCTTCAAGAAGAAAAGTTTGCCACCATCAATGGCAACTTGAGAAAATGAGTGAGAAATCCAATTCTAAAGTGAACCCACTTCCTATTTCTTCATCCTCTACCTCTTGCCAAGTAGTATAGGGTGTTTTCTTCACAAGTTTCATGACTTGGTGAAGTGGGAGCTTGATCTTGTGTTGCCTCGACGTAGATCATCTTTGGCATCGTAGTCGACGACCTACCCCGCCCATTTTTCCGATGAAGCCGACGCTGGAGCCCGGGATTCGATTTGGACAGCGAGGAGACTTCATTGCGGAGCTATGGAGGTGGAGGACCGGATCTACAAAGGTTGTATTTCCGTTCTTTTAGTTAAGTTGTTAACTAGTTGCATCTTTCGCCTAAATTTCTAGTTAACGATCCGTATTAGGGTTTCTCGGCACCCGTAAAATTTGAAATTGGCATGGTTGATGCCTTGTGAGACCTCATTAGAGTGCCTAGGAACCCTATAGGATCATCTGTAGGAGAACATGTCCTTAAGATGATCGGCTACATTGAAGAGCTCGCAGACTTCGGGACCACGTTAGAGAATGAGTTGTATACAGACTTAATTCTGCAGTCCCTCCCTTCCACCTACTCCCAGTTTATCTTGAATTTTAATATTCAAGGTAAAGAAGTTGAACTTCCGGAACTCCTCAACATGTTGAGGAGTGCTGAGAGCACCCTGCAGAAAGCTAGAGAAACACCCGCTCTACTTGTTGGAGGAGCTTCCTCTTCTAGATCAAAGGCGAAAGCCAAAGGAAAGAAGAATAAGGCCCCTACCAAGCCGAGAGGCGGTGTTAGTAAGGTGGAAGCAAAGGGCAAGGCAAGGGTAGCGGGGCCGACAGTAAGAAAAGAAGAATGCTTCTACTGTCATAAGAATGGCCATTGGAACAAAGATTGCAGTGCTTGGAAGGCCAAGAACCAGGACCCGAAGCAAGTTGTGACTTCGGTTTCAGGTGTGTTTGTAATTGAAAATTGTCTGTCAATCAACTCTACTTCCTGGGTATTGGATACCGGATCAGGATCTCATATATGTAATTCTTTGCAGACGCTGAGAAGCCGTAGGTATCTGAAGACCGGTGATATGACCCTCAGAGTTGCTAACGGAGCGAGCGTGGATGCTGTGTCCATAGGGGAATATCCTCTCGGATTGACGAATGGACATATTTTGGTTTTGCGCAATTATTTTTGTGTACCTAGTTTGACTTGTAATATCATTTCTGTATCTTTGTTATCTAAAGAAGGTTATGATTTTACATTTGTAAGCGATGTCGTAAACATCCACCTTAATCATGGTCTGATTGGGTCAGGTACTCTAAACAACGGTATATACGTATTAAACCAGCTACAAATTTTCAATGTCCAGAACACACATAAAAGAAAGACTCCAAAAATAAATCATGCTTTCTTATGGCATTGTAGACTAGGTCACATCAACGAAACAAGGTTGACCAAGTTACATAAAGAAGGATATTTGGATCCGTTCGAATATCAATCTTATGCAACTTGTCAATCATGTCTCAAAGGAAAGATGACAAAGACTCCGTTCACTGGACGCGGAGTAAGAGCGAGCGAGCTCTTGGGACTAATACACAGCGACGTGTATGGTCCAATGTCTACAAATGTAAGAAGTGGTTAATCCTATTTCATTACTTTTACGGATGATTTCTCTAGGTATGGACATGTCTTCTTGATGAAACACAAATCCGAGGCCTTTGAGAAATTCCGAGAATATAAGAATGAAGTGGAAAAACAAACCGGCAAAAGTATCAAGACACTGATATCTAATCGAGGTGGTGAATACTTGAGTGCCGAGTTCCTGGATTACCTAAAAGAGAATGGAATTCTCTCTCTGCTTACTCCTCCATATACACCACAACACAACGTTGTATCGGAGAGACGGACCCGAACCCTATTGGATATGGTATGTTCCATGATGAGTAACGCTAAGTTATCGCGATCATTCTGGGGCTATGCACTAGAATCAGCTGCATATCTTTTGAAAAAACTTCCTACCAAGACTGTGCCTACCACACCATATCAGATGTGGAGTGGGAAGAAACCCTATCTTCAGTATCGGAAGATATGTGGATGTCCAGCTTTTGTTAAAAAGCAGCACGCGGAAAACTCGAGGCACGCTCAGTACTGTGTAAGTTTGTGGGATACCCAAAAAACACCAGGGGTATCTTTTCTATTACGCAAAGGAACAAAAGGTTTTTATTTCTCGTCATGCCCACTTTTTAGAACATCAATTTTTAGAAAAAGGAACTAGTGGGAGAGCAATAGAACTGGAAGAAATTCCGGAACCACAAACTATTACTGAAACCTTGGTAGAGCCAGAAGTTTTGAAAGAACAGGACATTCCCGCGCCACTCCGCAGGAGTAGTAGGCTGTCTCATCCGTCCGAGAGATACTACGGTTTTCTCGTAGACGGTGATAGAGAGGATTGCATCATTGATAATGATGAGCCAACTAACTTCCAGCAAGCCATTCAGAGCACAGACTCGGTAAAATGGTTGGATGCAATGCGGACCGAGATAGAGTCCATGTATACCAACAAAGTATGGACTTTGGACATGCTCCAGAAAGGGTAAAACCTGTAGGTTGCAAATAGATCTTCAGAAAGAAAATTGGTATAGATGGACATGTTGAAACCTATAAGGCTAGACTTGTTGCAAAAGGATTTCGTCAAAGACCTGGTTTGGACTATGATGAAACCTTTTCTCCAGTGGCTATACTCAAATCCATTCGGATCCTTCTTACCATTACTGCCTTCCACGATTATGAGATTTGGCAGATGGACGTAAAGACCGCTTTTCTAAATGGAAATTTGGAAGAATGCGTCTATATGGACCAGCCAGAGGGTTTCATTCAGAGTGGGAGCAGCGGGAAAGTGTGCAAGTTGCTTAAGTCCATCTATGGACTAAAGCAGGTATCGCAGAGTTGGAACATCTGTTTTGATGAGACGGTCAAAAAATTTGACTTTATCAAAAATCCAGATGAGCCATGCATTTATAGTAAGATTGTAGCACGAACTATTGTATTCCTCGTCTTGTACATGGATGACATTCTCTTGATAGGAAATGGCATTCCTATGCTACAATCTGTCAAAGGGTTCTTGTCACAAAGGTTCTTCATGAAAGACCTGGGTAATGTCTTTTACATTCCGGGGATCCAGATCTATCGTGATAGATCGAAAAGAATGTTGGGACTTTCACAGTCCAGGTACATCAACACCATACTGAAAAGATTCAGTATGGAAAATTCAAAGCGTGGTAATTTACCGGCTTGTCACGGAATCACCATCTCCAAAGAGATATCTCCCAAGACTGATTTGGAAAGGGATCGCATGTCTATTATACCCTACGCTTCTGTGGTAGGCTCTATAATGTATGCGATGTTGTGTACCAGAGTAGAAAGCGTGGTAAGCCGCTATCAGTCAAACCCTGGAGAGAAGCACTGGATAGCAGTAAAGAACATTCTCAAGTACCTGAAAAGGACTAAGGAAATGTTCTTGGTTTACGGCAGAAAAGACCTCTAGATCGAGGCCTTTACTGACTCCAGCTTCCAAAGTGATAAGGATGACTCTAAGTCTATGTCAGGTTATGTCTTTACCCTCAATGGAGGGACGGTCTGTTTGAAGAGTTCCAAGAAGGACACCGTTGCTGGCTCGACGATGGAAGCGAAGTATATCGCAGTTTCTGATGCCGCAAAAGAAGCAGTCTGGATGAGGAAGTTCTTAACAGAACTTCAGGTGGTTCCGTCCATTGTTGATCTAATACCTCTTTATTGTGACAACAACGGGGCTATAGCTTTAGCAAAAGAACCCAGGTCCCATCAGAAGTCCAGACACATCTTGAGATGGTATCACCTGATCAGGGAGATCGTGGATCGCTAGGAGATCGAGGTACGGAGAGTTGCTATTGAGGACAACACTACAGATCCATTCACAAAGGCCATCTCTCAGACGTAGTTCAAGAGGCTATTCGAGATGATAGGTCTGCGATATACCAGCACATGGCCTCAGTGCAAGTGGGAGATTGTTAATGTAATATGCCCTGGAGGCCATTATTGTACAGTACTAGTTTGTATATTACATTTTGGAAGTTTGGGATATATACACGCATTTATGATAGTCTTGCTCGATATAGTAGTATGCTACTTGGTTTGTATCTATCTTAATATGTGTATATGTTTCTTTTAACGTATCGCTAATACATATTGATAGAGCCCTTAGGATCTTTGCTTGAATACCAGCGTTGTGATGGCAGTCACACTAGTGGGGGCTAGATGGTCTACAAGCACATCCTTACGCAAGTCCCTAGTCGCAGGATTATCGAGACAGGGCATCGATACTCCAAAGTAGATTATTGTATACGCTTCTCATCCCAAGAGGGGAGATGGCCCGTCCCACACCCATCAGTACGTCGTACTGGAGATAGTATACAGGTGCTCATTGGATTATGAGTTATACTGGACGGACTCATGGGGAACTGTTGGTTGGTAATATCCTTATCATCAGGTAGCAGTTCCCAGGTGACATGAGTACAGCTTAGTCCGTCGACTTGACACTGCTGCTTCGCCTCAAGTGTGTTCCCACTGTTCTTAGATTACTACCCTACCACGGCTCTGCTGAGTCGTCCAAACAGGTAGTAGTTGGGTGCAGTCCCGAAGCACTTGGAGGCAGTGGCGGTTAGATAGGATCCGTCTCTCCCGGTATTGGGGGTTGATGTCGCACCGTGTTCGGAAAGCCGTTACAGAAAGTCCCTGGCCAGGGCAAGCGAGATTTGCTGGTAGGGATTCCAATAGTTTCTTAGGGTATTTTTGGCCGCACTCCGACACGAATTATTGCACTATTAGGGGTCTGACGCTTGCCGCCCCCTAGGACCAATATGCGACACTCTTAGACGAACAGACCGGACTGTACGGAGATTGCCACAGACAGGCTCAGTAGGGGTACGGATGAATTTTCTCGTCGACCTTCTTATGGACAGATACCTGAGTAGCCGTTACGTGCAACTAGTACCGATGACGCGCTTGTGGTTAAACTCACTGCCGGCGTACTGTCGAGTCTTTAGAGTCCCACACAGAGGGTTTCCCAGCTTCGGGCGAAACGTGTAGAGGTCGTATGGTTTTACGACAGGGTTCGATCACATACGTGTACTTGTACGCATATGATGTTCGGACGGACAATAGTAATGGGCTTTGGTTTAAGCTGGATCCTAGTATATGATTATTGGATTTGCTTCGTCTCATAGTATTCGTGTTTCTCGGAATACGGATGCGGGTATGTATATACGGATGAGAGGGACATTCTTGTAATTTGATCAAGATTGTTTTTGGAGAATGACACCTCAATTAGGGTTTTTCTTTTTTGATTAATTCTTTTGTGAGGTGGAGGAAATGAGAGAGGAAACTTTGTGGTATTTTTTGTGAAATGGGATTAGGGTTTCATATTGACTTTCTTGGACTCATATGAGATTTGTTGACTTAGATATTTTGAGATATTTGTGTGAGATATTTTCTTATGGTTTAAAGTCTAAAACTCTAACCATTTTTCACTTAATCCTTTTTCACAAAAGAAAACAACAGATACTTTTTCTCTCTCATTCTCCTCAAGCTTTCTCCATCTCTTTTCAAACCTTAACAGTCTCATGAGTTGAGAATCCTAGGGTTTGTGAGACTACTAGACTCCTAATCACTCTCTGCACATCCTAGGCTATTTAGTTTAGCACACCAAGTGACCTAGTTACCTCAAGTTAGAGGTTAAGCTCAAAGTCGGAACTCTCGGGTAGATCTTCTACGATTTGGAGAAGCCGACGAGGAAGCACGATCCGTTCTCACATCGAGGAGCTCATGAGGTGGAGAAGGACAGTGAGGAGATGAAGGACAGCAAGAACTTGAGGTATAACTTTCTCACATAATAGTTAAACATCTAAGATAGATTGTTAGTTAGGGTTTAGTATCGATCCTGGAGTTTAGTCGATGTTACGAAGCTTATAAAAATCTTTTTTTGCAAACTCCGCCTCCCCGCGAACACGTGGGGTGCGTGGCATCGACTTACAAGATCGTACTGTGCAGGATATGGCCGCCCACTACTGCCAATGTCCTTCTGAGCCTCGGCTTCAGCCACCAATGTTTTGACTTTGCTGGTGACCAAATCCATTATCCGATCTTGTGTTAGCAGGATGGTGCTATCTGGGGCCAAGGCGTCCCCAGAAGAGAAATGTAGTCAGGCTTTTAGGCGGCTTGCCCAATCTTGGACCCAAGGGCACAAACATCGGTTGTTTCAGGTTGTCATCACTCGGCTCATGAGTAGAGACTTGTGCTTGATTAGGAGGTGCCCGAGCAATTTGAGCCATGAGCTGCATCATAATGTTCGTCAAGTCATCAATTTTTGAATAAATTTTGGCCATCTCTTTATATTTGCTCATGAGCTATTTTCGAAGCTCTTGAAATAGCTCTTGCTCTGCGGTCCTGGGGCAGAAAGTCGGCTCTTCCTTGCTGTCCGAGCTTGACTCCATATGGACTGAGGGGTCTTTCTGCCTATCGACCACATCGATAGGGTTTTCATCATCCAGCGGAGGCGGCTGATCTTGGGAAGCGGCAACCACATTCAAGCCAGATTAGGCTTGGGATGTGGTGGCCCCCATCCTTGCTTTTGCTGCGCAAGTTGTCGCTGGGACGCGCCCGCCATATAGACTGTATGGAAAACATATCCAGCCGTCTTTTCATCCTTGGCAACTGATTTCGTGGATCGCTGTCGTGGCCCTACTGTTTCGGTAACGGACAATCGATTGAAGGCGGCTGGCCTGACTGGGTTCTTAAATGTTGCTGGCACTTCTTTTCTGGATTTTCCCCGATGTTTTCGCGCAGCACAGAGCGCCTGATAAACTCTTGAAGAGATAGTGTCATGCTTTCTCTGCTGGGGCTGTGACACGTCTCTTTGTAGTATCGTTCGGACTGCTGTCTTCTTGATTCTGGCAGTCATGACATTTTTTTGAACCCGCTTCGAAGGAATTGTTGACTTCTACGGCCGACCCAGCCGCCGTCATGGGGTAACTCTGCTCTTGGAACCTCACAAGATTCCGCTTGGTCGGAGTCCTGGCCCTCTTGTTGGCTCGATACCTGAGCCGCTTTTGTCTCAGCCTTTCTGTTTTGAGCACTTGGCAGTCTTCGGCCCTTCGGGAAGATGTCGTGGACCGATTGATAGAGAGTCCAGAGGAAACGCTTGCTCGTGCGATTGTCAAGGGCACCGTCTGAGCCTGCTGGAGATACTTTGTGGCTCCATTGGTGTTGACGGCCTTGCCCCCAGTCGGAACAGCGGAGAGCCGTTCGAATACAAATTTGCATTTGTGGTGGGATACTTTGGCGACCACAACGTTCGGCCTCCTGCCCCTTGAGGTCGGTTTGGCCGTTTGGTTTGCTGTGACCTCCGCCACATGAGCGCTTCCGATAGGGTAGATGATGACGGAACCAAATTGACGGGGTGGCTCCTCCCATTGCCTGCCGAGACTTGCAGGGAGAACCACGCAGGTATTGATCTTGACCACGTACTGGATCGGAGTCCTGTCGGAAGCTAAATTCATCTTAGAAGACATCGTCATTAAAAGTTGATTGCTGCACAGAAAAACATTATTTCGGTACAAATATCGGTATATATGTTAAATGAGTTTGCATGAACGCTTGACCCGAGATATGGGAGGAGAGAAAGATCCTACCGGGCGTGCCATAATATGTAGGGTATTTTTCTCCACCCCATTGAGATGAGAATACGCGTCGCTTGTCAGATGTACTACAGATTCTCCCTGCATAAAGTAGGCTAGGGTTTATTAATTGTGGGGATCCGAATTTCCGGCAGCCGCGGACTAAGCTGCCATTAATTATCCCTCATCTTTAGAGTGAAGGAACCTTCGATTGATGGGTCAAATTGGTCATGCGAACTCAATGTGCAGTGTGCGTGTGTTGTGTTTTGAGGGGTCTTAGGTATATTGGGAGCCTCGCAGAGTTTACGGGGGTCCCGCTACCCGGATAGCGGGCTGGGGATCAAGGGGGCTAGCAACCCCTTGCAGGATGCAGGGCACCGCCCTGTTAGAATTTTTTTTCTAATGGGGAAAGTGTTGTGGAGTGTGTGTATATATAAAAAAGGTGAATAGCGTCCAAAGGACGCGTGGGCGCTGGGCTCCGGACGCCTCACGTGCTTGGCGCGTGGACGCTGGACGCCAGCGCCTAAAAAGAGGCTTAACCCCTATACTGCGAGTTATACTCCCAATTGACTTTTGGAGTTAAACTCCTAAAAAAAATAAAGGGGCTTACCCCATGCACTAGGAGTTGTACTCCAATTGATTTTTGGAGTTAAACTCCTAAAAAGAAAGACTTTTTTTCCGGAGTTAAACTCCTAAGAGATTTTCGAAGATGATGAAAGGGGACCCCTTTCTTCTTCCTTGAGCCCTAGATCTTCTCTTGAGCCTTGGATCTTCTCAAAGTGGGGTTTTTGGAGATGGGTCTCCTTCTTCCTCCTCTCTGTTGACTGGATCTTAGAGAAAAATGGGGTGAGGCTTAAAAAATCACCCCTTTTAGGGATTTGATGGAAGATCCGAGCTCCCCTTCAAGGGTTTTATGGTGAAAAACTTTCTTTTTTAAAAAAGAAGAGTTAAACTCTTGATTTAATTCAAAAAAAGGAAGAAGGTTTAGAACCTTGAGGAAGGAGAAAGAGGTACAGAAAACCTAAATTTTTGAGAGAGAAAAGTCCTTATTGATTTTTTTCATCATGTTTGCCTTTATAAGCTACACACTTTACATATAGCCCCTTAGGCTTTGCCAAATGACACTTGTGCCACCCCATGACTTATGTGCTTATTTCTTTTTACGCATAAGCCATGGGGTTTACAAAATTTTTGGTTTTCTGCCCATTTTTCATACATTTGTTTATAAAAAATTTTTTCATTAAACTAATTTATCGCTTCATTCTTGGCATGGAGCCAACCCCTTCCATGCTTGGTCCTGACTTGGGCTTGGGCCCGCTTAACTGGGGGTTGACTGACTTTGACTTGGTCAACCGGGATGTAATTTTTGACCCCAACAATAATAAGCAGATATTAATCTTATCCTGGAAAAACAAAGGGAAGCAGTAAAGAACATAAGAGGATATTCTTGGTGTATGCTAACAGCGGTCTCCTTTGGGAGGCGGTTACCGGTTCTAGCTTTCAAGATGATCTTGATGACAGTGCGGCTGTCAAAGTTATTAGTTTACCCTCTTTTGAGGGGCGGTATGTTGGAAAGGTTTCTAAGTGGATACTGAGATGGGCATGGCGTAGGATACTAATTATAATCAGGGGAGGATACAACCCAAGAAGTTTATTGGATAGAGTTGTTCATTCGTAAACTTGGTCTCATCAGTTATCCAGCCAAATTCTAAGGCAGGTATCGCTCATTTCGGGAGATTGTTGATCTCCATGAAGTTGAGATATAGAGAAATAAAGTTAGAAACATTAGAACGGATCCAGTCGCTGAGCCTATTTCTCGAACGGAAGTTTCTCAACACAATTTGCGAAACTGATTAGTAAAGAAGTTGGATATTCGGTAGCACATGAGCTGTGGGTATGCGATACCGCAATAATTAGAAGTACAGGTAGGAGATTGTTGGTTATAGTGCTCTCAAGGCAATTATTGTAATAGCGGGTAGGCGATTATGATAATTGAAGGAGGACTTATACCGATAGAACAATCTTACTCGAGTTGATAGTATACTATCTAGTTTGTCTTTATCATTGATGTGTATACGTTTTACTCGTTAATACTTGTCGCTAATACATAATGATAATGCCCGTAGGATCATTGCTTGATCACCAGCATTATGATGACGATCATATACGTGGGAGCTGGGAGCCCATAAGCACATCCTTAAATGTCCCTGGTCGAGGGAGTATCGAGACTGGGCATAGATATTCTGGAGTAGACTAGTGTATACATTTCGAGACCCCGACGAGAGACGGTGGCCGGTCTCACAATCCATTAGTGTTGTCACCTAAGACGGTATATAGGTGCTCACTGGAAGTGAATACGCCGGACAGACTCGCCAAGAACTTCTAGATGGTATTATACCTATCGTCAGATAGCACTTCTCTAGTGGCATGAGTTCAGGTTAGTCTTTTGACCTGAGATTGTCATTTGTCTCGTGTGAGTTTCCACTGTACTTTAATTATTATCCTTCCACGGCTCAAAAGAGTCGTGCAAACATATTTTAATTGGGTACAGTCCCAAACCATATGGAGGCAGTGAACGATCGTCAGGAATTCTTCTCTCCCGGTATTAGGAATCGATGTTGCGCTATGTTTGGTTAGCCATCGCCACAAGTGCCTGGTCAGGGCAGATGAGATTTACTGATTGGAGATCTGTAGTTTTTCGGTTGGTGATGAATTTGACACGAACACGACTTATCGGGTTATTAGGGGTCTGACATTTACCACCCACTAGACCAAATATGCGATACTTTTAGACGAAAAGACCGAACTTTACGGAGATTCTCACATTCAGGCTTAGTAGGGTACGGACGGACTTGATTGTCGACCTCCCTTTCGACATATAACTGGGTAGCCATTACATACAGCTGGTGTTGTTGACATACTTATGGTTATGGATTTTATCCAGCAACTCACTGCCAGCGAATTGTCAAGTCTTTAGAGTCCCACACAGAGGGTTTTCTCCGGTTCAGACGATATGATGTAGAGGCCGTATATTGGTATGTGCAGGGATCCGATTAAATACGTGTACTTACTACACGGACTTTAATCGGACGGTTAATAATACTAGCCTGTTTAGGATTAAGCCGGATTATTAAATCATGTTTTGATTTAATAATTTACATATATATTTACGATATATATATTCTGGTATTATGTTCACTATTCGTTTTCTCTCTCTTGACTATTCGTATTTTTATACGGATACACATGTATGTATTTCAATATATATATCGGGGATGTATTCCGTATTTATATAGAATACTTCTAGAAGGAGGACACCTCGTTGTAGGAATTTTCTTTTTAGGAAATTATCGATGAGGTGGCAAGGTAAGGTGTAAAGGTGAGGATGTAGAGCGGGATGGCTTTGAGTTTTTTATTAGAAAATTGTTTGAACATTTTGTATGGTTAGAAAATGATATAGCCATTCTTTTTCATCATTCTCACATACACTTAGCCATTTTGATAGATAAGCTTCTCTCTCCTATTCTCCTCCTTCTATCTTGAGGTTTTCCTCTCTTGGGTTATGAAAAGAGATAGAAAATGAAAGTGAAAAAATTCCAACATCCTCACACTCCATTTCTAGCAAGCTTAGAGTGTCGATTGTTTCACTAAGTGAAGTTGGAACTTGGATCGGTTTTCCTTAGGTGGATCATTTTCGGCAAGGACGGCCATCTCTCAAGCGCGTCACGACGGCATACGAGGAGCTTGGAGAGTTCTTCCATGATTAGGTGGACACGCGACAAAAATTGTAGTTTCTATTATCTTTTATGTTGTTTTCTAGTTTAGTGCTTGGAACAGATTCTAGGTTGCGTTTTACTCGCGCTCGCAAGATTTTTTTTGTTCGCATTTTTCGCTTACGCTGCGCATTGGCCGCGAGCGCCGGGGAACCCTAACACATAAGCATCAGTCTTTTAGATTTTTTTTGTTATTGAGTTGCCACTGATCAAATTCTCTTTTCTGAATGCCAGTGGGATGATCATTGATAGTTAGAGCAACGATTTTAAGGACACTATCTAGATTGTCATGAATAAGCCCATATTTAATCTTCCTATTTCACATATCATAGTTGGTACCATTAAGACGTTCTATCTTGGCTAGTTCATAAGCAATGAGTTTATTGGCCATTCGATTAAGCGTTGTATAACAGTTCAAAAAAAGAAATGAATATGGGTCGATAAAAAAACAAAAACTAATTTGTTGCAAAGTATGTGAGAGAGAGAGAGAAATAAATATTAAGGAAAAATACTCAAAATTGGTAAACGATTTAAGCACAAAATTATTAAAGATTGGGACTAAGATGGATAGGTGCAAAAATAAAAAAACTGAGAACTGATGGATGCTAAAAATAAAAAAATGTAAACTAAAGAATCAATGGATACATAGAATGTTAAGATTAGAAATGGGGACTAACGTGGGTAACGAATCTAAATAAGAATCGATTATAACATGAAACATGAACATATTATAATATGAAGCATGAATAGATTGTAACATGAAGCGTGAATAAATTATAACATGAATTTGAATCAGCAAAATTAAATGCAACTTATCATGTTTTAGATTAAACCCAAAACCAAATCAATCAAATAAGCAAACCTAGCTATTTGTGTATAGAATAAAAATATATTGTTTATAAATGCAAAGGTTCCAGAATCAACAACAACAACTGAGCCTTTTATCTCAAGCATATGGGCTAGGTTACATGACCCAACATGAGAATCACGCCGGGTCCAGCACATGAATCCTTCGCCTCCACTCACTCCTATCGAACAATATACTTTCATTGAGGCCTTTGGCAACCATATCTTTTCATATCACCTCCATCCATGTTTTCTTCGGTCTCCCTTTCGTCCTTTTGACATTGCCTATATCGAGAGTATTCATTCGTCGAACCGGTGCTTCCATAGGTCTGTGTCTCACATGACCAAACCATCTTAGCCGGTTTTTCCGCATCTTCCCCTCTACAGGTGCTATACCAACTTTTGCACCTTATCTTTTCTAGTGTTACCACACATCCAACGAAACATCCGCATCACCGCTACATGCATCTTCTATGTATGACGCTTCTTAGGAGCCCAGCATTCCGTACCGTATAATAAGGCAGGCCGAATAGCGCTCCGATAAAACGCCTCTTTCAACTTTAACGAAAAGTTGCGATCACAAAAAATCCCTGTTGCACTCCTCCATTTCAACCAACCAGCTTGGATCCTTTGATTAACATCGCTATCAATCTCCCCATTTTTTTGGATGATGGAACCTAGATATCTAAACTGATCGCTCGGTGATATGTCTTGCCCTTCCAATGTTATATCAATATGGTTTTGACTTCTATGTTTGCTAAATTTGCAATGCATATATACTGTCTTGGACCTATTCAATCTGAATCCCCGAGATTCCAACGTTTGCCTCCATAACTCCAATTTGGCATTAACCCCTGCTTTCGTCTCATTTACTAGAACAATATCATCAGCGAATAGTATACACCAAGGTACCCTATCTTGGATAGTTTTAGTAAGCTCATCCATCACGATGGTAAACATGAATGGACTTAATGCAAATCCTTGATGTAAACCAATTGTAATCGGAAAATCACCCGTTAGACCGCCACAAGTTCTGACATTTGCCAATATTCCATCGTACATGTCCTTAATTATGTCAATGTACTTGACGGGGACTCCCTTCTTCATCATTGTTCCCCATAATATCTCTCTAGGTACCTTATCGTACACTTTCTTTAAATCAATAAATATCATATGCAAATTTCTTTTCCTCTCTCGAAAATGATCGACAAGTTGACGAAGCAAATGAATAGACTCTGTCATCAATCGTCCAAGCATGAACCCAAGCTGGTTCTCTGTCATTTTAACATCCTTTCTTAACATGTGTTCAATCACTCTCTCCCAAAGTTTCATGGTGTGACATATATGTTTTATTCTACGGTAGTTTGAGCAACTTTGAATGCCATCTTTGTTCTTGTAGATAGGTACAAGGGTACTTTTTCTCCATTCATTTGGCATATTTTTGGTCTGCCAAATCTTATTAAACAGTTCTGTCAGCCATTTAATGCCTATTTCTCCTAAGTATCTCCATATCTCGACAGGAATCCCGTCAGGACCAACCGCTTTTCTTGATCTCATTCTCTTCAAACCTTCTTTAATCTCAGGTAGTCTTATTTTATACATGAAATCACGGTTTATATTTTGAGATTGAATGGCAAGTCTATCCAAATTCTTAGTAAAGCTCTCATTGAACAATTTGTCAAAATAATCTCTCCACATTTTCTTGATATTCTCATCTCGAACTAAAACCTTCTGATTTTCATCTTTGACACACTTCACCGCACATAAATCTCTGGTCTTATTTTCCCGCATTCGAGCAATCCAGTATATATCATTTTTCAGCCTCTTTGGTGTCTAACATCTCGTACGCCTCCTTATAGACCTTAGTTTTAGCTTCCCGAATAGTTTTCTTAACTTTCTTTTTAGCCATTTTATACTTCTCAAATCTCTCTGTATCCCCGCTTTTCTTCAGATCTTTATAAGAATCTCTCTTAATTTTAATAGCATCATTTACTTCTTCATTCCAATATGATGTGTCCTTAGATGGTGGAGCACCACCTCTCGACTCACCAAGTAGATCTCTGTAGGGTGTTTTTTGTCACCCCATTAAGATAGGAATACACATCGCTTGTCAAGCGCATTACAGATTCCCCTTGCCTAGGGTAGGCGGGGGTTTATTGATTGTGGGGATCCAAATCTCCGGCAGCCGCGGACTAAACTGCCGTTAATTACCCTTCGCTTTTGGAGCGAAGGAACCTCCGATTGACGGGTCAAACTGGACATGCGAACTCAATGTGCTGTGTGCGTGTCTTGGAGGGGAATTGGATATATTGGGGTTCCCGCTACCCGGATAGCGGGCTGGGGGTCATGGGGGCTAGCAGCCTCCTTACGGGGTGCAGGACAGCGCCCTGTTAGAAATTTTTCCCAACGGGAACAGTGTTATGGAGTGTGTGTGTATAAAAAAAAGGGAAGAATAGCGTCCAAAGGATGCGTGGGTGCCAGCGCCTCACGTTCCTCGCACGGGGGCGCCTCGCGTGCCTAGCACGCGGGCGTCTCGTGTGCCTAGCACGTGGGCGCTAGGCGCTGGCGCCTCACGTGCTTAGCACGCGGGCGGTGGGCGGTGGGCTGTGGGCGTACGCGGGCGCTGGGGTCAGCAGGAAAAGGGACTTTGTCCCTGCACTGGGAGCTGTGCTCCCGATTTGATTTCTGGAGTTAAACTCCTGGCAAAAAGGACAAGGAGGCTTAGCCCCTGCACTAGGAGTTGTACTCCCAAAAAAGAAAGATTTATTATATATATATATATATATATATATATATATATATATAAGTTAAACTCCTAAGATATTTTTGGAGCTGATGTAAGGGAACCCCATTCTTCTTCCTTGAGTCCTAGATCTTTCCCAAAGTGGGGTTTTCGGAGGTGGGTCTCCTTCTTCTTCCTTTCGGTTGGCTGGATCTTAGAAAAAAGGGGGTGAGATTTGAATATCTCCCCTTTTTGAGATCTGATAGAAGATCCGGGTTCTCCTTTGTGGGTTTTGTGGTAAAAAACTATTTATTTTTGGAGAATGAAAAGTAAAACTCTTGATTTAATTCAAAAGAGAAAGAAGGTATAGAACCTTGAGCAAAGAGAAGAAGGGGGCACAAACCCTAGAATTTGAGAGAATGAATTATTGTCCTTCATTTCATCATCATGTTACCTTTTTATAGGCTTACAAATTTATACATAGCCCCTTGGGCTTTACAAAATGGCATTTTTCCCATCTCATGCCTCATGTGCTATTTCTTTTTGCACATGAGCCATGGGCCTTACAAAAATTTGGTTTTATGCCCATTTTTCTTACATTTATTCATAGAAAATTACATCAAAATTATTTATTACATAATTTTCTTTTTTTGGCATGGGGGTGGCTGGCCACGGGGCTCGACTTTGGCATAGGCCCACTTGGCCTGGGCTTGGGCTCACCTGGCTTGGGGTTGACTTTGACTTGGTCAACTAAGGTATAATTTTTGACCCCAACAATCTCTGTAAGTGCACGGCGGCGCCCCGGCCGTCAATCCGACACCGGAATGCGGAAACGAAACTTTTACAATGCTAGTAAACCGGCACCACCGCGCACAAAAATCCCGGATCGGGCCATTAACCTAACTTCTAGCAAACAAGAAAAGGAGTAGAGAAGCTATACCAAGCGATCCGTGTGCTTCGGTCTTCGCCTCCACTCCGATCTCCTCGTGGAATCCCCGGTTGTCGCCTCCTGGTCGAAACGGGCACCACATCGCCGGGTTCTTTTACGGGCTCCCACCTCTGGACCGAGGCAACTCGGGAACAAAGTTGGCGAGCCGACGTGCCCAAGGGAGTGCTGTAGAAGCAGTGTAGAAACCATTGTCTCATTTGGGGTTTAAGTTGCCTTTGATGGAGGAATGAATGAACTTTGGAGTGATGTGTAGAATTTTGTAGCAAGAAGAATATGAGATGAACTAATTTCCTCACACCCAAATGAATTCCCTCATCCTCTCAAAAAGTGGCCGGCCCCTTACAAAATGGTGGAGGAAAAAGAATCAAACATGAAGGGAGGTGAGTGTAGGAAATAAAAGAGGTGACCACATCCAAAAGCAAACCTCGCATCAAAATGCAAATCAACTCTCATCACAAATCCTTTCTCATTAATGAAAAAGAGTTGATTTAAAAAGAATCTCATGATCATGAAGCCACAAATTACTAATAACCCCATCCACAAATGATAATTTGCACACTAGCAAATTACCCCTCCATCGAAAAAATCCGGCCGTGAAGGAACAAAGGAAAACTGGCCGGAACGGAATGCAAACTGGCAACTTCAGAAAACTGATCCCGTAATAAATTACAGGAAAACCCCGCGACTGCATATACATGCCCGCATTTGTATTCCCACTGAACACAAATGCAAAGAGACAAAATCTACACTGTCTAATACTAGGATCCGGCTTAAACCAAAGCCCGCTAGTAAAATCCGTCCGATCACGATCCGTGCAATACCGCACGTATCTGATCGAACCCTGCCATATCTCCATATGGCCTCTATAGCATTTCGCCCGAAACTTGAATAACTGTGTGTGGTGGACTCTAAAGACTCGTCAATACTATGGCTGTGGATTTAACCACTAGCACGTCAGAGGTATTAGCCATACGTGACGGGCTACCAGCTATTGACCAAAAGGGACATCGATGAGCGAACTCATCCTGACACCCTATTGAGCCTGTCAATGACAATATCCGTACAGTCCGGTCCGTTCGTCTATGAGCATCGCATGGTGGGCCTAGGGGGTTGGTAAAAGTCAGACCCCCAAAAGCGGTACAAGTAGTGTCGGAGTGTAGCCCAGAACACCCTGAGATACTACTGGAATACCTACCAGTAAATCTCCTACATTGGACAAGGACTTTTCATGTACTGGCTCTCTTAGACACAGTGCGACCTCACCCCCAATACCGGGAGAGACGAACCCCTGCAGATCCGCTCACTGCCTCCATGTGGCTCGGGACTGTACCCAACTAAAACCTGTTTGCACGTCTCCTTTGAGCGTGGTAGGGTAGTAATCAAAGCACAGTGGGAACTCACACGAGACAAATGACGATCTTAGGTCGATGAACTAACCTGTACACATGTCACCAGGGAACTGCTATCTGACATCAGGTATAATACCAACTAGCAAGTTCCCGGCGAGTCCTGTCCGGTGTACTCATAACCCAATGAGCACCTGTATACATCTTAGGTGAACCAACTGACACCAGTGGTTTGTGAGACCGGCCACCGCCCCTCGTCGGGGTCTCGACTGTATACACTAGTCTACTCTGGAGTATCGATGCCCTGTCTCGAAACTCCCACGACTAGGGACCTTTTAAGGATGTGCTTATAGACCCCAGCTCCCACGTATATAATCGCCCTCATACTGCTGGTAGTCAAGCAAGAATCCTAGGGGCTCTATCAACATGCAATAGTGAACTGTAGGGTCACCTAAAGCAGTACATGATGATAAAGATAAACTAGATAGCATACTATCATCTCGAGTAAGACTGTCCTACCGGCATAGGTCCTCCCTCAATCATTGCAATCACGTGCCTGTGATCCAATAATTGACTCTGAGGGCACTATATCCAACAATCTCCCACCTGCACTCAAGGCTAATTATTGCGATGTCGCATACTCACAACCCGTGTGATACCGAACACCCAACTCCTCTACTAGTCAGTCTCACAAAGCTCGTTTGCGAAACTATTGCGTTCGAGGAATAGCCTCAGTGAGTGGATCCGCTCTAATATTTCTTTCTATGTCTCTCTTTATCTCAAGTTCGCGGAGAAAGCCATCTCCCAAAATGAGCAATACCTGTCTTAGAATATGTCTGGATATCTGATGGGACCTAGCTCATAAATGAACTCTAAATCCAAACTTCTTAGACTGTATGGTCGACTGAACTTAATCAGTGTCCTGCGCCATGCCTCCCTCAGTATCTGCCTGGACCACCTATCCAAAATACCGCCCCTCGTCAGAGGGATAACTATAACTCTGACAGCCACTCTGTCATCCAGGTCACCTTGGAAGCCTGGAATGATAACCGTCTCCTAAAAGAGGCTGCCGTTATCATATCCCTAGAACATTCACTTATATTCTAAAACTGCTTCCGAATGTTTCTCCAGGATTGGATTAATATCAACTCATTGCACCTACTGCAAAAACAACATCTGGTGTGGTACTTGACATCTCATGATTGACTCAATTGCCTAAGCAAGTGATCTGCCAATCATGCACATCCCTCTCCCCTTTAGTCTGTAAGACACCTTTAGAGAGGGTGACTCCATTACCTACAGGTACACCACCATGCCAGGAGTCGTCCATTCTAAATACTCTGAGAATGCTGTCTAAGTACCCTGATTGGGAAACCACCCAAATCTAGATCTAAAACCATAGATCTAGTAACCAGAATGTACGATATAAGATCCAATTCCTATGTGGAGAAACTACTGTGTGACAACCAAAGTATAACCGATCGTAGTATAGGAATATTACTTCCTACTCTGTGTATGTCTTCCAAATACTAGGACATCACACCCTACTACCTTCTTACCAGATCCATCCCCTATTCTGATGAAGTCAAACCTATGACTGTCACATCAGAAATAGATGATCTATCTCCGCTATATTTGTTTTAGTCTATAAATAGACATAAACCAACTGTCCACCAATGCTTCCGCTGCTCCCACTGAATACGACAACCCTCTGGCAGAGTCATAGAAACGTACACTTCTAAATCTAGTTTAGAACGACGCTATACTCATCCTCCTGCCGGGTCTCACAGTCTGGAACAATAGTAATGGCAAGTCTGGGTAAAAAAGAACCTCCCTGCCACCGTCCTTGAGCATACCGAAGTACCTCTCGGGTGCCTGAGGTTACCCACCATATCTGCGGAGTGGCTAATGGAATGTCAAACCAGATTGAATCTTTAGGTTCTTATCAAATCTTCAGTAATCGTTTGCGGTTCTGGAATCATTTCCAGTTCTACCATACTCCCACTACTGTTTTCTGAAAAAATCCATTTTTATTAAAACTGTGGCGAGTCCAGAACAATATCACTATTGATCTTCCAGATGGTAGAATATCAACCCTCGTCATAGCCCGAGTCAACCCACAAACAGCCATTACAGAAACGTGCCTTGAGTTATCCAGAGTCTGGTTTTAAGCATAAGCCGGACAACTTCCCGTACCTTAACAATATCAAGATATGAACTGTTCTATATCCAATGTAGAAACAGAGGCACTGATTTAATTGGAACCAGATTCAAATCATGCAGCTGTCTCCAGTGCATGTCAACTAAATGGAAGGAGGCCGATCAGCGTTACTCAACTTAGGAGTACTTCCAATTATGAGTAACCTGAAAGAGAAGCAAGTTCTCTTAATCATTACTAACAACTGAATACCATTCACAAGTATCTACATCTTCGATCACCTTGAAGAATCCCGATACTTGCAACACCTGGTTCTCTACTTTACTCTTATACCTATAACTTCTCAAAACTCAGAACCTGCATTTCTACGAAACACATGTCTAAGAACTAGAGAAGTCAAAAGTAAACAGAATAAAGTACGAGTACCAACCCCTCTGTCCTAATGGACACTGGACAACATACAATACTCTGTATAAGTCCCCTGAGTCTAATAACTCATTCACTGTGTGTCGTAGGTTAAAAACTGCACTTATGGTTAAGAAGAATTACACCGCTGTTCAATGCTCCTTACCTAACCATCCACTGATATAGGTAAATGTCATAGACATAATTTCAAAAAGGTATATCTCACTCTATAAAAATAGACATACAGATATATCAATTTGAAATTGGTGCATAACAACGGATATTCAAAACCAAATATTTGCCGTCCGGCAAACAGCCTAGGTGATTTCCTCAAATATCACCAATTACAACGAATTCCGATATAATGAAGATGATCGCCTAATTCCCAATAACTTACTCTCACTCATCATCTGTAAAACCATACAGATGTGAGAATCATACCTGGTAAATACATACCCTGGAGCAAGTGTCTAATTGGGAAATCAGTTTTCTTTTAACAGTATACAGTGAAACTGAAACATTGAAATGTTTCGATGGGGTATCCCGGTATTCCTAGTAATGCCTCTTCCATTATCCAGATTCACAACTGCAACCGTATATCTCTTTGTCATCTCTCCAAATCCCTTTATATGTCTTTAGTCATTACCTTCTGTACACCCTTTTAGGCTAAATGGTTTTCTTCCTTCCTTACCGTTCGGCACCAGCCTAAGGTTTGGAAGAAGACTATCCAATAAGCATAATGGGTATACTGTCATAATCCTAGGAGTACTCACAATGCGAGAGAAGGTGAAGATAAAAGACAACCGAATAAACCTTATTCCTATTTCTCCTGAACCAGAATCCATCCCCGAACTGGAACAAGTTCCTTTCGAGTTCGTATTAACCATACGATGGAGTATCCAATAAACTGTGGATCTTCGTAGTGATACGGAGTGTCCTGGAGAAATACAAAGGTGATTTAGGATTAGCGAAGAAATACTTGGTTTGGTCGTGAATAGCAGTCGCAATTTACTTTGCCCTCTTACTAATCTCTTTCTTTGTCTTTACTTAATACCTTCTGTACACCGTTTAGGCTAATTGGTTTTCTTCATTCCCCACCGTTCGGCACCAGCCTAAGGTTTGGAAGAAGACTATCCAATTTGCGTAATAGGTGTACTATCTCCTAAACCAAGGAGTACCCGCAACCTGAGAGAAGGTAAAAGGAAAAGACAACTGAATAGTCCTATTCGTTTTCTCCAAAACCGGAAACCATTCTCGAATAAATTTCTTCGAGTTCGTATATAACCATACGATGGTTTTGTCCAATGGAAGTGGACGTTCATAGTAATACGGGGTGTCCTGGAGAAAAGGGTAAGAGTAGGAGTGGCAATGAGGTTTGCAACTCTGACAATCCAAAAGCCAGTGTTTAAGAAGGTTCGGTTAATTTTGGTCACTGAGTCATAGTCTAGGATCGGGTCATGGTCGCTGCCAAAGTGAGGGAGAAAAGAAACACTCGGCGTGCACTCTAACCTAGATCAGAATGATTATCACTTTATCTAATCTGGAAACATCCCACTGTAACGTCAAATTCTCCCCAAACCTGAAAGAAGAATTAGTCGGGATCACCCGAGGAGTAAATCAACTCATCAGTGGGAATCGGGATCCAACTATCATCGCATGATAACGTGACGGAATCCGCTCACGTTATCACACTCCAGAAGGTATGCGCATATCTGGCAAGTTTCGGTTTCTTTAGAAACTCCCGATGTGATTTTTGCCCCATGCTCTTATGACCTTGACGAAGGCCAACATATCATAAGTCACATGTCAAGTTCTACTAGTCATTGTCCAGGTTAATTTGAACCCACCCGTACATACTCTTGACGAAAGCCAAAATAGTAGTACGACTGTCCCAAACCAACGCATCTATCTATACAGCAGAAAAGTAACAAATAGCTACCATACACTATGCCTTGACGAAGGCCAACATACATAGCATGAATACTAAGTGCTACCTTCCTGAAATGACGGAGGGCTACAAATGGTTTCTGGCGAAAAACCTTTAACGTAATGAACTTGATATCGTTGAAGGAACCGGATAGCTTTTATAAAAATATAGTGACGAAAACCTTTGCTAAAGAGGTTACTCCCGGTGAAGGAATCTCGGCTCTTTCCCCGTAGAATGAGGTGCAGGATATTCCAACTGAATACCACGATGCAAAGAAAAAGTAAACAACTATAGTGAAGTTATTGCCCTGACGCAAACTTTTGTCCAAGGGGTCACTCCCGGTGAAGGGATCTCGGCCCTTGCCTCGTCGACTGAGGAGCTGGATATTCACAACCTAATACCACTGTGCAAAACAAAAGAGAACGCCCTTGCAATAACAGCTTTTTGAAAAATGTTCCAACAACATCAGAATAGGTTTGTTTAGCTTGCATTGATCCGAATCAACGCAGTCCCATCAATTGATCACACCAATAAAGAACGAAAATAATGATGTACGTATATGCCATCCGCATTCGCCACTGGGTCCCGTCATCACCCGTTAGATTACTTAACTAACGACAGAGCAGGGCCTGGACTAGCGCGGATGCAAAACATATACAACATCTACTAGTATATATATCAATATATAATATTCGCTCAAGGCGTGATAAAATGCAACATCACAGAAATGTAATAAGCATCACAGAACAATACAGATATCTGGGATCCCCGGGTTTCATAGAGCCGCTACTGAAACCCGACGTTCCCCTGGTCGTGTGGATAGCCTGTGCAATGAAATCCTAGACCCCTACGGGCGCGGCAAGTTACCCGCCAAAACCTGATGCGAGGCATCCCCCTTCAGCAACGTGAATGGACCACCCAACACTTCACGGAATCCGGTAACTTAGGCACCCCTCCTTGGATCAACCTGTACCTCCTACGAGTGCGGCAAATAGCCCGCCAATTCTAGAGTAAAGCCCCCTCCGTCTCAATGCCATGAGATGCAGGCTCGTTGCCCTCTAGAACCCGGCTACCCGTACACCCCTCCGCGGAATAATCCTAGTACAGAAAGTAAAATATACATACAACGGGTACATCGACCTCAACTCAGTCGTGCCCCAAAAGAATAATATACAAACAGGCAGTAACGGCAGTCCACATGTCGGACGCTCGCCCCGCAATATCAAATGTACATATAAAACAAAATTGTACTACCATTGCATCCAGGCTATCCCCCACGACCAATCCGCAACATCACAGCACAACACAGAACATCAACGTGAATGTCACGTTTGCAAATCCGTCTAAAAGAGCTATAGCAGATAGACTGGATTTACCGATCGAATGACATTCACGGTCGCAGATATAATGTAAATACTGTGAACTAACATGTTTAAAATTCTCGATCGATCAAATTTACCGAAGTGGGCCCCAAGTACTACTGTAGCACTCACAGAAAATGTGGGCCCAAAAAGAATGTTCAAAAAACCCTACTTTCAAGTCAGAAGCCTACTGTGCAAATTTGGTGCAGAGAGGAGTCAAGGTCACGGCGGAACCGCGGCCAACGCATGGTTTGGCCGCGGTTCCGCGGTGGAACTATGACGTCACACGCCCAAATTTCTACAGCAGTCTTAGAATTCCCTGCACATTATTCTGCAATGTACTGAAAAATTTTTGGAGCTAAAAAAAATTCGACAGAGAACAAGACCAGAAAATGCGGTCTTCGGAAAATCCGATCGATCGAACTTGTAAACACGTTAGAGCAAGCTAGACTAGGCTAATGGCGTGGCTCTGATACCAATTTAAGTGCACGACGGCGCCCCGGCCGTCAATCCGACGCCGGAATGCGGAAACGAAACTTTTACAATGCTAGTAAACCGGCACCACCGCGCACAAAAATCCCGGATCGGGCCATTAACCTAACTTCTAGCAAACAAGAAAAGGAGTAAAGAAGCTATACCAAGCGATCCGTGTCCTTCGGTCTTCGCCTCCACTCCGATCTCCTCGCGGAATCCCCGGTTGTCGCCACCTCGTCGAAACGGGCACCACGTCGCCGGATTCTTTTACGGGCTCCCACCTCTGGACCGAGGCAACTCGGGCACGAAGTTGGCGAGCCGACGTGCCCAAGAGAGTGCTGTAGAAGCAGTGTAGAAACCATTGTCTCATTTGGGGTTTAAGTTGCCTTTGATGGAGGAATGAATGAACTTTGGAGTGATGTGTAGAATTTTGTAGCAAGAAGAATATGAGATGAACTAATTTCCTCACACCCAAATGAATTCCCTCATCCTCTCAAAAAGTGGCCGGCCCCATACAAAATGGTGGAGGAAAAAGAATCAAACATGAAGGGAGGTGAGTGTAGGAAATAAAAGAGGTGACCACATCCAAAAGCAAACCTCACATCAAAATGCAAATCAACTCTCATCACAAATCCTTTCTCATTAATGAAAAAGAGTTGATTTAAAAAGAATCTCATGATCATGAAGCCACAAATTACTAATAACCCCATCCACAAATGATAATTTGCACACTAGCAAATTACCCCTCCATCGAAAAAATCCGGCCGTGAAGGAACAAAGGAAAACTGGCCGGAACGGAATGCAAACTGGCAACTTCAGAAAACTGATCCCGTAATAAATTACAGGAAAACCCCGCGACTGCATATACATGCCCACATTTGTATTCCCACTGAACACAAATGCAAAGAGACAAAATCTATACTGTCTAATACTAGGATCCGGCTTAAACCAAAGCCCGCTAGTAAAATCCGTCCGATCACGATCCGTGCAATACCGCACGTATCTGATCGAACCCTGCCATATCTCCATACGGCCTCTATAGCGTTTCACCCGAAACTTGAGTAACTGTGTGTGGTGGACTCTAAAGACTCGTCAATACTATGGCTGTGGATTTAACCACTAGCACGTCAGAGGTATTAGCCATACGTGACGGGCTACCAGCTATTGACCAAAAGGGACGTCGATGAGCGAACTCATCCTGACATCCTATTGAGCCTGTCAGTGACAATATCGGTACAGTCCGGTCCGTTCGTCTATGAGCATCGCATGGCGGGCTTAGGGGGTTGGTAAAAGTCAGACCCCCAAAAGCGGTACAAGTCGTGTCGGAGTGTAGCCCAGAACACCCTGAGATACTACTGGAATACCTACCAGTAAATCTCCTGCCTTGGCCAAGGGCTTTTCATGTACTGGCTCTCCTAGACACAGCGTGACCTCACCCCCAATACCGGGAGAAACGAACCCATGCAGATCCGCTCACTGCCTCCATGTGGCTCGGGACTATACCCAACTAAAACCTGTTTTCACGTCTCCTTTGAGCGTGGTAGGGTAGTAATCAAAGCACAGTGGGAACTCACACGAGACAAATGACGATCTCAGGTCGATGAACTAACATGTACACATGTCACCACGGAACTGCTATCTGACATCAGGTATAATACCAACTAGCTGGTTCCCGGTGAGTCCTGTCCGGTGTACTCATAACCCAATGAGCACCTGTATACATCTTAGGTGAACCAACTGATACCAGTGGCTTGTGAGACCGGCCACCGCCCCTCGTCGGGGTCTCGACTGTATACACTAGTCTACTCTGGAGTATCGATGCCCTGTCTCGAAACTCCCACGACTAGGGACCTTTTAAGGATGTGCTTATAGACCCCAGCTCCCACGTATATGATCGTCCTCATACTGCTGGTAGTCAAGCAAGAATCCTAGGGGCTCTATCAACGTGCAATAGTGACCTGTAGGGTCACCTAAAGTAGTACACGATGATAAAGATAAACCAGATAGCATACTATCATCTCGAGTAAGACTGTCCTACCGGCATAGGTCCTTGATTGATCTTTTCTTTGTGTGTCGGTTTAAGAAAATGTATAGAATCACAATCAAAGAATTATTTGACCGCAATCAACTACGGTGTCGGATGTAGATTGTAAGTGAGTGCGGATCGTCCACAGGGACAGTGTAATAGTTCGTCTTTTGAATTAGATGAGTCGAAACTTTAAAGAAAACAAAACAAAACAATTCATGATTTATATTTGAAGTTCAAGAATTAGAAAATATAGATCTAATAACAAGAAAAGGATAGAATCAAGAAATGAGAGTTTGATGATTTTTCCAACCAAATATCAAGAATCGAAATGAGGCTCGTAGGAATCGATCGGATCTATAGATGTGTTGTAATCTTACAATGATGTATTCTTATCCTTCGATGAATTGATACTAGATCGATGATGATCGACGAGAATTAGGGATTTCTAGTGAAACTAGGGTTTCATCATTTATCCCTTGTTCATTCATCGATATCATTCACATTCTAGCCTCTAGTAAATTCAAGAAACGATCGTAGATCCCTAATTTCGAGCGATCACAATTAAGAAAGCATCGCAACGAAACTAGGTCATCGATTCTTGAACTTGCTAGGGTTTACAAAACCCGTAGGACTTAAGAATTGTTTTAAGATTTGTTACATCATCATTCTATTGATCGTCTCGACTCCTTGACGAGCGGAGTTTTACTCAAACATCACAACAAGAACTACAATTACAAATTGAGATCGAATCATGATGCAAGAATTTAAAGAAAACAAGATTAAAGAATTTCACCTTTTATTTATATCGACAATTTCATTACAATCGCTCAAGAACTACAAGAGGAAGAACTCGATCGTCGATTTGGCTTTGCTCGGCTCCGTGAGTCGCGGATCGGCTTGGATCACTTTCTCGATTGGAGATCGGCTCCGCTCCTAAAAGGTTGAAGGCTTCTCTCTTGATTGGTACTCGGGATCTTGAATTTGGATTGGAATTAAGGTTAGGGTTTCGCACAAGCCTTGTCACTAGACTTGTGGAAGAAGATGAAAAGAGTAGAGGTAAAGAATGAACAACTAAAGATTATGGAAGAACAACTAGAGAACTATTCAAGAACTCCTCAACCCTTAGATCTAGGTTCCTATTTATAGACATCTAAACCTTAGATCTAGGATTTTAATTTTAAGTTCCCTTCCAAAAGTTTGTTGAGGGGATTTGAGTTTCCCTCCAAAAGTTAGTTAGCTAGAGAGGCTTCTAGAAGAGGTTAGTTAGGAGCTTAATTAGAATTAGCTTAATTAATCATCTTTGATGATCTGGAAGAAGCTTCGAGAGAATTCTGGAGTTTGAAGTATATGAAAGGAATGTGGGCCCTGAGAGAGGAATTGTGCAATGAAAATTGGCTGATGAAGTGGCAAAAGCGTCGCGGTTCCGCGGCGCAAGCTGGCTCCCGCCGCGGAATTGCAGCTATTTGGAGGCTTTGTGGCTTAAAACTTTTGGGCTTCTCTGGTACTGACATATGGGCCCTTTTGTGATATGTTGAATTGTGTTTTGCCCTCTAGATTGCTACCAGAACTCAAGACTTGGAGTTGGCGTATTTTTGATCAGCTTCTTTTGGCTTTAATCCTGCAATTTCCTGCACAAATCTCGAAACAAGTGTTGCGCAATACAGGGATGATGCGATGCCATGATAAACACACAATTTTCCCAGAAATGTCGGTTTTAAAGTCTAACACATGCAATCTGATATTTTACGACTGGTTTGCTAATATGTGTAATATGAATGCCGAACACTTCTATATGAGTTCAAATGATAGGGAAATTGCCGTGTTAAAAATACATTATTTTCGACTGATCAAATTCCCCCAAACTTAATTTCGATCGTCTCGAGCGAACTGATTATTAAAAAGAAGGAGAAAATAAAGAAAGAGAAAAACTAACTAGCACACTTTCGTAGGCAACACGATTGCACTGAGCACGTGCAACAAGCCTATAAACCTCTAGGTGTCCCTAGTAGGAGGAGTGTTGTCTCCTGAGGGTTTTCAGCGGATTGCACCCACAAAATCCAATAATAAAAGGAAGATCATGAATATTACATTTAAAGAACAGAATCGTAAAAGAAAAGCCTTGAAAATTAGGGTTTCCAACTAAGCCAGCTTTTCAGTTGTCATGAGCCCTATCTTAATGGTCATGAAAAGATGTCAGAAATCACGTCCTCCCTCAATAAAATATCGTCTTATTTTTCATTCCTATCTTTCTTCCAAACATCGATCATATAACCATGCGTGTGTGTAAAGACATCCCTACACCTGGAGAATTCAATTCAAGCTATCATACTCTTGCCCATCAGCCTCAGTACTTTTTAATTAATGAATATTTAGCTGAATTTGCTCACACACTTTCATGCGACCGTTAATACTTCTTGAGGTACTAACCGACCGATTACTAATGTGCTTGCTTATTTGGTGTATTTTCCTCGTCTTGCACCACCTCGGGCATAGCAGTGACTCCCAGACCAGTTGGCCTTAGGGCACTAGGTGAAGAAGCGCCCTCGCTATACATTTTTTTATTTCTCTTGGTGATAACAAAACCAGTGTCCATTTTTCTCACCACTTTATATTTTCTTCATTTTTTTTTCATTTCCTTCATACATCGGCTTTAAGACAAGAGCATTTCAAGGTATCCTTACTCTCCCAGGCTTCAAGACGTGTGTAAGTGCGAATAGCAGGGTATCAGCGTTCAAAATATTTGGCTTCCAGAATAGAAACTATTTTTCAGACTTATTTTTATCCTCAGATTAGTGACTTCCTTCATCTTACTAACCCTTGGGACAACGGCTCATAACTACTTATTACTAGTTCGTATAAGAAAACTTCTAATTTTCTTGATTTTCTTAAATTTTTCTAATCTCATGGATGTAATTTTTCACTATCTAAACTTTTATTATCTTATTTATGTACAAAAAATATTTTTATATTTTGAAAATTTTTAAATTTTTATAGGTTTTTCAAAATGTTTTGTGCTTATGCAAAGTATGATGCAAATGATGCGAAAATAAGCACAAACCTCCCCCAAACTTGTTTTCAATAGTGTCCTCACTGTTGCCATCTGCTAAATCTCGAAAAATCTGTAAGCTTGGGAGGAATTTATTAGTGGGGGCAAAATATTTAAGTGAAGAACCTCCCCCAAACTTATTCTTGGCTCATTATTTTGTGTAAAAATTTTCTTATCAAGAGCCAGATTATACCCCCCCCCCCAAACTTGAGTTATGCAATGTTAATCTTTGAAAATCACATGAGGGGGTCAAAAATCAGTGGTCGATGCCAAGCTTTACAAAGACCGAATGTCAACACCAACCATTCGAAAATTTTATCAATGCAGTGCTCTGGTTGGTGGAAGAAGTGGGGAAAGGTTAAGTGGTAGAATAGAATGTGGGTGCGTCTCATTTTGGAGAGACGATGCAGTGTATGTGATGGATTACTCGCATTCTTTTTACAGTTCAGAAGAAGGGGTGGAGGTTCAATTTCATTGATTGGGAGATGATTCATCTCAACACCCGTATCATTCAAAAATGCGAGTTCATCAGCGAAGATTTCCTCAAAAGTTCCAACTATACCCCGATGAATAATGTCATCACAAAGCACGGGGTGATCTTCAGACTCTAAAAGCAGTTCATAATCAGTGTTAGTTGATGACCCGGACATCTCGGTGGAAGAGTCCGAATGTGTATGATACATAGTTGGGTCAAACAATAACGTATGAAAAGAGTCAAGATCGATATCAGGAGGATTATCAAATTCGCTGCTGTCGACATCTATTAAGTCGACAGAACAGACCTGAGCAGTAGGTTTGGAGGGTACACTTCCCAACTTGTAAATGTTCAGCTCTATTGACCTATTCCCGAAAGATAGGGTTATAGAGCCATTACGACAGTTGATTATAGCATTGGAAGTGGCCAAAAAGGGGCGACCTAAAATCACCGGAATTTGATTCCGTGGGTTCACTACAGGCTGTGTATCAATTACAATAAAGTCCATAGGTAATATGAATTCCCCGATTTTTATTAACACATCCTCCAGTTCACCCCTAGGTTTGGTGATTGATCGGTCAGCCATCTGGAGAGTGCAATGGGTTGGCTTCAACTCTCCGATACCTAGTTGCTCATAGACTGAGAAAGGAAGTAAGTTAACACTAGCGCCAAGGTCTAGTAGAGCACGGTTGATGTGTTTATCCCCAACAGAAATGGAAATAGTAGGATATCCAGGATCCTTACGTTTCCTCGGTAATTGTTGGGGGAAAGCCGTGTCTACTGTTTTTGCCATGAAAATCTTTTTGGGCACTTGAGTCTTCCTCTTCCTAGTGCACAAGTTCTTAAGAGTTTTCGCATAGGACGGAACTTTTTGGATGGCATCTAGGAGAGAGATGTTGATGTTAACTTGCTTTAAAATGTTCATAATCTTCTCCATATGTGGACTCGGTGTGTTGGCCCTTAACCGATTAGGATAAGGTGCTTTAGCAATAAGCACTGGGTCCATCATAGGAGAAGGAAGTGGGGATGGAACCGATCCCAAAATAGAAGTGTGGATCGTCCGTGGAGGAGTAAAAGAGGTGGGCTGAAGTGGCGAGCCTTTTGGGAAACGAAGAATAGGCTCGGAAGAAGGTGGTGGGGTAGAAGAACAAGGATCAGAACTAGAAGTGTGTGTGTGAGGAAAGGTCTCAGCCGGGGTGTTATTGATTGATTTTTTAGTATCATCAAACTCTTCCCCAACGTGATTGTCAAGCACTCTTCCAGATCTCAACGTGATTGCATCCACATGATGTGAATAGCCAGGATTGGGTAAAGGTTGAGCTGGAAGTTTCACTTTCTTTCTTGCACGCATTTCGGCTTTTAGTTGTGCAATTTGTTCTTCCATCGATTTGATGTTCTCATTTTAAGAGATAATGATCTTCATCACATTCTCGACGGAAAATTGCAAACTTGCCGTCCCATGGATGGATTGTTTCATGAAAGTATCCAAGATTTGTGCTAGTGCAGAGGTATTATCTGTACCGGTCAATTGCAACAAGTTTTCATGTGGTGCAAAAGTGTTGGCCGAATTTTGAAAGTTTTGTGCTTGGAAGGGGTGCTGACTCAATTGAAGTGGTGGCTGCTGTTGTGGTGGAGGGACCCTTTGGAAATGATTCGTGTTTGGAACCGTATTTTGAGATTGGGATTGGTTCCAAGCAAAGTTAGGGTAATTCCTCCAATCCTGATTATATGTGGAGGAAGATGGATCGTTTCTAGGTCTTTGAAATGCGGCATTGGTATGCTCATGACCTTGAAACGGACATTCTTCCATCAAGTGAGATGGATCAGAACAGCAGCCACATACAGTTTTGGAGAGTGACATTTGATTTAGGGTGGCGGCTAAAAATTTATTTTCCATAGTCTCGAGTTTCTTGTGTATAGCTGCAATGTCAGCTCTAACTCCTATGGAAATATCATTGCCATCCCTAGAAAATTGACTCACACCCTCCCACTGTAAGGATTTTTCAGTGAAATTTTCAAGAAAATTCCAGGCTTCCCCATCGTCTTTGGTCATAAAATTGCCTTGACCCATTAATTCAAGGGTCTGTCTTGTGTTAGGATTAATACCCTCATAAATGATTCGGCACAATTTCCATCTCGGGATGCCGAGATGTGGACATTGGACTAACAGATCCTTGAGGCGTTCAAGACATTTTGAAAATGTTTCATTTGGAAGCTGGGTGAATTGATAGATTTCGCTACGGACTCGAGCTGTCTTTTGATGTGGGTAGAATTTCTTAAGGAATGCTTTGACGAAGTCTTCCTAATTTGAAATGGAATGTGCGGTAGTGTTATATAGCCACTTCTCGGCTAAATCGCACAAGGTAAATGGGAGAAGACGAAGACGGAAAGCATCCAGAGAAAGCTGTGAAGTACCCATCATTGCGCATACATTTTCAAATTTGGTGATAAATGCATATGCGTCTTCAGACTCGAGACCGTGAAATTTTGGTAGAAGGTTGATGTATTGGGGTTTTATTTGTAAATTTTCCCGGTTGGCTGGTGGAATGGAAAGACAAGTGGAAAGGGGATCTCGTGTTGGATAGCACCTCTCTTGGAGAGAGATGCGAGGTGGATTCTGCGCACCAACGGACGGCGGCAGATTAGTGGAAAAGAAGTTCGATGGAGACGGATCCATCGATGTGGGTGTGGTGGTGGATAAAAGAAAGGGTAAATGTAGAAATACCGACTTTTGGACCGATGAGGGAAACGTGGACTTAACGGGCACTAGAAACCCGTGTCCAGCCTATCTTGCACTAAAAAGGGTTAGTACAAGTGGCAGCGTGAATTTATAATTAGGAGAATGATATGAATGCGGTGTTTGTTTTGAAAATATACGGATTTTTGAAAATATGATGCAACACAACAAATGCAGCACACAAAACCTTAAAATCTAGGGGTCACCTAGGTCAAAGTTCTAGACCGCTCCTAACTGCCAAAAGACAAGTCGCAGGATAAATCCTCCACTGCCTCTTTGTCCTCCTGTGGCCAGGTAAGTGCCAGGTAAGTGGGAAGGTACTCCACTACGTAAGTAGTGGGCCTAATTAATAACCACTAGCTTTCGACACATTTGCCTTAGACACCACAAAAAAACGTGGATAAGCAACGAATTACTCACGGCCTTCTTATGTCCTAAGTGAGCGCGACGGTCCTTAGAGTCATCTCTAGATTTCTTTTAATTAATGAAGGTAAATGCGGATGCAAGTTTGTGATTTTCGGGGCTTAGGAAGGGTAATGAACTCCCCACCTAATCTGGATTTGGTCTTTGCCCCTTAATGTCCGTATTAATATGCAATAACCACAAGAATCAAAACAAGCACAATTTAATTTTTGCAATTTGCGCGCTGCGAATATTTGCAAAGAAACCTGCACAAAATGTTAATTGGAGCCGAGAGAGAGAGAGAGATAAGAAAGATAGAAGCTTACAGAGAAAAAATGATACAGTGAACCCTCTACCCAGGCGCGGAACCGCCGCAAATAGAAGCTAATACCGCGGAAACGCGGCCGTATGTGCTGATCTCTGCACCAAAATTCCTGACACTGTTCCACTTGAACTCCTCAGCTCTCTGGAAATTTCATAAAAAAAATTCTCCAGCTCCAATGATCCCAGATTTCCTCGCAACAAATCACAACAACTCGTATTAGTGTTTGCACGAATTTTGATCTAAAAATTTATAATGGAATAAATCTTTCAACTCAAATTTCAAAATACGAACAATTAGCGCACTATCCCCGGCAACGGCGCCATTTGATTGATCTTTTCTTTGTGTGTCGGTTTAAGAAAATGTATAGTATCACAATCAAAGAATTATTTGACCGCAATCAACTACGGTGTCGGATGTAGATTGTAAGTGAGTGCGGATCGTCCACAGGGACAGTGTAATAGTTCGTCTTTTGAATTAGATGAGTCGAAACTTTAAAGAAAACAAAACAAAACAATTCATGATTTATATTTGAAGTTCAAGAATTAGAAAATATAGATCTAATAACAAGAAAAGGATAGAATCAAGAATTGAGAGTTTGATGATTTTTCCAACCAAATATCAAGAATCGAAATGAGACTCGTAAGAATCGATCGGATCTATAGATGTGATGTAATCTTACAATGACGTATTCTTATCCTTCGATGGATTGATACTAGATCGATTATGATCGACGAGAATTAGGGATTTCTAGTGAAACTAGGGTTTCATCATTTATCCCTTGTTCATTCGTCGATATCATTCACATTCTAGCCTCTAGTAAATTCAAGAAACGATCGTAGATCCCTAATTTCGAGCGATCACAATTAAGAAAGCATCGCAACGAAACTAGGTCATCGATTCTTGAACTTGCTAAGGTTTACAAAACCCGTAGGACTTAAGAATTGTTTTAAGATTTGTTACATCATCATTCTATTGATCGTCTCGACTCCTTGACGAGCGGAGTTTTACTCAAACATCACAACAAGAACTACAATTACAAATTAAGATCGAATCATGATGCAAGAATTTACAGAAAACAAGATTAAAGAATTTCACCTTTTATTTATATCGACAATTTCATTACAATCGCTCAAGAACTATAAGAGGAAGAACTCGATCGTCGATTTGGCTTCGCTCGGCTCCGTGAGTCGCGGATCGGCTTGGATCACTTGCTCGATTGGAGATCAGCTCCGCTCCTAAAAGGTTGAAGGCTTCTCGCTTGATTGGTACTCGGGATCTTGAATTTGGATAGGAATTAGGGTTAGGGTTTTGCACAAGCCTTGTCACTAGACTTGTGGAAGAAGATGAAGAGAGTAGAGGTAAAGAATGAACAACTAAAGATTATGGAAGAACAACTAAAGAACTATTCAAGAACTCCTCAACCCTTAGATCTAGGTTACTATTTATAGACATCTAAATCCTAGATCTAGGATTTGAATTTTAAGTTTCCCTCCAAAAGTTTGTTGAGGGGATTTGAATTTCCCTCCAAAAGTTAGTTAGCTAGAGAGGCTTCTAGAAGAGGTTAGTTAAGAGCTTAATTAGAATTAACTTAATTAATCATCTTTGCTGATCTGGAAGAAGCTTCGAGAGAATTCTGGAGTTTGAAGTATATGAATGGAATGTGGGCCCTGAGAGAGGAATTGTGCAATGAAAATTGGCTGATGAAGTGGCAAAAGCGCCGCGGTTCCGCGGCGCAAGCTGGCTCTGTTCACACCAGAATATTGCATTATTATATTCCCCATTCTTATATATTTTACAAATAAACGGGTGCTTTTGACGCATGTCTGCTACATGTTACAGGTTACAGGTTCTTGGACAGAAAACGGTAAAAACGATATAAAGACAATGAAAAAGTGGACTTTAACCAATGAACAGAAGATCTTGATCAAGCCTACATAAGAAACAGTTCACAAAGCAAGATTCAAGATATCGACTCAAAGCGAAAGTTTAAATTTCACTATAAATTGTTCACTGGAGATCTGGAACCAACCTAGAAGCCCAAATGGAAAAGGACATATAGAAACAGGAAGACAAAGTCACCAGAAGACAACACAGGAAATTCCAGCATCTAAAGCCTCTTGTTGACCGCGGAACCGCGGCCAAACAGGGCCTCGGGCCGCGGTTCCGCGGCCATGTTAAGGAATTGAAAAATAAACTTCTTAGCATAACTTTGGTGCGGCGCTGACTAGTCAACCTAAGGGCTGTTTTTGTAATTTCAGACATACGAGTCATTGTAACCCTAGGGTTTCCTATTCTTTATAAATAGTAATTCTAATCATTGTAATTTCTTATGCCTCCTTTTAATAAAATACAAATTCTTTTGGAGAGTATCGGTGTTTCTTTTCCATTCAGAAATTCAGATCTGACAAACCTGCATGGATGATTGGAGGGATGCATCTGTAAGTAGATTTAATTTCTCGCCCTAGTTTAGATTTCAATTCTTTGCCCTAGGTAGATTAATTTCATGCCCTAGGAACTTGTTTAGGGTTTAGCTTTGGGGAAGGATATTGAGAGATAAGATCTCTCATCCCTTTCTTACCCACCAAATATTTACAATAGGACTCCATGCATACACGCACATACCGCGCCCTACGGCATCCTACCCCTCGAGGTAACGATGACACCGTAGTGTAAAGGCCCGGTTGCGCGTGTTTTCCATGGAGGTTAGGGTAAGGATCTCTAAAGGAAGGACAAGAACCTAGAGGAAGGAACACCTTCCCGAATGGATCTAATCCCCTTTATTGATAATTACCATAACTCCTCATAGATCTTCATTCGGGTATAGAAAGCATTGAGGTTTACTTGCATTTCCAAACCATCCCTAAACCTAGCCCTAGTAAGAATAGATCTAGATAATTGCCCTAGCTTAATTAGATTTTTAGATTTAATAATCAATCCGAACACCCTTCGGAATTAACTCGTTAGCGCGAATCGGAGATTCACAACATCCCTGTAAACCGACCCGTACTCAACGACTAGCTTCATGCGACGCCGTTCTTGATTGCGGTTAACAAATATTTTTGATTCATATCTTTTAAAAGCGCAAGCACGCTAAATCATTAAATCAAATGGCGCCGTTGCCGGGGATGGCGTAGAAATTTCCTTTTCGTAATTTCGGGTTAATCATAAAATAAAAAAATCTGAAAAATCTGAAAAACCCTAAAAATTATAAAAATATATCAATTGTTATTTTTGGAAGGGATACTTTGTTATTTTAATTTTTGCAGGATATACAAATTTGGATCTGGAGATTTCGAGAAAGCAAAACAGGAAACAAAATATCGGAACAGAAGAGATTTAGAACAACAGAACAAGGAATTTTTTTTTGGAGACCCAAATCGCCCAAACCGCCGCGATTCCGCGGCCAAAACCCACCTTAGGCCGCGGAACCACAGCCGTCTTGTCGTATCAGAGTATCAAAAAATTTTTGGGGACTCGTGCTGTTTAGACTGCGGCGAAAACGCGGCAATAACGCGTTTATACCACGGAACCGCGCCCTTTTGGTGATATCATCCTCTGCAATTTGCACTGTAAGCTACTCTGTTATTTCTCTTGTGTAATTTTTAATAAATTTTCTGAAAAATGCTTGCAGGATTTTGTGCACTTTAAAAATATATTCCCTTCTAAATAACGATCTTGTGCAGGATTTTTGTGCCTTGCTTAAAATGAAATTAGATTGCAAGTAATATTTTGCTGTTGCATATCTTGTGTTAAAAATCTTTTTGCAACAAATTTTTCCTAATAAAGAGAAAAAGAATAAAAAAAAGAATAAGGAAAATTTTGATAGAAACTTGCAAAGTTTTTAGCCGCAAATAAATCCTTGCACCATAATAAACTTTCCTTCTTTCCCCTTTTCTTCCAACATGGGTACCCCACATAATAAATCATTAGCCGAACTTTGGTATCCCGAACCTAATTTTGCGTCGTACGTCAATTTGTTCGGTCAAGTTAAAGACGATCCTTCCTTGCCAAAAAAATCTTTGAAAGATCAAATAGAGGCGTCTAGGAGAAACAGTTTGATTTTTCAACCCACTTTGTGTCAACCAAGTCCATCTTTACCACCTACATATGTTGACACCACTTTTCCAAGTCCTGCTGTAACTTCTAAGCCGATGTCCATTGCTGAGCATATTGCTCAATCTCGCAGCCGATCTTTCACCCCTCTCCACTCATCCAGTTCTAGGGATCAACACGACTATTCACCTTTTTATCCATATGTTGACCCTACCCCTGCCCAACCACCCACTTCCTACAAGTCATACCCGACCTTCCCACCTTCACTAGACACCGTTTCTACACAGCCTGTTGGGAGTTTGCATATCAACACCAATTTGAATTTTTTACCGAAACCCCCTCACCACCTAAGTCTAGTTTGGAAGAGTCGTTGGAAGCTTATATTGCAGCAACAAATAAAATGACTAGGAATGTGGAAGCGTCCGTGGCCGCTCTTATGCAACCTAGTGAACCGGTAGCTAGTTTCCCGCTAGCTCAAAATTTTTTAATGTATAAGGAGGCGGTTGGACAGAATGAGAATGAGAGAGAATTTTCAAATCAAACCTACTCGTACCCAATTGAAGCCCACAACTCCTGTTTTCCATCGATTGCCCTAAATAGTTCACCTGTTGAAAATAAAAATGAGTTGTGTGATTTTATAGTGCTTGATTTGCTAAATTGTGAAGAACCCCTTTCGAGTGAAACCGCACCTAATCCGTTTGACCTTTACACCTCCACTCTAGAACCTACATTGATAAACATCCATGCTTTTGAGGAGGTGTCTAAAGAAATTGATTTTCACTTGATTGAGGATATAGACGCCGGGAATATTTCGGATGATGAACCTGTCGATTTAATTGAAATTTTATGTTCAATCATCATCCTGAGTTATTAAATGTTTCTCCCGAATCTCATATGCGTCTAGATTTTGATGATAATGGCATGGATGAGTTAAATATTGAGGATAGTATTGAGGAGAGTCTTGAGGATAATATTGAGGTTGAATCATTTTTGTTTGATGTGTCTAATTTTCCAATTCATCCTCCTGAACCTTTGACTGTTATATCACCCTCCCTCCTTCCCATCGTTCTGACCCCACTTGAAGACTGTGAGCTTGAAACCTTTTCCTTTGAATCTGACACAATTCTCACAGACGATAACACCTACGAGTGTTTCACTTTTTCGGACGATGCTGATGACTCACCGCCCGAGTTTGAGTCCTTTACATTTTCAGATGAGCCATCAGACTCGGTTGATTATAGTAGTTTCGAACCATTAATGGAATCTTTCAAGTTCGAAACAGTTTACTACGGTAAGAAAGATACTATCCCTAATTCACTCCCTTTCGTCTCTCCTATTGTCCCGACCGTACAAGAGACCGTTACGCTTTCATCTCCTATACCAAGTTCGGCGTACCCATGTTTTCTTGCGAATCTTGAGGGATTTGACCCTATTTATCGATGTGTTGATAGGTTAGCGCAATCGCTTTTAACACATCGGTCATCAAAAATTGCGCTAATTTATTCACTCAATTTACACCCTCAAGATTGTACTCCACTTCTTTCTTCTTTCCGCCATTCTTCTCCCCCACCGAGACCGTATTCTACCATTCTTCTTTCCACACGGTCTCGCGTATTTCTCATTTCTTTCCTCCACACCCCATTCTTGCACCAACTATACCATTACCACGATAAGATTTTTGAATGGTTGGTGCTAACCTTTGGCTTGTGTAAGGCCAAGCTTAACTTTGGGGGGAATCTTTGTATATATGTATATATTTTTTGTTTTCTTTTCTATAAAAAAAACAAAAAAATTTCAAAACATTAAAAATATAAAAAAAATATATATATAAATAAATAAACAGGGGAGTGCCGGTATTTTGACCCTCTTGGTTTAGCATGACAGTGAGGACAGTGTCAAGTTCAAGTTTGGGGGTATGCTCGGTACGTCTTCTTCCTTCGCATTCATTTGTACATATTTTTGCATTTGCATACTTATTTTAAAACCCATAAAAATTGAAAAATTATAAAAATTATTGTGTTCAATTTTGGCTAATTAACTTGAGTTTGACAGATAGGTTAACTGGCTAGAAACAACTAGATCTTAGACTTAGTGAATTAAAAACCCTAAAAATAACATTCCTTAAAGTTTAACGGTAGAAAATATATGCCTTTGTAGCTTATTTAGAAATAGGCAAATTTTGGGTTCACTTCTTGGGCTAAGTCGAAACAAGGGAAAAGTATTGATGCTTTTATTAGAGTATAAGTTTGAAAAATAGTTCCTAACTTAAGTCTAAATTCTGAAAATGTATACCCTACAATTTGCACAATCACGCACCTTGAAACTTGGAATAGTAGAGGAGACCTTGAAATGCCTTTGTCTAAAGTCCTTAGTACGAAGAAAACGAAAAAAATATACATAAGTGTGAATGAAGAATAAAAAAAAATGGACACTGGTTTTTGTGATTACTTAAGGCTGCAAAAATAGAAAAATGTTTAGCGAGGGTGCTTCATCACCTAGTGCCTTAGACCAACTGGTTTGGGAGTCACTGCTAAAGCCTTGGGTGTTGCAAGGCTAGGAAGTACGCTTTAAAGTGCAAACGTATCTTGTAATCGGTTGTTGGTACCTCAAGAAGTATTAACAGTCGCATGAAGGATGTGTGAGCAAAAATTCAATTAAATTCACCAACTAATTAGTACTTTGGACAACGGACAAGGGTATGATTACTTGATTTGAATTTCCAAGTGTAGGGATGATTTATACACACACGTAGGGGTATGTGATTGGGATTTAGATAAGAGAAAGGAGTGAAGAATAGAACTTGTATCTTTAGTAAGGGTTGATAGAAATTCCTAAGTGGAGATGGAACCCTATGAGGAAAACTTAGGAAATGCCGAAAGCTAAGTAAGTCTATAAAACATACATAATCTTAAGTTAAATGATGAGGAAGTGTGAAGAATGTGGGTGGATAATTTACAAGTATAAGATAATAGAATTCCTTGTTAGAAAACCTACTTAGAGAACAAAAGTCAATGAGCCGAATTGATAGGATTTTGTGGGTGTAATCCGCTGAAATTCTCAGGAGACAACACTCCTCCTACTAAGGACACCTGGAGGTTTAACGGCTTGTTGCACGTGCTCAGTGCAATCGCGTTTCCCTGCGAAAGTGCGGTTATGATTTTAGTGAATAAAAATAAGTTTGCTCGAGAACGAGAAAAAGATAAGTTTGGGGGTATTTGTTCACACCAGAATATTGCATTATTATATTCCCCATTCTTATATATTTTACAAATAAACGGGTGCTTTTGACGCGTGTCTGCTTACATGTTACAGGTTACAGGTTCTTGGACAGAAAACAGTAAAAACGATATAAAGACGATGAAAAAGTGGACTTTAACCAATGAACAGAAGATCTTGATCAAGCCTACATAAGAAACAGTTCACAAAGCAAGATTCAAGATATCGACTCAAAGCGAAAGTTTAAAGTTCACTACAAATTGTTCACTGGAGATCTGGAACCAACCTAGAAGCCCAAATGGAAAAGGACATATAGAAACAGGAAGACAAAGTCACCAGAAGACAACACAGGAAATTCCAGCATCTAAAGCCTCTTATTGACCGCGGAACCGCGGCCAAACAGGGCCTCGGGCCCGCGGCCATGTTAAGGAATTGAAAAATAAACTTTTTAGCATAACTTTGGTGCGGCGCTGACTAGTCAACCTAAGGGCTGTTTTTGTAATTTCAGACATGCGAGTCATTGTAACCCTAGGGTTTCCTATTCTTTATAAATAGGAACTCTAATCATTGTAATTTCTTATGCCTCCTTTTAATAAAATACAAATTCTTTTGGAGAGCATCGGTGTTTCTTTTCCATTCAGAAATTCAGATCTGACAAACCTGCATGGATGATTGGAGGGATGCATCTGTAAGTAGATTTAATTTCTCGCCCTAGTTTAGATTTCAATTCTTTGCCCTAGGTAGATTTAATTTCATGCCCTAGGAACTTGTTTAGGGTTTAGCTTTGGGGAAGGATATTGAGAGATGAGATCTCTCATCCCTTTCTTACCCACTAAATATTTACAATAGGACTCCATGCATACACGCACATACCGCGTCCTACGGCATCCTACCCCTCGAGGTAACGATGACACCGTAGTGTAAAGGCCCGGTTGCGCGCGTTTTCAATGGAGGTTATGGTAAGGATCTCTAAAGGAAGGACAAGAACCTAGAGGAAGGAACACCTTCCCGAATGGATCTAATCCCCTTTATTGATAATTACCATAACTCCTCATAGATCTTCATTCGGGTATAGAAAGCGTTGAGGTTTACTTGCATTTCCAAACCATCCCTAAACCTAGCCCTAGCAAGAATAGATCTAGATAATTTCCCTAGGTTAATTAGATTTTTAGATTTAATAATCAATCCGAACACCCTTCGGAATTAACTCGTTAGAGCGAATCGGAGATTCACAACATCCCTGTGGGCCGACCCGTACTCACCGGCTAGCTTCATGCGACGCCGTTCTTGATTGCGGTTAACAAATATTTTTGGTTCATATCTTTTAAAAGCGCAAGCACGCTAAATCATTAAATCAGGCTCCCGTCGCGGAACCGCGGCTATTTGGAGGCTTTGTGGCTTGAAACTTTTGGGCTTCTCTGGTACTGACATATGGGCCCTTTTGTGATATGTTGAATTGTGTTTTGCCCTCTAGATTGCTACCAGAACTCAAGACTTGGAGTTGGTGTATTTTTGATCAGCTTCTTTTGGCTTTAATCCTGCAATTTCCTGCACAAATCTCGAAACAAGTGTTGCGCAATACAGGGATGATGCGATGCCATGATAAACACAAAATTTCCTCAGAAATGTCGGTTTTAGAGTCTAACACATGCAATCTGATATTTTACGACTGATTTGCTAATATGTGTAATATGAATGCCGAACACTTCTATATGAGTGCAAATGATAGGGAAATTGTCGTGTTAAAAATACATTATTTTCGACTGATCAGTCATCCCTCAATCATTACAATCACGTGCATGTGATCCAATAATTGACTCTGAGGGCACTATATCCAACAATCTCTAGCTACCCTCTTCATACAACTAGTCATTTTGTTCTATATTCTGTCTGAATTATTTTCAGACTGCCAATCCGCCTCTTGAACTACACGATCTATAAAAACCTTTTTGTTACCTTCCTTCAATTGCCACCATTTAATTTTAGGCTATATCTTACGTCTAATTTTCCTAGGTCCTCTTCTAAATCGAAAATCTAGAACTAAAAGTCTATATTGAGTGGTAACACTCTCATCTAGCACTACTTTACAGTCGATACAACAATCTCTATCTATCCTTCTCGTCAGAAAAAAATCTATTTGACTTACACTTGATCCGCTCCTAAAAGTGATAAGGTGAGACCCTCTTTTCCTAAACCAAGTGTTTGCTAAGATAAGTCATAAGACAAGGTAAAATCTAAAATCGAACTATCTGTTTCATTCCTTTGTTCAAAACCAAAACCTCCATGGATAGTATCAAACCCACTACGAGTAGTACCTACATGTCTATTGAGATCACCACCAATAAATAACTTCTCTCCACCAGGTATACTTTGTACCATCTCATCTAAATCCTTTCAGAATAGACGCTTACTAGTGTCATCAAGATATATCTGTGGTGCATAAGCACTAACAATATTAAGGATCTCCCCACCTAGAATAAGCTTAATCATCTTTTCTCCTAATCTCAACTATATCCTCGAGCAACCGTCTATCTATGATTACGTCTATCCCATTACGATTTTTATCTCTACCCGTATACCAAAACTTATAACCCAAGACTCTATGACTATATTCTTTTCGCCTACCCACTTAGTTTCTTACAGACATATAATACCAACTCTCCTTCTAATCATCACCTCCACTAATTCTGTTAGTCTACCCGTAAGGGAACCTATGTTCTAAGAAGCTAGATGGATCCTATGAAACTCTTGCTTATTTGTCACTACACTCAGGGTCCGATGTAGCGCGTTGTTTCCGGACGACGACCTAGAAGCCCTTGCATACTTAACACTACACTCGGGATCTGATGTAGCGCATCGCTGAGTAGAGGACGCCCCAACGATATTCTTATTATGGTTCATGTCATAGAATGTGACAAAGTTTTACGTTGGCTGTTACAAGCCTATCACAACCCTCACTCTTTCTCATCCGGATTTGGGACTGGGAACAGTGGGTTTTTCCAGAATCAACATAATAATGAAAAAAACACTCGATCAACCATGATGATTTCAATCAATAAAGTTCCAGCTAAATGAACCATAACAACATTTCATGTATAATAAACAAATCGGACGATTATATTGATTTAGCAGTGATAGTTCTAGCATTAAAATGAACAAATCCAGAACCAAATTGATGAAACCATTGAAACTTATATCAACTGGGTTAAAAGAAACGAATTGGGGATAAATGAATTTGAGGATACCAAGCCCAAAAAAAATTACCAGTGGGAGAAACCAAGCCGCAAAGACGGGATTGGGGTCGCGATCATGTTGAAATAGGTCTCTAGGCAATGGCAGCAAGGGAGGAGAGGCGCAGAAGATCGGCGGCACAGGGGGTCAGCAATGAGGCCGTGGATCTGGACGAGGGTTGAGTGATCGCCGAAGTCGACGGTGGCGGGGGTGTTGACTGAAGCAGCGGCGGGGAACGTAGATGGAGCATGATGCGATCACAGAGGGTAATGAATGATCCTGAGCTTTGATACCAGTGAAAAAACGAGGTATTTGATTTGGGGCTCCGGTGAGGAGGAGGATCGATTGATCGATGCCATAGAGGAGACGATCTCTCCATATATAGGCCGCTTCCTCGGCCCCCTGAACTTCCTAGATATTTCTTCACGAGATCAAAACCCACGATCTCTCTCCATCTCCGCGTTTGACACGGTTGCGAGTGAGGAATCACAAAAAATGCGGTTTCTGTTTTTCAACACCCAGTAATTGGGCCGGTCGGATATTTGGCCATAAGGTCCCAACCGTTTACATTTATGTACGGCGCGTATGAATACAAATGAATTCTCACATCGATTTGGGATGTGCATCCAACATGCACACACGGTCTAAGTCATTATAGACATCCAATCTAGCTCCAAACCAATAAGATCAATGAAATTTGTTCCAAAATACACAAATTAAATTTCGGGATCTAGAATATGATTGCATTCACTAGTTATATGTAACATATATGTCATCAAATATTTATTAGAGTAACAACTGGTGATGAAGATAAGTATCTATATCGGATCATCTCAAATCAATATGATAACGACACCAAGGTTGTTGCCCGTCCGGTCCCGTCACTTATCACTCAATGTTTTTAAAGGTATGTCTGCATCAGTTCGATTCCACCGATCATAGCCATGCCTACTAAGATTTATAGCAATATTGAAGAACTACAGCTATCTTTTTTTATTAACATTATTCATGTATTTATTTCTAACACATCCTTTTGTTTACCTTGAAGTGACGACTTTCTCGAAGAAAATATCATAACAAACAAAAAGATAAAGGGGAAACGAGTCCAATGAAGTCATTTTACTCAGAGAAGCTAATCACTTATGTTTGACGTAATATGATAATATAAAATGAATGCACAAACCGTGTTTTCAAAAGTAGGCCATTCTATGTATTTCAATTGACTAGTCTGCTCAGCTAGAAACGTCGCTAAAGATCTAAAGCTCCTGCAAAAAAGAGAAATACCATAGGCCCTTTCAATTGACATGCATGAGTAACATATGCATGATAATTTATACACATACTACCAGGCTACATCCTTTATCATACTCAACCAAAATGGTTCATCATCGGACCCATTATCAAAAGATAGACCTAGATTCCTTCCAGTTGATGCGTATTTTATGTGCGCGTGGATGGAAGAAGCATGAAGAATTGGTTTCTCAGAAACCTGAAAATGAGAAAAATACAGCAGGAATAAGGAAGAGTAAAAAATAATAATCCGCTGATTTGAGACATTAGCAAAAGTAAATATCCTTCTGAACCTTAGCAAACTGAAATCGGCATTCACTGGATTGATGTATAGAAAAAAGTGGTTTGCGACTGCCGCAGAAAATTGAACCTAGACGAAAAACATATTGATTCAACAAGCAATACTAAATATATAATAAAATACGAAAAAAGATATAGCGGGATTAAAACCAGGGAGATAGGCCAGACTATTGACACCAGTCATCTTTTGAAACCTATTACAAAAAGTTTAATTAATCTTTTATTCATAGAGATACATTGAATATTAGAGTTTTAAGACTAGCACCGAATAAAAAAGGTTGTTATGCAAGTATATGCATGAATAAAATCTGGTTCTATTTCTATTCCATTGATGTGCTCTTTGTAAATACTAGGGAGAAGTGGAAAGCAAGATACCAAGAGGAGTTAACAAGAAATATTAGATTGGTCATCTTAGATCAACATATTAACCTGATGATGCTCATGGCGATGCGAGATCAGGACACGTGGCGGATGACGTGTCCCAAGACCCGGAAGGAAGGACCCACAGAGGCCGACCAGGCCACCCTTGTACCCGACCTGCAAGCACAAGCTGACCCTCCTCGGGGCCTCCTGCAAATTTGCCTCCTCTGCCCCTCAGCTCGCCCTGAGCTGCCACAGGACCAAGACTTCTCAGCCCTCTTGCTCGGTTCCGAACTCCCCAGCCGAGGCCGTCTTTCTCGGTCCCTCCGACCGACCAACTTCACCGCTCGCAGGCATAACCGCCGCTCCGCAAATCTCGCCACGCACAGATTCTCCACCAGTAACGTCCCACGTTCCATGCCATCCCGATCCCCATTAATGGGCAATCCGCTCTTCACGCGGGGCGTGACGTCGGGAGCATAACGGCCGGCGAGATTCTCGCGCCTACCGCTGCGTGCTGCCGCCGCTATATAAACCCCCGTCACAGAGGGGTCAAGTAAACCATTCTTGATTCCACTTGGCCGTTACTCTGCTCGGATCTAATGCTAACTTGATCGTCGGAAGGTCCTCGATGGCACCAAACCACCCCGAGACTTCTTTGCAGGTACTCGGCGCTAAAATCCTCAAATCACCAACCTCCTCAAAACCCATTGAGACCCACACGCAATAAGAGATCACCGCCGAAATCCACCGGGAGATCAACGGAAGAAAACATCTAACGGAGACCCGAAAAGGACCTCCATCAGTTGGCACCGTATGTGGGAACGCAAACTCCACAAAAACAAAGTTGGCATTCCGATCTCCGTCCGCATGAAGAGCAACCATCCTGAAGATCGCGGTACCAGCCGCCGCCTTCGCCTCACCGAAGGCGTGGATGAGTCTCCTCCAGCGACCATCATCAACGCCCTCACCAGCCGGATAGATCGGCTACAGTCCCTCGTGGAGGCACTCATCCGCGTCCAAGCGGCCGGGCCTGGGCCCCAGATTGCCGCTCCACGGCCTCCAGAAGGCTCTGCCCCCATCGGGACGACTGACCACCAGCAGGCTACGACTCCTAGCCACAGATCTCTCGGGCCGGTACTCCCTGAGGCCCGCTGCGCCCCACGGCTCCACACCAAGGTCCGCCGCCAGAACGCCTCGCCTCGAGCCTCCTCATGACCCTTATCCCCCTGAGGAGATATCAGTCACCTCGCCTGTCTACAGGCATGGTCGACACCACTTCCCTCGGCGGGATCGCACAGAAGGGGTTCACCTCGGCGGCTCGAGAGCCACCTCGCCCAGAGATTTGAAGCACCTCATCGAGAGGAACCGAGGCCGCTCCCAGACGCAAGTCACCCACAGCAGAGGCCAAGGATTCCAAGGCGCCGATTCCTCGGGATACCACGGTCGACTCGATGCCCTCGAGAAGAAGATCGAGGGCATGCGCCGGGAGGCTCACCTCTCGAGCGACGGGGCTAAGTACGCCTCCGATTCGCTCACAAAGCCATTCACCGAGGAATTGCTCGCCGTCCACGTCTCATCGTGCAACAAGCTCCCAAAAGTCTATCTGTTCGACGGGAAAACCGACCCGAAGGACCATTTGGATGCTTTCACCGCGGGGATGAGTTTCCAGGACCACTCCGACGCCGCCCAGTGCAGGGCCTTCCCGGCCAGCCTCATCCACATGGGTCGGGACTGGTTCCGGGGGCTCGAGCCCCACTCAATCTCGACCTTCGACAAGCTGGCTACTCAGTTCGTCGACCACTTCGTTGGGAACCGTCGACAAAAGCGTACGGACGACTACCTCTTCACAGTTAAGAGTGGGGACAAAGAGACGTTCAAGGCCTACATCACCTGCTTCTACAACGCCTTTCTCGAGGGCCCCGAGCACCGAGACGAGACCGTCATCACGGCGCTCAGATCTGGTCTGAGGCACAAGGAGTGGTTGCGCTCCTTTGCGTTGGCACAACCTAAGACCATGGCCGAGGTCAAGGCGTGGACCGAGCGCGAGGTTCAGCTGGAATCCGAGGTGAACGCAAACCTCCTCCGAGCAGAATGATCCGACCAGAAGAAGAGGGCTCTGGAGGAGAGGCCGGAGCGTCAGCAGCCCTATCACCCGAAGTTCCAGGAGTATACCCCACTCAACGTCTCCCTCACAGTATTGCTAGAGGAGGCCCAGAACGAGGGGTTCTTCAAGTTTCCTCTAATCCTGCGTCAGGCCGCGAAGTGAACCCGGGGCCCTTACTGCGCTTTCCACCGGACACTGGGCCACACCACGGAGGATTGCAAGCAACTCAGGGACTATATCGAAGAGCTCATCCAATCGGGACACCTCGCCGCATACTTGAGGGACAAACGGCAGGCCGACCGCGAGCAGGAGCAGCATCGCCCTCCCGCTGAGCTGACCATTGGTCAGATCATGCTCATTTCGGCGGACGGCCAGCACGGAACTCGGGAAGCCCCGAACCCTATGCCAAGCACGGAGGCCAACAATCCTCCAGGGAGCTCGGGCCGAGCCAATAAGGTCATCTACTAGCATGTACTGTTCTTTTATGGCAATGTAAACCCGTCCTAGGATCTGTTGTCTATTTAATAAAGATCAATGGAAAGTTGCAAAAAAGAAGGAAAAATCTTGTTTATTCAAAAAAGACAGTCGCCCGCTTTCACCTAAAAAGTCGCTGTCACGCGGCGACCACCGAGCCTTCTCCGGCGGAATTGAAATGACACGACTCTAGCGCTTCGCCTCTCCCCGTGCTCAATACGCAGGCTACGCGCACATCAGCCGCGACCGTTCCCGTTACCTGCAACTAAATGGTCGGACAAAACCTCGCAAGAGGCAACCGAGCAGCTACTCTGCTCGGTCATCCCTGGCGGGTAGCCTCCCTACAGCAACGCCAGGGACCAGAAAATCCTCCTTAGAGGCAGCTCAGCAGCTTCCCTGCTCGGCTATCCCTGACGGGTAGCTTCCCTACCGCAACGCCAGGAATCAGAAAGCCCTCTCAGAGGCAGTCGAGCCTGAGGATCCCTCGCTTGGCTATCCTTCAGGACAAAAGCCCTCGCCAAGAGGCACCGGGTAGAAACCCTGCCTGGCCAAGGGTCCTTGGCAGGCTTCTTACAGCCCCTCCCGCGCTAAGGACCAAAGTCCTCCCAGAGGCAGTCGAGTCCTCGCTCGGCTATCCCCGGCTGGTAGCTTCCTACTACAACCGACAGAGATCAAAGTCCTCGTCAAGAGGCACTGGGCAGTAACCCTGCTCGGTCCCCGTCCTGAAGGATCAAAGCCCTCGAAAGAGGCAACCGAGCAGCTACCCTACTCGGTCATCCCTGGCGGGTAGCCTCCCTACTGCAATGCCAGCAACCAGAAAGTCCTCCTTAGAGGCAGCTCAGCAGCTTCCCTGCTCGGCTATCCCTGGCGGTAGCTTCCCTACCGCAACGCCGGGGATCAGAAAGCCCTCCCAGAGGTAGTCAAGCCTGAGGATCCCTCGCTCGGCTATCCTTCAGGACAAAAGCCCTCGCCAAGAGGCACCGGGTAGAAACCCTGCCCGGCCAAGGGTCTTTGGCAGTCTTCTTACAGCCCCTCCCGCGCTAAGGACCAAAGTCCTCCCAGAGACAGTCGAGTCCTTGCTCGGCTATCCCCGGCTGGTAGCTTCCTACCACAATCGACAGGGATCAAAGTCCTCGCCAAGAGGCACTGGGCAGTAACCTTGCTCGATCCCCATCCTGAAGGATCAAAGCCCTCGCAAGAGGCAACCGAGCAGCTACCCTACTCAGTCATCTCCGACAGGTAGCCTCCCTACCGCAACGCCAGGGACCAGAAAGTCCTCCTTAGAGGCAGCTCAGCAGCTTCCCTGCTCGGCTATCCCTGACGGGTAGCTTCCCTACCGCAACGCCATGAATCAGAAAGCCCTCCCAGAGGCAGTCGAGCCTGAGGATCCCTCGCTCGGCTATTAGAGAAAAGCCCTCGCCAAGAGGCAACGGGCAGAATGTAAGTCGACGTTAGACACCCCACATGATGCGGGGAGGCGGAATAGGTAAAACAATCATTTTGTTTAAACTAACATCGACTAACTTTACGGATCTTTGCTAAACCCTAACAACAACTATATAGAAGTGATTAGCTACTATGATAGATGATTATACCTAATGAGTTAAGTCCTTCTTGTTCTTATTGATCACCTCCTCGTCGACCTTCTCATTGTGATAGAAGATCCACCCGAGAGCTACTTCTCCAAGTTTTAACCTCTCACTTGAGATAACTAGGTGATTATGAGTGCTAATCAAGATAACCTAGAGGATATAGAAGAGGGTTAGGGATATACTGGTCTTGCTAACCCTAGGATCTCGACACATGAAAGAATTAGGGTTAGTTCTTGAAGAGAGAGAGCTTGAGGAGAGAGAAGGTGTGAGTGAGAATGATATGAATAATATCTCATTTGTGAATATATGAAGCATGGTAATTATTAAATGAATAACATATGATAATATCAACCATGCTTCATTAATTCACTTTGTGTGAATCATCTCATGAGTCATTAAGCAATAAATGCTTCATTAACTCATTTGGATGAATCACTCCATGAGTCATTAATTCATTTAATGCAAATTCCACCTAAGCCTCCACCTCATCTTTTTTCTAGAAGCTTCTCGATAAATTATGAGAATGCCCCTCCCATCCGTGAAAACACGGAAATACTAAGACTGTATAAATCTAATAATCCAATACTACAATCTGGTTTAAACCAAAGCCCGCTAGTAAAAATTGTCCGAACATCGTACGTGCGTAAAAACGCGTATGTGTCCTGTCACGACCCGCAGGGTACGGAACGTGACTGGCACTTAAGTTTACGAAACGTCTAAAGGCGTCCGTAAAATAAGTAAGCCAAAGCCCAGAAAACAAAACCAATTAAGCAAAAGAGTGAAGAAAACCCAAACATTTGAAAGCAAGTTTATCAAATAAGTCATGTAAAACCCTTTTTAAAAACAATACCAATTTTTCCCGAAAATTTCGGCAGAGTCTCCTTTGTAAATACTGGCCCCCAAAAATGGGTACAACAAAACATATACATGAATCCAACAAAATAGGGCATCCCCAAGCGGGAGCTAGCTCTTCGCCATAAGGCGGTCACAAATCCCACGCAATGTAAATGGCAACAAGCATAATAATCATAAGGAAGCATGAAAAAATAACATGTCGGCTCAAGTGAGCTCGACCCCAAAATACAGCATAAAATCCACAAACCTCACAGTCTCATCTCTAGGTCAAATATACAATAATCTGGTAGAAACAGTAGATGGAGTACACAAGATACAAGAAGATACAAGGTGGTACAAAAAAAGTAACATAACCCACCTATGAGCAAATCTCGAGCTCAGGCAAAAGAGGCAAAAGACAAGTGCGCCCACCGCTACTGAACTGACGGAGCGGACCTGCAAAAGACTGTGGCACAACGGGGGTGAGTTGCCAACTCGTGAGTAATAAATAACATCTACAAAGGCTATCGTATGCATGCACACAAGCATCCTAGCATCTAAAATACAGGTATGACTGGATGCACTAGCAGGTGTGTATACAACATCAGTGTGCTAATATGTATGCAACATGGAAATCTGGGGTCTCAATAGGTATATATAAGAAATATCTTATCTTCTTTTGTTTTTGAAACTCTTTTAGAATGCCAGCATAATGTCAATGAATCGACGAAAATCGGTGTCCAGCAACGACACCCAAAAGCTGTCTCAAATCTCATAAATCCAGGTCATAGTGTCTCTGGCCTCAGCCATCCGGCTGACCCATCTCAATATCAATATCTCATCCTCTCGCGGCCCCGGTCGGTATCCTCTGGATATCCGCCGTGCCCAATGAAGTCACCGGTAGGTAATCCGTCCCCTGCCAGGCTCATCGTCAACACCACGAGCTTCTTGCCCCGGGGTACCCTACCGGGCCCACCATGTACCCGAAACGGTTCATCCAACTCCTCGAAACGGGTCTCCAAAAACCACAGCAAACTCATGGTGGACGACACTTACACCACTAGAAAACCGCAATTTACATGTTTTAAAAATATCATAAGTTTGGAAATTTTGCGGCTTTCCCCCGAAATCCAGCAATATCATAAAATCTCAAGAAATCCTCATAAGTGCATATATCAATGATCATGAATGCGTATGATATCAATAATCAAGTTGCGATGTGTGATTAATGTATTAAGCATGAACAATGAATATGATGAAGTTCATGCACATGAATAGAAATCCTACGGTTTCATTTTAAGGAAATAGCACAATTTAAGTATCAATTAGTAAAAGGTTTAAATTAAAGGTTATCTAGTGTGGTGGCATGGCAATTACCAGGATGTGTGTGTAAACATGAATAGTGCTCGTGCTGCATATAAAAACCTGGTAATGGTGCATGTGTCCTACAATTGAGTTTGCGTATATGGATATAACATATTGATCTAATTGCAGCAATTATCATGCCAGTATTATTATTCTAATGTCACAAGTGATTATCCAATTTACTATTTTCCATTTTACTAAATCTATCGGGCGACTTGCGCCATCCAAACGATCGTCCCCCGTAGATGTTAAATCTACTCACCGGGATCCCTGGCTAGCTGTGTCCAATCACCGCCTTTCCCTTTCGCGCCGCGTCTGACGTTTCCGCGACCGAACCTGGAATTTACATCAGTACCAAATATAAGGTTACACATTCAAGAACGACGCAAAACCTCAACGAAACTACTAACGTTCGCTAGCTAGGTACAACGTGCACAAAGTGCGCGGACACACGCGAAAATCGCAAAAACTGCCGAAAAACGCCGATTTGGGTCACCCGGCAAAACTAAAACCCGACTACCCAAAAATCCGCACTCACGCATCCTAAAAGTCGTAGGACAAGCCAATACAATCATCAAGATATCAAAAATAGTCCAACACATAATTTATATAAAAATCTAGTAAGCATAGCGTCCCAAAATCGGTGCAAAAATCGCCGATTTGCGACAAAACGACTACAATAAAGCATACTCACCCAAGCACACTACAAGCAATCCACACCCACTAATTACAACACATTAACCATGCTCCAAAACCTATATTCCACAACCAAACCCTTTCTTGATTTTTATAAATAGCAATTGCAAATCAAAAACCACACTTGAAAAACTTAATTTAACACTACAAAAGCCCACTTAAGGAAATTAACCTCTTAGGTTAGGTTAGCAAAACACTAGATAACAATTTAGGTTCAATTAACTAAATAATGCTTTCAAAAACTTAATCCACTCACTAATCAAGCTTCAAATATCATTTTCCATACATAACCCTCTCTTGAAAAACCTTAAAACAACAATTTACAACTAAAATCAACTTCTAAAATTACCTAAATTAGCATAATTAAAGACTACATAACAAGGTAACCATATAGATTAGTTCACTAACAACTAGATTAACTAATAAACACTTAATTAATTATCATGGTTCAAAACCCTAGTTTAAACAAACTACTCATTTAAACTAGATTAGAAATAAGCTAACTTTTAACACTAACCATACAATATAAGAAACTTAAACAAAAGAATTCAATTAGCAAGGGATTATACCTCAATTTGGGATCTAGCAAGAATGGATTTTGCTTCAATTGATGGCCTCAAACACCAAGATCCAAGCAAGAATGGCTAAGGATAATGATAGCATAAGGATTTTGTTTGGATTTTTTAATTAAATCATGGATTTTGATGTATTTTCTTGAAGAAATGAAGGAAAATGAAAAGAAAAGAGAGGAGGAAGAGGGTGTGCAGGAATTTCGGCCAGAGGAGGAATGGGGGAGGGTGTGGGCAAGTGGGGAAAGTCATGGGTCAAGTTCCAAAGTCAAATGTATCATACTTTATCAATTATAATTAAAATAAAACCATAAACCATCAAAACAACTCAAGAAAGCAACCAAAGAAAATGAGGCCAGAAATTTCTGGTCTCACACAAGGTGGGGCTGTCCTAGGGCTGAGGAAAAAGAGAGAGGGGTTTTACAAAAGAAATTTTATGCAAAAAGGCCCCCTACAACTCAAAAATTGCAAGTTTTAGCCCAAAATTCAATAAATTCGTTTCAAATCATAAAAGTTTGTTAAAAATCAAAATAAATTACTAAAAATTCATGTTATCACTAGATTATAATTATCATAATTTTAGAGATTAAAATTAGCCCGGAAAAATTTGTATTTATCGCTTATTTAATGTATTTTCTTACCGGCTTAAAATAATATTAAAAAAATGAAAAATAGGGAAAATTTTTAAATGACCAAAATTTCATAAATAACTCATTAACTACTAAAAACAAGCAATTACCTATCCATTTTAGGTATAATTAGCCCTAAACTGCAAAATATCGAGAAAGACGGTTTTCGGAAAAATACCGAATTTTCACCGAATTTCAAGAAAACACCAAAACGACTTTTCAAGACGCTACAATCTTCCCCCCTTAAAGAAATTCGGTCCCCGAATTTAAAAATATAGCTACGCGTACCTTCGAAGAGATGGGGATATTTCTTCCTCATCTCGCCCTCGGTCTCCCAGGTAACCTCCTCGCTGCTCGGGCTACGCCAAAGGATCTTGACGGTTGGTATAATCTTCGACCTCAACTTCTTCACCTGCCGATCCAGGATGGCCACCGGCTGCTCTGCAAAAGAAAGGTCGCGCTCTAGCTGGACTGTCGGGTGCTGAATCGCATGCGAAGGGTCGTGAAGGTACTTGCGGAGCATCGAAACATGAAAAATGGGGTGAACATCGGGAAAGCTGGGTGGAAGAGCCAAACGATATGCAACAGCGCCGACACGCTCGAGGATCTCGAAGGGACCTACGAATCTAGGGCTAAGCTTCCCCTTTCGCCCAAAACGCATCACGCCCTTCATCGGAGAGACCTTCAGAAAAACATGGTCGCCAACTGCGAACTCTAATCTGCGACGGCGTCTGTCTGCATAGGATTTCTGCCTGCTCTGAGCCGCTCTCATCCGGTCTCGGATCAACTGGATCTTCGATGTCGTCTCCTCAACAAGCTGCGGCCCCAAAATGCTGCTCTCGCTGAGCTCTGTCCAACAAACGGGCGATCTGCATCTCCTCCCATACAATACCTCGAAAGGTGCCATCTGAATAGTATCCTGGAAGCTGTTGTTGTAGGAGAACTCCACTAGAGGTAAATGACGATCCCAGCTACCACCAAAGGCTAAAACGCACGCTCTGAGCATGTCCTCGAGAGTCTGAATGGTCCGTTCTGACTGTCCGTCTGTCTGCGGATGAAACGCTGTGCTGAAGCTCAAACGAGTGCCCAAAGCCTCCTGAAGTCTCTGCCAAAGTCGGCTGGTGAACTGAGTGCCTCGATCTGACACGATACAAGTCGGTACGCCATGTAGTCGCACGATCTCGTCAATATAGAGCTGAGCATACTGAGCGAAGCTGAAAGTCGTCTTCACTGGAAGGAAGTGAGCCGCTTTCGTCAATCTATCCACGATCACCCAGATGGAGTCGTACCCTCGACTGGTCCTGGGTAGACCCACAACGAAATCCATCGAAATCTGCTCCCATTTCCACTCTGTAATGGGTAACGGCTGTAGCTCTCCTGCGGGCCTCTGGTGCTCGGCCTTGACTTGCTGACAAGTCAGGCATCTCGAAACGAACTCCGCAATGTCCCTCTTCATCCCGTCCCACCAGTAGGTCTCTCTCATATCATGGTACATCTTGGTGGAACCGGGGTGGACACTATACACTGATCGGTGTGCCTCCTCAAGAATGTCGCGCCGCAATCCATCAGCATCTGGTACGCACAGTCTAGATCCATATCGTAAAATCCCCTGATCGTCAACCACGAACTCGGAAAATCTGCCCTGTCCCATCTGTGCCATGATCTCTGAGCAACGGTCGTCACTGCGCTGTGCCTCATATATACGGTCAAGCAACTGTGGGCGTGCACGAACATGCGCGAGCTGTCCCCCTGTCTGAGTGAACTCGAACTCAACTCGGCTGTCGCATAACATCTGCCAATCTGCTGACGACTGCCTCTGCACTGCGCGCAAAAAGGATAGACTACCCCCGGGCCTCCTACTCAACGCATCTGCCACCACATTTGCCTTGCCGGGGTGATATAAGATCTCGTAGTCGTAGTCTTTCACCAACTCCATCCAACGACGCTGTCTGAGGTTCAGGTCTCGCTGCTGAAATATGTACTTTAAGCTCTTGTGATCGGTGAATATCTGACATGACTCGCCTTAAAGGTAATGTCGCCAAATCTTCAGTGCAAAGACCACTGCAGCCATCTCCAAATCATGAGTGGGGTAGTTCTGTTCATGCTTCTTCAACTGCCGAGAAGCATAAGCGATCACCCGGCCATGCTGCATCAAAACGCATCCTAATCCCACTCGCGAAGAATCACAGTAGACAACAAATCCGCCTGATCCCGAAGGTAAAGATAATACCGGCGCCGTAGTCAAACAAGTCCGTAGCTGCTGAAAACTGCGCTCGCACTCCTCTGTCCAGACGAAAGGAACTCCCTTCCGGGTCAAACTGGTCAACGGTGCAGCTATACGGGAGAAGTCCTGAACAAAACGCCTGTAGTAGCCCGCCAAGCCTAGAAAACTACGGATCTCAGTCACCGATGTAGGTCGGGGCCACTGCTGAATAGCCTCAATCTTCTTCGGGTCCACACAAATGCCGTCCCTCGTAACCACGTGACTCAAGAACCCGACGCTGTCCAGCCAGAAAGCACACTTGGAGAACTTCGCGAACAGCTGGTGCTCCCTCAGAGTCTGTAACGTAATCCGCAAGTGCTGCTCGTGCTCCTCTCTGCTTCGGGAGTACACCAAGATATCGTCGATAAACACGATGATGAACAAGTCAAGATACGGCCTGAATGTACGGTTCATCAAATCCATAAATGCTGCTGGGGCGTTGGTGAGTCCGAACGACATCACCAAAAACTCGTAGTGGCCATAGCGTGTACGGAAAGCTGTCCTCGGTATATCCTCCTGTCGAACTCGCAGCTGATGGTATCCTGATCGCAAGTCGATCCTCGAAAAATACCCCGCACCCTGAAGCTGGTCGAACAAATCATCAATGCGCGGCAACGGATATCTGTTCCGAACGGTAACTTTGTTCAGCTGGCGGTAGTCGATACATAAGCGCAAACTTCCATCCTTCTTCTTGACAAACAGGACCGGAGCACCCCACGGAGAAACACTCGGTCGAATAAGCCCCTTGTCCAACAAATCCTGTAACTGATCCTTCAGCTCTCGAAGCTCTGCCGGGGCCATCCGATAAGGCGGTATAGAAATAGGCCTCGAGCCGGGAATCAAATCAATGCAGAACTCAACATCGCGCTCAGGCGGTAGCCCGGGTAGCTCATCAGGGAAAACATCAGGGAACTCACAAACTACCGGGACCTGGTCCAACGGAACCTCTGTAGCTCGAGTAACACAAACAAACGCTAAGAATCCCTGACATCCCTTCCGCAAGAGCTGACCAGCGCGAAGAGAAGAAATTAAGCTGGGAAGGGCGACACTGCGGTCTCCCTGAATAACAAAGACTGGCTCTCCCGGAAAGCTAAATCTGACTGCCTTCTCACGGCAGTCCACCGAAGCATAACAAGTGGCTAGCCAATCCATGCCCAGAAGCACATCAAAGTCCAACATATCGAGGAGTATCAAATCAACTAATGAATCCCTTTCCCCGATACGAACGGAACACAAACGAAATACAAACCGAGTGACAAACGACTCGCCTACCGGAGTAACAACAACAAGCGGCTGATCTAACTACGACGACTCACGGCCCAACATCGGTGCAAAGTGTGTAGAGACGTACGAATGTGTGGAACCTGGGTCGAATAATACCAGTGCGTCGAAAGAAAAAACTGGCAAAGTACCTGTCACAACGGCATTGGATGCCTGCGCATCCTGCGGTGTCAAAGCAAAAACTCGGGCCTGTCCTCCACCGATAGCGGGCTGACCTCGACCTCGGCCTCTGCCTCCTCTTCCTCTCTGAACAGGACCGCCGCGTCCACGGCCTCTCGGTGCACCTAACTGGCGTGGAGCATCGCCTGGGGTAGGAAGTAGGGCTCTCTGAGGAGGGGGTGGTGAGGGTGGTAGGGTCACGTGCGGAACTGTCGCTGCTCCCTGTCGTCTCACCGGGCAGTCTCTGACAAGATGGTGCAAACTCCCGCACCCAAAACATCCTGGCGACGGCTGCTGCCCCTGGGAATAAGAACCATATAACTGTCCCCGCCCAAATCCTCTGCCAGGCCTATCTCTCGGAAAGAATCTGGCGCGCTGCCTCTGAGGCGGTACATCGGTGCGCATCCTCTTCGGCCCAGAAACGGCCGGAGTCTGTGATTTGCGTGCCTCCATCCGTAATGCCGTATCCATAGCAGCTGAATAGGTGTCGTAGTGCTGGGCGCCAATGGCAAGGTATAGCTGGGCATCAAGTCCCTGTACGAACCTCTTCACCATCTTCTCCTCGGTATCCACCAAATACTGAGCATATCGGGATAACTGTGTAAACTGGATGTCATACTCAGACACCGTCATCCCAGGTGTCTTGACTAAGGCCTCGAAGCTGCGAGCTCTGGCGTCACGAACGCTCTCTGGAAGGAAACGGGCTAGAAAGACCGCTGTAAACTCGGCCGAAGTCATAGGCGGTAGACCTGCAGCTCGACCTCTCAAGACTGACTCCCACCATGTCTGCGCGAGACCCTCTAGTCGGAAACTCGCAAGCTCTACCCATCGATCATCCGAACATCTCAGCGAACGGCAGATCCTGGCTAAACTGTCAAGGAACGTCTGTGGGTCCTCCGCTGCCTCGGTGCCGGTGAATACTGGAGGTCTCAGCCTCATGAAATCCTGTAGTGAAACCGGAATGGCCACGGTGGTAGTAGTAGGAGCAGGTATCATGGTCGTCTGTGACGTAGTAGGTACGTCATCCGGCCTCGGTGTACAACTGGCTGCAACTAGGGATCCTACCATCTGACGCAGCTCCTGCATGCCTCCCATCATCTGTCGCAACTCCTCCATACCGGTCTCGAGCCTATCCATACGGCCTGGGGAAGGTGGATCGGTCTGTCCCTGCGGCGTAGGCATACCACCCTGCTCAGTCCTAGTCTCGGACGAGCCAGCTCGAATCTCGTCTCTGGCGGCAGCCCTCTGTGCCCTCGTAGCCTTCGGCGGCATAGTGGCTGTTACAGGAAAACGGATAGTAAGGACAGTGCAATAGGATCATAGGATACACGGAATTGAAAAAGGAAATTTCCAAGCAAGTATCCTAAAGTCACTTAGGCGGAGTATCGTATCGTAAGTATGCCGCGGACATACGCACGCTACGTTACCCTGCTTAAGTCACTTACTCCATCTACCAAGGGTCATCCTACACTCACAAAGGTAAAACCTATCGCTCTGATACCAACTTTGTCACGACCCGCAGGGTACGGAACGTGACTGGCACTTAAGTTTACGAAACGTCTAAAGGCGTCCGTAAAATAAGTAAGCCAAAGCCCAGAAAACAAAACCAATTAAGCAAAAGAGTGAAGAAAACCCAAACATTTGAAAGCAAGTTTATCAAATAAGTCATGTAAAACCCTTTTTAAAAACAATACCAATTTTTCCCGAAAATTTCGGCAGAGTCTCCTTTGTAAATACTGGCCCCCAAAAATGGGTACAACAAAACATATACATGAATCCAACAAAATAGGGCATCCCCAAGCGGGAGCTAGCTCTTCGCCATAAGGCGGTCACAAATCCCACGCAATGTAAATGGCAACAAGCATAATAATCATAAGGAAGCATGAAAAAATAACATGTCGGCTCAAGTGAGCTCGACCCCAAAATACAGCATAAAATCCACAAACCTCACAGTCTCATCTCTAGGTCAAATATACAATAATCTGGTAGAAACAGTAGATGGAGTACACAAGATACAAGAATATACAAGGTGGTACAAAAAAAGTAACATAACCCACCTATGAGCAAATCTCGAGCTCAGGCAAAAGAGGCAAAAGACAAGTGCGCCCGCCGCTACTGAACTGACGGAGCGGACCTGCAAAAGACTGTGGCACAACGGGGGTGAGTTGCCAACTCGTGAGTAATAAATAACATCTACAAAGGCTATCGTATGCATGCACACAAGCATCCTAGCATCTAAAATACAGGTATGACTGGATGCACTAGCAGGTGTGTATACAACATCAGTGTGCTAATATGTATGCAACATGGAAATCTGGGGTCTCAATAGGTATATATAAGAAATATCTTATCTTCTTTTGTTTTTGAAACTCTTTTAGAATGCCAGCATAATGTCAATGAATCGACGAAAATCGGTGTCCAGCAACGACACCCAAAAGCTGTCTCAAATCTCATAAATCCAGGTCATAGTGTCTCTGGCCTCAGCCATCCGGCTGACCCATCTCAATATCAATATCTCATCCTCTCGCGGCCCCGGTCGGTATCCTCTGGATATCCGCCGTGCCCAATGAAGTCACCGGTAGGTAATCCGTCCCCTGCCAGGCTCATCGTCAACACCACGAGCTTCTTGCCCCGGGGTACCCTACCGGGCCCACCATGTACCCGAAACGGTTCATCCAACTCCTCGAAACGGGTCTCCAAAAACCACAGCAAACTCATGGTGGACGACACTTACACCACTAGAAAACCGCAATTTACATGTTTTAAAAATATCATAAGTTTGGAAATTTTGCGGCTTTCCCCCGAAATCCAGCAATATCATAAAATCTCAAGAAATCCTCATAAGTGCATATATCAATGATCATGAATGCGTATGATATCAATAATCAAGTTGCGATGTGTGATTAATGTATTAAGCATGAACAATGAATATGATGAAGTTCATGCACATGAATAGAAATCCTACGGTTTCATTTTAAGGAAATAGCACAATTTAAGTATCAATTAGTAAAAGGTTTAAATTAAAGGTTATCTAGTGTGGTGGCATGGCAATTACCAGGGTGTGTGTGTAAACATGAATAGTGCTCGTGCTGCATATAAAAACCTGGTAATGGTGCATGTGTCCTACAATTGAGTTTGCGTATATGGATATAACATATTGATCTAATTGCAGCAATTATCATGCCAGTATTATTATTCTAATGTCACAAGTGATTATCCAATTTACTATTTTCCATTTTACTAAATCTATCGGGCGACTTGCGCCATCCAAACGATCGTCCCCCGTAGATGTTAAATCTACTCACCGGGATCCCTGGCTAGCTGTGTCCAATCACCGCCTTTCCCTTTCGCGCCGCGTCTGACGTTTCCGCGACCGAACCTGGAATTTACATCAGTACCAAATATAAGGTTACACATTCAAGAACGACGCAAAACCTCAACGAAACTACTAACGTTCGCTAGCTAGGTACAACGTGCACAAAGTGCGCGGACACACGCGAAAATCGCAAAAACTGCCGAAAAACGCCGATTTGGGTCACCCGGCAAAACTAAAACCCGACTACCCAAAAATCCGCACTCACGCATCCTAAAAGTCGTAGGACAAGCCAATACAATCATCAAGATATCAAAAATAGTCCAACACATAATTTATATAAAAATCTAGTAAGCATAGCGTCCCAAAATCGGTGCAAAAATCGCCGATTTGCGACAAAACGACTACAATAAAGCATACTCACCCAAGCACACTACAAGCAATCCACACCCACTAATTACAACACATTAACCATGCTCCAAAACCTATATTCCACAACCAAACCCTTTCTTGATTTTTATAAATAGCAATTGCAAATCAAAAACCACACTTGAAAAACTTAATTTAACACTACAAAAGCCCACTTAAGGAAATTAACCTCTTAGGTTAGGTTAGCAAAACACTAGATAACAATTTAGGTTCAATTAACTAAATAATGCTTTCAAAAACTTAATCCACTCACTAATCAAGCTTCAAATATCATTTTCCATACATAACCCTCTCTTGAAAAACCTTAAAACAACAATTTACAACTAAAATCAACTTCTAAAATTACCTAAATTAGCATAATTAAAGACTACATAACAAGGTAACCATATAGATTAGTTCACTAACAACTAGATTAACTAATAAACACTTAATTAATTATCATGGTTCAAAACCCTAGTTTAAACAAACTACTCATTTAAACTAGATTAGAAATAAGCTAACTTTTAACACTAACCATACAATATAAGAAACTTAAACAAAAGAATTCAATTAGCAAGGGATTATACCTCAATTTGGGATCTAGCAAGAATGGATTTTGCTTCAATTGATGGCCTCAAACACCAAGATCCAAGCAAGAATGGCTAAGGATAATGATAGCATAAGGATTTTGTTTGGATTTTTTAATTAAATCATGGATTTTGATGTATTTTCTTGAAGAAATGAAGGAAAATGAAAAGAAAAGAGAAGAGGAAGAGGGTGTGCAGGAATTTCGGCCAGAGGAGGAATGGGGGAGGGTGTGGGCAAGTGGGGAAAGTCATGGGTCAAGTTCCAAAGTCAAATGTATCATACTTTATCAATTATAATTAAAATAAAACCATAAACCATCAAAACAACTCAAGAAAGCAACCAAAGAAAATGAGGCCAGAAATTTCTGGTCTCACACAAGGTGGGGCTGTCCTAGGGCTGAGGAAAAAGAGAGAGGGGTTTTACAAAAGAAATTTTATGCAAAAAGGCCCCCTACAACTCAAAAATTGCAAGTTTTAGCCCAAAATTCAATAAATTCGTTTCAAATCATAAAAGTTTGTTAAAAATCAAAATAAATTACTAAAAATTCATGTTATCACTAGATTATAATTATCATAATTTTAGAGATTAAAATTAGCCCGGAAAAATTTGTATTTATCGCTTATTTAATGTATTTTCTTACCGGCTTAAAATAATATTAAAAAAATGAAAAATAGGGAAAATTTTTAAATGACCAAAATTTCATAAATAACTCATTAACTACTAAAAACAAGCAATTACCTATCCATTTTAGGTATAATTAGCCCTAAACTGCAAAATATCGAGAAAGACGGTTTTCGGAAAAATACCGAATTTTCACCGAATTTCAAGAAAACACCAAAACGACTTTTCAAGACGCTACATGTCCGAACCCTGTCGTAAAACCATACGACCTCTATATCGTTTCGCTTGAAGCAGGGAAACTCTCTGTGTAGGACTCTATAGACTCGACACTACGCTGGCAGTGGGTTTAACCACAGGCCGCAAGCGGTACTAGCTGTACGTAACGGTCCCCAGGTAGATGTCGATAAGAAGGCCGATGAGGAAACCCATCCGAACTTCTACTGAGCCTGATGTGACAATCTCCGTACAGTCCGGTTTGTTCGTCTAGGACTATCGCATATCGGGCCCTAGGGGGCGGCAAGCGTCAGTCCCCTAAAAGCGGTATAAGTCGTGTCGGAGTGAAGCCCATTACACCTTGAGAAAGTACTGGAAATCCTACCAGTAAATCTCGTTTGTCCTGGCCAGGGACTTTGCGTAATGGCTCTCCAAACACAGTGCGATATCAACTCCCAATACCGGGAGAGACGAATCCTTTCTAACTGCCACTGCCTCCAAGTGCTTCGGGACTGCACCCAACTGCTACCTGTTTGCACGACTCTTTTGAGTCGTGGTAGGGTAGTAATCTAAGAACAGTGAGAACACACTTGAGACGAAGCAGCAGTGTCAAGTCTGCGGACTATGTTGTACTCATGTCACCTGGGAACTGTTAACTGACGACGGGTATAATACCAACCAACAGATCCCTGCGAGTCCTGTCCGGTGTACCCGTAACCCAACGAGCACATGTATACTATTTCCAATACAACGTACTAATGGCTGCGGGACAGATCATTTCCCCAACTGGGATGAGAAGCGTACACACTAGTCTATTGCGGAATATCGATGCCCTGTCTCGATAATCCTACGACTAGGGACCTGAAAAAGGATGTGCTTGTAGACTACCCAGCCCCCACTAGTGTGACAGTCATCACAACGCTGGTAGTCAAGCAAGATCCTAAGGGCTTTATCAATATGTATTCTCGATATGCTAACATATACACATATTAAGATAGATACAAACCAAGTAGCGTACTACCATGTTTAGCAAGACTGTTAATATAACTGTGAATATCCCAAGCTTCCATTAAGTAATATACAAGCTGGTATGATACAATAATGGCCCCTAAGGCAGATACACTGACAATCTCCCACTTGCACTAGGGCCATGTACTGGCGTATCGAAGACCTATCATTTTGAATAGCCTCTCAAACTGAGTCTGGGGTAAGGCCTTTGTGAATGGATCTGCAGTGTTCTCCTCTGTAGCAACTCTCCGGACCTCGATCTCCCGGCGATCTATGATCTCCCGGCGATCTATGATCTCCCTGATCAGGTGATACCGCCTTAAGATCTGTTTGGACTTCTGATGGGACCTGGGTTCCTTTGCTAAAGCTATAGCCCCGTTGTCACGATACAGAGGTATTGGATCAACAATGGATGGAACCGCCTGAAGTTCTGTTAGGAACTTCTTCATCCAGACTGCTTCCTTTGCGGCATCGCAAGCAGCGATATACTCCGCTTCCATCGTCGAGTCAACAACGGTGTCCTGCTTGGAACTTTTCCAGCACACCGCCCCTCCATTGAGAGTAAAGACATAACCTGACACGGACTTGGAGTCATCCTTCTCACTCTGGAAGTTGGAGTCGGCAAAAGTCTCGATCTTGAGGTCTTTTCCGCCGTAAACCAAGAACATATCCTTAGTCCTTCTCAGGTACTTGAGAATGTTCTTTACTGCTATCCAGTGCTTCTCCCCTGGGTCTGACTGATACCGGCTTACCACGCTCAGTGCGTAAGCTACATCTGGTCTGGTGCACAACACCGCATACATTATAGAGCCTACCGCAGAAGCGTAGGGTATAACTGACATGCAACCCTTTCCAAATCAGTCTTGGGAGACATCTCTTTGGAGAGGGTGATTCCGTGACAAGCCGGTAAACTACCGCACTTAGAATTTTCCATACTAAATCTTTTCAGTATAGTGTTGATATATCTGGACGACGAAAGTCCCAACATCCTTTTGGATCTGTCACGACAGATCCGGATCCCCATAATGTAAGAGGCATCACCCAGGTCTTTCATGGAGAACCTGTGTGACAAGAATCCTTTGACAGATTGTAGCATAAGAATGTCATTTCCTATTAAGAGAATGTCATCCACGTATAAGACGAGAAATACGACAGTTCATGCTACAATTTTACTATATATACATGGTTCATCTGGATTTTTGATAAAGTCATATTCTTTGACCGTTTCATCAAAACAGATGTTCCAACTCCGCGATACTTGCTTTAGTCCATAAATGGACTTAAGCAACTTGCACACTTTCCCGCTGCTCCCACTCTGATTGAAACCTTCTGGCTGATCCATATAGACGCACTCTTCTAAATTACCATTTAGAAAAACCGTCTTTACGTTCATCTGCCAGATCTCATAATCATGGAAAGCGGCAATGGCAAGAAGGATACGAATGGATTTGAGCATAGCTACTGGAGAAAAAGTTTCGTCATAGTCCAAACCAGGTTTTTGACGAAAACCCTTTGCAACAAGTCTAGCTTTATAGGTTTCCACCTGTCCATCTGCACCAATCTTTTTCTTGAAGATCCACTTGCATCCTATGGGTTTTACCCCATCTGGAGCAAAGTCCAAAGTCCATACTTTGTTGGTGTACATGGACTCCATTTCGTTCCGCATTGCATCCAGCCGTCTTTCTGAGTCGCCGCTCTGGATGGCCTGCTGGAAGCTAGTAGGTTCATTATTATCAATGATGCAATATTCTCTATCCCCGTCTATGAGAAAACCGTAGTATCTCTCAGGCGGATGAGACGGCCTACTACTCCTGCGGAGGGGTGCAGGAATGTCCTGTTCTTCTTGAACTTCTGGTTCTACCAAACTTTCAGTAGTAGTTTGTGGTTCTGGAATTTCTTCCAGTTCTATTGCGCTCCCACTTGTTTCCTTTTCTAAAATCTGCTGTTCTAGAAAATGGGCATTACGAGAAACAAAAACCTTTTGTTGCTCTGCGTAATAGAAGAAATACCCCTTGGAGTTCTTTGGATATCCCACAAACTTACACTGTACTGATCGTGCCTCGAGTTTGTCCGCATGCTGCTTTTTAACAAAAGCTGGACATCCCCATATCTTCAGATACTGAAGATAGGGTTTCTTCCCACTCCACATCTGATATGGCGTGGTAGGCACAGTCTTGGTAGGAGCCGTGTTCAAAAGATATACAGCTGATTCTAGCGCATAACCCCAGAAAGATCGCGGTAACTCAGCAATACTCATCATGGAACGTACCATATCCAATAGGGTTCGGTTCCGTCTTTCCGATACACCGTTATGCTGTGGAGTGTATGGAGGAGTAAGCTGAGAGAGAATTCCTTTCTCTTTTAGGTAACCCAGGAACTCGGCACTTAAGTATTCACCGGCTTGATCAGATCTCAGTGTCTTGATACTTTTGTCGGTTTGGTTTTCTACTTCATTCTTATATTCTTGGAATTTCTCAAAGGCCTCGGATTTATGTTTCATTAAGAAAATAAATCCATACCTGGAGTAATCATCCGTAAAAGTAATGAAATATGAAAAACCATCTCTTGCATGTGTAGACATTGGACCACATACATCGCTGTGTATGAGTCCTAAGAGCTCGCTCGCTCTTACTCCATGTACAGTGAATGGAGTCTTTGTCATATTTCCTTTAAGACATGATTGACAAGTGGCATAAGATTGATATTCGAACGGATCCAAATATCCTTCTCTATGTAACTTAGTTAATCTTGTCTCATTGATGTGACCTAGTCTACAATGCCATAAGAAAGCCTGATTTATATCAGGAGACTTTCTTTTTAGTGTGTTCTGGACATTGAAAATCTGTAATTGGTTAAGCACATATATACCGTTATCTAGTGTACCGGACCCAATCAAACCATGATTAAGCTGGATTTTAACAATATCGTTTACAAACGTGAAATCATAACCTTCTTTTGATAACAACGATACTGATATGATATTACACGTTAAACTGGGTACACAAAAACAGTTATGCAAAACCAAAATATGTCCACTCGTCAATCCAAGGTGATAATCCCCTACGGACACAGCACCCACGCTAGCTCCGTTAGCAACCTGGAGGGTCATATCACCAACCTTCAACACTCTACGGTTTCTCAGTGCCTGCAATGAATTGCATATATAAGATCATGATCCGGTATCCAATACGCAGGAAGTAAAGTTGATTGACAGACAATTTTCAATTACAAACACACCTGAAGTCGAAACCACAGCTTGCTTCGGGTCCTGGTTCTTGGCAATCCAAGCTTTACAATCTTTCTTCCAGTGGCATTTCCTACGACAATGGAAGCACTCATCCTTTGCCATTACTGGCACCACAACCTTTGCTTTTCTCTTGACTCTCATCTTACCAACACCACCTCTTGGTTTGGTAGCGGCCTTCTTCTTCCTTCCTTTGGCCCTAGCCTTGGACCCGGAAGAGGAAGCACCGCGAACAAATATAGTGGGTGTTTCCCTTGCTTTCTGCAAGGTGCCCTCTGCACTCCTTAACATATTAAGGAGTTCTGGAAATTCAACTTCTTTTCCTTGAATGTTGAAATTCAGAATAAACTGGACGTAGGTGGAAGGAAAGGACTGAAGAACCAAGTCTGTATATAGCTCGTTCTCTAATGTCGTCCCAAGGTCCGCGAGCTCTTCTATATAGCCAATCATCTTAAGGACATGTTCTCCTACAGATGATCCGACGGCCAGCCTCGACTGAAACAAGTTCTTCGAGGTCTCGTATCTAGCTATACGAGATTGCTCTCCATATAGTTCCTTAGTGTGGAGAAATATGGACTCAAGATCCATATTCTCGTGCCTCCTCTGATGTTCATTATTCATAGATGCAAGCACGGTGCATTTGGCCTTCGCGCAGTCAATCTCCCAGGTCTTGCGGATTTCCTTATCCGCGACACTGGATTCTGGACCAGGGACAGCAGGTGCCTTAGTAGTAAGGACATACCCCAATTTGTCATAAGTTATAGCCATCTTGATATTCCGGAACCAGTCTTTATAGTTTGGCCCTGTCAAAATATTTTTATCTAATAGTAACTTAAGACCTGTCATGTTCTGGGTCGCTGCAATTGTGAGAGAGAGGGAACACTTTAGCATGATACTCTTGCAAGTTTAGAGTGGTTTTTAGTTTATCTAAACTGGATGGCTCCCACTGTTTCTTGAATCCCTCCTCAAACCAAAAAGGAAGAACTAGTCAGGACTATTCTCACCATACAATACTTGCTTAACTGTTCAGCCAGGCCGGTGTCGGTACTTCGAAAGAGGTTTTTCGACGCTTTCGCGAAGTTCCTTAATTAAATAACCTCTTTTCTCTGGGGGCGTAGCCCCGCTGACACCTTTCTCGACACCTACTTGGTTTATAGCATTGATCGTTAAGTGACGAATCTCCTGATGAGTAGCGGATACTCACAGTAGGATCGGGATCCAAATATCATCGTGTGATAAAGCTGAAGGAATCTTACCAAAATTATCACACTCCAGATGGTATGCAACTCTTTGCAAATTTCAGTTTCTTTAGAAATTCCTGATATCAGTTTCTGCCCCATGCTCTTATGACCTTGGCGTTGGTCAAAATGTCATAAGTCACATGTCATGTTCTATCCATCATTATCTTGTTAATTTGAACCCATCCGTACATACCCCTGACGTTGGCCAAATGATAGTACGACTGTCCCAAACTAACTCATCTATCTATGCAACAAATGAATACCCAGCAGCTACCAAACACTATGTCTTGGCGTTGGTCAAAATACATAGCTTGAATACTACTGAATACCCAAATGAAATGACGGAGGGTTACGAATGGTTTTGGCAAAACCGTGAACGTAGTAAACTTGATATGATCGAAGGAACCTGATAGCTTTTAAAAGGAGTGGTTTAAGCTCCGCAATTAAAAATATCTTCTGTTTTAAAAATAACCGAGTGGTTTCTTTTAAACTGTTCCAACGATTCAATTTTGGTTTATTTTCTTTGCATTAATATAATGCGTCCCATCAATTAACCTATCATTGCAGAAAACAACGAAAATACAACGTCTTCTTATGCCATCCGCATTCGCCACTGAGCCCCGTCATTCACCCGTTAGGTTACTTAACTAACGACAGAGCGAGGGTTGGGCTAGCGCGGGTGTAAAACATAAGTGACGCCTAATAGATATCATATATAGATATTGTACATTCGTCAGACGCAATAATAGGCATTCCAGATCACAGATGAACATATTGGATTTTCTACGAATCCGCATTCCTTTTGAGCCAGCAAAGAAAGACGGATTACACAGTGGCGATGAATAGCCAAAACCCCACCCTAAACTCCTACGGGTACGGCAAACTACCCGCCTAGTACCCGAAGTGAAGCGGTCTCCCTCAACAACGTGAGTAGGCCACTAAACACTTCAAAGTATCCGGTAGTTTGTGCACCCTACCTTGGGTCTATCCTAAGAGCAGAAAACAGTAAATGAAATAATACAACGGTGGCTACAACCTCAACCCGGATGTGCCCCGCAAAAGAATATTACAACAAATTATAATTTACATTTGAATGAAAGAAACACTCGTCTCACATTCCCGGCTATCCATTCACGACAATCTAACAAGTCCACATTTCCAAATCAGTAAAAACCATTACAGAAATGTGCAACCCCTGGCTAACCGACATACTAGCAGTTAGGGGAGGTTTACGAACACATTAAATACATCACGGATATAATCAAGTTAGCCAAACATCTTAGAATTTCAATCAAGCAAACACAAATGATTCTACTTCAAATAATTCCCTGCACACATAAAACCTGAGCAGAAACAAATCATCCCAGAAAACACAATATCAACACAGAAGACTAACTGGGCAAATTTGGGTTGACTCGGAGTCAACTCGGCCGCGGATCCGCAGCGGATCTCTTGGATCGGCGGCGGTTCCGCGGCGCTTTGGTCGAGTCACAGTCCCAAATTTCTTCACAATTCTTAAAATTCCCTGCTTGTATTTTTAAGGGTCCCTGAAAAATTTTTAGACCCCGTTTTAAAATCGGCAAAAACATGGTGAATAATGTTTTTTCGGGTTCGTTTTGCGATCGAATTTCTAACGACTTTTCTAACAAGTTAGTTATGGTTTAGCGAGGCTCTGATACCACTGTAAGTCGACGTTAGACACCACATATGATGCGGGGAGGCGGAATAGGTAAAACAATCGTTTTGTTTAAACTAACATCGACTAACTTTACGGATCTTTGCTAAACCCTAAATAACAACTATATAGAAGTGATTAGCTATTATGATAGATGATTATACCTAATGAATCAAGTCCTTCTTGTTCTTGTTGATCACCTCCTCGTCGGCCTCCTCGATGTGATAGAAGATCCACCCGAGAGCTACTTCTCCGAGCTTTAACATCTCACTTGAGGTAACTAGGTGACTATGAGTGCTAATCAAGGTAACCTAGAGAATATAGAAAAGCATTAGGGATCTATTAGTCTTGCTAACTCTAGGATCTCAACACATGAGAGGATTAGGGTTAGTTCTTGAAGAGAGAGAGCTTGAGGAGAGAGATGGTGTGAGTGAGAATGATATGAATAATATCTCATTTGTGAATATATGAAGTATGATAATTATTAAATGAATAACATATGATAATATCAACCATGCTTCATTAACTCACTTTGTGTGAATCATCTCATGAGTCATTAAGCAATAAATGCTTCATTAACTCATTTGGATGAATCACTCCATGAGTCATTAATCCATTTAATGCAAATTCCACCTAAGCCTCCACCTCATCTTTTTTCTAGAAGCTTCTCAACAAATTACGAGAATGCCCCTCCCATCCGTGAAAACACGGAAATACTAAGACTGTATAAATCCAATAATCCAATACTAGAATCTGGCTTAAACCAAAGCCCGCTAGTAAAAACTTTTCGAACATCGTGCGTGCGTAAAAACATGTATGTGTCCGAACCCTGTCGTAAAACCATACGACCTCTATATCGTTTCGCCTGAAGCAGGGAAACTCTCTGTGTGGAACTTTAAAGACTCGACACTACGCTGGCAGTGGGTTTAACCACAGGCCGCAAGCGGTACTAGCTGTACGTAACGGTCCCCAGGTAGATATCGATAAGAAGGCCGATGAGGAAACCCATCCGAACTCCTACTGAGCCTGATGTGACAATCTCCGTACAGTCCGGTCTGTTCGTCTAGGACTATCGCATATCGGGCCTACGGGGCGGCAAGCGTCAGTCCCCTAAAAGCGGTATAAATCGTGTCGGGGTGAAGCCCATTACACCTTGAGAAGCTACTGGAAATCCTACCAGTAAATCTCGTTTTCCCTGGCCAAGGACTTTGCGTAATGGCTCTCCAAATACAGCGCGATATCAACTCCCAATACCGGGAGAGACGAATCCTTTCTAACTGCCACTGCCTCCAAGTGTTTCGGGACTGCACCCAACTGCTACCTGTTTGCACGACTCCTTTGAGTCGTGGTAGGGTAGCAATCTAAAAACAGTGGGAACACACTTGAGACGAAGCAGCAGTGTCAAGTCTGCGGACTATGCTGTACTCATGTTACCTGGAAACTATTAACTTACGACGGGTACAATACCAACCAACAGATCCCTGCGAGTCCTGTCCGGTGTACCCATAACCCAACGAGCACCTGTATACTATCTCCAGTACAACGTACTAATGGCTGCAGGACAGGCCATTTCCCTGACTGGGATGAAAAGCGTACACACTAGTCTACTCCGGAGTATCGATGCCCTGTCTCGATAATCCTACGACTAGGGACCTGAAAAAGGATGTGCTTGTAGACTACCCAGCCTCCACTAATGTGATTGCCATCACAACGCTGGTAGTCAAGCAAGATCCTAAGGGCTCTATCAATATGTATTCTCGATATGCTAACATATACACATATTAAGATAGATACAAACCAAGTAGCTACCATGTTTAGCAAGACTGTTAATATAACTGTGAATATCCCAAGCTTCCATTAAGTAATATACAAGCTAGTATGATACAATAATACCCCCTAGGGCATATACACTAACACAGAAACCCTACCCGACCAAGGGTCCTTGGCAGGCTTCTTACAGCCCCTCCCGCGTTAAGGACCAAAATCCTCCCTGAGGCAGTCGAGCCCGACCCTGGCTCGACCATCCCCGGCTGGTGGTCGATGCTCGCATTGCCAGAAGTCAAAAGATGGCCCCCATCAGGCCACCGAGCAGCTTCCCACTCACGCTAGGCATAGATACGGCGAACAACGCTCTGTCCGTCACCCGCAGAGGATCCAAGACCCCAGTGAGGGGCATCAAGTTTATCCAGTTCTAAACGATCCCCCCTCGACTTCGGGGCCCATGGGGATACCTCCTCGGCAGCGCTTGGCACGCTCACTGGGGTACCATAACGGAGTGAAGCGAGGCACCCGAGTGGAACGGAGACCAAGTTAAGTGTAGCGAAGGAAGGAACTGACGAGCGGAACGATAAGCATCCCATAACGGGATGCCAACTACCGAATCATGAAGGCAGGTGAACGCAAGTGAACGATAAAGGAGTGAAGCGAGGGGTCCCCCTAAGCCCAACTTCGGCCTTATCGATGCCATCGCGTGTCACTCCGCCCCCGGTTAAGCGGGACAGAGCAAGGTTGCCGCAATATCCTACTCGAAACGGAAACCAGTTACGCTTCCCGACGGAACATGCACTTTCCCTTAAAAAGTACTGAGCAAATCACCGCCCCTCTTAAGACATCGATCGTCGGCAAGTGATCGAAATCAACTCGACGGACGATCGCTAGACAGATGGCCAACCTGACATGAAAACACAAGCCAAAAAGCAAGCCTAACTTACCGACGAACTCAACGGGGCTGAGCCCGGTCCAGCTCAGGACCCTCTCAGACAGCAGCACGTCAGGTCAGGGGATGGGCTCCCACGACGCCACTCTCACCGCGGCCGGGTCATTGGACTGGTTCCCCGACAAACATTTCTCCCTCGACCACTTGGTAGGCACAGGACAGTCTTCGCCCTCGGGAGGGGAAACGAAGAAAAATTTCTTCTTCCAATCATGAATAGAAGAGGGTAAGGCCACGACCCCGGTCCCGGCAGCGCCTCCTGGCCGCTTTCTGAAAGAGAGATAGACCCATCTCGGATCGCCCGCTCGACCACCCGGGTGACTTTTGAAGACGAGAGAAGAATCGAGTAGAGAGAGACTAAAGGGAACCGCTGTAACTTCAGGCAGATCAAGAACCCGAGGAGGATTCTCCATGAGTTCGACACTAACTGGCCGGGGGCCAAACCGAAAAAATTCAGCACTGCGACGATCTTGGGAGAGAAGGGCAGGCGCATTCTGCCCCAAAAAGCTTCCAAATACAAGGCGATCTCCCTGCCCCGTAGTTGATCCGCCCTCTCTCCCTCCTTGGCCAGTCGGAGCGTGTAATACAGGGGATGTGGAAGCGAGCCCGAGCATTGGCGAGCTCATCCTCATGCCTCACCCAACATGAGGAGCCGAGGGCCGCATCTGTCGCCTCCTCCCTGGGGGCTGCCCCCGCCGCACGATCCCGGGGAGAGGATCTGACCCCTGCTCCCCGGGGGGACTCGGACACAACTAAAGGGTCCTTAGAATCTACTCCTACAACATCTACTGACTCTACAAAGGAAGATATCTAACCTTGAAAAAGGGAATCCTCACGAACCGAAAGCAGGAGAAAGAAGACGAGCGCCGAGCAACCGGGACTTAGAAGAGGGAAATATGAAGGAGTAGGGGCCTAAGGACGGGCCACATCCCTGTTTATTACTGCAAGCGGCCTCATCCAACGGCGCCCGTCATCTCCCGCCGAAACGACTCCTCGCGTCCAGCGGCTCCGATCGCTCCACGTGTCAATCCCGCGCTGGACCGCATCCCATCAAACGCCGCATACCTGCATACGTCGCGTCGGCCAATCGACACTTGACACGTGGGCCGTCGCTTCAGTGGCAGAATGCAAAAACCGGCGCACCTTCCTTAAATGCAGAGATCTCGCCTTGATTCGCTAGCAGAAAAGACAACTGACAGCCCGGGGACTCGTCCCGACAAAGCCTTAGGAAGGAATTCACCTCGAGAGGCCTAGCAGTCCACTCCTGACCCAACCCGCTAGCTGGTCGGGACAAGAGTGGGGGGCTAATGATGATGCTCAATAGTGGCGATGCAAGATCAGGACACGTGGCGGATGACGTGTTCCAAGACCCGAAAGGAAGGACCCACAGAAGCCGACCAGGCCATCCTTGTACCCGACCTGCAAGCACAAGCTGACCCTCCTCGGGGCCCCCTTGCAAATTTTCCTCCTCGGCCCCTCAGCTCGCCCCGAGCTGCCACAGGATCAAGACTCCTCAGCCCTCTTGCTCGGTTCCGAGCTTCCCAGCCGAGGCCGTCTTCCTCGGTCCCTCCGACCGACCAACTCCACCACTCGCAGGCGTAACCGCCGCTCCGCAAATCTCGCCACGCGCAGATTCTCCGCCAGCAACGTCCCACGTTCCACGCCATCCCGATCCTCATTAATGGGAGATCCGCTCTTTACACGGGCGTGACGTCGGGAGCGTAACGGCCGGCGAGATTCTCGCGCCTACTGCTGCGTGCTGTCGCCGCTATATAAACCCCCAACACAGAGGGGTCAAGTAAGCCATTCTTGATTCCACTTAGCAGTTACTCTGCTCGGATCTAGTGCTAACTTGATCGTCGGAGGGTCTTCGGTGGCACCAAACCATCCCGGGACTTCTTTGCAGGTACTCGGCACTAAACTCCTCAAATCACCAACCTTCTCAAAATCGATTGAGACCCACACGCAACAGGAGATCACCGCCGAAATCCACTGGGAGATCAACGGAAGACAACATCTGACGGAGACCCGAAAAGGACCTCCATCATAACCAAAATAGAAGTAAACGATATATATATATATATATATCTATATATATATATATCTATATATATATATATATATATATATATCTATATATCTTAGGGTTAACTGCACAAAACCCCCTTGTACTTTATGCCATATAGCAATTATATGGACTTAAGCACAAACACCCCTCTCCTCATCGACCAAAACCATTAAAAAAAACAAATGAGCAGTAAGTATTTCCTCTCCAGAGTAAGAGGTTGTCAATTCAATTCCTGAAGGGGTCGCATCCAAAAAAAACCATTTGAAATAATGGGGGAAACACTCAAATTATACTCTGAAGAACATGAAAAAGGTTTCAGAATCGATCATTTTTTTATTTTTGATCATGGATTGCTCGGAAACAATCCTGACATGGTGGTTAACTAATTTCTATCGCTTGCTCAAGCAACGAACGATATATCCTTATATGATGGAAAGACAACCCATTAGAATATCAATTATTACACAGACTTGAATTTTTAAGCAAATGGTCATATACAATTATGTCGTAACACTATTCAGATGTTGCTCTCTATTAAACTTAACAAAGTTTTAATGTCTCCTCATTCAAACTAAGTTTAAATAGCTTATTGAGACTATAAATCAAACGGCTGGCATGCATGACAAAAATCCAAGATAAAAAGGATTCATGAACTAATCATTCCGCAAAATTTGATAATTATATAGCTTTACAATCGAAGCAGTGGAAGCGTTTCATACCTTTTGTGTGTGCGTGTTTGTGTGTGTGTGCGTGTGAGAGAGACAGAGAGAGAGATGAGGGTGAAAGCAAAGGAAGGGAACCTGTAATGGGTGCTGAATGAATGGGTTGGGCCTGAAGAGCAATCCAAACCCGAGCTCATGACCAACAAATTCTAGGTCAAATCAAGACTCAAGCTTTTACCAGCGTGAGAGGTAAAGTTCGATCGGGTTGATTACATAAAAATGAAAAGAAAAAAAAAGATTCAAGCATTTTGTAATTTGGTATGAAAGAAACTGAGCGGTGAAAAGAAAATGGAAGGGAAACAAAAGGGTTAATTTCAGTCATTTCTTTGCCTTTTTTTATATTCTCTCTCAAATCATGCATCACTAAGTCAATAATAAGAAATTTTTGGCACATGCAATTGCATGTAATTATACAAAATTTTATGATAAATTTCTTTGTGTTTAATTAACATTATCCTAGTGTAAATAAAAAAAATATTGACATGACAATTTAATTACGTACATCACACTTTTAAAAAAACAGTGAGTATTTAATTATGTGTATTGCACATAACACGATGGGTTTTTTTTGTTTGATTTCTATGAAAAAGCAAAAAGCCACGCAACAATCAATTTCAAAATTAAATGCCCTCATTCCTTTTGTCTTACGGTGAATGACCCCATTCCTTTTGTCTTATAGGAGAAGATAATTGGGTCCAGGTCTGAGATCCAGAGAAAAACTTAGAAACCCTTGTTAACAAAAAAAAAGTTGGTTCAAGTCCCTAACCCTTTTTATCTCCAAATATTTCTGTATTAACCTTGTACCTTTTGGCAAATAACTTGACAATCTCTCATATTTGCATCCATATCCGACTTTTACCGAATATTAATAGTAATTTTCATTTCTGATAACTTTTCTTATTTGCATTCGAATCCACAACAATTGCCGTAAACGAATATGGTAACATCTATATTCTCTCCATATCCGATCCGCTTGCATTCTCACCTGCGTGGTTATGTATTCTAGCATTGTTTGAATTATGTATTTTCTCATGTTTATGTCTATCTTATTTGTTACCCGTGAGTTTCAAAATAAAGGTCCAGCGAGCCGGCTTCCGTGGAAAATCCACGCTTTCTTTTTAATACAACAATCATATAAAAAACATAAACTTTGCATCAAACCTCTCCTGCTCATAAAAACCAAAACACATCGAAATAGTACATGCCATACATAATAATGGAAGCATTTGGCATGAACACATAAAATTGTCCCTCCTCAAAAAAAGATTATTCCGGAATAAATGAGTAATATCTAGAAGAGATACGCCAACAGCGAGTGGAAGGAAGGTTAGATGCGAAGGAAAGCCCGACTAAAACCACACGTGCAAGTTTCCCTACACGTGGCTCGTCGGTGATAACTTCTTCGGATTTGCATGAACTAGTGGACCGATCGCTAAATGGGATACCCCTCCAGCATGATCAAACCTTATCGGAACTGGTGAGGAATAGTGGCACGCCCCGCTTCCCGGTATACGGCGAAGGGGACGCGACGGGTCCGCTACGTATATACTCAGAAGTACATACGCTAAGCGTATCTAAACAATATAAAAATAAATACACAAGAGACAAGATATAATAAAAACATCAACTTTTATTTATTAACATTCTTTTGTACAATGCATGAAAAGGAAATACAACTGAAATAAAAGCGATGTCTAAACAATGGCATAACAGGAAATGAAAAGTACTGAATGGAAAATGTACAATGAAACTAGAGCTCTGGTTCTTCAGCAAACTGTTTCAAGTCTTCTGCAGATGACTCGATCTCTGCCGGGTCCAGATCACCTGATGGCATTCAAATAAGAAAGAAATAGAATGTCGTCAGCGAACAAGTCCCTCGGTAAGTCCCAAAGAGAAAGGAGAAATAGAATAGACAGAATAAGAAGGTATCTTTTAAAGTTGTATTGTCTTGTTGTAATATTGTATTAACGCTGTTGTTTGTACCTTGGTACAGAAGAATGCCAGTGTATACGAGAGGAGTCTCTATATGCCAGAGACTAGAGGCACGTATAGTACAAAGAACCGTTTATACCACGGTACAACAACAACTAGATTCATGTTAGGTGTATTAAGTCTTACAAGTCTCGTGCCACTTTTAACACCTTTCGTACCAATCTACCCCTTAAACCCCGTAGTATTTTATTTGTATTGTTTTGTACTGTAAATTGAATTGAGTGTATAATTGAAAGACTGACCGAAACCATGATATCAGTAAACGGATGTAACCGTAGGATCATGTCAATGGAATAACTAGAGAACCATATAAATGGAATGTATATCCATGGTTCGGTTCGGTCAAGTCGTATAGATTGATAATTGGATTCATGAATTCATGTTGAAGATTGTAGATTGTAGTTTGTACTTGAATCATATTCAAGTCAGATTAATCAGACTCAAACCCGAGTCAGACAATTAGAAATGTAAATCGAAATCTTGATTATTTCTTAAACCTATAATTGCTAGGGTCCTTAAGGTAATTTATAAAACTTGAGGGGGTTTTATGTAAAAATACTTTTATATACTTTTCAAAATACACCTCAAGTATTCATTATTCGTCTTTAGAGTTGTAATGAAGGTGGATTTTATATTGTGATATTTCTAGTGAAAATATCCTAATTTCATAAATAAAGGTATTTATTTGTAATATTGATTTATGTGGAATTTATGGTATTTTAGTGTAAAATTGGTTCTTATGATTTTTGGAAAAGAGTGGAATATTTATATCATAACAAAATAGATATTTTAATGATAAATATACATATATTTATACAAAAATAATTTTAATATATTTTGTTATATTTTAAAAATCTTATTTTCTTAAGATGTCGTATTTTAAATCTTTCGAGACCGAATGCTCCTTGCGGAGGTCTGAATCTCGCACTACTAAGCCCGAGGATGTGCGATAATCCGCACCATCCCGAACGGGTTCCCCAAAATGGGTTGTAGCGGCGCTTTGCAAAGATTGTAAAATACTAAATCCTTTAGAAAACGGTTTTATGAAGTAAATAGTATTTATTTGTAAAGATGTATATTTTCCGTATCGTTTGTTCTAGATTCTCCTAAGTTAACTAGTCTATTCCTAACTGGTCCAGACGACAAGTTGTGAGATGCCTCAAATTGCCTCTTCACCACCGATTGTGGCCAGGCAAGTACAAGTGAAGAAAGGAGGAATCCGCTCACGAATCACCGTGAGACGGGCCTTTTAAAATTACCTTTCTCACTTGCCTAGCCCAGACACCACAAAGTCAGGTTTAGATAAACGACCGATGTCCACAACTTATCGTATTTTCATAATAAGGGGTATTTATTTAAAAGTGTATCAACACTAAATCATTTAGAAATGGTTTTATTAAGTATGTGGTATTTAAATGAAAATGTTTGTTTTCTCGTATTCTAGGTTCTCGGGGGTATTGCATATGAGTGTGTGAGGAGGTAGGTCGTTACCTCGTGATCTACTTTAAATTTATAGCAAGTTTGATGGAGTTAAATGAAAGATTGAAACAATGTGGTATTTAAGTGAAAAATACGATAAATTGAGATAGTTGTCATTTCATGTGATGAAACTTTTTCAAATTGTTTGATTAGTGTTTAATAGTCAATATGAGAAAGTTTAAGTATGAATGTATTAGTGAGAAGTGGAATTTTATAGAAAACCGAATCGGAAATCGGATTTGTTCCGATTCCGTCGGGTTTTATAATTTCGTATTTTTTTAATAGAAAAGAGGGATAGAAAAGGGACTTACGGATTTTAGATTACTCATGAGAGTGAGAGGGAACTAGAGGGATCGCCGATGTGTTGCGTCGTCGCCGGTAGTTCCTAAAACGATCGCCGGAAGTTCCGCCGGGAATTCGTCGGAGCTTCGCCTCGAGCTTGTTTTCAAAGTACACGATTCTTGGAAATTTTTTGAGAGAGTGGGCTCATGATTTTGGGGTGAGAGGGTAGAGGGTAGGGGGTGTATTTATAGGGTAGGCTAGGGTTAGGGTAGATGAAGGGTTTTTAATAAAAAAATTGTAAAAATGTAAAAAATTCATTAAAAATTATAGTAAATAGGGTATATTTAACTCTCCGGAACAGATCCAATAAATTAGAGTGTGCAGGGGGGTAGGGCAGCTGAAAAGACACACTTCCCATGTTGACGACTCGGCCGTCCGGCCGAGTCCGGCCGGCGGCACCGGCCCGAGTCGAGGGTCGGGAAGGTGGGGGTCGCCGGGGGTAGGCTCTGGTACATTTAGTTTTTCAGGTTTAGTGCAAGTTTTGGGAGTTATGGTGTGTGGACTGTTGGACTTCCAAAGGATTTAAAACAAAATAATATTAAAAAATAATATGGGGCATGGGATTTGAACTCTGGTGGCTTGGTTCAGCAGTGCAAGGGGTTACCAATGAGCTACAAGCTCCTTCTTGTAATTATTGTGTGAAATAAATACTTAAAGTGGTAACAACAACATTAAATACCCCAAGTATACTTCAAATTTAAATCAAATTTATGTATACTAAAAATGGAGTTGTTACAGTCTACCCTCCTTACAAAAATTTCGTCATCGAAATTTACAACTTTTATTTGAGAACTAGTTTACAAAGAGGTGAGGATATCTTGCACGCATTTCATCTTCCCTTTCCCAAGTGGATTCTCCTGGAGTGTCTTTCCTCCACATTACTCGGACCAAGTTAACTTCTTTGTTCCGAAGTGTCTTCACTTTCCTGTCCAGGATCTCCACAGGTTGTTGCTCACAAGACAAGTCAGGCTGTATAGTAAGCTCGGAATGATCAAGAACATGGCTGGAGTCACTCACATACCTTCTGAGTTGGGATATGTGGAACACATTATGCACTCCTTCCAATGAGGGTGGAAGTGCTAAGCGGTATGCCACTTCACCGACTCGTTCGAGTATGTCGAATAGTCCAATGTATCTCGGACTTAATTTACCCCGTCTTCCAAATCGGATCACTCCGCGGTTCGGAGATATTTTCAAGAATACGTGATCTCCTGGCTGAAACTCCAAGTGTCGTCTCTTCACATCAGCCCAGTATTTCTGTCGATCTTGGGCTATGTGCATCCTTTCCCTGATAGTACGAACCACATCAACGGTCGCTAGTATCATCTCTGGTCCAAGAAGTTCCCTATCTCCGATGTCGTCCCAACTTAATGGTGATCGACACTTCCTTCCATACAATGCTGCAAAATGTGACATTCCTATGCTTGCTTGGTAGCTGTTATTGTACGCGAACTCCACAAGATGCAGGTGATCTTCCCACGGTCCTTTGAAGTCTAGCATACACGCTTTGAGCATATCCTCCAAGATCTGAATAGTTCGTTCCGACTGACCATCTGTTTGTGGATGATAAGCCGTGCTGAAGTTCAGACTTGTTCCCAAGCTTGCTTGCAGACTCTGCCAAAATTGCGATCGGAACCTTGTGTCACGATCGGAGACAATGCAGACCGGTACTCCATGAAGTCTCACAATTTCCTGTATGAGTTCATGGGTGTCAGAGATAGTACATTATGAAGAGTTTAAATCTTAAATAGATTATTACCTCCATATACTTCTTTGCTAGTGTCTCAGTTGATTGGCCAACTCGAAATGGGATGAAGTGAGCCGACTTTGTGAGTCGATCCACAATGACCCATATAGCATCGTTACCCTTTGTGCTGTGAGGAAAAGCAGTCACAAAATCCATCGTGATGTGTTGCCACTTCCACTCTGGGATTGGTAACGGTTGAAGTAGTCCAGCTGTCTTGTGATGTTCAGCCTTTACTTGCTGACATACCAAGCATTTTGCGACACTTCTGGATACTTCACGCTTCATTCCATGCCACCAATAATTCTGACGTAGATCTTTGTACATTTTGGTACCTCCAGGATGTACTGAGTAGGGAGAGCTGTGAGCTTCTTTCATTGACTCTTCCCGGAACATGACCTTTTGGTACACACAATCTGCTGCCGTATCTCAAAGATCCGTCTTTATGGATGATGAAGTCTGTTCTGAGTCCATTCTCCACTTGTTCTCTGATCCTTTGCAACTTAGCATCACTTGCTTAAGCAGCTTTGATCTGATTGACAATGGTTGATTGAACTTGTAAATTCATCAAACTTGAAGCATTACCTGGCATGACTACTTCAATCTCCATCTGATGCAAGTCTTGCTGAAGCTTCCACTGAACGGTGAGATTCATCGATAATGGTTGGCGACTAAGAGCATCAGGCACTACATTCACCTTCCCTGGGTGATATTGCAAGTTGATGTCAAAGTCCGCCATTAGTTCTAACCATCTTCTCTACCGCATATTCAACTCCTTTTGAGTAAACACGTACTTCAGACTTTTATGATCTGTGTAGATGTTCACTCGTTCACTAAGTAGATAATGGCGCCAAATTTTGAGAGCAAAAATGATGGCTGCCAACTCCAGATCATGCGTCGGATAATTGCGCTCATGAGTCTTCAGTTGTCTTGAAGCATAAGCCACAATCTTACCGTGCTGATGTAGGACACATCCTAATCCCTTACCGGATGCATCACAATGCACTTCGAATCCTCCAGATTGATCCGGTATTATGAGAATAGGTGCTGATGTTAATCTTGACTTGAGTTCTACGAAAGCTTGTTCGCATGCTTCTGACCACACAAATTCTTTATCTTTACGTGTGAGCTTGGTCAGGGGTGTTGCTATCTTCGAAAATCCCTCAATGAACCTTCTGTAATATCCAGCTAAACCTAAAAAACTTCGAATGTCCTTCACTGACTTTGGTGTAAGCCATTCGCTAACTGCTGCAACTTTCGCTGGATCTACAGAGATTCCTTCTCCTGATACGATATGTCCAAGAAAACCAACTTGCTTTAGCCAAAACTCGCACTTGCTGTACTTGGCATAGAGCTTATGTTGTCGAAGAGTTTCCAGGACAATTCGTAGGTGCTCTACATACTCTTTCCGACTCTTAGAATACACTAGGATGTCGTCGATGAAGATGACAACAAACCTGTCTAAGTACTCCCGGAAAACTTGATTCATTAGGTTCATGAATATTGCCGGTGCATTGGTCACTCCAAATGGCATCACTAGAAATTCGTAATGTCCATAGCGAGTTCTGAAAGCTGTTTTGTGAATATCAGCTTCCTTGACCTTCACTTGATGATAACCTAAACGAAGATCCAATTTAGAGAACACACAAGATCTACTTAGCTGATCGAATAAATCATCGATGCGCGGAAGTGGATACTTGTTCTTTATAGTGATTTCATTCAAGGCTCTATAATCGATGCACATTCTGTATGAACCTTCCTTCTTCTTCACAAGTAGTATAGGTTCTCCCCAACTTGAAGTGCTGGGAAGAATCCATCATTTCGCCAATAATTCGTCCAACTGTGTTCGGACCTCCTTCAAACCTTCTGGACTTAATCTATAAGGTGCTTTGATCACCGGTTGTGCTCCTGGTACTAAATCAATACTGAATTCAAGAGCTCGATCGGGAGGCAAACCTGATATATCGTCAGGAAATACATCGTCGAACTCTCGAACTATCTCTGATCTTGATTCTTCTTCCGCTTGAGCTGCTGCAACTACTGCTTCCCTTGGCTTCGCTTTGTAGGTACTTGGCTCCAGGGTACGGTCTCCGCTTTTGAAATAGAAGATCGGATGGTCTGGAATCTCGAATACTACCCTCCTTTGACGACAGTCGATGGTAGCATAAAAAGTTCCAAGCCAATCCATTCCTAGAACCACATCGAAGTTCGGTATGTCCAGTTCTTTGAAGTCAGCATAAAACTCTCTGCTGCAGACGGCTGGACACAGGCTGTATCCCATGGTTGCCTTTAGAACGCCATTTCCTGAACTGACATTCCAGCTGGATATAAGCGGTGAGACTGGAATCGCATGGGTTCGGACGAACCGTTGCGACATAAAGCAGTGTGATGCTCCAGTATCAAACAGTGCTAGTGCAGGTAGTGAGGCTACTAAGATTATACCTAAGCTATGTGGGATATGTTTTAGGTATAAGGAAGGTATGTAGATAAACGAGACTGAAAGAAAAGTTTGAGAAGAAAAGTTTACCAGTGATGACTTGGCCAGTGGCCTCAGCTTCTTCCACCGACATAGTGAAAGCCTGGTGCCTTGGTACATTTCTCCTGGCCTGAGGAGCATTCCTCGGAACGTTCCTTTGAGCTTGATGGAACTGACGAGGAGGTGGTGCAGCTTGTGGTCCTTTGGGTGGTGCAGGTAGTGCAAGTCTTGGAGCAGGGGCTTGGATGGCTGGGCGCTGTGGGTAATTGTTTGCTGGCCTGGGAGAAGCAATTGGATTTTGTTTGTGAGGACAGGACCCAATACCATGAGCAGCTGAGCCGCAAATCAAGCAAAGGTTGTTCGCACGCCGGCAATCTTTCTCCAGATGCCCATTTCTCTTGCAGTAGTTACAAAAGGCTGGGCTGGGCCTGTTGTTTGGTACTCCTGGTCGCCTTAGCACAAAAGGTGGCCTGGACGAGGCTCCTCCTGCCATCTGGTTGGCAGGGCATTTAACTCCTGCAGACTGAGGTCTGCCCCCTTGCTTTTATCACCGCCTCATAACTGCGGGCAGCTTCCAGAGCATCCTCATGAGTCAAAAATTTTCCTGTGGCTAGAGCAGCCTGAATTTCTGTGTCCAGACCTTGTTGAAAGCGACGGGCTCTGATATCATCCGTCGGTATCAAGTATGTCGCGAACCTGTTTAAGGATTGTGTTAGCTGTGTATTATATGATATTTTAGAAATTTGAAATACTGTGACATATCTTACCGACTTAGCATGGTGAATTCAGTGTCATATTCATCTACTGACTTGTCTCACATCGAACCTTGTTGTAGATGAATGAACTGCTGTTCCATAGCAAACCTGGCAGTCACAGGGAAGTACTTCGCGTCGAACTTCTCGCGAAAAGTTTTCCATTCAATAGGCTGTACAAGACGGCTTTCTTCCGCTTTCCACCAGTTGCGAGCATTGTCCGTGAGCTGCAGTTTCGCCACACGGACCCAAGCTATGTCTGGCACTTGTGCTGCCACCAGATCATCCTCGATACTTTGTGCCCATTCCTCAGCTTCAAGTGGGCTTCCCTTTCCGGAGAACTGCTTGGGATGTAAAGCCCTGAATTTCTTTACCCCAGGCGCATCAGTCTCGGGACGGTTCAGGAGTTGTTGTTGTCCCTCAAGAAGGCTGCGGATCGCCTCGAGTAGAACCGTTTGCTCGGTGGGTGACGCAGGAACAACTGGTGTGAGAGGTAGTGGTGGATGTGTGTTGTTGACGTTTGGTGCTGGTGTTGTTCGGGGAATCCATAACCTTGAAGAAAAATTTGGGTTAGGACAGATTCAAGTACATGAAATGATAAGATTCAAGGAATATGAAATTGTAAGATTCAAGGAACATGAATTGTAAAAAATGTTTTAGTTGCTGGTTCTTGTGTTATATTGCTTAGGTTGTTCATGCAGAACAGAATTGCATGATAGGGTTTCATACAGCTCTGACCTGCATGGGCAACCAACAAAACCTGTCACGCCCCACTTCCCGGTATACGGCGAAGGGGACACGACAAGTCCGCTACGTATATACTCAGAAGTACATACGCTAAGCGTATCTAAGCAATATAAAAATAAATACACAAGAGACAAGATATAATAAAAGCATCAACTTTTATTTATTAACATTCTTTTGTACAATGCATGAAAAAGAAATACAACTGAAATAAAAGCGATGCCTAAATAATGGCATAACAGGAAATGAAAAGTATTGAATGGAAAATGTACAATGAAACTTGAGCTCTGGTTCTTCAGCAAACTGTTCCAAGTCTTCTGCAGATAACTCGATCTCTGCCGGGTCCAGATCACCTGACGACATTCAAAGAAGAAAGAAATAGAATGTCGTCAGCGAACAGGTCGTTCGGTAAGTCCAAAAGAGAAAGGAGAAATAGAATTGACAGAATAAGAAGGTATCTTTTAAAGTTGTATTGTCTTGTTGTAATATTGTATTAACGCTGTTGTTTGTAGCTTGGTACAGAAGAATGCCAGTGTATACGAGAGGAGTCTCTATATGCCAGAGACTAGAGGCACATATAGTACAAAGAACCGTTTATGCCACGGTACAACAACAACTAGATTTATGTTAGGTGTATTAAGTCTTACAGTCTCGTGCCACTTTTAACACCTTCCGTACCAATCTACCCCTTAAACCCCGTAGTGTTTTATTTGTATTGTTTTGTACTGTAAATTGAATTGAGTGTATAATTGAAAGACTGACCGAAACCATGATATCAGTAAACGGATGTAACCATAGGATCATGTCAATGGAATAACTAGAGAACCATATAAATGGAATGTATATCCATGGTTCGGTTCAGTCAAGTCGTATAGATTGATAATTGGATTTATGGATTCATGTTGAAGATTGTAAATTGTAGTTTGTACTTGAATCATATTCAAGTCAGATTAATCAGACTCAAACCCGAGTTAGACAATTAGAAATGTAAATCGAAGTCTTGATTATTTCTTAAACCTATAATTGCTAGGGTCCTTAGGGTAATTTATAAAACTTGAGGGGGTTTTATGTAAAAATACTTTTATATACTTTTCAAAATACGCCTCAAGTATTCATTATTCATCTTTAAAGTTGTAATGAAGGTGGATTTTATATTGTGATATTTCTATTGAAAACATCCTAATTTCATAAATAAAGGTATTTATTTATAATGTTGATTTATGTGGAATTTATGGTATTTTAGTGTAAAATTGGTTCTTGTGGTTTTTGGAAAAAGGTGGAATATTTATATCATAACAAAATAGATATTTTAATGATAAATATACATATATTTATACAAAAATAATTTTAATATATTTTGTTATATTCTAAAAATCTCATTTTCTTAAGATGTCGTATTTTAAATCTTTCGAGACCGAATGCTCCTTGCGGAGGTCTGAATCTCGCACTACTAAGCCCGAGGATGTGCGATAATCCGCACTATCCCGAACGGGTTCCCCAAAATGGATTGTAGCGGCGCTTTGCAAAGATTGTAAAATACTAAATCTTTTAGAAAACGGTTTTATGAAGTAAATGGTATTCATTGTAAAGATGTATATTTTCCGTATTGTTTGTTCTAGATTCTCCTAAGTTAACTAGTCTATTCCTAACTGGTCCAGACGACAAGTTGTGAGATGCCTCAAATCGCCTCTTAACCGCCAATTGTGGCCAGGTAAGTACAAGTGAGGAAAGGAGGAATCCGCTCACGAATCACCGTCAGATGGGCCTTTTAAAGTTACCTTTCTCACTTGCCTAGCCTAGACACCACAAAGTCGAGTTTAGATAAACGACCGATGTTCACAACTTATCGTATTTTCATAATAAGGGGTATTTATTTAAAAGTGTATCAACACTAAATCTTTTAGAAATTGTTTTATTAAGTATGTGGTATTTAAATGAAAATGTTTGTTTTCTCGTATTTTAGGTTCTCGGGGGTGTTGCATATGAGTGTGTGAGGAGGTAGGTCGTTACTTCGTGATCTACTTTAAATGTATAGCAAGTTTGATGGAGTTAAATGAATGATTGAAACAATGTGGTATTCAAGTGAAAAAATACGATAAATTGAGATAGTTATCATTTTATGTGATGAAACTTGTTCAAATTGTTTGATTAGTGTTTAATAGTCAACATGAGAAAGTTTAAGTATGATTGTATTAGTGAGAAGTGGAATTTTATAGAAAACCGAATCGGAAATCGGATTTGTTCCGATTCCGTCGGGTTTTATAATTTCGTATTTTTTTTGAATAGAAAAGAGAGATAGAAAAGGGACTTACGGGTTTTAGATTACTCAAGAGAGTGAGAGGGAACTAGAGGGATCGCCGATGTGTTGCGTCGTCGCCGGTAGTTCCTAAAATGATCGCCGGAAGTTCCGCCGGGAATTCGTCGGAGCTTCGTCTCGAGCTTGTTTTCAAAGTACACGATTCTTGGAAATTTTTTGAGAGAGTGGGCTCAGGATTTTGGGGTGAGAGGGTAGTGGGTGTATTTATAGGGTAGACTAGAGTTAGGGTAGATGAAGGTTTTTTAATAAAAAAAATTGTAAAAATGTAGAAAATTCATTAAAAATTGTAGTAAATAGGGTATATTTAACTCTCTGGAACCGATCCAATAAATTAGAGTGTGCAGGGGGGTAGGGCAGCTGAAAAGACACACTTCCCATGTTGACGACTCGGCCGTCCGGTCGAGTCCGGCCTGCGGCGCCGGCCCGAGTCGGGAGTCGGGAAGGTGGGGGGTCGCCGGGGATAGGCTCTGGTACTTTTAGTTTTTCAGGTTTAGTTCAAGTTTTGGGAGTTATGGTGTTTGGACTGTTGGGCTTCCAAAGGATTTAAAACAAAATAATATTAAAAAATAATGTGGGGGCAGGGGATTTGAACTCTGGTGCCTTGGTTCAGCAGTCCAAGGTGTTACCAATGAGCTACAAGCTCCTTCTTGTAATTATTGTGTGAAATAAATATTTAAAGTGGTAACAGCAACATTAAATACCCCAAGTATACTTCAAATTTAAATCAAATTTATGTATACTAAAAATGGAGTTGTTACAAATAGGCACTACTATCCCAGCCCGGATGGGCATTCACTTAATTTTGTTAGGTATAGGTGTTTTTCGAAGAAAAATTACAAATTTGGGGAGCTAACGTCTCTATAGAAAATTCTATGCGCACTTCACTAACAAGGGATTCCGTCGGTTGATCGACCAACTACTTACATGAATTGTGTAACGACCATCGTGCTGTCTCCGACATGAACCCAATGAAATTGAATTCTCCATGAAAATGTGGAGTGCCAAAGGCTAAACGGTAAGATCCCTGCACCTTCCTGACTATAGCGTCACAGCATTCTCCCTAATAAGGCAGATACTTCTGACCCCGCTTGGACGGCGAAAAGTGCAACCACGGAAAAAGGTCAGGGCTCTTTATGAAAGCTTTTTGATCAACCAATCCCCTATTTCAGGGACATTTGTGTTAGGTAGGCCACTGGGAAAATTCAATTTATGACTTTTACGCCTGAGACGTCTCAACATCTGAAGCTTGAGGTGCCGCATCGGGTGAGGCTTGTATAGATCTTTATTTCAAATTCCCACTTGTGGGAACTTCCTCAATATCGCACGTACTACCAAAGAGTGCTCCTCTATCCCTCTAGCAATGACTATATACAGCCTTGTGAAAGGAACAATGAGTGCTCCTCTATCCCTTTCACAATGACTGTATATAGCCTCATGAATAGAATAGCACCTCAATATATTGTTAGTGATATATGCCCTAAAGGTCATTATTGTATCATACTGGTTTGTATATTACTTAATGGAGTTTTGGGATATACACGGATATTGCAACAGTCTTGCTCAAAATGGTAGTATGCTACCTGGTTTGTTTCTACCTCAATATGTGCGTGTGTTTCTTTTAGCATATCGCTTATATATATTGGTAGAGCCCTTAGGATCTTTGCTTGATTACCAGCGTTGTGATGGCAGTCACACTAGTGAGGCTGGGTAGTCTATAAACACATCCTTATACAGGTCCCTAGTTGTAGGATTATCGAGACGAGACATCGATACTCCAGAGTAGACTAGTGTATACACTTCTCATCCCAGCAGGGGAGATGGTCTGTCCCACAGCCATTAGTACGTCGTACTGGAGATAGTATGCAGGTGCTCATTAGGTTATGAATACACTGGACAGGACTCGTCGGGAACTGCTGGTGGGTATTATACCTATCGTCGGGTAGCAGTTCCCAGGTGACATGGGTACAACATAGTCTTTTGACTGACACTGCTATTTCGTCTCGAGTGTGTTCCCACTGTACTTTGATTACTACCCTACCACGGCTCAAAAGAGTCGTGCAAACAGGTAGTAGTTGGGTGCAGTCCCGAAGCACTTAGAGGCAGTGGCGGTTAGATAGGATTCGTGTAACATCCCTAAACTTTCTGTACAACTTTCTGTACAATTTTTCAAAAAATACATAAAGGGGTACTTTTGTCTGAGCACAAGTTATAAGTTTGTTTTGCTTTTTAATAGCAAGAAGGACCTTGTAGCTCATTGGTAAGATCTTGCACTGCTGAACCAAGCCACCAGAGTTCAAATCCCATACCCCACATTATTTTTAATATTGTTTTATTTTGAACCTTTAGAATACCAAGGGTTTACACGTGCATATCTCACAAAAACCCCACTACACTCTGAAATGTAACTGTACCAGAGGATAGACCAGCCGCCGGGGGAGGATTCCGGACGCCTAACTCGGCTGGAATCGGCCAACTCGGCCGGCGAACCGGCCGACTCAGTTAGCCGGCCGAGTCACGGCCGAGTCGCGGCTGAGTCGGCCAATTCCGGCGACGACCCCAATACAAAAAATGTGTCTTTTGGTCTCCCCTATACACCTGCAAAAATATTTCCTCAGACCATTTCCTGAGCTCTTTTAAAACCCCAATTACTTCACTTTTAATACATTTTTATTACATTTATCACATTTTTTTCATTTTAACCTTTCATCTACCCTAACTCTAGCCTAACCCTATAAATACAACCTCTAAACACTACCCCCTCACCCCAAAATTCTGAGCAAACTCTCAAGAAATTCCTAAAAACCCTAGTATGCATTTGAAGTGAACAAAGAGGCGAAGCTCCGGCGAATTTTCCGGCGACAACCCTAAGAGTTCCCGGCGACAAAATGGCGCACCGGAAACTACGTCCACTCCCTCTCCCTCTCTTCTTTGAGCTAAACCCGTAAGTCTCACCTTCCCCCTTCTCTACTCTTTCTGAAAATACGAAATTCTAAAACCTGACGGAATCGGAACAAATCCGATTTCCGATTCGGTTCTTCCTAAAATCTCACTTTTCCTTTAATACAATCTTGTTAAACCATTACATGTTGACTGTTAAACACGAACTAATCATATTGAACAAGTTCTATATCAAAAGAAATTGCTATTCCCATTTTACCGTACTTTTTCATTAAAATACAATATAGTTTCATTTTCGACATTTAAACATCACAAACTTGCTATACCTTTAAGTAGATCACGAGGTAATGACCTACCTTCTCACAACACTCATATGCAACATAGCATAATAACTTTCGGGAATATAGAATACGGGAAAACAAAACATTTCAAATAAATACCATTACTATTAAAACCGTTTTTTAAAAGATTAGTATTTTACACAAATCTTTGCAAAGCGCCGCTACAACCCATTTTGGAGAACCCGACTGGGATGGTGCGGATTATCGCACATCCCTGGGCTTAGTAGTACGAGATGCAGACCTCCGCAAGGAGCATTCGGTCTCGAGAGATTAAAATACGACATCTTAAGAAAATGAGATTTTTAGAAATATAATATATATATTAAAATTATTTTTATATAATTATGTATATATGTAACATTAAAATATCTATTTTGAAATAATATAAATATTCTAACTCTTTTCAAAAATCACAAGAATCACTTTACATTAATATACCATGAATTCCATACAAGTCAATATTACAGATAAATACCCTTTATTATGAATTTAAGATATTTTCACTAGAAATATCACAATTATAAAATCTACATTCATGATAACTCTAAAGACGATAACTAAATACTTGGGGAGTATTTTGAAAATTATACAAAAGTATTTTTACATAAAACCCCCTCAAGTTTTATAAATTACCATAAGGACCCTAGTAAACATAGGTTTAAGCGGGACCAATCTCTTGAGCCTCAGGGAGCCGGAGAAGTGGTTCTTGCCTATTTAAGGTAGACACCTTAACAACGGTGTTATCAATACGGTAATTGTTCAGACCATAATATTGCATTTTTTATTCCCCTATTCTTATCCGTTTTATAAATAAACAGGTACTCTTGACGCACGTTTATTGCATATTACAGCATACAGGTTCTTGGAGCAAATACAGTGAAAAAGACGAAAGTCGATACAGAAAAGGGACTTTTGACCAACAAGTAGACGGATTCTAGTCACGAAGAGCAATTTACAATTGTATAAGGCAATGCAGTCCGAAATGTCAAAGTGAACGGTCAAAAGATCCTCACAAGTTTTCACTGAAGATCTGGAGAAGACCAAGAAGCCAAACAGAGAAAAATAGTAAAGAATAAACAAGCCCAAATACCCAGCATGAAGTCCAGAAAAATTGGTGAGCTGAGCTCACCAAAGGGCCGCGGAACCGCGGCCCAAGGCCCACATTTGCCGCGGTTCCGCGGCCGTATAGTGCCCGTGTCGGTGGAATTTTTTGGTGTCGGTGCGTCGGTGCGGGTGTTGGGATTTTTCGTGGGCATATCTGTAATTGCACATGCGCGAGACTCTGTAACCCTAGTTTTCCTGTTTTCCTATAAATTGTAATCACAAATCTGTAAAACTCATGCCTCCTTTTAATAAAAATTCAGAAATCCTTTTTGGAGAGCATCGGTGTTTCTTCTCCATTCTGAAATTCAGATCTGACAACCCTGCATGGATGATTGGAGGGATGCATCTGTAAGTAATTTAATTTCTTGCCCTAGTGTAGATTTCAATTCCTTGCCCTAGGTAGATTTAATTTCATGTCCTAGGAACTTGTTTAGGGTTTAGCTTTGGGGAAGGATTTTGAGAGATGAGATCTCTCATCCCTTTCTTACCTATCAAATATTTACAATAGGACTCCATGCATACGCGCACATACCGCGCCCTACGACATCCTACCCCTCGAGGTAACGATGACACCGTCGTGTAAAGGCCCGGTTGTGGTGTTTTCCATGGAGGTTAGGGTAAGGATCTCTAAAGGAAGGACAAGAACCTAGAGGAAGGAACACCTTCCCGAACGGATCTAATCCCCTTTATTGATAATTACCATAACTCCTCGCAGATCTTCATTCGGGTATTGAAAGCGGTGAGATTTAATTACATTTCCAAACCATCCCTAAACCTAGACCTAACAAGAGTAGATCTAGATAATTGCCCTAGGTTAATTAGGTTTTTAGATTTAATAATTAATCCGAACAACCTTCGGAATTAACTCGTAAGCGCGAATCGGAAATTCACAACATCCCTGTGGACCGACCCGTACTCACTGGTTAGCTTCATGCGACGCCGTTCTTGATTGCGGTTACAAATATTTTTGATCTATCTTTTAGAAAGCGCAAGCACGCTAAATCATTTAATCAAATGGCGTCGTTGCCGGGGATGGCGTGTCATTTCCTTTTTGCGATTTCGGGTTAATCAAAATTTAAAAAAAATCAGAAAAATCAGAAAAATCAAAAAAAAAAAAAATATATATATATATATATATATATATATATATATATATTTTGTTATTTTTGGAAGGGATACTTTGTGTTTTGTGAATCTTTGCAGGATCAAATTCTGATCTAGAAATCTACAGAGATCAAAACAGGAAAAAACAGATCGGAACAACAGAAGATCACAACAACCGAGAAACAGAAGAAATTTGGAGGACCGAGTCTACAAGTTAACCGTGGTGATCTGTTTCAGCAAAAAAAAAAACTTGCCAAACCGATCAACGCGTGGCGGAACCGCCGCGCCAGCTCCCTTGCGGCCGCGGAACCGCCGCGGCCTGGTCGATTCAGGGCTTGGAAAAAAGGCAGAAGCGCGATAAGCCACTGCAAATTTCTGTGAGTTTTCTCTCTCCTCCTCTGCAAATCTTGATATATCTTCTGTAAATTTGCCTGCAGGATTTCTTTACGCTCAAATTTTTTTTCCCTTCCAAATAACGATCTTGTGCAGGATTTTTGTGCCTTGCTTAAAATGAAATTAGATTGCAAGTAATATTTTGCTGTTGCATATCTTGTGTTAAAAATCTTTTTGCAACAAATTTTTCCTAATAAAGAGAAAAAGAATAAAAAAAAGAATAAGGAAAATTTTGATAGAAACTTGCAAAGTTTTTAGCAACAAATAAATCTTTGCACCACAATAAACTTTCCTTCTTTCCCCCTTTCTACCAACATGGGTACCCCACATAATGAATCATTAGCCGAACTTTGGTATCCCGAACCTAATTTTGCGTCGTACGTCAATTTGTTCGGTCAATTTAAAGACGATCCTTCCTTGCCTAAAAAATCTTTGAAAGATCAAATAGAGGCGTCTAGGAGAAACAGTTTGACTTTTCAACCCACTTTGTGTCAACCAAGTCAACCTTCACCACCTTCGTATATTGACACCACTTTTTCAAGTTCAGCTGTAACTCCTAAGCCGATGTCCATTGCTGAGCATATTGCTCAATCTCACAGTCGATCTTTCACCCCTCTCCACTCATCTAGTTCTAGGGATTCACACGACTATTCACCTTTTTATCCACATGTTGACCCTATCCCTGTCCAACCACCCACTTCCTACGAGTCCTACCCGACTTTCCCACCTTCACTAGACACTGTTTCTACACAGTCTGTTGGGAGTTTTGCATATCCACACCATTTTGAATCTTTTACTGAAACCCCTCCACAACCTAAGTCTAGTTTGGAAGAGTCGTTGGAGGCGTACATTGCAGCAACAATTAAAATGACTAGGAATGTGGAAGCGTCCTTAGCCGCCCTTATGCAACCTACTGAAGCGGTAGCTAGTTTCCCGCTAGCTCAAAATTTTTCAATGTATAAGGAGGCGGTTGGACAGAGTGAGAATGAGAGAGGATTTACAAATCAAACCTACCCATACCCAATTGAATCCAACAACTCCAATTTTCAAACATGTGTCCAAAATGATGAGTTGAGCGAATTTGTAGTGTTTGATTTGCCAGATTATGAGGAACCCCTTTCGAGTGAAACCGCACCTAATCTGTTTGACCTTTATACCTCCACTCTAGAACCTAAATTGATAAACATCCATGCTTTTGAGGAGGTGTCTAAAGAAATTGATTTTCACTTAATTGAGGATATAGACGCCGGGAATATTTCGGATGATGAACCTGTCAATTTAATTGAAATGTTATGTTCAAATCATCATCTTGAGTTATTAAATGTTTCTCCCGAATCTTATATGCGTCTTGATTTTGATGATAATGGCATGGATGAGTTAAATATTGAGGATAGTATTGAAAAGAGTCTTGAGGATAATATTGAGGTTGAATCATTTTTGTTTGATGTGTCTGATTTTCCAATTCATCCTCCTGAACCTTTGACTGTTATATCACCCTCCCTCCTTCCTATCGTTCCGACCCCGCTTGAAGACTGTGAGCTTGAAACCTTTTCCTTTGAATCTGACACAATTCTCACAGACGATAACACCTACGAGTGTTTCACTTTTTCGGACGATGTTGATGACTCACTGCCCGAGTTTGAGTCCTTTACATTTTTAGATGAGCCATCAGACTCGGTTGATTATAGTAGTTTCGAACCATTAATGGAATCTTTCAAGTTCGAAACAGTTTATTACGGTGAGAATGAGACTATCCCTAATTTACTCCCTGTCGTCTTTCCCATTGTTCCGACCGAACAAATGACCGTTACGCTTTCATCTCCTATACCAAGTTCGGCGTACCCATGTTTTCTTGCGAATCTTGAGGGATTTGACCCCATTTCCCGACAGGTTGATAGTTTAGCGCAATCGCTTATAACATATCGGTCATCACATATTGCGCTAATTTATTCACTTGATTTACACCCTCAAGATCGCGCGACCCTTCTTTCTCATTTCCGCCCTTCTTCTCCCCCACCGAGACCATATTCTACCATTCTTCTTTTCACACGGTCTCGCTTGTTTCTCATTTCTTTCCTCCACACCCCATTCTTGCACCAACTATACCACTACCACGATAAGATCTTTGAATGGTTGGTGCTAACCTTTGGCTTGTGTAAGGCCAAGCTTAAGTTTGGGGGGAAACCTGTTGTATATATGTATGTATTTTTTGTTTTCTTTTTTATATAAAAAAATTAAAAAAAATTCAAAACAATAAAATAAAAAAAATTATAAATAAATAAACAGGGGAGTGCCGGTATTTTGACCCTCTTGATTTAGTATGACAGTGAGGACACTGTCAAGTTCAAGTTTGGGGGTATGCTCGGTACGTCTTTTTCCTTCGCATTCATTTGTACATATTTTTGCATTTGCATACTCATTTGAAAAACCATAAAAATTGAAAAAATTCAAAAATTATAAAAATTATTGTATTCAATTTTGGCTTATTTGACTAGAGTTTGACAGATAGGTTAACTAGCTAGGAACAACTAGATCTTAGACTTAGTGAATTAAAAACCCTAAAAATAACATTCCTTAAAGTTTAACGGTAGAAAGTATATGCCTTGTAGTTTATTTAGAAATAGGCAAATTTTGGGTTCACTTCTTGGGCTAAGTCGAAACAAGGGAAGAGTATTGATGTTCTTATTAGAGTATAAGTTTGAAAAATAGTTCCTAGCTTAAGTCTAAATTCTGAAAATGTATACCCTACAATTTGCACAATCACGGACCTTGAAATATGGAATAGTAGAAGAGACCTTGAAATGCTCTTGTCTAAAGTCCTTAGTACAATGAAAATAAAAAAATATATAAGTGTGAATAAAGAATAAAAAATGGACACTGGTTTTTGTGATTACTTAAGGCTGCAAAAATAGAAAAATATTTAGCGAGGGTGCTTCATCCCCTAGTGCCTTAGACCAACTGGTTTGGGAGTCACTGCTAAAGCCTTAGGTGTTGCAAGACTAGGAATTACGCTTAAATGTGCGAACACATTTTGTAATCGGTCGTTGGTACCTCAAGAAGTATTAACGATCGCATGAAGGATGTGTAAGCGAAATTCAATTAAAAATTCACTAATTAATAAGTGCTTTGGACAATGGACGAGAGTACGATTGCTTGATTTGAATTTCCAAGTGTAGGGGTGATATTTACACACACGTGGGGATATGTGATTAGAGTTTAGAGGAGAGAAAGGAATGAAGAATAGAACTTGTTCTTTAGTAGAGTTGATAGAAATTCCTAAGTGGAGATGGAACTTTAGAAGGAAAACTTAAGAGATGCTGAAAGCTAAGTAGGTCTACATAACATATATAATCTTAAGTTAAATAATGAGGAAGTGTGAAGAATATGGGTAGATCATTTGCGAGTCAAAAGATAATAGAATTCCTTGTTAGAAAACCTTATTGGAGAACAAAAGTCAATGGGCCGAGTTGATAGGATTTTGTGGGTAGTATCCGCTGAAAACCCTCAGGAGACAACACTCCTCCTACTAGGGACACCTAGAGGTTTAACGGCTTGTTGCACGTGCTCGGTGCAATCGCGTTTCCCTGCGAAAGTGCGGTTAGGATTTTAGTGAATAAAAAATAAGTTTGCTCGAGGACGAGCAAAAGATAAGTTAGGGGGTATTTGTTCACACCATAATATTACATTATTATATTCCCCATTCTTATTCTTTTTATAAATAAATGGGTGTTTTTGACATATGTCTGCTATATGTTACAGGTTACAGGTTCTTGGACAGAAAACAATGAAAACAATGTAAAGACGATGCAAAAGTGGACTTTAACCAATAAACAGTAGACTCTTGATCAAGCCGACATAAGGAACAATTCACAAAGCAAGATTCAAGACATCGACTCAAAGCGAACGGGTAGAAGTCCACTACAATGTTCACTGGAAATCTGGAAGAGAACCAGAAGCCCAATTAATAAAAGAACCAATTTTTCAGTAGCCCAAAATGACCCAGAAGCATACCCAAAAGTTTGAGGACTTGAACCAACAAATGGGCCGCGGAACCGCGGCCCAAGCCTGCAATTGGCCGTGGTTCCGCGGCCAAGTGAAGCCCTCATGAAAAAGTATTTTTACCATAATTTGGGTGCGGCGCTGACTAGTCAATCTAAGGGCTATTTTTGTAATTTCAGACATGCGAAACAAATGTAACCCTAAGGTTTCCTATTCTTTATAAATAGGAACTCTAATCATTGTAATTCTTATGCCTCCTTTTAATAAAAATTCAGAAATCCTTTTTGGAGAGCATCGGTGTTTCTTCTCCATTCTGAAATTCAGATCTGACAACCCTGCATGGACGATTGGAGGGATGCATCTGTAAGTAATTTAATTTCTTGCCCTAGTGTAGATTTAAATTCCTTGCCCTAGGTAGATTTAATTTCATGTCCTAGGAACTTGTTTAGAGTTAGCTTTGGGGAAGGATTTTGAGAGATGAGATCTCTCATCCCTTTCTTACCCACTAAATATTTACAATAGGACTCCATGCATACATGCACATACCGCTCCCTACGGCACTCTATCCCTCGAAGTAGCGGTGATACCGTAGTATAAAGGCCCGGGTGTGATGTTTTCCATGGAGGTTAGGGTAAGGATCTCTAAAAGAAGGACAAGAACCTAGAGGAAGGAACACCTTCCCGAACGGATCTAATCCACTTTATTGATAATTACCATAACTCCTCATAGATCTTCATTCGGGTATTGAAAGCGGTGAGATTTAATTACATTTCCAAACCATCCCTAAACCTAACCCTAACAAGAATAGATCTAGATAATTGCCCTAGGTTAATTAGATTTTTAGATTTAATAATCAATCCGAACACCCTTCGGAATTAACTCGTAAGCGCGAATCGGAAATTCACAACATCCCTGTGGACCGACCCGTACTCACCGGCTAGCTTCATGCGACGCCGTTCTTGATTGCGGTTACAAATATTTTTGATCTATCTTTTAGAAAGCGCAAGCACGCTAAATCATTCAATCAAATGTATTTTAGTGAATTTTTAATTGAATTTGCATTTGCAATCAAGCAATCGTACTCTCGTCCATTGTCCAAAGCACTTATTAATTAGTGAATTTTTAATTGAATTTCGCTTACACATCCTTCATGCGACCGTTAATACTTCTTGAGGTACCAACGACCGATTACAAAATGTGTTCGCACATTTAAGCGTAATTCCTAGTCTTGCAACACCCAAGGCTTTAGCAGTGACTCCCAAACCAGTTGGTCTAAGGCACTAGGTGATGAAGCACCCTCGTTAAATATTTTTCTATTTCTGCAGCCTTAAGTAATCACAAAAACCAGTGTCCATTTTTTTTATTCTTCATTCACATTTTTTTCTTTTATCGTACTAAGGACTTTAGACAAGAGCATTTCAAGGTCTCTTCTACTATTCCAAGTTTCAAGGTGCGTGAATGTGCAAATTGTAGGGTATACATTTTCAGAATCTAGACTTAAGCTAGGAACTATTTTTCAAACTTATGCTCTAATAAGAACATCAATACTCTTCCCTCATTTTGACTTAACCCAAGAATTGAACCCAAAATTTGCCTATTTCTAAATAAACTACAAGGCATATACTTTCTACCGTTAAAGTTTAAGGAATGTTATTTTTAGGATTTTTAATTCACTAAGTTTAAGATCTAGTTGCTCCTAGCTAGTTAACCTATATGTCAAACTCTAGTCAAATAAGGCCAAAATTGAATACAATTATTTTTATAATTTTTCAAATTTTTTCAATTTTTATGGGTTTTCAAATAAGTATGCAAATGCAAAAATATGTACAAATGAATGCGAAGGAAGAAGACGTACCGAGCATACCCCCAAACTTGAACTTGACAGTGTCCTCACTGTCATGCTAAACCAAGAGGGTCAAAATACCGGCACTTCCCTGTTTATTTATTTATAATTTTTTTTATCGTTAAGGAAAATATATACAGAAAGGCCCTCCCCCAAACTTTATTTAAAGTATGTTAGACATTACTGCCAAACTTTGCATAGACCAAACGTCAACACCAACCAGTTGAAAAATTTATCAGTAAAGAGTATGGATTGGTGGAAGAATAAGTTGTAGCGATTCACAAAGAATTGGGGAAGATAGAAGTGGTGGTATGGAGGGTGTGGAGGTGAATATACAGGAGGTGGTGATGCATCTAAACGAGAATGTGAATGATCAGCAATCAGAGGAATATTGGCATTCTCGTAGCTTAAAAGAAATGGGGGTGGTTCAACTTCTAAAGGAGGAGGTTGACTCACCACAATACCCCCAAGATGTTCCTGTGGGTCCTCTATTGCCTTGGCATCATCCATCAATTGCATATGATATTCAATTATAAGGGAACTGATCTCCTCGATGTCCGCCATAGTCCAACCGAAAACTTGCCGCCTATCTTGTAAGACCTTTAAAATAGCGTTCTCTTGCTTGAAGGCTAGAGAGGCTGATATTATAATGGGAAAGGTCTCATTCTCACCTATGTAAGCATATTTAAGGTGAGGTGGCAAGGACATGAGTTCGAGTTTTGGAGGCGAAAGAATCATTGCGGAATCTACCTCGAACTCAAAGGACTCCAACACAGGTTCGAAATCACTGCAAACAACCGATTCGGATGGTTCAACTAACTCATCCAAAAATTCAAAAGACTCATATTCGGGCTGTGAGTTGTCATCATCCGAAAAAGTGAAACATTCATAATCAATATCGGTTGTGCCAACGGTGGTAGGCTCAAGGAGGGACGCACTGGTGGCGTCAAAACTGTTTTCATCAAATAGAAATCTTTCAAGCTCGCAGTCCTCCTGCGTGATTTCGTGAATAGAGCAAACTTCTCGTGTACTAGTTTTAGGCACGGGGGGCAGACTTCCCATCTTATAAATATTGAACTCACTAGACATCTTCCCAAAGGATAGAGTCATGGAGCCATTGCGACAGTTTATTACAGCATTGGAAGTGGCCAAAAATGGTCGACCGAGGATCACTAGAATTTGGTTTCTTGGGTTAGCAACAGGTTGTGTATCCATAACAATAAAATCAATGGAGAATATGAACTCCCCAACTTTGATCAACACATCCTCTAGCTGACACCTTGGATGGGTGATTGATCGATCAGCCATTTGGAGAGTACAACGAGTGGGTTTCAACTCTCCAACCCCTAATTATTCGTACACGGAGTAGGGAATCAGGTTAACACTAGACCCAAGATCTAAAAGTGCTCGATTAATTTTCTTATCCCCAATTGTGATTAAAATCGTAAGACAGCCGGGGTTCTTTCGTTTTTAGGGTAAGGTTTGATGGTGGTTAATAGCATTGCTCACTGTACTAGCCACTAGCACTTTCTTGGGTACTTGAGATGCCTTTCTCTTCGAGGTGCATAAGCCCTTTAAGATTTTCGCGTATGAAGGGACTTGTTGGATTGCATCCAAGAGAGGTATATTTATGCTAACCTGCTTAAATATCTCCACAATCTTCTCCACTTGTGCAGTTGGTTTATTAGGACTCAACCTGTTTGGGAATGGAGTATTTTGAAAATTCATTGAGTCAAATGTCTGTGGAGTAGAATGTGGGGTAGGAACGGATCTCGGTGTAGATGTGTTCATGTTGTGAGAAATGGGTCCGTTCGAGCTAGAAGAAGTAGAGCCGTGTGAAGGGTGGAGAATAGGCTCTAAAGAAAAAGGTGAAGAAGAAAGTGAAGAAAATGAAGAAGGGGAAGGTGACGATGGAGAAAAAGAAGAAGAAGAAGAACCACCGGCGGGGATGTCATCACTAGTTCCCACATTATTCTGCAACACTCTTCCAGATCTCAACGTGGTCACCGCATTTACATTGTGATTGGGATATGCGTTTTGTGTATGACCGGGATTTGGCAATGGTAGAGATGAGAGCTTTCCCTTTTCTCTCTCGCTCAACGCAGCAGTTAATTGTGCAATTTGTGCCTCAATAGATTTGATACTTTGATCGTGTGAGGCATTGTTATGCATCAAAAACTGAACATAATTTTCAAATCTTGCTGCGGATTCTGTAGATTGCTTGAGAAATGCATCTAGACTTTTTTCGAGCGAGATAACCTTATCATCATTTGGTTGAACCAAATGGTTCGTTTGATTTGTATAAGGTTGTTGTTGGAAAGGTTGCTGGTTTTGAGTTTGTGAAGGTGCTTGTTGTTGTTGTGGAGGAGGTCTTTGAAAATTGTTATTCCCTTGGAACTGTTGATTTGGGTGACTCCTCCACCCCGGATTGTATGTCGAAGAGTACGGATCGTTTCTTTGTCGTTGCTGAAATGCAACATTGACTTGATCCTGTCCTTGAGTATATGCATTATAAGGACACTCTTCGGTTAGATGCGATGGATTCGAACAACAAGCACAAACAGTTCGCGTGGGTAAAGCAGGGGCAGGAGAAGCCGATGAGATTTTGGTCTCAATGGCTTCTAGCTTTTTCATAAGTGCGGCCATCTCGGCCTTCATAGCAATCGACATATCTACTTGATGTATGCCTGCCCTAGATTGACCAACAGAAGAAGATGATGTGGTCTTGGTACTCTCCCACTGAATTGTTTGCTCACTAAGATCCTCAAGAAACTGCCAAGCTTCGTCGCTAGACTTGGAGAGAAAATGACCTTGACATATGGTTTCTAGCAACTGCTTCATTGCGGAGTTCAATCCCTCGTATAATGTTTGGCAAAGTTGCCAACTTTCGATCCCATGATGAGGGCATTGAACGAGTAGGTCTTTAAATCTCTCGAAACACTTCCAAAATGGTTCGGAAGGAAGCTGTGAAAATTTTATAATCTCGTTACGGATTCTAGCAGTTTTGTGATGAGGATAGAACTTTTTCAGAAAAGCTCTCACAAACTCGTCCCAATTTCTAATGGAATGTGATGCGGTGTTGTATAGCCACTTCTCGGCTAGGTCACATAAGGTGAAAGGAATGACCCTTAGCCTTATAGCGTCATCACTTAATTGGGTCGTTTTCATCATAGCGCACACATTTTGGAATTTATTGATAAAGATATATGCATCTTCAGATTCCAAACCATGAAATTTTGGCAGCATATTGATGAAATGTGGTTTTATTTTGAAATTGTCCCCATTTGCCGGTGGGGGTGAAAGACATGTAGGTAAAGAAGTGCGGACGGGGTAGAAGAGATTCTGGAGCGCGACTCGTGCGGGCGCTACAACAGGCGGAAGATTCGGGTTATTCGCACCTGGCGGAGGCGGAATCATTCCCGTCGGTAAGGTATCGTTGGGGTTGAATCCCGACATACCTTCGAAAGAAGAACTTGAAGGTGGAGGTAAGGAAATGGAGGGAATTTCGACTTCGGTGTCGAAAGGTTCGTCGGTCGGTACCAACGAAACACGGACTAATCGGGCGTTAGTATCCCTAGTTCAAAGTGACATACACTAAAAGGGGTAGTGTAGTCAGAAGAAAAATAAAAAACAGAATGTGGGGGTAAGACAACGTCAATGAGAAGAAATGGTGGAAGTGAGGTGCAAGTTTCCTTTAGCGACAAGTTGCAAGTTTTGAAAAGATTTTTCTTTTTTTTTATGTAAGAGTTTTGCAAAGAGGTTTTGAAAAGAGACTCGTGACACAAATGTATCAACCACACATGCACAATCAGGCCTAGATCTAGGGTCCCCTAGGTCTGCTAGACAGCTCCTAACTAGGGCTAGAAATAGGACCTCAAACCGCTCTTCACCGACAATTACGGTCAGGTAAGTGCCAGGTAAGTGGGAAGGAACCACAGTAGTGGGCCTAATTAATAACCACTAGCCTAGACACACTTTCCTAGACACCGCAGAGTCAGTTAGGATAAACGGTCGATGCCTATACTAGTCCTTTTTTCTATTGAGCTCGACGTCCTTAGGGCTGAGTCTAGTATTTTTTTAATTAATTGTGGTCAATGCAAATGCTTTAGGTATTTTCTGGGGTCCTGGGAAGGGTGATGAAATCCCCACCAAATCTGAGTTTGGTCAATTAGCCCCTTAAAGTCCGATTAAATTGTGCAAAACAATAAAATTCACTTGCAATCAATTTTTTTAGCGCAGCGCAAAGAAACCTGCAGAAAATCTGTTATTTAGAAGGGAGAAGAAGATTTGCAGCGCAAAGAAATCCTGCAGAAGATTTGGCAAAAGATGTATCGGGAGATTCAGAGGGGAGAGAAAAGATCTTACAATACAAATTTGGTCAGCCGATTAGATCACCAGAGCGCGGATCCGCGGCCTAAGCGCATTCCTGCCGCTAATCCGCGGTCTACAGTAAGATTCAAGACACCAGAAAATTTTTGAGACGATGATGGCTCTAGGTCACCGCGATTCCGCGGTCCAAGGCTTGATAAGGCCGCGTTTTCGCGGCCTGATGGAGGACTTGGTTCCACAGATTTTTTTAGTTTTTCTGTTGTTGAAAATCTCCTCTGTTCTGATATGATTTATTTTGTTTTGCCCTCTGTGAATTTCCAGATCCGCGATTCTTCGATGTTCCTGCAAGATTCAAACAATACACCCTTCAAACAGATCAAAATTGATAATTTTTTATTTTCAGATTTTTATAATTTTTAAAATTTATATCAACCCGAAATTACACAGAAAGAAATTTTACGCCATCCCCGGCAACGGCGCCATTTGATTGAATGATTTAGCGTGCTTGCGCTTTCTAAAAGATAGATCAAAAATATTTGTAACCGCAATCAAGAACGGCGTCGCATGAAACTAGCCGGTGAGTACGGGTCAGTCCACAGGGATGTTGTGAATTTCCGATTCGCGCTTACGAGTTAATTCCGAAGGGTGTTCGGATTGATTATTAAATCTAAAAATCTAATTAACCTAGGGCAATTATCTAGATCTATTCTTGCTAGGGCTAGGTTTAGGGATGGTTTGGAAATGTAATTAAATCTCACCGCTTTCAATACCCGAATGAAGATCTATGAGGAGTTATGGTAATTATCAATAAAGTGGATTAGATCCGTTCGGGAAGGTGTTCCTTCCTCTAGGTTCTTGTCCTTCCTTTAGAGATCCTTACCCTAACCTCCATGGAAAACATCACACCCGGGCTTTTATACTACGGTATCACCGCTACCTCGAGGGATAGAGTGTCGTAGGGAGCGGTATGTGCATGTATGCATGGAGTCCTATTGTAAATATTTAGTGGGTAAGAAAGGGATGAGAGATCTCATCTCTCAAAATCCTTCCCCAAAGATAACTCTAAACAAGTTCTTAGGGCATGAAATTAAATCTACCCAGGGCAAGGAATTTAAATCTACACTAGGGCAAGAAATTAAATTACTTACAGATGCATCCCTCCAATCGTCCATGCAGGGTTGTCAGATCTGAATTTCAGAATGGAGAAGAAACACCGATGCTCTCCAAAAAGGATTTCTGAATTTTTATTAAAAGGAGGCATAAGAATTACAATGATTAGAGTTCTTATTTATAAAGAATAGGAAACCCTAGGGTTACATTTGTTTCGCATGTCTGAAATTACAAAAATAGCCCTTAGATTGACTAGTCAGCGCCGCACCCAAATTATGGTAAAAATACTTTTTCATGAGGGCTTCACTTGGCCGCGGAACCGCGGCCAATGGCAGGCTTGGGCCGCGGTTCCGCGGCCCATTTGTTGGTTCAAGTCCTCAAACTTTTGGGTATGCTTCTGGGTCATTTTGGGCTACTGAAAAATTGGTTCTTTTATTAATTGGGCTTCTGGTTCTCTTCCAGATTTCCAATGAACATTGTAGTGGACTTCTACCCGTTCGCTTTGAGTCGATGTCTTGAATCTTGCTTTGTGAATTGTTCCTTATGTCGGCTTGATCAAGAGTCTTCTGTTTATTGGTTAAAGTCCACTTTTGCATCGTCTTTACATTGTTTTCACTGTTTTCTGTCCAAGAACCTGTAACCTGTAACATGTAGCAGACATGCGTCCAAAGCACCCATTTATTTATAAAAAGAATAAGAATGGGGAATATAATAATGCAATATTATGGTGTGAACAGTAATCGTCTTTGAAAAAGACACAAATCCTGCCGGCCATGTGCAGCGGTTATCGAAAATATCAAAACAATCAGGACTTCAATTTACTTTTCTAATTGTCTGACTCAGACCGAGTCTTATTAATAATCTGACTTGAATATGATTCAAGTACAATCTACAATCTACAATGTACAAACTACAATTCAATATGAATCCATATATTCAATCTATCAATCTATACAACTTGACTGGACCGAACCATGGATATACATTCATTTACATGATTATCCAGTTATATCCATTTACATGATTCTTCAGTTACATCCATTTTCTGATATCATGGTTTCGGTAAGTCATCCAATTATACAATCTATACAGTTTATAATACAATACAACTATATAAACAAGACATCTCGAGGTTTAAGGGGTAGATTGGTACGGAAGGTATTAAAAGTGGCACGAGACTACAAGATTAAGACGTAATTACATCCATGCCATTGTTCTGTGGTATTATCGACGGAGCCTTGTACTTCCATTTGCCCCAGTCTCTAGCATATAGAGACTTCTCACGTATACACTGGCATCCTTCTGTACCAAGCTACAAACAACATCGTTAACACCACTTTATAACAATATAATACAACTTTAAAAGCTAACTTCTTATTCTGTCTATTCTATTTCTCCCTTATCTTTGGGACTTACCGAGCGATCTGTTCGCTGACGACATTCTCTTCTTTCTTCTTTTAATGTCGTCAGGTGATCTGGACACGTCAGAGATCAAGCCCAGCGCTGAAGACTTGGACCATTTCGTTGAAGACTCGGAGCTTTAGTTCATTGTACACTTTTATTTCAGTAGCTTTCCTTTTCTGTTATGCCATTGTTTAGGCATTGCTTTCTTCCAGATGTATTTACATTTCCATGCATTGTACAGAAAGAATGTGAATAAATAAAGTTGCTGTTTTATTATATCTTGTCTCTTGTGCATTTACTTTTATATTGCTTAGATACGCTTAGCGTATTTACTTCACAGTAAATACGTAGCGGCCTCGTCGCACCCTCTGCCTGTATACTGGGAGGCAGGGCTTGACAGGTTTTGTTGGCGGCCCATACAGGTCAGAGTTGTATAGAACACTGTCATGCAATTCTGTTCTGCATGAACAACCTAAGCAATATAACACAAGAACCAGCAACTAAAACATTCTTTACAATCCATACTCCTTGATTCTTATCATTTCATATTCTTTGAATCATATACTTTGAATCTGTCCTAACCTAAATCTTTCTTTCAAAGGTTATGGATTCCCCAAACAACACAAGCACCGACTTCAACAACACTCCACCACCACTACCAATCGCGCCTGCCGTTCTTACTCCACCCAACGAGAAGACGGTTCTGCTTGAGGAAATCCGAAGCCTCCTGGTTGGACTGTAGCAGTAGACTGCTATATTAGTGAACCGATCAGAAGCAGAAGCAACCAGTATAAAGCGCTCTTCCACCCAGATGGTAAGAGGAGCCTACACTACACAACCTTCTGAACCCAAGAGACAGAAAGAAACAATTAACCAGTCAAGTCTAGGTTTTGTTACTACTGCCATAGGGATGGCCACTTGTAGAAGGACTGTAGGCGCGCAAAAGGCATGTGCCTAATTTGTGGCGCATCTGATCATAGAATTGGAGACTGTCCTTATAGACGCAACTCAGCTCACACACCCACCAACTACCCGCAGCGGCCGACTATCCAGGCTCCTGCACCTAGTCTTGCACTCCCAGCACTACCTCCACATGGACCACCTCTACCTAGTCAGGCATCGATGTACCGGTATACACAGAAAAATATGCCGAGATGCCAAGCCTCCACATTAGCAGCCGTAGAAGCCAAGACAATTGACCAAGGTAACACTAGTAAGACTCTTTCACATTTTTTTAAACCCTTGTATCACTTTGTTATTTTTCATACACTATCAGTACTTCAGTCACCAAATCTTCCTTGAATCTGTTACACTTTCCTTTTACAAATTTCGAGAACGAATTTTTATAAGGAGGGTAGAATGTAACATCCCTAAAGTTTCTGTACAACTTTTCAAAAAATACAGAAAGGGATACTTTTGCCTAGGCACAAGTTATAACTTTGTTTTGCTTTTTAATAGTAAGAAGGAGCTTGTAGCTTATTGGTAAGATCTTGCACTGCTGAACCAAGCCACCAGAGTTCAAATCCCATACCCCACATTATTTTTAATATTGTTTTATTTTGAACCTTTAGAATACCAAGGGTTTACACATGCATATCTCACAAAAACCCCACTACACCCTGAAATGTAACTGTACCAGAGGATAGACCAGCTGTCGGGGGAGATTCCGGCCGGCGAACCGGCCGACTCAGTTAGCCGGCCGAGTCACGGCCGAGTCGGCCGATTCTGGCGACGACCCCAACACAAAAAATGAGTCTTTTGGTCTCCCCTGTACAGCTGCAAAAATATTTCCTCAGACCATTTCCAGAGCTCTTTTAAACCCCAATTACTCCACTTTTAATACATTTTATTACATTTATCATATTTTTTCATTTTAACCTTTCACCTACCCTAACGCTAGCCTAACCCTATAAATACAACCCCTAAACACTACCCCCTCATCCTAAAATTCTGAGCAAACACTAGTAAAATAAGGGGTTGCCCCTACGGATATTGACATCCGTAGGGGCAATTTATGTTTGGCCCTACGGATTAATCCGTAGGGCTAAAAGGTTGCCCCTACGGGCATAGACGTCCAAGAATAAAAATATTAATTCTTAATTTGGTGTTTGCCCCTACGGAGCCGCAAACAAAGGACCTACGGGTATATCCGTAGGGGCAAGTAAATATCGATTTAACAAAATCCCACATCGATCGCCTACGCTCGCTCACTTTCTCTCTCTCTCGATCGCGCGCGAAAAAATTCCCCAATTCGCCACGCCGTCGTCGCCAACGTCGTTCTCCTCGTCGCCACCGCCGGTTTCGTCGCCACCTCAGCTCTCGTCGCCACCGCGGTTCAGGTCGTCGCCCCAGCCCCAGCGCAGCAGCGGTTCAGGTGAGTAAATCTTTGGATTACTTCGGGCTTAGGGTTCAGGTGAGGTAAATTAAAGATTTTTGGGATTATTTTGGGCTTAGGGTTCATGGCGCGCGAGTTGGGGTTGGGCAAGGGTCACGGTCGCAGTCGGGGTCGGGGTAGGGTTAGGGTTGGTGTTCGGCTGCTGTGGGGTGGGGCTGGGGTTAGGGTTTGCCTTAGGGTTGGTGTTGGGGTTTAGCTGGCCGCACTGGGTTTAGGGTTAGGTTGGGGCTGGGCTGGGGTGGGGCTGGGCTGGGGTGGGGCTGAGGCTGGGGGCGGGGGCTGGGGCTGGGTTGGGGTTAAGTGGTGGGGAGTTGGAAAATTATTCTAGTATGTATCCTTACATTCTAGTTAGTATAGCAAGATGCCCAGATGTGTTCTTATGTACTGCTGTGTAAACCATTCTTTCACCAACTAATTCGTAGCAAAACTGGCTTTGGTGTTGTCAATTGATGTAGCCTTGAAAACTGGCTTTGGTGCCGGCTTTGGTGTTGTCAATTGATGTAGCCTTGAAAACATTGTTATATCATCCGATCACATTTATTTATTGTAGATGTTGTTTGGATATTGGATGCATTGTTCATATTTGATATGTAAAAATAAAAAAATAAAAAATTGTAGTCAGATTCATATTGAAAATGGATGTTAAGTGTTCTGGGCTCATATCGAATATGTTGGATGATTAATGTCCTTGGGCACATGGATTCTCAAGTCTTAAGGTTGATTCATGAATTTATGTGTCTTTTTTGTTTGTTTTGTACCAAATGAAAATGAAAGATGATGGTTTACGAGTTTCTTATTCTTTTATTTGGTTGTGCCCAAATTGTCGACATGGATTTTTTTGCAAATCCTTACCTTTTTCGACGGAATGGAAAGGGCTCCAAATATCCTAGTTGCATCAATCAATCCTAAAATCAAGTTTGCAAACCAAATACAAAACTGGCAAGTTTTTATGGATTTGATATTCCAAAAATCCAACTCCAATCCAAATCCACTGAGGGGTTGTTTGTTTCATGGAATTAGAGCGTAAGTATGGAGGGGACAATTACTGTAGTAACACCAATGTCATGTTTTTAGTTTGGACGAGTATTGTTGCCGAAGGCTAGTGATTTGGTACTAAATGCTGTTGAATTGCTTGAATTATTAAGCAACTTGGGGTTAGGGTTAGGTGGATTGATGACAACAAAATACCATAATTTATAACTATATTACTCATATAATGTGTATGTCATGTGAAAGCTAGATGAAGGTCGAGGCAAGCACAACAAATTTGTTGGATGGGACAATATCAATAGGAGCTCAATGCTATTTGGAAAAATAATAATTCAAAAACATAGTGGAGTTTCCGATTGGTGGCATGGACTAGTTTGATGTATGTTGTTGGTTTGATTTATGAAAAAATAGGGAGACAACATGCATGTATGCATATAGGTAACATCTGCCAATATGCCATATCCAGACCGCAATCTATTTTTGCCTATTGGCTAATATGAAAATATCGGCCCGCGTATATGACATAATCAAAGTTGTTAAATCTTGATACGGTTTGTGTTTCGTTTTTTTATTTATCAGTTCTATCAATGTTGCGTATAACGCTTTATGATATCAGTATCCTACATTTGTAGTTTTAATTGTTGATTGTTATAGATGAATACCATTGCAATAATAGTTTTTGGTTGATGAATGCTATTGCAATGTAGGATGATCAGTTCTATCAATCTTGATCTCAATGGTTTAAAATCATGTTACACATACAACACGAATGCACAACAAACGCATAATTAGAGAGCGACTCGAGATATTCAGGTTAAAACCAATATATGATACTCGATGATAATATGAAACCTTCATATTCCCATCGATACTCATATATGAAACTAAAAGCGCCACTTTGTCCCTACGGTGCCCGACATTTTAATTTAAAAATATTAAATCTTAATTTGTTGTTTGGCCCTACGGAGCCGCAAACCAATAACCTACGGTTATGTCCGTAGGGGCATCTAAATGGGAATTTAATTTAAAAAGGCACAGAAATGCCCTACGTCTCGATATCTTTCCCTCTCGTTCCCAAAATTTTCTCTCGTTCCCGCGTCTCCAATTTTCTCTTCGTCGCCACCGCGCGCCCTCCGTTCTCAGCCCGCCACCGCCTTCCGTTCTTGGCCCACCACCGCCCTCGTTCTTCCTCGTCGAGTTCCTCGTCGCCGATATTTGTGCCTACATTGATGCCTCAAGCAACGAATCAAATGATGTGGATCACAAACTAATTAAATAAATTTTGAATACCAATCTGGACTGGGATTTGAATACCAATCCTAGTTTGCTATATTTTTTTTATATATAGTAGATGGTGATACTTCTTTAAGTAAAAACAACCCTAAACTTAAGCGAAATCATAAATCGAAACACACATATATAGAATACAACTCATACATGGGTATCCTCAAATCTAACTTTCATTGAATTTGCACGCGCACTTAAAATAACAACCTTTATACTAAAAAATTATGTATGCCATTACTTAGTAGTTTATGGTTTTTAGACGCAAAAGCCATTTGAGAAATACTTTTCCAACCCACTATTAATCCATATTCTCAATATAGTCATTGAATTTGCACGCGCACATAATAAGAAGGAGAAGACAATAATGTGGCAGAAGAAGAAGGAGAAGACAGTAATGTGGCAGAAGAAGAAAAAAATGACATTCCTCGTTCTCTGTTTCAGCATCAATCTTCTGATATGAACTAATGATGGCTTTCACATAGGCTTTTCCCTTTAGAGACTTCTTAGTGTCCAATGGAAAGCATATATCAGATTTGTGCAGGTCGGGTTCTTCGATGACTTTTAAGAGTCTCAACTGATTCTGTAAATTACACCCTAGTTGGGTGATACTTTTACCACTTCTCACTGCAGGTGCGCTCTCTAATATCCATTTTGAATGTAATATTATAGATATCCATGCCTGTATATGTCAAAATTACTTATATTGTCAATGTTTGATTGTCTAGTTGTTGGTGATGCGTCTATATCAGGGACAGAGGCCACTCACGTTCCTCCAGGTATGTTTATATATTATATAGGGCATGTATATTGATTTAGAATGCTATATCATAAATATACACACATTCCTTTTGCTCTTAGTCGTCCAACTCATTATCATGGGCTGCTTGATGAGATTAGATTTGCGCCTGATGATCTACAAGAGCTTGTTCACTCCCTGTCATATGTGTAAGCAGCGCTATATGCGAGTTTACCTTGTTAGTATGTATGTACTGAAATTAATTAATATTATTCAAATTTTGATACATGCAGATACCAGAGGAGCACATCTTCTATCTCTGTAGGTAAGGCTTTGAATTTGTTGATTTTGGTATTTCTTGTCAATTTTATAGACCAGTATGTGCTAAATATAATGTTCTGACAGTTGCTAGGGGAAGGCAACATTCGAGGCTGCTGACCCCAGTCCTGGACGCCGCACACGGACGGCACCACGGAGGTTGGGAGAGAGGCCGAGGACTGGGCTCTAGCAGGGCCCATATGAGGTTGGACTCCACCCCGGTGGTTACTTCCTCCGTCTCCAGTGAGCGACGTATCCAGCAGGAACTGGAGAGCTTGAAGGCCACCGTTCAGGAGTTGAATGAGATGCTGGTATGTATACTACTTAATAGTAAAATATAATGTCATATTATAGATATCAACATATCCAATATCAGTACATAGCCTGAGCATATTTGGTTGTAGACTTATGTTTTATTAATCATACATGTACATATCTAATTAAAATAAACTACAGTTTTCCAAACTAGATATCCAAATGGGGTTTCGAAATAACTCGATAATGATAAGAATTCGAATGTGGGTGTAGGAGCGGGTGGTTGAGCAGGCCCAGGCCTGGGGAACGATTTTACCGGACAGAACGATCCGAGGCTGCTGACCCCAGTTCTGGACGCCGCACACGGAGGGCACCACGGAGGTTGGGAGAGGCCGGGGATTGGGCCCTAGCAGGGCCCATATGAGGTTGGACTCCACCCCGGCGGTTACTTCCTCCGTCTCCAGTGACCGGCATGTCCATCATGAACTGGATAGCTTGAGGGCCAGCGTTCAGGAGTTGAAGGAGATGCTGGTATGTATACTACTTTATAGTAAAATATCATTTCATATTATATACATATCAACATATCCATAATTAGTACGTAGCTTGAGCTTATTTGGTTTTAGACTTAAGTTTGATTAATCATACATACATATGTAATTGAAATAAACAACGCTTTTCCAAACTAGATATCCAAACAGGGTTTCGAAATAACTTAATAATGATACGAATTCGAATAATAAACAGTTCTTACACGCTTCTTACACACGTTATATCCAGACGCGACAGGGTAGATCGGCCGAGCCTCCACACGCATCTCCTTCGGCTGCGGCTCCGCAAGCCACTACATCGGCTGCGGTTCCGCAGACAGCTCCTGTAGCTCCACCGCCCACTCAGACTCCCGCAGCCGCGGCTCCGCAAGCGACTACCTCGACGGCGGCTGCGCAGACCACATCGCCGGTTCCACATGCTGCTCAGACTCCCGCTCGCGTCGAATTGCAGAGTTTATTGACTGAGGAGCAGACGCGTGTTATTCTATCGTTATTCAGAGGTGGAGCTGGACCGAGCTAGGGTAGATTTTTGGTTCTTTTTTTTGAAACATGTATTTATTTATATCATACACATTGTACTACATTTTGAAACAATATTGATATTGGTTTGTATTTATATCATATTCAGTTTTTGTGTTTCTTTTGTATATTATATATATGCGTGAGATGTGATTATGAATACTGCAATATATGATTTGATTGATGTATATATTATTGTGCACAGGGCGGGAAAAAATCAAGCAGCCCATTTTTAAAAAAAAATTACAGACAATATGTACCTACGGATTAATCCGTAGGCACTCATGTTACCCCTACGGATATGTCCGTAGGGGCTAAATATCAGCAGTAACTGATATTTCCCCCAGATCTCAGTGCCAGGGGGTTGGGAAAGCCCCTACGGATATATCCGTAGGGGCCACTGACTCTCCCCTACGGCGTTATCCGTAGGGGAAAAATATCAGGAATCCTGAATTTGTGCCCCTACGGAAACGTACCTACGCATATATCCATAGGGGCCTGTACAGGCCCCTACGGATATATGCGTAGGGCCAAGTAATTTATTAAAATAAACCGTAAATAATATAAAATCTTATACCCTACGGCGTAATCCGTAGGAGGAGATGGACCTACATACATATCCGTAGGGGAAAGAATTTAACCGTAGGGGCAAGTTCAGGGCCTCAGCTTGCACCTGCGGCCTTTGCACCTACGGGGTATTTTTTCGCCCCTACGTATATATCCGTAGGGGCAGTGGGTTGCCCCTACGGATATATCCGTAGGGACAACCCTTCTTTGTAGTAGTGAAACTCTCAAGAAATTCCTAGAAACCCTAGTGTGCATTTGAAGTGAACAAAGAGGCGAAGCTCCGGCGAATTTTCCGGCGACAATCCTAGGAGTTTCAGGCGACGAAATGGCGCACCGGAAACTACGTCTACTCCTTCTCCCTCTCCTCTTTGAGCTAAACCCGTAAGTCCCACCTTCCCCCTTCTCTACTCTTTCTGAAAATACGAAATTCTAAAACCCGACGGAATCGGAGCAAATCCGATTTCCGATTCGGTTCTTCCTAAAATCTCACTTTTCCTTTAATACAATCTTATTTAACCATTACATGTTGACTATTAAAAACTAACTAATCATATTGAACAAGTTCCATATTAAAAGAAATTACTATTTCCATTTTACCGTACTTTTTCATTAAAATACAATATAGTTTCATTTTCGACATTTAAACATCACAAACTTGCTATACCTTTACGTAGATCACGAGATAATGACCTACCTCCTCACAACACTCATATGCAATATAGCACAATACCTTTCGGGAACATAGAGTACGGGAAAACGAAACATTTCAAATAAATACCATTACTATTAAAACCGTTTTCTAAAAGATTAGTATTTTACACAAATCTTTGCAAAGTGCCGCTACAACCCTATTCCCCTTCGAAAGACGCGGCGGAGACGCGGCGAACGACTTGCCTGAAATTCGGGGCAGATGCTAATTGGTGCTATCCGTCCACCTCTCCGAAGATGCCAAGTTGATTTATGGCACCATGTATCGAAGGTTTAAACGGATGCGGCCGATGTAGCAGACTTCGTCAGATTCCCCCTCGTTTGAGAGGGTTTTGATTGTGGGGACGCTCTTCCCTGCAGGCACAAGCCCCTGTAGTTAATTACGCTACCGCATCGCGGTAACAACTTTCTCCTTCTCCAGATGGTCATTTCGCGTCGTGGGTGTTTGTTTTGTGTTTGGTTGCCCGTGGATTGTCTACGGAGACTAAGTTATGTTGTCGCCCGTAGGGCTTGGACTAGTCCAAATCCGTATCTTTCTTAGATTTGGGTTTGGGGGTTTGGGTTTAAGGATACGTTAGCCTCATTTGAGACTAAGATCAACTTAAACGTTAGTTAAGGATACGTTAGTATCATTTTAGACTAAGATCAACTTAACGGGATCGTTTAGATCCAACAAGAGAGTAATTTGGGCTCTATTGTTTAGTTTAGTGACATTGCGGTCGATAATTAGTTTAAGGACATTACGGTCCATTGTTAGTTTAAGGACATCTCGGTCCAATGTTAGTTTTAAGACATCACGGTCGAGGTTAAGGGCATCATAGTCCGTGGATTTAAGGACTCCACAGTCCATTGTTAGTTTTAAGACATCACGGTCGAGGTTAAGGACATCATAGTCCATGGGTTTAAGGACCCCACAGTCCGTTGTTAGTTTAAAGACATCACGGTCGAGGTTAAGGACATCATAGTCCATGGGTTTAAGGACCCTACAGTCCAATGTTAGTTTAAAGACATCACGGTCAAGGTTAAGGACATCATAGTCCATAGGTTTAAGGACCCCACAGTCCAATGTTAGTTTAAAGACATCACGGTCAAGGTTAAGGACATCATAGTTCATGGGTTTAAGGACCCCACAGTCCGTAGTAATGTGTGGTTGTCGGGACCCGTCACCTCTCTGACGACGTTGAAGGATTACAACGACAGATATCAGAGGAGTAAAGAGATATACCCTCGAACCGATGTGAATTGGTTGAAAGAGCAGATGGGCTCAGTTCAATATAAATTGAGGACTTATGGCCAGAATTGGGCTAAGTCCAATTAAAAATGTTTAACATTTTATTTTTGTTATGGCTATTAAGCCTTTATTTGGGCTTGGCCCTTTTGAGAATGCTAAGCATTGGGCTCTGACATTTTTTGTCTTCATCAGAAGAAAATGTGTTCTGACAATGCGCCACGTGGCGCGCCAGACGCTTTGCGCCAGTCAAAGAGCGCATTGCGCTTCTGTCGGGTAGCGCACACGAAGAGGACACGTGTCGCGCTTAGTGCTAAGCTCTAGTTTGTTAGCGCATTGCGCTTTTAATTTATGAGCGCATTGCGCTAGTCTGTTGGCGCACCAGTGAGTGACACGTGGTGCGCTTGGCGCTGAGCGCCAGCCCATGAGCACAGTGCTCTGTTTTCAGGAGCGCAAAGCGCAAGTAGTGTCTATGGTTGACACGTGGCATGTTTTGGCGCTGAGCGCCGATCCAAGGAGTGCAAGGGCGCAATTCATGAGTGCAAGGCACTTTTCAATAGCGCAGGGCGCATCTGATCAATTTTTAAGATCAAAGAACAAATTTATGTTCTTCAAAAGAGGCTTTTTCCTCAAGATCCAAGAACAAAAGTTCTTGTTTTTATAAAAGGCTCTGCCTTTATAGATCAACAGATCTGTGAATGAAGTAAAAATACTTCTTTTTATTATTTTATGATTAGATCTTTGATCTTTTCTTTTTTTATTAAAGTCCTTGGTCTTTTTTAGATCTCTGATCCTTTTAGAAGATAGTTCTTCTTTTTACGAGATGGTTTCATCTCTATTATTCAAGAACATAGTCTTTTTTTTTACCTTGAAGATGAAAAGAGCTTCCTCTTTTTTGCAGAGGGTTTCTCTCTCTCTTTTCTGTCTTCTCTCTCTTCTCTATATTTTAGACTTGAAGTCTAGGGTCCTTTATATAGGGCCAAATGATTTGTTAAATCAGTTTTAAGAGATCTTTCTCTGATTGATTTGGGAATATTTCCCACCGTTGGATTTTTGATCCTAAGGCTTCTGTTTTACAGAAGATAATCTTCTTATTTTAATAAGATTGAAAAATCTTTCCATAATAGAACTTTAGTTCTAATTAATTAATAATTTATTATTAGTAGATCTTTTTATCTGACGGTGGGGGAATTTTTAATTCCAGCGCTGGCGCACCTTGCGCTAGCGCACCTACGTTCGACACGTGGAGCGCAGCGCAACTGCGCTAGCGCACCCGTGTTTGACACGTGGCGCGCAGCGTAGAGCGCAGCTCAACTGCGCTAGCGCACCTGTGTCAACTGCGCTAGCGCACCTGTGTTTGACACGTGGCGCGCAGCGCAGAGCGCGGCGCAACTGCGCTAGCGACCTGTGTTTGACACGTGGCGCGCAGCTCAGAGCGCTGGATCTGAAGCGTTGCTTCAACTTTTAAATTTTTGAATTTTGAAACAGAGCTTTGCTCTGATTGGGGGTGTGCTGCCTAGGGCGCAGCGTTCCTGGCATTGGCGCGTCTACTTTTGACACGTGGCGTGCAGCGCGCAGAATCTGAAGCGTTGCTTTAATTTTTGAATTTTGAAATTCAAAACAGAGGTTTGCTCTGATTGGGGGAAACAATTTCCCCCAACCGTTGCGTTCACATGGCGTACATGTGAGTGCAGCGGTGGCAACATCTGAGCCCTTGGATCAACTCAGAAGTTGAAGAGGCGGTTCACTGCCTATAAATAGGACCTTTGGTCCACAGATGATTATCATCCTCTTCTCAAGAATTTTTATTTAGAGCCTTGCTCTTCCGTTCAAGAACTTTCAAGAGTTAGAACTCTACCAAACTTAGGTAAAATTAAATTAATTTTAATAAATTAGGGTTTTTACCCATTAACAGAGCCTTGCTCTTCATAGATCTTTGATCTAAAAAAAAACCCTTTAGGGTTTCATAAACAGAGCCTTGCTCTCATGAACCCATAGATCTAAACAGATCTTTTCTTGGGGTTTCTTAGCCCATGAACCAGAGCTCTGCTCTTTTGATAATATGTAGATCTTCCGATCTTTTGATAAAGAACTCTTAAGAGTTTTTTTCATGGATCTTGAAGATCCAAGAATTTTTAATTCTCAAGAATTAATTTTTATTTTAATTAATCTTTGATGGATTTTTCCATCATCACTTCAGAGCTTGGCTCTTTAAAGAATTTTATTCCTTCATAACTAGAATTTGACAAGTGTCACTCTGTTATAGAGCTTTGCTCTCAAAGGGAGATCTTCTCCTTTTCTCGAGGGATTTCTCATTCAATGAGAATATTCCTTGAGGATTTCCTCATTAATTGACAGTCTCATCCAATGATGAGGGTGTTTTATTAATTGATGCATTGTCATCTGGATTTTGTGGGTCCACCTTTGGTCCCTTTTCCACTGCATTGCAACGTGGTACAAAATAATACTGATAATTGAATTCTGTTTTTTCTCGCAGGCGACATGTCTTCCGATCTTTCTTTCCCGTTTTTCCGTTCAGAGGGAGGATTCCCTGAGGCACCGGTAGACCGGGAGGTTCTCGCGCTTATCAGAGACTATGACCCGGAACACAAAAACCTTCACTTATGGGGTAGGTGGTATGACCAGATCATCAAAGGTCGTCAAATCTTCTCCTGTGCGACGCCGTCGGAGCCGATCTCGTCGATTTCATATGCAGATGCACCTCCGGTGAACTATGCCGTAGAGGCTGTCAATTGGACTTCGGAGGGTTTTCTTCATCCTTCGATTGCCACTATACCCATGCAGCTGCCGGCGGCTTTGGATACTTTGGGGCGGCGCATATGCCAGGGCGAGCCGCGCCCTTGGGGACAACCCTACAACATCGGGTTGACCCTCCGACATTCGGCCGGGTATTTGCAGTGGGCCAGGTATATTTTGTCAGCGAAGAAGGCGCACCTGCTGAAGATCGGTCTATACCCTGCGGTTTATGCCTCGCTGTTCCAATATTCTGCTCCTCCGACGTGGTGGATTAAGGCGTTCCTGGAGCAATGGAACATCCCAACCCATACCTTTCTTCTACTGGACAGAGAAGTCTCCATCTCCTTAGAAGAATTTGCTGAGATTTCCGGTCTGCCAGTGAGGGGGGAGCACTATGAGGAGCTGTTTCCTACGGACGAATACGTTTTCGCCACCAAGCCAGTGGTGATGGGCTTAACACCGGAGAACTCCATCCAGCACCAGTTTCCTAGTCTGATAAAGGTGCTGAATATGTACGAGAGTCTTTTCTTGGAATCCGGAGGCCGAGGGGTCAGCTTCGCAGACTTCATCGCCCGGTTCCTTCGCCCGGAGATTTTATCGCAACAAGGTGAAAAGTTTGCCAAGCTCGACGACCCTTTCGGCTTTGGCTTGGACCGTCGACCAGTGCTGGAAAATGATCAGAAGAGCTTTTATTTTCCCGATGCCGTGATCATTCCTCTGTCAGAGATCGCCACTCCGGGCATTGACGAAGAGACTTTCTTTCTTGGGTTTCTGGGGCTGTGGTTGTGCTGGTTCGCGCTCCCCATGCACCCTCGCTATATGAGGCCGTCCGTCTTCTACCCAGCACATAGAATGGTGGCCGGAATACAAGTGGCCATCGGGATTGCCGGGCTGGCCCACCTGTACCATGGTCTCAGCGTGGCAGCGGATACAACTGAACCGGGGGTGCATGCCGCCAACTTCCCGATGCACTACTTTACTTCGTGGATGGAAATACACATGCTCGGGGTATTTGGTATTCATAAAAGACCCTCATTTTTCGAGAAGTGCAAATTCCCCAGAATTTTACGGCTGGTTGACGCTTCCATTGTGAATCCGTCTCAGCGGGAGGCTAGGGGGTTGCTTCTTCGTCCGCGCACGGTCGGAGCTGGTATGTCTTTTACGGACAAAGTCCTGACGATCGGCCAGGAAACTTCTAAGACGGTGCTGGCACTGCGCGACATCTTTAAGGACGGGGCCTCCGTGTTGAAATCCCGGGAGATTCTACATCTATACTCCATCAGGCCGGGCTTCCTCGTATTCAGGCAAAATGATGCGGCGCTTTTTATGAGATACAATCCCCATCATTTTGCCCAGCAGCTAAGTTATAACCAGGGGGTCCCACTGGAGGCATTCTTGGAAAAACTTGCTGCCACCAGAGAGGGAATACGGGGTGCGTTGCATCACTTTATGTGCTTAAATACGGGCTCTCACTTCTTCATTAGCGAGCCAAGTTGTATCCCGAGGGCCCTTAACGTATATGGGGCCTGGTATCAGCACGCGATGGGTGCTGTCATCAGGGAGGAGAGGCGGCTGTTGCTCGATCGAAAGAGTGCGCCCCTGCCAGCGATCACAACGTCCCTTTAAGGTGACGGATCGCCGTTCCCCCTCCTCTAAGATAGGCTGTTGCAATTGAGCCTCCATGTATGCTAAGCCCCACGCGTGGATTGCCCTGTGATCATGTGGACGTGCCATCGGCGCCCCGTGCTCCCGAGGAGACGGTAACCGTAGCTTCACCCGAATCTGGCGTGGGCCTGGATATCGGGACTCGCCGTCCCAAAGTGCCTACGAAACGCAAGCTGGTGCTGGCTGCGACCGGAGCTCACTCACAGAAGAAGAAAAAGAAGTCGCTCTTCTCTGCCGATGTCGTGTTTGTTCAGGAGCCTCATGCTCCTTACAGCGAGGGCTTGAGTGAGTACGGGACCAACAACGGCCTATTTATGCCACCAGATGACACTGATCTGGGGGCTGCCATTGCAGCTTCTGAGCGATTGGCGAGATGCGAAGAGGGGATGGCTAACCTCGCGCGATCAGGTAATCATTAGTTGTATTTTTCGCCATTGCATCATACTTCTATCATTGTTTTTTGACTAATGCTTTTCCTTCTTTAATAGGCATTTCTACCGAAGAAGCTCTCGTTGCTTCTCCCAAGACTTTTGAGGAAGAGGAACGACTTCGAGCATCCTTAGGCCTTGGTACATTTCGGTTCGCCATGTTTCTGCTTCCGTTTCTTATGAGTAATCTGACCCTTTCTTTGTCTTATCACAGGGACCACAATGCCTATCCCACTAGCTGATGCGGAAATTCTCCCCGGGCCAGCTATCGAAGTCCCGGCCTCTTCGGCACTGCCGCAAGAGGCCTTACTTAAAAAACCGATGACGGAAGCCTTGACGGCTCCAGAGGTAACCCTGAATGCGGACGACGGCGTCTTGTTGAGGGAGGCTTCTAAAAGGTCTGTTTTGATGGCCCGAGAGGAAAGGAAGCGCCTGAGGCGCGCAGTAAGGGAGCGTAGTGTTGCTTTAGCTGCGGGAGCAGGTTCAAACGCAGTTACCCCTGCTGCTACTCCTTCAGAGGAGTTCCCGGTTGCCTTGTCTACTGCTCATAGACGGGCGGCACGTGCGGCTCGGGAAGCAAACGGTAAATCAACTCCAAGTAATGTGCCTTGAGGCTCCGTTGTCAAAGTTTTAAACCATCAGTTCTCATATATCTTATCTTTGCAGAGCCGAGTCTTCCCGAAGAAGTGGCGGCGACCGCTGAGCCTGAGAGAGTGGTGGAGGAGGTAGCTGCTATTCCCGAACCTGGAGCGATGGCAGGCGATGTGGTCACAATCACCAGGCTCGAGGTAGTGGCCGACGAGACGGCTACCACGGCTGAGCCTGAAGCAGCGGTGGATGAGACGGCTGCAATTACTGAGCCCGAAGTGGTGGCGAGCGAAACGAGTGCAATTATTGGGTTCGATGTGGCCGCTCTTTCTCAAGAGTCGGGAACCGCTCCGATCATCGCTCTTCCTGCCTACGGTTCTTTATCGTCTCCTGGCGTCGCAAGCATGACAACGGCTCTCGTGGAGTCAGGGGACGAGGCGACGGGAGGTGAGGCCACCCCGATGGAGGAGGGAGACGCCGTTGTTGAACCAAGTGACGCCCTCGTCACGGCTCCAGCTGGCGACTCTTCAGGTAGATTTTAGGTTACCGCCCTTCTTTTTATTCTGCAATCTTTCCTAATAAGGTTTATCTTGTTTCTAATGCAGGTGCGGCTAGTGCTGATGTCGCGCTACTCGAGACAACGCCGTCAATTACCGCCCTGACGGTGGCCACCTCTTTACCTTCTCTCGCATCGTCGCAAATGATGGAAGGTATGGATTTGTGACCCATCAGTCTTATCTCTCGGCTGTATAATTCATGTACTGACGTTGCGTTATCACGTTTTTGCAGGAGCCCTTTTTGACCACCTGTACCAGGTGCTGCATCCCCATTTCTCCTTCCCGTTGGAGATTGCTTCATCCGGTGGCGCTGGTGAATACAACTTTCAATTAATGCTCTTTCTTTTACCGAAAATGAAATTATTTCTGATTTTCCTTTGCCTTGATTGCAGTGCTATAGATTGAAGGAGGAGATAAGAGATCAGTTGCGCCACCGGTCCTCCCGGCTTTGCCACCTGCTGCAGCTGGTATAGTAAATTCCATTGTTCATGAATCTCTTATATTTTTAGATCCGTCATCTGATTGTGACTTGTTTTGCAGCGGTCGCTTCGACTCTGGCCTCTTTTGAATCTCGCATTATGACGCCGGCAGTGTAGGGTTCCTAGGCACTCTTGTGAAGGTTCATAAGGCATCAAACATGCCCGGATAAAAATTTAGATGTGCCGACCAACCCAAAGCCGGGATCTTTGCTAGATTATTAGGGTTTAACATGCAAGATAACATCTTTAAACCTAAGTGTGAGGGATTACAACCTTTGTAGTCCGCTCCTTCGCTTCACAAGCTCCAAGTAGAAGTCCCTTCGCCGCGATCCACGATCTCCCGGACTCAAGAGAGGCTCCACGACTCGAACGATCCATTCTAGCTTGTGGTATTCCTTTTCTCCGGTGATCTACGTCGAAGTTGCAATAACTCAAGCTCTCTCACTCTCAAGAGATGAACACCCTAATCTAATGGGCTAGATTAGATGAGGATGATGGAGTAGTATTTAAGCTATCCTTTTATATCATAATCTCACATGAAAACATCACAAAAGGAAAATCAAGAAAGCTTTCTCAAAGCTCAAGAGAGAAGAAGATGATGAATAATGAGATTAATTCCTTTTATGATGAATAATGAAATGAGTATATCAATAATAATGCAACCATGGTTAATGATGACAAGGATAACCCTTGTAGAGAGTTAACTAAGGCTAGGGTTTGGTTGGGTTAAGAAATGAGTCATAAGAAAATATCTATCATAATATCTTCTTCATGACAAAAGGAATGCTTCTAGAAGGTGCAAGAAGAAGCTGACCCTAATCAAACCCTAATCTCTTTTAATCATCACCAAACATGTTTCATTATTAATCATATCATGTTACTTTAATATATATCACATATATATATTATATATTTGTAACAAAAGAAAAATAATACAATTAATATATATCGCATATATATCAATGTATTATCCGGTGAGAGAATGAAATAATAAAGCGAGCCAATATTAGATAATGTAATACAATATATCATATATATTATTATACATTAAAATATCGAATTAACACTTGATCCGACAATCCGGCTATATCGAATATAACCGACTAATATATCATGTACCGATTCATCGAATCAACACTTGATCCGATGAGCCGGTTCATATCTAAATATCGCGAGAATATAATATGGTATCTCATATCGCATTATCCTCGGTCCTGCGCATATCACATATGTGCCTCTACTCCGTTTTGCCTGAGCCAAGAAACCTCTGTGTAGGACTCTAAAGAATCGTCAATACGCCGGTAGTAGATGATGATCATATCAAACACCTACAAGCTGCAAGCGGTCAGCTAAACGTAACAGCCACCCAGGTATTGAGCGATCAGAAGATCAACAAGCTAGCCTGTACGTTCTCCTGTGAATCCAATCAGTAACACTCCTGTACAGTCCGGTCTCTTTGTCTGATATGTCGCATATCAAGTCTAGGGGTGGTATATGTCAGACCCCAGTAACCGATAAGTCGTGTCGATGTGTGGCTCATAACGGGTCGAGAAACTACTGGTAACACTTACCAGTAAATCTTTATATCAGCCCTGGCCAGGGACTTCCAGTTATAGCCAATCGAACACAGCACAACATCAACTCCCTATACCGGGAGAGACGAATCCCCTCCTATCGCTCATTGCCTCCATGTGATTCGGGACTGCACCCAAAAGCCACCGTTTTGCACGCCCTCTTGGACGTGGTAAGGTGGAAATCAAAGCATAGTGGGAATCACACAAGACTCTATGACGATCTCGGGTCTACAGACTACCCTGTACCAGTGTCACCGGAGAACTGCCATCTGACGTGTGGTATATCACCATCTGGGAGTTCTCGGCGAGTCCGTCCAGTGTACCCAGTCTCCACTGAACACCCGTACACCATCTCTGATGTCAAACACCGATGGATATGAGATCATCCATCGCCCATCATATGGGTCAAGATGCGTATATGCTAGTCTACTCTGGTGTATCGATGCCCTGTCTCGATATACCCTCGACTAGGAACAGTTATAGGATGTACTCATCAACTACCATGGCCCCACTAGTATGATCTCATCATAGTCCCAATAGTTGAGTACAGATCCTAAGGGCTTTATCAACATGTGAGAGAAAAACAGTAAACCAATACAAGTCAACATGTTAAGATAAAGTGAAACCAAATAGCATACTATCATGACGAGCAAGAAAGTCCTCTTTATATATATCCAAGCATCCATTATAATATACATCATATGTACAAAAATGGCCTTTAGGGCATATACATAACTAACAGGCAGGCCCCTTCTCCAGACATCCATCCTCAAAGGGTGCTGTGACGAGTCTGCGCATGTTGAGCGAATACGTCGAGGAGCTTGACGCGGAAGCTCCTACATCTGCCGCAGATTTCGCTGCCGAAGTCAATCCGATGCCGGCGACGCTTGTAAATTTCCATAATGAAAGCGTCGTCGAGTCTTGGGTTAGTCACTTCAGGAAGATCGGGGCCTGTCTGCATCAGCTTGAACTTATGCGTCTTGCCCCTGAGGCTCAGGCTTTGAACTCCCAGCGGGCCGCATGGGTCGAGCAGAGTGCGTCCTTCCTCCGCCATTTCGAACAAGAAGCGACCTTGAGGCGGAAGGAATGCGAGGAGGCTTCCGCTGAGTCTGTCCAGTTGCGTGCCCAGGTCGAAGCGAACGTCGCACAACTGAGAGCTGTCTTTGACACCTTGCAGTAATGTATCTCGGATGGGCTTGTATTGAGACGGAAGTTCGACTCTATCGAGCGGGTTACGCAGAGTCGCGAAGCTGCCCAACGGGAAATTGATGAGAAGATTTCATCATGCTTGCAGCAAAGGACTCGAATCGAAGCGGAGCTAGCCGCGGCGGCTGATCATGAGAAGGCACTGAAAGAAGTGCGAGAGCAGCTCGCGGACTTGTTGAAAATGCTTCCTTCTCAGTAGCTGCCTTTGTATCAATCATACACTTGTAATCTCTGAATAATATGTATCTATTTTTTATTCCTTTATATGATGTATCTTGTATTCAATTGAGTTCAAGAATAAAGACATTCTTTTTGTTATACTGTTGCTTTCTTCTCCTTATTGTGTTGCTGCCATGTGATTTTAGAAAGTGCGATCTGTAGATAGCATATAGCTGTCAATCTTGGATTCTTTGTAAGGTAGTGATGGCTTAGAAAACAGGGTTAGGATCTGTCACCTAAGACTTTTCAACTTTATGATCCGTGAGGGTCTCATAAAGAATTTTCTCCCTACTGGTCGAGAGGATCCCGTAGGTGCAATTTTTCCTTAAGAATCGTGAGGATTTCTAAGTGTGTCTTCTCTTAAAAGTCATAAGGATCTCCCAAGAGAATTTACTCCCTTACGAGTCGTGAGGACCCGCAAGTGATGGATGAAGTTGTCCTTATTCGTATTTCACGGAGTCAGGAGTTGCTCTGGATGCTTCCCACGGGTTCACTGCCGTGTTCTGCGAGGACCAGGCTCCGCTCTGGACGTTTTCCAGGATACCATAGTTTAAAGACATCGCGGTCGAGGTTAAGGACATCATAGTCCGTGGATTTAAGGACTCCGCAGTCCGTTGTTAGTTTTAAGACATCACGGTCGAGGTTAAGGACATCATAGTCCATGAGTTTAAGGACCTCACAGTCCGATGTTAGTTTTAATACATCACGGTCGAGGTTAAGGACATCATAGTCCATGAGTTTAAGGACCTCACAGTCCAATGTTTGCTCTGGATGCTTCCCACGGGTTCACTGTCGTATTCAGCGAGGACCAGGCTCCGCTCTGGATGCTTCACACGGGGTCATTTCCGTGCTCTGCGAGGACCAGGATCCGCTCTGGACGTTTCCCACGGGGTCAGGAGTGACATAATCCGCGTTTCACGTAGCCAGGAATTTTGCTCTGGATGCTTCCCACGGGCTCACTGCCGTGTTCGGCGAGGACTAAGCTCCGCTCTGGATGCTTCACACGGGGTCATTGCCGTGCTCTGCGAGGACCAGGATCCGCTCTGGACGTTTCCCACGGGGTCAGAAGTGACATAATCCGCGTTCTACGTAGCCAGGAATTTTGCTCTGGATGCTTCCCATGGGTTCACTGCCGTGTTCAGCGAGGACCAGGCTCCGCTCTGGATACTTCACACGGGGTCATTGCCGTGCTCTGCAAGGACCAGGATCCGCTCTGGATGCTTCATACGGGGTCATTTCCGTGCTCTGCGAAGACCAGGATCTGCTCTGGACGTTTCCCATGGGGTCAGAAGTGACATAATCCGCGTTCCATGTAGCCAGGAATTTTGCTCTGGATGCTTCCCATGGGTTCACTGCCGTGTTCAGCGAGGACCAGGCTCCGCTCTGGATGCTTCACACGGGGTCATTGCCGTACTCTGTGAGGACCAGGATCCGCTCTGGACGTTTCACACGGGGTCATTACCGTACTCTGCGACGACCAGGATCCACTCTGGACGTTTGCCACGGGGTCAGAAGTGACATAATCCGCGTTCCACGTAGCCAGGAATTTTGCTATGGATGCTTCCCACGGGTTCACTGCCGTGTTCAGCGAGGACCAGGCTCCGCTCTGGATGCTTCACACGGGGTCATTGCCGTGCTCTGCGAGGACCAGGATCCGCTCTGGACGTTTCCCACAGGGTCAGGAGTGACATAATCCGCGTTTCACGTAGCCAGGAAGGGTTGACTTTATCCGTATTTCACGGAGTCGGAGTTTGACTCTCAGTCATCTGTACACCGCCGAGTCATGGAACTGGGAGTTGTCGTTGTTCCGCTTTGCTTGATATTGTGTTCGTTGTAATAAGACAAATGTTGAGATGATCTCTAGGCTGTCTGTGAACCATTGAGATTTGGCTTCTTCTTCTGATGAAACCTGGGGAGGAAAGGCCTAATTCCTTCTTTGTTTGTGCCCCTGGATTGTATACAGGGATCGACATGATATCACCTGTAGGGCATAAATTTCATTCATTTTTTTATATTTCTTACCACGAAGCTCTATCATTTCAACTTTTATATTGCGAAAGTCGCGACTGCCCAATCATTTCGGCTATTTTTCGCGGTGCCCAATCATTTCGGCTATTTTATTTTTATTTTTACTCGTTGCTTTTTATTGCGAGTTGCCCAATCATTTCGGCTATTTTGCATGCGTATATTTTTACTTGCTGATTTTGTCTGCAAGTTGCCCCATCATTTCGGCTATTTCGTATGCATGTGTGGCTTACTGGCTTTTTTGTTGTTTGCAAGCTTGGAATTAGACACCGATTTCGGCATCAGCACCGCTACTACTAGGATATTGCCAGGAGCGAATCATCATTTGCCTCTGTCAATGTCGAACAAAGGTGGCTTAGCGAATAGGGTTAGGATCCTGTCGACTAAGGCTTTTGACTTCATGAGCCGTAAGGGTCTCATAAAGGTATTTCTCCCTACGAGTCGTGAGGATCTCGTAGGCGTGTTTTCTTCTTAGGAATCATGAGGACTCCTAAGTGTATGTTCTCTTATAAGTCATAAGGATCTTACAAGAGTGTTTTCTCCTTATAAGTCGAGAAGACTTACAAGGGTTGCTCACCGTGCGAACATATCCCTAGTCACGGGTGGGATTTTGTTAGGGAAATGTTTATTCGCGCCCGTGGATTGTATACAAGGGTCAGCATTGAGCCTCTTGTAGGGCAGTATTGGAGGTTGTGGGGGGGCTGCTTAAGAGCAGGTTCAGATCCTTGTAGCTTAAGACTTTCAAATCTTATGAGCCGTGAGGGTCTCATAAGAGGGTTCTCCTTACGAGTCATGAGGATCTCGCAAGTGTAATTTCTCTTTAGGAATCATGGAGATCCCTAAGTGTGTTGCTCCCTTGTGAGTCGTAAGGATCTCACGCAGGTGGTTTCTCCTTACAAAGTTGAGAGGACTTTGCAAGTGTCTTTTAACGAGATTGCGTTCTTTCGGGGTTTCACAAAACTCGTCGGTAGCCCTGCTGTTTTTACTCATGGAGCTCTTTCGGGTTTTCATCCGTGCCCATCTTGCTTATGGACAAACCGTTTTATTTTTCCTTTGTCTTTTCTCTCTTTTTTTTTAACGAGGCTGCGCCCTTTTGGGTTTTCACAAAAATCGCCGGTAGCCCTGCTGTTTTTACTCATGAAGCCATCTCGGATTTTCATCCGTGCCCATTTTGCTTATGGACATACCGTTTTCTCTTTTTTTTTAATTCTTTTTTCTTTTTTTTTTGTATCAGCTTTGGGATGCTGCAATCCACCATAGTTTATCGACATCTCGGTCAACAGCTAGTTTTAGGACATATTGGTCCGTTGTTAGTTTAAGGACGTTTCGGTCCGTTGTTAGTTTAAGCACGTTTCGGTCCGTCGTTAGTTTAGGGACGTTTCGGTCCGATGTTAAGGAAGCCGGTTACTACTTACAGAGTTTTAGGCTTGGGAAGATAGCGAGCGGACATAGTCGTCGTCATCTATCATTGACCTAGGCCGAAACCTGTTAGGCGTAGTATTTCTTCAGGAAGCGACTATTTATTGGCCTGAAGGGCCTTTCGCCGTGCATGTCCATGGGTATATAGGCCCCATCCTGGTAGACCTTGTCTATGATATATGGGCCTTCATAGTTCGGCTCGAATTTTCCCCGCTTGGCACGATTGGGGATCATAGGTCTTTTGACCACTAGCACGAGTTCGCCTTGGCGGAATGTTCTCAGCCTAGTTTATGAGCGCGTTATCTTTGCTTTATAAGCCTCTAGATTTTGTTGTGCCATGAGCCGGGTTTCATCAAGGGCGTCGAGCTCTTCAAGCCGAAGGTGAGCGTTTTCTTCGTCCGTTAGCTCGTAGTGAACTGCCACTCGTAGGGAGGGTAGCTCTATCTCGAGGGGGAGTACCGCTTCTGTACCGAATACCAATGCGTACGGCGTTGTGTTCGTGGCCGTTTTGAACGCAGTTCGATATGCCCAGAGAGCTTCGTGCAGTCGTTCATGCCAGTCCTTCTTATTTCGCGACACCATCTTTTTTATGATCTTCGTCAAGGTCTTGTTAAAAGCCTCAGCTAGACCGTTAGCTCGGGGATTGTAGACCGATGAATATCTCCAGTCTATGTTATGCTGTTGTGCGAAGCGGCTGATCTTGTGGCTTCTGTAGGCCGGTCCGTTATCGGAGATAATCCGTCGCGGAGTGCCAAACCGATAAATGACGTGTGTCTTGAAGAAGTGGAGGATATTCTCCGTCTTCACTTCCCTTAGCAGTGCTGCTTCTGCCCACTTGGAGAAGTAATCAGTTGTCGCCAAAATGAACCGATGTCCTCTGGACGATGCTAGTTCGATGGGGCCGATTATGTCAGTTCCCCACATTTCGAACGACCAGCTAGCCATCGTTGGATGTAGTGGATTTGGATGCTGATGGATGAAGTCCCCATGGATCTGGCATGAGTGGTATTGCTTCGCATACTCAAGGCAGTCCTGGATCATCGTGGGCCAATAATAACCCATCCGTTTGATCTTCAACTTCATCTTCGGCCCAGCTTGGTGAGAACCGCAGAGTCCGTCATGAGTTTCTTGGACGACTCTTCTTGCTTCTTTAGGTTCCAGGCATCTCAGCCATAAAGAATCAAATGACCTCTTATACAGAGTATCATTGACGAAAGCGAAAGACAGAGCTCGTTTCGTAAGCTGATGTCTTGAGGACACATCTTCAGGTGTTCGACGAAATTTGAAGTAGTCTATAAAGACTTCTCTCCAATCCTCAACCTTTTCTTGGTCTTTTATTCGTAGAACCGCTGGCTTGGTCATCCCCTTTTCCTCGGACGTCTCTGGAAATATTTCTGCCGGTGCGAGAACCCGACGGCTTTGAACAACGATCCTCACGTCATCGAGGTTTTCGTCAGCCAGTTCTTTAGCGAGCTTGGCTAATGCATCCGCCTTGCTATTTTCCGCACGTGGTATGTTTTCCAAGGTGTAGGAAGGTATTTGGGTCAGCAGTTGCTGTACCCTCTCGCCGTACTTCACCAGTTCTGGTTTGCACGTTTGATAGTCGCCGTTTACTTGACTAACGACCAGTTGGGAATCTCCGTATATGAAGAGGTTTTCAATCCCCATGTCAATGGTGATCTCGAGACCTGCTATCAAGGCTTCGTATTCGGCTTCATTGTTTGTCCTCGGCTCTGTTAAGGAGAAGGCAAAGCGCATTATCCTTCATTGTGGAGTTACGAAAATGATGCCTACCCCTGATTTGATTATGGGGGTGCTTTGCTTGCGCTTCTTCATGGAAGACGCTCCATCGAAGTAAAGTTCCCATCGGGTATCACTTCCGTCGATCGTGTCAAACACATGTTCGTCTGGCAATTCGCAATTCAAAGGAGAATCAGCAGGTATCAGATGCTCAGCGAGGAAATCGGCGATGACCTGGCCTTTTACTACTTTAAGAGGCTGATAAGTTATTGAGAACTCCATCAAGAGCAAGGCCCATTTAGCGAGCCGCCCTGTCAATATGGCCTTTGACATCAAATATTTAAGGGGATCCATCTTCGATATGAGACGGACCTCATGCGCCAACGCATGGTGCCTGAGCTTCGTTATTGCGAAGATCAATGCCAGGCAGTGTTTTTCAATGGGAGAATAATTGCTTTCTGCCCCCAGCAGAACTCGACTCAAATAGTAGAGGGCTCTTTCTTTCCCTTGGTCATTCTCTTGCGCCCATAATGCACCTAAGGAACCTTCGAGGGCTGTTGTATAAAGAATGAGAGGCTTTCCCTTGACCGGAGCAGCCAGTACTCGCGGATTCTGCAAGTATTGCTTGATTTAATCCAGCGCGCTTTGGCATTTGTGATCCCAGACGAACGGGGTTCCCTTCTTCATCAGGTGGCTGTAAGGACGGCACTTGCCCGAAAGATTGGCTATGAATCGCCGAATATACGCGAGCTTTCCTTGGAGAGACCGCAATTGCTTGAGAGTTTTTGGCGGAGGCATTTCCATGATCGCTTTGATTTTCGACGGATCTATTTCGATGCCTCGGTGTCGGACGATGAACCCCAGGAATTTGCCCGAGGAGACTCCGAACGCGCATTTAAGAGGATTCATCTTCAAGTTGTATTTACGAAGGCGTTGAAATACGGTCTTCAAATGCTCTAAATGCTCTTCGTATGATTTGCTCTTAACCACAAGGTCGTCGATATAGCATTCGACGACTTCATGTATGAGGTCATCAAAGATCTTCGTCACGGCCCTCTGATAGGTGGCACCAGCGTTCTTTAGATCGAAGGGCATCACTTTGTAGCAGAATATACCCAAAGGGGTCCAGAAAGCGGTATGTCTCTGGTCCTCGGGATGCATCTTTATCTGATTGTATCCTGATGAGCCATCCATGAAGGAGAAAACTTTGTGAGTGGACGTGCTATCTATCATCAGCTCGGTGACCGGTACTGGGAAGTCGTCCTTCGGGAAGGATTTATTGAGATCCCAAAAATCCACACATATGCGCGCTATCCCATTTTTCTTCATCACCGGGACGATGTTGGCGATCAAGTCAGGATACTGAACCTCTTGGATGAAACCAGAGTCGATCAGCTTCTTGACCTCGGCGTTGATGCTCATATCAAGCTCAAGCCGCATTCTCCTCAGTGCTTGTTTGATTGGCTTGACGTCTGGGGATATGGCCAGTTTGTGGACAGCAATCTCTGGATCTAGTCCTGGCATCTCGGAATAGTTCCACGCGAAGCAATCCTTATGCTGCATAAGCACGTCTTTTAGTGTAGCTACCCTTTCCTCAGACAGCAACTCACTGACGAATGTCGGTCGTGGGTCACTTGCCGTCCCCAAATCTATTTTCTCGAGGTTGTCTGCAGTAGTATGTATTCCATCCTCCAGCTCTTTCGGTGCCGGTGGAAATTCTGAGATTACCTCGTCATCATTGTTTTCGAAGCACCAGGGGAGTTCATCCATATTCTCGGGCTCTTCTTTTGATAGCGTTATCATGTGACAAGTACGAGCTCGCTTCCAAGACCGATGTTGATCTGGTTCTATTCTCGCTGTATGCGCGGCTTTGGGTTCATGCTTCTGCGGCGGGGTTACACTCCAGCTGCTGGATAGAGCGAATTTGCCGAGCTGATATTGGTCTTCGACCCAGTTCTTGAAGGTGAAGCAGTCTTCAATAGGATGTCCTATTGCCCTATGATAGGAGCAATAGTCCGGATGAGAGACTTCGCCTGCTTGCTCGGGGTGCTTGGACCCCGGCAGTGTCATCATCTGATGTTTTATGACAAGATCAAATATCTTCCTTGTCTTGTCTTGGGGAAAAGAGTACGCTCGACCCATCTTCTTTATAAGAGATGAATCTGGATTGCCTGACTCCTGATCACGTGGCTTCTTGGACCCGCTTTGTCGCTGTCGAACGCCTTTCCCGTTCTTCGGTTTGTTTCTGCCTCTGCGTCGGGCCTTTTGCACAACGGGTTGACAGGGAGGAGCATTTTCATCTTTCGCAGCCTGTTGAAGAAGTCGTTGTGTCCTAACTTTCTTGTAGATGTCCATTTCGCGATTATGGTCATTTCGGACCTTTTGAACGCCTTCCCTTATAAGCTTGTCCATCTGTTCTTCAAACGACGGACTGGGCATTTTTACGTCGGGAGCTCTTTCTGATTCAGGATTAGCATCTTCCCACAAAGTATCTCCCTCTTCATCAAAGTCGTGTATGACATAGCAGTCGCGGAGTAGCTCCCGTTTCTTGGATCGAACATATCCAAGCCCGATCGTTTCCATTCTCCCGTTGGGCAATCTCCGCTGAGTTCCAGGGACGTTCCGGATCTTGTCATAGAACTTAGCTTTTCGAGCGGTCTGTTTGAAGGGTACGCCTTGGCGCTTTAACAACCTTTTTAGTCCGTTCGTATAATATCTGGGCAAACGAATGGGCCGGGGCCTGTCAAGTGTAGAGTCCGCGCCATGCCAGATTTCTTTCTCCCCTTTGGTTTCCCCGGATCAGTAGAATAGGATCGCCTTTTCACCTTCTCGCCTGGGAAGGACATAGAACGTCCGCAGCTCTTCCACACTATAGGTATCAAGTGCGTCTAGTTCTTTATGATGTTTGGGCGGCACTATGGCAACTTGCAAATTTTGCTCTTCATCAGCGAATGTTTGTAATGAAGGCCGAGCAGAGAATATAGCATGGACCTCATCTTCCGAGTCGCTGCCAAAGATCAACATAGGAGCGGACGGTCCCGGCTTGTTGTACTGGGGTGGACCTGAATAAACTATCTCTTCCTCTTCCTCGGTATCACTCCCGAAGACCGGAATGGTGGTGATAGATTTGTTCTCCGGTTTGTGACATCTTTCTGTGTCTTCGAAGTCTGGTAAGAAGTATTTTGCATCTTTCTACTTTCGGACTTCGTTCACGGAGAATGGGTTCAACTCTCCCGTCACAGTGTACTCGAGGCCATCTTTAAAATACTTCATACACTGGTGCTGTGTAGAAGGAATAATGTTGTACTCATGTAACCAAGGCCTACCAAGCAAAGTATTGTAGTATGTCTTAGCGTTAATGACGTGAAATTTAATGTCTGTGACAAGCAGCCCGAAGCGCAGCGTCAGCATTACATATTGGGGTAAAAATTTACACCCCGGTTGACCGAGTTAAAGTCAAGGTCAACCCCCAAGCTAGGTGGGCCCAAGCCCAGTCAAGCGGGCCCATGCCCAAGTCGAACCCGCGGCCAGCCTCCCCATGCCAACAACAAAATCATGTAATAAATAATTTTTATGTAATTTTTTATACATGAATGTATGCAAAATGGGCATAAAGCCAATATTTTGTAAGCCCATGGCTTATGTGCAAAAATGAAATGGCACATGAGCTATGGGATAGGCAAAATGCCATTTTGTGAAGCCCAAGGGGCTATATGTAAATATGTAAGCCTATAAAAGGCAACATGATGATAAACAAAAAAAACACATTTTCATTCCCTTAAAAAAACTAGGGTTTGTGCCTCCACTCTCTCTTCTTCAAGTTCTTTCTCTTCCTTTTCATTTTCAAAATAAATCAAGAGCTTAGCTCTTCTTTTTTTTTTTTAAAAAAAACTAAAAAAAGATTTTACCATAAACCCATCTCCCAAAACTCCATCAAAGAAGAAAAATGGTCTCTTTTTTTATCATCCAAGATCTAGATCTTGGAGTTTCAAGAGAACCCATTTTTGGTTTCTTCTCAAAGGAGAAAGGAGAAAATCTTTTGGAGTTCAACTCCACAAATAAAATCCTTTTGGAGTTCAACTCCACAAATAAAATCCTCTTAGAGTTTAACTCCACTACAGAAAATCTTTTGGAGTTCAACTCCACAAATAAAATTCTTTTGGAGTTTAACTCCACTACAGAAATTCTTTTGGAGTTTAACCCCACGGTAAAAATCTTTTTTTTTGGAGTTTAACTCCACATTACATTTTTTTATCCATATAAAATTCTTTTGGAGTTGAACTCCACGTTACTTTAAAAAAAAAAATCGGTCACATGCTAAAGCAAGTGACGGGCGTCACATGCTAAGCATGTGACGGGTCACATGCTAAGCATGTGACGGGTCACATGCTAAAGCAAGTGACGGGTCACATGCTAAGCATGTGACGACCCCATCACATGTTTAACATGTGACGGGCATCACATGCAAAGCATGTGACGGCCCCCTCACATGATAAGCATGTGACGGGTCACATACTAAACATGTGATGGCCTTCTCACATGCTGAGCAGTGACTCCCCCTTAGCATGTGAGGGGTCACATGCTAGCATGCGACCCTCCATGTCACATGCTAGCATGTGACCCCCCTCACATGAGGGGTCACATGCTAACATGTGACCCTCCATGTCACATGCTAGCATGTGACCCCCCTCACATGAGGGGTCACATGCTAACATGTGACCCCACTTTTTTTTAAAAAAATTCTCTTTTCTTCTTTCTTCCTTCTTTTTTTTTTATTTAAAATAAAAATAAATAAATAAAAATAAATTATAAATAATATTTAAAAATTAAAAAAAAAACATAATTATTTTCTTTTCTTCTTTCTTTTCTTTATTTAATCCTTTTTTTATTTAAAAAAATATAAAATAAATATAAAATAAATAAAAATAAATTATAAATAATAATTTTAAATTAAAAAAATAATAATAAATTTTTTAGAAAAAAATCTCTGAATATTTATTTACTTATTTATTTTTGTTTTTATATATAGAAAAAATATATATATATATCCCTTTTTTTACAAGTGAAACAGAAAAAAAATACACACACACCAACGCACTGCATATTGAGTTCGCATGACCAGTTTAACTCGTCAATCGGAGGTTCTTTCGCTCCAAATGCGAAGGGTAATTAACAGCAGCTTAGTCCGCGGCTGCCGGAGATTCGGATCCCCACAATCAATAAACCCCAGCCTACCCTAGGCAAGGGGAATCTGTAATGCGCCTGACAAGCGCGCGCGTATTCTCATCTCAATGGGTTGACGAAAAACACCCTACAGATTCTGGCACGCCCGGTTGGACCAATCTCTCCTCCCATATTTCGGGTTAAACGTTCATGCGAACTCAATCAATATACATGTCTATATTTATACTAAAATAATGCTTTTTCATGCAGATTTTCAAGCAATCACCTTCCGACGATGTCTTCGATGATGAACTCAGCTCCCGTCTCCTACACGATGAGGATAGACTCTAGGACGGTCCTTCCGGCCAGTCTCGGGCGACAATGGGAGGAGCCGCTGCTACCATTCGGCTCTATTATGTTCATGCCACTTGGCACCATCCCAGCTCCTCAGGCCCCGGTGGCAGACAAACCTGTCTCGAAAGGCAGGAGACCAAATGTGGTGGTCATGAGGGCACCTCAGCCCAAGCGCAAATCCGTTCCCGAACGACTCTCCATGGCCTCAGCTAGGGGCAAGGCCATCGACACCAACAAAGCTGCAAGGCGTTTCGAGCAAGCTCCAACAGTACCCTCAACAACTGCTCGATCGGGTGCTTTCTCTAAGCTCCCCGCCAATGAGAAAGAGACGACTGGATATGAGGTCCACACTGTCTTCATGGTGGGCACGCGCAGCAAGAGCAAGAACGGGGCCACTACATCTCAAATCCAATCTGGCTTGAATGTGGTGGCCGCTTCCCAAGAACAGCCGCCTCTGCTGGGTGATGAAGACCCTCTCGATGAGGATGATAGGCAGAAAGACCCTTCGGTCCATGAGGAGTCGGGCTCGGAAAGCGAAGAAGAGCCGGCTTTCCGCCCCAGGACCGCGGAGCAAGAGCTGCTTCAAGAGCTCCGAAAGCAGCTCAGAAACAAAGACAAGGAGATGGCCAAACTCTACTCCAAAATCGATGACTTGACGAATGTCGTGATGCAGCTCACGGCCCGACTTGCCTCTCAGCCGCCCAATCAAGCGGAGGGCTCTGCTCATGAACCGGGAAGTGGTGTCCTAAAGCAGCCGACGCCTATTCCCTCAAATCCAAAAGTGGGCGAACTACATGAAAATCAGTCGCATCCTACCTCGGGAAATGTCTTGGCTACCGATGACAGTAGCCCGCTAACTCAAGATCAAATCATGGATTTGGTTGCCAGCAAAGTCAAAACATTGGTGGCTGAAGCCGAAGCGCAAAAAGATATCAGCAGTAGTGGGAGACCATATCCTGCTCAATATGATCTGGTGGAATTCCCTAGCGGCTATGTCATCCCCAAATTCGAAAGATTCGATGGGACGAGAAACGCGAATCAGCACATCGCCCACTTCAAAGCCTCATGCGGGAATACTGGGGGCAATGATGCGCTTCTCCTCCGCCAGTTCGTTAATAGCCTGACCGATGTTGCTTTCGACTGGTACGCGAGCATACCGGATGGCTCCGTCACAACTTTTGTCCAAATGGAGTCTCTGTTTCGGCAGAGGTTCATGAGCGTCAGCGATAAGATTACCATTGCCGAGCTCGTAAGGACCAAGCCCAAGAGCGACGAAAGCAGCACGGATTTTATAACCCGATGGCGTAATCTCTCCGTCAAATGCGAACCGCCGATAGAGCAGGACCAATCTGTCAGTCTCCTTGTCGGAAATCTCAACAACTGGATGGCCCCGTTTCTATGTACCGCGGGTCTCAAAATATTCCAAGAGCTGACCAAAAAGGTCCAAACGTTGGAACGCTCAAAGCCCGAGTCCGCTCAGGATCTTCAGTTCACAAACAGACCGAAACCTTGGAGGGACGACAACCGAAAAGGCGGAAGTTCTAACATCACCAATTCTCCAAATAAGCAGAGAACGGGCGGAGCAAAAACTGACCAGTCTCGAGAGCCAACTTTAGAGGAAAGAAGAAATAAGGTCTACTCATTCCGAAGGGACAAGGTCCACAAAATTTTTAAAGATGCTCTGAAGAATGGCCTGCGGCTACCAGAACCGAAAAGGCTAAGTGAAGCGAACAAGACTGATCATCCCAACTTTTTCCCATACCACCGAGTGCTGGGGCACACTATTTAAGACTGTTGCATCTTTAAGGATTGGGTCGAGAAACAATACAAGGCGGGAGAAATATCATTGTCCCCTGGCGTGTTAACAAACAATCAAGCTGCGACCGCCAATTTCATACAAACGGGGACCGAAGTCCTTCACAGACCTGATTCTCTCAAACACCCGCCTTTCTCTGGGAACAATCGACCGCCACGTCATTAAACTGGGAACAATCGACCACCACGTCATAAAACTGGGAACAATCGACCACCACGTCATTAAACTGGGAATAATCGACCTCTAAGTCGTTAAACTGGGAATGTAAATATATATATATATATATATATATATATGTGTGTGTGTGTGTGTGTGTGTAAATAAACAAAAAAATGTGTAAATAAAAGAAAAATAAAGAAAAGCCGAAATGATTGGGCAACTCGCAAAAAAAATTAGCGAGTAAAGATAAACATGAAAATAAAGCCGAAATGATGGGGCAATCGCGAATAAATAGCTGAAATGATAGGGCAATCGCGACCTTCGCGATAAGAAAAGCTGAAATGATAGAGCAATCGCGGTAAAAAAAAACAACAAAAAAAAACTGGCGAATGATGAGTTGCTCCTGGTACCATATTCCAGTGCAGCGATGCAGACGCCAACAAAAATCCATTTTTTCAAAATTCTTCCAGCCCTACGGCCAGTCCCCAAATTGACTGCCATATACAATCCATGGGCTCAAATAATTCTCAGCATACCCATGCCCCACCGCAACCATCAGTTACGCGGCTGGTCTCCGCCTTTGGAATTATGCTCCATTGAGAAGACCCACTCATGTGTCCTCACGATACATGAGGAGATCAAACCTTTGTGGGATCCTTACGACTCACAAAGGAAAAACACACTTAGGAGTCCTCACGACTCCTAAGGAGAAAATACACCTGCGAGATCCTTATGACTCGCAGGGAGAAAATGCTTTTATGGGACCCTCACAATCCATAAAATTGAAAAGTCTTAGGTGATAGGGATCTAAACATGTCTCCTAAGCCATCGCTTTCCAAATCCCATACCCCAATGGCGAATGATGAGTCGCTCCTGGTACCATATTCCAGTGCAGCGATGCAGACGCCGTCCAAAACTCAAATTCCTAATGGCGAATGATGAGTCGCTCCTGGTACCATATTCCAGTGCAGCGATGCAGACGCCAACCAAATTCCAAATCCCATACCCCAAAACGGCGAATGATGAGTCGCTCCTGGTACCATATTCCAGTGCAGCGATGCAGACGCCAACCAAATTCCAAACTCAAATTCCCAAGCGGCGAATGATGAGTCTCTCCTGGTACCATATTCCAGTGCAGTGATGCAGACACCAACCAAATTCCAACTCCCATACCCCAACGGCGAATGATGAGTCGCTCCTGGTACCATATTCCAGTGCAGCGATGCAGACGCCAACAAAGTCCCGAAATGTTTTTGGCCCTACGGTCTGGATCATACATCCTGCAAAACCGTATACAATCTACGGGCGTAAAACGATCCCAATCTCTCCCAAGTCCTACCGGCGAGACCACATTCAAAGTCCCACCGGCAGGGAAGATTCAAAAAAAAAAGAAAAAAAAAGAGAAGAAGAAAAAAAAGAAGGTATGTCCACAAGCAAAATGGGCACGGATGAAAACCCGAAAGGGCTCCGTGAGTAAAAACAGCAGGACTGCCGGCGAGTTTGTGAAAACCCGAAAGGGCGCAAACTCGTGAAAAAGAGATGAAATGCACTCGCAAAGTCCTCTCGACTTTGTGAGGAGAAAATTCCCACGTGAGATCCCTACGACTCATAAAGGAGCCACACACTTAGGAGTCCTCACGACTCCTAGGGAGAAAATACACCTACGGGATCCTTACGACCCGTAGGGAGAAAATGCTTTTATGGGACCCTCACGGCCCATAAAATTGAAAAGCCTTAGGTGATAGGGATCTAAACCTGTCTCCTAAGCCGCCAATTCCCAATTCCTTCCGGGGCAAATGATGAGTTGCTCCTGGCATTATTCCAGTGCAGCAATGCAGATGCCAAACAAAAACCAATTCCCAAATCCTTCCGGGGCAAATGATGAGTTGCTCCTGGCATTATTCCAGTGCAACAATGCAGAAGCCAAACAAAAACCAATTCCCAAATCCTCTCGAGGCAAATGATGAGTTGCTCCTGGCATTATTCCAGTGCAGCAATGCAGATGCCAAACAAAAACCAATTCCTAAATCCTCCCGGGGCAAATGATGAGTTGCTCCTGGCATTATTCCAGTGCAGCAATGCAGATGCCAAACAAAAACCAATTCCCAAATCCTCCCGGGGCAAATGATGAGTTGCTCCTGGCATTATTCCAGTGCAGCAATGCAGATGCTAAACAAAAACCAATTCCCAAATCCTCCCGGGGCAAATGATGAGTTGCTCCTGGCATTATTCCAGTGCAGCAATGCAGATGCCAAACAAAAAGAAAACCAATTCCCAAATCCTCTCAAAGACAGATGATGATTCGCTCCTGGTACCATATTCTAGTATAGCGATGCTGATGTCAACTCAAATCAAACAAATCAAACCAACCAATTCCAACATCGACCTCTGCGTCAACCAGCAACACTCTGCATCGGGGAAACATCCAACACAGACACTCCGCATCAGGAAAACGTCCAACAACAGGCACTCCGTCTCGGGGATACGTCCTATAACAGGCACTCTGTCTCGGGGAAACGTCCAACAACAGACACTCCGTCTCGGGGAAACGTCCTACAGCAGGCACTCCGTCTCGGGGAAACGTCCTACCACAGGCACTCCGTCTCGGGGAAACGTCCTACCACAGGCACTCCGTCTCGGGGATACGTCCTACCACAGGCACTCCGTCTCGGGGAAACGTCCTACCACAGGCACTCCGTCTCGGGGATACGTCCTACAGCAGGCACTCCGTCTCGGGAAAACGTCCTACCGTAGGCACTCCGTCTCGGGGATACGTCTTACAGCAGGCACTACGTCTCGGGGAAACATCCTACCGCAGGCACTCCGTCTCGGGGATACGTCCTACAGCAGGCACTCCGTCTCGGGGAAACGTCCTACTACAGGCACACCGTCTCGGGGAAACGTCCTACCACAGGCACTCCGTCTCGGGGATACGTCCTACAGCAGGCACTCCATCTCGGGGAAACGTCCTACCACAGGCACTCCGTCTCGAGGATAAGTCCTACAGCAGGCACTCCGTCTCGGGGAAACGTCCTACAGCAGGCACTCCGTCTCGGGGAAACGTCCTACCACAGGCACTCCGTCTCGGGGAAACGTTCAACAACAGGCACTCCGTTTCGGGGAAACGTCCTACAGCAGGCACTCCGTCTCGGGGAGACGTCCAACAACAGACACTCCGTGCCGGGGACACGTATACCAAATTACTCTGGGCCAGAAAAACGTCTACCACAGACACTCCATCTCGGAGACGGATCAAGCGTCGACCGTCCACGTCGTAAAAAGGGCAGTGCATCCCAAAAAGTGGGAACGAAAGCAAGTCGCCTCCAAGTGAAAGAAGATCCATCAATTTCATGCACACGACCCATATGTGCGGTGTGCATTTATTGATGGGGGCAATTTGTTGGGGTAAAAATTTACACTCCGGTTGACCGAGTCAAAGTCAAGGTCAACCCCCAAGCTAGGTGGGCCCAAGCCCAGGTCAAGCGGGCCCATGCCCAAGTCGAACCCGCGGCCAGCCTCCCCATGCCAACAACAAAATCATGTAATAAATAATTTTTATGTAATTTTTTATACATGAATGTATGCAAAATGGGCATAAAGCCAATATTTTGTAAGCCTATAGCTTATGTGCAAAAATGAAATGGCACATGAGCAATGAGATAGGCAAAATGCCATTTTGTGAAGCTCAAGGGGTGTTTCCTGATTTAAAATCAGGAAAGCCTATGGAAGAGGCTTCAGAAAAGGGTCACGTGCTTACACGTGACCAGCAATCACGTGTTGGCACGTGACATCTAAAAGTATCGGCAAGGCAGATCCAGTTAAAGAAAGGGGCTTCAGAAAGGGTCACGTGCTCCCACGTGACCAGGGTCACGTGTCGGCACGTGACATTTAAAAGCAGCGGCAAAGACACAACAGTTCTCTAATTAAATCAAGAAAAAGGCTCCAGACGAGGGTCACGTGCTCACACGTGACCAGGGGTCACGTGGTGGCACGTGACAGCTAAGCAGCGACCAGAAGACAGAACGCAAAAAGAAAGAAGAGGGCTCGTTCCAAGGGGGTCACGTGCCCACACGTGACTAAGGGTCACGTGGCCACACGTGACCGGCTTTCAAAGCCTATCTGTTAACAGAATTAAATTCTAAGAAAAGACCTTTCAAATCTTTCCAAAGGAAAATGATTATTTGGAACCGATTGAACTAAAGATTTAAAGGTGATTAAATATCACCTATCTATGGAAAAAGCCTGAACTTGGAAAGATTTCCCATTAAGATCTAACCGAAATAACAAAGGAGAATCTCTGGATTTAAAAGCCAATGGTGAATAAAATTCACCTAATAATCCAAAGGTCCAAAACAAAAGGTGAATACAAATTAAATCTATCAATGAAAGATTCACCAAAACTAATTGATTCGGCTGCTTCGCCTATAAATAGGAGCCAAGAGACACACAGGGAGGGATATAGGCAGAAAGGAATCGATACAAAAAAAAGAAGAGAGCCTTGATACTTTGGAGGAATTTGGATCTTCTGCAAAAGAAAACCCTAGGTAAGAAAGGGAAGACTTTTTGAAAGGAAAAGAGAATTTAATTCTCAACAGAGTTTAACTCTGATATAAAACAGAAGAACATAGTTCTCTCTTTGGTGGAGGATCTGTAAAGTGCACATCTCCCCTTGAGTTGAGAATTTAATTCTCAATGTGTTGAGATCCTGCCATGCAGATCCAAATCACAGAGAGGGAATGGAAGCATGAGAATTTAATTCTCACAGAACTATAGGAATTTAATTCCTTTAAAATAAAATTAGGGTTTGACCCTATGTTATGGGAATTTAATTCCTTCGGAATGAACAGAATCAGGGTTCAACCCTAGTTAAGAACTTAGTTCTGTTAAAACAACAGGAATTTAATTCCCTTAAGAAAGAAGAGATTAGGGTTTCACCCTATGACAGAATCTCATTCCCCAGAATAATTCTTTAACAGAGAGTGGGAGTTTAATTCCTTAAAGCTTTTATTAGGGTTTAACCCTATGATAGAATTCAGTTCTTCACATATATGAGGAATTTAATTCCTACAGAAAATTCAGAGTTCAACTCTATCCCAGAATATAAATCTTCAAAAGAAAATAGGAATTTAATTCCTCTAAAATTATTAGGGTTCAACCCTACGAGGAATTTAATTCCTGAAAGGGATTAACAGATCTTCTAAAAAACATACATAGAGGCAGGGTCACGTGTCACCACGTGACCCCCAAAAAGATCTACAGAAAAGCCCCTTTGAGGCAGTGCCTCACGTGACCCACGTGACCCTTGGCAGAGGCTTTAACATACAAGCATTTAAACACCCGTCACGTGATGGCACGTGATGCTCCAAAAGATGCGATATTCTCAGCAGAACAAATGAAGGGAGGGCGCCCTCACGTGCTACCACGTGACCCCTCTTGTCTTAGTGTTTAACGCTAAATTGGAACCCCTGAATCCAGTGTTAAAACACCGTTTGGCCTTAGTGTTCAACACTAATCGAAGAACTTTATTTGCAGTGTTTAACACTGAATTTCTTAGTGTTTAACACTAATTTAAAGCCTCTGCTGCTAGTGTTTGACACGGATTTGCTCTAGTGTTTAACACTAATCTGAACCCCCTGTTGCCGGTGTTTAACACCAACTGTCTTTTAGTGTTAAAACACTAACTCGATCCCAGTGTTCAACACTGTTGAATTAACGTTAGCCCAATTGGCTAAATGGCCAGAGGCGAAGCCTCTCCTTCAATGGACCAACAGGAAGCCAATATTCCAAACATGATTGGACTTAGCCCAAGATGGCCATAAGTCCTCAATTCAGACTTAACTGGGCTAATGGGCTCATAACATAATTAATTGGTCTTGATCCCAAATTGGGCCAAAGACTATTTAATCCACCCCGGCTCAAGGGTACATCTCTTCACTCCTTTGATACTTGGCGTTGTAATTCCTCAACGTCTTCAAAGAGGTGACGGGTCCCGATGACCACACATTGACATGGACTGTGGGGTCCTTAAACCCATGGACTATGACGTCCTTAACCTTGACCGAGATGTCTTAAAACTAACAATGGACTGTGGGGTCCTTAAACCCACGGACTATGAGGTCCTTAACCTTGACCGAGATGTCTTAAAACTAACAATAGACTGTGGGGTCCTTAAACCCATGGACTATGACGTCCTTAACCTTGACCGAGATGTCTTAAAACTAACAACGGACTGTGGAGTCCCTAAACCCACGGACTATGAGGTCCTTAACCTTGACCGGGATGTCTTAAAACTAACTACGGACTGTGGAGTCCCTAAATCCACTGACTATGAGGTCCTTAACCTTGACCGCAATGTCTTAAAACTAACATTGGACCGCAATGGACCGCAATGTCCTTAAACTACCCATGGACCGCAATGTCTTTAAACTACCCATGGACCGCAATGTCCTTAAACTACCCATGGACCGCAATGTCTTTAAACTACCCATGGACCGCAATGTCCTTAAACTATCCATGGACCGCAATGTCCTTAAACTACCTACCGACCGTAACGTCACTAAACTAAACAACAGAGCCCCCCCTTTTATTGCTCTCTTGTTGGATCTAAACGATCCCGTTAAGTCGATCTTAGTCTAAAAACTAGACTGACGTATCCTTAACAAACGTTTAAGTCGATCTTAGGCTCAAATGAGGCTAACGTATCCTTAAACCCAAACCCCTAAACCCAAATCTAAGATAATACGGATTTGGACTAGTCCACGCCCTACGGGCGACGACATAACTCAGTCTCCGTATACAATCCACGGGCAACTAAACATAAAATAAATACACACGACACGAAGTGACCATCTGGAGAAGGAGAAAGTTGTTACCGCGAAGCGGTAGCGTAATTAACTGCAGGGGCTTGCGCCTGCAGGGAAGAGCGTCCCCATAATCAAAAACCCCTCAAGCGAGGGGGAATCTGACGAAGTCTGCTACATCGGACGCATCCGTTCAAACCTTCGATGTACGGTGCCATAAATCAACTTGGCATTTTCGGAGAGGTGGACGGATAGCACCAATTAGCATCTGCCCTCGAATTTCAGGCAAGACGTCCAGTCGCGCCGTCCTTCGGAGGGGAACAGATTCTGGCACGCCCGGTGGGACCTTTTCCTCTTTCCACTCCACACTTCGTGTGTCGTGATTCGCGAACCAATCGCGGTTCGCTAATGGTTGCCCTGGGGTTTCAAGATACTAAGAATTGGCGTCTTGCTTATTGCAGAAAGCAAAGAATCGATGGCTTCTACTTCTGCGAAATGCTCCAACTGCTCGGACTGCAATTGCGACCAACGCTCTGCCTCGCCAGGAGATATAGCCTACGGACCCCAAGCTGCTTCGCTATTCACAATGCCCGTGGAAAAGGTCACTCGAGCCACCACAGGATTGTTTTTTGGAACCATGCTCCCGCCGACAAGCTTCACCGCTCCGGTGCTGACAAAGGAAGCTCCCAAGAAGTCGGTCTTTGATCGTCTTACCCCTGCCGCGGCCCCTCTCAACGGGTCGCCCAACACCAGCGCCTCGGTCTTCTCTAGATTGGGCCAAGACTCCTGTGGACCCACTATGGGGCCTACAATCCCAGAGAAGGCTACTTCTAAGAAAGTGATCGGTCTTGCTCCCGAAATCGCCAAGGCGGCTTCCCCGGCCAAAAAGTCGGTCTTTACAAGATTGACGGCTTCAGCCCCCGCTCCTGCTACCCAAAGGACATCGGTCTTTGACAGGCTAACGCCAGCAACGACCCCCCACCTACACAGGGGGCAAGGCGAAGCCATACTCACCGCTGAACCAACGCCGTCCGCTCGACACGCTCGACGTCGCCACTGGCGCCGAGTAAGGAAGGCTGGGGGCAACTCCCCCTCTGGGATAACTCTACCAACCCCAACGGTTGAAATTAATGCTGCCGTTCCAACTGGGAACAGCTTCGAGATGCTAAATAAGGTGCGAAGGAATTCTCCTACTGCGGTGCTAAAGAGGTCTCCTCCTCCACTAAAAAAGGTTGCGGAAATAAAGACAGAACAGCCCCGATCCCCTCAGCGGCTGTCTTCCAAAATCTATAAGGTTTGGCGGCAGGCCCGAGACTCGATGATCGATCCAAACTTCTCCCGCCAGCACAAGAAGCTGAAAATCCAACAGGAAGCCAGTCACCAGGCTAAACCACGAAAGGCTGTCTGGGTGCCCACCTCAACGACCCCCTCAACTTCCACTACTCATAAAAAGAGGAAGCCAGAGAAGATCCCCCAGCCTGCAACGACAGCTAAAGGCACTAAGCCCAGACGCCCTAAGTCTGAGGCATGATGGTCCATACCGTATACATGGCGTCAGGAAAGGAAGACAGCCGTGCGTCTACAGGTCATAGACCGCTTATACGGTCGGTGACCAAAGCTCAGGAGCAACAGCAAAAGCTCCAGGAAATGATGAATTCTATGGCCGCACTTACCGGGCCAAAAGAAAACCCAGAAACGTCCTCGGACGAACGCCGGGAGGAAGAAACCGACGCCGAATTCCTTCGCCGAATATTGGAGAAGAAGGACAAAGAGGCTGCTGAACAAGCAGCCAACATACAGCGTATGGGCCTTCTCTTCCAAGATATGATAGGAATGATGATCCAACAGGACCCACCCGCTGAGGATCCCCCGATCGTCCTTGAAGACGACATGGGAGAAACGTCAAATCCACCACCGGCCCTCTCAACGGCCAAAGAGGAGACAATCTCTAAGGCTGATTTGGTCGACTATATAGCCCAGCAAATCCGGGTTCATCATGCGACTGAGGCAGCTGGTCAAGTCGTAAAAACGGGGCGGTCATATCCAAGCTGGTACGACCAAATCAAGTACCCGCCGGGTTACACAATTCCCAAGTTTCATGTTTACAAGGGGACCGGCAATTCCCACCAAGATGTCGCCCAGTTCAGGGCCCTTTGCGGTAACACCGGCGGTGATGATAAACTATTGCTTCGCCAGTTCGTGGGCAGCTTATCAGAAACAGCGTTCGAATGGTATTCGGAACTCCCGAACGATTCTATCAAGACGTTCGCTGAAATGGAGTTGCTATTCACTCAGCGATTCGCAAGCGCCAGCGAACGCACTCCAATAACGGCATTGATTAACGCCAGGGTAAAACCAGGCGAAACTTGGGTCCAGTATGCTATACGCTGGCGGAATTTGTGGTCGAAATGCGAGCAACGCATTGAGGAAGCGCCCGCGGTGGGCATGTTCGTGGGAACCCTAGACCCTCACGCAACTATCTCCCAGTTTATGATGTTCTTTAAGCCAACCACATTCCAGGCTTTAATCGACAAGTTGGCTCAGATGGACCAGATGGGTCATAGACCCCCTCCCCCGAAGTCGGGACCTCAGAACGACAAGGGTAAAGGAAGGGCAACCTTCGTCGCGAATGCCCAGCAGCAACCCAACGCCCCGAAGCTGGCGGATCAATTGGAAGAAAGACGTCGGTATTATAATGAGAAGATGAAGCGTCCCTACTCGTTCCCACGAGACAAGACGAAACGGTTATTCGAGCTGGCAGTACGCAACAAACTTATAAACCTACCAAATCCGAGGCGACCGCCACAACCCACTGAGGTGAATAACCCTAACTATTGCCCTTATCATCAAACGGTAAGTCATCCGATTGAGGATTGCTTCGTCTTCAAAGGATGGATTGAAGATCAATACCTCCAGGGGAAGTTTGCACTGTCCGAAAAGTGGAAGGTGAACCTACCACAGCCGCATACTTCTAAGAAAGCCGGTACACCGGGGGCAACCTGTTCCTTTATTGAAGAAGCTCCATGGGAGGTCGTGCTGTCAACTAAAACCAAAAGAATGCTGAGGGACCTTCATGCGTGCCCTGCGATCGAATGGAAGGACCCGCTTGAACCTCAAATTATCGAAGGGATGTTGAAGCCGTGCCCAACTATGAAGACTCGTGGTGATGGCCTAAATACTCACGCCCAACCGTAAAAATCTTTGAAGAAAAAGAAGAAGAAATCCAAGAAGCCCGTGAAGCCTGGAGATAAGCGCACGAACTTGCAGAAGCAAATCGACGCGATGGAAGAGTACAATCAAAAGGCGCGGACTCCCGTCACGCTGCAAGAGTTCCTCAACCACATCTTTCAAGAGGAAGATGATGGAGAGAGTTCGTCGGATGAATCTGAGGGATATGTGGCGAGTTGTAACGTAATCTCCCACTCGTTTACCGACGATGAAAAAACTCCTGGCACTAGGAAACTGGGGACAGAGCCTGAACCAGAGCGTGTGTGGCCAACAGATGAAATGATCGACGCCTTTCTAGACTAGATTCGTCTAAAGAGTAAAGCGGATCAGGAGCGTGAGATGGCCGCATCGGAAGGAGCCAAATGCAGGCGACTGAACGAAAGAGTTGAAGTACTCCCGCCAGATCGAAAGGCATCCGAGGAAGACAAGAAGATATTCAAGACGAGGAAAAGGTTTGCCAAAGCCATGTCAATGGGAATGAAGCTACCACCCTCGCAAGAAAACACGCTCAATGGGGCGGAGAGGCACCCTGATTATTGCGCATATCATCGGAAAATTTCACACCCCACGGAGGAGTGCGACGCCTTTAGGATATGGTGGCAAGGATATGTTGCTCATCAGCAACATTTTAAGCGCATGAAACGCAAGACTCGTCGGGAACGAAGAAGTACTGTCGACGGGCACAACAGAACCATTGGCAACTGTTACATGGTTAATGCCGGAGGGTCACAAGTTCTCACATTTGGGAGCGACTCTGATGAAGAAATGGCTCTGGGCCCTCTCTTTAAAGAATCCGTTTTAGGGAAAGAGGAGGAATCGGAGGCCTGCGAGAACATTCAGCTGCGCAATCGCACGCTCCCAGAAAAGAATCTCGGGCCCGCAAATAGAAAAGATAAGGGAAAGGAAAAGGTCACTGAGGATATCTCTTTAGATGACCAAGTCATGAAAGAGCTGACTACCAAAGACCCTCCCAGGAAGGGTAAGGTGGACTACAATATCCTGGCGCACCTAAGGAAGCTACCTTCTCAACTTAGCATTCTCGATACCCTCCTATTATCAAAAGAGGCGCGAGATTCACTAATTAAGGCGTTACAAGAACCTGAGCAATTCCAAGCCTTCCTCGCCACTGAAAGGATGAAGGATGAACTGAAGGAAGTGCATACGGCCGACATCACTTTTGGGGACGAAGACCTCCTTCTCGGGACGTGCGACCACAACCGTCCCCTATATGTCTCTGGATACTGCCATGATATCAAGATAGGCAAGATCCTAGTGGATAATGGATCCTCCGTCAATCTCCTTAACGTTCGGGTGTTAAAGGAAATCTGCATGAGTGTGCAACACCTCGCTCGTGACAAAATTACCATCTCTGGTTTCGATTCCCAATCGTCACGGACTCTCGGATCCGTAATATTGACATTACGCTTCGGACTGCTCGTCACGGACATCAAGTTTCACGTCATTGACGCCAAGACCTGCTACAACGCCTTGCTCGGTCGCCCTTGGTTACACGAATACAACATCATCCCTTCGACACAACATCAGTGTATGAAGTACTTCAAGGATGGTTTCGAATATACCGTAACAGGTGAGCTGAACCCATTCTCCGTTAACGAAGTCAGCAAGTATGAAGATGCGAAGTACTTTTTGCCAGACTTCGAGGATACAGAAAAGTGTCGCAAGCCAGAGAACAAAGCCGCCGCCGCCATCCCTGTTTTCGGGAGCGATACCGAAGAAGAAGAAGAGATAGTTTACGCTGGTCCGCCTTGGCGCAACAACCCGGGACCGTCCGCCCCCATGTTGGTCTTCGGAAATGACTCGGAAGATGAGGTTAATGCCGTGTTCTCCAGTCGGCCGTCAAAACAAGCATCCCCTGGCGATGATCAAAGTTTGCAAATCACCATGGTGCCGCAGAAACACTACAAGGATCTTGACGCACTTCAAGCTCACAATGTGCAGGACTTGCAGACGTTTTACGTCCCTCCCAGGCGAAAGGGTGAAAAGGCGATCCTATTCTACCAATCCACAGAAACGAGAGTGGAGAAAGAGATATGGCATGGCGTGGATGCTACATTCAACAGGCTCCAACCCATCCGTTTGCCCAGATACTATACAAATGGACTAAAGAGGCTATTGAAGCGCCAAGGAGTGCCCTTAAAACAGACTGTTCGACAAGCTCGGTTCTACAACAGGATTTGGGATGTCCCTGGGACTCAACGCAAATTGCCCAACGGGAAAATGGAAACACTTGGGCTTGGATACGTGAGAGCCGGAAAACGGGAACGTGCCCACAGTAGCTACGCCATATATACCTTTGATGAAGAAGAGGACGCCCTGTCAGGAAATGCCAACCCCTCATCAAAACTAGATCCCGTGATTGAAGGGCCGAGTCCGTCGTTTGAAGAACAAATGGACAAGCTTATCAGGAAAGTGGGTCAAAAAGCTTGGGAAGACCACGACCGCGAGATGGCCATCTACGAGAAGGCCAGGATGCAACGTCTGTTTCAACAGGCTGCAAAAGACAAAGATGCTCATCCCTGTCAACCCGTTGTACGAAAGGCCCGACGCAGAGGCAGAAATAAATCAAGAAGCAGAAAGAGGAGCCGACAACAACGACGCAGGATTAGAGAGTCGTGTGATCGGGCGTTGCGTGGTCCGGATTTGTCCCTCATGAAGAAGATGAGTCGAGCGTATTCCTTCCCTTGAGACAAGACAGAGAGGTTACTCGAGCTCTCTATAAAACATCAAATGATTGCGCTTCCAGAGTCTAGACACCCTGAGCAAGCTAACAAGGCTTCTCATCTGAGCTATTGCTCTTATCACCGAGCCATAGGACATCCTACCGAAGACTGCTTCACCTTCAAGAACTGGGTCGAGGACCAGTACCAACAGGGCAGATTCGCTTTATCCAACGGCTGGAGGGTAACGCCGCCACAAAAGCACGAACCCAAATCCGCAAGAGCAGAACCAGATCCACCTCAGTCCTGGAAGCGGATTCGCACCTGTTACACGATTACGATATTAAAAGAAGAGCCCAAGAACATGGATGACCTTCCCTGGTGCTTTGAGAACGGCAATGATGAGGTGATCTCAGAATTTCCGCCATCTCCGAAAGAACTGGAAGATGGCATACATACTACTGCAGATAACCTCAAGAAGATTGAGTTGGGATCGGCAGATGACCCGCGACCGACATTCGTCAGCGAGCTGCTATCTGAAGAAAGGGTGGCTGCGTTAAAGGACGTGCTTCTACAGCATAAAGATTGCTTCGCGTGGAACTATTCCGAGATGCCAGGATTAGATCCGGAGATTGCTGTGCATAAATTAGCAATATCCCCAGATATCAAGCCAGTCAAGCAGGCGCCGAGAAGGATGCGGTTCGAGCTTGAGATGAGCATCAACGCCGAAGTAAAGAAGCTGATCGATTCTGGATTTATCCAAGAAGTCCAATATCCCGACTGGATCGCCAACATCGTCCCGGTAATGAAGAAAAATGGGACGGTACGCATATGCGTGGATTTCAGGGATCTCAATAAAGCTTGCCCGAAGGACGATTTCCTAGTACCGGTAACCGAGCTAATGATAGATAACACGTCCACTCACGAGGTTTTCTCCTTTATGGACGATTCTTCAGGGTACAATCAGATAAAGATGCATCCCGAAGACCAGAAGCACACCGCTTTCCGGACCCCTTTGGGTATATTCTGCTACAGGGTTATGCCCTTTGGTCTAAAGAACGCCGGCGCTACCTATCAAAGGGCCATGACAAAGATCTTCGACGATCTCATACATGACATCGTCGAGTGCTATATCGATGACCTCGTAGTGAAGAGCATGTCATACGAAGAGCATTTAAAGCATCTGGAGACTGTATTTCAATGCCTTCGGAAATATAATTTGAAGATGAATCCCCTCAAATGCGCATTCGGAGTCTCCTCGGGTAAATTCCTGGGATTCATCATCCGACACCGAGGTATCGAAGTAGATCCATCTAAGATCAAGGCGATCATGGAAATGCCCCCGCTAAGAACCCTCAAACAGTTGCGGTCTCTCCAAGGGAAGCTCGCATACATCCGGCGATTTATCGGCAATCTTTCAGGCAAGTGCCGTCCTTACAGCCTCCTGATGAAGAAGGGAACTCCATTCGTTTGGGATCATAAATGCCAATATGCACTAGACGAAATCAAGCAGTACCTGCAGAACCCTCCGGTGTTGGCTGCGCCGGTCAAGGGAAAACCCCTCATTCTTTATGCAACCGCCCTCGAAGGTTCCTTAGGCGCATTATGGGCACAAGAGAACGATCAAGGAAAAGAGAGAGAGCACTCTACTACTTAAGTCGAGTTCTGCTCGGGGCAGAAAGCAACTACTCTCCCATTGAAAAACACTGCTTGTGTCACGCCCCGCTTCCCAGAGTACGCAAACTTGGGCACGTGACATAGCCAACCATGCTACCTGCGGGTAGGACGCATCCGTCCACAGTCACATTACGGTTGTAGAGATATCAAGAACAGCAAAATAAACTAAACTAATACATGTCCGAATCCATAATAACAAGAATCAATAAACAATAAGTGCGGAAGCTAATGATCCAATACAATGAATAAACAGTACGTCCCATAATGCGGGCTCACATCTGGAAATGAAAAGCAATAAATAAACTAAATCCTAAGGACTCACTGTTCAGCCTGCTGGCTGAAGTACTCCTGCTCGGTCGTCGACAAAGGGACGGAATCTGGGCCATGCAAAACCCAGACGTCAGCGCGTCACGATATCAAGTATATAGCATAAACATGGTAATGAGAAATGCAAGTATGAGCATGAATAAAGCAGCAATAAGAAATAACAAGCAGGGTAATGTGCACTGGTGACTAAACTGTCCTGTCAGGTTTTCTACTCTATAGTCTTTGAAACCAATTGATGAATCGTCGATGTAACTCAATAGTATCCCGTGCGTGCCCGGGACCACGGTCATGATCCTCGGGGCTGAATCCGAGACGTGCCGCTAAGCAGTAAAAGGTAGTAGGATGGACGAGTGATGTCAGCAACAACACTCCGGAGCTGGCCAAGCCCGTAAGACTGATCAGAACAATGCATCGAACTGTTGAGTTACAAGTCGGTTTCACCTTTGATTTCCCCATACCCCCAAACTATGTATGTCAGTCAGGTATTCAGTAGTCCAGGACTAATGCCAACACAAAGTCAAGTAAAGGTAGGTCTGTCTGGATCGACAGCAGGAATGGTTAGGTTTGTCGGCATTAGGCATGAAATCGTGAGACAAGTAATGTCATGGTACAACAGGATGAGTCGGTATGTATGTATAGGTCAGGTGTAGCAGGGTCAGGTCAATATGTCGTGCAATCGGGTAAGTGCTCACAACCGGTATACAATCAATAATGAATAACAGCAGGAAACAGTAATTAACCACAATATTCCATATAACCACAGTGATGTTTATATTCTCTTATTAACAGGTTCAATCATCTTTAGGGTGCAATAGCCACAAGGTAAAGCAATATTCACAATTCTAAATTAAGGAACTACATGAAATTATACTAAATATAATAATTGTCCCATGAATGATTTAACTGTTCAAGCAGATATGATTCAGTCGTTTTAATTAGTTAAAGCATGGAGTGATGTGCGTTAATTAATTTCTAGGACCTGTTGTAACGATTCCATTTTTAAAGATAACTGCAATAATATGATATCAATGCCATCATTAAGTTATGGTATTAAATAGTATGAGTTCAATTGCGTGGCAAGACTAGATCTCGCACGCAAGCATGTTCAAGCAAGTATTCAGATACTTGCCTCGACGGTCTGCAAACTGGAATACGGATGCGAGGTCGGCAGAAACGCGATATGAAAGCACGGGCCACGGATCGAGTCCCAACAGAGGTCAACGAGATCGCACGGACCAGGGGACCTCGCTGGAGCGTCGGGTTCGCCAAGACGGCACGGTCGGATTCCGGCAAGACGCGACAACAAGTTAGAAACAAACAAAAGATTCAATGCGATCAGCGGGGGTTTAAACTGCACAAAGGAAGGATAGGAGTGCTCACCGAGGGGTACCAGGGACGGCCACAACGGGCTCGACGGCGATGGGACGCCGGAGAGGCAACGACGGCGAAGAACGGTGGCTGGAAAAATCCCGAGTTCGCTGGAACGAGGGTGCTGCAGCGAGTGCGAGGGTGGTAGTCGACTCTGGTGGTCGAGGGGGAAGGGAGGTGGTCGGAGGTGGCGTCGACGAGGTCGCCGGCGCGTTTCTCCGGCGAACAGCGGAGGTTAGGCGAGGGGTTATGGCTCGGGTTGGTGGTCCGGCGAGGGGAGGAGGGAAACGACGACGAGGTCGGGTCGAGTAGGGTGAACGGGAGTAGTGGGAGGCGTCGACGGTGAGAGGCGACGTCGACGGCGAGGTCTGCGAGGGTGGAGGCGAGGTCGGGAATGGGTTGCAGGCGCGGGAATCGTCGGGAGAACAGGAGGAGGAAGGTGCGGCGGTCGAGGAGGCGTTGCTGGCGGCGACGGCGAAGTCGCGGGGAAGTCGGCGGTGGGATCGCGAGGCTAGGGTTAGGGTTAGGGTTTGCTCGGGTGTTCTCGTGGTCGATGGGGAGGAGAAGGCGGTGCATGGGAAATTAATAGAGGAAGAGAGAGAGAGATTGGAGAGAGAAAGAGCGAGGGATTGAGGGAAGAGAGAGAGAGATGGGGAAAACGAGGCGGGGCCCACGAGCTCAAATAGGAGCTCGTGATTGGCTGGAGGGAGATAGGGGAAATATTTAAGAAGGATTGGGTAAAATTTTGTGAAGGATTTAACTGTTAGGGATTGATTCGTATATATATTTTAGTTTTAGATATTAAATTGAAACGGGTTCTTTTTGGCGCAAAATGAAACATTTCCAAATCGCGCCCGGCTTGCGCCCAAATGTTCCAAATTCAAATTATAGGATTTTAAGCGGGCTCCAAATTTTGAAAATAGGTGTTTAGTGATTAAAATGCATGCCCCCAAGTCGGACACTTGCACGCGCGCGTAGTCGCCCAAACTGGCCCGTTTAGTCGAACGGAACGGAATCTCGACACGCGGACGCTACCACGCGACTAGTGGCGACGAGTAGGCCAACATGGACATCTTAAATTTTATTTTCGGAGTTAAAATTTGTTATGTGCCAAAATGACTTAACCGGTTAAAATTTAGCCACAAACACCAGAAAAATCAGGAAAATTGGAATGAGCAATAAACAACCCTCAACTATTAATATACATAGTATTATTGGGCTCGGGTGTTACAGCTTGGCGTTGATCTTCGCGATAACAAAGCTCAGGCACTATGCGTTGGCGCACGAGGTCCGTCTCATCTCGAAGGTGGACCCTCTTAAATATTTGATGTCAAAGGCTATATTGACGGGTCGACTCGTTAAATGGGCTCTACTCCTGATGGAGTTCTCGATAACGTATCGACCTCTTAAGGCGGTGAAAGGCCAGGCCATTGCCGACTTCCTTGCTGAGCATCCAGTACCTGCCGGTTCTCCTCTGAACTACGATTTGCCGGACAAACATGCATTTGATGCGATCGGCGGCGGTGATACCCGATGGGAACTCTATTTTGATGGGGCATCTTCCATGAAGAAGCGCAAACAATGTACCCCCATAATCAAATCGGGAGTAGGCCTTATCTTCGTAACCCCACAAGGAGGGATAATGCGCTTCGCCTTCTCCTTAACAGAGCCGAGGACAAACAATGAAGCCGAATACGAAGCTTTGATAGCAGGCCTCGAGATCGCCATTGACATGGGAATTGAAGACCTCCTTATATACCGGGATTCTCAGCTGGTCGTTAGTCAAGTAAATGGTGACTACCAAACGTGCAAACCGGAGTTGGTAAAGTACGGCGAAAAGGTGAAACAACTATTGACCCAAATTCCCTCCTACACTTTGGAAAGCATACCACGTGCGGAAAATAGCAAAGCAGACGCGCTAGCTAAGCTCGCTAAATAACTGGCTGACGAGAACCTCGATGACGTCAAAATCATGGTACAAAGCCGTCGAGTGCTCGCCCCGGCAGAAATATCTCTGGAATCATACGAAGAAAAGGGAGCGACTGAGCAGACGACCCTACAAATAAAAGACCATGAGAAGGCTGAGGACTGGAGGAAAGTCTTCATAGACTACTTTATGTCCCACCGAATGCCCGAAGGAGCGTCCTCAAGACATCAGCTCATGAAACGAGCTTTATCTTTCGCTTTCGTCAATGATACTCTGTATAAGAGGTCGTTTGATTCTCTGTGGCTAAGATGTTTAGGACCTGACAAAGCAGAAAGAGTCGTTCAAGAGGTTCATGACGGAATCTGTGGTTCTCATCAAGCAGGCCCAAAGATGAAGTTAAAAATTAAACGGATGGGTTACTACTGGCCCATGATGATCCAGGACTGCCTCGAATATGCGAAGCAATGCCACTCGTGCCAAATCCACGGGGATTTCATCCACCAGCATCCGAATCCACTACATCCGACGGTGGCTAGCTGGCCATTCGAAATGTGGGGGACTGACATAGTCGGCCCCATCGAACCAGCATCTGTCACGCCCCGCTTCCCAGAGTACGCAAGATTGGGCACGTGACATAGCCAACCATGCTACCTGTGGGTAGGAAGTATCCATCCACAGTCACATTACGGTTGTAAGGATATCAAGAACAAGATAAAATACTAATCTAACACATGTCCAAATCCATAATAACAGGAATCAAAAAACAGTAAGTGCGGAAGCTAATGATCCAATACAATAATAGAAGGGTACGTCCCGTAATGCGGGATCACACCTGGGAATAAAATGCAATAAATGAACTGACCACTATAGAACTCGAATCAGCCTGCTGGCTGAAGTACTCCAGCTCGGTCGTCGACAGTGGTACGGAATCTGGGCCATGCAAAACCCAGACGTCAGCGCGTCAAGACATCAAGTATATAATGTAAACATGGTAATAAGCAGTGCAGGTATGAACATGAATAAAGCAGTACAATAACAGAGCAGGATAAAGTGCAATGGTGACTGAACTGTCCTATCAGGTTTCTACTCTATAGTCTTTGAAACCAATTGATGAATCGTCGATGTAACCCAATAGTATCCCGTACATACCCGGGACCACGGCCACAATATTCTCGGCTGCAGCCGAGACATGCCGTTAGGCACAGAATAGGAAAGTGTACACTCGGTATTACCCCGTACATACCCGGGATCACGGCCACAATATTCTCGGCCGAAACCGAGACATGCCGCTGGGCACAGAATAGGAAAGTGTACACTCGGTATTACCCCGTACATACCCGGGATCACGGCCACAATATTCTCGGCCGAAACCGAGACATGCCGCTGGGCACAGAATAGGAATGTGTACACTCGAACGGTAGTGAACTGTCGAGTTACAAGTCAGGTTCATCTTTGATTTCCCCATACCCCCAAGTTGTGTATGTCAGGTCAGGTATTCAATAGTCAAGGATCAATGCCAACATATGATCAATAAAAGTAGGTCTGTCTGGATAGACAGCAGGGATGGTCATGTTTGTCGGCATTAGGCATGAGATCATGAAACAAGTCACGTCATGGTACAACAGGACGAGTCGGTATGTATGTATATGTCATGTGTAGCAGGGTCAGGCCAATATGTAGTGCAATCGAGTATGTGCTCACAACAGGTATACAATCAAATAATGAACAGCAGCAGGAAATAGTAAATAACCATATTATTCCATGTAAACATAATGATGTTTGTATTCTCTTATTAACAGGTTCAAGCACCCTGGGGTGCAATAGTCACAAAGTGGAACAATATTAACCATACGTAATGAAACCACATGAATTTAAACTAAAAAATATAATAATTGTCTCATGGATGATTTAACAATTAAAGCGGATATGATCCAATTGTTTTATTTAGTTGAAATATGGATTGATAGTGGTCGATTAATTTCGAGAAACTATTATAACGATCCCATGTTAAAGATAACTGCAACTGTCAATTCTAACTTATAATATAGTATCAATTACCATCATTAAGTTGTAGTATTATATAGTATGAATTCAACTGCGTGGCAAGACTAGATCTCGCACGCTAGCATGTTCAAGCAAGTATTCAGATACTTGCCTCGACGGTTTTGCAAACTGGAACACGGATGCGATGTCGGCAGAAAACACGATATGGGTGCACGGGACACGGATCGAGTCCCAACAGAGAACAACGGGATCACACGGACCAGGGTACTTCGCTGGAGCGTCGGGTTCACAAGACGGCACGGTCGGGTTCCGACAACAGTCACGGCAACGAGGCTAGCAACAATGATATACATACAAGATCAGCGGGGGAAAACTTTGCACAAAGGAGAGATAAGGATGCTTACAGAGAGACACCAGGGACAGCCACGACGGGCTCGACGGCGATGGGACGCCGGCGAGGCAGCGACGGCGAACAACGATGGCTGGAAATCCTGAGTTCGCTGGAAAGAGGGTGCTGCAGTGAGTAGAAGGGTGGTAGTCGGCTCTGGTGGTCGAGGGGGAAAGGAGGTGGTCGGAGGTGGCGTCGACGAGGATCGACGGCGCGTTCTCCGGCGACCCGGGGATGGTGCAGGGTCGGGCTGCAGGTTTGAAGGTGTTCCGGCGAGGGGAGGAGGAAGGCGACGACGAGGTAGGGACGAGGAGGAAGAGAGGGAGTCGCGGGCGTCGTCGGTGACTGGAGGCGACGTCGACGACGAGGCCTGCGGCGGTTGGTGACGTCGTCGGGGTTGGGTGCAGGCTCAAGAGAGAGGCGAAGGAGGGAGGTAGGAGGTGCGGCTGGGCTCGCGGTGGCGAGGGCGGCGACGGCGAGGTCGCGGGGAGGTCGGCGGCACGGTTACGAGGGCTAGGGTTAGGGCTCGGTGGGTTTTCTCACGGTGGCGAATGAACAGGAGGCGGCTGCGTGATTTAAAATATAGGAGGAGAGAGAGAAGATTTGATGAGGGAAGAAGATTTAAAAAGGAAGAGCGAGAGAGAGACAGAGAAGAGAGAGAGAGGGTGAGGCAGTTAGAGTGAGAGGGAGAACGAGAATAGAGAGAGAGAGGGAAAGGGGGCCCACGAGAGGGAAACCCAAGCTCGCGATTGGCTGGCGAGGATAAAGGGATTTTTAAAATAAGATTTTGAAAGGATTTGTGAAAGATAACTGTGAACGAATATATATATATTCGTATATTATAGTTTTAAGATATTAAATTAAATGGGCCCTTTTGGCGCGAAATGAAACATTTCCAAATCGAGCCCGGGTTGCGCCCAAATGTTCCAAATTCAAATTATAGGATTTTAAGCGGGTTCCAAATTTTGAAAAAAGGTGTTTAATGATTAAAATGCATGCCCCCAAGTCGTGCACTCGTACGCGTGCGTAGTCGTCCAAACTTGCCCGTTTAGCCAAACGGGACGGAATCTCGACACGCGGACGCTACCACGCGACTAGTGGCGACGAGTAGGCCAACATGGACGTTTTAAATTTCATTTTAGGAGTTAAAATTTGTTATGTGCCAAAATGACTTAACCGGTTAAAATTTAGCAATAAACACCAGAAAATCCGGATAATTGGAAATGAGCAATATATAACCCTCAACCAGTAATATACATAGTATTATTGGGCTCGGGTGTTACAGCATCGTCCCGGGGACATCGTTTCATCCTGGCGACAACTGATTACTTCTCCAAATGGGTAGAAGCAGTACCGCTGAGAGAAGTGAAGACGGAGAATATCCTCCACTTCTTCAAGACGCACGTCATCTATCGGTTTGGAACTCCACGGCGGATTATCTCCGATAACGGGCCAGCATACAGAAGCCATAAAATTAGCCGCTTCGCGCAACATCACAATATAGACTGGAGATATTCTTCAGTTTACAATCCGCGAGCTAATGGTCTAGCCGAGGCCTTCAATAAGATCTTGACAAAAATTATGAAAAAGACGGTGTCCCGAAATAAGAAAGACTGGCACGAGAGGCTGCAAGAGGCCCTTTGGGCCTATCGAACTACGTTCAAGACGGCCACGAACACAACGCCGTACGCACTGGTATTCGGTACGGAAGCGGTACTCCCCCTCGAAATAGAGCTACCCTCTCTACGAATGGCAGTCCACTACGAACCGACGAACGAAGAAAATGCTAACCTCCGGCTCGAGGAGCTTGATGCTCTTGAAGAAACACGGCTCATAGCGCAACAAAATCTAGAAGCTTATAAAGCAAAGATGACGCGCTCATACGAAAGATTGACCCGACTGAGGACATTCCGCCAAGGCGAACTCGTGTTAGTGGTCAAAAGGCCTATGATCCCCAATCGCGTCAAGCAGGGAAAATTCGAGCCAAACTATGAAGGCCCGTACATCATAGATAAGGTCTACCAGGGTGGAGCCTATCTACTCATGGACATGCATGGTCAAAGGCCTTTCAGGCCAATAAACGGCCGCTTCCTAAAGAAATACTACGCTTAATGAGCCACAGCCTAGGTCAATGATAGATGATGACGACTATGTCCGCTCGCTATCTTCCTAAAGATCAAAGCTCTATGAGTAGTAGCTGGCCCTCTCCTCAACGGACCGAAATGTCCTTAAACTAATAACGGACCGAAACGTCCTTAAACTAACGACGGACCGAAACGTACTTAAACTATCGACGGACAACGTCCTTAAACTAACGACGGACCGAAACGTCCTTAAACTAACGACGGACCGAAACGTCCTTAAACTACTACCGCAGCATCCTTAGGCTGACGGGATGGATAAAAAAAAGAGAAAGAAAAATATAAAAAAAAATAAAATAAAGAAAAACGGTATGTCCATAAGCAAAATGGGCACGGATGAAAACCCGAAAGGGCTCCGTGAGTAAAAACAGCAGGGCTACCGGCAAGTGTTCGTGAAAACCCGAAAGGGCGCGACCTTGTAAAAAAAAAGAGGGAAAAAGAATAAAAAAAAAAAGGTATGTCCATAAGCAGAAGGGGCACGGATGAAAACCCGAAAGGGCTCCGTGAGTAAAACAGCAGGACTACCGGCGAGTGTTTGTGAAAACCCGAAAGGGCGCAACCTCGTTGAAAGACACTTACATGGTCCTCTCGACCTTGTAAGGAGAAACCACCCGCGTGAGATCCTTATGACTCACAAAGGAGCAACACACTTAGGGATCCCCACGATTCCTAAGGAGAAAATACACTTGCGAGATCCTTACGACTCGTAAGGAGAATTCTCTTATGGGACCCTCACGGCTCATGAGATTTAAAAGTCTTAAGTTACAGAAACCTAAACCTGTTCTTAAGCAAATCCCCCACAACCTTCGATATTTCCCTACAAGTGGCTCGATACTGACCCTTGTATACAATCCACGGGCACAAATAAATATTTCCCCAGCAAAGTCGCACCTGTGACTAGGGACATGTCCATATGGTGAATGACCCTTATAATTCCTCTCGACTTATAAAGAGAAAACCCTCTTGTAGGATCCTTACGACTTACAGAGGAACATACACTTAGGAATCCTCACGATCCCTAAGGAGAAAATACACCTGCAAGAACCTCACGACTTGTAGGGAGAAATACCTTTGTGAGACCCTTACGGCTCATGAAGTCAAAAGCCTTGGTCGACAGGACCCTTAACCCTGTTTACTAAGCCCCCTTTGTTCAACATCGACAGAGGCAAATGATGATTCGCTCCTGGCAACATCCCAGTTGTAGCGGTGCTGATGCTGAAATCGGTATCTAAAATCCAAGCTTGCAGCGAAAAAGCTAGCGAGCCACACATGCATACGAAATAGCCGAAATGATGGGGCAACTTGCAATAAAAAGCAGCAAGTAAAAATGTATGCATGACAGATAGCCGAAATGATTGGGCAGCTCGCAATAAGAAGCAGCGAGTAAAAAAAAATAGCCGAAATGATTGGGCACCACGAAAAATAGCCGAAAGGATGGGGCAATCGCGACCTCCGCGATATAAAAGCTGAAATGACAGAGCATCGCGGAAAAAGAAATAAAAAATAAAAAAAGTTTCAATTTATGCCCTACAGGTGATGTTCCATCACACCTTATACACAATCCAAGGGTGTAAACAAAAAGGGATCATACTTCTCCCCCAGTTTTCATCAGAAGAAGAAGCCAAGTCTAGACGAGCCAAAGGAGACCTGGAGATCGTTTCAACACTCGTCTCGTAACAACGGATACAACTCTAAGCTAAGCGGAATAGCGACAACTCCCAGTTCCATGGCTCGGTGGTATACATATCGCCAACAGTCAAATCTCCATCCCGTGAGATGCGGATACAATCAGCAAAATTCCTGGTTACGTGGAACGCGGATAATGTCACTCTTTGACCCCGTGGAAAACGTCCAGAGCGGATCCTGGTCCTCGCGGAGCACGGCAGTGAACCCGTGTGAAGCATCCAGAGCGGAGCCTAGTCCTCGCCGAGCACGGCAGTGAACCCGTGTGAAGCATCTAGTGCAAAATTCCTGATTACGTGGAACGCGGATAACGTCACTCTTTGACCCCGTGGAAAACGTCCAGAGCGGATCCTGGTCCTCGCGGAGCACGGCAGTGAACCCGTGTGAAGCATCCAGAGCGGAGCCTAGTCCTCGCCGAGCACGGCAGTGAACCCGTGTGAAGCATCTAGTGCAAAATTCCTGGTTACGTGGAACGCGGATAACGTCACTCTTTGACCCCGTGGAAAACGTCAAGAGCGGATCCTGGTCCTCGCGGAGCACGGCAGTGAACCCGTGTGAAGCATCCAGAGCGGAGCCTAGTCCTTGCCAAGCACGGCAGTGAACCCGTGTGAAGCATCTAGTGCAAAATTCCTGGTTACGTGGAACGCGGATAACGTCACTCTTTGACCCCGTGGAAAACGTCCGGAGCGGATCCTGGTCCTCGCAGAGCACGGCAGTGAACCCGTGTGAAGCATCCAGAGCGGAGCCTAGTCCTTGCCAAGCACGGCAGTGAACCCGTGTGAAGCATCTAGTGCAAAATTCCTGGTTACGTGGAACGCAGATAACGTCACTCTTTGACCCCGTGGAAAACGTCCAGAGTGGATCCTGGTCCTCGCGAAGCACGGCAGTGAACCCGTGTGAAGCGTCCAGAGCGGAGCCTAGTCCTTGCCAAGCACGGCAGTGAACCCGTGTGAAGCATCTAGTGCAAAATTCCTGGTTACGTGGAACGCGGATAACGTCACTCTTTGACCCCGCGGAAAACGCCCAGAGCGGAGCCTGGTCCTCACCAAGCACGGCAGTGAACCCGTGTGAAGCATCCAGAGCAAGCACCGGACTGTGGAGTCCCTAAAATCCACGGACTATGATGTCCTTAACCTCGACCGTAATGTCTTAAAACTAACAATCAACCACCTCGATTCCCTACGGATTCTGCCTTGGTTTAAGGGTACATCTCTTCACTCCTTTGATACCTGGCGTTGTAATTCCTCAACGTCTTCAAAGAGGTGACGGGTCCCTGCAACCTAACATCGGACTGTGGAGTCCCTAAATCCATGGACTATGAGGTCCTTAACCTTGACCGTGATGTCTTAAAACTAACATCGGATTGTGGAGTCCCTAAATCCACGGACTATGAGGTCCTTAACCTTGACCGTGATGTCTTAAAACTAACATCGGACTGTGGAGTCCCTAAACCCACGGACTATGAGGTCCTTAACCTTGACCGTGATGTCTTAAAACTAACATCGGCCTGTGGACTCCCTAAATCCACGGACTATGAGGTCCTTAACCTTGACCGCGATGTCTTAAAACTAACATCGGACTGTGGAGTCCTTAAATCCACGGACTATGAGGTCCTTAACCTTGACCGCGACGTCTTTAAACTACGATACCTGGAGCAGCCTCTGACCCCGTGAAACACGGATAAGGGTGACCACATCCAGCACTTACAAGTCCTCACTACCTGTAAGGAAGAAAAACTCTCTTGTGAGATCCTTACGACTCTCAAGGGAAAACCCGTTTAAGAATCCTCACGATTCTTAAGAAGAACTTACACCTATGGGATCCTCTCGACCTGTAGGGAGCAAAACTCTTTATGAGACCCTCGTGGCTCATAAAGTCTCAGGAAGCAGATCTTAACCCTGAATCCTAAGCCGTCGCTGCCCTGCAAGTAGGCCAAGATAAATTGTCCGCAGAATACATTCAATAAAATAGACACATCATCGAGAAGAAAAATGTATCTTTTATTCATAAACCAAAATAGATACAAAGTACAATTTATGAAAGAAACAAAAAAAGATACTCTCATCCATGAGTATATACAAAAAGGGGAAAAGATACAAGTCCTCAAGCCGGCGGGCGATGTAGTAATTTTACCAGCTCATCGTTCTGTTGCTGAGCCACGGCTTCGTGATGTAGGATCTCCAGAAGACGAGCCTCCTCCTGCGCCTGCTGGGCCTGATACGAAGCGAGCCAGCCTTCAAGCTCTTTCTCGGTGACCCTATGAGCCTCGACCCTCTCACAAGGGAACGTGACAGCTTTGTCGAGAGCCACCACCTCTTTGATGGGCTCCTGAAACACCCGCCAGAGTTCATACGCTTTGTTGGCCTTGGCGGTAAGAGTGGCGCGAAGCTCGCTCAGCGCCTTGGAAACTAGCTCCCTCTCCGAAAATCTACGGCCAACCCCCTTTTCTCGCACAACAATATATATTCGCCACGCGTCGCTCTATCAGGCCACATAAACTCACTTTCGTGACTGCAACCTTGGAAACAAGACATTTACAAGACCGTATAAATGTGCATTCGGTCGACAGGAATAATCGATCTAAAACGTGCTCACATCACCTGACGTGAAAAGCAACAAGAAAGATTTCCAACGTATTTCAAGCATGCATTCGCAATCATATGAGTGTTCAAAAAATAATAATAGCATTTGCAATCGTATGAACATTCATAATGCCCAAAAAGGGGCTGATACGCATGAAAGTGATGAGAGCATTTGCAATTAAAGAAAGTTCTCATAAGAAGAATACAAAGTTTATTTATGCAAGCGGAAACATACATTCTAGTGCCAAGCCTACAGGGAAGTTCGGCATAAAACATAAGAAAAAGGAGGGACTAATTTAAAAATGCTACGTTAACGGGAAAAGGTCACCAAACACGGGATCAATAGCACAAGGGTTAACAAAACAAAGAACAAGGTTCTCCATCTCTCTCTGCTCTTTCCAACACATCAAAGCGACGGTTCTCGCGAGAAGTCGCTCCCCATCGATTGGCGCCATGTTCATCTGCAAAAGCAGACATAACAGCCCGTCGGGCTCTTATTTCGCTCAAAAGATGAACTGAGCGATCTTTCAGAGCCTGAGTAATCATGCAAGCCTCGTGAAAACCTTCGAGCTTCTCTTTAGCCGCATCGAGCATCGCTAGGGTCATCTCCGCCGGGTGAGGAGGGACGTCGGCAAGCACGGCAGCAAGAATCATCCGGAGCCAGGGGGAGCCCATTGGAAGAGGGGACCCCCTACGGATCGAGAGCTCATATGCCGCTGAGTCGCATTCGTCGTCGGTAGGGAGAGGGTCCACCAATCGTGCAGCAAAGCGGGGGATCATCTCCTCGATAGGAACTTCCCATGGCTGTCGACGAGCGTGTAGACAGTTGCAGGCCATGGCACTTAGTTTTCCTCTAATTAAATCGCGTTAAATTGGGAATAAAAGTTCTCTGTGAAGAGAAAGGGAAAGCCATTGCCTCAGATATAAAGGGGTGCATTAAGTGCTGTGCGCGGAAAATATTGCATGATGAAGCTATTTCCAAGGCCAAAAAAGGGAAAGGCATCGAAAATCAGGGAGATGGAACTATTTCCAAGGCCCTTTTTCTGCATCCGATATTGTGCACTGAAAATATGGCATGGGAAAATTTTGTGAACAGCCCCATCAAGGAACCCCACGTGCAGAACACGTGAGGCCCAAACTTGATGTGCACTAAAAAAATGGATGGAGTAGCACCCTGCATATTAAAAGCATCAACAACAACAGTAGCAAAATGATGGAATCCCAGAGAAAGGCATGCGAACAGGGAAAAACATAATAAAACTTATCATTCATACTTTGAGAAATTCACACAAAATAAAGAGGACACAACTACAACGGTAAGACCTCAGACGCAGGACATGGATTGAGGAAATCGAAGGTGACTTTGTCCAAGATCTTCCAGGCATTTTGAACCTCCTGAGTATGCTTCCTCTCGCGGTCGCAAGCGTCGGGGTCCTCACGAATATCCTCCACCCTACGATAGGCGGCAAGTATGGCTGACTGCTGAAAGGCTTGGTGCAAGAGATCAATGAGGTGATCTCGCCTCCTCTTTGAGATCAAGCCCATCAGGTACACCGAATGTACCTTATCCTCAGCAGTGTCCAAGGCTCTGAGCGGTATGCCGGTGCAAAAGAGAGGAAGTGCCTCCCGGATCGCCAGCACGATCAGCCTCAGAAGAGAAGAGCGACGGGGGAGTAGTCGATGGTTGTACTCGTCAAAGCGGCTCATGATCTCGGTACACTGAGCATCAGTGAACTCCTGGTTCTGACTACGGCCCAGTGCACGAATATTCCCATAGGAAATGATCTCGTCAAGACCATACAGATGGGCATCCATGATACCTGAAATAAAGGTCATGACATCATTACAAAGCTCCTGTTTCATTAATTACAGAAGGACAACCTCGGGTCAAGAGACCCCAAGAAGCCCCCATGGGAAGAAACCGAGTTCTTCATAGGAATTAAATTCCTTATTAAGAAAGAAAAAAGGAATTAAATTCCCCAAAAGCATTTTTTCTATGAACGGGGTTAAGCTCCATGGATTATCACCATTATTTCCCTAAAGATCATCTAAACCCTAAGAGATCTACAGTTTGAAGGTTAGGTGGTTTTCTGTTCTTATGGAAAAACTTGAAAAAAAAATGGGTTCTTTGTTGAAAAAGGGTAAAAACCCTTGTTTTGGATTTAAAATCCAAAGGAATGTGAAAGTTTACTGTTTGTCCAAGAACATTACCTGAGGAAAAGGGTCACTTGAACAGAGTTAAACTCTGAAGATTGTTTCAAGGCAGAGAACTAAGCCCTGGAAGAAGAGAATTAAATTCTCAGAAAAAGTTTGCAAGGAGGAAGATAAGCAAAGTGGAGGCGTCTCTGAAATGACCCCAATATTTATAGGAGGTGTTAGAAACGTTTCATCTCCCCAAATCCCTAGAGGAATCCGACGGTCGCAAAAGGTGACAGCGTTTCACTCACGTGCGGACACGTGAGAACAACGCTGTGGGGGCATTTGTTTCCTGGTTTAAAATCAGGAAAGCCTATGGAAGAGGCTTCAGAAAAGGGTCACGTGCTTACACGTGACCAGCAATCACGTGTTGGCACGTGACATCTAAAAGTATCGGCAAGGCAGATCCAGTTAAAGAAAGGGGCTTCAGAAAGGGTCACGTGCTCCCACGTGACCAGGGTCACGTGTCGGCACGTGACATTTAAAAGCAGCGGCAAAGACACAACAGTTCTCTGATTAAATCAAGAAAAAGGCTCCAGACGAGGGTCACGTGGTGGCACGTGACAGCTAAGCAGCGACCAGAAGACAGAACGCAAAAAGAAAGAAGAGGGCTCGTTCCAAGGGGGTCACATGCCCACACGTGACCAAGGGTCACGTGGCCACACGTGACCGGCTTTCAAAGCCTATCTGTTAACAGAATTAAATTCTAAAAAAAGACCTTTCAAATCTTTCCAAAGGAAAATGATTATTTGGAACCGATTAAACTAAAGATTTAAAGGTGATTAAATATCACCTATCTATGGAAAAAGCCTGAATTTGGAAAGATTTCCCCTTAAGATCTAACCGAAATAACAAAGGAGAATCTCTGGATTTAAAATCCAATGGTGAATAAAATTCACCTAATAATCCAAAGGTCCAAAACGAATGGTGAATACAAATTAAATCTATCAATGAAAGATTCACCAAAACTAATTGATTCGGCTGCTTCTCCTATAAATAAGAGCCAAGAGACACACAGGGAGGGATATAGGCAGAAAGGAATCGATACAAAAAAAGAAGAGAGCCTTGATACTTTGGAGGAATTTGGATCTTCTGCAAAAGAAAACCCTAGGTAAGAAAGGGAAGGCTTTTTGAAAGGAAAAGAGAATTTAATTCTCAACAGAGTTTAACTCTGATATAAAACAGAAGAACATAGTTCTCTCTTTGGTGGAGGATCTGTAAAGTGCACATCTCCCCTTGAGTTGAGAATTTAATTCTCAATGGGTTGAGATCCTGCCATGCAGATCCAAATCATAGAGAGGGAATGGAAACATGAGAATTTAATTCTCACAGAACAATAGGAATTTAATTCCTTTAAAATAAAATTAGGGTTTGACCCTATGTTATGGGAATTTAATTCCTTCAGAATGAACAGAATCAGGGTTCAACCCTAGTTAAGAACTTAGTTCTGTTAAAACAACAGGAATTTAATTCCCTTAAGAAAGAAGAGATTAGGGTTTCACCCTATGACAGAATCTCATTCCCCAGAATAATTCTTTAACAGAGAGTGGGAGTTTAATTCCTTAAAGCTTTTATTAGGGTTTAACCCTATGATAGAATTCAGTTCTTCACATATATGAGAAATTTAATTCCTACAGAAAATTCAAAGTTCAACTCTATCCCAGAATATAAATCTTCAAAAGGAAATAGGAATTTAATTCCTCTAAAATTATTAGGGTTCAACCCTACGAGGAATTTAATTCCTGAAAGGGATTAACAGATCTTCTAAAAAACATACATAGAGGCAGGGTCACGTGTCACCACGTGACCCCCAAAAAGATCTACAGAAAAGCCCCTTTGAGGCAGTGCCTCACGTGACCCACGTGACCCTTGGCAGAGGCTTTAACATACAAGCATTTAAACACCCGTCACGTGATGGCACATGATGCTCCAAAAGATGCGATATTCTCAGCAGAACAAATGAAGGGAGGGCGCCCTCACGTGCTACCACGTGACCCCTCTTGTCTTAGTGTTTAACGCTAAATTGGAACCCCTAAATCCAGTGTTAAAACATTGTTTGGCCTTAGTGTTCAACACTAATCGAAGAACTTTATTTGCAGTGTTTAACACTGAATTTCTTAGTGTTTAACACTAATTTGAAGCCTCTGCTGCTAGTGTTTGACACTGATTTGCTCTAGTGTTTAACACTAATCTGAACCCCCTGTTGCCGGTGTTTAACACCAACTGTTTTTTAGTGTTAAAACATTAACTCGATCCCAGTGTTCAACACTGTTGAATTAACGTTAGCCCAATTGGCTAAATGGCCAGAGGCAAAGCCTCTCCTTCAATGGACCAACAGGAAGCCAATATTCCAAACATGATTGGACTTAGCCCAAGATGGCCATAAGTCCTCAATTCAGACTTAACTGGGCTAATGGGCTCATAACATAATTAATTGGTCTTGATCCCAAATTGGACCAAAGACTATTTAATCCACCCCGGCTCAAGGGTACATCTCTTCACTCCTTTGATACTTGGCGTTGTAATTCCTAAATGTCTTCAAAGAGGTGACGGGTCCCGATGACCACACATTGACATGGACTGTGGGGTCCTTAAACCCATGGACTATGACATCCTTAACCTTGACCGAGATGTCTTAAAACTAACAATGGACTGTGGGGTCCTTAAACCCACGGACTATGAGGTCCTTAACCATGACCGAGATGTCTTAAAACTAACAATGGACTGTGGGGTCCTTAAACCCATGGACTATGACATCCTTAACCTTGACCGAGATGTCTTAAAACTAACAACGGACTGTGGAGACCCTAAACCCACGGACTATGAGGTCCTTAACCTTGACCGGGATGTCTTAAAACTAACTACGGACTGTGGAGTCCCTAAATCCACGGACTATGAGGTCCTTAACCTTGACCGCAATGTCTTAAAACTAACATTGGACCGTAATGGACCGCAATGTCTTTAAACTACCCATGGACCGCAATGTCCTTAAACTACCCATGGACCGCAATGTCCTTAAACTATCCATGGACCGCAATGTCCTTAAACTACCTACCGACCGTAACGTCACTAAACTAAACAACAGAGCCCCCCCTTTTATTGCTCTCTTGTTGGATCTAAACGATCCCGTTAAGTCGATCTTAGTCTAAAAACTAGACTGACGTATCCTTAACAAACGTTTAAGTCGATCTTAGGTTCAAATGAGGCTAACGTATCCTTAAACCCAAACCCCCAAACCCAAATCTAAGATAATACGGATTTGGACTAGTCCACGCCCTGCGGGCGACGACATAACTCAGTCTCCGTATACAATCCACGGGCAACTAAACATAAAATAAATACACACGACACGAAGTGACCATCTGAAGAAGGAGAAAGTGGTTACCGCGAAGCGGTAGCGTAATTAACTGCAGGGGCTTGCGCCTCCAGGGAAGAGCGTCCCCACAATCAAAAACCCCTCAAGCGAGGGGGAATCTGACGAAGTCTGCTACATCGGACGCATCCGTTCAAACCTTCGATGTACGGTGCCATAAATCAACTTGGCATCTTCGGAGAGGTGGACGAATAGCACCAATTAGCATCTGCCCCCGAATTTCAGGCAAGACGTCCAGTCGCGCCGTCCTTCGGAGGGGAACAAGGGGCTATATATAAATATGTAAGCTTATAAAAGGCAACATGATGATAAACAAAAAAAAACACTTTTTCATTCCCTAAAAAAACTAGGGTTTGTGCCTCCACTCTCTCTTCTTCAAGTTCTTTCTCTTCCTTTTCATTTTCAAAATAAATCAAGAGCTTAGCTCTCCTTTTTTTTTAAAAAAAAAACTAAAAAAAGGTTTTACCATAAACCCATCTCCCAAAACTCCATCAAAGAAGAAAAAGGGTCTCTTTTTTTATCATCCAAGATCTAGATCTTGGAGTTTCAAGAGAACCCAATTTGGGTTTCTTCTCAAAGGAGAAAGGATAAAATCTTTTGGAATTCAACTCCACAAATAAAATCTTTTTGGAGTTCAACTCCACAAATAAAATACTCTTGGAGTTTAACTCCACTACAGAAAATCTTTTGGAGTTCAACTCCACAAATAAAATTCTTTTGGAGTTCAACTCCACAAATAAAATTCTTTTGGAGTTTAACTCCACAGTAAAAATCTTTTTATTTGGGGAGTTTAACTCCACATTACATTTTTTTAGCCATATAAAATTCTTTTGGAGTTGAACTCCACGTTAGTTTAAAAAAAAAAAGTCGGTCACATGCAAAGCATGTGACGGGCGTCCCATTCTAAGCATGTGACGGGGGTCACATGCTAAAGCAAGTGACGGGTCACATGCTAAGCATGTGACGACCCCATCACATGTTTAACATGTGACGTGGGTCACATGCTAAGCATGTGATGGCCTTCTCACATGCTGAGCATATGACTCCCCCTTAGCATGTGAGGAGTCACATGCTAGCATGTGACCCTCCATGTCACATGCTAGCATGTGACCCCCCCTCACATGAGGGGTCACACGCTAACATGTGACCCTCCATGTCACATGCTACCCCCCTCACATGAGGGGTCACATGCTAACATGTGACCCCACTTTTTTATTAAAAAAATATATATTTTCTTCTTTCTTCCTTCTTTTTTTTATTTAAAATAAAAATAATTAAATATTAAATAAATAAAAATAAATTATAAATAATATTTAAAAATTAAAAAAAACATAATTATTTTGTTTTCTTCTTTCTCTTCTTTATTTAATCCTTTTTTTATTTAAAAAAAACATAAAATAAATATTAATAAATTATAAATAATATTTAAAAATTAAAAAAAACATAATTATTTTGTTTTCTTCTTTCTCTTCTTTATTTAATCCTTTTTTTATTTAAAAAAAACATAAAATAAATATTAATAAATTATAAATAATAATTTTAAATTAAAAAAATAATAATAAATTTTTAAAAAAAATCTCTAAATATTTATTTACTTATTTATTTTTGTTTTTATATATAGAAAATATATATATATATATCCCTTTTTTTACAAGTGAAACAGAAAAAAAATACACACACCAACGCACTTCATATTGAGTTCGCATGACCAGTTTAACCCGTCAATCGGAGGTTGCTTCGCTCCAAATGCGAAGGGTTATTAACAGCAGTTTAGTCCGCGGCTGCCGGAGATTCGGATCCCCACAATCAATAAACCCCAGCCTACCCTAGGCAGGGGGAATCTGTAATGCGCCTGACAAGCGCGCGCGTATTCTCATCTCAATGGGGTGACGAAAAACACCCTACATTACAGACCTGAGGGTCCGTGATGACTGGGAGTCAAATCCGGAGATGGTGATCTTATCACTAGCGAGGTATTGAACGCTCATGCAGATTTCCTTCAACACTCGCATGTTGAGGAGATTGACGGAAGACCCATTGTCGACCAGGATTTTGCCTATCTTTATATCGTGGCATTATCTTGAGACATAGAGGGGACGGTTGTGCTCGCACGTCCCGAGGAGGAGATCTTCATCGCCGAAGGTGATATCGGCTATGTGTACTTCTTCCAGCTCGTCCTTCATCTTCTCTTCAGCGAGGAAAGCTTGGAATTGCTCTGACTCTTGTAGCTCCTTGATCAATGAATCTCTTGCTTCTTTTGATAGTAAAAGGGCGTCGAGAATGCTGAGCTGTGAGGGTAACTTCCTCAGGTGCGCCAGAACGTTATAGTCCACCTTACTCTTCTTTGGAGGGTCCTTGGCGGTCAGCTCTTTTATGACTTGGTCATCTAGGGCGATATCCTCAGAGATCTTTTCTTTTCCCCTATCTTTCCTATTTGACCCACTATTCGAGGGCCCAAGATTCTTTTCGGGTAGCGTACGATTGCGTAGCTGAATGTTTTCGCAAGTCTTCGGTTCTTCCTCTTTCCCCGAAGTAGATTCTTTGAAAAAAGGGCAAAGAGTCATCTCTTCGTCGGAGTCACTTCCGAAGGTGAGGATTTGCGATCCCCCAACGTTGACCACGCGACAGTTGCTGGTAGTTCCTTTATGCTCTTCGTTCGTACTTCTCTGCTCCCGACGAGTTTTGCGTTTCATCTGCTTGAAATGCTGCCGGTGAGAAACATATCCCTACCACCATCTTTTAAAAGCGTCGCACTCTTCGGTGGGGTGCGAAATCTTTCGATGATATAAGCAGTAGCTAGGATGTGTCTCTGCTTTACCGAGAATGTTTCCTTCGGAGGGTGGTAGCTTCATCCCCATTGATATGGCTTTAGCAAACCTTTTCCTCGTCTTGAACTTGTTTTATTCGTGACGGATGTCCCTTGATTTGGCGGAAATGTTTCAACCCTTTCGTCTAGCCGCCGGCGTTTGGCTTTCTCAAATATGGACATCTCACGCTCTCGATCAGCTTTGCTTTTTGAATGAATTTCATTTAGAAAGGCGTCGATCATTTCGTCTGTCGGCCACAGAAGTTTGGGTTCAGGCCTTGCCCCCAGTCATTTGGTGCAAGGTGCTTCTTCCTCGTCTGTCGACGAGTGAGAGATCACATGGCAACTTGCCATGTAATCTTCAGATTCATCCGACGAGTCTTCTCCATCATCTCCGTCTTCAAGGACGTGGCTGAGGAACTCTTGGAGCGTGATCGGAGTCCGCACCTTCTGGTTGTACTCTTCCAGTGCGTCGATCTGTTTCTGAAGGTCCGTGTGCTTGTCGCCAGGCTTCACGGGCTTTTTGGATTTCTTCTTCTTTTTCGAAGATTTCGACGGCTGGGTATGCGAGTTTTGGCTGTCACTACTGATCTTTGAAGTTGGGCGCGGCTTCAGCATCCCTTCGATGATCTGGGGTTCTGGCAGATTCTTCCATCTGATCGCCGGGCATGTCTGGAGATCATTCAGCATCCTTTTGGTTTTGGCCGAAAGGGACACTTCCCATGGAGCTTCTTCAACAAAAGAGCACGTTGCCCCCGGTGTATCCGTCTTTTTAGGAGTGTGCGGTTGTGGTGGGTTTACTTTCCACTTCTCAGACAGCGCAAACTTGCCTTGTAGGTACTGATCCTCGATCCATCCCTTAAAGACGAAGAAATCTTCGATTGGATGGCTTACCGTTTGGTGGTAAGGGCAATAATTGGGATTATTCACTTCGCCGGGTTGCGATGGTCGCCTTGGATTTGGCAAATTGATAAGCCTGTTGCGCATCGCCAGCTCGAATAGTCTCTTCGTTTTATCCCGTGGGAAGGAGTAAGGACACTTCATCTTCTCATTATAATAGCGTCGTCTCTCTTCCAGTTGATCCGCTAGCTTTGGGGCACTGGACTGCTGTTGGGTGTTCGCAACGAAGATCGCCTTCCCTTTACCCTTGTCGTTCCGCGGTTCCGGCTTCGGGGGAGATGGTCTATGACCCATCTGGTCCATCTGGGCCAGCTTATCGATTAGAGCCTGGAATGTGGTCGGTTTGAAGAACATCATGAACTGCGAAATAGTTGCATGAGGGTCTAGAGTGCCCACGAACATGCCCACCACCGGTGCTTCTTCGATGCGCTGTTCGCACTTCGACCACAGATTCCGTCATCAGATTGCGTACTGAACCCACGTCTTGCCTGGCTTCACCCTGGCATTGATCAATGCCGTTATCGGGGCGCATTCACTAGCACTTGCGAATCGCTGGGTGAACAACAACTCCATTTCTGCGAAAGTTTTGATGGAGTCATTTGGAAGTTCGGAATACCACTCAAATGCCGTCTCCGATAAACTTCCGACGAATTGGCGGAGCAAGAGCTTATCATCGCCACCAGTATTGCCACAGAGAGCCCTGAACTGAGCGACATGTTGATGGGGATTGCCTGTCCCCTTGTACACGTGGAACTTCGGGATCGTGTAGCCCAACGGGTACTTTATCTAATCATACCAGCCTAGATACGGTCGCCCAGTTCTAACAATTTGCCCAGCCGCTTCATTCGCCTGGTTAACTCGTATCTGCTGAGCGATGTAATCATCCAGGGCGGACTTGGAAATAGTTTCCTCCTTGGCTGCTGAAAGAGCTGGAGGTGGATTTGATGTTTCTCCTCTATCATCTTCGATTATTACTGGAGGATCTTCGGCTGGGAGATCCGGCTGGATCATCATGCCCACCATATCTTGGAATAGAAGGGCCATTTGCTTTATATTAGCCGCTTGTTCTGCGGCCTCTTTGTCCTTCTTCTCCAGCATTCTCCGAAGGAACTCGGCATCAGTTTCCTGCTCGTGGCGTTGTTCTGAGGATGCCTCTGGGCTTGCTTTCGGTCCTGTGAGCGCGGCCATAGCAGTCATCATCTCCTGAAGCTTCTGCTGCTGCTCTTGGGCTTTTGTCATGGATCGCGTAAGAGGTCGGTGACCTGTGGAGATACGGCTATCCTCTTTTCCGGATGCCATATAGACGGTATGCACCACCATGCCCTCAGACTTAGGGCGTTTAGGCTCAGTGCCTTTGACATTTGTCGAAGGCATGGGGATTTTCTCCGGCCTTCTCCTCTTATGAGCGGTCGAAGTTGAGGGGGCCGTTGCAGTAGGCACCCAAGTAGCCGTCGTCTTTTTTGGCTTAACAGGACAGTTTTCTTCCTGTCGGACCTTCAACTTCTTCTGCCGGCGGGGATTGTAACACCCAGCCCCTTTTATACCGAAATCTGTTTTGTGTTACTTTAAAATTCTATTTAATTTATTTATAACTTTATTTATTCTATTTATAAATTTTATTTATAAACTTATTTTTAAAACCCCATTTTCTTTTATCCAACCCCAAACCTAGCCCATTCTTTTAAATTAAACCTCATTGTTAAACTTTAGTCCATTTCCTTTCCCATTCCATTTTAATTCTTTTACTCTTATTTTATTTTAGCCCGAGCCCAATCAATCTTTTCCCCTAAATTTTTCCCTTATATTTTTCTCTAGCCCTGCTCGCTTCCGGCTCACCCTCTTAAATCATTTATTTTCCTTCCTTTTGTATTTTCTGGCCCAATCCTTCCTTTTTCTTATCTAATTTTTCCTCAGCCCATCTCCCAAATCCTTCTCCTAATTTAATTTAATTCTTATTTTTTCTCTGAGCCCGGCCCGTGTCTCCTTGTCCTTTTAAATTCATTTTGTTTACAAGCCCGGCCCTTTTTCTAATTTCCTTATTCTTTATCTATTTGTTGCCGGCCCAGCCCACCAAGCCGCGTCCCCTTTTCCCCACTCTCCCTCACCCGCTTCGCTCAAACCCGACCCGCCACTGTTCCTCTTCTCTAAATCTCTAACGGCTCTCTCCCCTTCACGCGCGATTCGCTCCCGCCGCCTCCGCCCTCGCTCACGCTGCCGTTACACCCACGACTCGCGCCTGCTCCATCATAGCTCGCCTCTCTCTCTTCCATCACACTCTCATCTCATTCCTCTCCCTCTCTGTTTCTCGTTCTCCCCCTTCCTTCACTACTCCGAGCTTCCTACAGCCCACACCCGAGCTCCCCTCACCACCGTGACCACGAGCACCTCGCCTCCGTCACCTCCAGTTCCTCAACCATCACTCCCTCCTCCCCCTCCTACACGACTCCACCCTCGACCTGAGCCCCTGCCAAGCCCCTACACACTTCACCGCTCACTGCACCCGTGCTCGGCCACCCACGCCCCGACGCCAGCGAGCTCCTCGTCGTCATCGTCGTCGTCATCATCATCGTCGTCGTCCTCAGTCCTCATCATCATCATCCTCAGCTCTCTCTGTCTCTCTCTCTCTAAACCTCTCCCCCTCTCTGTCTCTCTCTCTCGTCATCTCTTTCTTACTCTCTCTCTCATTCTGCCTCACTCTCTCACTCCCTCACTTTCTCACTCTCTCTCTGCAATTTCCTCTCTCTCTCCCTCTCTAAACCCTCACTCTCTCAGCTCTCTCTTTCTCACTCTCTCTCTGCAATTTCCTCTCTCTCTCTCTCTAAATCTAACTCACTCTCTCACTGTGTCTAACTCTAACTCTCTCTCTCCTTCTCTCAACCGACCACCCCACAGCCATTGCACAAGAGCCAAGCGTCACAGCCGAGCCCGACCACCAAACTGCGAGCCGTCGTGCCGAGACTCGTGTTCGAGCCAAGTCAGGTGCCGAACCGCGCGTGTGTCGCGCGTTCGTGACGTCACAGCCACCGTACATCGTCTAGACGCCTCCAGGCAAGTTTTTACTTGCTTACATGCTATTTTATTTAAGTTATAATTGTTAAATGCCTAGATTATAAAGTTACGAGTCTAAAACTATTACGTGCTGTATCTGTTCGATGCTTGTTCCCTTAGGAAAAGATTATCAAAATTGACGGAACTAAATAGTGTAAGTTGGCCTGTAGGGCTGTGAACATGGTGTGTGAATTTGGTTGGATGATGTAATCGATAACGACTAAAACAATTACCCCCAAGTTTGATCGTAAAACTGTAATTCTGTTGCACCTGAAAATAGTTAAATTCATCATAAATCATACACATATTAGAATGGTGCGTTCGAGGGCTTAAATCGAAGCTAACTCGATGAACTTTAACCTTATGCTAGTTTCCAGACATTCCTGTGCCTAAATCGTGATGATATTTGGATCGGAGTGGGACTCTGGACTGCAGTCCAGAGCGACTCCAATTATTGGTTGCTGTTCCGTAATGGATACCATAGGATTTCCTTAACTCGTAGGTTGCGGAACTCCACTGCTTATTGTAGGTAACTCTGTTAGCTAGACAACACAATTAGTTTCATCCTGTTTCGTTATCATTTACTATTTAATCTGTAATTTAGAAGATCGGGACACATAACAGTCCCAGCAGAATCAGAATTGACATGTTAATATTAAACAGACTATAACTCCTAACGTACAGACGCGATTGAAGATCCGTTTGTTGCGTTGAAAACCTTATTGAAGACCCTAGAATTCATCCAACTGTAGCGTCGCTAAAATCTGATCCCAACTGGGGTTAAAATGCGTTGCGAAACGGACTTCTGATTCTGAAATTGGATTTCCAGCCGCGTGCGCTTAAAATGAAATGGTTATAACTATTGATCCTGGAACCCGATTGGCTCGAAACAAAATTAGATGGATAGCTAACTGAACATATTAATTATTACCTGTTTATCATTTCGCTAAATTATATACATATGTTTCATGATAAATCGTGCAAGTGATAGACTGTTGTTTTTATGACACCTAAATTGTGCTTCTTATATTGTTCATGCATCACATCATACCCATATCATTGTAGTGATAACCTAGGGACATCGTGCAATTACCCAGTGTTAGATTTTAATGATGATTGTGGCAAGTACGTCAGTGTTCGTGCATTCGTGATCAAGTGAAAGTGATACGTACTTGTGCACAATCAGAGTCCCTTTTATTCTATTGCATTGTCGACGTCTGTGGGATGTGCGTACGTGTGACTATAAGTGGTATGGGACACTTATGGGAGCGCTTGCACGGATGTCACAGATAAGGCATCCGACACTGCCATTTACCTTAGGTATTAGTCGGGACGTGCTTGATGGAGGTCATGCCTCCAGTTCTCGCGCAGACTTGTCACGGATCGATTAGTATTTAGGGTGATGGTTAGCGTTTGATGTAGACCACGGGGTGTGGGGTAGTTCAAGTGTGAATTCAACAGAATCTCGGGAGTCCCATGCCGGCTTATATATTTAGGGAGTTATATGGAGATTTACAGGGTATGTGCTATATCACCGTGATACATTCGTTACATGTTGGGCCCGTGGTCCCTTGCCCTTGGGTTCTACCCTTGGGTGGAGGACACTCGCGAGTGGTTGACTCTCACACTTGGACTGACGATAGGCTTATTGACCTGTGCAGTGAGACTTGGAGACTGATAGGGTTACTGTCATTTACATTCATTCTATACTGTCTTGACATTCGTGACATATCGTTATACTGCTTTACTGCTCCGCTGCATTTATCTCTGCTCATTTATATTCATGCTGTTAATGATTTACTGTTATTCATATCCTTCACCACTGTTAGAACCGTTACTTGATTATATACATTATATTGCTATTGTGTCGCTCTGACGACCTGAGTATGCATGCTCAGTGTGAGGAGAAGATTTAGCCTGGACCAGTGCATCACAGACTTCCTGACTTGCCGTTCCTAGTTACATCCGTTTGTTCCACTTCAGGTCAGTTTACATTATTGTATCTTTCAGTTACTGCATTTCTCATTACCTGCGCATCGTTTACTGTTTACCACGATAAACTAGAAGCCGAAGTGTGACTACGGCAGGACTTTTCCTTGACCGTAGGAGCATGGCTGGCCTTGTCTACCCCTCGTATTCCGTATTTTGGGAAGCGGGGCGTGACATGGTTTAGTTGGTATCAGAGCCAGGTTTTGCATCGATTGGGATTGCAGTTTTCCGTGTATAGTTTGACAATCTAAGACATCACTCGGTCTAGGTTGTAAACTTGTCACTTTTGATCCATATTCATCTCGTGTGTCCAGCTATCCATTCGTTATGGTTTCGGGTGACTTGACAAGGATACGCGGTTGCAATTGCACTACCGTACTCTATTCAAGTGGCTTAAAGTCATACAGTTGATTCCCCACTTATAATAAATTCAGCACCTCCGATATTTTTGAATCTTTACCCTATCCATATTATATTTTGATTCGTCCGGCTTGTGGCTTATATCATTCTCGAAAATCATTGTTTCAGGATCATGTCTTTCAACGACTCTTCCTCTATCTCCACTCCTCGGAATCAGACCATTGAGATCCTTAATGTACTGCAAGGATTAAAGGAAGCCCAGGAGCGAACGAACGACTTGTTGGCTGAAGGACTGAGAAGACAAGTGAGTCAGACCCCAGCAGGAGTCTCATATCATAAAGGGATCCCTATTAGACGAAGGAAAGAGAAGATGATGAAGCGTCAGTTTGTTCCCCAGCGACAAAAGCGGCAGAAGACCCCATGCTGTGGATACTGTAAGAGGCCAGGACATCTTCAGAAGGACTGTCGCCGCGCCCAAGGGAAATGTTTGATATGCGGGTCCAACAAACATCTTATCAACGGTTGCCCTGAAAGGAAGGAGCTAAAAGGAGGAGACTTGTCCACACTCTCCACTACTGCCAAGTAAGGATTTCTACTTAGTTCGAATTTCGAGGATAAAGCGGACCCAACACAGGATTCAACTTGCATAACGATGATGCAGCGTTCTGGCAGTCAAAGAAGAATTTTATGTCTTTCCAATTTCAGTATTATGCTGTCATACTCTTATAAACATTTCCTTCCATCTGAACCTTTGTATCCGTCGAACTTTTAGTTGAAGGAAATGAAATTTGAATCATATATATGTATCATTCTCATGCTTTCTTTATGTCAAATTCTATTCATTATCACAGTATTTTCATTCGAATCTTTCAGTTCCTGCAACCGCATATTTTTCCTATATTGCGTACCCCGAGTTTTCCTTGATATATTCCATTGTCTAATCACGACTCTTTTCTTCCAGACATGGCCCATCCTGGAGCAGCGCCGCAGCTAGACGAGGATGCACAGTCATGCGTTTCCTTAGATTATACACCGACGAGTTCCGATGACGAGCTCAATGATCCCCAGGTCAACTTTGGAAACAATGATTCAGAGGACGAAGGAGCAGCCGCCCCAGAGTTTGGCATGATAGCTGATTCTGACGAAGAAGAAGTAGATCCTGAAGAGAACCTGATAGAGGAAGATCCCGAGGGAGATCCAATAGAAGAAAATCCAGTGGAGGAAGACCCACTGAAAGAAAACCCAGAAGGAGAGGATCACACGGAATCGGATCTCGATGAAGAAGCTTTATCCGAGGATGGAGGACCAGAAGATCAAGACCCTGCCGTGGAAGAACTCCCTTTGGCAGCCCCCGCGAGACGCTATGGAAATGGACGCCCCTACCTGAGCGCGCGAGCCTACCGCAACCTACTGAATCTCCACAACCGCAACTGACGGATTATCTTTTGATGTTGTCTTTTTGGCCAAATAAACTGTGTATAGTTTAGGGCCACTTTTCGCCTTTGGGAATGCCTTGTTTCAAATTTTCTTGAATGAGATGAATCTTCTGAGTTCGTAAATTCCCGATTATTGATTCGCTTGACGCTTGTTTATTGCTCATATCCGTTTATTTTCTACTGAGTTCCCTGACTGTCCACCCCTACTCATTGTATAGTTTTCACCCTCGTTTCGATTTGAAAAGTACCGCGCTCTAATCCTTGGAATGAGCCACCATTCATCCTTCGTCTGTACCCTGGTTGGGATCCTTCGGGGAGGAGAATAGTTCCTATGAAACTTCCGAATTCATTAACTCTTCAAATTTTGATTCGTGTGTTGTACCAACCGTTGTTTCCCCCCACACTTTTCCTTTTGCATTCTTTTCTTGCTCATCCTTACCTCCTGTGTGACCCGATTCCAATTCCTTTTACCTTTAGTCTAAAACCGACACACTTCAACCTTCTGGTTGAGCCACACTTCTTTATAATCATTACCCTATCTAGCCCTATACCTATTTGTGTTTCTCATATTACCCTAACTATATATATAGACAGTGTTATTTAAAAATTTAGTTTTCATCAATTTGGACCGTGTTATTAATTACTCCGTTTTTGTATTTTAAGTACATTATCATTATTCTCACTTTCAGTGGCGCAACCCTTACACCGCGCAAATTTGGTTTCGTGTTTCTTAAATTCACTATACAGGTTTTCTAAATCATTTTAAACCGATTTTCGATACGTTTTCCTAAAATGGTTTAACCTACCGACTAAACTTCCACTACTTTATTCTTGTTATTTTATTTTCGGGTTGTGTGCCTAAGATTCCTATTATAAATGACTGTGCCTTATACTTAGTTTTTCTGTCGTGCTACCGTTAATATACTTATAGGTGCACATGTTTAGATTTCGATTTTATTGAATACGCTTGATTATTCTTGTTCATCATTGTTATCTATGTTATCGTATACTTGCAGGTTGCTCTTATAGTGTTCCTGCATTATGCTTATTAGACCTATCTTTCGTACATGGTTCTTACATATATATAAGTACCTTCAGATTTTGTCTAACCGTTTTAAGTAAATCCACATGTATTAGAGTTCGATATGATGACTCTTCACTTATTATTTTATAGATTGTTGTTTCTTTAAATTTCGAGGACGAAATTTTTATTAAGGGTGGTATGATGTAACACCCAGCCCCTTTTATACCGAAATCTGTTTTGTGTTACTTTAAAATTCTATTTAATTTATTTATAACTTTATTTATTCTATTTATAAATTTTATTTATAAACTTATTTTTAAAACCCCATTTTCTTTTATCCAACCCCAAACCTAGCCCATTCTTTTAAATTAAACCTCATTGTTAAACTTTAGTCCATTTCCTTTCCCATTCCATTTTAATTCTTTTACTCTTATTTTATTTTAGCCCGAGCCCAATCAATCTTTTCCCCTAAATTTTTCCCTTATATTTTTCTCTAGCCCTGCTCGCTTCCGGCTCACCCTCTTAAATCATTTATTTTCCTTCCTTTTGTATTTTCTGGCCCAATCCTTCCTTTTTCTTATCTAATTTTTCCTCAGCCCATCTCCCAAATCCTTCTCCTAATTTAATTTAATTCTTATTTTTTCTCTGAGCCCGGCCCGTGTCTCCTTGTCCTTTTAAATTCATTTTGTTTACAAGCCCGGCCCTTTTTCTAATTTCCTTATTCTTTATCTATTTGTTGCCGGCCCAGCCCACCAAGCCGCGTCCCCTTTTCCCCACTCTCCCTCACCCGCTTCGCTCAAACCCGACCCGCCACTGTTCCTCTTCTCTAAATCTCTAACGGCTCTCTCCCCTTCACGCGCGATTCGCTCCCGCCGCCTCCGCCCTCGCTCACGCTGCCGTTACACCCACGACTCGCGCCTGCTCCATCATAGCTCGCCTCTCTCTCTTCCATCACACTCTCATCTCATTCCTCTCCCTCTCTGTTTCTCGTTCTCCCCCTTCCTTCACTACTCCGAGCTTCCTACAGCCCACACCCGAGCTCCCCTCACCACCGTGACCACGAGCACCTCGCCTCCGTCACCTCCAGTTCCTCAACCATCACTCCCTCCTCCCCCTCCTACACGACTCCACCCTCGACCTGAGCCCCTGCCAAGCCCCTACACACTTCACCGCTCACTGCACCCGTGCTCGGCCACCCACGCCCCGACGCCAGCGAGCTCCTCGTCGTCATCGTCGTCGTCATCATCATCGTCGTCGTCCTCAGTCCTCATCATCATCATCCTCAGCTCTCTCTGTCTCTCTCTCTCTAAACCTCTCCCCCTCTCTGTCTCTCTCTCTCGTCATCTCTTTCTTACTCTCTCTCTCATTCTGCCTCACTCTCTCACTCCCTCACTTTCTCACTCTCTCTCTGCAATTTCCTCTCTCTCTCCCTCTCTAAACCCTCACTCTCTCAGCTCTCTCTTTCTCACTCTCTCTCTGCAATTTCCTCTCTCTCTCTCTCTAAATCTAACTCACTCTCTCACTGTGTCTAACTCTAACTCTCTCTCTCCTTCTCTCAACCGACCACCCCACAGCCATTGCACAAGAGCCAAGCGTCACAGCCGAGCCCGACCACCAAACTGCGAGCCGTCGTGCCGAGACTCGTGTTCGAGCCAAGTCAGGTGCCGAACCGCGCGTGTGTCGCGCGTTCGTGACGTCACAGCCACCGTACATCGTCTAGACGCCTCCAGGCAAGTTTTTACTTGCTTACATGCTATTTTATTTAAGTTATAATTGTTAAATGCCTAGATTATAAAGTTACGAGTCTAAAACTATTACGTGCTGTATCTGTTCGATGCTTGTTCCCTTAGGAAAAGATTATCAAAATTGACGGAACTAAATAGTGTAAGTTGGCCTGTAGGGCTGTGAACATGGTGTGTGAATTTGGTTGGATGATGTAATCGATAACGACTAAAACAATTACCCCCAAGTTTGATCGTAAAACTGTAATTCTGTTGCACCTGAAAATAGTTAAATTCATCATAAATCATACACATATTAGAATGGTGCGTTCGAGGGCTTAAATCGAAGCTAACTCGACGAACTTTAACCTTATGCTAGTTTCCAGACATTCCTGTGCCTAAATCGTGATGATATTTGGATCGGAGTGGGACTCTGGACTGCAGTCCAGAGCGACTCCAATTATTGGTTGCTGTTCCGTAATGGATACCATAGGATTTCCTTAACTCGTAGGTTGCGGAACTCCACTGCTTATTGTAGGTAACTCTGTTAGCTAGACAACACAATTAGTTTCATCCTGTTTCGTTATCATTTACTATTTAATCTGTAATTTAGAAGATCGGGACACATAACAGTCCCAGCAGAATCAGAATTGACATGTTAATATTAAACAGACTATAACTCCTAACGTACAGACGCGATTGAAGATCCGTTTGTTGCGTTGAAAACCTTATTGAAGACCCTAGAATTCATCCAACTGTAGCGTCGCTAAAATATGATCCCAACTGGGGTTAAAATGCGTTGCGAAACGGACTTCTGATTCTGAAATTGGATTTCCAGCCGCGTGCGCTTAAAATGAAATGGTTATAACTATTGATCCTGGAACCCGATTGGCTCGAAACAAAATTAGATGGATAGCTAACTGAACATATTAATTATTACCTGTTTATCATTTCGCTAAATTATATACATATGTTTCATGATAAATCGTGCAAGTGATAGACTGTTGTTTTTATGACACCTAAATTGTGCTTCTTATATTGTTCATGCATCACATCATACCCATATCATTGTAGTGATAACCTAGGGACATCGTGCAATTACCCAGTGTTAGATTTTAATGATGATTGTGGCAAGTACGTCAGTGTTCGTGCATTCGTGATCAAGTGAAAGTGATACGTACTTGTGCACAATCAGAGTCCCTTTTATTCTATTGCATTGTCGACGTCTGTGGGATGTGCGTACGTGTGACTATAAGTGGTATGGGACACTTATGGGAGCGCTTGCACGGATGTCACAGATAAGGCATCCGACACTGCCATTTACCTTAGGTATTAGTCGGGACGTGCTTGATGGAGGTCATGCCTCCAGTTCTCGCGCAGACTTGTCACGGATCGATTAGTATTTAGGGTGATGGTTAGCGTTTGATGTAGACCACGGGGTGTGGGGTAGTTCAAGTGTGAATTCAACAGAATCTCGGGAGTCCCATGCCGGCTTATATATTTAGGGAGTTATATGGAGATTTACAGGGTATGTGCTATATCACCGTGATACATTCGTTACATGTTGGGCCCGTGGTCCCTTGCCCTTGGGTTCTACCCTTGGGTGGAGGACACTCGCGAGTGGTTGACTCTCACACTTGGACAGACGATAGGCTTATTGACCTGTGCAGTGAGACTTAGAGACTGATAGGGTTACTGTCATTTACATTCATTCTATACTGTCTTGACATTCGTGACATATCGTTATACTGCTTTACTGCTCCGCTGCATTTATCTCTGCTCATTTATATTCATGCTGTTAATGATTTACTGTTATTCATATCCTTCACCACTGTTAGAACCGTTACTTGATTATATACATTATATTGCTATTGTGTCGCTCTGACGACCTGAGTATGCATGCTCAGTGTGAGGAGAAGATTTAGCCTGGACCAGTGCATCACAGACTTCCTGACTTGCCGTTCCTAGTTACATCCGTTTGTTCCACTTCAGGTCAGTTTACATTATTGTATCTTTCAGTTACTGCATTTCTCATTACCTGCGCATCGTTTACTGTTTACCACGATAAACTAGAAGCCGAAGTGTGACTACGGCAGGACTTTTCCTTGACCGTAGGAGCATGGCTGGCCTTGTCTACCCCTCGTATTCCGTATTTTGGGAAGCGGGGCGTGACAGGGATAGTCTTGTTCAACCACCAACTCTTGGACTTGTCGCCAGATCTTGTAAACTTTGGAGGACAGCCGCTGAGGGGGCTGTTCCGGTTTTGCTTCTGCGACAGTCTCTACCGGCGGCGGAGATCTTTTTAGTACGGCGGTAGGTGAATTCCTGTGCACCTTGTTCAGCAGCTCAAAGCTGTTCCCAGTTGGAACAACAACATTAACTTCCACCGTTGGAGCTGGCGAAGTTAGCCCAGAGGGGGAGTTACCCCGGCCTTCCTTACTCGGTGCCAGTGGCAACGTCGAGCGTGTCGCGCCGTTGGTGTTGGTTCAGCGATGGGGAGGGATTTGTCCTGCCGCCTGTCCAGATGAGGCACCACTGGTGCCAGCCTCTTGAAGACTGATGTCTTTTGAGTAGCGGTATCCAATCTGTCAAAGACAGACCTTCGAACAGGAACGGGAGACGGAATAGTCAGTCTTGTAAAGACCGACTCTTTGGAAAGAGAAGCCGCCTTGACGACTTCAGGAGCAGGGATGACTATCTTCTTTGGGATGGCCACTTCAGGTGTCATGGGCTTCTTGGCAGGCCCATTGGAGTTCAGGCTCAGTCTGGTGAAGACCGAGGAGTTGGAGCTGGACGACCCGTTGAGATGGGCCGTGGTAGTAGCAAGCCGATCGAAGACCGACTTCTTGGGAGCTTCCGGTGTTGGTACAGGGGTGTTGAAGCTCATCGGGGGGAGCATAGTCCCAAAAAACAATCCAGTAGTAGCCTGGGTGACTTGTTCCACCGGCATCATGAACAGGGATGCCACTTGAGGTCCGTAAGCTACACCTCCAGGTGAGGCGGAGCGTAGGTTGCAGTTGCAGTTGGAACATCTTGCACAAGTGGACGCCATTGATTCTTTGCTTTCTGCAGCAAGCAAAACGCTAAATCTTAGTACCTCGAAACCCAAGGGCAACCATTAGCAAACCGCGATTCGTTCGCGAACACGACATACGAAGTGTGGAGTGGAAAGAGGAAAAGGTCCCACCGGGCGTGCAAGAATCTGTTCCCCTCCGAAAGACGCGGCGGAGACGCGGCGAACGTCTTGCCTGAAATTCGGGGCAGATGCTAATTGGTGTTATCCGTCCACCTCTCCGAAGATGCCAAGTTGATTTATGGCACCATGTATCGAAGGTTTAAACGGATGCGGCCGATTTAGCAGACTTCGTCAGATTCCCCCTCGTTTGAGGGGTTTTTGATTGTGGGGACGCTCTTCCCTGCAGACGCAAGCCCCTGAAGTTAATTACGCTACCGCATCGCGGTAATAACTTTCTCCTTCTCCAGATGGTCACTCCGTGTCGTGGGTGTTTGTTTTGTGTTTGGTTACCCGTGGATTGTATACGGAGACTAAGTTATGTTGTCGCCTGTAGGGCGTGGACTAGTCCAAATCCGTATCTTTCTTAGATTTGAGTTTGGGGGTTTGGGTTTAAGGATACGTTAGCCTCATTTGAGACTAAGATCAACTTAAACGTTAGTTAAGGATACGTTAGTATCATTTTAGACTAAGATCAACTTAATGGGATCGTTTAGATCCAACAAGAGAGTAATTTGGGCTCTATTGTTTTGTTTAGTGACATTGCGGTCGATAATTAGTTTAAGGACATTACGGTCCATTGTTAGTTTAAGGACATCTCGGTCCAATGTTAGTTTTAAGACATCACGGTCGAGGTTAAGGACATCATAGTCTGTGGGTTTAAGGACCCCACAGTCCGTTGTTAGTTTAAAGACATCACGGTCGAGGTTAAGGACATCATAGTCCATGGGTTTAAGGACCCCACAGTCCGTTGTTAGTTTAAAGACATCACGGTCGAGGTTAAGGACACCATAGTCCATGGGTTTAAGGACCCCACAGTCCGTTGTTAGTTTAAAGACATCACGGTCGAGGTTAAGGACATCATAGTCCATGGGTTTAAGGACCCCACAGTCCAATGTTAGTTTAAAGACATCACGGTCAAGGTTAAGGACATCATAGTCCATGGGTTTAAGGACCCCACAGTCCAATGTTAGTTTAAAGACATCACGGTCAAGGTTAAGGACATCATAGTCCATGGGTTTAAGGACCCCACAGTCCGTAGTAATGTGTGGTTGTCGGGACCCGTCACCTCTCTGACGACGTTGAAGGATTATAAGGACAGATATCAGAGGAGTAAAGAGATGTACCCTCGAACCGATGTGAATTGGTTGAAAGAGCAGATGGGCTCAGTTCAATATAAATTGAGGACTTATGGCCAGAATTGGGCTAAGTCCAATTAAAAATGTTTAACATTTTATTTGTTCTGGCTATTAAGCCTTTATTTGGGCTTGGCCCTTTTGAGAATGCTAAGCATTGGGCTCTGACATTTTTTGTCTTCATCAGAACAAAGTGTGGTCTGACAATGCGCCACGTGGCGCGCCAGGCGCTTTGCGCCAGTCAAAGAGCGCATTGCGCTTCTATCGGGTAGCGCACACGAAGAGGACACGTGTCGCGCTTAGCACTAAGCGTTAGTTTGTTAGCGCGTTGCGTTTTAATTTATGAGCGCATTGCGCTATTCTGTTGGCGCACCAGTGAGTGACACGTGGCGCGCTTGGCGCTGAGCGCCAGCCCATGAGCGCAGTGCTCTGTTTTCAGGAGCGCAAAGCGCAAGGTGTCTATGGTTGACACGTGGCATGTTTTGGCGCTGAGCGCCGATCCAAGGAGCGCAAGGGCGCAATTCTTGAGTGCAAGGCACTTTTCAATAGCGCAGGGCGCATCTGATCAATTTTTAAGATCAAAGAACAAATTTATGTTCTTCAAGGGAGACTTTTTCCTCAAGATCCAAGAACAAAAGTTCTTGTTTTTATAAAAGTCTAAAAATACTTCTTTTTATTATTTTATGATTAGATCTTTGATCTTTTCTTTTTTATTAAAGACCTTGGTCTTTTTTAGATCTCTGATCTTTTTAGAAGATAGTTCTTCTTTTTACGAGATGGTTTCATCTCTATTATTCAAGAACATAGTCTTTTTTTTTACCTTGAAGATGAAAAGAGCTTGCTCTTTTTTGCAGAAGTTTTCTCTCTCTCTTTTCTGTCTTCTCTCTCTTCTCTATATTTTAGACTTGAAGTCTAGGGTCCTTTATATATGGCTAAATGATTTGTTAAATCAGTTTTAAGAGATGTTTCTCTGATTGATTTGGAAATATTTCCCACCGTTGGATCTTTGATCCTAAGGCTTCTGTTTTACAGAAGATAATCTTATTGTTTTAATAAAATTGAAAAAAACTTTCCATAATAGAACTTTAGTTCTAATTAATTAATAATTTATTATTAGTAGATCTTTTGATCTGACGGTGGGGGAATTTTTAATTCCAGCGCTGGCGCACCTACGTTCAATACGTGGAGCGCAGCGCAACTGCGCTAGCGCACCCGTGTTTGACACGTGGCGCGCAGCACAACTGCGCTAAAGCACCCGTGTTTGACACGTGGCGCAGAGCGCTGGATCTGAAGCGTTGCTTCAACTTTTAAATTTTTGAATTTTGAAACAGAGCTTTGCTCTGATTGGGGGTGCGCTGCCTAGGGCGCAGCGCTTCTGGCGCTGGCGCGTCTGCTTTTGACACGTAGCGCGCAGCGCGCAGAATCTGAAGCGTTACTTCAATTTTTGAATTTTGAAATTCAAATCAGAGCTTTGCTCTGATTGGGGGAAACAAACCCATTTTGGGGAACCCGACTGGGATGGTGCGGATTATCGCACATCCCTGGGCTTAGTAGTGCGAGATGCAGACCTCCGCAAGGAGCATTCGGTCTCGAGAGATTAAAATACGAAATCTTAAGAAAATGAGATTTTTAGAAATATGATATATATATTAACATTATTTTATATAATTATGTATATATGTAACATTAAAATATCTATTTTGAAATAATATAAATATTCCAACTCTTTTCAAAAATCACAAGAATCACTTTACATTAATATACCATGAATTCCATACAAGTCAATATTACAAATAAATACCCTTTATTATGAATTTAGGATATTTTCACTAGAAATATCATAATTATAAAATCTACATTCATGATAACTCTAAAGACGATAACTAAATACTTGGGGAGTATTTTGAAAATTATACAAAAGTATTTTTACATAAAACCCTCTCAAGTTCTATAAATTACCCTAAGGACCCTAGTAAACATAGGTTTAAGCGGGACCAATCTCTTGAGCCTCAGGGAGCCGGAGAAGTGGGTGCTTGCCTATCTAAGGTAGACAACATAACAACGGTGTTATCAACACAGTAATCGTCTTTGAAAAAGACACAAATCCTGTCGTCCATGTGCAGCGGTTACCGATAACATCAAAACAATTAGGACTTCAATTTACTTTTCTAATTGTCTGACTCAGACCGAGTCTTATTAATAATCTGACTTGAATATGATTCAAGTACAATCTACAATCTACAATGTACAAACTACAATTCAATATGAATCCATGAATCCATATATTCAATCTATCAATCTATACAACTTGACTGGACCGAACCATGGATATACATTCATTTACATGATTATCCAGTTACATCCATTTATATGATTCTTCAGTTACATCCATTTACTGATATCATGGTTTCAGTAAGTCATCCAATTATACAATCTATTCAGTTTATAATACAATATAACTATACAAACAAGACATCTCGGGGTTTAAGGGGTAGATTGGTACGGAAGGTGTTAAAAGTGGCACGAGACTGGAAGATTAAGACGTAATTACATCCATGCAGTTGTTCCGTGGTATTATCGACGGAGCCTTGTACTTCCATTTGCCCCATTCTCTAGCATATAGAGACTCCTCTCGTATACACTGGCATCCTTCTGTACCAAGCTACAAACAACAGCGTTAGCACCACTTTATAACAATATAATACAGCTTTAAAAGCTACCTTCTTATTCTATCTATTCTATTTCTCCCTTATCTTTGGGACTTACCGAGCGATCTGTTCGCTGACGACATTCTCTTCTTTCTTCTTTGAATGTCGTCAGGTGATCTGGACACGTCAGAGATCGAGCCCAGCGCTGAAGATTTGGACCATTTCGTTGAAGACCCAGAGCTTTAGTTCATTGTACACAGTAGCTTTCCTTTTCTGGTATGCCATTGTTTAGGCATTGCTTTCTTCCAGATGTATTTACATTTTCATGCATTGTACAGAAAGAGTGTGAATAAATAAAGTTGCTGTTTTATTATATCTTGTCTTTTGTGCATTTACTTTTATATTGCTTAGATACGCTTAGCGTATTTACTTCACAGTAAATACGTAGCGGCCTCGTCGCACCCTCTGCCTGTATACTGGGAAGCGGGGCGTGACAATTCGTCTCTCTCGGTATTAAGGGTTGATGTCGCGCTGTGTTCGGAAGGCCATTCCACAAAGTCCTTGGCCAAGATAAGTGAGATTTACTGGTAGGCAGTCCAGTAGTTTCTCAGGGTGTTTGGGCTACTCTTCGACACAACTTATTGCGCTATTAGGGGTCTGACGATTACCGCCCCCTAGGCCCGATATGCGATACTTTAATACGAACAGACCGGACTGTACGGAGATTGTCACAGATAGGCTCAGTTGGAGTTCAGATGAGTTATTCTCATCGGCCTTCTCATCGACATATACCTGGGGGCCGTTACGTACAGTTAGTGCCGCTTGCGGCCTGTGGTTAAACCCACTGCCAGCGTAGTGTCGAGTCTTTAGAGTCCCACACAGAGGGTTTCCCTGCATCGGGCAAAACATGTAGCGGTCGTATGGTTTTACGACAAGTTTTGATCACGTGCGTGTACTTATGCACGCATGATGATTCGGACGGACAATACTAGTGGGTTTTGGTTTAAGCCAGATACTAGTATTGTACTGATGGATTATTTTCGTCTCTTTTGTATTCGTATTTTTCGGAATATGGATACAGGTATGTATATACGGTCGATGGGCGTTTTTGTAATTTGGTCAAAAATGTTATTTGAAGATGACATATCATAATTGTATTATTAATTTTGGTTTAAATAAATAATACATTATGCTATTAGGAAATGATGTGGAAATTGCATGAATTTGGACATGGCTTCTTATGACACTTGGTGCTTATTCCACCCATGACTCATTGTGTTGTGAATTGAACCTTTTTATGATTATTGATTTTGGTTTTATCAAGGAATAATCAAAAAAGAGTTCAGTTTGAGACACCAAAAAGATATGGCCATCTCCATCTTCAAGCTTTCCTTCACTAGCTTTTCCTAATATCATCTTCATCACCCTCAAACCCTAGAACACTCATGTGTTGAGTAACATAGGGTAAAAGAAGACATCCCAATCCATCTTCATATTCTACACCGTCTACAACATCTTGTGTAGCGAACATGGTGCCCTAGTTGCTTCGGTTGAGATAGGAGCTCGATGCACATTCTCTCGGGTGGATCGTCTTCGATTTGAGGAGGCCGACGAGGAAGCGACGATCCAAACGATCCATGGAGTCTACGACGAGGTGGAGGACAGCGAGGAATGAGGACCCGAAGGATATGAACGTGAGGTATAAATTTCTGGACTTGTAGTTTACCTCACATATGTTTGGCTAGTTAGGGTTTAGCACCTATCATGGAGTTCGAGTCCATGTCGCGACCTTTGTAAAACCATTATTTTTGAAATTCTGCCTCCCCGCGAACCCGCGGGGTGCGTAATATGGACTTACAGTGGTATCAGAGCCTACTAAACCCAAACTAGTTTGTTAGCAAGTGTTAGAAGTTCGATCTTCGAAAAAATCCGGAAAACAAAACACCAAAAACCCTGACATTCTGTCGATTTTTAAAAGTGCCGGTAAAATTATTTCAGGTTTACTAAAATTAAGTGCAGGGTTTTCTAGGATGGCTCAATAAAAATGGTCCCCTGAATCGCCAAGACGGCCGCAGAACCGCGGTCGAGTCGAGGCCGATTCAGGCCATTCTTCTTCTGTTATTTCTTGTTTTGGGTGTTTAGTTCTCTGGAATATTTGGTTTCTACCCATATTATTTTTGGTATGCTGGTTTGCATTTGGGGTAGATACGGAAAATATATTTCGATCGAAATTCTAAATGTACTTGGCTAACCGGTTCTTCTGTAATGTTTATATGTGTTTTTAAACTTCATCTAATTGCTATACGTCGGTTAGTTTGAAGTTGCACATATTTGTCGGTTTGTGTATATGAATTTTATAAGATCGTCGATGATGAATAGCCGGGGATGTGAGATGAGCGTTTTATCTTTCATTCGATGTAAATTGTAATCTGATGTAATATTATTTTGCGAGGTACATCCGGGTTGAGATTGTAGCCACCGTTGTATTTTTTTTTCTGTTTTCTGCTCCTAGGATAGACCCAAGGTGGGGTACACAAACTACCAGGTTCTTTGAAGTGCCGAGTGGCCTACTCACTTTGCTGAGGGAGGTTGCTTCACTTTGGAAATTTGGCGGGTAGTTTGCCGTACCCGTAGGGGTCTGGGGTGGGGTTTGGCTATTCATCACGACCGTGGAATCTGTCTTTCGTTACAGGTTTAAACGAAACGCGATATTCCTGGTATATCCAATGTGCTCATATGTGATCTGGAATGCCTATTATTGCGTGAGACGAATGATTATATATATATATATGCTATATATCAGACATTGCTTATGTTTTGCATTCGCGCTAGTCCAGCCCCCGCTTTATCGTTAGATAAGTAACCTAACGGGTGATGACGGGCCCCGTGGCGAATGCGGATGGCATAAGCAGACATGTTATTTTCGTTTCTCTCTGTAACGATAATTGTAAATGATAGGACTGCGTTATTAATGCAAAAAAAAACAAACCAAAGTTGAATCGTTGGAACAAATTTTAAAACCACTCGGTTATTTCAAAACAATAGACTTTTAAATGCGGAGCTTAAACCACTCCTTTTAAAATCTATCAGGTTCCTTCGATTAAATCAAGTTCACTACATTCACGGTTTCGCCAAAACTAGCCGTAGCCCTCCGTCATTTCAGTTGAATATTCAGCCGTATTCAAGCTATGTATGTTGGCCTTCGTCAAGGCATGGTGATTGGTAGCTGCTGAATATTCATCTGTAGCATAGATAGATGCGTTGGTTTGGGACAGTCGTACTACTATGTTGGCCTTCGTCAAGGGTATGTACGGATGGGTTCAAATTAACCTGGACAATGATGTGCTGAACTTGACATGTGACTTATGATATATTGGCCTTCGTCAAGGTTATAAGAGCATGGGGCAAAAATACACATCAGGAGTTTTTAAAGAAACTGAAACTTGCTAGTGCTGCATACCATTTGGAGTGTGATAATTTTGGTAGGTTTCTTTCAGCTTTATCACACAATGATATTTGGATCCTGATCCTACTGTGAGTATTCGCCACTCCTCGGGAGAATTTTTCACTAACACAATCAATGCTATAAATCAAGTAGGTGTCTAGAACGGTGTTAGTGGGGCTACGCCTCCAGGGAAAAGAGGTTATATAATTAAGGAACTTCGCGAAAGCGTTGGAAAACCTCCCTCGAAGTACCAAAACTAGCATGGCTGAAAGGTTAAGCAAGTATTGTAGTGTGAGATTAATCCTGACTAATTCTTCTTTTATGGTTTAAGGAAGGATTCGAGAAACAGTGGGAGCCATCCTGTTTAGATAAACTAAAAACCAATCTAAACTTACAAGAGTATCATACTGAGTGTTTTCTTCTCTCTCTCCTAATTGCAGCAACTAGGTGACCAGATTAGATTACAGATAGATAATAAAATGACTGAGTTATACTATATTGACCGGCAAAGGTTTGTCCAGATGTCCGTTACCTATGACAAGCCGGACCACCTCATTACTACTCAAGCCCCCGCCGTCCCAGGTCCAATTTCCACCGTCGCGGATGTTGATATCCGTAAGACAAGGGAAAAAGACTGTGCGATTGCTAAGTGCCTCGTGTTGGCCTCAGTTGATGGTGTATACCAGAGGCAGCACGAGAAGATGGACTTAGTTTCTATCTTTCTCCATAATAAAGTTTTATATGGAGAGCAATCATGTATCACAAGATATGATACCTCAAAGGAATTGCTTCAAGCGAGATTGGCCGTCGGATCATCTGCAAGGGACCACGTCCCTACAATGATTAGCTATATTAAAAATCTCATGGACTTGGAGACCATGTTGGAGAACGAGTTATATGCTGACTTGATTCTACAGTCCCTACCTCCTACTTACGCCCAGGGGAAGAAAGTTATACTTCCAGTTGAGGGCACCCTGAAGGAAACCAAGGAGACACTCGCTGCTTATTGGGGAATCTTCCTCTTCTGGATCTAAGGCGGATGCCAAGGATGAGAAGAAGAAGACCTCCACAAAGCCGATAGGCGGTGTCGGTAAGGTAGAAGAAAAGGGAAGGGCAAAAGTTTCGGAGTTAACTGTGGGGAAGGAGGGATGTTCCTATTGTCACGGGAAAGGGCATTAGCAGAAGGAATGCAGGGCTTGGAAAGCCAGAATCCAGGATCCGAAGCATGTTGTGGCTTCGACTTCGGATGTGTTTGTGGTTGAAAACTGTCTGTCAATTAACTCTACTTCCTGGGTACAAAATATCGGATCAGGATCTCTTATCTGTAATTCTTTACAGGCTTTGAGAAACCATAGAGTTATCAGGGTAGGTGATATGACTCTCAGAGTTGCTAGCGGAATGAGCGTGGAAGCTGTATCCATAAGGGTAAATCACCTAAGATTGACAAGTAGACAGATATTGATTCTACATAACTGTTTGTGTGTACCTAGTCTAGTTTGTAAGCGACGTGGTCTACATCCACTTAAATCAAAGTTTGATTGGGTCAGGTACACTAGAGGACAGTATATACGTATTAGATCAAGCTCAGTTTTTCAACGTCCAGAACATACTTAAAAGAATGTCTCCAGTATCATATATGACCTTCTTATAGCATTGTAGACAAGGTCATATCAATGAAACAAGGTTGATATAGTTACATAGAGAGGGATATTTTGAATCCGTTCGAATATCAGTCTTATGCAACTAGTCAATCATGTCTCATAGGAAAGATGATAAAGACTCCGTTCACTGGGCGCGGAGTAAGAGCGAGCGAGCTCTTGGGACTCATACACAGCGGCATGTATGGTCCAATGTCTACATATGCACGAAGTGGTTATTCCTATTTCATTACTTTTACGGATTTTTTCTCTAGGTATGGACATGTCTTCTTATTGAAATATAGATCCGAGGCCTTTGAGAAATTCCGAGAATATAAGAATGAAGTGGAAAAACAAACAAGAATAAGTATGAAGGCACTGAGATCTGATCGACGTGATGAATACTTAAATGCCGAGTTCCTGGATTACATAAAAGAGAATGGAATTCTCTCCCAGCTTACTCCTCCATACACACCACAACACAACAGTGTATCGGAAAGGCGGAACTGAACCCTATTGGTTATGGTTCCATGATGAGTAACGCTGAGTTGCCGCAATCCTTCTAAGGTTATGCACTAGAATCATATGCATATCTTTTGAATAAGGTTCTTATCAAGACTGTGCCTACTACACCATATCAGATGTGGAGTGGGAAGAAACCCTATCTTTAGTACTTGAAGATATAGGGATGTCCAGCTTTTGTGAAAAAACAGTATGAGGACAAGATCGAGGCACACTCAGTACTGTGTAGGTTTGTGGGATACCCAAAGAAATCCAATAGGTATCTTTTCTATTACGCAGAGGAACAAAAGGTTTTGTTTCTCGTCATGCCCACTTTTTAGAAAATCAATTTTTTGGAAAAATGATAGTGGGAGCACAATAGAACTGGAATAAATTCCAGAACCATAAATTATTACTGAAAGCATGGTAGAACCAGAGTTTTCAGAAGAACCGGACATCCCCATGCCACTCCTTATGACTAGTAGGCAGTCTTGTCCGCCCGAGAGATACTACGGTTTTTTAAGAGACGGGGTTCGAGAGGATTGCATCATGGTATATGATGATCCAACTAGCTTCCAGCTAGCCATTTAGAGCGGTGACTCAGTATAATGGCTGGATTCAGTGCGGAACGAAATGGAGTCCATCTTACACCAACAAAGTATGCACTTTGAACATTTCTCCAGAAAAGGTAAAACCCGTAGGCTGCAAATGGATTTCAGAAAGAAAGACTGGTGAAGATGGATAGGATGAAACCTATACGGGTAGATTTGTTGCAAAAGGTTTTCATCAATGACCTGGTTTGGACTATGATAAAACCTTTTTCTCCAGTGCCTATGCTCAAATCCATTCGGATCCTACTTGCCATTGCTACCTTCCATGATTGTAGGTTTTGGCAGATGGTCGTATAGACCGATTTCCTAAATGGATGTTTGGAAGAGTGTGTCTATATGGATCAGCCAAAGGGTTTCAATCAGAGTGGGAGAAGCATGATAGTGTGCAAGTTGCTTAAGTCTATCTGTGGACTAAAGCAGGTATCGCGGAGATGGAACATCTGTTTTGATGAGACGGTCAAAGAATTTGACTTTATCAAAGATCCAGATGAACCATACACCTATAGTAAGATTGTAGGGAGAACTGTGGGATTCCTCATCTTGTACGTAGATGACTTTCTCTTGATAGGAAATGACACTCCTATACTACAAATCAGTCAAAGGATTCTTGACACTAAGGTTCTCCATGAAATACCTGGATGATGCCAACTACATTCTGGGGATCCAGATTTATCGTGATAGATCAAAGAGGATAGTGGGACTTTCACAGTCAAGGTACATCAACACCATACTAAAATATTTAGTATCGACGATTCTAAGCGCGGTAGACTACCGGCTTGTCACGGAATCACCCTCTCCAAAGTGATGTCTCTCAAGACTGATTTGAAAGGGCTCGCATATCGATTATACGCTACGCTTCTGCGGTAGTATCTATAATGTATGCGATTGTGTACCAGACCAGATGTTGCTTACGCACTCATGGTGGTAAGCCGGTTCAGTCAAACCTAGGGGAGAAACACTGGATAGCAGTAATGAACATTCTCAAGTACCTGAGTAGGACTAAGGAGATGTTCTTGGTGTACGACGGATATGACCTCCAGATCGAGGCCTTTGCTGACTCCAGCTTCCAGAGTAATAAGGATGACTCCAAGTCCATGTCGGGTTATGTCTTCACCCTCAGTAGAGGGGCGGTCTGTTGGAAGAGCTCCAAACAGGGTACCGTTGCTGACTCGACAGATGGAAACGAAGTAGTTCGCTGCATAAGACACCGCAAAAGAGGTAGTCTGGATGAGAAAGTTCTTAACTGAACTTCAGGTGGTTCCTTCCATTGTTGGTCCTATACTTTAGTATTGACAACAAACAACGCTATAGCTTTAGGGAAGGAACCCAGGTCCCATCAGAGATCCAGACAAATCTTGAGGCGATACCACCAGATCAGAGAGATAGTTGATCTCCGAGAGATCGAGGTGAGGAGAGTAGATTCGGAGAACAACTCTGCAGATCTACTCACAACAGGCCATCTCTCAGACACTGTTCGAGAAGCTATTCGAGATCATTGGTCCGCGATACGCCAATATATGGCCTTAGTGCAAGTGGGAGATTGTTAGTGATATATGCCCTAGAGGCCATTATTGTATCATACTGGTTTATATATTACTTAATGGAGGCTTGGGATATACACGGATATAGTAACAGTCTTGCTCAAAATGGTAGTATGCTACCTGGTTTGTTTCTACCTCAATATGTGCGTGTGTTTCTTTTAGCATATCGCTTATACATATTGGTAGAGCCCTTAGGATCTTTGCTTGATTACCAGCGTTGTGATGGCAGTCACACTAGTGAGGGCTGGGTAGTCTATAAACACATCCTTATACAGATCCCTAGTCGTAGGATTATCGAGACGAGACATCGATACTCCAGAGTAGACTAGTGTATACGCTTCTCATCCCAGCAGGGGAGATGGTCTGTCCCACAGCCATTAGTACGTCGTACTGGAGATAGTATGCATGTGCTTATTAGGTTATGAGTACACTGGACAGGACTCGTCGGGAACTGCTGGTGGGTATTATACCTATCGTCGGGTAGCAGTTCCCAGGTGACATGAGTACAACATAGTCTGTTGACTTGACACTACTGCTTCGCCTCGAGTGTGTTCCTACTGTACTTTGATTACTACCCTACCACGGCTCAAAGGAGTCGTGCAAACAGGTAGTAGTTGGGTGCAGTCCCGAAGCACTTGGAGGCAGTGGCGGTTAGATAGGATTCGTCTCTCCCGGTATTGGGGGTTGATGTCGCGCTGTGTTCGGAAGGCCATTACACAAAGTCCTTGGCCAAGACAAGTGAGATTTACTGGTAGGTACTCCAGCAGTTTCTCAGGGTGTTTTAGGCTACTCTCCTACACAACTTATTGCTCTATTAGGGGTCTGGCGATTACCGCCCCCTAGGCCCGATATGCTATACTCTATAAGACGAACAGACCGGACTGTACGGAGATTGTCACAGATAGGCTCAGTTGGAGTTCGGATGAGTTATTCTCATCGGCCTTCTCATCGACATATACCTGAGGGTCGTTACGTACAGCTAGTGCTGCTTGCGGCCTGTGGTTAAACCCACTGCCAGCGTAGTGTCGAGTCTTTAGAGTCCTACACAAAGGGTTTCTCTGCATCGGACAAAAGATGTAGAGGTCATATGGTTTTACGACAGGGTTCGATCACGTGCGTGTACTTGTGCATGTATGATGATTCGGACGGACAATACAAGTGGGCTTTGGTTTAAGCCAGATCCTAGTATTGTACTGATGGATTATTTTCGTCTCTTTTGTATTCGTATTTTTCGGAATACAGATACGGGTATGTATATACGGTCGAGGGGCGTTTTTGTAATTTGGTCAAAAATGTTATTTGAAGATGACATATCATAATTGTATTATTCATTTTGGTTTAAATAAACAATATATTATGTTATTAGGAAATGATGTGGAAATTGCATGAATTTGGACATGGCTTCTTATGACACTTGGTGCTTATTCCACCAATGACTCATTGTGTTACGAATTAAACCCTTTTATGATTATTGATTTTGGTTTTATCAAGGAATAATCAAAAAAGAGTTCAGCTAGAGACACCAAAAAGATATGGCCATCCCCATCTTCAAGCTTTCCTTCACTAGCTTTTCCTAATATCATCTTCATCACCCTCAAACCCTAGAACACTCATGTATTGAGTAACCTATGGTAAAAGAAGACATCCCAATCCATTTTTATACTCTACACCGTCTACGACATCTTGTGTAGCTAACATGGTGCCCTAGTTGCTTCGATTGAGGTAGGAGCTCGATGCACATTCTCTCGGGTGGATCGTCTTCGATTTGAGGAGGCCGACAAGGAAGCGGCGATCCAAACGATCCATGGAGTCTACGACGAGGTGGAGGACAGCGAGGAATGAGGACCCGAAGAATATGAACGTGAGGTATAAATTTCTGGACTTGTAGTTTACCTCACATATGTTTGGCTAGTTAGGGTTTAGCACCGATCATGGAGTTCGAGTCCATGCCGCGACCTTTGTAAAACCATTATTTTTGAAATTCCGCCTCCCCGCGAACCCGCGGGGTGCGTGACATGGACCTATATATATCACCTATTTTGTATTTATATACCTCGTTGATTTTTCGATGTACTTGTATACCTTAAAGTACAAATTGTTAATTGCTAAATAACACCCCAATCCATACAGTTTATATTTTAGCGATCAGGATCCTCTGCTTGCCCTAAAAAGGCAAGCATCCTGCTTTGGGGACTCCTAGCCGATCCCTTCCTAATCCCACACAAACCATGGCCCTCGTGTTATTCCTCCATTCGCGGCTATCCGTTTCGCAAGTATCTCGCTCTGAGAGCAGAGGATCCGGATCCATATTTTAGGGTATTTAAATACAGCGAGAAAATCAACAAAGTATACAAGTGTAAAGTTTATAAAACATTGGGGTATTATTCAGTAATTAACCCAAAAACAAACAAATAAATTCCCTTTCATCTTTCTTTCTCCTCTCTCTCTCTCTCTATAACCGCGGGCAAAGAACCCTAGAAAGAGACGTTCTTCTCCACAGTAAGTTTCTCCTTTCATCTTCGCATGTCACTCTCAATGCCATTCAAATGACAAAATAAAAATCCCTTTTTTTATCATATAGTTTTCTATTTTCTAAGTTTCGCCTTTCTATTTTGATCGATGATTGGGAAAAAAAACTTGGAAGTACAAATTAAATAAGACCCCAACAGAGCGATCTGTTAAAAGTTCGCAGCTTTGCGATCCAATAAAAAGTTGAATCTTTCCATTTACCTATGATTTTTGAGAATTGTTGTTTTTGCCCTTAAAAACTTCAGTTTCAGTACATTAAATGTCGTTCTGTTTGAGAAATTTGTTAGTTTTTTTGAATGGCTCATGTTGATTTCGCTAGCAGAAAGCAAATGTATTGATTGAATTTGGGGAAAAGATGGAATTTTTGCCAGCAATCCAATTTGTATTTTTCCTTGTAACGTTTGATTGAAGGGCGTTTTTACATTAAAGTTTCCTCATTTGGCTAAAAGTTTAGATTGCGCCACAGCATGTTGTTCTTTATTCTGCTTATTTGGGTGAAAATTATATTTTATGTAGTTGGTTAGATCAATTTCTTTTGCTAATTTATGATTTATTGGTTGCATGCATGTTTTGCTTGAAGAAGGCAGTGTGGTTGATGCTAGAGCAGAATTGGTGACTAATTTATTTGCATTACTACCTAAAATTCCTGCGTCGATGGATAATGGTAGAGGATTGGAACAATTGGGTATGAGAAACTGGGGATACTATGAGCAACCATTGAAGAACAACCTTGCGTTGCAGCTCGTGTCGTCGTCTATGGACCAAAACAGAAAGCCTCTTCACTCAACCAACACAAATGTCCCATTAGAATATGGAGGAGATACCTGGTGCCTTCACAATATTAACGCAATCAATGATACCTCGAAATTCCTGTCCTTCCCTCAAAACCTTCATTATACATTCAATGTCTCTTCATCCCACAACCTCCAAACACCTCAACCTTCTAATGTGTCGATTGAATCTGAGGCTGAAGACGAAAAGGAAGCTCCTTTAAGAAAGAGGTCCCAAGGCCCGAACCATCACAAGTCACCAAAATCGAAGAAACCAAAGAAAGATACTTTACTGCAAGAGAAAGATGCAAAAAAGAGTGAGGAGCTGGTGATTAATGGAATTGATTTGGATTTATCAAGGCTTCCGACTCCAATTTGTTCATGTACTGGGAAACCGCGACAATGCTATAGGTGGGGAGTTGGAGGTTGGCAATCGGCTTGCTGCACAAAGAATGAATCGATGTATCCATTGCCATTGAGCACGAAACGGCGAGGGGCCCGCATCGCGGGCCGAAAGATGAGCCTTGGAGCTTTCAAGAAAGTGTTGGAGACGCTCGCAGGTGAAGGGTATAATTTATCTCATCCGATCGATTTGAAGACGTTTTGGGCCAAGCACGGGACAAACAAGTTCAAGACGATCAGGTAAAATGTTGCACAATGTTGAGAGTTTTGTGTCTATTATAAATCGGTGACTTAGTGCATTGGTACTCGAACATAGTTTATAACATGACTTTCTTTCTCTCTTATTTGAGTTTTGGATGTTCGGTAGTTGTATGTTGATGTTATCCCTTATCTGTTTCTTTTCATATTGTAGATTAGGGAACATTGCCATATGATGTGCATTTCTCTATAATTAGTGGATATACAATTCTCATAATTTTGATTTCTCATATTAAAAAAACAAACCTTGTTTTAATAATTATTACTTTTTTTGCGGGTAATCTAATTCCGATTACAATCATGTTTATTGTACAAGTTGTGTTAGATTCTGAGTGAACTGCATTTTATAGTCATAATATCGACAGTCGCTTCAAGATGCGGCGCTTACTGTCATTATGTTTGTTATATGCTTTATTATTCTGGTATGTGTCTTTTTCTTGTATATACCTTGTTACATCAGTAATCTCAAGAGTAGGTACCCTCTGAGAAAACTTGACATTACTTGATTGTGAACTTTGCACATATCTGTTTCACAGGGTAATTCAACATTATTTCTTAATAAAAAAAGTTTAGCCTTTTAATGTTATTTTAATTTCATACAACCAGATATCCAGTGGATAGATTGATTCTATTGATATTATGTTCGTCCTTCTCTAAAACTAGCCTAGAAGTAATTTAGATAATACCTTTTTTTAATTCGGTATTCTATTCAGAATGATGTCTCACGGGTGCATGTTATATGTTGATAATGTTGTATAATCTGGTAAGCTATATAAGGAACAATTTCCAAACTAGAAAGCCAAGGACAAGTTTTAGAATGTAAATGATTTAAAATTGGCATTTTTAAAACATACTAAATGGATGCAATTTTAACCGCCTGTGAGAGAAAAATGAGTGTACTATGGAGATTAATGGCAGGATGAACACCCAAGTTGACATTGACAATATTCGTTAATTTTGGATATATATTGATGGTGAAATCAAGTAGAATGTGATAATGGAATCAAAACAAGATGATTAAAGAAGCAAATTTACTTCTAGAAGACTAAATAACTGTGATCATAGAACACCCATGAAATTAAATAATAATACTATTTGATGAGCATAAGACCAACTTGGAATGGAACATTGGAAGGATCAATATGTTCAAATGAGTGTAGCTTGAATAAAAATGTTGAGATAAATGAGTGATAATACTCTAAAGATTGATAAGAAATGAGTGTATATGTAAAAAGTTAGTGATAGTTCATTCAAAGCTTATTACAATGGGAGATTGAGGTGAAAAGTTTTCTACATGTGCAATAGAGACCGATGAAAGAACCAATTAGGAGTGATAAAATCCTTTTTATTAGAACGACATGAATTGAGAGTTGTCAATTTAAACAACATGGATGTAGACACTTAAAAAAGATATTATTCTTGAGATTATCGATAAGATGGCGCATGTTAATGCTGAATGGAAGAAAAAGATTCATGCAACAACAACTGAGCCTTTTATCTCAAGCATATGGGGTAGGCTACATGAACCAACATGAGAATCACGCCGGGTCGAGCACGTGAATCCTATGACTCCACTCACTCCTATCGAACAATATACTTTCATTAAGGCCTTTGGCATCCATATCTTTTCGTATCGCCTCCATCCACGTTTTCTTCGGCTTCCTTTCGCTCTTTTGACTTGACCTAAATCGAGAATATTCATTCGTTTAATCGATGCTTCCGTAGGTCTGCGTCGCACATGACCGAGCCATCTTAGACGGTTTTCCCGTATCTTTTCCTTCATAGACACTACACCAATCTTGCACGAATATTCTCATTTCGCACTTTATCTTTTCTGGTGTTACCACACACCCAACAAAGAATGCGCATCTTCGCTCTTATGTACATGATGTTTCTTCGAAGCCCAGCATTCTGTACTATATAATAAGACAGGCCGAATAGCGCTTCGATAAAACTTCCCTTTCAATCTTAACGGAAAGTTACGATCGCATAAAATCTCCGTTGCACTCCTTCATTTCAACCAACCAGCCTGAATTCTCTGGTTGATATCGCTATCGATCTCCCCATCATTTTGAATGATAAAACCTAGATATCTAAATTGATCATTTGGTGATATCTCTTTGTCCATCTAATGTTATAACTCTGTGATCCCGACTTCTCTGTTTACTGAATTTGCATTGCATATATGCTGTTTTTGACCTACTTAATCTAAAGGCCCGAGATTCCAACGTTTGCCTTCATAACTCTAATTTGGCATTAACCCTGCTTTAATGCAGTTGACCCTAAAATTTGAGATAAAGGCTTTGTGCACAAAAGCAGAACCCATATATTATATAAAAGACCGTAATGGTGAAATATGTGTTGATAATAATTGTAGAATACCTGGAAGCAGGCATACATTAGAAATTACTCTCAAATTATGAAAATTGTAATGCAATTTTGACTAGGCCCCAACTCTTTTAGGTAAGGTTTCAATGATGGTCATCATAATACCTTTTTTTAAAAATAAAGTGGAAGGAAAAGGCTTTAAACTTTTAGAATATCTAGCTATATGCAATGTTCTAAAAAGCGTCCGCTTAAGCGCTTAAGCGGCGGAGCGTGTTCGCCGCTCTGCTTTATCCTATTTAAGCGGGTGATATTACATAACTTATTTTTATTGATGTATGCACTTTACAAGTGTTATAATTGGTATATAAGTATCTGGTAGTAGCGTGAGAATAACACAAATACCAAATACAAAATCCCATCCTTTTTTACATTTTCATATAGTTTTTCTCCTTCGTGCTTGAGTCGATTGGGGCTAGGGTTTTCGAGCCGCTCGACTTCAAGAAACTTCATGATTTTGGATTTGAAACTCCAAAAATTAGGGTTTCAAAGTTGATCAATTGCAAAAAATCAAGATCTGAATCGATTTCGAGCAATTCTAAGGATTTCCAATTTCAACTTTGAGCAGTTTTCGAAATTTCGACTTTGAATTTTCAATTCGATTTCTACTCGACTTGGCTTTGGGCTGGAATCTTTTAGGCATCTTTTTGTGATTTGTTGGGTTTTTTTTGTATTGATTTGAGCTATGATGTTTGAGTCGGGCATTGAAAAGCTTATGAACATTACGAGCCAATAAATTCTAAGGAAATTTCGAGCATATTTCTTAACAAATATATATTAGCTTAAGGAAAATAAAAATAGTTAGAGCCTAATTAGAATCAATATTTGTAGACACAAAATAAGAAAATTGATGAAAACACTACTTTTTGTTAATCTCTCAGCGGCTGCTTAAGCAGTAGTCGGGCTCCTCGGCCGCTGCTCCGTTTCTTATTTTGCTTTTAAACATTGGCTATATATGCTTGCAAAAGTATACAGTTTGTCAAGCATTAGTTCTTCTTTTCTTTTTTGAAGGTAAAATAAAGAGACCCGGCTTTTGTATATGACTAATGATACCAAATTTCAAAACCCAAATTCTTAGTTTGGGATTCTTCCAAGCCATAGAAAGATTGGTTTCTCTTATCAACATCCAGCCAAGCTTAGAAAGGATTGTGATTCCTGTAACTCACAACCTGTTCCTTTGGGGTATTGATGTTTAAACACTCAAGACACAAATTCGATGGCTTTGCCTCCAGAAAAGGGGGGAAACCTTCATGTCTGGCATTTACTATCTATTCCTTCCCATATATATCCTGATGGTTTCCATGATAAATCCTGGACCAGTAGTGTTTTTCTCTATTTAGTTGTTCAATTCCTGTATACTCTATACTTTTTTTTTCCGTTTCATGCAGTCAATGTATGTTTCCTTATAAAATATTTTCCCTAAATAATTCATTTGTCCTTCGTTTCTTGGTTTTTATATTTTTTTGGATACTACCTTTAATGCTGAGAAATCTTGACGCCGGTCGTGAAAACCCAAAGTTTCTTTACTAAGTGATCCCCCAATGAGAAACCTTGATGTTGTTATGTAATAATCTTGGTATTATCATACTCCATCCTGTCAATGTTTGAAACAAAACTTCACTTTGAGGCATCACCATTATAGCACAAGGCAATACTGAAAATAGTCTTTAGGCTTTTCCAAAGGAAGCATAGAAAAATCTGCATGGTACTGATTGAACAAGAAGTGTTGCAGATGCATGATTGTTACAAATTGTTTGAAATATTGAATCACCAGAAACGAAGTTGAAGAAACACAAGAAGTGTTCCACCCTTGGAATATAGTTTGAGAATTGAGAGTTGAGACATGTTTTTCTCTTGTTTGGAAATGATAGTTGTATGCCTGGTTTCTTTTTGAATTGTGAAGTGCAAGGACTTCATAACATGTCATGACAGCGAAGAAGATCACTGAAATGATTTGGTTTCTATATTAAGAAGTTGCACAATGGCAGTAAAATAAGGGATCATTTGTTGGTAATGGAGTAAAACCGTTTGGCTGTTGCAAGATCTTTGAGCAACTATTGGTACTATAAAATGTTCACACATTTTTTTATTTTTTTGGTTTGTGTGTTGTTTGACTATAGCTAGTTATGTGATTTAGGGAGTTTTCATCTACTTTTATGATGTATTCTGTAATTGGTTTAATTTCATGGAATTTTGTGTTAATGCTGTGGATACACTTTAATACCAGTGACACCAAAATAACAAATTTTGATTCAGACATTCGAGCTTGAGCTTGATTTTTTTGTTACCCTTTCTTTTTTGATATTTTGACTTTGCATGAGTTGACATGATGTTGATTATTCTATTATTCTGGCCAAACCTGCCATGCCTCTATCATTGGGTGCATGATGTGGCTTGACTTTCATTTTAGATTTCTGGATGTTTTTAAGATTTGATTATCTTTATGAGGTTAATGACACGGCGACCGCCGCGAGTTTGCTGCGGTCGACCGCTGAGACCTTTTGCTTATAAACTAACCGATCACACACAATGAGATCTCTCAACTGTATCCTCAGAGATGAAAACCGGAACTGAACACATGCGATTTCGCTTCACACCTTACAAACTCTTCACTTCATGAAAAATAATTAAAGTCAACAGCAGTTAACATCACCAAGATATACAAGCAAGAAAACACAATGTTAATCACATGAGCTCTATCAAGTTCCCATTCCATGGCATGCTCCCATTACAATGCACCATCGATGCCCATGTCCGATCGGAAGCTGAACACAAGAACGGGTTGCTATGATACCCATGGAAGGATTTAAACTCGTCTTCGAAAACGACCCAATCGTTTGTAATCACTGTCTCCGTAGCCAGAAAAATCTCCATCTTCTCCTCTTTTGCTTCCGTTTTCATGCTTTTCTCAGTTCCGGATTCTTCGTCTTGCTGAATTTCGCCTACATTCACCATTCTTTCCAAATCAACGATATCCTCGTCCGGAATTCTCTTGACGGGAGGGAAAGCTATCGCATTCAGAACTCCCAACGACTTACAGACCTCGAAATAGTTCATAAGCCTGAAGCTCTGCTTGTTCGCTCTCCTCAAAATGCTTATGGCCTTCATCTTCATCGATTTCTCATAGGAATTATTTGACCCTAGGATACCCTTAAGGAAAGAGCCGACCCCGCTGCAAACTCCGGTATAAACCTCGAAAATCTCGATGACAGCGCAATCCATGGCCTCGAGAATCAGGCCATTGTCCATTCCATCAGCGTACGGTCTTATCTGCATCAAAAGATCAAGAAGGTTCTGTAATTTTTCGACTTGATTTATACCGAAACCGTCGTCGTCTTCAGGATTCATTGACAGAAGGATCGCGCGGTTGTCGAGAAAGTGAAAATAAGCGCGGACGAATGCTGAAACCCCCCACGAGTTACTCGGCGATCGATCGGAAAAGTCTGATAGATTGAACGGCAGCCGACCATTGCAGAAACTGGAATCGGATGAGACGAGAAGCAGGCCATGGGCAAGAAGAAGAGATTTAAGGGCGACGGGCCACGAGTGGGTCCGCTCGGCTCGACGTGCGATGGTCCACATGAGCGGGGCCATGAAGGAAGGCGACGCGCGTGCCCACGCGAAGACTCGGCGGGAGTTCTCGTGGTCGATGCTGCGGTCATTGTGGCTCGTGGCGCGGATGATCGTGGTCTCCATATCGGAGTTCCGGAGATCTTTACGCGACGCAGAGACCATCGCCAGGCAAATGCTGCGTCTGTCCTTCATCGTCGCGGCCGCTCGCCTCCACCATTCTTTAGGAGAAGTCATTATAGAAGGAAAGCTTTTCAAATTTCTTTCCCACTTTCTCTCTCAATGCATGTAGACACTTGATTGTGTCATTGAGAGGTTGAGAAAAGAGGTGTTAGGCTTTTTTCTTTTGTTCTTTCTTGTGAGGAACATGTTAGGAAAAAGGGTGGGATAAAAGAAATGATTTTTGAGAGTTTCTCGAGTTTTTCGGGTGTAGATTTTGGTGGGGGAGGGCCAAGTCAAATGCTAGATGTTTTTAAGGGGGGTGTTTCTTGTTTTCTTCCAATTTGGAGAGCTAAAAGAAGAAATGAGAGAAAGAGGAAAAAATGAATGGTTTTGGCTGTACCCAGCTATTTTGGGGGCTGGACAAGGGTAATTGTAGTCAATTGTCAGATTAAAGACAACTGGTCAAAACATGCATGCTGTTATGCCGGCTATATTCGTCTCATCATGACGAGAGAGAAAAATAAAACAACGGTGAAACCGTATGAAAAATGTGCGGTACTTTATATCAAATGATTTTTTTGGATTTAGAGAGTCTTGTTGTTTGAATTGCTGGTTTCATTAATGATGTAGCAAGAAAAAGAAACAAAAAAAAAGTTAAGTAATGATCATTAGATTCTCTTACTGTTCCAACTATTACATAGGTGTTATGTGATTAAACATGAAAAATCCGGTTTGGTTGGATAATAACCGTATGGACATGATCAATGTTATTATTATTCAGTAACCGATGCTCGTCTAAGGTCACCTCATGCCCATCAGATGACCCGCCTTTTAGATTCATATTACATGCCAGAGGAATGAATGATAAAGGAATAAAGACCCCTCTCCAAATAACACAGCAAAAGAGTATGAAACTTTAATCTTTAACCTTGACCTTTTAAAAAAAAAAACAAAACAAAAAAAAAACAATAAATAAGAAATCTTCAACCTTGACAAAGAATGATTACTTTATTTCGTTTACTTAAGTTTGATGCATAATCCAATTGAAAGGTACCAACCATCCATTAATGGTTTATGTTAATTTGTTTCTTGTTAATTACAATTTCTTTATTAGTTTGTTTTTTGTCTTGTAGAATAGGAATTAGGCTGGGTTACAAAAATGAGGCCAGGGGCTTATAGTGGGCTGGGTATTTTCTTAGTAGCCCATTTATAAATAAGAGACAAGCATTCTTATTCGCCAACAATATTGATGGGTCACACACCCTCTTTGATTTTTGATTGTGTCACGTCCCGCTTCCCAAAAACGGAATACGAGGATTGACAAGGCCAGCCATACTCCTACGGTCGAGAAAATATCCTGCCGTAGTCACACTTCAGCTTCTAGCATTACGTGGTAATCAGTAATCAATGCACAGGTAATGAGAAATACAGTCACTAATTCTATCAAACGGGTATAAACTAACCAGATAGAGTCAAGAGAAAGATGGCGCTGGCGTCGCTGATCTAGATGTCCGCAATATCCTCGAGGTAAGGCAGGTCCTGATCCGAGCTAAATCCACTCCTCACTCTAAACATGCATACTCAGGTCGTCAGAGCGACACAATAGCAATATATACATATATAATGTGCAACGATGATAAATTTAAAGCAGTAAGTGTAGAATAATGATGCGAGCATGAAATAACCGGTACATGTAACGATAAAGCAAGTGTATCAGATCAGTAATCAATGTAATGTCCATGTCACTAAGCAATCGGTCTCTAAGTCTCACTGTCCAAGTCACTAAAGCTATCGTCAGTCCAAGTATGAGCGTCAACCACCGCAGGAGTATCCCCAACCTAAGGGTAGGCCCCATGGGCAAAGGAACACGGGCCCGAATCACGCTCGCTAATAATCAGAAACACCATCCATACGACTCCCGAAATCACTACATATGCCGGCAGTGGGACTCCTGAGACTCTGTTGATCGAACTCACACTCAAAATACCCCACACCCTGCGGTCTACATCAAACACCGACCATGAATCCAAATACTAGTCGCTCCATGGCAAGTCTACGCAAGAACTGGAGACATGGTCTCCATCAAGCATGTCTCGACCGGTATCCAAGATAGATGGACAGTGCTCAATGTCTTACCTATGACACTAATATAAGTGCTTCTATACCCGTCCCATACCGGTTATAGTTACACTTATATATGCCCCATAGGCGTCGACAATGCAATAACAAATTGGTTCCGCTGATTGTGTACAAGTACGTGTCACTTTCACTATTCAATCACGCTTTTACACTAACGTACTTACCACAATCCAATCACTAATATTATCACTTGGTAATGTAACACGGTCACTCGGTTATCGATGGAAATGAACACTATTTATAAGGGTATGACGGTCATGCAATATGATGGGAATACAGTAAATACACTGCTAAAAACATATGAGCAACCGGTATCGGTTGGATTAGAAAAATCATATAAAATCACACGTGCATAATTAAGCAAAACGATATAAAAGGAGTAGGCAGTATATTTAATTATCTGTACAGAAAAATTAGTTTCGTGTCAATTGGGTTTCAGGTTTTCTAGTTATGGTCATTCCATTTTAAGTGTTTACTGCTGGAAATCCAATTCCTGAACTGGAAGTCCGTTTCGTAACACGTTTTACTCCCTGTTGAGATCATAATTAGGCGACACTACAGTTAGATAATATTTAGATTTATTTGTCATGTTTTCAACGCATCAGACGGATCAATAATATCCGCTATACGCAGTGAGATGTGTACCGTCTAAGGTTGAGGTATACATTCTGTTTCTGCATGAAACTGCAGAACATATCGACGGTTTAAAAGATATTATAAATATCAAACAGAAGATACGAAGGGTGGTGGATAGAGGTTGCACAGAATTTGAGGAATGTATCCAGTCGAATGTGTTTGGAATGTAATAGGATCAGTATCGTTAGAAAGCTAATTCAATTATCTACGTTTTTATGTATGGTTCCGCACACTTGTACATTTAAACGGTGAGATATATGCGTTCTAAAACAAGCAAAGACAGAGATTCTGGCTCTGGACTGCAGTTTAGAGCCATGAATCGCCTTAGTTTTCGTTGTTATAACTTATTAAAATACAAAGATGAACTCTGGGGTGCTGTAGGTTTATCTATTGGCTTCGATACGAGCCATAGAACATTAGGTTATAAGTTGCATTCAGTTTAATATAGATTTTAGAACGTGGCATGTGCGGTGAATTCCAGATTCAACATCATCTTTTGGGGCGTCGTTACATAAAGTAAACTTAACTATTTTTAACCCAAATTCCTGCATGATGTTCATTATCAATAAACGGATCTATCTATAACAAGTTCTGCCATTTTAAGATATGTTTTGATCTAGGGTTTCACATTGATCGATCTCGATTATGCATATCGGTGTATATAGTCTAATTAAGCATTAATTCCGATATGTAAAGTATTAGCATGTAAGAAAGTGAGGAGTTTACTTGCCTCGGTCGCTGACATGGAAGTGACGAACGTGCAGATTATTCGTCTTAACACACGAGAAAACGATGAATGTCGTAGAACCAGCACGGCGCGATGCGAGGCTCGAGCGTGATAGAGTTTGCGATGGGCGTGCGCGATGTTGCGACAGCTATTGCGTTGACGACCGTGACGAGTAGATTGGTCGAGGTCACGGCTTGGATGGTGTCGACGGCGGATGGAACAACGACGATTGCGATTGCAACAGGTGTTCGATGAAATGCCGGGGCCCGATTGTGCTTGATGGAGAGGGAAGTTGAGGCTCGGTGTTGCACAGGGGATGCCGGCGATGACGGAAGCTGCGTTGACAGTTGCAGGGAAGAGCTTGGGTTTATTTTTGATGCGTGGATGCTCGAGTGGAGGTGATGGAGCTGCTGGGTGTTCATTGTCGACGAGAGGCGGTGACAGCAAGGTGGCATCTCGGCGATGGCTAGGATGATCGGTTGGGTTGCGAGAGGAGGTGCTGGAGGAGTTGGTGGTCATGGTCGTAGTAGGGCTCAATGAGGGGAAAGTATGTAGTGGTGCTCGATGGGCATATGAGTAGAAAGGGAGATGAAGGAGACAATGGTGGTGCAGGTAGAGGAGGAGCTATCGAGGGGAGGCTGGTGATCGGGGATGTTGTTGGAGGAGCGACCGGAAGTGGCTCAGGCGGTGTTCGACGATGGCGGTGGAGGCAAAGAAAGTGAGGGCTCGAAGTTGTGAGAGGAGGAGGAATGGGAAGGTTCTTGGTGGGCAGAGGCGACGGTGGTGGTTGGGGAGTGGAGCTCGACGAGGTTAGCAGAGGAGGGTGGTCACGACAGTTCGAAGCAGTGGGCTACGGTGCTGTAAGGTTAGGTAGTGGGCTTGCTCGACAGAGGTGGTTGTTGGGTGCAGTGTGGTCGCCGGCGAGAGGAGGAGGAGCACGGTTGTGAGAGGAGAGAAGCATGTAGGCGTCGAGGCGATGGTAGTGAGAAGTTACGAGGGGCTCACCGTGATAGAGACGGTCGATGCGAGTGAGGGCGGGGATCTCGGGAAGTTGAGGGAGTGGCTTCGTCGTCGTGGTCGTTGGGGAGCGGGCCTCGTATGTAGCGTGAGGGAGGGGGAAGACGTTGGGACGAGGACGAGGTTACGGGGAGGAGGGGGTCGTGGGGGTACCACGAGGAAGATGTAGGGGTTGCGAGGAAGATGGAGGAGCGCGGGTTGTGGGGGTGACGTCGTAGAGAAGGCGAGAGAAGAGAAGAGAAGAAGAAGGGGGGTAGGGGTATCGGGTCGGGTCGGGTTAGATCGGGTTGGGTATGGGTTATGGGAAAGAGGGAAGTGGGTTCGTGGGCTTAGGCTGGGGCTGGGCTTTGGGGTTAGGGTTAGGAAAAATATAAAAGGGGTTAGGGTTAGGAAAAAATAAAATTTGAAATTATATTTAGAAAATATAGGAAATATTATTTATAGAAAGTATTAAAATAGAAAAATTTTGGGAAAATTTTATTGATAAATACGGGAAATATTTATAGGGGAACTGGGTATTACATCATACCCCACTTATATAAAATTTCGTTCTCGAAATTAAAATAAACGATAAGCTATAAAATGCCATGCAAAAAGCAACAAAATAAATCAAATACCGCTATATAGTGATTTACGTAAAAGTAACTAGATAAAAATCAAATATTTATACATAAAAAGTAGAGTAGTTAAAAGGAATATTCATATGTAAGAACGAGGACATAACAATTAAAAGTAATAAACTATATATATAAAATTTCGATTTTAAAAAAGAAGACAATAATAATCAGTAATGAAAGAATGTTTAATAGGCCCTAAAGAAGTAAGGTAACTATAAAAATAAGTTGAGAGTACTCATTAGAGAAGAGCGCATAAAAATATATATAAAGAACAGGATAAAAGAGAACGCAAAAATAAAATAAATGAGATTGTCGTGGAAGCAATAAAAGTGAAATGTAAACTAAAAGCGATGACAAAGAAAATAATCTAAATTGGTAGAAATTTACAAAACAAAACGCATTCAATATATAGCTATATCCCTAGATTAAAACAGAAAAGGATAGAACCTCAAATCTGACGAGAACATTGGCAATATGGAAAAATAAGATAAAACAATATGTAACTTAATATATATTCGTATAAAGGAAGTATTGAAAGCAACTCGCAAAACATTTAGAAGAACAATAAGTAATAGATGATCCTAAACATACAGAGTATTAAAGACCAAAAAATATATTTTAACCCATAATGTAGAGTAGTAAGTAAATAAGTGGTCGTAAATATAGTAATACGATAATCATAATACATATACTGAAATATAGTAATAAAATTTCTAAAACGTAGTGGTCACAAATAAGTTAGAGAAAAAAATCGATGAAGTGATATGAAAATCAAATATTGCGAAAGAAGGATAAAAACTTTATAGGAACAAGTGAGTTCAACAACGAGTAATAAGAAAACATATAGTGAGAGACATAAACAAGCTCAGGAGAAAGTTAGCATAAATGAGAATAAAAGAAAAGGGAATAGCATATAGAAAATCAAAATGAAACTCATTTTAAGGAAAGACCAAAACTGCTAATAATATAAATTTTGAAAGTTAAACAGAAGAACATCAACAACTAAATGAATATGAATAATTGTACTATATTAAGCAATAAAACGTAGAAGAAAATATAAAGTAGCAAATAACTCGAGGTGACATCCTGAAATTAAAGCAGGTAAAATCGAAATAAAAGGCATGAAAAATAGAACTACATAAAGGAAGAACGATGATATGATATCAGTAGGAAAATTTATTAGAAAATAAAATATGCAGCGTAAATTAGAACCATTGAAAAATTTGAAAATAGAGGAGTACTTATTGTAAATGAATAAAATAAAAGTACTTAATCGCAATTTACAGTGGCGGAACTTGCTTATAGATAGGAAAAGTACAAGGATGAAAATGTAAAATAGATTTGAAAACTCGGAAACGATATAAGATATAAACGGAGATAGAGATTTGACAATCAAAACAAGATTATGCGGTACAGTAATATTCAATCGAGAAGGAAATTAAAGGCAGAACCCAACTTACTCAAACAGAGTACAATATTGTAACTATACCGCAGTTCATAATTACAACCACATAACTCTACCAAGTTACCCAAAACTCTACCGAATAAGATCAAAATATGTATCAGAACACACTATATGAATCAAGGTCAAGGATAACAAGTTTACGATCTAGACCGAAAGGGTGACTCAAATTGTCAAGCTCTAGTCGGAAACTGTACTCTCATTCTAAACCAAACCTGGCTCTGATACCAACAAAACAAGTCACGCCCCACTTCCCAAAAACGGAATATGAGGGTTGACAAGGCCAGCCATGCTCCTATGGTCGAGAAAATATCCTGCCGTAGTCACACTTCGGCTTCTAGTATTACGTGGTAATCAGTAATCAATGCACATGTAATGAGAAATACAGTCACCAATTCTATCAAATAGGTATAAACTAACCAGATAGAGTTAAGGGAAAGATAGCGCTGGCGTCGCTGATCTAGATGTCCGCAATATTCTCGAGGTAAGGCCGGTCCTGATCCGAGCTAAACCCACTCCTCACTCTAAACATGCATACTCAGGTCGTCAGAGCGACACAATAGCAATATATACATATATAATGTGCAACGATGATAAATATAAAGAAGTAAGTGTAGAATAATGACTGAGCATGAAATAACCGGTACATGTAACGATAAAGAAAGTGTATCAGATCAGTAATCAATGCAATGCCCATGTCACTAAGCAATCAGTCTCTAAGTCTCATTGTCCAAGTCACTAAAGCTATCGTCAGTCCAAGTATAAGCGTCAACCACTGTAGGAGTAACCCCAACCCAAGGGTAGTCCCCAGGGGCAAGGGAATACGGGCCCAAATCACACTCGCTAATAATCAGAAACACCATCCATACGACTCCCGAAATCACTACATATGACGGCAGTGGGACTCCTGAGACTCTATTGATTAAACTCACACTCAAATTACCCTACACCCTGCAGTCTACATCAAACACCGACCATGAATCCAAATACTAGTCGCTCCATGGCAAGTCTACACGAGAACTGGAGACAGGGTCTCCATTAAGCATGTCTCGACCGATATCCAAGATAGATGGACAGTGTTCAATGTCTTACCTATGACACTAATATAAGTGCTTCCATACCCATCCCATACCGGTTATAGTTACACTTATATATGCCCCATAGGCGTCGACAATGCAATAACAAATTGGTTCCGCTGATTGTGTACAAGTACATGTCACTTTCACCATTTAATCACGCTTTTACACTAACGTACTTGCCACAATCCAATCACTAAATTATCACTTGATAATGTAATACGGTCACTAGGTTATCGATGATGTAATACGGTCACTAGGTTATCGATGCAAATAAACACTATTTACAAGGGTATGATGGTCATGCAACATGATGGGAATACAGTAAATGCACTGCTAAAAACATATGAGCAACCGGTATCGGTTGGATTAGAAAAATCATATAAAATCACACGTGCATAATTAATCAAAATGATATAAAAGGAGTAGGCAGTGTATTTAATTATCTGTACAGAAAAATTGGTTTCGTGTCATCCGGGTTTCAGTTTTGCTAGTTATGATCATTCCTTTTTAAGTGTTTACTGCTGGAAATCCAATTCTTGAACTGGAAGTCCGTTTCGTAACATGTTTTACTTCCTGTTTGGATCATAATTAGGCGACGCTACAGTTAGATAATATTTAGATTTATCTGTCATGTTTTCAATTCATCAGACGGATAAATAATATCCACTGTATGCAGTGAAATATGCACTGTCTAAGGTTGAGGTATACATTCTGTTTCTGCATGAAACTGCAGAACACATCGACGGTTTAAAAGGTGTTATAAATATCAAACGACACTAGAATGTAATGAGACCAGTATCGTTGGAAAGATAATTCAATTATCTACGCTTCTATGTATGTTTCCACACAGTTGTACATTTAAACGGTGAGATATATGCGTTCTAAAACAAGCAAAGGCGGAGATTCTGGCTCTGGACTGCAGTCTAGAGCCATGAATCGCCTCAGTTTTCGTTGTCATAACTTATTAAAATACAAAGATGAACTCTGGGGTGCTGTAGGTTTATCTATTGACTTCGATATGAGCTATAGAACATTAGGTTATAAGTTGCATTCAGTTTAATATAGATTTTGGAACGTGGCATGTGCGGTGAATTCCAGAACATCGCCTTTTGGGGGCGTCGTTACATAAAGTAAACTTAACTATTTTCAACCCAAATTCCTGCATGATGTTCATTATCAGTATACAAATCTATCTATAATAAGTTTTGCCATTTTAAGATATGTTTTGATCTAGGGTTTCACATTGATCGATCTCGATTATGCATATCGGTTTATATAGTCTAATTAAGCATTAATTCTGATTTGTAAAGTATTAGCATGTGAGCAAGTGATGAGTTCACTTATCTCGGTCGCTGACATGGAAGCGAAGAACGTGCAGATTATTCGTCTCGACACACGAGACACCGATGAATGTCGCAGAACCGACACGGCGCAACGTGAGGCTCGAGCGTGATAGAGTTTGCGATGGGTGTGCGCGATGTTGCGACAGCTATTGCGTTGATGACCGTGACGAGTAGATTGGTCAAGGTCATGGCTTGGACGGCGTCGACGGCGGCTGGAACAACAACGATTGCGATTGCAACAGGTGTTCGATGAAATGCCGGGGCCCGATTGTGCTTGATAGAGAGGGAAGTTGAGGCTCGGTGTTGCACAGGGGATGCCGGCGATGCCGGCAGGTGCGTTGACAGTTGCAGGGAAGAGCTTGGGTTTATTTTCGATGCGTAGATGCTCGAGTGGAGGTGATGGAGCTGCTGGGTGTTCATTGTCGACGAGAAGCAGTGACAGCAAGGGGGCAGCTCGGTGATGGCTAGGGTGATCGGTTGCGTCGCGAGAGGAGGTGCTAGAGGAATTGGTGGTCATGGTCGTAGTAGGGCTCGATGAGGGAAAATGAGGTAGTGGTGCTCGATGGGAAGAGGAGTAGAAAGGGAGATGAAGGAGACGATAGTGGTGCAGGTAGAAGAGGAGCTGTCGAGGGGAGGTTGGTGATCGGGGCTATTGTTAGAGGAGCGGCTGGAAGTGGCTTAGGTGGTGTTCGACGATGGTGGTGGAGGCAAAGAAAGTGAGGGCTCGAAGTTGTGAGAGGAGGAGGAATGGGAAGGTGCTTGGTGGGCAGAGGCGAAGGTGGTGGCTGGGGAGTGGAGCTCGACAAGGTTAGCAGAGGAGGGTGGTCACGGAAGTTCGAGGTAATAGGCCACGGTGCCGTAGGGTTAGGTAGTGGGCTTGCTCGACAGAGGTGGTTGTTGGGTGCAGTGTGGTCGCCAGCGAGAGGAGGAGGTGTACGGTTGTGAGAGGAGAGAAGCACGTCAGCGTCGAGGCGATGGTGGTGAGCAGTTAGGAAGGGCTCACCGTGATAGAGATGGTCGATGCGAGCGAGGGCGGGGATCTCGGGCAGTTGAGGGAGTGGCTTCGTCGTCGTGGCCGTTGGGGAGCAGGCCTCGTAGGTAGCGCGAGGGAGGGGGAAGATGTTGGGACGATGACGAGGTCGCGGGGAGGAGGGGTTCATGGGGATAGCACGAGGGAGATGAGGGATGTTGCGAGGGAGATGGAGGAGCACGGGTCGTGGGGGTGACGTCGCGGAGAAGGCGGGAAAAGAGAAAAGAAGACAAGAAGAAGAAGGGGAGTGGGGGTGTCGGGTCGGGTCGGGTCGGGTCGGGTCGGGTGTGGGTTATGGGAAAGAGGGAAGTGGGTTCATGGGCTTAGGCTGGGGCTGGGCTTTGGGGTTAGGGTTAGGAGAAATATAAAAAGGGTTAGGGTTAGGAAAAAATAAAATTAGAAATTATATTTAGAAAATATAGGAAATATTATTTATAGAAAGTATTCAAATAGAATAATTTTAGGAAACTTTTATTTATAAATATGGGAAATATTTATAGGGGAACTGGGTATTACAGATTGGCCCTTCAATATTGTTAGGGAATAAGAATGCTTGTCTCTTATTTATAAATGGGATACTAAGAAAAAACCCGGTCCCACATCCAGAAGCATCGTCTGTTCTGTACGTGGAGCGGCTACGGTAGGTGGAGGTGTTAGAACGGTAAGGTTAGGTGGCGGGGGTGTACTTCCGTCGTTGGTGCTAGAGTTGCTGGGAGAATCTATCACCTTAGATAGAGAAGAAATATTATGATAGATTGAACGGAAATTGAATTGCAATGAATATAAAGTTGTTGAATCTCATATTTCTTGTTATATATTGCTTATGATTTCATGCAGAACTGAACCTGCATGGGCCGCCAACAAAACATGTCACGTCCCGCTTCCCGAAAGACGGAAGCAGATACGTGATGAGGCCGCGGCATATTTATTTCGAGAAGGTCATTTCCCGGAACATCGCTAAGCGTAAAATAAGCAATATAAAATCAAAAGAGAAAAAATGAGATAAAAACTTCAACAACTTTATTTACATTCAATTTGATTCATTTACAATACATGATTTTAACTGGAAGAAAATACATGGATGGAAATACCTAAACAGGTGGCATACATAAACTGAGAAAAGATAACTGGTCTAGGCCTGAGTCTCGGTCTGATCGTGCTCTGCCTCTGAAGTCTCCACAGTATTTGACAAATATTCCAAGAAAACAGAGAAAGGTGGAATGCCCGTCAGCGAACTTTCACTCGGTAAGTTCCCAAGAAATGGTTGTGATGAATATAAATGAAATTGTAACGACTCCAATTTCACTGTACGAAATTTTTAAAATTTAAAATACAGAATGGATTTTGCTAGCCTGAGCACAAGTTATAAATTTAATTTGTTTAAGAACAGCAAGAAAGCACTTGTAGCTCATTAGTAAAGTCTTGCACTGCTATGACATAGCCCCTGTGTTCGAATCCCATCAGCCACATATTATTTTTAATGATTTTTTAAGAACTTTTTGGAAGCCCAAAAGTTTACACGTGCAATACATGTAAAAATGAAAAGTCAGATAAAATAAACATGTGCACAATGTTAATAACAGCGACTAGGACACATGGCACCAATCCCACCCATCTCTAACACATGGCGGCGAGATGAGGAGAAGGACCGGCGCCGACGGGCCCCCTATAGCAAAAAATGTCCGTTTCTTGCACACAACACCCTTTGGCCTACCCCACTACCCCAGTACTGTTTAATTTTCCTATATTTATCAAGAGAGTGTTAATTCATCTCTTTAATCCTATTTTAATACATTTTTAATTCTCTCTTCATTCTCAAAACCTTAATTTTACCCTATAAATACAACCATATACCCCAACCCTCTTCATTCTGAAATCTCTTGTTAAAAATTCTCAAAAATTTTCAGGTCAAAGAAGAGTACAAGTGGAGTTAGCACTAAGTCAAGTTCCGGCGAGGATTCGAGACGTTTCCGGCGACTCCGCGACGCCACAACGACCTCAAACTCTTCCTCTCTCTTTTCTTAAACCAAAAAACTAGTAAGTCCTACCTCTATACTTCTCGTTCTATCATAAAACTTATTTTTTTAAATCACATCGGTAAGTGGAGTTATACTGATCTTTAAATTCTATTCTCTTTAGAATTGCAATTTTTCTTAAGAATCAATCATCGAAATCATCAAACCTTGCTTGTTAATCACTAAAATTTTTTTAGAAACAAGTTTCAATTTAAAACTCTATGTAAAACAACTTTTATTAAACTTTTATGCTTAAATACCATGAAGTTATATATGACATCGTTTAATCATTCTTGCTTATATCACCTTTAGAAAAATCCCACGAGGTAATGACATACCTCTCACAAACACGTATCTTGACATAGCACGGTTCCCTTGAACAACAATTTTATGGCAAATACGACTTCTACATCAAAATACCATAAACTATTAAAAAAAAGTATTCTTTAAATTATGTTATTTAAATTCCTTGCGATTGTGGCTCTACAACCCACTTTTGGGGAATCCGATTTGGTTGGTGCGGGTTATCGCACATCCATCGGACTAGTAGGACGAGATGCAGATCTCCTCACGGAGCATACGATCTCGATAGAATTTTTAATGCAAATTTTAAGAAAAACGTAATTTTCTATTTAATAAATAAATTTTATTTTTAATAATTGTATATAAATGTTATCAAACCATCTATTTTAAATATATAATAAATTCCATGTTTTTCTAAACAAAAGAAAAGAATTACAAGTTTCATGAAAATACTATCAAGAATCCATTCAAGTCAAGTTTACACTAAAATACCTTGAACTATTCAAGTTAGGTCTATATATTCACTAGAATACCCACCTTTTAAAAGTTACATCCATGAAAACCCTAAATACGATAAATAAATACTTGAGCTTTATTTTGAAAGTATACTAAAAAAATATTTTTCATAAAACCCCTCAAGTTATATTAAATTACTATAAGGACCCTAGTAAATATAGGTTTAATCGGGACCAATTCTCTTGAGCCTCAGAGAGCCGGAGAAAGTGGGTGCTTTCCTATTTAAGATAGATAACTAAAACGAGTTATCAAATGCTAATTGTCTTGGAAAAATACACAAATCCTGCCGTCCATGTGCAGCAAATACCGATAACTCCAAAACCTAATTCAGTACCCAAATTTGTTTAAGTTTCTGACTCAATCTGAGTCTCAGTCTAATCTGAATACAATCTAAACATGAATACAATCTAAACATAACTCCAACTCAACATGAATCCAATATATCAAACATGAACACTTGAACTTAAACATGAATACCAGAGCTATACAAACATGCAACATATCTTGACTTGACCAAACCATGGATATATCTTGAACTTAACTACATGACTATCCGTTTATATCCTGATCCGTTTACATAAACAATTTATACCATGGTCTTGGCAAGTCTTATATCTACAAACAATACAATATGCATTATGGGGTTTTTAAAGGGGTAGACTGGTACGGAATGTGTTAAAAGTGGCACGATGATGATCACTAAAATACACCTACATGAACATCCTGTGCCGTTGTCCTGTGGGTTTTAACGGGGCGTTGTACCTACATGTTATCTTAGTCCACGGAGCAAGTTGGACTCTTCTCGTATACACTGGCACATTCTGTACCAAGCTACAAACAATTACGTTAGTATAACAAACATATAAGTTAACTATTCTATTCTCTTACCTGTCTATTTCTATTCTACCTCTTAGGACTTATCGAGTGTCGCGCCCCGTTTCCCGGTGTACGGGCAGAGGGCGCGGCTGGCCGCTACGTATTTACTGTGAAGTAAATACGCTAAGCGTATCTAAACAATATAAAAGAAATATACACAAGAGACAATTGTAATGAAACAACAACTTTATTTATTAGCATTCTTTTGTACAATGCATGGAAAAGTAAATACATCCGAATGAAACCAATGCTGGCATAACAGAAATGAAAAGTACTGAAATAAAAGTGTGTACAATGAAGCTAGAGCTCTGGGTCGTAGGAAAACTAGTCCAAGTCCTCACTAGTAGGCTCGATCTCCTGAGTGTCCAGATCACCCGACAACATTCTAAAAAAAGAAAGAGAAGGAATGTCGTCAGCGAACAATCGCTCGGTAAGTCCCGAAGATAAGGGAGAAATAGAATAGACAGAAAGAGAAGGTAGCTTTTAAAGTTGTATTATATGGTTAACGCTGTTGTTTGTAGCTTGGTACAGAAGAATGCCGGTGCATACGAGAGGAGTCTCTATATGCCCGAGACTAGAGGCACGTGTAGTACAAAGAACCGTTTATGCCACGGGACAACAGCAACGGAATATAGGTTGGGTGTCTTAAATTTTACAGTCTCGTGCCACTTCTAACACCTTCCGTACCAATCTACCCCTTAAACCCCGCGAAGTCTTGATTGTATTGTTTGTGTTGTATTGTAACTTGTATTGTCTTGTATATATGGATGACTTGCCGAAAACCATGATATCAATAAATGGATGTAACTGGAGAATCATGTAAATGGAAGTATATCCATGGTTCGGTTCAGTCAATACAGATTGAATAGATTGAATATATGTATTCATGGATTCATGTTAGTTTATAGATTGTACTTGAATCATATTCAAGTCAGATTATTATAATAAGACCCAGTCTGAATCAGAACAATTAGAAAAGAAATTGAAGTCCTGATTGTTTTGGTGTTATCGGTAACCGCTGCACATGGGCGGCAGGATTTGTGTCTTTTTCAAAGACGATTACCGTGTTGATAATACCGTTGTTAAGTTGTCTACCTTAAATAGTCAAGAACCCACTTCTCCGGCTCCCTGAGGCTCAAGAGATTGGTCCCGCTTAAACCTATATTTACTAGGGCCCTTAAGGTAATTTATAGAAATTGAGAGGGTTTTATGTAAAAATATTTTTGTATAATTTTCAAAATACATCCCAAGTATTTAATTATCTTCTTTAGAGTTTTCATAGATGTAGATTTTATATTTGTGATATTTCTAGTGAAAATAACCTATTTTTCATAATACATGGTATTTAATTGTAATATTGAACTTGTATGGAATTCATGGTATTTTAATGTAAAGTGATTCTTGTGATTTTAGGAAAAAATTGGAATATTCATATTATCGATACATATTTATATAAAAATAGTTTTTAATATATATTATATTTCTAGAAATCTCATTTTTCTTAAGATATTTGTATTTTAAATCTTTCGAGACCGAATGCTCCTTGCGGAGGTCTGCATCTCGCACTACTAAGCCCAGGGATGTGGGATAATCCGCACCATCCCAGTCGGGTTCCACAAAATGGGTTGTGGTGGCGCTTTGCAAAGATTTATAAAAATACGAATTCTTATAGAAAACGGTTTTAATAGTTAGTGGTATTTATATGTAAAGTTTCGTTTTCCCGTATTCTATATTCCCGAAAGGTATTGTGCTATGTTGCATATGAGTGTGTGAGGAGGTAGGTCATTATCTCGTGATCTATTTAAATGTACAGCAAGATTGTGATGTTTTAAATGTCAGAATTAAACTACATGATATTTTAGTGAAAATATACGATAACAATTGAAATAGAAACTCTTTTGATATGGAATTTGTTCAATATGACCTGTTAATGTTTAATAGTCAACATGTAAGGGTTTAATATGATTGTATGTAAGAAAAAGTGAGATTTTTAGGAAGAACCGAATCGGAAATCGGATTAACTCCGATTCCGTCGGGTTTTGGAATTACGTATTTTTATAATAGTAAAGTGAAGAAGGAGAAGGGAATTACTGTCTTTTGGTTTAGAGGAGAGAAAAAGAGAGTGGACGTAGGTTCCGGTGCGTCGTTTCTTCGCCGAGAGCTCCTAGGGTCGTTGTCGGAAAATCGCCGGAGTTTCGCCCTTCGCTAACTCCAAAAGTACACTAAACTTCTATGGATTTCTTGAGAGTTTTGATCAGAATTTTGGAGTGAGGGGTGTGTGTTTAGGGGGTTGTATTTATAGGGTAAGGCTAGGGTTTAGGGTAGGTGAAAGGGTGTAAAGAAAAAATGTATTAAATTATAATAAAATGTATTAAAATGGAGTAATTAGGGTTTTAAAGTGTCTCTGGAAATGATCCAAGGTAATAAAGCATGCAGGAGTGATGGGGAGGTGAAGAGGCCCAACTTTCATGTTCGGGACTCGGCGGTCCGGCCGAGTCCGGCCGACGGCGGCGGCCCGAGTCGGCCGAGGCGTCGACCGATTCTGCCGAGTCCAGCGCTCGTTGAGTTCCTCGTCTCTTCATTTACCCCCTGGGCCAGTTTGTTTTATTAGTGTAGTGGGGTTTTACGGGTTTAGCACGTGTAGACTCTTGGAATTCTAAAAATATTTAAATAAAACAATATTAAAAATAATGTGGGGGTATGGGATTTGAACTCTGGTGTTTTAGTTCAGCAGTGCAAGATCTTACCAATGAGCTACAAGCTATTTCTTGCAATTAAAAAACAAAACAAACTTATATCTTGTGCTCAGGCAAAAATACCCCTTTCTGTATTTTTGAAAAAATTGTACAGAAAGTTGTACAGAAAATTTAGGGTTGTTACATTCTACCCTCCTTATAAAAATTTCGTTCTCGAAATTTGTAAAAGGAAAGTGTAACAGATTCAAGAAAAGTTTGGTAATAGAACTATTAGTAGTGTATGAAAAATATGTAAAGGAATGAAAGAATGCGAATGGTTTTGGTAAAATTGTAAAAGAAGTGAGAGAATTTTGGGTTAGGACAGATTCAAGATATATGAAATTGGAAGATTCAAGGAAGATGAATTGTAAAGAATGTTTTAGTTACTGGTTCTTGTGTTATATTGCTTATGTTATTCACGCAGAACAGAACTGCATGGTAGGGTTCCATACAGTTCTGTCATGCATGGGCCACCAACAAAACCTGTCACGCCTCGCTTCCAGGTGTACGGGCAGAGGGCGCGACTGGCTGCTATGTATTTACTGTGAAGTAAATACGCTAAGCGTATCTAAGCAATATAAAAGAAATGTACACAAGATACAATTGTAATGAAACAACAACTTTATTTATTAACATTCTTTTGTACAATGCATGGAAAAGTAAATACATCTGAATGAAAGCAATGCCTAAATAGTGGCATAATAGAAATGAAAAGTACTGAAATAAAAGTGTATACAATGAAGCTAGATCTCTGGGTCGTAGGACACTTTAAACGGATTTAGATATTGAATTAGGTTTAAGAGTTATCGGTAACTGCTGCACATGGACGACATGATTTGTGTTCTTTTCCAAGACAATTACCATTGATAACACCGTTAAGTTTTTCTACCTTAGAAAAGCACTCACTTTCTCCGGCTCCCTGGGGCTCAAGAGAATTGATCCCGCTTAAACCCATATTTACTAAAGTCCTTAAATGTAATTTTATATAACTCGAGAGGGTTTTATGAAAAATATTTTCAAGATATAGTTTCAAAATAAGCTCGAGAAGTTGTTTATATTATTTAGGGTTTTCATGGATATGAATTTTAAGGGTTTGAGGTATTTTAATGATAATTACCTTAACTTGAATAGTTCATGGTATTTTTCTGTAAAGCTTGACTTTTGTTGTTATCTTGATGGTATTTTGATGAAATTTGTAGTTCTTTCCTTTGAAAAAAAAATAAGGTTATTTTATTTTGAAAATATATGGATTTTATAATATTTATATAATTATTAAAAGTTAATTTTATTATTAAGTAGAAAATTGCGTTTTCTTAAAATCCGTATTAAAAACCTTTCGAGACCGAATGCTCCGTGAGGAGGTCTGCATCTCGCTCTACTAGCCCAAGAATGTGCGATAATCCGCACCATCCAATAGCGGGTCCTCTAAAAAGGGTTGTAGAGGTATATTTGCAAAGGAATTTTAAATTACAATGCAAAGAAAACCGTTTTTTTATAGTAGATGGTATTTTAATGAAATATTTTGTTCGTAACTAAAAATACGCTCGAAGAGTATCGTGCTATGGAAACCATATGTGTATGTGAGAGGTAGGTCGTTACCCCGTGAAGTTTTCTAATGGTATAATTATGCAAAACAATTAAATATGGTAGATACAAAGTTTGTAACAACCCTAAACTTTCTGTATAAAATTTTTCAAAAATATAGAAAGAAATGCCTTATCTTGAGCACAAGTTATAAATTAAATTTGCTTTTGAACAGCAAGAAAGCACTTGTAGCTCATTGGTAAAGTATTGCACTGCTGTGACGTAGCCCCTGTGATCAAATCCCCCCAGCCACGTATTATTTTTATTGATTTTTTAGAAGCCCAAGGGTTTACACGTGCACTACACGTAAAATGAAGAGACACAGAATAAACAAACAAGTGCATTGGGGTATACCAACAGACCATGACACGTGGAAAGCATCCGAGCACCTCAACCACTGAGACGACCGACGAGATCATTCCTTTTCCCGGCGTCGTTGGCCACCCTCCGTAGGTGATGCTTCATCTTGCTAACCCTAGTCCCTTGGCCTCCTCCCTAACCCCTGTACTATTTGTTTTTATTAAAAATAAACAGAGAATTAAAAAAAGGCATTAAACCAAAATATTAATACATTTTTAATTCATTCTTCATTACCCCAAAACCCTAATTTTCCCTATAAATACCACACTCCATTTCACCCTCCTCACTTAGAATTTCATTACAAAAACTCTATAAAATTTCCAAGTCTCAAGTTGTGCAAGTGGAGTTAGCAAAGGGCGAAGTTCCGGCGACGTTCCAAGGAGATTTCAGCGACAAAACGACACCCCGACGGTTCCAATAGCTTCTCCTCTCTCTTCTATTGTTCTCTAACTTGTAAGTCCCCTCTCCCCTCCTCTTCTACTATTCTAAAACTTTCATTTTACAAAACCCGACGGAAGCGGAGTTAATCCGACTTCCGATTCGTTTTTTCTTAAAAATTCCATTTTTCTTAAATAACAAAATACTATTGTTTACCGCCGAAAACCGGGAAGACAAACATATTGCCTGCATTTGGGGGTAGATGCTATTTGGATTTATCCGTCCACCTCTCCGAAGATGCCAAGTTGATTTGTGGTACCGGGTATCGGAGGTTTGAACGGAGGCGGCCGTTGTAGCAGACTTCGTCAGATTCCCCCTCGCTGTGAGGGGTTTTTGATTGTGAGGACACTCTTAGCTGCAGGCGCAAGCCCCTTCAGTTAATTACGTTACCGCATCGCGGTAACCACTTTCTCCTGCTCTAGAAGACCACTTCGTGTCATGTGTGTTTGTTTTATTTTTGGTTGCCCGTAGATTGTATACGGAGACTAATTTGTGTTGTAGCCCGTAGGGCATGGATTAGTCCAAATTCGTATTTTCTTAGATTTGGGTTTGGTTTGATTTAAGGATCGTTAATCTCATTTGGGATTAAGATCAACTTAAATGTTTGTTGAGAATACGTTAGTCTAATTTTTAGACTAAGATCCACTCATCATGATTTTGGGGTCATTCAGACCCAACAAAAGAGCATTTGGGCTCTATTGCTTTAGTTTAAAGACGTTACGGTCCGTAGCTAGTTTAAGGACATTGCAGTCCATAGGATTGTGCTCATGGGTTTGGGAGTGCACCAAAGTGCTGTTGGTTGTCGGGACCCTTCATCTCTTTGAAGACGTTGAAGATTTACAACGACATGCAACAGAGGTGTGGAGAGATGTACCCTTGAACCGAACTCCATATTGAAGGGAGAGATCATGGTGGAACGAACATCATCTTAGATGCTATGTGTCAGGAGATCATTGGTCATCTTTGGAACTAAGATCGATTTGGGGAGACCTGAGTATAGGAGGGCTCGGTTGATTGATGGTTAAAAGGTTTTTTGGCCTCAGGAGACTTGGCTAATTTGGGCTAAGGTTGGCCCTCTCATAGTGTTAAACACTAATATCTGCTTGGCGCTCACGTGCTTCCATGTGAGACTCTAAAGCAGTGTTAAACATTGAAATTTGGAGCGCTCACATGTGGTACGTGAGGCGCCTGAGAATTGGGCACTGATTCTTTGGGTTTATTTCCTTTTTCTTTTATAAGTGATAAGCACTATTGGGGGTCACGTGGGATCACGTGAGCCGCCCCAAAATATGAACTGTCTTTGGATTTATCCCTTTTTTCTTTTGAAAGTGCTAAGCACTATTAGAGGGTCACGTGGGATCACGTGAGGTGCCCCAAAATGGGAACTGTCTTTGATTTATTCCCCTTTTTCTAAGAACTATTAGGGGGTTACGTGGGATCACGTGAGGCGCCCCAAAATGGGAACCGTCTTTTAATTATTCCCCTTTTCCTTTTGAAAGTGCTAAGAACTATTAGAGGGTCACGTGAGGCGATGTCAGTTGTTCCGTTCGTTCCTAATAGGTGCTCACGTGGGAACACGTGATCTGTTGTGATAGCGTTGAACGCTAATCGTTTCTTTTATGTGCATGAGGATCTTGATCTTAGTTTTGAGCATTTCAGGTCCCTTATTTTGATAAGAATTAAATTCTTTTATAGGGTTAAATCCTAGTTTTATCAGAGGAATTAAATTCTTATATGTTTGTAAGAATTAAATTCTTCAAATTTAGTTCTTTCCCCTAAGTTTTGAGTCTGCATGACAGAATCTCCCCGATGAGAATTAAATTCTCAACTTGTGGGAAGATCTGCTTCTGCAGACCTCAACCAGAGAAAGAACTAAGTTCTTTTTAGAAGAGTTAAACTCTTGAAATGGCGAAGAAGAGATAAAATGATCTCTATGTCTTTCTTCTTATCTAGGGTTTCTTTTTCTAAAAGAGAGCTCTTCTTCTTTTTTTTGTTTTTCAAATCTTATGGGGGAGTCTCTCTCTTTTTGGATTTAACCTCCCTGCTCCTATTTGTAGGAGAAGAGAAAAAATTAATTTGTTGAGAAAATCTCTCATTGAGAGATCTTGATTGATTTCATGATCTTTTAGATCAATCGATGAATTTTATTCACCGTTGGATTTTTAATCCAAAGGCTCTCTGTTTAACAGAAAAGATTTCTTATTTGTTTAACAAGATTATGAATATTTTGTTAGTTTTAATAAGATTAGAATTTTATTCTGTCATATCTTTTTAGTTTAGCAAGATCAGAAATATATTTTCCTAATATGGATATCTTGTTAACATAGAATTTTATTCTTGTCATGTGAATATCTTATTAGTTTAACAAGATTAGGAAAGTATTTTCCTATGATAGAATTTTATTCTACCAAATGATTTAATTGGTGATATTTTATCACCATCGGATTTTAAATCTAGGATTCTCCATTAGAGAAAGATCTTTCCGTATTAGAAAGATCAGGAAAAGTATTTCCCAAATAGAATTTAATTTTATCACATAGAATTTAATGGGAACATTTTAGATTGGGGCGCTATCATGCTTTGCATATGAGAGGCAAGAGAACTCACGTGTTTAACACGTGACCCCTGCTGTAGGTTTTAGCCTGTTTATGTTCAGCGCTCATATGCTTTGCATATGAGCGCTCACATGTTTTACACGTGAGGCCTGTTTGGCCATTAATTGTTTTATTTAGTTTATTTTCAACGCCCATATGCTTCACATATGGGTGCTCACGTATCTAGCACGTGAGGCTTGTTTGGCCATTAGTTATTTATGTTTAGCGCTCATATGCTTTGCATATGAGCGCTCACGTGTTTTATACGTGAGGCCTGTTTGGCCATTTAGATTTATTTATTTCCAACGCCTATATGCTTTGCATATAAACGCTCGCCTATATACTTTGCATATAAGCGCTCATGTGTTTAACACGTGACGTCCAACCGTGAATTCTTTTCTTCTTTCTTCTCTCCATTTTTTTTATAAGGGTTATAAGGGAACAAATGGCTCTTGCCTGAAAATTTTGGCGGGAGCAAATGCCCCCCACTAGTTTGCCCATGTAAGTATGTATGTGGGTGAAGTAGTGCAAAGTAATGTGTGACCATAGAATTGTTGGCTTAGGAGACAAGTTTAGGGTCCTTGTAGCCTAAGACTTTTCAACTTTATGAGCCGTGAGTCGAGACGAATCGAGAAGTTCTCGCAAGGACATTATTTTTCCTACGAGTCGAGACGAGTCGAGAAGTTCTCGCAAGGACATTATTTTCCCCATGAGTCGAGACGAATCGAGAAGTTCTTACAAGGACATTATTTTCCCCACGATTCGAGACGAATCGAGAAGTTCTCGCAAGGACATTATTTTCCCTCCGAGTTGAGACGAATCGAGAAGTTCTCGCAAGGACATTGTTTTCCCTGCGAGTCGAGACAAATCGAGAAGTTCCCGCAAGGACATTATTTTCCCTATGAGTTGAAACGAGTCGAGGAGTTCTCGCAAGGACATTATTTTCCCTGCGAGTCGAGAGGATCTCAAAGGTGTATTTTCTCCATAGAAATTATGAGGATTTCTAAGTGTTCGTTGCCTCCGTGAGTCGTAAGGATCTCACTCTGGTATTTTTCCTTACGAATCGTGACGACCCGTAAGTAGCTTCTTTATTTCATCGACTAATGTAGTTTTGGCAAATGTAGCCCGTAGATAGTCTATTTTGATCTCTTTGCAGGGCAACGATGGCTTAGAAAACAGGTTTAGATCCGCCGCCTAAGAGTTTTCAACTTTTTGATCTGTGAGGGTCTCATAAAGACTTTTCTTCCTACGAGTCGAGAGGATCTCGCAGGTGTGTTTTCTCTTTAGGAATCGTGAGGACTCCTAAGTGTGTTTTCTTGAGAGTCGTAAGGATCTCACAAGAGAATTTTCCCCCTTACAAGTCGAGAGGACTTGTAAGTGGTTGTTTCCCTCCTTGTCGATATTCGACTTTGGAGAGTGTGGCCTATGAATAGTATGCAACAGTCCATTTTGGACCTACTTGCAGGGCCCTAGTGCTTAGGAAATGGGTCCTTATCCCCGTTGCCTAAGGCTTTTCCCTACGAGTCGAGACGAGTCGTGAAGTTCTCGCAGAAACATTATTTTCCCCATGAGTCGAGACGAATATAGAAGTTCTCGCAAGGATGTCCTAACACCACAGTTAACTCCTGCTAATAGAACTCTGTTAGGGTCTGTGGTACTAGGGTTTTTTATCCGTCGTACCGTCGCGTTGGCCGGTGTATTCCTCGATACGCAATTTTGCTGTTTGAGTAGCCCCACGACTGTCGTGTCTCTGATCCCTTCGGGGGCTAGACAAGACGTCTTCAAGTAATCTTCCAGGTGATATTACCGTCGAAAGAGCAAGCGTTAGGGATATTCCATGTCGCATTTTACTTGAGATTAGGCTCAGTTTGGGAGCCCTGATGAGTCATGACCACTCCACGATGGAGTGGGATGATCTCCGATAGTCTTTCAGGTCTCATTTGAGTTGCCGTCAAGTCCATGAAGCTAGGGATCTTCTTTTGCTTCGTTTGTTGACATTGTGTCTACAATATTGCGACGAATGTCGAGGTTGTTTCTGGGTTGTCTGTGAACCGTCGGGATTTGGAACTAGGGGACTTTGCCATGGCTCCGTTTGTTGATGTCGCGTCTGTATCCTGCTGGAGGGATGAAGAATGCTGTTGTTGATCTCTAGGCTGTAGATGTTGCTGTCGAGACTTGGAACTAAGGACTCTGCCATGGTTTTGAGGTAGTCTCTAGGTTGTCCGTGAACCGTCGAGATTTGGAACTAGGGGACTTTGCCATGGTTCCGAGGTAGTCTCTAGGCTGTCTGTGAACCGTTAAGATTTGGAACTAGGGGACTTTGCCATGGATCCGAGGTAGTCTCTAGGCTGTCTGTGAACTGTCGAGATTTGGAACTAGGGGACTTTGCCGTGGCTCCGAGGTAGTCTCTAGGCTGTCTGTGAACCGTCAAGATTTGGAGCTAGGGACTTTTCCATGGCTCCGCTTTGTTGACGCTGTGTCTGCATCCTGCTGGAGTGAGAGGAAATGCCGTTGTTGATCTCTAGGCTGTCTGTGAACCGTCGAGATTTGTAACTAGGGACTTTGCCATGGCTCCGTTGTTTTGACCCTGGAGTCGGTTGTTGACGTTGCGTCTGCATCCTGCTGGAGTGAGAAGGAACACCGTTGTTGATTTCTAGGCTGTAGATGTAGCCATCAAGATTTGGCTTCCTTTTGACGAAGCCCGGTGGGGAAATATGGTTCCCTTTCCGTTTGTGCCCATGGATTGTATATCAATGTGATCTCACCAGTAGGGCAAAAGTTTTATTTTTTTCTTTCCGCGATACTCTATCATTTTAGCTTTTTATATCGAGAAAGTCACGATTGTCCAATCATTTCGGCTATTTTTTCGCTGTGCCCAATCATTTCATCTGTTTTTTTTACTCGCCGCTTTTTATTGCGAGTTGCCCAAACATTTCAGCTATTTTATATGCATACATTTTGTTCGCTGATTCTTACCGCGAGTTGCCCAATCATTTCGGATATTTCATATGCATTTTCGCTCGCTGATTTTTATTGCGAGTATGGAACCCGAGGTCTGATACCAATCTTAGCATCAGCATCACTGCGACTGGAATATGCCAAGAGCGAATTATCATTTGCCGTGAAAGGGCTTGGAATTTGATGGGCTTGGAATTTGATACCGATTTAGGCATCGGTATCGCTACTAATGGGATATTGTCATGAGAGAATCAAAATTTGCCTTTGTCTATTTGAACAAAGGTGGCTTAGCAAACAGGGTTAGGATCCTGTTGACTAAGGCTTTTCGACTTTACGAGCCGTAAGGATCTCATAAAGGTGTTTCTCCCTATGAGTCATGAGGATCTCATAGGTGTATTTTCTCCTTAGGAGTCGTGAGGATTCCTAAGTGTGTGTTCTCTTGTGAGTCGTAAGGATCTTACAAGAGTGTTTTCTCCTTATAAGTCGAGAGGACTTACAAGTGTCGTTCACCATATGAGGACATTCCTCGTCGTTGGTGGGATTTAGTGGGGGAAACGTTTATTTGTTCCCGTGGATTATATACAAGGGTCAATATTGAACCACTTGTAGGGCAACTTGGGGAGTGTGATGGCTTAAGAACAGGTTCAGATCCCTGTAGCTTAAGGCTTTTGAATCCTGTGAGCCGTGAGGGTCTCACAGGGGGAATTCTCCTTACGAGTCGTAAGGATATCGTAAGTGTAATTTCTCCTTAGGAATCATGGGGATCCCTAAGTGTGTTTATCCCTTGTGAGTCGTAAGGATCTCACGCATGTGTTTTCTCCTCACAAGGTCGAGAGGACCTTGCAGATGTTTTTTATTTTAACGAGATCGTGCCCTTTCTGGTTTTCACAAACTCGCCGGTAGCCCTGCTGTTTTTACTCACGGAGCCCTTTTGGGTTTTCATCCGTGCCCATTTTTCTTTTGGACGTACAGTTTTTTCAACGAGATTGCGCCCTTTCGGGTTTTCATAAGCTCGCCGGTAGCCTTGCTGTTTTTACTCACGGCGCCCTTTCGGGTTTTCATCCGTGCCCATTTCGCTTGTGGATGTACCGTTTTTTTGTTTTTATGTTTTTTTTTTTACCCCTCTGTTCGCCAATGGAATTTATGGGGGACTTCGCTACCAGGGCAGCTGTGCAGCCGGCGGGACTTGAGTTGCAATCCTCGCCGCTGGGACTTGTGAACCTGAATTTCACTATCACCGTGTTTGAGGAGACGTATTTAGTTTAAAGACATCTCGGTCCATTGTTAGTTTAGGGACATCTTGGTCCACAACTAGTTTAAGGACGTTGCGGTCCGTCGGGATTTTGAGGCGAGGTTTCGCCGGATACTATTTATAGAGTTTGGACTCAGGAAGACAGTGAGCGGAGCGTCGTCATCCATCATTAACCTGTGCAGTGACTTGTCAAGCGCAGTATTTCTTAAGGAACCGGCCATTTATTGGCCGGAAGGGTCTTTCGCCATGCATATCCATGAGCAAGTAGGCCCCACCTTGGTAGACCTTATCTATGATATACGGACCTTCATAGTTTGGCTCGAATTTCCCCCGTTTGGCACGATTGTGGATCATATGTTTTTTTTAAGACTACCACGAGTTCGCCTTGGTGGAATGTTCTCGTCCTAGTCAGTCTTTCGTATGAGAGCGTCATCCTTGCTTTGTAAGCTTCCAGGTTTTGCTGCGCCATGAGACGAGTTTCATCGAGGGCATCAAGCTCCTCAAGACGAAGGTGGGCATTTTCTTCATCCGTCAGCTCATGTCAGACCGCCACTCGTAAAGAGGGTAGTTTTATCTCTAAGGGGAGAACCACTTCCGTTTTGAATACCAACGCGAATGGCGATGTACTTGTGGCCGTCTTGCACGTAGTCCGATAAGCCCAGAGAGCTTCATACAATCTCTTGTGCCAATCCTTTCTGTTTCTGGACACCGTCTTCTTTATGATCTTCATCAAGGTCTTGTTGAAAGCCTCAGCTAGACCGTTAGCTCGAGTGTTATAGACTGAAGAGTATCTCCAATCTATTTTATACTGCTGTGCGAAGCGACTGATCTTATGGCTTCTGTAGGCTGGCCTGTTATCCGAGATAATCCGTCGCGGAGTGCCGAACCGGTAGATGACATGTGTCATGAAGAAATGGAGGATGTTCTCCGTCTTCACCTCTCTTAGCGGTATTGCTTCTGCCCACTTAGAGAAGTAATCGGTTGTTGCCAATATGAACCGATGTCCTTTAGATGACGCTGGTTAGATAGGCCCGATTATATCGGTTCCCAACATTTTGAATGGCCAGCTAGCCAGTGTTGGGTGTAGCGGATTCGGATGTTGGTGGATGAAGTCCCCGTGAATTTGGCATGAGTGACACTGCTTCGCATATTCGAGGCAGTCCTGAATCATTGTGGGCCAATAGTAACCCATTCTTTTGATCTTCAGCTTCATCTTTGGCCTGGCTTGATGAGAACCGCATAGTCCGTCATGAGTTTCTTGGACGACTCTCCTTGCTTCTTCCGGTCCTAGGTACCTTAGCCACAAACTGTCGAACGATCTCTTATATAGAGTATCATTGACGAAAGAGAAAGATAGGGCTCGCTTCATGAGCTGATGTCTTGACGACGCGTCTTCAGGTGTTCGATGGGATTTGAAGTAGTCTATGAAGACTTCTCTCCAATCCTTCATCTTTTCTTCATCCATTAATTGGAATGTCGCTTGTTTGGCCGCTTCCTTTTCTTCAAACGACTCCGGAGACATTTCTGCTGGCGCGAGAATCTGGCGGCTTTGCACAATGATCCTTACGTCATCGAGGTTTTCTTCAACCAGTTCTTTAGAGAGCTTGGCTAATACATTTGCCTTGCTATTTTCCGTCTGCGGTATGCTTTCCACGACGTAGGAGGGGATTTGAGTCAGTAATTGCTGCACTGTTTTGCCATATTTTACCAACTCTGGATTACACGTCTGATAGTCGCCATTTACTTGGCTAACGACCAGCTGGGAGTCTCCATATATGAGGAGGTTCTCGATTCCCATGTCAATGGCGATCTCTAGACCTGCTATCAAAGCTTTATATTCCGCTTCGTTATTTGTTCTTGGCTTCGTTAAGGAAAGGGCAAAACGCATTATCCCTCTTTGTGGAGTCACAAAGATAAGGCCTACTACGACTTTGATTATAGGGGTGCTTTGCTTCCGCCTCTTCATAGACGATGCCCCATCGAAATAGAGTTCCCGTCACGTATCACTCCCTTCTTTCTCCCCGTCGATTGCGTCAAACGCGTGTTCGTCCGGCAACTCACAGTTTAAGGGAGAATTAGCTGGTATCGGATGCTCAGCGAGAAAGTCAGCGATGGCCTGACCTTTTAATGCCTTGAGGGGTCGATATATTACCAAGAACTCCATCAAGAGGAGGGCCCATTTGGCAAGCCTTCCCGTTAGTATGGCTCTTGACATCAAATATTTGAGAGGATCCACCTTTGATATAAGATAGACCTCATGTGCCAAAGCATAATGTCGGAGCTTCGTTACCGCGAAGATTAATGCCAGGCAATGCTTTTCGATAGGGGAGTAGTTGTTTTCTGCCCCCAGGAGAACTCGACTCAAATAATAAAGAGCTCTCTCCTTCCCCTGGTCGTTCTCCTGTGCCTATAGCGCACCTAAAGAACCTTCAAGGGTTGTTGTGTACAGGATGAGGGGCTTTCTTTTGACCGGAGCAGTCAGTACCGGTGGATTCTGCAGGTATTGCTTGATTTCGTCCCGTGTACTTTGGCATTTCTGATCTCAGACGAACGGGGTCCCCTTCTTCATTAGATGGTTGTAGGGACGGCACTTTCCGGAGAGGTTGACTTGGAGTTTGACATCTGTTTAGGCATCAGTATCGCTACAACTGGGATATTGCCAGGAGCGACTCATCATTTGCCTTGAGAAGACTCAGAATTTGATACCGATTTAGGCATCAGCATCGCTACAAGGATAGTGCCAGGAGCGAATCATCATTTGCCCCTGTCGATCTGGACAAAACTGACTTAGTAGACAGGGTTAGGATCCTATCGACTAAGACTTTTGACTTTATGGGCCGTAAGAGTCTCATAAAGGGTTTTCTCCCTACGAGTCGTGAGGATTTCGTAGGCGTATTTTCTCCTTAAGAATCATGGGGATTCCTAAGTGATGTCTTCTCTAGTAAGTCGTAAGAATCTTCCAAGAGTGTTTTCTCCTTACAAGTCGAGAGGACCTGCAAGTGTTATTCATCATATGAGGACATTTCTTGCCTTTTGCAGAACTTGGCAAAAAAATATTTATTCGTGCCCTTAGATTGTATACAAGGGTCAATATGGATCGCCTGTAGGGTAATTTGGGGATATGACAGCTTAAGAACAGGTCCAGATCCTTGTAAGTTAAGGCTTTTGAATCCTATGAGCTGTGAGGGTCTCACAGGGGGATTCTCCTTACGAGTCGTGAGGATCTCGTAAGTGTATTTATTTTAACGAGGTTGCGCCCTTCCGGGTTTTCACAAACTCGCCGGCAGTCCTGTTGTTTTTACCCACGGCACCCTTTCGGGTTTTCATCCGTGCCCATCTTGCTTGTGGACGTACCAATTTTTTGTTTTGACGAGATTGCGCCCTTTCCGGGTTTTACAAGCTCGCCTGCAGTCCTGCTGTTTTTACTCAAGGCACCCTTTCGAGTTTTCATCCGTGCCCATTTTGCTTGTGGACGTACCGTTTTTGTTGAGCGGGGTATTCCAATAGATTGTAGGACCTGTTTGTAGGCCCCTTAATATCCTTCCTGTCCTTTGAGAAGAAAGAACCATTCTACATAGAGATTCTTCCGCCAATGAGAAATATACCCCATGTGTATATCTCGGGGAGAACGAGTATCCACGCCGTCGCTATTTTGGCGACAGGTTGCTTCAGAGCCATTTATTTTTGTTGAGCTTAGGCGACAAACGCCATCTTGCCTCCACTTTTCATTCGTCATCATCGGATGAGAAAGAGTCTTGACCCATTTGATCCAATCGAGCCATTTTATCTATGAATTCTTGGAAGGTTATCGGCTTGAAAAGGGCCGTAAATGGGAACACCTTTTGAATTTGGGTCAAGGGTGGCTATGAACATTCCCACAGCTGCAGTTTCGTCGATACGTTGCTCGCATTTTGACCAGAGATTTCGCCATCGGGTAACATATTGAACCGAGGTCTCATTCGGTCTAACCCTTTCATTGACCAACGTCGTTACGGTAGTGCGTTTATTCATACTAGCGAATTTATGATAGAAGAGCATATCCATCTCGTCGAAGGTATTCATGGATTCATTCAGGAATTCCGCATACCATTCGAAGGCAATGCCCGCCAGACAGCTGACGAACTGTCAGAGGAGAAGTATATCATTCTCTCCAGTGTTACCACACATGGATTTAAATCGCGCGATGTGCTGGTGAGGATTCCCGGTTCCTTTGTATATGTGGAGTCGGAAGTATGTATTCTGGCGGGTACTGTATTTGATCGTAGCACGCCGGATACGGTCGACCAGTCTTGATTGGCCTATTTGATGCTTCATCGACATAGTGAGTTTTGACTTGTTGAGCGATATATGTGTCCAGCTTTTCTTTTAGGAATCATTTCCTCCTCAACCGTTGATGAGATTTGCAGAGGATTTGAAATATCATCCTTATCTTTAAGACCGACTACCGACGGTTCATCTGCCAGTGGTTCCGATTGAACCATCATTCCAGCCATATTCTGAATCAGAAGGGCCATCCGGTTCATTTTAGTGGACATTTCTGCCGCTTCTTCATCTCTCTTTTTTAGAGCGCGCTTTAGGAAATCAATATCCGACTCCTTCTCTACTCTTTCTTCGGGTGCGTCCTCGGGATTTTTCTTAGGCGATGGATTAGAGTTTGCTTCCGCCTGAGCGAGCATCTCTTGCAGCTTTTCACATTGCAGTTGAACTTTTGTCGGGGACCGAGTTTGAGGTCGGTGACTAGTAGAAGCTCGAACTTTGTCTTTGGAATTCACCACATAGACTATGTGAACTACCATGCCTCCAGGATTGGGGTGTTTGGAGTTTTGGCCTTTGGAGTTTGCTTCGGGCACTTGAGCTTTATTAGGCCTCTTTTTTTGTGAAAAACCGCTTTAGTTTTGGGAGGAACCGCTGTATCAGGATCCGTCTTGCGATGAGTCCCCTTCACCTGCTTCCACACCTTATATATAGATGAGGAAAGTTGTCTCAGGGATCGAACTGGTTTCTGCTCTCGTGGGATCTCCATGGGCTGCGGAGACTTCTTCAATATTGCGGTAGGAGAATTTTGTCTGACCCTTCGCAACAGTTTGAAGTTGTTCCCAGTTGGAACAACAACATTCACCATTGGGGTTGAAACAGGACCATACGGAGAACTGCCCCCAGCTCATTTTGTATGATGCCGATATCGACGTCGACCGTTTCTTACGGCCGAGATTTGATCAGCTTCAGGATTTTGCCGAGCCTGCCCCTGTTTCCTTTGAGAGATTGAATATTCTGCCTCATGCGTTGACCTTGGTCCTTGGCATGTTCCAGTTGTTTGAGGACTGATTCCGTCGGCAAAGCTGCTATTTGGGGAGCCAGCCTGTAGAAGACAGACTTCCTCTGGGCTTCCTCCATCGGCGTTGAGGCACCGAAAGTGGGAGGTGGGAGTATCGACCCAAAGAGAAGACCGTCGATTTCTTAAAGAGTCGGATTGCAGAGATTTGAGGCTGCAAGTGGTCTATACTTGACTCCACCGGATATGATAAAGCCTAAATTGCTAGGGTGGGAGCAAACGCCATTCTTCATAAAGACGAAACGCCGGCTTCAGTATCCCATCACCCAAGGGCAACCACAAACATATATAACGCGATTATTTGATCGCGGAAAAACACGACACACGAAGTGTGGAGTGGAAATAGGAAAAGGTCCTACCGGGCGTGCCAGAATCTTTTTACCGCCGAAAACCAGGAAGACAAATGTCTTTCTTGCATTTGGGGGCAGATGCTATTTGGATTTATCCGTACACTTCTCTGAAGATGCCAAGTTGATTTGTGGCACCTGGTACCGGAGGTTTGAACGGATGCGGCCGTTTTAGCAGACTTCGTCAGATTCCCCCTAGTTGTGAGGGGTTTTTGATTGTGGGGATGCTCTTCCCTGCAGGTGTAAGCCCTTGCAGTTAATTACGTTACCGCATCGCGGTAACCACTTTCTCCTGCTCCAGAAGGTCACTTCGTGTCATGTGTGTTTGTTTTATTTTTGGTTGCTCATGGATTGTATACGGAGACTAATTTGTGTTGTCGCCCGTAGAGCGTGGATTAGTCTAAATCTGTATTTTCTTAGATTTGGGTTTGGTTTGATTTAAGGATCGTTAATCTCATTTGGGATTAAGATCAACTTAAATATTTGTTGAGGATACATTAGTCTAATTTTTAGACTAAGATCCACTCAACATGATTTTGGGGTCATTCAGACCCAACAAAAGAGCATTTGGGCTCTATTGCTTTAGTTTAAGGATGTTACGGTCCGTAACTAGTTTAAGAACATTGCGGTCCATTGGAATGTGCTCATGGGTTTGGGAGTGCACCAAAGAGCTGTTGGTTATCGGGACCCTTCTTCTCTCTGAAGACGTTGAAGAATTACAACGATATGCATCAGAGGTGTGGAGAGATGTACCCTTGAACCGAACTCTAGATTGAAGGGAAAGATCATGGTGGAACGAACATCATTTTAGATGCCATGTGTCAGGAGATCATTGGTCATCTTTGGAACTAAGATCGATTTGGGGAGACCTGAGTATAGGAGGGCTCGGTTGATTGACGGTCAAAAGGTTTTTTGCATCAGGAGACTTGACTAATTTGGGCTAAGGTTGGCCCCCTCATAGTGTTAAACACTAATATCTGCTTGGCGCTCACGTGCTCCCACGTGAGACTCTAAAGCAGTGTTAAACACTGAAATTTGGAGCGCTCACGTGTGGCACGTGAGGCGCCTGAGAATTGGGCACTGATTCTTTGGGTTTATTTCCTTTTTCTTTTATAAGTGATAAGCACTATTGGGGGTCACGTGGGATCACGTGAGGCGCCCTAAAATAGGAACTTATTTTTGATTTATCCCTTTTTTTCTTTTGAAAGTGTGCACTATTAGAGGGTCACGTGGGATCACGTGAGGCGCCCCAAAATGGGATCTGTCTTTGATTTATTCCCCTTTTCCCAAGAACTATTAGGGGGTCACGTGGGATCACCTGAGGCGCCCCAAAATGGAAACTGTCTTTGATTTATTCCCCTTTTCCTTTTGAAAGTGCTAAGAACTATTAGGGGGTCATGTGAGATCACGTGAGGCGATGTCAGTTGTTCCTTTCATTCCTCAGAGGTGCTCACGTGGGAACACGTGATATGTTGTGATAGCGTTGAACGCTAATCATTTCTTTTATGTGTATGGGGATCTTGATCTTAGTTTTGAGCATTTCAGGTCCCTTATTTTGATAAGAATTAAATTCTTTTATAGGGTTAAATCCTAGTTTTATCAGTGGAATTAAATTCTTATATGTTTGGAAGAATTAAATTCTTCAAACTTAGTTCTTTCCCCTAAGTTTTGAGTCTGCATGACAGAATCTCCCCGATGAGAATTAAATTCTCAACTTGTGGGAAGATCTGCTTCTACAGATCTCAACCAGAGAAAGAACTAAGATCTTTTTAGAAGAGTTAAACTCTTGAAATGGCGAAGAAGAGATAAAATGATCTCTATGTCTTTCTTCTTACCTAGGGTTTCTTTTTCTAAAAGAGAGCTCTTCTTCTTTTTTTTGTTTCTCAAATCTTATGGGGGGGGGGGTCTCTCTCTCTTTTTGGATTTAACCTCCTTGCTCCTATTTATAGGAGAAGGGAAAAAATCAATTTGTTGAGAAAATCTCTCATTGAGAGATCTTGATTGATTTCATGATCTTTTAGATCAATCGGTGAATTTTATTCACCGTTGGATTTTTAATCCAAAGGCTCTCTGTTTAACAGAAAAGATTTCTTGTTTGTTTAACAAGATTATGAATATTTTTTTAGTTTTAACAAGATTAGAATTTTATTTTATCATATTTTTTTAGTTTAACAAGATCAGAAATATATTTTCCTAATATGGATATCTTGTTAACATAGAATTTTATTCTTGTTATGTGAATATCTTGTTAGTTTAACAAGATTAGAAAAATATTTTCTTATGATAGAGTTTTATTCTACCAAATGATTTAATTGGTGATATTTTATCACCATTGGATTTTAAATCCAGGATTATCTATTAGAGAAAGATCTTTCCGTATTAGAAAGACCAGGAAAAGTATTTTCCAAATAGGATTTAATTTTATCACATAGAATTTAATGGGAATATTTTAAATTAGGGCGCTCACATGCTTTGCATGTGAGAGGTAAGAGAACTCACGTGTTTAACACGTGACCCCTGCCGTGGGTTTTAGCCTGTTTATGTTCAGCGCTCATATGCTTTGCATATGAGCGCTTTCGTGTTTTACACGTGAGCCATGTTTGGCCATCAATTATTTTATTTAGTTTATTTTCAGCGCCCATATGCTTTACATATGGGTGCTCACGTGTCTAGCACGTGAGGCTTGTTTGGCCATCAGTTATTTATGTTCAGCGCTCATATACTTTGCATATGAGCGCTCACTTGTTTTACACATGAGGCCTGTGTGTTTAACACGTGACGTCCAACCGTGAATTCTTTTCTTCTTTCTTCTCTCCCTTTTTTAAGGGTTATAAGGGAACAAATGGCTCTTGGCCGAAAATTTTGGTGGGAACAACCATATTCTCTCATAAGGTTTAATAAACATAAATAAATACATTAGAGCAAGTTTCATCTCAAAATAATTCATGTTGCAATCTCTATTTTATTTTTACGGTAAAATACCACCATATTTACAAACGATTTTGTTATCCACTTTTAATCGTATTACCTTTAGAAAACTCACAAGGTAATGCCCTACCTCATCACAACACACATTCATGACATAGCACGATTTATATTTAGACAATATTTGTGAGAATATTACAAGTTACAATAAAATACCCTAAACTTACAAAACCGTTTTCTTTAAAAAGAATGTTATCTAATTCCTAGCAAATACGCCTCTATAACCCATTTTGGGGAACCCCGATCGGGATGGTGTAGGTTATTGCACGTTCTCAGGCCTAGTAGTGCGAGATGCAGACCTTCGCAAGGAGCATTCGATCTCGATAAAATTTTTAATGCTATTTTTAAGAAAATGAGATTTATACAGAATAAATAAAATTTATTTTTATTATATATATATATGTGTGTGTGAATATTATCAAAAGATCTATTTTAAATATATTATACAAATATTCCATGTTTTCTAAATCAAAGGAATCACAATTACATGAAAGTACCATTTCAATACAATACAATTCCAATATTTCATTAAAATACCATATACAATGAAAACTAGGTTGTACTCACTAGAAAATTTCACTTTTATAAAATATACATCTATGAAAACTCTAAAGACGATAATTATATACTTGAGATGTATCTTGAAAATGTATCAAAACTATTTTTACATAAAACCCACTCAAGTTATACTAAATTACAATAAGGACCCTAGTAAATATAGGTTTAAGCGGGACTAGTTCTCTTGAGCCTCGGGGAGCCGGAGAAAGTGGTGCTTGTCTATCTAAGATAGACAATCTAACAACGGTGTTATCAACACGGTAATTGTCTTGGAAAAAGACATAAATCCTGCCGTCCATGTGCAGCAGTTACCGATAACTCCAAAACAATCGGGACTTTAATTCTGTTTAAAATTCTGACTCAGTTCGAGTCATGATCAAATCTAAATATAATCTATCTTGAATCTAATTCAAGTATAACTGCAATACAACATGAATCCATGAACTCCAGAATACAGTCTATAACAACATGAACATGACTTAACCAAACCATGGATATACTATGATTACATGACTATCCATTTATATCCATTCCGTTTACTGATATCATGGTTTCGGCAAGTCTTCCATTTACTACAAGACAATACAATACAACTAATACAATCAGTACAAACAATACAATCAATATAATAAACATTACGGGATTTATAAAGGGGTAGACTGGTACGGAACATGTTAAAGGTGGCACGAGGTGGTCACTAAAGACGTAATTACATTCATGCAGTTGTTTCGTGGTATTTTCGACGGAGCCTTGTACTACGGATTACCAAAGTCCACGGTGTAAGTTGGACCCCTCTCGTATACACTGGCATATTCTGTACCAAGCTACAAACAACCGCGTTAATATTATAATCAAATATTACTAGTTATACTCTCTTTCTGTTTATTCTATCTCTACCCATCTTTGGGACTTACCGAGCGATTGTTCGCTGACGACATTCCTATTTCTTTTCTTCTTTGGAATGTTGTCAGGAGGACTCGACTCTGAAGAGTTCGAGACCAGCCAGGAGCACTTGGAGCAGACCCCTGAGCAGTACACTGAAGACCCCAAGCTATAGTCACTTGTTTATATTTCCATTTCAGTTCATGCCATTGTTTAGGCATTTCATTCCAGACTTGTATTTACATTCCAGTTGTATTTGTAAAGAAATGTTAAAAAATAAAAGTTGTTGTTCATTATATTCATGACTCTTGTGTATATTTTACTTTATATTGCTTAGATACGTTTAGCGTGTTTACTTCGGAGTAAATACGAAGCAGGCCCCGTCGCGTCCCCTCCCCGTACACCGGGAAGCGGGGCGTGACAAAATTCATGGTATTTTAATGTAAAAGTTGATTTAAAGTTATGTTTCATGATATTTTTGAGTGAAAGTTTGTTCTAAACATTAGTTTTATGTTAACAAGCAAGGTGTAGAAATATGAATGAGCAATGCTTAAGAAAAAGTATAATTTCTAGGGTTTAGAATAAAATGTCGGTATTAACTCCACTTACCGACATATTTTAAAAAAGAACTTTTCAAGAAGAAAGAGAGGGATAGGAAGGGACTTACCGTTTGATTATGTTAGGAAGAGGTAGAAGAAGGGTAGGAAAGCTTTGGGGTGTCGCAGAAACGCCAGGATTAGCTTCGATTTTTGCCAGAAGTTGATCTCTTGCTAACTCCACTTGTACTCTTCTTGTACTTAGAAAACTTTGAGAATTTTGGCTATAATTTTCAGAATGAGGAAGGGCTAGGGCATGGGGTAGTATTTATGGTGTGGAATTAGGGTTTTAGAATTAAAAGAGTGAATTAAAATGTATTAAAATGAGGATAAATGGGGAATTGAAAGGTCTCTGTTTGATTGCAGAGCAATCAAACAGTGCAGGGGAGTTAGGGGGTAGGGGAAGGGTCAAGTGTGCAAAGCACGTTAGCTACGGGGGGACCGTCGGCACTGGTTTTAGAGAGGGTTTGGCTGGTTGATTGATAGAGAGGGGCCGTCGGATTTTGGACACGTGTTCTTACCTGTATTTAAATCTTATGCACATGTTTATTTCTTCAGACTTTTCATTTTTATGTGAATTGCACGTGTAAACTTTTGGGCTTCCAGAAAGTTTAAAAGAAAAAATCAGAAAAATATAATGTGCCTGATGGGATTCGAACATAGGGCCACGTCACAGCAGTGCAAGGCTTTACCAGTGAGCTACAAGTTGTTTCTTGCTGTTCTTAAACAAGATATACTTATAACTTGTACTCAGACTTATAAACACCTTTCTGTACATTAAAAAGAAAAATTTTGTACAGAAAATTCAGAGTCGTTATAGAACATAAATTCATCCACCTGCAATAAGGATCCATGTGGGATAAGTCAGTGGATGTGAACGATGCTAAATTCACCATGCTCAGTAGATTCGCCGCCCATCTAATTCTTACTGCAGAAATCAGAGTTAGGCGCTTCCAGCAAGAATTAGACCCGGAGATCCAGGCCGCCCTAGCAACGGGAGAATACCTGACACATGAAGCAGTTTTGATGTCAGCCTGTAGCTATGAAGCCATCATTAAGAAGAAGGGAAGGCCACAGTTGGTTGGTATGAAACGTCCTGCCAACCAGATTACTGGAGGAGCCTCTGTTAGGCCAACTCTTCCAGCGCCAGCTATGAGACTAGGAGGATTATTTTTCGAGACTGAACCGAACTTCTGCATCTATTGCAAGAGGACCAGACACCAAGTCAAAAATTGCCATCGAGCAATCAGTCTTTTTCTGATATGTGGATCATCCTCACACACTATAGGAAGTTGCCCACACAAGTACTGGCTTAATTTCCGCAGCTAGACCAGCTATCCAAGCTCCACCTATTCGTATAGCTCTTCCTGCACCACCTCCACGCGGACCACCTTTATCTTGTCAGCCATCGATGTACCAGCATGCACAGAGAAATGTGCCGAGACGTCAGGCTTATACTTTGGAGGCCGTGGAAGCCTAGGCTATAGGTCAAAGTAACATTGGTAAATCCCTTCCCTTTCAGCCTTTTCAAAATTCTTACATCCTTTCGTTCTTTCAAACATTTTCATGCACTTTCGGTACAATACCAATAGTTCTTTCACCACCGCTATAATCAAATTTTCTTGAATCTGTTATAACTTTCTTCTATAAATTTCGAGGACGAAATTTTTATAAGAAGGGTAGAATGTAATGACTCTAAAATCTTAGTATGGAAATTCTTTTGTTAAAAATATAGAATAGAGTTTCACAGCCTTAGTATAAATTATAAGTTAATTTTGTTTAAGAACAGCAAGAAATAACTTGTAGCTCACTGGTAAAGTCTCTACACTGCTGTGACGTATCCCCTGTGTTCGAACCCCATCAGACACATTATATTTTTCTGATTTTTCTTTTAAATATTTTGGAAGCCCAAAAGTTTATACGTGCAATGCACATAAAAATGAAAAGATAGAGAAACCAAACATGTGCACAATGTTGTATATACTGCTGTGAACATGTGGCTCAAATCCGACGGCTCCACTCGCCAAATCGACCGGCAGCCCTTGATTCGGCCGGCACCGACGGTCCCCCCATCGCCAATGGTGTCCGTGCTTTGCATACTTGACCCTTCACCTACCCCTAACTCCCCTGCACTGGTTGATTGCTCTGCAATCAAACAAAGACCTTTAAATTCTCCATTTATCATCTTTTTAATGCATTTTAATTCATCTTTTTAATTCCAAAACCCTAATTCCACACTATAAATACTACCTCATGCCCTAGCCTATCCTCATTTTGAAAATTCTAGCCAAAATTTTCTCAAAAGTTCCTTGGTGCAAGTGAAGTAAAATGGAGTTAGCAAACAAGCAACTTCTGGCGAAGATCGAAGCCGATTTCGGAGCTCCCGCGGCATCCTAAAGCTTTCCCTATCTTCTTCTTAACAAAATCAAATTGTAAGTCCCTCCCAATCTCTCTTCTTTCTCTTTAAAAATCTTTTTTCTCAAAACATGTCGGTAAGTGGAGTTAATACTGATATTTTAATCTAAACCCTAGAAATTATACTTTTTCTTAAGCATTGCTCATTCATATTCTACACCTTACTTGTTAACATAAAACTAATATTTAGAATCAACTTTCACTACAGAATAATCATGAAATATAACTTTAAATCAACTTTTACATTAAAATACCATGAACTTTGTATCTACCATATTTAATTGCTTTGCTTAATTATACCTTTAGAAAACCTCACGGGGTAACGACTTACCTCTCACATACACACATTATTTCCATAGCACGATACTCTTCGAGTGTATTTTTAGTTACGAACACAATATTTCATTAAAATACCATCTACTATAAAAACGGTTTTCTTTGGAATTGTATTTTAAAATTCCTTTGAAAATAAACATCTACAACCCTTTTTAGGGGACCCGCTATTGGATGGTGCGGATTATCGCACATCCTTGGACTAGCAGAGCGAGATGCAGACCTCCTCATGGAGCATTCGGTCGCGAAAGTTTTTTAATACGATTTTTAAGAAAAACACAAATTTCTATTTAATAATAAAATTAATTTTTAATAATTATATAAATATTATAAAGTCCATATATTTTCAAAATAAAATAATCTTATATTTTTTTCAAAGGAAAGAATTACAAGTTTCATCAAAATACCATTAAGATATCAATACAAGTCAAGCTTTATAGTAAAATACCATGAACTATCCAAGCTAAGCTATTATCACTAAAATACTCCAAATTCTTAAAATTCACATCCATGGAAACCCTAAATAATATAAATAATTTTTCGAGATTATTTTGAAACTATATATTTTTTTCTTCGTAAAACCCCCTCGAGTTATATAAAACACTGTTAAGGACTTTAGTAAATATAAATTTAAGAGAGATCAATTCTCTTGAGCCCCAGGGAGCCGAAGAAAGTGAGTGCTTGCCTATTTAAGGTAGAAAACTTAACGGTATTATCAATGGTAATTGTCTTGGAAAAAGACACAAATCCTGTCGTTCATGTGCAGCAGTTACCGATAACTCCTAAACCTAATTCAAGATCTAAATCAGTTTAAAGTGTTTGACTCAAGTTTGAGTCTAGCTCATGTCTAAATCCAAACACAAAACCTGAATCTAAAAACCAAATATGAATACTTGATCATGAACTTGAATCCAAACTCAAGTCAGAATCCAATTCAAACATGAACTCAAAGTCTAGCATGCATATTTGAATATGAACCTGAATACCTGAATTCAAACATATATATCAAACCTGAATACATGACTTGACTTTACTCGAATCATGAATACAACTTGACATGAATACAAGAATACTTGATATATATATGAACTATATCTTGCAAACTGATGTATTCATGGATTTGAGCAAGGCTGGTAATTTTAGCTGTAACTTAGCATATATAGGGTGTTGGGTTAGTTCATGCGTGAATCCAACGAAATCTCAGGAGTCCCACTAGATCATGAATCCATGTCTACTAACACAAGCAAGCTATCATGAGGGCCCATGTTTCCTTACTCCTGAATTACAGTATGTTGAGTTTGGAATACTTCGATGACAGTCGAAGTCCTGTTACTAACACTTGATTCGGGCCCATGTTCCTTACCCCTGGATTACAGCCTATTGGGTTCGAGAACACTCTTGAGATTGATTGATATTCACCCTTGAACTTACGTTAAATTAGTATATCCAAGTAGAGACCTGTTAAAACACTTACATTCACCGCATGTTCACTATATTTACACTACACGGCCATTTTACTTTTGTTTGCCATGCTCATGCTATCATGATTATCTACTTGTCATACATTACCATACTTGTTCACATATATTAAGACAAAATTGCATGCTACATAAACTCACCATGTTTATATTAAACGACATGCTGACACATCATACTTCATAATCCATTGTTCATGATATACATTTTCCTTATCATTACACTTTATATTTCATTTCATTCCTTGGGAATTACCGAGCGAAAGTGCGCTGACGGGCATTCCAACCTTCTCCGTTTTCTTGGAATATTCGTCAGATACTGTGGAGACTGAAGAGATATATATCTCAGAGGAAGAGCACGATCGGACCGAGACCCAGGCTTAGACCAGTTACCTTTTCTCAGTTTATGTATTCCACCTGTTTAGGCATTTCCATCCTTATATTTTCTTTCAGTTAAAATCATGTATTGTAAATGAATCAAATTGAATGTTAATAAAGTTGTTGAAGTTTAAATCTCATGTTTATTCTCTTGTCATTTTATATTGCTTATTTTACGCTTAGCGTATTTATTTCGGAAAATGACATTATCGAAATAAATACGTCGCGGCCTTGCCACGTCACCGTTTCCGTCTACTAGGAAGCGGGGCGTGACAGCTGTCTATAGGATATCAAGAACAGTAAAATATAAAATCTATCTAGTACATGTCCATTTGCCACAGTAAATAGAGTCAAGAAAATGCATAAGCGGAAACGAATCAAGATCCAATAAACAACATCTGAAAACACGTTCTATTATGGGCTCACATCAAAGAAATAAAACCGCGGAAATAAAATAAACTAAACATCTCTAAATACACGATCAATTTCTCACTGCTCGTCTTGATTGCTAAAATACTCCTGTTTAGCATGCGATAAAAGGTAAAGGAACTATGCCATGTGTTTACCGCCGAAAACCGGGAAGACAGACGTCTTGCCTGAATTTGGGGGAAGATTCTATTTGGTTTTATCTGTCTACCTCTCCGAAGATGCCAAGTTGATTTATGACACCGTGTATCGGAAGTTTAGACGGATGCGGCCGTTGTAGCAGACTTCGTCAAATTCCCCCTCTTTGTGAGGGGTTTTTGATTGTGGGGATGCTCTTCCCTGCAGGCACAAGCCCCTGCAGTTAATTACATTACTGCATCGCGTTAACCACTTTCTCCTGCTCCAGAAGGTCACTTCGTATCGTGTGTGTTTGTTTTATTTTTGGTTGCCCGTGGATTGTATACGGAGACTAATTTTTGTTGTCTTCCGTAGGGCGCGGATTAGTCCAAATCCGTATTTTTTTAGATTTGGTTTTGGGATGGTTTAAGAACCGTTAGTCTTGTTTTAGACTAAGGTCAACTCAAACGTTTGTTGAGGATACATTAGTCTAATTTTAGACTAAGATCTATTCAACAGGATTTTAGGATCATTTAGATCCAACGAAAGAGTATTTGGACTCTATCGTTTTAGTTTAGGGACATTGCGGTCCATAAGTTTAAGGACATCATAGTCCATGGAGTTTAAAGACATCATAGTCTGTGGGGTTTAGTTTAGGGATGTTGCGGTCCATAAGTTTAAGGATGTCATAGTCCATAGAGTTTAGTTTAGGGACATTGCGGTCCATTGTTAGTTTTAGGACATTGCGGTCCATGGGGTTTAAGGACATCGTAGTCCATGGAATGTCTGGTTGTCGGGACTCGCCACCTCTCTGAAAACGTTGAAGAATTACAACGACACATATCAGAGGAATGAAGAGATGTACCCTTGAACCAATGTTGGTTGGGAGATCTGTAGTCAGGTTTGGGACTAAGACCAATTAGGGAAATTGTGAGCACATGGGCTCGGTTGGTCTGAGTTAGGGACTTGTGGCCAACTTGGGCTCAGCCCACTCAGTTTTGATTAAAATGTTGAACATTTGTTTGGGTGTTGAACATTTGTTTGGGCTCAGTCTCTTTTTGTTCAATATTGCTGAGCATTAATTTGGGTTTTGACACCTCTCTTTCTTTTTGTCTTTTATTGAGTGTTGAACACTTTTTATGGCGCAGAGCGCTTTATGTACAGAGCGCTAGACTTGGAGCGCTAAGGCGCTGAGCGCCAGACTTGGAGTGCTAAGGCGCTTCTTCTGAAATAGCGCCCACGTGGGGAGCACGTGGAGCGCTGAGCGCCAGATTTGGAGCGCTGGAGTGCTAAAGCACTTCTTTTATAATAGCACCCACGTGAGGAGCACGTGGAGCGTTTAGCGCTGAGCGCCAGACTTGGAGCGCTAAAGCGCTTCTTTTGAAGTAGCGCTCACGTGAGGAGCACGTGGAGCGCTTGGCGCCGAGCGCCAGACCTGGAGCGCTAAAGCGCTTCTTTGGCAGTTCTGATTAACTTTGTGCTCTGAGAATTAAATTCTCGTTTATAAGAGACTTTGTCTTATAGGTCTAAGAATTAAGTTCTTCTTTTATAAGAGATGCTATGATCTCTTTGTTTTTGTGAAAAACCTTGACTTATGGATCTGTGATCTAGAAAAAGAACTGAGTTCTTATGATGTGAGAGTTAAACTCTCAAAAATCGAGGAGATGTTATGATCTCACATATTATTATTTACCTTGAAGAAAATTTCTTCTTCTTAGAGCTTACTCTTCTCCTTTTCTTTTCTGAGAACTTGAAGTTTATGGGGGGGTTCTCTTCTACAAGACTTGAAGTCTTGGTTCCTTTATATAGTGGAGGCCGATTTGTTGAATCAGTTAAGGAAGTCTTTTCTCTGATTGATTTGGGGATGTTTCCCACCGTTGGATCTTTGATCCTAAGACTTCTGTTTTACAGAAGATAGTTTTCTTGTTATTAACAAGATTGGGAAAGTATTTTCCCATACAGAACTTATTCTGTATCTTAGTGATTTTTAATCACCATTGGATCTTTGATCCAACGGTGCTCTGATTTACAGAGCATCATCTTTCTTTTTTGGAAAGATTTGAGGAGTATTTCCTTAACAGAATTTAATTCTGTAATTTGATGATTCATCATGTTCATTGGATCTTTGATCCAAGGGTGGAGAACATTTAGTTCTAGCGCTGGCGCTCTCGTGCTTTGCACGTGAGGCGCTGCTTCAGAGTCTTTTTGACTCTTAGCGCTGGTTCTCTTGGCATGAGCGCTCTCGTGCTTTGCACGTGAGGCGCTGCTTCAGAGTCTTTTTGACTCTTAGCGCTGGTTCTCTTGGCGTGAGCGCTCTCGTGCTTTGCACGTGAGGCGCTGCTTCAGAGTCTTTTTGACTCTTAGCGCTGGTTCTCTTGGCGTGAGCGCTCTCGTGCTTTGCACGTGAGGCGCTGCTTCAGAGTCTTTTTGACTCTTAGCGCTGGTGCTCTTGGCGTGAGCGCTCTCGTGCTTTGCACGTGAGGTGCTGCCTCAGAGTCTTTGACTCCTAGCGCTGGCGCTCTTGGCGCGAGCGCTCTCGCGCTTTGCACGTGAGGCGCTGCCTCAGTTTAAATTTCAAATTTTGAATAGAGCTTTGGTCTGATCGGGGGAAACACCATACAAAACCCTGACGTCAGTGCGCCATAATATCAAAATAACAGTGATAATCCAGGATATAATGATATAAGTAACCATGAATATAAATGAATAACACAGATATGAAACAGTGAGGTATGCGTATGTATGTGATGTGTGATGTGTAACCTAAAATCGTGCTTCTAGGTTATCTATTCTAGAAGTTTTTGAAATCAATTAATATAATCCTCATCGTAACCCAACATTATATATCCCGTTTATTCCCCACGGGACCACGGTAACGGTATTTATTCCGTAACGCCCGGAAAAACGGCAAACAAGTAATAATATTCTCTCGAGTTACATTTCGGTTACATTCTTGATTTCCCCTTTCCCCTCAGGTTTGTGTTCAAGTCAGGTATTGCCAATATAGATCTAATGCCAACACAGGATCAAGTATATATAGTTCTTGTCTTTACAGACAACAAGTCACGTCCATTAGGACAACAAATCAGGACTGTCGATATTAGTAACAATATCCAAGTAACAAGTCAAGTAGTGTGTCGTGAACATGTCATATGATGCATATCAACCAAATAGATGCCGAATGTGAAAATGTAATCGATATCCAAACACGGTAAACAACACTAATGTTAGGATGCATATGTGTCTATCTGTAATAACCATGATACGTCTATGATTATGTATGATGCAAAGTAGATAGCACGTTGTACTAATATAGTAGTATAATGATATCATGATGTTCCGGCATGCAACTAGATATGAGATTATTCGTACAGATACGAACGGATAACGTAACATTGTAAATTGGTAATAATTGATGAATAATAAAGCACATGTACTATTTTTATTCATATAGATATCGATATAGTAACATAGCATGTTGCAAGTTAAGTTTGCCTGATCGGATCTCACGACGGGATACGAATGCTACATCTGATGTCGGATAAACGTCACGATGCAACTACGCGCGTGCAGGACTGGACCTGGCTGAACAATGACGTGACGTGCTGACTAGGCTGGACGACGATGGTGATTGGGTCGTCCGGATCATCGGCGATGCGTGCGACTCCGAGGAGACTGTCAAGAACTGATCAAGAAAAAGAAGAAAAAATAAGGAAAGAAAGAAAGAAGAAGACTAAGGTTGCTCAGCTCTGGGTTCTGGGGTCAGAGAATAGAAGAGAAGTTGACTGCGACGAGAGGCTGTCGTCGACGGTGAGGGGCAGAGATTTCTTGGGTTGCTGTTCAGGGTTCTGTTGTAGCCGAGGGCGGCGGCGGCGGTTTGTGGTGTCAGGGGTAGGAGAGGGGTGAGGAGGTGACGACGATGAGGTGGTGGGGTCTCCGGCGATGGGTAATGGCGAGGGTGGGTTTCTGCTGTTAGGTTTCTGCAGTTGGGTGTCGTCGAAATGCAGGGTAGGGTGTTGGTGGGTTGTCGAGGGTGGTGGTTGTGGAGGTGGTAACGAGGGCGAGGAGACTAGGGTGAAGGTGATGGCGACGACGAAGCTAACGACAATGAGGGTCGGGGTTCTTGGGTTGCAGGTGCTCGGGGTTGTGGGTTCTCGGGGATAGAGGAGGAAGTGGAGGTGGTGATGAGGTCAGGGTGAGGTGATGAGGTCGGAGACAAGGTGAGGTCGAGGTGACGTCGCGGCTAAGGTTCGGCTTGGGTTTCATCGCGAGGAAGAAGAAAGAGAGGAGAGAGAGAGAGGTGTGTTTGTTTATACTATTATGGGGTTAACAGTATATATACATTAAGGGGGAGAGAGAGACATGGGGTAGAGAGAGAGAGAGAGCGATGAGAGAGAGAGAGAGAATGCGAGAGTAGAGAGAGAGAAAGAGAGAATAGGATTATGAGAAAATATTAGTTAGATATATTAGTTATGTATATTATATATATAAATCGTTTATATAAGTTTTAAGTTTAAAATAAATATTATAATATATTTTCTTGGATTCTACAGCTAATATCAAAATGCTCCGAAAAATACCCGGGTCTCTTCTAAAAATCTAGTTTTAAAATATAGAGAATATACGTACAAGCTAAAACCATAATGCAATGTCCGCTTAATAAAAATGCATACCCCCAAGTACGGATATACGTAAATACACGTAGCGATCCAAACGAGTCTGTTTTAACAATCTGGACATGAATACGACGTATAGATGTGACCATATAATATGGGGTATGATAACATACTATGCTAGATATTAAAATATATTTTCTGGCTATTATTTGTATTATTTAAAGATATGCAGATACAAAATATATCATACATGTATATAGAACAAAGATGTGCACGGATCCTCTGTACTAGTAAATTAATGATGTAATCTTGAACCATGATGGGTTTCAAATATACGGGTCGGGTTGGATACTAACCACAGTTACCAAATGCATTATCCGCACCAAAAAACAATAATAATCAAGAAACCGTCGCAAGATCGGAAAATACCCCAAATAACAATATCGTATAAATGCACTAGGGTGTTACAGTACGTAAAAACGACCTTTCTGTATAATGGGTTAGAAGAGACAATCTTTATGAGACAACTTGAAGGATTTGTGGAGCCCGGTAAGGAGGATCACGTATGTGAACTCAAGTGTTCTTTATAGGGGTTGAAGTAATCTTTCAAGCAGTGGTACAAGTGCTTCGATTCTTTTATGAAGAAGACCAACTGCTCTCGATATGAGTATGACAACTGCGTGTACTCGAAGCGGCTTAAGGATGGCTCATCGTTATATCTACTCCTATATATCGACGACATGTTGATATCTACTAAGAGCATAACGGAAATAAAGGCGCTCAAATCTTCATTGAGTGCAGAATTTGACATGAAGGATTTAGGTGAGCAAAGAAAATTCTTGGGATGAAAATTATTCGAGATAGGAAGGCTGAAAAGTTATGGCTATCCTAAAAAGGTATATTGAGAAGGTATTGGAGAGATTCAACATGAACAACTCAAGATAGGTGAGTACCCCTATCGCCGGTTATTTTAAGCTCATTTTATGGTAATCCTATTCCCCCTAAAACATGTGTCTATCCAAAATTACCACGAAATATTCTCGCCTAACATGAAAAGAGCTATGATCATTCGACGCCAGCCTCCATTGCTACCCGTCGGCCGACCGGCCCCGTCGGCCATCGTCGGTCGTCCGCCGCCCGGCCCACCGCCAATCGGTCGTTCGTCGCCAGCCAGCCTCAGGTCATCGCCGATTGTTCACCGGCTGACCCGCCGCTTATCGGTCGTTCGCTGCCGGCCGGCCGCCGATTATCGCTGATTGTTCACCGGCTGTAGTTCGTCGTCAGTCATTCGTTTGCCGGCCCGCCGCCGATTGGCCGTTCGTCACAGGCCTCGCCGCCGGTCATTGGTTGCACACACATATATTACCGGAAATGATTAAAGTATACCAACCACGTTAATGCAATATTCTTTGAAATTAGATTCCCGGTCATCCTATTCTCGGAAATGCAAGGATTCCTGGTAATCTTCCATTTCATGTACCAAGTGCAACCCAAGGAGTGTCCGAAATAAGCGAAGGAGAATGAAAAGATATCTTGAGTACTTTATGCAAGTGCGGTGGGATCACTAATGTACGCTATGGTATGTACATGTTCAAATATATCCTATGCAGTAAGTTTAGTTAGTTAGTACATGTCAAATCTAGGAAAGCTCCATTGGGAAGCTGTAAAGTGGATATTTTGGTATCTAAAAGTAACTAAAAATCCTAGTTTACTCTTTCATAAGTCAGAAAATAAATTGAGCCAGTTGCAGAAATATGTAAATGCTGATTACGCTGGTGACTTGGACAAGAGAAGATCTACAACAGGCTATGTATATACAGTTGCAGAATCTTCAATTTGTTGGAAATCGACACTTCAGGATACCGTGGCGCTATCAACGATGGAGAAAGAATACATGGCAGCAGTGGTAGCATCTAAGGAAGCCATGCCCCGCTTCTCGGTGTACGGCGAAGGGGACGCGACGAGGCCGCTACGTATTTACTCAGAAGCAAATACGCTAAGCATAACTAAGCAATATAAATAAAAATGCACAAGAGACAAGGACTGTGGGTTTAACTGAACAACTTTATATATTAACATTCTTTTGTACAATGCATGGAAAAATAAATACATCTGAATGAAAGCAATGCCTAAACAATGGCATAACAGAAACGGAAAGTACCGAAATGAAATGTGTACAAGTGTAACTATAGCTCGGGATCTTCAATAAACTGGTCCAAGTCTTCAGTGCTAGGCTCGATCTCTGGAAGGTCCGAAACACCTGACGACATTCAAAGAAGAAAGAAAGAGAATGTCGCCAGCGAACAAATCGCTCGGTAAGTCCCAAAGATAAGGAAGAAGTAGAAAAGACAGAAAGAGAGAGAGTGTGTAACTTTTAAAGTTGTATTATATTGTTATAATGTTGTATTTAGTGTTAACGCTGTTGTTTGTAGTCTGGTACAAAAGGATGCCAGTGTATACGAGAGGAGTCTCTATATGCCAGAGACTAATGCAAATGGAAGTACAAGGCTCCGTCGATAATACCACGGAACAACGACATGGATGTAATTACGTCTTATGGTTGCTGTCTCGTGCCACTTCTAACACCATCCGTACCAATCTACCCCTTAAACCCCGCGATGTTTTGATTGTATTGTTTATATTGCATTGCAACTTGTATGGTTTTTTAATATAGATTGTATAATTGGATGACTTGCCGAAACCATGATATCAGTAAATGGATGTAACTGGAGAATCATGGATGTAACTTGAGAATCATATAAATGGAAGTATATCCATGGTTTGGTTCAGTCAATATAGATTGAATAGTTTGAACAGATTGAATATATGGATTCATATTGAATTGTAGTTTGTACTTGAATCATATTCAAGTCAGATTATTTATAATGAGACTCAGTCTGAGTCAGAACAATTAGAAAAGAAATTAAAGTCCTGCTTGTTTTGATGTTATCGGTAACCGATGCACATGGCGGCAGGATTTGTGTCTTTTTCAAAGACAATTCCCTGCGAAAGTGCGGTTAGGATTTTCTTTTGTGAATAAATGGTTTTGCTCGGGACGAGAAAAAGATAAGTTTGGAGGTATTTGTTCATATCAGAAAACTGCATTCTAATACCGCTCATTCATTATCTATTTGTTGTATTTATCGGTACTATTAACCAGTGTCTGCTCAGTAATACAGATTACAGGTATCCGTGACAAAATACTGGAAATACATTTAAAAGCACGGATATATCAATTGAGAGCCGACACTGCAACCAGAACCGCAATCCGACCGATACTTCAGGAGTCCCTTTTTGCAACAAGTTTGTGTACATATTTTTCTATCTAAATGGTCCAACACAACAAATGTATACACAAGACTTTTAGGCACATGTGGATATGATATAATATGCATTCAAGGCTAAACATCATGTGTTGAATTTTTCCTTCCAAAACTGAAATCAAATCAAAGTCAATTGGACAAATCAACAAAACCATAATGGGGGCAGCCATGATTTAGGCACATATGGGAATGGAGTAATGAGCATTTAATGGTGAAGATTGTGTGTTGAATTCAAGATTCAAAATTCCCTCCAAAATCTGGGTGCAGACCAAGCCAAATCAGAGAAAATAAACTGCGTCAAAGTGATGTGGGGACAAACAAGTCAACACACCAAGTTCGAGACCATTCCAACATGATTTGGCCGGCCACATCACTACTTGGGCCGGCCTGGCCGGCCCCACCTCCTCAGGTGGGCCCCAGCTTCACACAGTGCCTTCCTTGCTGCCACGTAGCCCTAATTTTGATGTTTATTTTCTTTTCTTCTTTGCCTATAAATAGCAGGCAGTGGGCAAAGGTTCAAGGGTCATTCTTTAGTCTTGGATTGTCATTCTTTGTCCAAGTTTTCTATTCTCCTTTCTTGTAAATAGCTTAGTCCCCTTGAGTTCTTAACCTTCTCTTGATCCTTCAATCTCTTCATTGAGCTTGAAAGTTTAAGGGTTGGTTATTGATCTCAAGGGGTTGTATCGTTCTTGATAATTAATAAAGATCTCTTTTGTGCCTTCATTCACCATGAGTTCTTTGCTTCTTCTTGATCTTGCAACCTCTTCATTGAGCCTGCAAGTTTAAGATTTGGTTATTGAACCCATGTCTTGTTTTGGGTTCTATGGTTCTTAGTCTTTCTTACTCGCTCTTTTACTTACATGCATTTTCATTCTTGTCTTTTATTACTTGCAATTTATTACCATGTCATTTAATTACTTGATTGTAGTCTTTTCTTTTCTTTGTAGCTTTTCTTTTTTCCTCTTTGTTGTTTTGTGAATGTTGGTGTGAATATTGTTGTTAGGAAAAGAGAAAGATTTTGTGAATGTTGGTGTGAATATTGTTCTTAGAAGGATTCTTTGCAAGTTCGCTAGCAAACGCCAAAAAAAATAAAAAAAAATTGACTAACCCGTATTTGTTGCAGTGCCGAGCTTAAACTAAAAAATGATTGTTTGATTCTTTGAATAAATTTTTTTTCATTGAATTGCGCATTGCATACATTAATACGGATTTAAGGGCAAGCGAACCCCACAACATACGGTAAAGGATTTCATCACCTTTTCCGTGGCCCACAAATCACGAACTTGAGCATAACGTTTACACGCACAAATTTTAAAAGAAATTAGACTTTAAGCCTTAAGGACTTCGCGCTCACTAGGAGAGGTTAATTGTGTTTAGAACACCGCTTAACGGTATATTGTTTACGGGATGTCTAGGAAAGTGTTAACGGCGAAACCGCCAAAAAAGAAAGGGTTATTTAATTAAGGACCTTCGCGAAAGCGTCGGAAAACCTCCCCTTATCTCTGCACTTACCTGGCCTCGTGATCAGTATATCTTGAGCCTGTTTCTCGACACAGTTTTATCTCGACAACCAAGTTCTTGAGCAGGTCTAGTTGACCTAGGTGAACCCTAGAACGATTAGGTGTGTGGTATTTTTGTGTCGTGATTGTTTTTGGTCCAGATTCTTTTTGTGTGTATATTTCATTCTTTTGTTAATAACTAACTAAAAAATTAAAAAAATCACATTCTTTTCCCCCTCCTTTTCTCTTATTCTTCTTCCCCTCTTCATATCATGGGTACCCCACCTCGAAAAACCCTTACCGAACTTTGGTACCCACAACCAGACATAACTTCCTACAGTTCTTGCTTTGGCAGAACGTCGAACGATCCATCCATGCCAAAAATATCATTGAAAGATCGCATAGACGCGTCTAGGACAAACACTTGCACTCCGCAATCCACTTTGTATCAATCGTTTCAACCTTCACCAACCTCTTATGTTGATACCCCTTTTGCAAGTCGTCCTTTGTCCATCGCTGAACATATTGAACAATCCCGTAGCCGATCTTGCACTCCTTTCACCACTACAAATTCTTTGGATCAACAATTCAATTCACCTTCTTATTCATATGTTGATCATACCCCTATCCAGCCATTCAATTCCTACGAGTCCTACCCAACTTTTGCACCTGCCCTAGACATTGCTTCTGAACAGCCTTTTGGGAGTTTCCAGTATCCAAACAACTTCAAATCTTTTACTGAAACCCCGTCACAACCTATGTTTAGTCTAGAACAGTCATTGGAAGACTTTAGGGTAGCGTCATGCCAACAGATGATGGATTTGAATGCACCATGGCTGCCCTCATACAACCTAGTGACCCGGCAGCTAGTTTCTAACTAGCTCCATATTTTACAATGTATGAAGAGGTGGTTGGACAGGTTGAGAATTTGAGTGGAGAGAGTGAGTTGTATACCCTTCCAAATCAAACCTACCCATTGCAAATTGAATCTTACAACTCCTATTTTGAAAGTCTATCGAGTGTCCCAAATGATTTATCAATTGAAGATAGAAGGGTTAATGAGTTGTGCGACTTTGTAATGTTTGATTTACCCGATTGTGAAGGGTCCCCTTTGAGTGAAACCACACTTAAACCTTTTGACCTCTACACCTCCATCTTAGAACCAGAATTGATTGAAGTCCATGCTTTTGATGAGGTGTCTGAGAATATTGATTTTTACTTGATTGAGGACATTGACGCTGGGAATATTTTGGATGATGAACCTGTAGATTTGGATGAGTTTTTCTCTCCAATTCATCATCCCGAGTCATTAACTGTTTTTCCTGAACTTCATATGCGTCTTGATTTTGATGAAATATGCATGGATAGGCTTAACTTTGAGGAGAATTTTGAGGATATGTTTGAGGATGAACAGTTCTAGATGATGAGTCGGATTTTCCAATTCATCCTTCTTATTTCATTGACTGTGTACACCCTCCCGAACCGTTAATTTTGACCCTTCCTCAATCACTTCCCTCCATTCTTTCCATTGTTCCGACCTCGCAAGAAACCGTATCACTTTCATTTCTTGTATCTGGTTTACCGAGTTCGGCGTACCCATTTCTCACGAATCTTGAGGGATTTGACCCCATTTCTCGACAGGTTAATAAATTAGCACAATCACTTTTCACACATCGGTCATTATAAATTGCGCTAATTTATTCACTCCATTTTCACCCTCAAGTTCGTACACCATTTCTTTTTCCCTTCCGCCATTCTTCCTCTCATATACCGAGACTGTATCCCGCTTCTATCTCCATACGGTCTCGCGTATTCTCCTTTTCTTTTCTCTTCACCTTCTTTCACCAACCCGCATATTACAGAGGTCGAATTTTTGAATGGTTAGTGATCACTTTTGGCCTTTGTAAGGCCTTGTATAGCTTGATACTGTTCTCTTTCCCTCCTAAATCCTGAACTTCAACACTTAACAGTGGAAACACTGTTTTACTTAAGTTTGGGGGGGGGGGCCTTTTGGTGTACATATTTTTCGGTTTTTATTTTTATATATAAATTGTTTTTGGGGAAGCACCGACAATTTTGACCCTCTTAGTGTAGCCTGACAGTGAGGGCGCAGTCAAGTTTAAGTCTAGGGGTGTGCTCGATAAGCTTTCTACCTTCGTATTCATTTGTATATTCTGCATTCGCATACTTACTTAAAAACCCATAAAAATCAGAAAATTTTCTAAAAACATAAAAACTTTATCGTCAAGTTAGCTAGTGGGAGAACTTAGATTCAATATTTCGACGGTTTGTTTGATAGGATAAGAATAACTAAATCTTATTTTTAGATTTTGAAAACCTGAAAGATAACTCTCCTTTGAAGTTAACTATAGCTAATATACGTCTTTACATCACACTACACGTGTCGTGAGTTTTGAAAATTAGATGACAAGTCTATTATGTCTGAAAACTATTAACTTGATAAACTATTTTCTGAGGATCAAATAGGTTTGTTCTGAAATAAGTAATATCAAGACTAGTTTTAAAGAGAGGTGAATATGAAGGGATATTATTGATGCCTTAATTGGAACTAATTCTGAAGAATAACCCATCTGGAACTTGATTGGAATGATTACACACCTAACCCACTAAAAACGTCTTTTATCCAAAAAATAATTGAACTACCGGTTATATCTCCGTTCGCATTAAATCGTCATGATTTTCACGCTAAAATTGTCTTTTGTTTTTGGGCATAGGTAACTTGAGTAATTAAGTCCGCTGGGGTGTCTCTACACCTAATGCCCTAAAACCAACTGGTTTGGGAGCATTGGCCCAAAGCTCGCTAAGAAGCCTAGAAAGTCCAAATTAAAACAAAGTCAAGCAAGTGTTCTCTCCGAGTTAAAATTCCTAACGGTTCTTTGTGTGAGAATAATCTTGACAAAAGACAGATTTTTATAAAAATGTATTTCTAGCGGAGATATGAAGGTTTCATTCTATGATAAAGACTATTGCACGTTCACAAAGGTGTGTATGAAATGAAAACAAGAAAAAGGTGGAGTGAAAAATAAAACCTAGTTTCCTGTTAAGGATGATAGAAATTCTGAATTTGAAACCTTACTGGAAAACGAAACTTGAGAAATACTTAACTCTTTATAAAACTTATGTGATCCTTTTTAAATTTTTATCTGGGCTTTATTTTGTGACATGACGACTTTAATCGATCCTTTTGAAACTTAACGACACTATTTGCACTACACGTAAAAACATATAAAATCTTAAGTTAAATGAGAAGCGAGGTGTGAAAAATAAAGGTTCGATAGTTCTAAATTTAGGATAATAGAATTGCTATCTTTTAAACAAAACCTTAGGGTTTGAATCATAGTTATTTCGCAAAACTAGCTTGACGGGATTTTGTGGGTAGTATCCGCTGAAAACCCTCAGGAGACAACACTCCTCCTACTAGGGACACCTGGAGGTTTAACGGCTTGTTGCACACGCTCAGTGCAATCACGTTCCCTGCGAAAGTGCGGTTAGGATTTTCTTTTGTGAATAAATGGTTTTGCTCGGGACGAGCAAAAGATAAGTTTGGGGGTATTTGTTCATATCAGAAAACTGCATTCTAATACCGCTCATTCATTATCTATTTGTTGTATTTATCGGTACTATTAACCAGTGTCTGCTCAGTAATACAGATTACAGGTATCCGTGACAAAATACTGGAAATACATTTAAAAGCACGGATATATCAATTGGGAGCCGACACTGCAACCAGAACCGCAATCCGACCGATACTTCAGGAGTCCCTTTTTGCAACAAGTTTGTGTACACATTTTTCTATCTAAATGGTCCAACACAACAAATGTATACACAAGACTTTTAGGCACATGTGGATATGATATAATATGCATTCAAGGCTAAACATCATGTGTTGAATTTTTCCTTCCAAAACTGAAATCAAATCAAAGTCAATTGGACAAATCAACAAAACCATAATGGGGGCAGCCATGATTTAGGCACATGTGGGAATGGAGTAATGAGCATTTAATGGTGAAGATTGTGTGTTGAATTCAAGATTCAAAATTCCCTCCAAAATCTGGGTGCAGACCAAGCCAAATCAGAGAAAATAAACTGCGCCAAAGTGATGTGAGGGGACAAACAAGTCAACACACCAAGTTCGAGACCATTCCAACATGATTTGGCCGGCCACATCACCACTTGGGCCGGCCTGGCCGGCCCCACCTCCTCAGGTGGGCCCCAGCTTCACACAGTGCCTTCCTTGCTGCCACGTAGCCCTAATTTTGATGTTTATTTTCTTTTCTTCTTTGCCTATAAATAGCAGGCAGTGGGCAAAGGTTCAAGGTTCATTCTTTAGTCTTGGATTGTCATTCTTTGTCCAAGTTTTCTATTCTCCTTTCTTGTAAATAGCTTAGTCCCCTTGAGTTCTTAACCTTCTCTTGATCCTTCAACCTCTTCATTGAGCTTGAAAGTTTAAGGGTTGGTTATTGATCTCAAGGGGTTGTATCGTTCTTGATAATTAATAAAGATCTCTTTTGTGCCTTCATTCACCATGAGTTCTTTGCTTCTTCTTGATCTTGCAACCTCTTCATTGAGCCTGCAAGTTTAAGATTTGGTTATTGAACCCATGTCTTGTTTTGGGTTCTATGGTTCTTAGTCTTTCTTACTCGCTCTTTTACTTACATGCATTTTCATTCTTGTCTTTTATTACTTGCAATTTATTACCATGTCATTTAATTGTAAGTCGATGTAGTACACCCCAGTACTTATGGGGAGGCGGAATTTACAAAAACTTATCAAGTTTAAACAACGAACATCGACTAACCGCTTGAATCGAAGCTAAACTCTAAATAACCGTATTCTATAGTTTCATCTCACAAGTGATTAGGGATTATACCTAATGAAACCGGTCCTTCTTCTTTACGTCCTCCTTTGTTCTCCTCGGCCTTCTCTAGGTAGTAGACGATCCACCCGAGAGCGAAACTCCAAGCTAAACCTCTAACTTGAGGTAACTAATCAACTTTGATTGCTAATCAAAGATGAGAGGATGATATAGAGTGAAGGTTATGGATTGTTTAGTCTAACTAATCCTTTGATCTCAACACATGAGGATTAAGGATTAGGGTTAGAAGATGAGAGCTTGAGGAGAGAGAATGTGTGATATGATAATGAGAGAAGAGAGAGAGTGTATCATAATATTATGAAGCATTCTTATTTTCAAATAATCAATAAAGGAAATGAATAAGCATGCTTCACAAAATATCTTGTGATGATTCATTAACATGAGTCATTAAGCAATAAATGTGCATTAATGAAGTGAATGAATCACCACTATGACTCACTCTCTTTCCAAAACAAACCTCCTTAGTCACATCTTCTAGAAGCTTCTCGAGTAATTACGAGAACGCCCCTCCGATCCGTAAAAATACGGAAAAACTTTAGACTGTAAAAATCCAATAACCGGATACCAGTAACTGGCTTAAACCAAAGCCGACTGGTAAAATCTGTCCGAAAGTCGTACGCGCGTAAACGCACGTATGTGTCCGAACCCTTTGTCGCAAAACCATGCAACCTCTATATCGTTTCGCCTGGAGTAGGAAACTCTCTGTGTGGGACTCTAGAGACTCGACTACTACGCTGGCAGTGGGTTTAACCACAGACCGCAAGCGGCACTAGCTGTACGTAACGGTCCCCAGGTAGTTGTCGATAAGAAGGCCGATGAGTAAACCCATCCGAACTCCTACTGAGTCTGATGTGACAATCTCCATACAGTCCGGTCCGTTCGTCCATGACTATCGCATATCGGGCCTAGGGGGGCGGCAAGCGTCAGTCCCCTAATAGCGGTATAAGTCGTGTCGGAGTAAAGCCCATTACACCCTGAGAAACTACTGGAACCTACCAGCAAATCTCGCTTGCCCTGGCCAGGGACTTTGCGTAATGGCTCTCTGACACAGCACGATATCTACTCCCAATACCGGGAGGGACGAATCCTGTCTAACCGCCACTGCCTCCAAGTGCTCGGGACTGCACCCAACTGCTACCTGTTTGCACGACTCCTTTGAGCCGTGGTAGGGTAGCAATCTAAGAACAGTGGGACACACTCGAGGCGAAGTAGCAGTGTCAAGTCTGCGGACTATGCTGTACTCATGTCACCTGGGAACTGTTCACTGACGACTGGTATCAAACCAACCAACAGTTCCCTGTGAGTCCTGTCCGGTGTACCCGTAACCTAACGAGCACCTGTATACTATCTCCAGTACGACGTACTGACGGCTGTGGGACAGACCATCTCCCCAACTGGGATGAGAAGCGTACACACTAGTCTACTCCGGAGTATCGATGCTCTGTCTCGATAATCCAACGACCAGGGACCTGAATAAGGATGTGCTTGTAGACTACCCAGCCCCCACTAGTGTGACTGCCATCACAACGCTGGTAGACAAGCAAGATCCTAAGAGCTCTATCAATACGTACACTCACATATTAAGATAGAAAAACCAAGTAGCATACTACCATGTTTAGCAAGACTGTTATATACATGTGAATATCCCAAGCTTCCATTAAGTAATATACAAGCTAGTATGATACAGTAATGGCCTTCTAGGGCATAAACACTAACAATCTCCCACTTGCACTAGGGCCATGTACTGGCATATCGCAGACCAATGATCTCGAGCAGCCTCTCGAACTGAATCTGAGGAAGGGCCTTCGTGAATGGATCAGCAATGTTCTCTTCTGAAGCAACTCTCCGAACCTCGATCTCCTGACGATCAATGATCTCCCTGATCAGGTGATACCGCCTCAAGATGTGTCTGGACTTCTGATGGGACCTTGGTTCCTTCGCTAAAGCTATAGCTCCGTTGTTGTCGCAATACAGAGGTATTGGATCAACTATGGTAGGAACCACCTGAAGTTCTGTTAGAAACTTCTTCATCCAGACTGCTTCTTTTGCGGCATCGCAAGCAGCTATATACTCCGCTTCCATCGTCGAGTCAGCAACGGTGTCCTGCTTGGAGCTCTTCCAGCACACCGCCCCTCCATTGAGGGTAAAGACATAACCCGACATGGACTTGGAATCGTCCTTATCACTCTGGAAGCCGGAATCAGCAAAGGCCTCCAACCTGAGGTCTTTTCCGCCGTAAACCAAGAACATCTCCTTAGTCCTCCTCAGGTACTTGAGAATGTTCTTTACTGCTATCCAGTGTTTCTCCCCTGGGTCTGACTGATACCGGCTTACCACGCTTAGTGCGTAAGCTACATCTGGTCTGGTACACAACATCGCATACATTATAGAGCCTACCGCAGAAGCGTAGGGTATAATAGACATGCGTTCCCTTTCCAAATCAGTCTTGGGAGACATCTCTTTGGAGAGGGTGATTCCGTGACAAGCCGGTAGATTACCGCGCTTAGAATCTTCCATACTGAATCTTTTCAGTACAGTGTCGATATACCTGGACTGCGAAAGTCCCAACATCCTCTTGGATCTATCACGATAGATCCGGATCCCCAGAATGTAAGAGGCATCACCCAGGTCTTTCATGGAGAACCTGTGTGACAAGAATCCTTTGACAGATTGTAGCATAGGAATGTCATTTCCTATCAATAGAATGTCATCCACGTACAAGACGAGGAATACGACACTTCTGGCCACAACTTTACTATATATGCACGGTTCATCTGGATTTTTGATAAAGTCATATTCTTTGACTGTCTCATCAAAACAGATGTTCCAACTCCGCGATGCCTGCTTTAGTCCATAAATGGACTTAAGCAGCTTGCATACTTTCCCGCTGCTCCCACTCTGATTGAAACCCTCTGGCTGATCCATATAGACGCTCTCTTCTAAATTTCCATTCAGAAAAGCCGTCTTTACGTCCATCTGCCAGATTTCATAATCATGGAAGGCAGCAATAGCAAGAAGGACCCGAATGGATTTGAGCATAGCCACTGGAGAAAAAGTTTCGTCATAGTCCAAACCAGGTCTTTGACGAAAACCCTTTGCTACAAGTCTAGCCTTATAGGTTTCTACCTGTCCATCTACACCAATCTTTTTCTTGAAGATCCATTTGCATCCTATGGGTTTTACCCCATCTGGAGCAAAGTCCAAAGTCCATACTTTGTTGGTGTACATGGACTCCATTTCGGTCCGCATTGCATCTAACCATCATACCGAGTCGCCGCTCTGGATGGCCTGCCTGAAGTCAGTAGGTTCATCATCATCTATGATGCAATCCTCTCTATCCCCATCTATGAGAAAACCGTAGTATCTCTCAGGCGGACGAGACGGCCTACTACTCCTGCGGAGGGGTGCGGGAATGTTCTGTTCTTCTTGAACCTCTGGTTCTACCAAACTTTCAGCAGTAGTTTGTGGTTCTGGAATTTCTTCCAGTTCTATTTCGCTCCCACTTGATTCCTTTTCTAAAAACTGATGTTCTAGAAAATGGGCATTACGAGAAACAAATACCTTCTGTTCCTCTGCGTAATAGAATAGATATCCCCTGGAGTGCTTTGGATATCCCACAAACAAACATTTTACTGATCGTGCCTCGAGCTTGTCCACATGCTGCTTTTTAACAAAAGCTGGACATCCCCAAATCTTCATATGCTGAAGATGGGGTTTCTTCCCAGTCCACATCTGATATGGAGTGGTAGGCACAGTCTTGGTTGGAGCCCTGTTCAGAAGATATGCCGCTGATTCAAGCGCATAACCCCAGAAAGATCGCGGTAACTCAGCATTACTCATCATGGATCGTACCATATCCAATAGGGTTCGATTCCTTCTCTCCGATACACCGTTATGCTGTGGAGTGTATGGAGGAGTAAGCTGAGAGAGAATTCCTTTCTCTTTTAGGTAACCTAGGAACTCGGCACTCAAGTATTCTCCACCTCGATCAGATCTAAGTGTCTTTATACTTTTGCCGGTTTGGTTTTCTACTTCATTCTTATACTCTTGGAATTTCTCAAAAGCCTCGGATTTATGTTTCATCAGATAAATGAATCCGTATCTTGAGTAATCATCCGTGAAAGTAATGAAATAGGAAAAACCACCTCTCGCATGTGTAGACATTGGACCGCATACATCACTGTGTATGAGTCCTAAGAGCTCGCTCGCTCTTACTCCTTGTCCAGTGAATGGAGTCTTTGTCATCTTTCCTTTGAGACAAGATTGACAAGTGTCATAAGTTTGATATTCGAACGTGTCCAAATATCCTTCTCTATGCAACTTAGTCAACCTTCTCTCATTGATGTGACCCAGTCTACAATGCCATAAGAAAGCTTTATTTAAATCTGGAGACTTTCTTTTTAGTGTGTTCTGGACATTGAAAATTTGGAGTTGGTTTAACACATATATGCCGTTATTTAGAGTACCGGACCCAATCAAACCATGATTAAGGTGGATGTTGACAACATCTCTTACAAACGTGAAATCATAACCTTTATTTGATAACAAGGAAACTGATATGATATTACACGTTAAGCTGGGTACAAAATAACAGTTATGTAAAACCAAAATGTGTCCACTCGTCAATCCTAGGTGATAATCCCGACGGACGCAGCTCCCACGCTAGCTCCGTTAGCAACCCTGAGGATCATATCACCTTCCTTCAGCACTCTACGGTTTCTCAGTGCCTGCAATGAATTGCAAATATGAGATCCTGACCCGGTATCCAATACCCAGGAAGTAGAGTTGATCGACAGACAATTCTCAATTACAAACCACACCTGAAGTCGAAGCCACAGCTTGCTTCGGTTCCTGGTTCTTGGCGTTCCACGCCTTGCAATCCTTCTTCCAGTGCCCTTTCCTGTGACAATGGAAGCACTCATCCAGGCCAACTACCGGTGCTGTAAACTTTTTCTTTCCCTTCTTTCCCACCTTACTAACACCTCCTCTAGGTCTGGGTGCGGCCTTCTTCTTCCTTCCTTTGGCCCTAGCCTTGGACCCGGAAGAAGATGAACCGCCAACAAACATAGCGGGTGTTTCCCTTGCCTTCTTCAAGGTGCCCTCTGCACTCCTTAACATGTTTAGGAGTTCCGCAAGTTCAACTTCTTTTCCTTGAAGATTGAAGTTGAGGATAAACTGGGCGTAGGTGGGAGGAAGGGACTGGAGAACAAGGTCTGTATAGAGCTCATTATCCAAAGTCGTCCCAAGGTCCGCGAGCTCTTCAATATAGCCGATCATCTGTAGGACATGTTCACCTACCGATGACCCGACAGCCAACCTCGCTCGAAACAATTTCTTAGAGGTCTCGTATCTTGCTATACGAGATTGCTCTCCATAAAGTTCCTTTGTATGGAGAAATATGCCATCTAAGGACATATCCTCGTGCCTCCTCTGATGTTCATTGTTCATCGAGGCAAGCACGATGCACTTGGCTCTCGCGCAATCTAAATCCCAGGTTTTGCGGATTTCCTTATCCGCATTACTGGATTTGGGACCAGGGACAGCAGGTGCCGTAGCGGTGAGGACGTACCCCAGTTTGTCATAGGTCAAAGCCATCTTGACATTCCGCAGCCAATCTTTATAGTTTGGCCCCGTCAGTATATTTTTCTCTAAAAGTAACTTAAGTCCAGTCATTTTCAGGGTCGCTGCAATTAGGAGAGAGAGAAGAAAACTCTTTAGCATGATGCTCTTGCAAGTTTAGAGTGGTTTTTAGTTTATCTAAACTGGATGGCTCCCACTGTTTCTCAAATCCTTCCTCAAACCATAAAAGAAGAATTAGCCAAGACTATTCTCACCGTACAATACTTGCTTAACCGTTCAGCCAGGCCGGTGTCGATACTTCGAGGGAGGTTTTCCAACGCTTTCGCGAAGTTCCTTAATTAAAGAACCTCTTTTCTCTGGGGGCGTAACCCCGCTGACACTTTTCTGGACACCTACTAGGTTTATAGCATTGATCGTTAAGCGACGAATATCCTGATAAGTAGCATATACTCACAGTAGGATCGGGATCCAAATATCATCGTATGATAATGTTGAAGGAATCCTACCAACATTCATCAAACTCCAAATGGTATGCATCTCTTTGCAAATTTCAGTTTCTTTAGAAATTCCCGATATAAGTTTTTGCCCCATGCTCTTATGACCTTGGCTTTGGTCAAAATGTCATAAGTCACATGTCAAGTTCTACCCGTCATTATCTTGTCAATTTGAACCCATCCGTATATACCCCTGACTTTGGTCAAATGATAATACGACTGTCCCAAACTAACTCATCTATCTTATGCAACAAATGAAAACCCAGTAGCTACCAAACACTATGCCTTGACTTTGGCCAAAATGCATAGCTTGAATACTACTGAATACCCAAATGAAACGACGGAGGGCTACGACTGGTTTTGGCGAAACCATAAACGTAGTGAACTTGATATAACCGAAGGAACCTGATAGCTTTTAAAAGGAGTGGTTAAATCTCCGCATTTAAAAAATATCTGTTTTAAAAATAACCGAGTGGTTTCTTTTAAATTGTTCCAACGATTTAAACTTTGGTTTGTTTTACTTTGCATTATAGATAATGCGTCCCATCATTATCCTATCATTGCAGAAAACAACGAAAATATAACGTCCTCTTATGCCATCCGCATTCGCCACGGGGTCCCGTCATCACCCGTTAGGTTACTTAACTAACGACAGAGCGGGGGCTGGGCTAGCGCGGGTGTAAAACATAAGTGACGTCTAAATAGCTATCATAATATAGATATTTTACATTCGTCTGACGCAATGATATTCATTCCAGAACACAGATAAACAATATTGGATTTGCAAGCAATCTGTATTTCTTTTGAGCCTGCAAGAAAAGACAGATTACACAGTTGTGATGAATAGCCGTTACCCCACCCTCGACCCCTACGGGTACGGCAAACTACCCACCCGGCAGTCTGTGTACCCCACCTTGGGTCAGTCCTAGGAGCAAAAACAGTAAAATGAAATAATACAACGGTGGCTACGACCGCAACCTGGAAGTGCCCCGCAAAAATAATATTACAACAAGTTACATTTACAACAAATGAATTAAAACAATAACCCATTGCGAACCCCGGCTATACACCACAACAGTCCAATACAGTTTATATGCACAAACAGATATAACCATTTCAGAAATGTGCAACCCCCTGCCAACCGACATACTAGCAGTTAGGGGAGGTTTACGAACACATTAAACAATCACAGATATAATCCAATACGCAAATACTGTACAATTCGATCGAATAAACAACATCAATATTGCTCCAAAATCTGCTCTGTTAAACAGTAACCTGAGCAATAATTAAACATTCCAGAAAACCCCAAATTACCCAGAGAAGCAACAGAAGAAAAATCGGCCGCTGACTCGCCAACTCGGCGGCGGAAGCGCGGCAACTCAGTGGCTGAGGCCGCGGTTCCGCGGCGATTTGGTCGATTCAGTCGACTGTTTTTCTTGGGTGTTCTTCTGGTGTCATGTCAAGCACTCTGAGCTCACCTGAAAAATTTTCTGACATCGTTTTAAATTCGACAGAAACTTACATTTTTTAGGGTTTTCCGGCTTCGTTTTTTCGTTCGAAATTCGTACAAATTTGCGATTAAGTTATTTAGTGTTTAGCGAGGCTCTGATACCACTGTAAGTCGATGTAGTACACCCCAGTACTTATGGGGAGGCGGAATTTACAAAGACAATCAAGTTTAAACAACGAACATCGACTAACCGCTTGAATCGAAGCTAAACTCTAAATAACCGTATTCTATAGTTTCATCTCACAAGTGATTAGGGATTATACCTAATGAAACCGGTCCTTCTTCTTTACATCCTCCTTTGTTCTCCTCGGCCTTCTCTAGGTAGTAGACGATCCACCCGAGAGCGAAACTCCAAGCTAAACCTCTAACTTGAGGTAACTAATCAACTTTGATTGCTAATCAAAGATGAGAGGATGATATAGAGTGAAGGTTATGGATTGTTTAGTCTAACTAATCCTTTGATCTCAACACATGAGGATTAAGGATTAGGGTTAGAAGATGAGAGCTTGAGGAGAGAGAATGTGTGATATGATAATGAGAGAAGAGAGAGAGTGTATCATAATATTATGAAGCATTCTTATTTTCAAATAATCAATAAAGGAAATGAATAAGCATGCTTCACAAAATATCTTGTGATGATTCATTAACATGAGTCATTAAGCAATAAATGTGCATTAATGAAGTGAATGAATCACCACTATGACTCACTCTCTTTCCAAAACAAACCTCCTTAGTCACATCTTCTAGAAGCTTCTCGAGTAATTACGAGAACGCCCCTCCGATCCGTAAAAATACGGAAAAACTTTAGACTGTAAAAATCCAATAACCGGATACCAGTAACTGGCTTAAACCAAAGCCGACTGGTAAAATCTGTCCGAAAGTCGTACGCGCGTAAACGCACGTATGTGTCCGAACTCTTTGTCGCAAAACCATGCAACCTCTATATCGTTTCGCCTGGAGTAGGAAACTCTCTGTGTGGGACTCTAGAGACTCGACTACTACGCTGGCAGTGGGTTTAACCACAGACCGCAAGCGGCACTAGCTGTACGTAACGGTCCCCAGGTAGTTGTCGATAAGAAGGCCGATGAGTAAACCCATCCGAACTCCTACTGAGTCTGATGTGACAATCTCCATACAGTCCGGTCCGTTCGTCCATGACTATCGCATATCGGGCCTAGGGGGGCGGCAAGCGTCAGTCCCCTAATAGCGGTATAAGTCGTGTCGGAGTAAAGCCCATTACACCCTGAGAAACTACTGGAACCTACCAGCAAATCTGGCTTGCCCTGGCCAGGGACTTTGCGTAATGGCTCTCTGACACAGCACGATATCTACTCCCAATACCGGGAGGGACGAATCCTGTCTAACCGCCACTGCCTCCAAGTGCTCGGGACTGCACCCAACTGCTACCTGTTTGCACGACTCCTTTGAGCCGTGGTAGGGTAGCAATCTAAGAACAGTGGGACACACTCGAGGCGAAGTAGCAGTGTCAAGTCTGCGGACTATGCTGTACTCATGTCACCTGGGAACTGTTCACTGACGACTGGTATCAAACCAACCAACAGTTCCCTGTGAGTCCTGTCCGGTGTACCCGTAACCTAACGAGCACCTGTATACTATCTCCAGTACGACGTACTGACGGCTGTGGGACAGACCATCTCCCCAACTGGGATGAGAAGCGTACACACTAGTCTACTCCGGAGTATCGATGCTCTGTCTCGATAATCCAACGACCAGGGACCTGAATAAGGATGTGCTTGTAGACTACCCAGCCCCCACTAGTGTGACTGCCATCACAACGCTGGTAGACAAGCAAGATCCTAAGAGCTCTATCAATACGTACACTCACATATTAAGATAGAAAAACCAAGTAGCATACTACCATGTTTAGCAAGACTGTTATATACATGTGAATATCCCAAGCTTCCATTAAGTAATATACAAGCTAGTATGATACAGTAATGGCCTTCTAGGGCATAAACACTAACATTAATTACTTGATTGTAGTCTTTTCTTTTCTTTGTAGCTTTTTTTTTTCCTCTTTGTTGTTTTGTGAATGTTGGTGTGAATATTGTTGTTAGGAAAAGAGAAAGATTTTGTGAATGTTGGTGTGAATATTGTTCTTAGAAGGATTCTTTGCAAGTTCGCTAGCAAACGCCAAAAAAAAATAAAAAAAAATTGACTAACCCGTATTTGTTGCAGTGCCGAGCTTAAACTAAAAAATGATTGTTTGATTCTTTGAATAAATTTTTTTTCCATTGAATTGCGCATTGCATACATTAATACGGATTTAAGGGCAAGCGAACCCCACAACATACGGTAAAGGATTTCATCACCTTTTCCGTGGCCCACAAATCACGAACTTGAGCATAACGTTTACCCGCACAAATTTTAAAAGAAATTAGACTTTAAGCCTTAAGGACTTCGCGCTCACTAGGAGAGGTTAATTGTGTTTAGAACACCGCTTAACGGTATATTGTTTACGGGGTGTCTAGGAAAGTGTTAACGGCGAAACCGCCAAAAAAGAAAGGGTTATTTAATTAAGGACCTTCGCGAAAGCGTCGGAAAACCTCCCCTTATCTCTGCACTTACCTGGCCTCGTGATCAGTATATCTTGAGCCTGTTTCTCGACACAGTTTTATCTCGACAACCAAGTTCTTGAGCAGGTCTAGTTGACCTAGGTGAACCCTAGAACGATTAGGTGTGTGGTATTTTTGTGTCGTGATTGTTTTTGGTCCAGATTCTTTTTGTGTGTATATTTCATTCTTTTGTTAATAACTAACTAAAAAATTAAAAAAATCACATTCTTTTTCCCCTCCTTTTCTCTTATTCTTCTTCCTCTCTTCATATCATGGGTACCCCACCTCGAAAAACCCTTACCGAACTTTGGTACCCACAACCAGACATAACTTCCTACGGTTCTTGCTTTGGCAGAACGTCGAACGATCCATCCATGCCAAAAATATCATTAAAAGATCGCATAGACGCGTCTAGGACAAACACTTACACTCCGCAATCCACTTTGTATCAATCGTTTCAACCTTCACCAACCTCTTATGTTGATACCCCTTTTGCAAGTCGTCCTTTGTCCATCGCTGAACATATTGAACAATCCCGTAGCCGATCTTGCACTCCTTTCACCACTACAAATTCTTTGGATCAACAATTCAATTCACCTTCTTATTCATATGTTGATCATACCCCTATCCAGCCATTCAATTCCTACGAGTCCTACCCAACTTTTGCACCTACCCTAGACATTGCTTCTGAACAGCCTTTTGGGAGTTTCCAGTATCCAAACAACTTCAAATCTTTTACTGAAACCCCGTCACAACCTATGTCTAGTCTAGAACAGTCATTGGAAGACTTTAGGGTAGCGTCATGCCAACAGATGATGGATTTGAATGCGCCATGGCTGCCCTCATACAACCTAGTGACCCGGCAGCTAGTTTCTAACTAGCTCCATATTTTACAATGTATGAAGAGGTGGTTGGACAGGTTGAGAATTTGAGTGGAGAGAGTGAGTTGTATACCTTTCCAAATCAAACCTACCCATTGCAAATTGAATCTTGCAACTCCTATTTTGAAAGTCTATCGAGTGTCCCAAATGATTTATCAATTGAAGATAGAAGGGTTAATGAGTTGTGCAACTTTGTAATGTTTGATTTACCCGATTGTGAAGGGTCCCCTTTGAATGAAACCACACTTAAACCTTTTGACCTCTACACCTCCATCTTAGAACCAGAATCGATTGAAGTCTATGATTTTGATGAGGTGTCTGAGAATATTGATTTTCACTTGATTGAGGACATTGACGCTGGGAATATTTTGGATGATGAACCTGTAGATTTGGATGAGTTTTTCGACACGCTTTTGGCGTGCGATCAGGGTCGCTGGGCTGGCTTACCTGTATCATGGCCTTAGTTTGGAAGCAGACACCACTCAACCGGGGGTGCAACCCGTAAACTTCCCGATGCACTACTTCACTTCGTGGCTCGAGCTGCATGTGCTCAGTGCTTTTGGAGTCCACAAGCGGCCCCGTTTCTACGAAAGTTATAACTTTCCTCGGGTTATGAGGCTAGTTGATGCTTCCGCTTTAGAACCGACTCAGCGAGAGGCTCGGGGCTTGGTTCTTCACCCGTGTGTGGTCGGGGATGGCATGACCTTCGTCGATAAGGTTTTAACTATCGGCATGGAATCCGCTAAGACAGTGCAGCCGCTGCGGGACACCTTCAAAGACGGGGCTTCTACCTTGAAAGCTCGGGAGATTCTTCACTTATATTCAATCAGGCCGGGCTTTTCAGTGTTTAGGCAGAACGATTCAGCGTTGTTCATGAGATACAACCTGCATTGTTTCGCTCAACAATCAAGCTATAATTAGGGTGGCCCGCTTGAGGCCTTCCTAGCTGAGCCGGTTGCCACGGAAGAGGGTATCCGTAATGCGCTATACCATTTCATGCGGCTTAACACCGGGTCTAACTTCTTTATCAGTGAGCCGAGCTGTATCCTGAGGGTCCTGAACGTATACGTGGCGTGGTACCAGCACGCTATGGGTGCCGTTATCAGGGAAGAAAAACGATTATTGCTTGATCGCAAGGGTGCTGTCCCAGCTGGTAATCCAGCCGTTCCTTTGAAGCGACGGACCATAGTTTGTCCTTCCTTGAGAGAAGCTGCTGCGGCGGTGGTCCCGCACGCCTTTCCTGATAAGCCTTTACATCGTGTCCCTGTGGAAGCGGTGGCTGCAGCGTCTCCTGAGTCTGGGGTAGGTTCGGAGATCGGGACTCGTCGCTTAAAATTGCCCGCCAAGCGCAAGCTCCTGGTATCGGCTACCGGAACTCGCTTGCAGAAAAAGAAGAAGTCACTCTTCTCTGTTGACGTCGTTCTTGGCCAGGAGCCCCATGCTCCTTACAACGAAGGCTTGTGCGAGTACGGGACCAATGAGGGTCTATTTATCGCTCCTGCGGATGATACTGATTTTCAAGCTGCCCTTGTGGCTTCCGAGCAACTGGTTCGCGATGAAGCAGCACTGATCACTATCGCACAGTCAGGTGTAATTTAGTTATATTTTTCCGCGTTCCTTCCTTTTTTTTACTAATGTACTCTTCTTCAATATGTATCTCTGTCGGAGAGGCTCTCGCGGCTTCCCTCAAAACATTTGAAGAGGAAGAGAGGCTCCGTGCTTCTTTAAGCCTTGGTATAATTCGGTTCATTATGCCTTCATTCCCTTTTTCTTTATTTGTAGTCCGACCCCCTCCTTTGTTTTGTTGCAGGGACTACCTTAACGCGGGTTATCCCAAGTGCGGCGCTGATCCCGAGCGGTGATGCGGCGACGCTTCCAGAGCCGGATATTGTGGCCCCAGCTCCCCCGCCAGTACTGCAAGAGGCTTCACTTAAACAGCCGATGACGAATGACGTAGCGGCTCCAAAGGCAGAGCTTAGTTCGGATGATGACGTTCCTTTGAAGGAGGTCTTAAGGAGATCGCTTCTCACCGCTTAGACCGAAAAGAAGCGTAGGAAGCGTGTAGAGAGGGAACGTGATGCCAGCTTAGCTGTGGGTGCAGGTTCAAGCACTACCCCATCCGTCGCTATTTCTTCAGAGGATGCTCCAGCTGCCCTGTCTACCGCCCATAGACAGGTTGTGTGCGCGGCTCGGGAAGAAACCGAAAAGCCGCCCCAAGATAACGTAACACTGAGTCTTTTATTAGAATTTTATCTTCAAATTCTTATATACCATATCCTGCAGGGCCAAGTCGTGGCGATGAGGTGGCAGGTGAGATGACGGCGACCACAAAGCCCAAAGCGGCTACTCTCTCTCGGGAGTATAGGACTGCCCAAACTGCCGCTCTTTCCCCTTACAGCTCCCTGATATCGGCGGGCATCGCAAGTGTCACGACGGCTCTTGTCAATCAGGGGACGAAGCCATAGGCGCAGAAACTATTCCATTGAAGGAGAGAGAAGAAACCGCTGCGCCTGGTGATGCTTTCGTCGCTGTTTTGGCTGATGACCCATCAGGTAGGTCTTGGGTTGCTGCTTCCTTTTTATTTCGCAATCTCTTTCAGTTCGTTCTAACGGTATTTTGTTTGTAGGTGTAGTGAATGCTGAGATTATGTCATCTGACACACCTCCGGTCACCGCCATGACGGTTGTTGTCCCCCTGCCTTCTTCTATATCCTCTGGAATGCTGGAAGGTAAGGGTTTGCAACTTATCGGTTTCATCGTGGGTATCATCCTCCTTGTACTGACAGTATATTGGCACAACTTTGCAGGAGTCCTTTTTGACCATCTGTATCAGGTGTTAAACCCACATTTCTCCTTCCAGTCAGAAATCGTCCTGCCTGCTGATGTCGGTGAGTATAGTTTTTAACAAACATCTTTTCCTTTCTTCTACGGGAAGCCATGTCGTTGCTAATTCTTCTTTGCATTGATTGCAGCATTACAGATTGAACGAGGGGACGAGAGAATAGTGTCACGCCCCGCTTCCCGGTGTACGGTGAAGGGGAAGCGACTGGACGCAACGTATTTACTCTGAAGAAAATACGCTAAGCGTATCTAAGCAATATAAAAGAAATGTACACAAGAGACAAATGTGGTGAAGCAGCAACTTTATTTATTAACATTCTTTTGTACAATGCATGGAAAAGTAAATACATTTGAATGAAAGCAATACCTAAACAATGGCATAACAGAAATGGAAAATACTGAAATGAAATGCGTACAAGTGTAACTACAACTCAAGATCTTCAATAAACTGGTCTATGCCTTCAGTGCTAGGCTCGATCTCTGGAAGGTCCGAAACACCTGACGACATTCAAAGAAAGAAAGAGAATGTCGTCAGCGAACAAATTGCTCGGTAAGTCCCAAAGATAAGGGAGAAGTAGAATAGACAGAGAGTAAGAGAGAGTGTAGCTTTTAAAGTTGTCTTATATTGTTAAAATATTGTGTTTAGTATTAACGCTGTTGTTTGTAGCTTGGTACAGAAGGATGCCAGTGTATACGAGAGGAGTCTCACTTGCCCCGGAGACTAAGCTATCAGGAACTCAAGGAACCGTTCATGCCACGGTACAACAGCATAGGAATACAGATTAGGTGTCTTATAGTTGCAGTCTCGTGCCACTTCTAACACCTTCCGTACCAATCTACCCCTTGAACCCGCGATGTCTTGTATGTATTGTTTGTATTGTAAATTGTATTGCAACCTGTATTGTCTTGTAATATAGATTGTATAATTGGATGACTTGTCGAAACCATGATATCAGTAAATGGATGTAACTGGAGAATCATGGACTAGAGAATCATGTAAATGGAAGTATATCCATGGTTCGGTTCAGTCAATATAGATTGAATATTTTGATCCGATTGATTATATGGATTCATGGATTTATATTGAATTGTAATATTTTAGATTGTACTTGAATCATCTTCAAATCAGATTATTTAATAATAAGACTCAGTCCGAGTCAGAACAATTAGAAAAGAAATTGAAGTCCTGATTGTTTTGATGTTATCGGTAACCGCTGCACATGGGCGGCAGGATTTGTATCCTTTTCAAAGACGATTGCCGTGTTCATAACACCGTTTGTTAAGTTGTCTACGTTAAATTGGCAAGCACCCACTTCTCCGGCTCCCCGAGGCTCAAGAGTTTGGTCCCGCTTAAACCTATATTTACTAGGGTCCTTATGGTAATTTATAGAACTTGAGGGGGTTTTATGCAAAAATACTTTTGTATAATTTTCAAAATACACTCCAAGTATTTAATTATCATCTTTAGAGTTTTCATAGATATAGATTTTATATTTGTGATATTTCTAGTGAAAATAACCTAATTTCATAATATAGGGTATTTAATTGTAATAGTGAACTTGTATGGAATTCATGGTATTTTAATGTAAAGTGATTCTTATGATTTTAGAAAAAGTTGGAATATTTATATTATCACAAAAACAGATATTTTAATGATATATATTTATATATTTATATAAAAATAATTTTAATATATATTATATTTCTAGAAATCTCATTTTCTTAAGATATTTGTATTTTAAATCTCTCGAGACCGAATGCTCCTTGCGGAAGTCTGCATCTCGCATTACTAAGCCTAGGGATGTGCGATAATCCGCACTATCCCAGTCGGGTTCCCCAAAATGGGTTGTAGCGGCGCTTTGCAAAGACTTATAAAAATACTTAATTTTATAGAAAACGGTTTTAATAGTTAGTGGTATTTATATGTAAAGTTTCGTTTTTCCGTATTCTATGTTCCCGAAAGGTATTATGCTATGTTGCATATGAGTTTTGTGAGGAGGTAGGCCGTTACCTCGTGATCTACTTAAAGGTATAGAAAGATTATGATGTTTTAAATGTCGAAATTAAACTACATGGTATTATAGTGAAAAAGTACGATAAAAATTGAAATAGAAATCCTTTTGATATGGAACTTATTCAATATGACTTGTTAATGTTTAATAGTCAACATGTAAGAGTTTAGTATGATTGTATTAAAGAAAAGGTTGAATTTTTAGGAAGAACCGAATCGGAAATCGGATTAACTCCGATTCCGTCGGGTTTTATTAAGAGAAGTTTTAAGACTAGAGAATAGAAGAGGGAGGTGAGACTTATGGGTTTTCAGATTAGAGGAGAGGAAGAGGGAACGGTAGGAGGCGCCGGTGCGTTGTTTCGTCGCCGGGAGCTCCTAGGGTCGTCGTCGGAAGATTGCCGAAATTTCGCCCCTTTGCTAACTTCAATTGCACACTAAAATTTCTAGGGATTTCTTGAGTGTTTGGATCAGAATTTTGGAGTGAGGGGTGTGTGTTTAGGGGTTGTATTTATAGGGTAAGGCTAGGGTTTAGGGTAGGTGAAAAGGTGAATTGAAAATTGTATTAAAATATATTAAAATAGAGTAAATAGGGTTTTAAAGGGGCTCTGTTACTGATCCAAGGAATTAAAGTGTGCAGGTGTGATGGGAAGGTGAAGAGACAAAACTTTGGTGTTGACGACTCGGCGGTCCGGCCGAGTCCGGCCGGAGGCGGCGGGCCGAGTTGGCCGAGTCGCCGGCCCGAGTCAGGTCGGGGCTCGCCGCCACGTGTCCTTCGTCGCTTGGTGTAGCCCCTGGGTCATTTTTTTTTACATGTGTAGTGGGGTTTTATGGGTTTAGCACGTGTAGACTCTTGGACTTCTAAAAATTTAAAATAAAACAATATTAAAAATAATGTGGGGGATGGGATTTGAACTCGGGTGCTTTGGTTCAGCAGTGCAATGTCTTACCAATGAGCTACAAGCTCCTTCTTGCTATTAAAAAACAAAACAAACTTATAACTTATTCTCAGGAAAAAATACCCCTTTCTGTAATTTTGAAAAAAATGTACAGAAAGTTGTACAGAAAGTTTGGGGTTGTTACATTCTACCCTCCTTATAAAAATTTCGTCCTCGAAATTTTTATAAGGAGGGTGTAACAGATTCAAGAAAAGTTTGGTGATAGGACTATTGGTAGTGTATGAAAAATATGTGAAAAAACGAAAGAATGAGAAGGTTTTGGTAAGATTGTAAAAGAGGTGAGGGAATTTCGGGTTAGGACAGATTCAAAGTATATGAAATGATAAAATTCAAGGAGTATGAATTGTAAAGAATGTTTTAGTTGATGTTTCTTGTGTTATATTGCTTAGGTTGTTCACGCAGAACAGAACTGCATGATAGTGTTCCATACAGCTCTGACCTGCATGGGCCGCCAACAAAACCTGTCACGCCCCGCTTCCCGGTGTACAGCGAAGGGGACGCGACTGGCCGCTACATATTTACTCTGAAGTAAATACGCTAAGCGTATCTAAGCAATATAAAAGAAATGTACACAAGAGACAAATATTGTGAAACATCAACTTTATTTATTAATATTCTTTTGTACAATGCATGGAAAAGTAAATACATCTGAATGAAAGCAATGCCTAAACAATGGCATAACAGAAATGGTAAGTACTGAAATGAAATGTGTACAAGTGTAACTACAGCTCGAGATCTTCAATAAACTGGTCCAAGTCTTCAGTGCTAGGCTCGATCTCTGGAAGGTCCGAAACACCTGACGACATTCAAAGAAAGAAAGAGAATGTCGTCAGCGAACAAATCGCTCGGTAAGTCCCAAAGATAAAGGAGAAGTAGAATAGACAGAGAGTAAGAGAGAGAGTGTAGCTTTTAAAGTTGTCTTATATTGTTAAAATGTTGTATTTAGTATTAACGTTGTTATTTGTAGCTTGGTACAGAAGGATGCCAGTGTATAGGAGAGGAGTCTCACTTGCCCCGGAGACTAAGGTATCAGGAACTCAAGGAACCGTTCATGCCACGGTACAACAGCAAAGGAATACAGATTAGGTGTCTTATGGTTGCAGTCTCGTGCCACTTCTAACACCTTCCGTACCAATCTACCCCTTGAACCCCGCGATGTCTTGTTTGTATTGTAAATTGTATTACAACTTGTATTATCTTGTAATATAGATTGTATAATTGGATGACTTGCCGAAACCATGATATCAGTAAATGGATGTAACTGGAGAATCATGGATGTAACTGGAGAATCATGTAATGGAAGTATATCCATGGTTCGGTTCAGTCAATATAGATTGAATATTTTGATCCGATTGATTATATGGATTCATGGATTCATATTGAATTGTAATATTATAGATTGTACTTGAACCGTATTCAAGTCAGATTATTTAATAATGAGACTCAGTCTGAGTCAGAACAATTAGAAAAGAAATTGAAGTCCTGATTGTTTTGATGTTATCGGTAACTGCTGCACATGGACGCCAGGATTTGTGTCTTTTTCAAAGACGATTACCGTGTTGATAACACCGTTTGTTAAGTTGTCTACGTTAAATAGGCAAGCACCCACTTCTCCGGCTCTCTGAGGCTCAAGAGATTGGTCCCGCTTAAACCTATATTTAGTAGGGTCCTTAGGGTAATTTATAGAACTTAAGGGGGGGTTTTATGTAAAAATACTTTTGTATAATTTTCAAAATACACCCCAAGTATTTAATTATCGTCTTTAGAGTTGTCATAGATGTAGATTTTATATTTGTGATATTTCTAGTGAAAATAACCTAATTTCATAATATAATGTATTTAATTGTAATATTGAACTTGTATGGAATTCATGGTATTTTAATGTAAAGTGATTCTTATGATTTTAGAAAAATCTGGAATACTTATATTATCATAAAAATAGATATTTTAATGATATATATTTATATAATTATATATTATATTTCTAAAAATCTCATTTTTTAAAGATATTTGTATTTTAAATCTCTCGAGACCGAATGCTCCTTGCGGAGGTTTGCATCTCGCACTATTAAGCCCCGGGATGTGCGATAATCCGCACCATCCCAGTCGGGTTCCCCAAAATGGGTTGTAGTGACGCTTTGCAAACATTTATAAAAATATATAGAAAACAGTTTTAATAGTTAGTGGTATTTATATGTAAAGTTTCGTTTTCCCGTATTCTATGTTCCCGAAAGGTATTGTGCTATGTTGTATATGAGTGTTGTGAGAAGGTAGGTCATTATCTCGTGATCTACTTGAAGGTATAGCAAGATTGTGATGTTTTAAATGTCGAAATTAAACTACATGGTATTATAGTGAAAAAGTACGATAAAAATTGAAATAGAAATCCTTTTGATATGGAACGAGTCGGGTCGGGGCTTACCGCCACGTGTCCCTCGTCGCTTGGTGTAGCCCCTGGGTCAGTTTGTTTTACATGTGTAGTGGGGTTTTACGGGTTTAGCACGTGTAGACTCTTGGACTTCTAAAAATTTAAAATAAAACAATATTAAAAATAATGTGGGGGATGGGATTTGAACTCAGGTGCTTTGGTTCAGCAGTGCAAGGCCTTACCAATGAGCTATAAGCTCCTTCTTGCTATTAAAAAGCAAAACAAACTTATAACCTGTGCTCAGGCAAAAATACCCATTTCTGTAATTTTGAAAAAATTGTACAGAAATTTATACAGAAAACTTGGCGTTGTTACAAATAGTCGCGCCACCGGTACTCCTAACTTTGCCACCTATCGCGGCCGGTATAGTAGACTCCATCGCTCGTATGATTTCTTTATTTCGCGAGTCAGCTTTTAACCGTAATTCATTTTGAACCAATCGCACCGGCTCCATCTCCTTTCGAGTCTCGCATCCTAATGCCGGCAGAGCCCTTTTCTAGACGTCCATCTTCCAAGGACGCTGTGACCAGCCTGCGTATGTTGAGTGAATCCATCGAGGAGCTTGATGCGGAGGCCCCTGCATTCGCTGCAGATTTGCTGCTGAGGTTAATCCGATGTTGGCGACGCTTATGCACTTCCATAGTGAGGGCGTCATCGAATTTTGGGTTAATTATTGCAGACAGACCGAGGCTTGCTTGCACGAAGTTGAGCTCAAGCGTCTTGCTCCCGAAGTTCTGGCTTTGAACTCCCAGCGGGCTGCATGGGTTGAGCAAAGTGCTTCTTTCCTTCGCCATTTTGAAAAAGAGGTGACCCTAAAGCGAAAGGAACGTGAGGCGACTTCCACCGAGTCTGTCCAATTGCGTGCCAAGGTCGAAGCGAACGCTGCACAGATGAAGGCTATTTTTGAAAACCTTCAACGATGTATTTCTGACGGGCTGGTGCTGAGGAAAAAGCTTGATTTCACTGAGCAGGTTACGCAGAGTTAGGAAGACGCTCAACAGGAAATTGACGAGAAGCTTTCATCCTGTTTACAACAACGGGCTCGAATTGAAGCGGAGTTGGCCGCAGCGGCTGATCGTGAAAATGAATTAAGAGGAGTGCGAGAGCGGCTTGCTGATTTGCTAAAAACGCCTCCTTCTCAGTCGCCATCTTTGTATCGATCGAAAATTTGTAACATGCCTTTATTCATTTTTTATTCTTTTGTATGATGTATCTTGTACTCAATTGAATTCATGATTAAAAGACACACATTTTTTTATTATCGCTTTCTTCTCTCTGTTGTGTCGTTGGCATGTTACTCTAGCAAGTGTAGCCCGCAGATGATAGATAACAATTCATCTTGAACCCTTTGTAGGGTAGAGATGGCTTAGGAAACCGGTTCAGGTCTGCTGCCTAAGGCTTTTCATGAGCCATGAGGGTCTCATAAAGACTTTTCTCCCTACGAGTCGAGAGGATCTCGTAGGTGTATTTTCTCCTTAGGAATCATGAGGATTCCTGTGTGTTTCCTCTTAAGAGTCGTAAGGATCTCATAAGAGAATTTTCTCCCTTACAAGTCGAGAGGACTCGTAAGTGGTTGATGGGTTGACCTTTTTTTCGAGTCGAAGCACTACTCTGATGAGGAGGTCATTGGTTGATGTATTTCCGAAGCGGGGTCATTGGCTGACGCATTTCCGAGACGGGGTCATTGGATGATGTATTTCCGTGACGGGGTCATTTGCTGACGTATTTCCGCGACGGAGGTCATTGGCTGACGTATTTCCGAGACGGGGTCATTGGATGACGTATTTCTGCGACGGGGTCATTGGATGACATATTTCCGTGACGGGATCATTGGATGACGTATTTCTTCGACGGGGTCATTGGATGACGTATTTCCGAGACGGAGGTCATTGGCTGACGTATTTCCGAGACGGGGTCATTGGATGATGTATTTCCGCGACGGGGTCATTTGATGACGTATTTCCGCGACGGGGTCATTGGATGACGTATTTTCGAGACATGGGTCATTGGCTAACGTATTTTAGAGACGGGGTCATTGGATGACGTATTTCTGCGACGGGGTCATTGGATGACGTATTTCTGCGACGGGTTTATTTGCTGACGTTTTTCCATGACGGGGTCAATGGATGACGTATTTCTATGACGGGGTCATTTGCTGACGTATTTCCGCGACGGAGGTCATTGGCGACGTATTTCCGCTTTCTGCGGTGTCGGGTTGACTCTAGGTCGTCTGTGAACCGTAGAGCCTTGGAGCTGGGGATTTTGCCGTGGTTCCGATTGATGGTGTCGCGTCCGTGCCCTGCTGGCATGAGGAGGAATGCCGTTGTTGGTCTTCTGGGACGCAGATGTTGCTGTCGAGATCTGACTTTCCCTTTGACAGAGTTTGTTGGGATATGTGGTTCCCTTTTCGTTTATGCCCATGGATTGTATACAGGGGTCAGTATGGACTTACCTGCAGGGCAAAAGTTTCATTCTTTTTTTTTATTTCTTTCCGCGATACTCTATCATTTCAGCTATTTATATCGCGAAAGTCGCGATTGCCCAATCATTTCGGCTATTTTTCGCGGTGCCCGATCATTTCGGTTATTTTTCTTTTTACTCGCTGCTTTTTATTGCGAGTTGCCCAATCATTTCGGCTATTTTTGTATGCATATCTTTTACTTGCTGATTTTGTTGCAAGTTGCCCTATCATTTCGGCTATTTTTGTATGCATTTATAGCTCGCTGACTTTTTTCTGCGAGTATGGAGTTTGGGATCTGATGCCAATCTTAGCATCAGCATCGTTGCGGCTGGAATATTGCCAGGAGCGAATCATCATTTGCCGTGAAAGGACTTGGAATTTGATACCGATTTAGGCATCAACATCGCTACTACTGGGACATTGCCAGGAGCGAATCATCATTTGCCTCTGTCGATTCGAACAAAGGTAGCTTAGCAAACAGGGTTAGGATCCTGTCGACTAAGGCTTTTGACTTCATGAGCCGTAAGGGTCTCACAAAGGTGTTTCTCTCTACGAGTCGTGAGGATCTCATAGGTGTGATTTCTCCTTAGGAATCATGAGGATTCTTAAGTGTGTGTTCTCTTATAAGTCGTAAGGATCTTACAAGAGCGTGTTCTCCTTATAAGTCGAGAGGACTTACAAGTGTTGTTCACCAAGTGGGGAAATTTCGCGCCATTGGAGGGAACTTGGTGGGGGAGATGTTTGTTTGTGCCCGTGTATTGTATACAAGGGTCAATCATTGAACCACTTGTAGGGCAGTCTGGGAGATGTGATGGCTTAAGAACAGGTTCAGATCTCTGTATCTTAAGGCTTTTGAATTTTACAAGCCGTGAGGGTCTCATAAGAGGGTTCTCCTTACGAGTCATGGGGATCTCGTAAGTATAATTTCTCCTTAGGAATCGTGGGGATCCCTAAGTGTGTCGCTCCTTTGTGAGTCATAAGGATCTCACGCAGGTAGTTTTCTCCTTACAAGGTCGAGAGGACCTTGCAAGTGTCTTTTAACGAGATTGCGCCCTTTCGGGTTTTCACAAACTCGCCGGTAACCCTGTTGTTTTTACTCACGGAGCCCTTTCGGGTTTTCATCCGTGCCCATCTTGCTTATGGACGTACCTTTATTATTATTATTATCTTTTATTATATTTTTTTGCGTCAGCCCTAGAATGCTGCGGTTCGTAGCGATTTTGAGGCAAGGCTTCGCCGGATACTACTCATAGAGTTTGGGATTGGGAAGATAGCGAGCGGACATAGGTGTCGTCAACTATCGTTGACCTAGGCCGTGACTCGTCAGGCGTAGTATATTTTCAGGAACATGCCGTTTATTGGCCTGAAAGGTCTTTCGCCATGCATATCCATGAGTAGATTAGCCCCTCCTTGGTAGAGCTTGTCTATGATGTACGGGCGTTCATAGTTCGGCTCGAATTTCCCCCGTTTGGAATGATTGGGGATCATAGGCGGTTTTACGACTAGCACGAGTTCGCCTTGGTGGAATGTTCTCGGCCTAGTCAATCTTTCGTATGAGTGCGTCATCCTTGCTTTGTAAGCTTCTAGGTTTTGTTGCGCCATGAGATGAGTTTCATCGAGCGCATCGAGCTCCTCTAGCCGAAGGTGAGCATTCTCTTCGTCTGTTAGCTCATAATGAACTGCCACTCGTAGAGAGGGTAGCTCTATCTCCATGGGGAGTACTGCTTCTGTGCCGAATACTAACGCATATGGCGTTATATTCGTAGCTATTTTGAATGTAGTTCGATACGCCCAGAGAGCTTCATGCAGTCTTTCGTGCCAGTCCTTTTTATTTCTGGACACCGTTGTTTCCCCCAATCAGAGCAAAGCTCTGTTTGAATTTCAAAAATTCAAAAATTGAAGCAACGCTTCAAATTCCTTACGCTGCACGTAAAGCTCCACGTGTCAAAAACTGATACGTCAGCGCAGCGCCTAAGGCAGCGCGCCCAATCAGAGCAAGGCTCTATTTAAAAACAAAATTAAAAGAAGCAACGCTTCAGATGCGCTGCACTCTGCGCTAGCGCGAGCGCTCGCGTTAGCGCGAGCAGCTGCGCTGCGCGACACGTGTCAGCGCAGTTGCGCTGCGCTCTGCGCTGCGTGACACATGTCAAGCGCTGGTGCGTTTGCGCCAAACAGAATTAAAATTCCAGTAAGATCTTTCTGTTCTTGTTAAAACAAGAAGATTGTTTTCTGTAAAACAGAAGCCCTTGGATCAAAGATCCAACGGTGGGGAAAATTCCCCAAATCACTCAGAGAATGATCTCTTTAACAAATTTAACAAATTAATGGGCACTATATAAAGGCCCCTAGACCCTAACTCCACAACACAGAGAATACAGAGACAGAAACTCAGGAAACAGAGAGAGAACTCCTCTAAAGAATTTTGAGAAGAAATTCAGGAAGAAAAAAAGAAGGTAAAACCTTTTAAAAATAAGAACTTCTTCTGGATAGATCATTGATCTAAGAACAAGATCAAGGATCTTCAATGAAAAATAAATAATAACAAAGGCATTGCCTTTTTTATGAACCATTGGTTCTGGAATCTTAAAGATTCTTTTCTTGAATCCAAAATTGGATCAAGTTAATTAAAACAGCGCCTTGCACTTGCAAATCTGCACCGTTGTGCTCTCTGAAATTGGTGCAAGCCACCAGAGAGCGCCACGTGTCAGCACTATAACAACTTGCGCTGTGCGCTTTTAAGATAGAGCATTGCTCTCTGAAGTTGGTGCAACTCACCAGAGCGCGCCACGTGTCAACAGCGCAGCGCACTGCGCTTGCGCTCACCAGAGCGTGACACGTGTCACCTCCACATGCGTTTGCGCTCAATAATTAGCGCAAAGCGCCTGACAGGCCACATGGCCACTGTCAGTTTGATTAATGCAGTGCATTATTTACAGAAGGGCCAAGCCCAATTAAAAAAAGGGCAATGCATTATTATTAAAAAGGGCAGAGCCCAAACAAAAACAGATGCTGTGCATCATTTAAAAGGGACAGAGCCCAAATCAAAAGGCTTAGCAGTCCAAAAGAAAATGCAGTGCATTATTAAACAGGGGCAAAGCCCTAGCACAGGCCTAATAGGCCAAAGATAAAAACGTTGAATATTCTCAACTGGACTTAGCCCAATCATGGCCGTAAGTCCTCAAATTAAATTGACTGAGCAAGACTGCTCTCTTAAATCAATTTACATCCGGTTCAAGGGTACATCTCCGAACTCCTCTGATACCTATCGTTGTAATCCTTCAACGACGTCAGAGAGGTGACGGGTCCCGACAACCACACATCCATACGGACTGTGGGGTCCTTAAACTCATGGACTTATGCGTCCTTAAACCAAGATACGGACTGTGGGGTCCTTAAACCCATGGACTTATGCGTCCTTAAACTAATGGACTAATGCGTCCTTAAACACATCTATATGGACTATGGGGTCCTTAAAAACATGGACTAATGCGTCCTTAAACTAATATCCGTCCCCAAAACGGGAACGATGGACCCCTATGTCCCTAAACTGGAAATGGACCACCATGTCCCTAAACTGGCAATGGACCGCAATGTCCCTAAACTACCTATGGACCACTACGTCCCTAAACTGGAACAATAGAGCCCCCAAACGCTCTTTTGTTGGATCTAAACGATCCCGTTTAAGTTGATCTTAGCCTCAAATATGGCTAACGTATCCTTAAACATTCAAACAGACTTTAGCCCCAAATTAGACTATAAGACCCCCAATCAACTTTGGTTTAAGAGTACATCTCCGAACTCCTCTGACACCTGTCGTTGTAATCCTTCAACGTCGTCAGAGAGGTGACGGGTCCCGACGGCCATATATTAAATGGACCACTACGTCCCTAAACTGGAACAATAGAGCCCCTAAATGCTCTTTCCGTTAAGTTGATCTTAGTCTCGAATCGGACTAACGTATTCTTAACGAACGTTTAAGTTGATCTTAGCCTCAATATGGCTAACGTATCCTTAAACTAAAACACCAAACCCAAATCTAAGTAAATACGGATTTGGACTAATCCACGTCCTACGGGCGACGGCATAACTTAGTCTCCGTATACAATCCACGGGTATCCACAAACAAAACAAACACACACGACACGAAGTGAAATTCTGGAGAAGGAGAAAGTTGTTACTGCGACGCGGTAGTGTAATTAACTGCAGGGGCTTGCGCCTGCAGGGAAGAGCGTCCCCACAATCAAAAACCCCTCAAGCGAGGGGGAATCTGACGAAGTTTGCTACATCGGCCGCATCCGTCTAAACCTCTGATACACGGTGCCATCAATCAACTTGGCATCTTCGGAGTGGTGGACGGATAAAACCAAATATCATCTGCCCCCAGATTCAGGCAAGACGTCAGTCTTTCCCGGTTTCCGGCGGTAAACAGATTCTGGCACGCCCAGTGGGACCTTTTCCTCTTTCCACTCCACACTTCGTGTGTCGTCTTCGCGAACGAATCGCGGTTTGTTAATGGTTGCCTTTGGATTTCAAGTTACTAAGATTTGGTCTTTTGCCTGGCGTAGAAATCAAGCATCAATGGCCTCCAACTGCTTGAGCTGCTCGAAATACAAGTGCAACCGACGCTCCACCTCACCTGGAGGTGTAGCTTATGGGCCTCAAGCGGCCTCCATCCTTGCCATGCCGGTGGAACAAGTGACCAAGGCCACCACCGGTCTGTTTTTCGGGACCATGCTCCCGCCTGCAAGCTTCACTATTCCAGTGCCCGCACCAGAAGCGCACAAGAAGTCGGTCTTCGATCGGCTCACTGCTACAACGGCCCATTTCAACGGGTCGTCCAATATCAAACCGGCAGCCTCTGTCTTTACCAGGCTGAACCAGAACTCTGATGGGCCCGCCAAGAAGCCCATGAACCCTGAAATGGCCGTCCCGAGGAAGACAGCCACCTCTGCTCCTGAAGTCATCAAGGCGGCTTCTCCTGTTAAAGAGTCGTTCTTTTCAAGGCTGACCATTCCGGCTCCTGCTCCTACTCGAGGTTCTGTCTTTGACAGACTGCACATCGCCACTCAAAAGAAAACATCAGTCTTTAAGAGGCTGGTACCAGCAGCGCCTCATTCGAACAGAGGGCAAGACGAAGCTGTCCCTATCGCCGAGCCAGTCCCAACGGCTCGTCACGCTCGACGTCGCCACTGGCGCTGAGTAAGGAAGGCCGGGGGCAACTCCCCCTCAGGGCTAACTCCACCCGCTCCAGTGGTGGAAGTTAATGCTGCTGTTCCAATTGGGAACATCTTTGAACCACTATGGAGGGTACGCAAGAACTCTCCGACTGCTACGCTAAAAGGATCTCCTCCACCTGCAGAGAGGGTTACAGAAACAAAGTTGGAGCAGCCCCCTCAACGGCTGTCCTCCAAAATTTACAAGGTCTGGCGGAGGGTTCAAGATTCCGTAATTGATCCAGATCACTCTCGCCAGCAGAAAAGGGTGAAAGTGCAAGAAGAAAAGAACCGTCCCGTCAAACAGCAAAGGACGACAACCGCCAGGGTGCCCACTGCAACGACCCCTTCAACTTCAACGACCCACAAGAGAAGAAGGCCGGAGAAGGTCCCTGCGCCTGCGGCAAATGCCAAAGGCGGCGAGCCCAAACGCCCTAAGTCCGGGGGCATTGTAGTCCATACCATCTACATGGCGTCTGGTAAAGAGGACAGCCGCTGTTCCAACTGGGAACAGCTTTGAACCACTATGGAGGGTACGCAAGAACTCTTCGACTGCTACGCTAAAAAGATCTCCTCCACCTGCAGAGAGGGTTACAGAAACAAAGTTGGAGCAGCCCCCTCAACGGCTGTCCTCCAAAATTTACAAGGTCTGGCGGAGGGTTCAAGATTCCGTAATTGATCCAGATCACTCTCGCCAGCAGAAAAGGGTGAAAGTGCAAGAAGAAAAGAACCGGCCCGTCAAACAGAAAAGGACGACAACCGCCAGGGTGCCTACTGCAACGACCCCTTCAACTTCAACGGCCCACAAAAGAAGAAGGCCGGAGAAGGTCCCTGCGCCTGCGGCAAATGCCAAAGGAGGCGAGCCCAAACGCTCTAAGTCCGGGGGCATTGCAGTCCATACCGTCTACATGGCGTCTGGTAAAGAGGACAGCCGTGCATCTACAGGTTATAGACCGCTTACACGGTCATTGACCAAAGCTCAGGAGCAACAACAGAAGCTCCAAGAAATGATGAACGCGATGGCCGCACTCACTGGGCCAAAAGAAAGACCCGAAGCATCCTCGGATCAACGCCAGGAGCAAGAAACTGACGCTGAATTCCTTCGCAGGATATTGGAGAAGAAGGACAAAGAGGCTGCGGAACAAGCAGCCAATATAAAGCGAATGGCTCTCCTGTTCCAAGACATGGTGGGGAATGATGATCCAACAAGATCCTCCTGCTGAAGATCCTCCGATCGTCCTTGAAGACGACAGGGGAGAAACGTCAAATCCTCCACCGGCTCTGTCAACAGCCAAGGAGGTGACAATCTCCAAAGCTGACTTGGATGAATATATAGCCCAACAGATACGGGTTCATCAGGCGACTGAGGCATCCGGTCAGGTCATAAAAACGGGGTGACCATATCCGAGCTGGTACGATCAGATCAAGTACCCGCCGGGCTATACAATACCGAAATTTCATATCTATAAAGGGACGGGCAATCCCCACCAGCATGTTGCCCAGTTCAGGGTGCTTTGCGGCAACACCGGCGGTGATGATAAATTGTTGCTTCGCCAGTTCGTCGGTAGCTTATCGGATACAGCATTCGAGTGGTACTCCGAACTCCCAAACGACTCTATCAAGACATTTGCGGAGATGGAGCTGCTGTTTACCCAGCATTTCGCAAGCGCCAGCGAACGCACCCCGATAACGGCATTGATTAATGCCAGGGTGAAGCCAAGCGAAACATGGGTTCAGTATGAGATACAGTGGCGGAATTTATGGTCAAAATGCGAGCAACGCATAGAAGAGGCTCCGACAGTAGGCATGTTTGTGGAAACCCTCTATCCGCAGGCGACCATATCCCAATTCATGATGTTCTTCAAGCCGACTACCTTCCAGGCCCTGATCGACAAGCTAGCTCAAATGGACCAGATGGGCCATAGACCGCCCCCTCCAAAGCCGGACTCTCGAAACGAGAAGGGGAAGGGAAAAGCGATCGTTGTCGCCAATGCTCAACAACAGCCGAGCAACTTGAAGCCGGCTGTCCGTCAAAATAATATGCGTCTGCGCGTACCCCTTAAGGAAAGGCTAGGACGTCCTTACTCGTTTCCTCGAGATAATACGAGAAGACTGTTCGAGCTGGCATTGCGCAACCGACTCATAAATCTGCCGGATCAAAGACGTCCGTCGCAGCCAAACGACGTCAATGATCCCAATTATTGTCCCTATCATCGAGTACCGGATCATCCGATCGAGGATTGCTACGTCTTCAAAAATTGGATTGAAGACCAGTACCAACAGGCCAAGTTCGTGTTGTCCGACAAATGGAAGGTGAATCCGCCGCAGCCTCACACCCCTAAAAGGGTGAATACGCCGGGGGCAACATGCTCCCTCGTTGAAGAAGCTCCATGGGAGGTTGTGCTATCAGCCAAAATAAAAAGGATGCTGAACGATCTTCAAACATGCCCAGCAATCAGGTGGAAGAACCCGTTGGAACCTCAGATCATTAAAGGGATGTTGAAGCCGTGCCCAACTCCAAAGATCGATGGTGGTGGCCCAAGCACTCATAACCAGCCGTCAAAATCTTCAAAGAAGAAGAAGAAGAAATCCAAGAAGCCCGTGAAGCCTGACAACAAGCGCTCGGACTTACAAAAACAGATTGACGCGCTGGAAGAGTATAACCAAAAAGCGCGGACTCCCATCACACTCCAGGAGTTCCTCAACCACGACTTTCAAGAGGAAGATGAGGGAGAGAGCTCGTCGGATGAATCCGAGGATTACGTGGCGAGCTGCCATGTGATCTCTCACTTGTTTACGGACGATGAGAAAACTCCTTACACTGAGAAGCTGGGGGCAGATCCTGAACCGAAACTTCTGGGGCCATCAGATGAAACCATTGATGCATTCCTCAATGAAGCTCTGTTGAAAAGTAAGGCTGATCGTGAACGCGAGACACTCTTATTTGAAAAGGCCAAGCGTCGGCAATTAGACGAAAAGGTCGAGACACTCCCATCAAATCAAAGTACATCCATTGCGGACAGAATCAAATTCAAGACGAGGAAGAGGTTTGCTAAAGCCATGTCGATGGGGATGAAGCTGCCACCCTCTGAAGGAAGCATTGCCGGCAAAGCGGAAATGCACCCTTCCTATTGCTTATATCATCAAAAGATTTCGCACCCCACCGAAGAGTGCAAAGATTTCAATAGACGGTGGCAGGGATATGTTGCTCACCGACAACATTTTAAGCGGGAAAAGCGCAAAACTCATCGGGAGCGGAAAAATACGACCGAGGGGCTTAACAGAACTACCGGCAATTGTCACATGGTTAATGCCGGGGGATCGCAAGTTCTCACGTTCGGGAACGACTCTGACGAGGAAATGGCTCTTAGCCCCCTCTTTAAAGAGTCCACCTCGGGAAAAGAAGAAGAGCCGAAGGTCTGCGAAAATATCCGGCTGCGTAATCGTACGCTATCCGAAAAGAATCTTGGACCCTCAAATAAAAAAGATAAGGAAAAAGAGAAGGTCTCTGAAGATATCACCCTGGATGACTAAGTTGTGGAAGAGCTAACCGCCAAGGACCCGCCAAAGAGAAATAAGGTGGACTACAACGTTCTGGCACACTTGAGGAAGCTACCTTCGCAGCTCAGCATTCTTGACGCCCTTCTACTATCAAAAGAAGCAAGAGATTCGTTGATCAAAGCGCTATAGGACCCAGAGCAATTCCAAGCTTTTCTCGCCGAAGGAAAGATGAAGGACGAGCTGGAAGAAGTGCACACGGCCGATGTCACTTTTGGCGATGAAGACCTTCTCCTTGGGACGTGCGAACACAATCGCCCCCTATGTCTCAGGATACTGCCATGATATAAAGATAGGCAAAATCCTGGTCGACAATGGATCCTCCGTTAATCTCCTTAACATGCGGGTGTTAAAGGAAATCTGCATGAGCGTCCAGCACCTTGCTCGGGATAAGATCACCATCTCCGGGTTCGACTCCCAATCATCAAGAACTCTTGGGTCTGTGATACTGACGCTACGCTTTGGGCTACTTGTCACGGACATTAAGTTCCACGTCATAGACGCCAAGACATGCTACAATGCTCTGCTCGGCCGACCATGGTTACACGAGTATAATATCATCCCTTCTACACAGCATCAGTGTATGAAATATTTTAAGGATGGTCTCGAGTATACCGTGACGGGAGAACTGAACCCGTTCTCTGTGAACGAAGTCCGCAAATATGAAGATGCCAAATACTTCTTACCGGATTTCGAAGACACGGAGAGGTGTCACAAGCCGGAGAACAAGGCTAACGCCACCATCCCTGTCTTCGGGAGTGATACCGAGGAGGAAGAGGAAATGGTTTATTCGGGTCCGCCCCAGTACAACAAACCGGGACCATCCGCTCCTACGCTGATCTTTGGCAGCGACTCGGAAGATGAGGTCCATGCTATATTCTCTGCTTGGCCTTCAATACGAACATTCGCTGATGAAAAGCAAAGTCTGCAAATCACCATGGTTCCACTTAAACATCATAAAGAACTAAGTGCGCTCGATGCTTACACTGTAGAGGAGCTGCGGACGTTCTATGTCCCTTCCAGGCGAAAAGGCGAAAAGGCAATTCTATTCTACCGCTCTGAAGAAACCAAAGTGGAAAAAGAAATCTTGCATGGCGCGGATCCTACGCTTGACAGGCTTCAGCCCATCCGTCTGCCCAGATATTATACAGAAGGCTTGAAGAGGCTGCTGAAGCGCCAAGGGATATCCTTCAAACATACCGCTCGAAAAGCCAAATTCTATGACAGGGTCTGGAACGTCCCCGGAACTCAGCACAAGTTGCCTAATGGGAGAATGGAAACAATCGGGCTTGGTTACATTCGGTCCAAGAAACGAGAGTTACTCCATGATTGCTACGTCGTGCATGACTTCAATGAAGAAGCGAATGCTCAATGGGAGGACGCTAATCCTGAACCAGTAAAAGTTCCTGATGTAAAAGTGCCCAGTCCGTCGTTCGAAGAACAAATGAACAGGCTTATAAGGGAAGCTGGTTAAAAAGTCCGAGACGACCACAACCGCGAAATGGCCATCTATGAGAAAGCCAAAACGCAACGCCTCCTCCAACAGGCCGCGAAAGATGAAAGTGCCGCTCCCTGTCAAACTGTTATAAAAAAGGCTCGACGCAGAGGCAGAAACAGGTCGAAAAGCGAAAAAGGCGCTCGACAGCAACAAAGCGGGACTAAGAAGCCACGCAAGCGGGAATCGAGCAGTCCAGATCTGTCCCTTGTAAAGAAGATGAGTCGAGCATACTCTTTTCCTCGGGACAAGACAAAGAAGATACTTGACCGACCTATAAAATACCAGATGCTTACACTTCCGGAGTCTAAACACCCCGAACAAGCAGGCGAAGTCTCACACCCAAACTATTGCTCTTATCACCGAGTAATAGGGCATCCTCTCGAAGACTGCTTCACCTTCAAGAACTGGGTGGAAGATCAGTATCAGCTCGACAAGTTCGCTCTATCTGACAGTTGGAGGGTAACGCCACCACAGAAGCACGAACCCAAAGCCACGAAAGCAGAACCAGACCCACATCGGTCTTCGAAGCGAGCTCGTACTTATCACATGATAACAATATCAAAAGAAGAGCCCGAGAATATGGATGACCTTCCCTGGTGCTTCGAAAACAGCAACGATGAGGTGATCTCAGAATTTCCACCAGCACCGAAAGAGCTGGAGGATGGAATACATACTACCGCAGATAACCTCAAGAAAATTGAGTTGGGGACGGCGAATGACCCGCGACCGACATTCGTCAGCGAGCTTCTATCTGAAGAAAGGGTGGCTGCGTTAAAAGACGTGCTTATGCAGCATAGAGATTGCTTCGCATGGAACTATTCCGAAATGCCGGGACTAGATCCAGAAATTGCTGTGCACAAATTGGCGATATCTCCGGACGTTAAGCCGGTCAAACAGGCGCCAAGAAGAATGCGGCTCGAGCATGAGATGAGTATCAATGCTGAGGTCAAGAAGCTGATCGACTCTGGCTTCATCCAGGAGGTTCAGTATCCCGAGTGGATCGCCAACATCGTCCCAGTGATGAAGAAAAATGGGACGGTGCGCATATGCGTGGACTTCCGGGATCTCAATAAAGCTTGCCCAAAGGACGATTTCCCAGTGCCAGCCACCGAACTGATGATAGACAATACGTCCACTCACGAGGTTTTCTCCTTCATGGACGGCTCATCAGGGTATAATCAGATAAAGATGCATCCCGAAGACCAGAAGCACCCTGCTTTCCGGACTCCTTTGGGTATATTCTGCTACAAGGTGATGCCCTTCGGTCTAAAGAGCGCCGGTGCCACCTATCAGAGGGCCATGACGAAGATCTTCGATGACCTTATACATGAAATCGTCGAATGCTATATCGACGACCTCGTGGTTAAGAGCAAATCATACAAGGAGCATTTAGAACATCTGAATACCGTATTTCAACACCTTCGACAATACAACTTGAAGACGAACCCTCTCAAGTACGCATTCGGAGTTTCCTCAGGCAAATTCCTAGGATTCATCGTCCGACACCGAGGTATCGAAATAGATCCGTCAAAGATCAAGGCGATCATGGAAATGCCTCCGCCAAGGACTCTCAAACAGCTGCGGTCTCTCCAAGAAAAGCTCGCGTATATACAGCGATTTATAGCCAACCTTTCAGGCAAGTGTCGTCCTTACAGCCACCTGATGAAGAAGGGAACCCCGTTCGTCTGGGACCAAAAATGCCAAAGCGCGCTAGACGAGATCAAGCAATACCTGCAGAACCCGCCAGTGTTGGCTACTCCGGTCAAGGGAAAGCCCCTTATTCTTTATACAACCGCCCTTGAAGGTTCTTTAGGCGCATTATGGGCGCAAGAGAATGACCAAGGGAAAGAAAGAGCACTCTACTATTTGAGTCGGGTTCTACTGGAGGCAGAAAGCAACTATTCCCCCATTGAAAAACACTGCTTGGCGTTGATCTTTGCGATAACAAAGTTCAGGCACTATGCGTTGGCGCATGAAGTCCGTCTCATTTCGAAGGTGGACCCCCTTAAGTATTTGATGTCAAAGGCCATATTAACGGGGCGACTCGCTAAATGGGCACTACTCTTGATGGAGTTCTCGATAACTTATCAACCTCTCAAGGCAGTAAAAGGCCAGGCCGTCGCCGACTTCCTCGTTGAGCACCTGACACCTGCCGATTCTCCTTTGAATTGCGAGCTGCCAGACGAACATGCGTTTGATGCGATCAACGGTAGTGATACCCGATGGGAACTCTATTTCGACGGCGCATCTTCCATGAAGAAGCACAAACAAAGCAACCCTATAATCAAATCGGGGGTGGGTCTCATCTTCGTAACTCCACAAGGAGGGATAATGCGCTTTGCTTTCTCCTTAACAGAGCCGAGGACAAACAATGAAGCCGAATACGAAGCTTTAATAGCAGGCCTCGAGATCGCCATCGACATGGGAATTGAAAACCTCCTCATATATGGAGATTCCCAACTGGTCGTTAGTCAAGTAAACGGCGATTACCAGACGTGCAAGCCAGAACTGGTGAAGTACGGCGAAAAGGTGAAACAACTGTTGACCCAAATTCCTTCCTACACTTTGGAAAACATACCGCGTGAAGAGAATAGCAAGGCGGACGCGTTAGCCAAGCTCGCTAAGGAACTGGCTGATGAGAACCTCGATGACGTCAGAATCGTGGTACAAAGCCGTCGGGTGCTCGTCCCAGCGGAAATATCTACAGAATCATCAGCTTAAGATGCGTCCTCAAGACATCAGCTTAAGAAACGAGCTTTGTCTTTCGCCTTCGTCAATGATACTCTGTACAAGAGGTCGTTTGATTCTCTGTGGGTGAGATGTCTGGGACCTGAAGAGGCAAAAAGAGTCGTTCAGGAAGTTCACGACGGACTCTGCGGTTCTCACCAAGCAGGCCTAAAGATGAAGTTAAAGATTAAACGGACGGGTTACTACTGGCCCACGATGATTCAAGACTGCCTCGAATATGTGAAGCAATGCCACTCGTGCCAAATCCATGTGGACTTCATCCACCAGCATCAAAATCCACTACATCCAACGGTGGCTAGCTGGCCGTTCGAAATGTGGGGAACTGACATAGTTGGCCCCATCGAACCAACATCGTCTAGAGGACATCGTTTCATCCTGGCGACGACTGACTACTTCTCCAAAGGGGCAGAAGCAGTACCACTGAGGGAAGTGAGGACGGAGAATATCCTCCATTTCTTCAAGACGTACGTCATTTACCGGTTTGGAACTCTGCGATGGATCATCTCCGATAACAGGCCAGCCTACAGAAGCCACAAGATCAGTCGCTTCGCGCAGCAGCATAATATAGACTGGAGATATTCCTCGGTTTATAATCCGCGAGCTAATGGTCTAGCCGAGGCCTTCAACAAGACCTTGACAAAGATCATGAAGAAGACGGTGTCCTGAAATAAGAAGGACTGGCATGAGAGACTGCAAGAAGCTCTTTGGGCGTATCGAACTACGTTCAAAACGGCCACAAACACAACGTCGTACGCGTTGGTATTCGGTACAGAAGATGTACTCCCCCTCGAGATAGAGTTACCCTCTTTACGAGTGGCGGTCCACTACGAGCTGACGGACGAAGAAAATGCTCACCTTCGGCTTGAAGAGCTTGATGCCCTTGATGAAACCCGGCTCATAGCGCAACAAAATCTGGAGGCCTATAAAGCAAAGATGACACGCTCATATGAAAGATTGACTAGGCCGAGGATATTCCACCAAGGAAAACTCGTGCTAGTGGTCAAAAGGCCTATGATCCCCAATCGCGCCAAGCGGGGAAAATTCGAGCCGAACTATGAAGGCCCGTACATCATAGACAAGGTCTACCAGGGTGGAGCCTATCTACTCATGGATATGCACGGTGAAAGTCCTTTCAGGCCAATAAACGGTCGCTTCCTGAAAAAAATACTACGCTTAATGAGCCACAGCCTAGGTCGATGATAGATGACTATGTCCTCTCGCTATCTTCCTAAGCCCAAACTCTATAAGTAGTAGTCGGCCTTCTTCAACACCGGACCGAAACGTCCTTAAACTAATGACGGACCGAAATGTCCTTAAATTAATGGCGGACCACTACGTCCTAAAACTAGCTTTTGACCGATATGTCGATAAACTACGGTGGATTGAAACATCACAAAGCCGATAAAAAAAGATAAAAAAACGGTATGTCCATAAGCAAAATGGGCACGGATGAAAACCCGAAAGGGCTCCGTGAGTAAAAAAAAGCAGGGCTACCGGCGAGTGTTTGTGAAAAGTCGAAAGGGCGCGACCTCGTAAAAAAAAATATAAAAAAATAATAAAAAAAAACGGTATGTCCATAAGCAAAATGGGCACGGATGAAAACCCGAAAGGGCTCCGTGAGTAAAAACAGCAGGACTACCGGTGAGTGTTTGTGAAAACCCGAAAGGGCGCAACCTCGTTAAAGGACACTTACAGGGTCCTCTCGACCTTGTAAGGAGAAATCACCCGCGTGAGATCCTCACGACTCACAAGGGAGCAACACACTTAGGGACCCTCACGATTCCTAAGGAGAAAATTCATTTACGAGATCCTCACGACTCGTTAGGAGAACTCCCTTATGGGACCCTCACGGCTCATAAGATTTGAAAGTCTTAAGTTACAGAGACCTAAACCTGTGCTTAAGCAACCCCCATAACCTTCGATATTGCCCTACAAGTGGTTCAATTCTGACCCTTGTATACAATCCACGGGCGCGAATAAACATTTCCTTAATCAAGTCCCATCCGTGACTGGGGATATGTTCGCATGGTGAACAACCCTTGTAGGTCCTCGCGATTTACAAGGAGAAAACCCTCTTGTAGGACCCTTACGACTTACAGAGAAACATACACTTAGGAATCCTCACGATTCCTAGGGAGAAAACACACCTACAAGATCCTCACGACTTGTAGGGAGAAATACCTTTGTGAGACCCTTACGGCTCATGAAGTTAAAAGCCTTGGTCGACAGGACCTTAACCCTGTTCCCTAAGCCACCTTTGTTCGACATCGATAGAGGCAAATGATGATTCGCTCCTGGCAATATCCCAGTTGTAGCGGTGCTGATGCCGAAATCGGTGTCTAATTTCAGGTTTACGGCGAAAAGCCCGTAGGCCGCACATGCATACGAAATAGCTGAAATGATGGGGCAACTTGCAATAAAAAGCAGCAAGTAAAAAGCGTATGTACACAAAATAGCCGAAATGATTGGGCAACTCGCAATAAAAAGCAGTGAGTAAAAATAAAATAAACAGCCGAAATGATTGGGCACCGCGAAAAATAGCCGAAATGATTGGGCAACTCGCAATAAAAAGCAGCGAGTAAAAATAAAATAAACAACCGAAATGATTGGGCACCGCGAAAAATAGCCGAAATGATTGGGCAATCGCGACCTTCGCGATATAAAAGCTGAAATGATAGAGCATCGCGGAAATAAAGCAATAATAATAAAAAATGATGAAACTTTTGCCCTACAGGTGAGATCACATCGATCCCTGTATACAATCCAAGGGCACAAACAAAGAGGGAACCATACCTTCCCAACAGGCTCCGCCAGGAAGCGAAGCCAAATCTCGGCGGTTCACCAACAACCTAGAGATAACCGCGACATTCGTCTCGATACAGCGGATGCAGTGCCAGCAAACGAAGCGAAGATCAAATTCCTAGCTTCACGGTTTTGACGGTAACTTATATAAAACCTGAAAGACCACCACAGATCAGTTCAACTTCCAGGGAAATCAGTGTCCTTGGCAAATACCTCAATTCAGGGAAACTAGCGTCCTTGATGAGAGCTTCCTGATTCGCGTCGGCCCGCAGAGAAACCAGTGTCTCCGCAGGAATACTCCGATTCGTTTCAACTTCTAGGAAACCAGTGTCCTCGGCAAAATACTTCGACTCAGGGAAACCAGTGTCCTTGACGAGAACATCTTGATTCGCGTCGACCTGCAGAGAAACTATCGTCTTTGCAGGAACACCTCGACTCGTTTCAACCCTAGGGAAACCAGTGTCCTTGGCAAATACCTCAATTCAGGGAAACTAGCGTCCTTGATGAGAGCTTCCTGATTCGCGTCGGCCCGCAGAGAAACCAGTGTCTCCGCAGGAATACTCTGATTCGTTTCAACTTCGAGGAAACCTGTGTCCTTGGCAAAATACTTCGACTCAGGGAAACCAGTGTCCTTGATGAGAACATCTTGATTCGCGTCGACCCGCAGAGAAACTAGCGTCTTTGCAGGAACACCTCGACTCGTTTCAACCCCAGGGAAACTAGTGTCCTTGGAAAATACCTCAATTCAGGGAAACTAGCGTCCTTGATGAGAGCTTCCTGATTCACGTCGTCCCGCAGAGAAACTAGCGTCCTTGCAGGAATACTCCGATTCGTTTCAACCCCGAGGAAACCAGTGTCCTCGGAAAAATACTTCGACTCAGGGAAACCAGTGTCCTTGACGAGAACATCTTGATTCGCGTCGACCCGCAGGAAAACTAGCGTCTTTGCAGGAATACATCGATTCGTTTCAACCCCGAGGAAACCAGTTCCTCGGCAAAATACTTCGACTCAGGGAAACCAGTGTCCTTGACGAGAACATCTTGATTCGCGTCGACCCGCAGGGAAACTAGCGTCTTTGCAGGAATACATCGACTCGTTTCAACCCCAGGGAAACCAATGTCCTTGGCAAATACCTCAATTCAGGGAAACTAGCGTCCTTAATGAAAGCTTCCTGATTCGCGTCAGCCCGTAGAGGAACCGGCGTCTTTGCACGAATACCCCGATTCGTTTCAACCTCGAGGAAACCAGTGTCCTCGGCAAAATACTTCAACTCAGGGAAATTAATGTCCTTGACGAGAGCTGCTCGATTCATCCCGACTTGTGAGGAAATTAGTTTCTTCGCAAGGACTTCCCGATTCGTTTCGACTTGCAAGATAAAGCCTTAGGCAGCAGGGATTAAAAAAAACTTGTTTCCTAAGCACTTGGACCCTGCAAGTCGGCCTAAAATGGTCTCTTGTATACTATTCACGGGTCTCACTCTCCAAAGTCGAATCTCGACAAGGAGAGAAACAACGGCTTACGAGTCCTCTCGACTCGTAAGAGGGAAAATTCTCTTATAAGATCCTTATGACTTATAAGAGAAAACGCACTTAGGAATCCTCACGATTCCTAAGGAGAAAATCCATTTACGAGATCCTCTCGATCCGTAGGGAGAAAAGTCTCTATGAGACCCTCATGGCTCATAGAGTTGAAAAGTCTTAGGCAACAGATCTGAACCTGCGGCCAAAGCCATCGCTATCTCTCGAAGAAACCAAGATGCTTACTCTATTATCTATCAACCATGTTTATTAAGACAGCATGCTGATAATAAGAGAAGGGAGAAAGCAAAGAAATGATACAAGACATGCAAAGAAAAAATGTGTATCTTTATTTATTAATTCAATCAAGTACATGGCGAATCGTACAAAAGAATAAAGAATGTATACATCTTATTCGAAAAAGAAAATTTTTACAAGTATATTGATACAAGGGCAGCTACTGGGAAGGAAGCGTCTTAAATAGCCCTATCAGTTGTTCGCACACTTCCTTCCATGCCTTCTCCTGATCGGCCGCCACCGCCAGTTCTGCTTCCACTTGAGCCCGCTACTTCAAGAAGGATGAAAGTTGCTCCCCAACTGCCTGCTGAGCTGCTTCGCGACCTTGGGAATCATGCTCGGCGGCATCGAGCTTCTGCTTCAGGTTTAACCCATTTGAGATACGTTCCAGAAGGCCCTCGAAGATAGCCTTCACCTGGGCAGCGTTCGCCTCAACCTCAGCACGCAGACGAGCCGTCTCGTTTGAGGTCTCTCGGCATTCCCTCAGCCTTAAATCCGCTTCTTGTTCCAAGTGACGGAAGTAAGAAGCGCTTTGCTCGATCCATGTTGCTCTTTGATTGCTTGCGGCTAAGGTCTCGGGAGCAGGGCGCATAAACTCCGATTGATGCAGGCGGACCTCGATTTCCCTGCAATGATTAACCCAAATCTCGACGACGCCTCCATCGTGAAAATTCACAAGCGCCGCCAACATCAGGTTAACCTCCACAGCGAAATCCGCAGCAGATCGGGGAGCGTCTGCGTCAAGCTCTTCGACGTATCCGCTCAGCATGCCCAAGCTCATTACGGCACCCTTTGAAGACGGACGTCTCAGGAAGGGGCCTGCCGGCATTATAACGCGAGACTCAAAGGGCGCCAGGATCGGAACGACGGCTGAAAAAACAAGATACGATTAGATGAAGGTTCAAGAAATACGAAAAAGTCATCGATGCGATAGTTTACTATACCAGCTACGGCAGGCGGCAAGGCCGGGATGACCGGTGGCGCGACCGATCTCTCATCTCCTCCTTCGATTTGTAGCACTGCAATCAGGACAAGGAAGAGTCAAAAATAATTCCATTATTAAAAAAAATAAAGGCATCAATTGGAAACGATACTCACCAGCTCCACTGGAGGAAGAAGCGAGTTCAGATGGGAAGGAGAAGTGCGGGTGAAACACCTGGTAGAGATGATCAAAAAGCACTCCTGAAAAGACGCAAGAGTACGACGTTAGTACATAAATTATGCGGCTGAAAGATAAAACTAATGGGTTGCAAATCCATACCTTCCAACATCTACGATGGTACAAGGGAAGGCTGAGAGGTGACCACCGCCAAAGCAGTAGCTGATGGCGCTCCCTCGAGCAATGGAGCATCGGCACTGGCCGCACCTGCGTTAAAAAACAAAGATAAACTTGTCAGAAAGGATTGCAAGATTAGAAAGGGGGGACGGTAACCCGAAATTTACCTGATGAGCTGCCAGTCGAAACGGATGCGTCTCCCTCCTCCATCGATACGAGTCCACCTCCCGTGGCCTCATCACCGGACTCTACGGGGGCTGTCGTCGTGCTCGCGTGGCCAGGAGACGGCGGAGGGCCTTAGACGGGGAGAGCAATAATTGGAGCATTGCCAGACTCTTGAGAAAGAGCGGCTGGCTTTTCCCCGGGAGTCATGCCTATCTCACCCGCTACACCTTCGGGCTCGACGGTCGCCGTTGTCTCGTCCGCCGTTACCATGGGGTCACCAGTTTCAGGTGCTCCGTCCGCCGCTGCCCCAGGCTCAGTTATAGGAATCATCTCATTTGCCGCTACCTCAGGCTCGGCATCGACGACCTTCTCTGGCGCAATTTCCTCAGCCCTCAACTCAGGTCCAGCAACCTCGGCGACGTCGCCCACCGTCGGCTCGGGTTCAACCGTTGCCTCTTCCTCTGTCCCCTTAGGTTCGACGGTTTCCGCCTCCCCTTCGATTGGACTTGACCCTGCAGGACAAGATATATAAGAACCAACAGGTTTACAATTCTTATAACAAAATCTTGAAAGATACATTACCTGAGGTGGACTTATCATTAGCCTCCCTATTTGCGCGCGCCGCTTGTCTGTGAGCTGTAGACAAGGCGACCGGTGGCTCTTCCGAGGGAGTATCAGCACGAGGAACAGTGCTTAGGCCCGCTCCCACGGCCAAAGCAGCTCTGCGTGCCTTTGCCTCGCGCCTCAGCCGCTTTCTCTCTTCCTGAGCCGTCAAGATGGACTTCTTCGAATCTTCCTTCATCGAGGCGTTATCGTCTGTGTACAGAGATGCCTCCAAGTCCTTCAAGGCATCCCTCACCGACTCTTCGAGTTGAGACTCTCGCAGCAGCCCTGATGAGGCCGGAACTTCAATAACTGGCCCGGGGAGAGTCCCCGCATCGGCTGACGCAGCCCCTGCAAAGAGACAGAGGAAGAAGGTTAGATCGACCATAATAAAAGGAGAATAAAGACTTAATGAATCGAAATGTACCGAAGCCTAAGGATGCTCTAAGTCGTTCCTCCTCTTGAAAAGTTTTAAGGGAGGAAGCGATGGCTTCTTCAGTGGTGATACCTGTTTAAAGAGAAGAGGGGAAAAGCATTAGTCAAAGACAGTAATAAAAGTACGATGCAGTAAAAAAAATGCAACTAGTGATTACCCGATTGCGCAAGCTTAGCTAGCCATGCGTCGCGCCTCGCCAATCGCTCTGAAGCTGCGATGGCGGCCGCCAGATCAGTGTCATCTGGCGGCATAACTAATCCTTTGTTGGTACCGTACTCGCCCAAGCCCTCGCTATAGGGAGCATGAGGTTCCTGACCGAACACAACGTCAGCGGAGAGGATCGACTTCTTCTTCCTCTTCTGCACGCGAGCCCCGGGTGCACCCAAGATCAATTTGCGTTTCGCAGGCACCTTAGGGCGGCCGGTCCTAATGTCCGCGCCGACGCCGGACTCCGGCGAAACCACATTTATCGTCTCCACTGGAGCACGGGACGCTGGTGGCGCATCCACAGTATCACGGAGTGGCAATCCGCGCGGAGGGCTCAGCACGCGCGGTGGCACAACTCTGGCATCTTTCAGCGGTGGAATGACCGGAGTCCTTGGCTTCAAGGGAGCCTTGCGATCGCCGCCGGGAGGCGCACCCTTACGGTCAACCAACATGCGCTTCTCTATATGGATAACCGGACCCATTGCGTGCGCGTACCAGGCCACGTACGTGTTGAGGACCTTGGGAACGCAGCTTGGCTCGCTGATGAAGAAGTAGGAGCCCGTGTTGAGCCGCATAAAATGGTGCATCGCACTCCGTATCCCCACCTGGCTGGCCATGGGCTCTTCCAAAAAGGCTTCCAGTGGGATCCCCTGATGATAGCTGGATTGTTGGGCGAACCGGTAAGGGTTATACCTCATGAAAAGCGTCGTCTCATTCTGCCTGAAAACCAGGTAGCCCGGCCGAATGGAGTAGAGGTGAAGAATCTCCCGGGCTTTCAGTACGGAGGTCCCGTCCTTGAAGTCGTCGCGCAGCGCCACCACCAACTTGGAGGTTTCTGAGCCTATGGTTATGACTTTATCCAAAAAAGAAACCTTCGCTCCGACCAGGTGTGGACGAAGGAGCAACCCCCTAGCCTCCCGCGAAGACGCAACCACGATCGAGGCGCTGACCAGCCGCATGACTCTTGGGAGTCTGCACTTCTCAAAAAACAGAGAGATCTTATGGACGTCGAACACCCCATGCACATGCATTTCCATCCATGAGGTGAAGTAGTGCATCGGGAAATTAGCCGGATGCACCCTAGGTTCATTAGCATCCGCCGCCACGCTAAGTCCATTATATAGGTGAGCCAACCCGGCGATTCCTATGGTCAACTGCAGGCCAGCCACCATCCGATGCGCCGGGTAGAAAACGGACGGCCGCATGTGGCGCGGGTGCATGGGGAGCGCGAAGCTGCACAGCCACAATCCCAGGAACCCAACAAAAAAGGTCTCCTCATCCATGCCCGGGACGGCGATTTCTGACAAGGGCATGACGGCGGCGCCGGGGAGATAAAAATCCTTTTGATCGTCCTCCGATGTTGGTCGACGGTCCAAGCCGAAACCGAAAGGGTCATCAAGCTTGGCAAACTTCTCGCTCCGCTCCGATAGAAACTCCGGTCGAATGAAGCGGGCGATAAAATCTGCGAAACTGAATCCCCGGACGCCTGATTCCAGATAGAGCCCTTCATATATGCTCATCACCTTCACCAAGCCCGGAAACTGGTGCTGAATGGCATTCTCCGGCGTCAGATCAAACACCAGCGGCTTGGTGGCGAAGACGTATTCGTCAGGAGGAAGCAGCTCCTCGTAATGCTCCCCCCTTATCGGCAGGCCCGAGATTTCAGCAAACTCTTCCAGGGAGATAGAGACTTCCCTGTCCGTCATCAGGAAGGTGTGGGTGGGGATATTCCATTGTTCGATAAAAGCCTATCAAACTTGAATACAGGACTTGACCTGACCGAACCATGGCCATAACTTGATATGACTACATGCTTACATCCTGAACCCGACTACTTGAAAAACTTGTATCCATGGTCTCGGTAAGTCTGATAATTAAAATCTATACAAAACATTACACAGGGTTAATGGGGTAGATTGGTATAGAATGTATTAAAAATGGCACGGTATGATCACTAAAAGACATCTACATGAACTCTTGTGCCGTTGTCCCATGGATTTTGACGGGGCCTTGTACTACATGTTACCATAGTCCACGGGGTAAGATGGACTCCTCTCGTATACACTGATACCTTCTGTACCAAGCTACAAAAAACTTCGTTAAGATAACAAGTATATAACTGTACATCTTACTAGTTCCATCTCATACTACTCGTTATATTCCTTTTTTTCTTTTGGGACTTACCGAACGCTAGTTCGCTGACGACATTCCTGTCTTTTCTTTCTTTGGAATGTTCGTCAGGAGGACCGGACACTCTCGAGATCGAGCGTAGCTAGGAGGACGTGGACCAGTTCACCGAGCAACATGATTTATAGCTTTTCTAATACTTACTTTTCATTTGTTATGCCACTGTTTAGGCATTGCTTTATATCATTGTACTTTCCTTTTCAAAACAGTTGTATTGTAAAGATGAATGTTAATAAAAGTTGCTGTTCATTTTATATCTCTTGTCATTCTTGTACATTTTTACATATATTGGTTATTTACGCTTAACGTATTTATTTCTTAGTAAATACGTTGTGGCCTGCCACGTCACCGTCTCCATACACTGGAAAGTGGGGCGTGACACTGCATGGAATCCTAAGCAATATATCACAAGAATTATAAGAATCAACAACTATATATTCTTTACATTTCAAATTCCTTGAATCTATCTTAACCTTTCCTTTTTTATCAAGGTCATGGATTAACCGAACAACACGAGTACCAATGTCAATGGAAACACCCTATCTCCTACTCTACCACCACCACCAAATTTGCAGCTCCCATCAACGAGCAAACGGTACTGCTTGAGGCAATCAAGAGGCTCTTGGAGGGTCAGCAGCAGCAGACTGCTATCCTCATGCATCGTCCAGAGGTCGAGTCACCCGGAGTTAAGCAATTCCGGGCACTGCACCCTAAACATTTCTCTGGGAAAGAGAGCCCACTAGAGGCAGAAGAATGGGCTCAGTCAATAGAAGACGATCTGGAAGCAGCACAAGTGCCAAAGATTGCTTGGGTGAGAGTTGCAAAACTGCAACTAACAGATAATGCCAAAGTCTGGTGGAAGGCTAAAGAAAGCCAACTCGCCCAACCTATTGAATGGAATACATTTCGTGATATGTTCGACGTGAAATACTTCCCTGAGACTTTCCGTTTCGACATGGAACATCAGTTCATCCACTTACAACAAGGCTCGATGTGGAGCAAATCCGTGGATGAATACGATACTGAGTTTACCATGCTTAGCAGGTAAGATATGTTTCAATATTCAATTTCCTGATATCACATATTTCACTGCTAACACAAGGTCGTAACAGGTTTGCGGCACACCTTATCCCGACTACTGAGATCCAGGCAAGACAATTTCAGTAAGGGTTGGACTCGGAAATCCAAGCTGCACTAGCTACAGGGGATTTCCCAACCTATGATCTCGCTCTGAAGACTGACTGACGCTATGAGGCAGTGGTGAAGAAGAAGGGAAGACCTCAGACTGCCGGTGTGAAACGTCCTGCCACTCAGATGGCAGGAGGAGCCTCTTCCTAACCAACTTTGGCACCCAGGAGACCGGGAGTAACATTTAACCGGCCCAGTCCAGATTTTTGCTTTTACTGCAAGAGGAATGGACACCTGGCGAAAGACTGCAGGCGTGCAAATGGCCTGTGTTTTATTTATGGCGCATCCACTCACGCTATTGGAGCATATCCATATCGACTCAACCCAGCTCCAGCACCTAGACCCGCAATCATCGTTCCGCATCGGCCAGCTATTCAGGCTCCTGCACCTCATCTTGCTCTGCCTTACGTGGACCTCCTGCACAGCCTCCTCGTCAATTCCATTATGCACAGAGGAACATGCTTCAAGGGCAGTGAAACGTGCCCCAGGGACAGAGGAATATGCCTCCAGCAAGGAGAAATGTATCCCGATGTCAGGGTTTCACCATGAAAGTTGAGGAAGCTGTGGCTACCAGCCAAGTTATTACTGATAATTCCCAATCCTTTCATCTTTTCAATCCTTATATATCTCTATATTTTCCCTGTATCTAAACTAACTTCACACAACTTAGGTACTATATTTGTAGCCACCCTTCCTGCACTTGCACTATTTGACACTGGAGCGTCATACTGCTTCATGTCCCAACGATTTGTGAGAACACATGCGATTCCCGTGAAGCCACTCATTTCAAGATGGAATGTCAGTTTCGGGAATGGAGTATTGAAGGCAACTATGGGATTGGATCAGTGTCCAGTTGTAGTTTGTGGACAAGAATTCTACGCAAATTTCAAAGTACTGGACATTCCAAACTTCGATGTTGTATTGGGAATGGACTGGCTGGGAGTTTTCTATGCTATGATTGACTGCCGTCAAAGGAGGGTAGTATTTGAGATACTAGATCACCCAGTCTTTTATTTCAACGGTGGAGACAGAACTTTGGAGCCAGGAATCTTCTATGCCAAGCCGAAGAATGCAGAAGTGTTTACTCTACCGGTGGAAGAAGAAAAGTCAGAGGTAGTTTGAGAGTTCAAGAATGTGTTTCCTGAAGATATAACAGGTTTGCCTCCCGATCGAGCTCTTGAATTCAGCATTGATTTACTACCTGGTGCACAACCAGTAATAAAAGCTCCGTACCGGTTAAGTCCTGAAGGATTGAAGGAGATCCATACTCAGTTGGTCGAACTTCTAAAGAAAGGTTGGATTCGTCCCAGTACTTCAAGTTGGAGATCTCCAGTTTTTCTTGTGAAGAAGAAAAAAGGTTCATACAGAATGTGTGTAGACTACCGAGCTCTGAACGAAGTGACGATAAAGAACAAGTATCCACTACCGCGCATCGATGATCTATTCGATCAGCTAAGTGGGTCTTGTGTATTCTCAAAGCTAGATCTTCGTTCGGATTATCATCAGGTGAAGGTCAAAAAGTCTGATATTCCTAAAACGGCATTCATTACTCGCTATAGTCCTTATGAATATGTTGTGATGCCATTTAGAGTGACCAATGCACCTGCTATTTTCATGAATCTGATGAACCAAGTTTTTCGAGAGTACTTAGACATGTTCATTGTTATTTTTATCGATGACATACTGGTGTATTCAAAGAATCGGAAAGAGCACGCCGAGCATTTGCAGATTTTCCTAGAGACATTGCGACAATATCAACTCTATACCAAGTACAGCAAGTGTAAATTTTGGCTATATCAAGTCGGATTTCTCGGACACAACATTTCAGGCGAAGGAATCTTAGTAGATCCAGCTAAGGTGTCAGCTGTCAGCGAATGGCTGACACCAAAAATGGTGAAAGATAATCAAAGTTTCTTGGGATTAGCAGGATACTACCGAAGATTCATTGAAGATTTCTCGAAAATTGCAGCACCCCTGACCAAGCTTACACGTATAGATGAAGCATTCGTGTGGTCAGAAACATGTGAACAAGCTTTTATAGAACTCAAGACAAGATTAACATCAGCTCCTATTCTCGTAATACCGGATCAATCTGGAGGATTCGTCGTATATTGTGATGCGTCCGATAAAGGATTAGGATGTGTTCTACACCTGAATGGAAAAGTTGTAGCTTTTGCATCAAAACAGCTGAAGGTTCATGAGCGTAACTATCCAATACATGATCTGGAGTTGGCAACCGTTGTCTTTGCACTTAAGATTTGGCGCCACCATTTTCTGGGAGAACGAGTCGATATATATATTGACCACAAGAGTCTGAAGTATGTATTTATTTAGAAGGATTGAACATGCGGCAGAGAAGATGGCTAAAACTTTGCGGACTTCGATATCAACCTACAATATCATCCAGGGAAGGTGAATGTAGTTCCTGATGCACTTAGCCGCCAGCCATTAGCAATGAATCTCACCGCTCAGTGGAAACTACAGCAAGAATCGCATGGATTAGCAATCGAAGTAGTTATGCAAGGTAACACTTCGTATTTGATGAACTTACAAGTCCAGTCCACTATTGTCAATCAGATCAAGGCAGCCCAGACAAATAATGCCAAGTTACAAAAGATCCGAGAACAAGTAGAAAGTGGACTTCGAATCGACTTCGTCATCCACGAAGATGGATCCTTGAGATATGGAAGTAGTTTGTGTGTACCAAACGGTCCTGTTCAAGAAGAGTTGATGAAAGAAGCTCACAGTTCTCCTTACTCAGTATAGCCCGGTAGTACAAAAATGTATAAAGATCTGCGGCGACACTACTTGTAACAACCCTAAACTTCCTGGACAACTTTTTGTACAAATTTTTCAAAAAAAAAACAGAAAGGGGTACTTTTGCCTGAGCATAAGTTATAAGTTTGTTTTGCTTTTTAGTAGAAAGCAAGAGCTTGTAGCTCATTGGTAAGACCTTGCACTGCTGAACCAAAGCACCAGAGTTCAAATCCCATCACCCACATTATTTTTAATATTGATTTCTTTTAATCTTTTTAGAAGCCCAAGAGACTACACGTGCTTAACCCGTAAAACCAAAAGTCACACTAAAAACAAACAAGCTCAGAGGGTAGACCAAGAGATGAGCGACACGTGGCGCCTAGACGGAGTCCGACTCGCCGGGATCGGGCCGGCGAGGAAGCTGGATCGGTCGGCGAGGCTGGCCAACTCGGCTCCAAACCCGAGTTGGCCTTCATGACTCGTGTGCCTCTTGGTATCCCCATAACCCCTGTTATGTTTATTTTTACTGCACATTAACAAAGCCTAATAAAATCCAATTAAACCAAATTTTTAATACAATTTTCATACCATTTTTCAATACAACCTTTCACCTATCCTAACCCTAGTTTTACCCTATAAATACCACCCCTATACACACACCCCTCACTCACAATTCTGTCCAAACTCTCAAGAAAACTCTCTAGAATTTTAGTGTGCAATTAGAGTTAGGGAAGGGCGAAGCTCCGGCGAAATTCCGATGACGACCCTAGGAGCTCCCGACAACGAAACGACGCACCGGCGCCTCCTACTGCTTCCTCTCCCTCTTCTCTTGAATCTAAACCTGTAAGTCCTACCTCCCTCTTCTCTAATCTATTCTTAAAACTTCTTTTACTAAATCCCGACGGAAGCGGAGTTAAATCCGACTTCCGATTCGGTTTTCTTTATAAAGTTCATTTTTCCTTAACACAACCATATTAAACTCTTACATCTTGACTATTAATCATTAAAAAAATATGTTGAACAAATTTCATTGCAAAATATTTCATTTTGTAACTTTTACCGCTCTTTTTCAGTAAAATACCATGTAGTATAGTTTCGACTTTAAAACATCATTAATCTTGCTATACTTTTAGTTAGATCACGAAGTAATGATCTACTTCTTCACAACACTCATATGCAACATAGCACAATACCTTTTGGGAAATATGGATTCAGGAAATACCGTTTTACACAAAACTACCTTTAACTTATAAAAACCATTTTCACAAGATTATGTATTTGAAATAAATTTTTGCAAAGCGCCACTACAACCTATTTTGGAGAACCCGACTGGGATGGTGCGGATTATCGCACATCCCTGGGCTTAGTAGTGCGAGATTCAGACCTCCGCAAGGAGCATTCGGTCTCGAGAGATTTAAAATACAAATATCTTAAGAAAATGAGATTTCTAGAAAAATAATAAATTAAAATTTATTTTATATAAATTTATAAATATATATGTATTATCAAAATATCTATTTTTGTTATAATATCAATATTCCAACTTTTCTAAGTCAAAAGAATCACTTTACATGAAAATACCATGAAATCCCATACAAGTCAACACTTTACAATTAAATACCATGTATTATGAAAAATAGGTTTATCTTACTAGAAATGCCATATATATAAAATCTACATCTATGAAAACTCTAAAGACGATAATAAAATACTTGATGTGTATTTTGAAAATTATACAAAATTATTTTTACATAAAACCCCCTCAAATTCTATAAATTATCCTAAAGACCCTAGTAAATATAGGTTTAAACGGGACCAGTCTCTTGAGCCTCAGTGAGCCGGAGATATGAGTTCTTGCCTATTTAAGGTAGACAACTTAACAAACGGTGTTATCAACACGGTAATCGTCTTTGAAAAAGACACAAATCATGCCGTCCATATGCAGCGGTTACCGATAACATCAAAATTTAATTCAAGACTTCAATTTCTTTTTCTAATTGTTCTGACTCAGACTGAGTCTCGATATAATAAATCTGACTTGAATATGATTCAAGTACAAACTACAATTCAACATGAATTCATATATTCAATCTATTCAATTTGTATTGACCGAACCGAACCATGGATATACTTCCATTTACATGATTCTCCAGTTACATCTATTTACTGATATCATGGTTTCAGCAAGTCATCCATCTGTACAATCTATAATACAAGACATTACAATTTCAATACAATACAATTAAGATATCGTGGGGTTTAAGGGGTAGATTGGTACGGAAGGTGTTAGAAGTGGCACGAGACTGCAAGATTTAAGACACCTAACCTGAATACAATCGTCGTTGTTCCGGGCATTCTAACGGAGCCTTGTACTCTATATTCCTTTGTCTTAGTCTCTGGCATACTGAGACTCTTCTCGTATACACTGGCATTCTTCTGTACTAAGCTACAAACAACAGCGTTAACTATATAATACAATTTAAAATTTATACTCTCTGACTCTGTCTATTCTACTTCTCTCTTATCTTTGGGACTTACCGTGCCATTGTTCGCTGACGACATTCCTTCTCTTTCTTCTTTGGAATGCTGTCAGGTGTTCCAGACCTTCCAGAGATCGAGCCTAGCACTGAAGACTTGGACTAGTTTACTGAAGATCCCAAGCAATAGTTACACTTGTACACATTTCATTTCAGTACTTTCCATTTCTATTATGCCACTATTTAGGCATTGCTTTCATTCAGATGTATTTACTTTTCTAAGTATTGTAAAAGAATGTTAATAAATAAAGTTGCTGTTTCATTACATTTGTCTCTTGTGTACATTTCTTTTATATTGCTTAGTTATGCTTAGCGTATTTACTTCTGAGTAAATATGTAGCGGCCAGTCGCGACCCCTTCGCCGTACATCGGGAAGCGGGGCGTGACACTATTGGTGGTATAGAATGAAGCGTGAAGTAGCCAAAAGCGTAGTCAAGTGTTTGTTGTGTCAACAAGTAAAGGCTGAATATCATAGAACTGTTGGTCTACTTCAGCCGTTACCAATCCCTTAATGGAAATGGCAGCACATTACCATGGAATTCGTTACTGCCCTTCCTCGTAGCATGAAGGGTAATGACGTAGTATGGATTATTGTGGATCGACTCACCAAGTCGGCTCACTTTCCCTTTCGAGTTGGCCAATCTACCGAGACATTAGTAAAGAAATACATGGAGGTAAGCATGAATCTAAAGTAAGATTTAACCTCAAAGTGTACTATTTTTTATACCCATGAACTCATGCAGGAGATTGTGAGATTACATGGAGTACCGGTTTGCATCCTCTCTGATCGTGGTACCAGATTCCGATCAAAGTTTAGGAAGAGTCTGCAAGCTAGCCTGGGAACGAATTTGAATTTCAGCACGGCTTACCATCCACAAACGGATAGATAGTCTGAGCGAAAAATTCAGATTCTGGAAGACATGCTAAGAGCTTGTATGTTAGACTTCAGAGGTTCATGGGAAGATCACTTACACCTTGTGGAGTTTTCATACAACAGCAGCTATTAGGCGAGCATTAGAATGACACCATTTGCAGCACTCTATGGAAGGAAGTGTCGTTCACCATTAAGTTGGGACAACAACGGAGATCGTGAACTCTTAGGACCAGAGATGATCGTAGCAACTGTGGACGTAGTTCGCACGATCAGAGAAAGAATGCACATAGCCCAAAACTGATAGAAACATTGGGTAGATGCAAAGCGCTGACACCTGGAGTTCCAACCTGGAGATCATGTTTTCTTAAAGATCTCTCCAAACCGAGGAGTGATCCGTTTTGGCAAGAGGGGTAAACTCAGTCCAAGATACATATGACCGTTCGACATACTCGAACGAATCGTAGAAGTGGCATATTGTTTGGCACTACCACCCTCATAAGAAGGAGTGCACAACGTGTTCTACATATCCCAGCTTCGAAGATATGTGAGCGACCCCGGCCACATCCTTAATCACTCCGAGTTCACTGTACAGACTGCCCTGACTTGCGAGCAACAATCCGCTGAAATTCTGGACAGAAAGGTGAAGACACCGCGGAACAAGAAAGTAAATTTGGTCCGAGTGATGTGGAGAAAAGAATCACCAGGAGAATCAACGTGGGAACGATAAGATAACATGCGTGTAAGATACCCTTACTTATTTGTAAACTAGTTCTTAAGTAATTGTAAATTTCGAGGACGAAATTTTTATAAGAATGGTAGAATGTAACGACTCTGAATTTACTGTACGAAATTTTTTCAATTTAATGTACAGAAAGGAGTTTACAAGTCTGAGTACAATTTATAAGTTAATTTTTGATTAAGAACAACAAGAAACAACTTGTAGCTCATTGGTAAAGTCTTGCACTGCTGTGACGTAGCCTCTGTGTTCGAACCCCATCAGACACATTATATTTTTTCTGATTTTCTTTTAAACTTTTTGGAAGACCAAAAGTTTACACGTACAATGCACATGAAAGTGAAAAGTCTGATGAAATAAACTTGTGCAAAAGGGAATTCATACAGACTTGAACACGTGTCCAAAATCCACCGGCTCCCTATACAAATCGACCGGCGGATCCTGCTCTATGGCCAGCACCGACGGACCCCTCGAGCCCATTGAACCCTGGGCTTTGCACACATGACCTTTCCCTTATCCCTAACTCCCTGCACTGTTTGATTACTCTGCAATCAAACAAAGACCCCTCAATTCCCCATTTATCACATTTTTAATGTATTTTAATTCATCTTTTTAATTTCAAAACCCTAATTCCACACTATAAATAATACCCCATTCCCTATCCCTTCCTCATTTTGAAAATTATAGCCAAAATTCTCAAAGTTTTCTAAGTACAAGAAGAGTACAAGTGGAGTTAGCAAAAGATCAACTTCCGAGGAGAATCGAAGCAAGTTCCGGCGACCCCGCGATACCACGAAGTTTAACACTCTCTCTTCTACCTTTTCATAGGATAACTATCTAGTAAGTCCCTTTCAATTTCTCTTCTCCTTCCTTGAAAAGTTCTTTTTCAAAACATGTCGGTAAGTTGAGTCAATACCGACATTTTATTGTAAACCCTAGAAATTACACTTTTTCTTAAATATTGCTCATTCATATTTCTACACCTTTCTTGTTAACATAAAACTAATGTTTATAACAAACTTTCACTCAAAAATATTATGAAACATAATTTTAAATCAACTTTTACATTAAAATACCATGAACCTTGTATCCACCATATTTAATTTTTTTGCTTAATTATACCTTTAGAAAACCTCATGGGGTAAAGACCTACCTCTCACATACACACATGGTTTCTATAGCACGATACTCTTTGAGCATATTTTTAGTTGCGAACACAATATTTCATTAAAATACCATTTACTATAAAAACGGTTTTTTTTGGAATTGTATTTTAAAATTCCTTTGCAAATAAGTTTCTCCAACCCTCTTTAGAGGACCCGCTATTGGATAATGTGGATTATCGCACATCCTTGGGTTAGTAGAGCGAGATGCAGACCTCCTCATGGAGCATTCGGTCTCGAAAGGTTTTAATACGATTTTAAGAAAAAAAACGCAATTTTCTACTTAATAATAAAAATTAATTTTTAATAATTATATAAATATTACAAATCCATATATTTTCAAAATATAATAATCTTATTTTTTTTCAAATTGAAAAATTACAAGTTTTATCAAAATACCACCAAGATACCAACAAAAGTCAAGTTTTATAGTAAAATAACATGAACTATCCAAGCTAACCTATTATCACTAAAATACTTCAAAATTCTTAAAATTCACATTCATGGAAACCCTAAATAATATAAATAACTTCTCGAGGTTATTTTGAAATTATATATTAAAAATATTTTTTCATAAAACCCCCTCGAGTATATAAAAATATATTTAAGGAGTTTAGTAAATATAGGTTTAAGCGGGATCAATTCTCTTGAGCCACAGGGAGCCGGAGAAAGTGAGTGCTTGCCTATTTAAGCTAGAAAACTTAACGGTGTTATCAATGGTAATTGTCTTGGAAAAAGACACAAATCCTGCCGTCCATGTGCAGTAGTTACCGATAACTCCCAAAACTAATTCAGGATCTAAATCTGTTACAAGTGACTGACTCAAGTCTGAGTCTAAATTAAAATTGAATTCAAACTCAAATCAAAATCCAATTCAAACATGAATCCAAACTTTAACATGTATACTTGAACCTGAACCTGAATATCAAACCTGAATACAAGACTTGATTTAACCGAACCATGGCCATAACTTGACATGACTACAAGCTTACATTCTGAACCTGACTACTTGAATACCTTGTATCCATGGTCTCGGCAAGTATGATAATTATAATCTATACAAAACATTACACTGGGTTAACGGGGTAGATTGGTACGGAATGCATTAAAAGTGGCATGAGATGATCACTAAAAGACACCCACATGAACTCTCATGCCGTTGTCCCGTGGGTTTTGACGAGGCCTTGTACTACATGTTACCATAGTCTACGGGGTAAGATGGACTTCTCTCGTACACACTGATACCTTCTGTACAAAGCTACAAACAACTACGTTAAGATAATAAGTCTATAACTGTACATCTTACTAGTTCCATCTCATACTACTCGTTATATTCATTTCTTTCTTTTGGGACATACCGAGCGCTAGTTGGCTGACGACATTCCTATCTTTTCTTTCTTTGGAATGTACGTCAGGATGACCGGACTCTCGCGAGATCGAGGCTAGCCAGGAGGACGTGGACCAGTTCACTGAGCAGCAGGACTTCTAGCTTTTCTTGTACTTACTTTTCATTTGGTATGCCACTGTTTCGGCATTACTTTATATCATTGTACTTTCTTTTTCAAAGTAGTTGTATTGTAAATATGAATGTTAATAAAAGTTGATGTTCATTTTATATCTCTTGTCATTCTTGTACATTTTTACATATATTGCTTATTTACGCTTAACGTATTTATTTCTTAGTAAATACGTTGCGGCCTGCCACGTCACTGCTCCGTACACTGGGAAGCAGGGCGTGACATGGAGCCCCACTCTTGAGCTCGTGAATACTTCTACGGCTGTGTTAACATTCACACTTGGAATTTAACGTTAACATAGTGACCATAGAAACCTATAGTATATACTTACCCATGAACATATACTCTTACTCGTCATATATATTCTACACTTGTCATTTTCTTTACTCTTACCTATCTTTGGGACATACCGAGGGCTAATTCGCCGACAGGCATTCCACCCACTTTTCTTCTCTTGGAATGTTCATCAGATACGGTCGAGACGGAGGAGGTTGAAGCCACAGAGGAGGACTACGACCAGATAGCTACTCAGAGCTAGCTCAGCTTCTTTTCCTTCAGTTTATGTATGCCACTTGTTTAGGCATTTTCTTTATTGTATTTACTTTCCAGCATAAATTCTTGTATTTGTAAATATTGGAAGTTGAATGTAAATAAAAGTGTTTGTTGAAATTTTTTTACAACCTCAATTTATTCTTGCATTATGTATTATTGTTTCAATACGCTTAGTATATTTTTTTAGGGAATGACATTCTTTGGATAAATATGTCGCGGGCTTACCACGTCACCGTTTCCATCTATTGCGGCAGAGAAGATGGCTAGAATTCATGGCGAATTTCGACATCAACCTACAATATCATCCTAGGAAGGTGAATGTAGTTCCTGATGCACTTAGTCGCCAGCCATTAGCAATGAACCTCACCGCTCAGTGGAGACTACAACAAGAACTGCATGGATTGGAGATTGAAGTAATTGTGCCAGATAATGCTTCATCTTTGATGAACTTACAAGTCCAGTCCACTCTTGTAAATCAGATTAAGGCAGCTCAAGCAAATGATGGCAAGATACAAAGGATCCGAGAAAAGTAGGAAGTGGACTACGAACTGACTATATCATCCACAAAGATGGATCCTTACGGTATGGAATCCGTTTATGCATGCCAATCAGACCTGTCCGAGAAGAGTTGATGAAAAAAGCTCTCAACTCTTCGTATTCGGTACACCCCGGTGGCACGAAAATGTACAAGAATCTACGACAACACTACTAGTGGTATGGAATGAAGCGTGAAGTAGTAAGGAGCGTAGCCAAGTGTTTGGTGTGTCAGCAAGTGAAGACTGAATATCACAGAACTGCCGGTCTAATTCAGTCGTTACCAATTCCAGAATGGAAATGGCAGCACATTACCATGGACTTCGTGACTGCTCTCCCTCACAACACGAAGGGTATCGATGCAATTTGGGTTATTGTGGATCGACTCACCAAGTCGGCTCACTTTATTCCATTCAGAGTTGGCCAGTCAACCGAGACGTTAGCAAGGAAGTATATGGAGGTGAGTAAAAATCTCAAGTAAGATTTATACCTTCAAGATGTATGTAACGGCTCTGAAATCACTATATAGAAAATTCTTGTTATTGTACAGAAAAGAGTATTATAGCCTGTATAAGAGTTATAAATTAGATTTGTTTAATAAAATCAAGAATCAACTTGTAGGTCATTGGTGAAGCCTCTACACTGCTGTGACGTAGCCTGTGTGTTCGATTCCCATCAGACACAATTATTTTTTTTTGATTTTTTGGAAGCCCAAGAGTTGCATGTGCAATACACGGGAAAATGAAAAGTTTCAAAAAAATCAAACATGCGCAAAATGGAGTAAACACAGGAAACCCCACTTGGCACGAATCTCAGGGCGATTGCCTCAGATCCGACCGGCCAAATTGCTTCATGGGCCGGCGCCGACGGTCCCGATGCGCCCAACTTGATCCGTGTTTTGCACACTCATCTCTTCAGCTCCTCTTAACTCCCCTGTACTGTTTGATTTTCCTGCAATTAAACAGAGACCCTTCATTTCACCATTTAATATCTTTTTAATGCTTTTTAATCCATAATTTTAATTCCCAAATCCTAATTCTCCACTATAAATACCACCCCATGCCATAGCTCTCCCCTATTCTGAAGTTCTAGCAAAAATTCTCTCAAAACTTTCTAAGTGTCAATTGGAGTTAAGCCTCTCAAGTGGAGTAGCGAGCCAAACTCGACGACCGGAGCATCTCCAACGAAATCACGACCCCCGAGAGTTTCTTCAAGCTCATCTTAGTCATATAAAAATAGTAAGTCCCTTCATCCCTCACTCTTTCTATCTCAAACCACTTTTTAAAACAAACCGACAAAAAAGAAGTTATCTCCGATATCGCTTTCTTTTTAACCTTTGCAAGCCATGTGATAAGCAAACGAGATCAAATTAACATGCTACAATATTCCTAACCTTATTCACATCAATTATTTTTTATTTTTTAACAAAATTTTCATATGTAACGAACATATAACAGAAATTTTCAGTAAAATACCATGAACTTTAGTATCGCTCTTTCATCGATAATTAGTTTAAATACTTTTAGAAAAAATTCACGGGATAACGACCTACCCCACACACATACTATGGTTCCATAGTACGGTATTCTAGATCTATGGCTAAGTTAAAGAAATAAACTTTTCATTAAAATACCACACTGTTTCAAAACAAGTTTCTTTAAATCGGTATTTCGAAATCCTTGGCAATTACGTCTCTACAACCCTCGTTAGGAGACCCGCTAATGGATGGTGTGGATTATTGCACATCCTTGGAACAGTAGAGCGATATGCAGAACTCCTCACGGAGTATTCGGTCTCGAAAGAAATAAAATTACGGTTTTTAAGAAACACGGCTTTTTCAAATAAAAAAACTAATTTTTAGGAAAATTATATAAAAATTATGAAATCCGTATTTTAAATAAAATAAATTATGAAACTATATTTTTAAAATGAAAGATTAAAAATTGTAAATAAAATACAACAAAGTTTCCAAAAGTAGTAGTTTTAATAAAAATACCATAAATTTTCAAAAAGCTAGGTTGTGTCATTAAAATACCCCAATAATTAAAATACATGCTCATAAAAATCCTAAATATTACAAATCACCCTCGAGATTTATTTTGAAAGTATATTAAAATATTTTTCATAAAACCCCCTCGAGATATGCAAACAATATTTTAAGGACCTTAGATAAATATAGGTTTAAGCGGGATCAATTCTCTTGAGCCCTAGAGAGCCGAAGAAAGTGAGTGCTTGTCTATTCATATTAGATAATTTAACGGAGTTATCAATGACAATTGTTTTGAAAAAAGACACAAATTCTGTCGTCCATGTGCAGCAATTGCCGATTTCTCATGAACATAAGAGTTTAACAATTTACATCAATTCACATAAAAAGACATGAACTCAAATCCAAACTCAAATCTAAACTTGAACTCAAATACAAACTCGAACTCTAATCCAAACCCGAATATGAACTCGAATCCAATCTACCCGAACCAACTTGACTCGAATCCTGATTGCAATTGTCATGACTCGCACATTACTCGACTTACTCGAATACAATTTACACCTTTTGCAATCTAGGTTTTCGATCAAGGACTATTAATCAATCAATTCAGATAAGCATATTAACCAGTTATAATATATTATACACGAGGTGCTTGGGTAGTTTCTTGTGTGAATCCAACGGAGCTTTAGGGGTCCCGTATTAACCTCTTTTTTTATTTTACTCGAATATCAGTCGGGTTGACTCATCCACAGCCTAGAGCCCCGACACTAACAGATGAAATGGGCCCGTATTTACTTGCTCCTGGGGCCTCACTCTTGAGTTCGTGAGTACTTCTATGGCTGCGTTGACATTCATACTTAGAAATTAACGTTAACATAATGACTATCTAGAGATCTATAGTATATATTTACCCATGATCATATACTCTTACTCGTTATATATATATATATATATATATATATATATATATATATATATATATATATATATATATATATATATATATATATATTCTACTCTTGTCATTTTCTTTACTCTTATCTATTCTTGGGACTTACCGAGCGCTAATTCACTGACGGGCATTCCACCAATTTTTTCATCTCTTGAAATGTTCATCAGATACTGTCGAGACGGAGGAAGTTAAAGCCACAGAGGAAGACTACGACCAGATAGCTACTCAGGGCTAGTTAGCTCCGATTTACTCTTCTTCTTAACATTTGTAAGCCATGTGATAAGCAAACGAGATCAATTTAATATCCTATAATAATCTTAACTTTATTCACATTATTTAGTTTTTAATTTTAACAAAATTTTCATATGAAACAAATATATAACGAACTTTTTCATTAAAATACCATGAACTTTAGTATAACCCTTCTCGATAATTAGATTAAATATCTTTAGAAAAACTTCACGGGGTAACGACCTACTCCAAACACACACTATGGTTTCATAGCACGGTATTCTAGATTTATAGTTAATTTAAATAATAACTTTTTCATTAAAATACCATACTTATACAAAAAACGGGTTTCTTTAAATCGATATTTTGAAATCCTTGGCAATTACGCCTCTACAACCCTCGTCAGGGAACCCGCTAATGGATGGTGCGTATTATCGCATATTCTTGGGACAATAGAGCGAGATGCAGAATTCCTCACGGAGTATTCGGTCTCGAAAGGAATAAAAATATGGTTTTTAAGAAACGCGATTTTTCTAAACAAAATTAATTTTTGAAAAATTATATAAAAATCATAAATCCATATTTTAAATAAAAAACAAATTAAGAAACTCTATTTTTAAAATGAAATATTAGAATTTTAATAAAATACCACCAAATTTCCAAAAGAGCTAGTTTTCATAAAAATACCATAAACTTTCATAAAGTTAGGTTTTATCACCAAAACACCACAACCATTAAAATACATGTTTATGAAAATCCTAAATATTATAAATCACCCTCGAGATTTATTTTTAAACTATATTAAAGTATTTTTCATAAAACCCCCTTATTTAAAGACTTTAGATTAATATAAATTTAAGCGAGATCAATTCTCTTGAGCTTCAGTTAGCCGGAGAAAGTGAGTGCTTGCCTATTCAGATTAGACAATTCAATGAAGTTATCAAATGACAATTTCCTTAGAAAAAGACACAAATTCTGCCGTTCATGTGCAGCAGTTGCCGATTTCTCCCGAACATACGATTTTTAACGCATACATCAATTCACATGAAAACGACCTAGACTCAAATATAAACTTGAACTCGAACTCGAATACATACTCGAACTCTAACCTAACTCGAAACTAAACTCGAATATGTACTCGAATCCAATCTACTCAAACCAACTTGACTCGAACCCAGATTGCAATTGTCAGGACTCGCACATTACTCGACTTACTCGAATACAATCTACACCTTTTGCAATCTAGGGTTTCGATCAAGACATGTCAATCAATCAATCAAATCAATTAAGTATATTAACCAGTTATAATATATTATACTCGGGATGTTTGGGATAGTTTATTGTGTGAATCCAACGGAGCTTCAGGAATTCTGTATTGATCTCTTTTTTATTTTACTCGAATATCAGTCGGGTTGACTCATCCACAGCCTGGAGCCCCGATATTATCACATGAAATGGGCTCATATTTCCGTACTCCTGAGGCCCTACTCTTGAGCTCGTGAATACTTCTACAGCTGTGTTGACATTCACACTTGGAACTTAAAGTTAACATAGTGATCATACAGAGAGCTATAGTATATACTTACCCGTGAATATACACTCTTATTCGTCATATATATTCTACACTTGTCATTTTCTTTACTCTTATCTATCTTTGGGACTTACCGAGCGCTAGTTCGCTGACGGGCATTCCACACACTTTTCTTCTCTTTGAATATTCGTCAGATATGGTCGAGACGGAGGAGGTTGAAGCCATATAGGAGGACTACAACCAGATCGCTACTCAGTGCTAGCTCAACTTCACTTTTTCTTCAGTTTATGTATACCACACGTTTAAGCATTGCCCTTATTGTAATTACTTTCCAGCATAAACTCTTGTATTTGTAAATATTGGAAGTTGAATGTAATTAAAGATGTTTGTTGAAATTTTTTACAGTCTCAATTTATTATTTCATTGTGTATTATTGTTTCAATATGCTTAGTAGATTTGTTTAGGGAATGACCTTCTCTGGATAAATATATCGCGGGCTTGCTACGTCACCGTTTCCATCTATTGGGAAGCGGGGCGTGACACTAGTATTATCAATTGTCCGATTAAAATCCGTGTAGTATGTACATATATTTAATCGGCAACCTGTATGTACCAATATAAGTCATTTATATCATATCGTCTGAACTGAGAAAACCCTCTTTGTGGAACTCTAAAGTCTCGACAATATGCTGGCAGTGATTACTGGATAAATCCATAAGCACAAACATGTCAGCGACATTACCTGTACGTAACGACTATCCAGGTATATGCCGAAAGGGATATCGACAATCAAGTACGTCCGTACCCTACTGATCCTGAATGTGACAATCTCCATGCAGTCCGGTCTTTTCGTCTAAGAGTATCACATACCGGATCTCGAGGGTGGAAAACGTCAGACCCCTAATAACCCGATAAGTCGTGTTGGAGTCAAGCTCACCACCAACCGAGAAACTACCGAACTGCTATCAGTAAATCTCATCCATCGTGGTCACAGATTTAGGGCGATGGCCAACCGAACACAGCGCGACATCAAATCCTAATATTAGGATAGACGAATCCCTGATAATCACTCACCACCTCCATATAGTTCAGGACTGTACCCAACTAAAACTTATTTGCACGAATCTTCTTAAGCCGTGGTAGGATAGTAATTTAAGTACGGTAGGAACTCATATGAGACAAATGGCGATTTCAGGTCAAAAGACCAACCTGTACTCATACCACTAAATAACTTCCATCTGACGATAGATGTAATACCATCTAGAAGTTCTCGGCGAGTCCGTCTGGTGTACCCATCTCCAGTGAGCACCTGTATACTATCTTAGGTGACACAACACCAATGGTTTGTGAGACCGGCTTCCGTCCCGTGTCAGGGTCTCGAAACGTATACACTTGTCTATTCCGGAATATCGATGTCTAGTCTCGATACTCTTACGACTAGGGGCATTTAAAAATGTGCTTATGATCTACCCAGCTCTCACGTATATGATCGCCATCATAATGCTAGTAGTCAAGCAAGAATCCTACGGGCTTTATCATTATGTATTAACGATACGTAATACCAAATAAAACATATACACATTAATTATAAAGACAAACAAGATAGCATACTATCACCTCGAGTAAGATTATTCTACCTGTATAGGTCCTCCCTCAATTATTACAACCGCGTTCCTGCAATTACAATAATTACCTTGAGGGTACTATATCCAACATCTTGTGCTTTTGGGTTATGTAGAAGAAGTAATGATCATTCTGTTTTCTTTAGAAATTGAGGCGGCTGCAGAATTTTGATGGTTGTTTGATGATATTATGATCACAGGCGATGATGCGAAATGTATTACCAAGTTAAAAACTTATTTTCAGAAGAAGTTCAGCACTAAAGACTTATCAGAGTTGAAACACTTGTTTGGCATTGAGGTGATACGTTCTTCTCCTTAGGTCAATATCTTTATAACTCAAAAGAAGTATGTTCTTGATATGCTTAAGGAAGCAAAAATGTCTGACTATAAGCCTATTGACTCGCCTATGGATTCTAATGTCAAGATATATCCAGGGCATGGGAGCCACTTACTGATCCAGGATGATATCGTAGATTGGTTGGCAAGCTTAATTATTTGACTGTGATAAGCCCTGACATTTTTTTAGTTTTAGTATAGTTAACCAGCTTATGCCGGATCCTAGAGATTCAGTGTAGTGATGCGTATCCTTCGCTATTTGAAAGCTATAGCAGGAAAATGTATTATGTATAAAAACTTTGGACATTCTAAAGTTACAGGGTTTACAGATGCAGATTGGGCCGGATCGCCAAGTGATCGAAAATCAACCACATATTTTTGTGTGTTTGTTAGAGACAATTTGGTCTCGTGGAAAAACAAGAAACAGAATGTAATCTCATGTTCAAGTGCTGAGTTAGAATATAGAGCCATGGCTAATACTCCGAGTAAGCTAGTATAGATAGTTTCTCTTTTTCGAGAACTTGGTTATCAGTATAAGGAGCCGATAAAACTTTATTATGACAACAAAACTGTCATTTATATTGCCAACAGTCCAGTTTTTAACGAATGGACAAAGAACATCCAAATAGATTACTATTTTGTTTGAGAAAAAATTGAAGAAGGGATCAATGATACAGTTCATATGAAAACCGACTATCAATTAGCAAATCTGTTCACCAAGCCATTGGAAAGGGGTCGAGTGCAATTTATTTGTACCAAGTTGGGCATGTGTGATATATATGCTCAAACTTGAGGGGAGTGTTAAAAAAGATATATATTAGATTTAGATTTAGTTAGATTGGTAAGATTTAGATTTGTTTAGATTATTTGTATTTTCTATTATCAGAAAAACAATAATATTAATATATATATAAGGTATAGCGGATTCTCAAGCTAACTCATAATTTTCCTTAATTCTATAATTACAAGTTGAATGCTATATCAAAATTGATCATAGATATCGCAGGCAGCTGCTTAGATATCGTACACAACTGTATAGATTTCGCAGATAACTATACAAATATCGCAAGCATGATTTTTTTTCACTGAAATTTTTCAGGAGGTTCTTGATGACCGCTTCGAAATCAGGGGATTTTTGTTAGCAGGAAAGACTGCATTTTTAAAAATAATTTACCCAAGAATTAATTAGATAGACATTAAGAGATTGTGAGAAAGATGTTGAAAATGGTGGAGGGGGACATGGCCAATCAGCTGACATGAAGACTACACCCACCGCAATGAAGATATGGAGACACATGAAAAACATCCTCACAGAGAAACAAAAGCTCTCATTATTTCATCGCTATACCCCCTCTAGAGTTAGTTTGCATGCATTAATGCTTGCCCTTATCACCAATTCCTCTTCCTCACTCCCTCCTAAAAAAATATATATGGAATGTGTTATGTTAATCATATTTTTACTATCCATGTGGTAGCAGATACAATTGAGATATGTATTACATGTATAGAAACATAAAACAAAAGAAATACTACCTAATTAAGCGTATTCGATCTCTATATAAGAAGCTATTGAGCCTGAATTTTCACTAATACAGGCGAAGCATAGTATCGAACGCATAATTAGAGAGTAACATTATACCTTCAGTTCTCTTGTTAAGGCCGGCTGATTGATCTTCTTAAATCAAAGATATACAGAAAAATTTACCATGTGAGGATTCATGCTCGTAGATATATAGAAGATATTATATGGATAAAATTATTCCATGCCATTTAAACATTGTGATCATGGAATGGACTTCTAGATATAGACCTCAAGAAATAGAAAGAAATGATTACATATAATAGTTTCTTAGGTAGATGGATTTGTAAGGTAATTAAAAAGTTTAAATGAATTTATGATATGGATAGCTTAGGCGCCTGAAATAATTGATTGGAAGATTTTTCTCATCTGCTGAATTGGTTTATCAAAATAAGAAAGACATTCACTTAGTGAATATGATCTACGTACATCTTTAAAGTTTGCATTATTAAAAGGAGATAAAAATAAATAGAAATACAAATTCAGTAGCCAGCTAGCCAGCCGGCTAGGGTTTAGGAGGCTAATGGAGCAAACGGTGGAGCAAGAAAGGGGGCAGAGGTGAAAGGGGGGATTGATGTTGGGCAAGGAATTTGATGGAAGCAGGATATTGACAAATGAAATATTTTCATATTGTCCCCTGTTTACAGGGGCCCGCCACTTAGCTATACCTTTGATGAGATATATGCATGATTTTGGATAATATTATCTATCTTCCTCCATTATGATCCTTTCATTTCAGTATCTCTTCTTTGATCACTCTTTGTCTCATTCCTTTCACCCTCTTCTCTTTTGTTTTGTCCATCTTTGGAGGATCCCCTCTATGTTGCTGTAAATCTTTGGCGAGAGCTTTCACTTGAGGTTATTTTCTTCAAATTTTATGTGACAGTAGTAATTCTTCAATAACATTGTGGAAATTAATATCTGATATCCTGTTAGCTAGGGATTGGACCGTACATAATGATAGTTCAGAATGATATGAAAAAGGTGGTCAATGTGCAGTCAAAATCACTCTGATACCTGACTCAGAAATGATCCAATAGGGGGAAAAAATAAACATAATTGTATTAGATCTTACCGTGAGTATTTTTCCTTAATTATGTTGGGTATCGGAGACTAACATCTTAACTAAGTGACAAGTAATTGTCGAGAACTCTATATCATCTCACTCAAAAATTAGGAGTTTCTACATAAATAGTCGACAAATGTTCATTTGTGATAATTTGCTAAACCGATCGCCACTTAATCTCTTTTGTTGTAGCGTAGATGATGTCATTTTTGATGAAGGGGTGGGATTTTAGCAGCAACAATGACTATGATGATGATTGTGGTGGTTTTATGGCGGCAATGAAGTACGTAGATGATGAAGCGGTAATGTTAGTGTTTCAATTAGAGATTGTGTTGGTGAAATAATAACTGTGATGATAGCAGAGATAGCGGAGGTGAAGGACATGACCGTTTAGAAGAATTTATTTTTCATTAAGTGTATCCGGGAAGATGTTGGAAATATTCATCTGATTAATACGAAATCAATTTCTTAGAGTTCATTCTACCATGCTTAGTTAGACCTTTTGTCTCCTAATAAAATATATCTCTCTTATTTTCAGTTATTACTTAAAATGCAGCTTAGAAAAATCATGTATATTGAAAAAGAAAAAACAGGGTTGGGTCAACCTCAACCCCGTAGTTGTGGTCGTGTGACCACAACCACGGCCTCTGGATGGTTCGTTTAGTCCTAACTTAACCGAAGGCTCCAGTACTCCTTCCGTTCTTCCCTCTTGCCGGTGCAGCTATGGGACTTCTGAGTCGACATCATCCCCATAATAATAGCTTTGGAGTCTCTCTCTCCATCCATCAAGTTGAATGGTGCCTTTTTCGGGATGAAGCACGAGTTCATGTGCTGCAATCACCTTCTCACTCGTGGTGGTGGATCATTCCACAAGAAAGACAACTAAAATTAAACAAAAAGAGACGGGAAAAGAGAAGACAAAAGATACATAATGGCTCTCTCAGAGAGATGGTAGCATGCCACAATTAGCTGAAGATGAAGAAAAAAGTACTGATGTGGTAAGATACGAAAACAGACCAAAATCATGCCTGAAGATGACACAAAGAAATGGAAGCGCTCACTAAAATATTTACAAAACAAGCTCAAGCTGGTTTCTATTATATATGCAAAGACATATTCGTATGAGCTAATTAATAACCTTAGGTTTGTCCAAGATACGTGTTTATGACAAACCAACAATTAATAATACAAAAAAGATAAATAAAAGATCAAAGCAGATTAACGAAATTAACGAAGATCGTTTGAATCAAATTATGTTCTACTTACATCAGAAATTGTGAGGCTGCAATGATGCTAGAGTAACTCTCAAATCCTAATTCTAATTACATCTCAAGTCCTCTCTCATAAATCCCACATAAAACCCTAAGCCTTATATATATATGTGTGTGTGTGTGTAGTTTTCTGATACTTGCTTCTCAAGTAAGGTCTGAACCGTAGTGGCTCCGTCCCTACAGGGACCCTAGGCGCCTGAATAACCTACGGGCCGAGCCCTTAGTGTTGGCATTTTAGTTTAAATTTAAACTATGCAGTAATTAACAAGGATAAATAAAGAAGCCTCATTTATATAAAGATAACGGTGTTATATTTTGATAAGAATAAATAATCCTTATTTGAATATGAGTGTATCTTATCTAACGTTAATTATAAATAAAGATAGCTATAATTTAAGGTTTCTTGGAAGAGGATGCGGAAGAAAAGTAATGTTTCATTATGTATAGAAAGACATGAGTAGAGAGGCCGCAAGTTCGGTTCCCAAGAGTCAAAGATCAAAACAAGGGCTGTGGTATTGTCTCGGCATAAGGGCATTGTATAACGATCTTGAAAAGACATGTGATTTAACGTTTTTGTACTTTTACTATTATAGTGGATTCTCTTTGGCTTGACGAACCATGTTAAATCTTTGTCTCTTTTTCATCTGTTTACTTTCCTTGCTCTGTGATTTGCTTCTATGGTTATGGTTGTGTTTTTGTAATTGATTGTCATAAGCTGGTCCGTGGCCCTTATCCAAGTATTGGTATCAAAGCTTGGTGTCTCCAAGGAGGATTTCTCCTGACACCCAATTTGTAGCTCCAAACGGATCGGCTCGCCCTTTTGACTCGTCTAGTTAGTGCATTAGAAGGCTCGAATAATTTCATGAGCTGGACTATAAAGCTCGATAAGTAATGCGAATAGGACTCGATCAAATAATAGGGACTAGGGTCATATTATTCAAGGTACATTCAAAGATATGCGACACGACACACTAGCTCAAAGTTGGTTCATGTTATTGGGTATAAGACAGAGTAGATTGAACATGATATTTAGTTTAGTATTATATTGGTGTTGGGGATGGAGAAACCGATGCACAGAATAATACTCGCGACAAACCAATCATGCAATAAACAACCACGCAATTAACAACGAAAATACAAATTAATAACGATGCGATAATAAGTAAACAAGAATCACAAACCAAACAAGAGAGAGATTTATTAACGAGATTCACCTACCGTATCCCTAATCCTCGGTAGAGCGGAATCTGCAATGTATACTATAATCTTGAATTAAGTACACCACGAGAAATCCTAGGAGATTTGTCTCAAATCTCTCTGGATCTAAACCGCCACCCTCTCATACAATGATCTCTTTTCCATTTGGCGGTATATAAAACATATAAGAGGTCTCTATTTATACACAAACCAATTCCTTAATTAAGAGACTGCTACAATTAAGAAACTGCTATAACACACTCCTTAATTAAGAAACCGCCACAATTATGAAACTGCTATAAAACACTCCTTAATTAAGAAACTATGGTTTTGGTAAAATCTGATATGGCTTGTGTGTACGTCCAGACATCCGCCTGAAGTTTCTCCATAATTTCAACAATCTTCCACTTGGAGATACATCGGCCTTGATTCCTAACACTGGTAGACTTCACACGACTCCGCTCTACTCTCTCCTCATCAGAGTTTTATGGAGAGATTCACCAACCTGCAATAGAGATCCAGCTTATCTCTGTCTACGAGCTTGGTGAAAATATCCGCCGGATTCTTTTCTCCCGCGATGTTTTACAGTGTCAACTCGGCCTCTTCTACCGCTATGCGTATGAAGTGGTACTGCACCTTAATTTTGTAATACCCCAGAGCAGTGCGGTCTTCGAACATCTTGGTGGTCTGCTCTATCCACATTCAGTGCGGTCTGTTGCGGACACATGGTGATCTGAGTGTGGAGCTGTTTCAGAACAATGGTATCGGGTCCCTGAAACACATTCCAAAAGAGGACCGGACCGCATTATAAATGCAATCATGCTACCTCAATTACGGAGGCGCCTTTTGGATGAACCGGAACTCTGAAATTTGAAGAACTCCGTAGTTAAGCGTGCTCGGGCTAGGGAAATCCCAGGATGGGTGACCATCCATCCTGGGAAGTGACCCCTTTTCGAGTCTGGTTCGCTCCAAAGGACAAACAATACGGTTTCGGCCAGAGCGGACAATATCATCCATACTGGGACGTGGGGCATGGCATTTATGGTGGCCTATGCAAGTCCCTCAGTAGTAGGTATGTAGTTCGAGGACGAACTATTGTTGTTTGGGGGGGGGAACGTAATACTCCAGAGCAGTCCGGTTTTTAGACATCATGGTGATTTGCTCAGTAGTAGGTCTGTAGTTTGAGTACGAACCATTATTTTTAGATGGGGGAATGTAATACCCCAGAGCAGTGCGGTCTTCGGACATCATGGTGTCATTTATAGTAATGAATTAAAACATGTGAGTTAGAAAAGAATAGAATCATATAAAACAACCATGATAGTAAAGCAAATTCGACCGCCTAGGCTTGCTTTATTATTTAAAACTTACTTTTATTTTTATTTGCAATTTAATTTTTAGTTTAACATCAACTATTTTCGTACTTGTTTTAGAATTAATTAAAATTCAACACCTCCCAGTGGATCGACTCTCAAGTATTACAATTGCATGACTGTATACTTGCGGTTAAAATTTAGAGACTAATAAAATCTCCATCACTCACCTTTGTAGGATCTTTACGACTCGGTGGGGTATGTCATTTATGGTGGCCCATGCAGATCCCTAGGTAGTAAGTCTGTGGTTCGAGGACGAACCATTGTTCTTAGATGTAGAGAATGTAATACCTCAGAGCAGTGCAGTCTTCGGACATCATGATGATCTGCTCAGTAGTAGGTTTGTAGGTCGAGGACGAACCATTGTTCTTCGGTGGGGGAATGTAATACCCCGGAGTAGTGCGGTCTTCGAACATCATGGTGATTTGCTATGTCTACACTCACTACGGTCTGTTGCGGACACATGGTGATCTAAGTGTAGGCCCGCTTCAGAATAATGGGATCGGGTCCCTGAAGCACATTCCAAAAGAGTACCGAACTGTATTATAAATGCAATGATCCCACCCTCAATTACGGAGGTGCCTTTTGGATGAACCAGCACTCCAGAGTTCGAAGAACTCTGTAGTTAAGCGTGTTCGGGCTAGGAAATCCTAAGATGGGTGACCTCCTGGGAAGTGGCCCATTCTCGAATCCGGTTCGCTTTAATGGACAAAATCGTACGGTTTCGGTTAGAGCGGGCAATACTATCCGTACTAGGCCGTGGGGCGTGACAGATGTGCTTCGTCTGAGAGTGATATACCGCATTTTTCGCCAAATATATTGCACTTTGGTTGTCGCTCCACAAGGTATTGAAGTATTTTTTTTTCCCAATTCTTCAAGTAGCCTTTGTAAACATAGCATCTCCTTGCTGGATTCCGTGATCGCGACGTATTCAGCCTACGTAGTCGAAAATGGCACCACCGGTTGTAATTGAGTGATCCAACTCACCGCTGTTCTCCCAACCGTAAATACGTATTCCGTCGTGCTCTTCTGACTATCTTGATCTTCCGAGTAGTCCGCATCAACGTAATCTTGTACCTTTAGATAGTCACCACTAAAATATAAGCAGTGACTTGACTTACCCTTTAGATACCTCAGCATTCACTTTACCGCATTCCAATGCTCTTTTCCCGGGTTTTGCATAGACCTTCTAACAACTTCCACTGCATGTGCAATACCTGGTCTCGTACTCACAATCGCATATATCAAACTCCCCACCACATATGCATAAGGCGCGTTTGGTATGTCATCTTTCTGTTCTTGAGTTTTCAGGCATAACTCCTTCCTGAGTTTGAAATATTTCGCTAAAGGGCGTACTCACCGGCTTCGACTTGTTCATATTGAGCCGCTTCAAAACCTTCTCGATGTAGTCCTTTTGCGATAACCACAGCTTCCACTGCTTCTTATCTCTCACGATTTTCATGCCCAAGATTTGCTTGGCCGCTCCCAAATCCTTCATAGAGAATTTCTCAGCCATCATCTTCTTCAAATTTTGAATTTTCTCGAAATTCGGACCCGCGACCAATATGTCGTCAACATACAGTGACAAAATAATGTAGTCCCCGTCCTTGAAAGTTTGAACGTACACGCAATGATCTGATTCACAGTGCACAAATTCCGTTTCCAATATAAATTGATCGAACTTGAGATATCACTGCCTACGAGCTTGCTTGAGGCTATACAAGTTATTTCGCAGTTTGCACACCATATATTATTTCCCCTTCACCTCGTATCCCGGTGGCTGTATCATATAAATCTCCTCTTTCAAATCTCTATGAAGGAAAGCAGGCTTCATATCAAGATGCTCTAAGTGCAAATCCTCCACCGCCACGATACTAAGAATCATCCGAATTGATGTCATCTTCACCACATGAGAAAATATCTCTTGATAGTCAATTCCTTACTTTTGTACGTAACCCTTGACTACCAAGTTAGCCTTGTACCGTTTCATACCATCAGCCTCATTTTTAATCCTGTACACCCACCTATTTAGCAATGCCTTTTGACCCTTGGGTAGCTTCACTAGGTCCCATGTACGGTTCTATTTCAAAGAATCCATCTTCTCATTCATAGCTCACTCTCACTGCTTGTTAGCACCGTCGCTTGTTGCTTCTTCAAGGGATCCGGGCTCTCCCGAATCTGTGTAAAATACAAAATCGGTCACAAGTCTTTCAGATAGCTGCCTATCTCACGTAAATCTCCTCAAAACTGGTACATCTGGTTGCAGAACATGGTCACCATCCTTTTCTTGAACCTGATCATGCACTGCAGTTTCCTTTACGTTCTGATCTCCACCTGTAGGTACCTGAATATTCTCTTGAGTTCTGTCCAACTCGACGAACTCCGATACCGCACCATTTTTGGCTTACTTCTCTTCTTTGTATAGATGTTGCTTATAAAAAACAACGTTCCGACTTCGTATTATCTTCTTGCATGTGTAATCCCACAGCCGATATTCGAACTCGTCTCCACCATAATCGATAAAAGCACACTTCCTAGACTTGGAGTCAAACTTACTTCTTTCTACTTTATAAACCAAAGAATATGCAATACAACCAAATACTTTTAGGTGCGTGTAATTAACTAGTTTACTTGACCAAATTTCTTCCGGAATGATTCCATCAAGCAGACTTTCCGGGCTTATGTTGATCAGATACATAGCAGAATTGACAGCTGCTGCCCATAGGAACTTTGGCACATCTGCATCTAAGGTCATGCTCGACATTGGCTCTAGGATCGTCCCGTTCATCCTTTCAGGGATTCCATTCTGCTGTGGCATTCCCGGTACCGTTTTCATCCAATGAATACCCTTCTGCGAGTAAAACACCTCAAACTTCTGTGTGCAGTATTCCCCTCTATTATCGGACTTAAGCCGGTTTACCTTAGCCCATGTTTGGTTCTCAATCTGCGCAATCCAGTGTTTGAAGATACCAAACACATCGGACTTCTTCTTCATCGCATACATCCATGTCTTTCGGCTTTCATCGTCGATGAACATTACGAAGTACCGATTCCCACCATAAGACTTCACCGAGGCTGGACCCCATACGTCCGGATGCATCATCTCCAGATTTTTGGTCTTCTTTGCTACATCTTTAATTTGAAACCTGAACGTCTTTTGCTTCCCACAAACGCAGCTCTCGCAAAACTCCAACTCCACCTTCTTCGTCCCTGAAAGAAGCCCTTTACACTGAAAAATTTTCATATTCTTCTTACTGAGGTGCCACAATCTTCTATGCCACAACGAAGTCTCTGAATTTATCTCCAAACTTGCTGCCAACGCAACCGAACCTCCGTTGCTCCCACTGAATGAGTAAAACGAACTGCTCAACTTGTCCTTAGCGACCACCAATGATCCTTTGGAAATCTTCCACTGCAAATTTCCAAACACCGTTATATATCTTTCTTTGTCAGGATGACTCTTGGAAATAAGCCTTTTCTTCAAATCTGGAATATGCCTAATATTTTTCAATTTAATTTGACTACCTCCTGACGGTTGTAGTATGATCGTCCCCTCAACAATCTTACACGGCTGACCGTTACCCACTGTCATATGTCCAAGATCATCTTGAACATATTCACTGAAATGATGCCGGCCCGAAGTGCAATGGAAAGATGCCCCCGAATTTAGGAACTAAGTATCTGCCTTTGTGTTCTCGCTCGTCGATAGACAAAGTCCTTATTCCCCATGTTCTTGTGTAGACACCACATTAGCTTCCTTCTCATCTGCTTTCCCATCCGAGTCTTTCTTCAAGAGTCGACATTCGCTTTTTCTGTGACTCTTCTTTCCGCAATTCCAACAGTTGCCTTGGATCTTCACCTTCGATTTTCCTCGTCTCTTAGAATTGATCTTCTTGTCCTTTCCCCTTTCCATTGCTCTACCGCGATTCTCCACCGAAAGTGCAGAAATTCCTGAATTCCCACTCACGACCTTTCTCTGCATCTTATCGATTAATATGCAACTCACCGCATCATGTCCCTGAGATAGAGTTGCTAACTGCCATAACTAGGTTCTTCCAACTCTCCGGAAACGAACAGAGGAATAAAAGGGACCGAATTTTGTCTTCAAATACAATCAAGACGGATTCTAACTGGCTCCTCACATTGTTGAACTCGTTCAGGTGCTCCGTCACCGAACCACTCTCAGCCATCCTCATGTTGAAAAGCTTCTTCATCAAAAATATCTTATTTGATGTCGAATGTTTATTATACAACTTTGCTAACATCGTCATTAGCGTCATGGTTGTCTTCTCCTTTGAGATATTAAAGGCCACCTACGGAGTCAACGACAATCTGATCATCGCAAGGGTTTTCCTATCCAAAAGATTCCATACCTCATCGGTCATCTTCTCCGGTTTTTCTCCTAGCAACGGAAGATACATGTCCTTTTGTTACAGGTAGTCCTCCATCTGCATGCACTACCAACCATAGTTGTGACCATTGAATCTTTTGATTCTTATTTTATTCTCCGCCATCTTTTCATCTAGCGTCGCAGCAAAACACAATCTCTCCCTTGATCTGAACCAACGCTTTCAAAACAAAGATCTAAGAAAGTGGGGAAGAGGACATAGGCAATGTCATGCCCCGCTTCCCAGTATACGGGCAGAGGGCGCGACTAGGCCGCTACGTATTTACTCAGAAGTAAACACGCTAAGCGTATCTAAGCAATATAAAACAAAATGTACACAAAAGACAAGATGTAAATAAACAACAACTTTATTTATTAACATTCTTTTTACAATACAACTGAAATGAAAATATATGGAATGAAAGCAATGCCTAAACAGTGGCAAAACAGAAATGAAAATGGAATAAGTACAAGTGGCTACAGCTCTGGGTCTTCCGTGTACTGCTCAGGGGCCTGCTCCAAATGCTCCTGACTGGTCTCATACTCCTCAGCGTCGGGTCCTCTTGAAAACATTCCAAAGAAGAAGAGAAATAAGTATGTCGTCAGCGAACAATCGCTCGGTAAGTCCCAAAAATGAGGGAGAAGTAGAATAGACAGAGAGAGAGAGAGAGTATAGTTTTATAATGTTTTATTATAATGTTAGCGCAGTTGTTTATACCATGGTACAGAAAATGCCAGTGTATACGAGAGGAGTCCCACTTACTCCGGAGACTTTGGTAACCCGTAGTATAAGGCTCCGTCGATAATACCATGGAACAACGGCATGGATGTAATTATGTCTTAAGTGACCATCTCATGCCACCTTTAACATGTTCCGTACCAGTCTACCCCTTTATAACCCCATAGTGTTTATGTATTGATTGTATGGATTGTATTGTCTTGTCTTGTATAAATTGTATAGATGGACGACTTTCCGAAACCATGATATCAGTAAATGGAACGGATATAATGGATGAACATGTAGATGGGGTATATCCATGGTTCGGTTCAGTCAAGTGGTATAGATTGATATAGCTTGAATATATGGATTCATGGATTCATGTTGTATTGTAGTTTATACTTGAATCATATTCAAGTCAGATTGATTTCAGGTTTGACCATGACTCGAACTGAGTCAGACTTTTAAACGGAATTAAAGTCCTGATTGTTTTGATGTTATCGGTAACTGCTGCATATGGACGGCTGGATTTGTATCTTTTTTAAAGACATTTACCATGTTGATAACACCGTTTGTTAGATTTTCTACCTTAGATAGGCAAGCACCCACATTCTTCGGCTTCCCGAGGCTCAAGAGAATTGGTCCCGCTTAAATCTATATTTACTAGGGTCCTTATTGTAAATTAGTATAACTTGAGGGGGTTTTATGTAAAAATAATTTTGTTATAATTTCAAAATACACCTCAAGTATTTAATTATTGTCTTTAGGGTTTTCATAAATGTATATTTTATAAATGTGAAATTTTTAGTGAGTAGAACCTAGTTTTCATAGTATATGGTATTTTCTTGAAATATTGTACTTGTGTTGTATTTGGATGGTATTTTCATGTAATAATGATTCTTTTGATTTAGAAAACTTTGAATATTTATATAATTAAAGTAGATATTTTGATAATATTTATTTAATGGAAATAATTTATTTATTTTCTTGTAGAAATCTCATTTTCTAAAGAAAAATGTATAAAAATTCCGTCGAAATCGAATGCTCCTTGCGGAGGTCTGCATCTCGCTCTACTAAGCCCGAGAATGTGTGATAATCCGCACCATTCCGAACGGGGTCCCCAAAATGGGTTGTAGAGGCGCAATTGCATGGAAATGATTAATACATCTTTTTAAAGAAAACGGTTTTGTAAGTTTAGGGTATTTATTTGTAAAGTCGTATTTCCCGTATATTGTCCCAAAATTTCCTCGTGCTATTATAGAGATGTGTGTTGTGATGAGGTAGGTCATTACCTCGTGAACTATCTATAGGTATAGCAAGGAATAAAGGTTATAATGTCGAAATGAATAGTTTGTGGTATTTTTATCTAAAAATGCGATAAATGTCACAAAAATGATTATTTTGATGTGAAACTTATTTTATTGAGTTTGTTAATGTTTATTAATCAACATATGAGAATATGGTTTTATCTTGTTAAAGAAAAGTGTAGTTTTTAAAGAGAAAACCGAATCGGAAGTCGGACTAAGTCCGCTTCCGTCGGATTTTAGAAATGGATCTTTATAAAGATGAAGATGAAAGGGGAGATGGGACTTACAGGCTTAAAAGAGAGGGGAGAGGTAGGAGAAGGATTTGGAAGCGTCGGAACGTCGTTTCGTCGCCGAAATCTCCTCGGAAGTTCGTCGTAGTTTTGCCATTCGCTAACTCCACTTGTACACTAAGGACTTGAGAATTTTGTATAGTTTTTATACTAAAATTCTGGGTGAGAGGGGTGTAAAATGGAGTGGTATTTATAGGGAAACATTAGGGTCTATGGGTGATGAATTTGAGAATTAAAAATGCATTTAAAAAGAATTAAATGGGTGATTTAAAGTTCTCTGTGTGAATGCAGAGAAAACAAGCAGTGTGAAAGGAGTGGGGTAGATGAAAGGTTGTAGAAATGGAGAGATGGAGGCAATACAGTCTATTTAGACCGGTGCACTACTACAATATGAGGTTGCCCCTACGGACTCAGAAATCCGTAGGGGCAAATATTGTTAGTTGTATGTATGCCCTAGAGGCCAGTATTATACAGATGTTGTATATTATATTGGATGCTTGGACATATATAGAGATGACTTTCTTGCTCGATATAATAGTATGCTATCTGGTTACTCTTTATCTTAACATGTACACTAGTCTCTTTATACTGTCTTGTAGTTACATGTTGATAAAGCCCTTAGGATGTCTACTTGACTACCTGGACTATGATGCAGATCATACTAATGGGGACATGGTAGTCCATAAGTACATCCTTCAAGGTCCCTAGTCGTGGGTGTATCGAGATGGGGCATCGATATACCAGAGTAGACTAGCGTATACGCTTCTCGACCCATGAGATGGGCGATGGATGATCCCATATCCATTGGTGTTTGACATCAGAGATGGTATACGGGTGCTCAGTGGAGACTGGGTACACTGGACGGACTCGCCGAGAACTCCCAGATGGTATTATACCTCACGTCAGATGGCAGTTCTCAGGTGACACTTGTACAGGTTAGTCTGTAGACCCGAGATCGTCATAGAGTCTTGTGTGATTCCCACTGTGCTTTGATCTCCACCTTACCACGTCCATGAGGGCGTGCAAAACGGTGGTCTTTGGGTACAGTCCCGAGTCACATGGAGGCAATAAGCGATAGGAGGGGTTTCGTATCTCCCGGTATTGGGGGTTGATGTTGCGCTGTGCTCGATTGGCCGTAACAGGGAAGTCCCTGGCCAGGGCTGATCATAGATTTGCTGGTAAGTGTTACCAGTATTTTCTCGACCCGTTATGAGCCTCACATCGGCACGATTTATTGAGTATTGGGGTCTGACGTTTACCACCCCTAGACTTGATATGCGACGTATCAGACGAACAGACCAGACTGTACGGCAAGTGTTACTGGTCGGATTCACAGGAGTATGAGCGAGCTAGCTCGTCGATCTTCTGATCGCTCAATACCCGGGTGTCCGTTACATTTAGCAGACCGCTTGCGGCTTGTGGATGCTTGATATGATCATCATCTGCTACCGGCGTATTGACGAGTCTTTAGAGTCCTACACAGAGGTTTCCTGGCTCAAGCGAAACGAAATAGGAGCGCATATGAGATATGTGCAGGACCGAGAATAATGCGTGTATGTGATACCGCATTTCATTCTCGCGATTAATGTTTCGATTGGTTGTATGAGATATGACCTAGTTATCGAATCATTGATTCGATAAATCGATGCATTGAATACTAGTCGGTCATGTGCGACATGACCGGATCATTGAATCAAGTGTTGATTTAATGATTTAATGTATGATTATATATTTGATATATTACTTTGCATTAACTAGTATTGGTTCACTTTAAACGGATTTTTCTCACTTGATGTGCACATTGTATATGTGATATGTTTTGTGTACACTTGAATGTATCATGTTTGATGATGTATGTTGTTTTGGCTTTGTGTAAAGAATGCAACCATGGTTATGCAAGTGGTTAGGGTTTATATTTTATTCACTTATTATTTTATCCATTTATTATTTATTTAAATGGATTTATGAAAACAAATTGGTTTCATTTTATCATGAAGAATGGTGAAGCTTCATGAAGCTTTGACTAATGATGCCATTTTGTCTTCATGCTTAACCCTAACCACTCCCACTAACCATGGTCTATTCTCTAAACTTGACCATGGTTAGGATATGATAAATATTGTTTTCTTTTCTATTTTGAATAACACTTTTATCATATTCTAACTTCATCTTCTCCTTCTTCTTCAAGATAAGAACCTTGATGCCATCAATGGCAACTTGAGTTCTAGTGAGAGAAATCTAAATCTAAAGTGAACCCACCTCCTATTTCTTCACCCTCTACCTCTTGCCAAGTTGTTTTGGGTGTTTTCTTCACAAGTTTCACAACTTTTTGAAGTCGGAGCTTGAGCTTGTGCAACCTCGACGTACATCGTCTTTGACACGAAGCCGACGACCTATTCCGCACGTTTCTCCGATGAAGCCGTCACGAGAGTCCAAGGTTCAAGATGGACAGCGAGAGGACGCCCTCGTGGAGCTAAGGAAGTGGGTATCCGGATCTACAAAGGTTGTAGCATCCTAACTTTTAGTCAATTTTTTAACTAGATTATCTTTTCGCCTAAACATCTAGTCTAAGATCCGTAGTCTAGGGTTTCTCGGCACCATTTTTTTTTAAATTGGCATGTTCGATGCCTTGTGAGACCTTATTAGAGTGCCTAGGAACCTTTCACTGGTATCAGAGCCTAGCTAGAGCCTTAGGCGAAGTCTAGACGGAGTTTGAAGTCCGAACGAACCCGAAACCATAATTCCAAGGTGCTCTCTGGAAAATTTCTGAAATTTTGGATTTTTGTCAATTAAAAATATGCAGAAAATCATGCAGGGTCTTATATGAAATACTGTGAAATTCGAGGGCCTGATTCAACTTTTCCACCGCGGAACCGCGGCATGAGCCATGCATGCGCGGCGGTTCCGCGGCCGTACTGTCCCCTTGTCTGGTGATTTTTTCACAGTAATTCATGAATTCAGATATTATATTTTCTGGGTATTTTTATTGTGACTCTACAGAAGAGTATTTTGGGGTTGCTTTGGGGATTCAATTATTCGTTCGGGTTATCAGATTTTGTCTATGTTGATTTCCGGATAACTTTAGAATATGTTAAAAAGTTCGACCGGATATAAATACCCAATTTTTCCCCTGTCGGGAAATTTCCAAGTGTTGGATTTTTCCGTAGTTTAACGACGTTCTAAGTAGTGCAAGTAACGCGATGGACCCTCTAGAAGACAACAAACCTTAACTCGATTATGTGACCGTCTTGAACTGCCCTTTGAACCTTCGGGTTTGGGGCAGTACGGCGTGCCACATGTGAGGCGTTGGCTTGACCCTTCTACGGCTGGACCGTCGGTACTGAGGCACGAACTGAATGTTGTTAGACTTATTTCATGTGTTGAGCTGTATCGGGAAAACTTAGGTATTCGACTGTTCGATCGGAAAGTTTAACATTTTCTGTTTATCTGGAATGTGATACAATAATTGGAATTCACAAACAGTTATGAGATAACTGAATGAATGTTATAAATTTAGCAGTTTAGTCCCATATGATATTGAAAAGTGTTTTCGATAATGAGACTAAAATGCGGGATTTATAACTGTTAGGCATGTGATGTCTAAGTATTTCATTTGATTAGGCATGCGATGTCTAAAGAAGTTGCGGATTCCAATTGTTGTAGTTTTACACTTTCTTTTCTGTGACCGTAAGTGTAGTATGTTCATATCACCGGTTTCGTTGCTATACGTCAACGACAATTGGGATATGCATACTTACTTACGTTGATGGCATGTGATGTTATGTGTTGCTGGATATGTTATATTGGATCGTCGTGTTCGAATAGCCGGGGGTTTTTATGTGAGATGAGTGTTTTTCATTTTCATTCATGTAAAAACTTGTATGTAATATTCTTTTATTTGGGGCACTTCCAGGTAGCGGAAGATGTCACCTTTTGTATATTATTTACTTTTCCGCATTAGGATAGACCCAAGGAGGGGAGCACAAGTAACCGGGTTCTGGGGTCCAGTGGGAGACCAACTCGAGGAGTCGAGTCCGGGTCTCCTAACCCTAGAATTGGCAGGGTTTCTTGCCGCTCTCGTAGGGGTCTAGGGGTGTGGGATTGGCTATTCATCACGACCGTGGAATCCGTGTTTTATACTGGCTCGTATTGAAAACACGGACGTCCTAGTATATCCAATATTTCATATGTTTATTCTGCTGCGATATCTGTGATGTGTTTCTGTGATGGATATAATATATAGTATATATGATATATTATATAGACGTTACTTATGTTTTACACCCGCGCTAGCCCTGCCCTGCTCTGTCGTTAGTTACCTAACCTAATGGTGCACGAGGGGACATCGAGGCGAATGCGGATGGCATAAGTGTACGTCATATCTATCTGTGATGTTTAGGTATTTAAATGGTCGGACTTCATTAATGTGATTAATGAAAGATAAGAAACCTAAGATGTTGTAGAATCGAATTTTAAAATAAAACAGGGTAGCTACAGTTCTTGATATGCACAGCGATATATATGATATATCCCGCACCTTATTCGATGAGGAAAGGACCGAGATCCCTTCACCAGGAGTGACTCCTTTAGCAATAACTGGCAGATGCTACACACTCGGTTTGCTTTTGATTGCTTTTGGGTTTTTGCTTTGCACAGCGATATATATGATATATCCCGCACCTCATTCGACGAGGAAATGACCGAGATCCCTTCGCCGGGAGTGACTCCTTTAGAAAAACTAGAAAAGCCTCAAAATCACTCCATTTCAAAACTTCATTTGATTCTACAACGATATCAAGTTCATTACGCTCATGGTTTTCAGAAAAACCTGCGTAGCCCTCCGTCAATTCAGATATGTAATATTCAGTATTCGTGCTACGGTTGTTTGGCATGCGTCAAGGCGTAGTGTACGGTAGCTGATTATTACTTATCTGCAGCATGAGATGCGATTGGATTAAGGTATTCGTACGGCGTTGTTTGGCATGCGTCAAGGGTCGTACGGGTGGGTTTAATTCGATCACGAATTGTACGGGTTGAACTTGACTAGCGGACTATGGGTTGTTTGGCATGCGTCAAGGTCATAGCACGCTAGGGGCAAAAGCATTATCGGGAATTTCAAGTGTTGAAATTTGCAATGAGATTGCATACCTTCTATGAGATAGTTGGATCCCGATACCCACTGCGAGTAAGAGTTACTCCTGGGAGAGTTTTACACATTGCAATTAGCTGATCAAGTAGGTGTCTAGAAAGGTGGGAAAACGAGGTTTACATTAATTAGGTTCGTGCGAAAGCACGGGGGACCTCCCTCAAAGTACCGACACTGGCCTGGCTGAAAGATTGGCGAACTTGTAGTGTGTAATTAATCCCGGCTAGTCTTTCCTTTTATGGTTTGGAGGAAGATTTGATAAAAAGCAGTGGGAGCCATCCTGATTAGATAAGATAATAACCAATTTGATATTGCACGAGCATACGCTAAAGTGTTTTCTTCTCTCTCTCTCCAGGTAGCGACCATTTCATGCCCTAATGAAGATAATAATATGGATGTATTGACCGAACCCGCATGTTATACTGTGCTGGGGAACGTTGGTTCCGTTCTTTCTTATAAGAGTTATATGAATGAACAGGATATAGGGGAATGCCAGGATTCCCATGCTACCCGAATGAAGAAAGTACATGTTGATGCATTTTCTTCGGGTGTGTTCGTTACTGAGAACTGTTTCTCCATTTGCTCTACGTCCTGGGTATTAGATACCGGGTCAGGATCCCATTTATGTAATCAGTTACATGGGCTAAGGAAAGGTAGAGAACTTGGAGAAGGTGATAAAGACATTAGAGTTGGAAATGGTGCAATTGTTGCAGCTAAGACTGTCGGGGAATATCACCTTGTATTACCAACTGGTAATACATTGGTTCTGAACGAATGCTATTACATGCCGAACCTGATATGCAACATTATATCGGTTTCTTTATTAAGTAAAGAGGGATATAATTTTGTATTACAGGACAATGTTATGAACATTTTCCGTAACCAAAAGTTGGTTGGATCAGGCACGTTGTGCAATGGCATTTATGTTCTAAATCAATCAACAGTTCTGAGCATAACAAACACACACAAGAGGAAGAGTTCTGAACTCAATGAATCCTTCTTGTGGCATTGTAGACTGGGTCACATCAATGTGACACGACTAGCTAAGTTGCATAAAGATGGATATTTAAATCCGTTTGAATTTTCATCTTATGACACTTGCCAGTCATGTCTCAAAGGCAAGATGACCAAAACTCCGTTTACGGGACACGGAGAAAGAGTTACCGAACTCTTGGGACTGATACATAGTGATGTATGCGGTCCCATGTCTACACATGCCAGGGATGGTTCTTCATACTTCATTACATTCACTGACGATCTCTCTAGGTTCGGGTATGTGTTCCTGATAAAACACAAATCAGAAGCTTTTGAGAAATTTAGGGAATATAAGCAAGAAGTTGAGAACCAAACCGGAAAAAGTATTAAAATCCTACGATCTGATCGAGGAGGAGAATACTTAAGCAATGAATTCCTGGACTTCCTAAAAGAGAATGGGATTCTCTCTCAGCTGACTCCTCCATATACACCACAGCACAACGGTGTATCAGAACGGAGGAATCGCACCCTATTAGATATGGTGCGCTCTATGATGAGCACAGCTGAGTTACCTATTTCCTTCTGGGGATATGCGCTTGAGACAGCCATAGACCTATTGAATAGAGTTCCTACCAAATCAGTGCCTACCACTCCATATGAGATATGGAAAGGGAAGAGACCACATCTTAATTACATTAAGATATGGGGTTGTCCAGCCTATGTCAAAAGACAGAATCCGGACAAACTCGAGGCAAGATCAGTCTTATGTAAGTTTGTAGGATATCCCAAGAATTCACAAGGGTATATCTTCTACCATCCCGAGGAACAAAAAGCGTTTGTTTCTCGACATGCCACATTCTTAGAAAAGAGTTTTCTTATGAAACAGACAAGTGGCATTCAGGTAGAACTGGAAGAGGCTCCAGCGGAACAAACTATAACGCAAGACATGGTAGAACCAGAGGATTCCGTAGTTCCCGATGAACCCCAGCCACTCCGCCGATCTAGTAGGGTTCCTCGCCAACCTAAGAGATACTACGGTTTTCTCATGGATGGTGGGAGCGAGGATTGCATCATGGAGGATGATGACCCAACTAGCTTCGAGCAGGCCATCACGAGTGGGGACTCAGTGAAATGGCTGGATGCTATGCGGTCTGAGATGGATTCCATGTACACCAACAAAGTATGGACTTTGGACGTTGCTCCTAAAGGGGTAAAACCCATTAGGAGCAAGTGGATCTTCAAGAAGAAACTTGGTGTAGATGGGAAAGTGGAGACTTTCAAAGCTAGACTTGTAGCAAAGGGTTTTCGTCAAAGACCAGGTGTGGACTATGACGAGACCTTTTCTCCAGTGGCTATGCTTAAATCCATCCGGATCATGCTTTCCATCGCTGCATATCATGATTACGAAATCTGGCAAATGGATGTTAAGACCGCCTTTCTAAACGGTGATTTAGAAGAGTGCGTGTACATGACTCAGCCAGAGGGCTTCGTAGACAGTGGGAGCAACGGAAAGGTTTGCAAGCTGCTTAAATCCATTTATGGATTAAAGCAAGCATCGCGGAGTTGGAACATCTGCTTTGACGTCGTTATCAAAGAGTTTGATTTCGTCAAAAATCCAGATGAACCTTGTATCTACAAGAAGGTGGCAGAGAGTAAGGTTGTCTTCCTCGTATTGTACGTGGACGACATACTCTTGATAGGAAATGATATTCCTATGCTGCAATCGGTCAAGCTCTTCTTATCACAAAGATTCTCAATGAAAGATCTTGGTGATGCCTCCTGCATATTGGGAATCAGGATCTATAGAGATAGATCCAAATGGATTTTGGGATTGTCCCAATCCAGGTACATTGACACCATACTAAAGAGGTTTAGTATGGAAGAGTCCAAGCGTGGGAACTTGCCCACGATCTCTGGAGTCACTCTCTCCAAAGAGATGTCTCCCAAGACTGATTTGGAGAGAGCTCGCATGCAAGGGATACCCTATGCTTCGGCAGTAGGCTCTATCATGTATGCGATGCTATGTACCAGACCCGATGTAGCATACTCACTAAGTATAGTGAGCAGGTATCAGGCTGATCCTGGAGAGAGTCACTGGACAGCTGTGAAGAGCATTCTCAAGTACTTGCGAAGGACTAGAGATATGTTCTTGGTGTATGGTAACGGAGAACTCCAAGTGGAGTCCTTTACCGATTCGAGCTTCCAGAGTGATAAGGACGACTCTAAGTCGCAGTCGGGCTTTGTCTTTACCCTTTACGGAGGGGCGGTTAGCTGGAAGAGTTCCAAGCAGGAAACCGTGGCAGACTCGACGATGGAGGCTGAATACATCGCTGCCAACGATGCTGCCAAAGAGGCTGTCTGGATCAAGAAGTTCATTACTGAACTTGGAGTGGTTCCATCCATTGAGCGTCCAATACCTTTGTATTGCGATAACAATGGAGCGGTGGCTTTGGCCAAGGAACCCAGGTCCCATCAGCGATCCAGGCATATTCTGAGGCGGTATCACCTGATCCGGGAGATAGTTGATCGCCGGGAGATCGAGGTCAGGAGGGTTGACACGAAGAACAACACGGCGGATCCACTCACGAAGGCCATTTCCCAGACACAGTTTGAGAGACTCTTCGGGATGCTCGGTATGCGATACTACAGCAGCTGGCCCTAGTGCAAGTGGGAGATTGTTAGTTGTATGTATGCCCTAGAGGCCAGTATTATACAGATGTTGTATATTATATTGGATGCTTGGACATATATAGAGATGACTTTCTTGCTCGATATGATAGTATGCTATCTGGTTACTCTTTATCTTAACATGTACACTAGTCTCTTTATACTGTCTTGTAGTTACATGTTGATAAAGCCCTTAGGATGTCTACTTGACTACCTGGACTATGATGCAGATCATACTAGTGGGGACATGGTAGTCCATAAGTACATCCTTCAAGGTCCCTAGTCGTGGGTGTATCGAGACGGGGCATCGATATACCAGAGTAGACTAGCGTATACGCTTCTCGACCCATGAGATGGGCGATGGGTGATCCCATATCCATTGGTGTTTGACATCAGAGATGGTATACGGGTGCTCAGTGGAGACTGGGTACACTGGACGGACTCGCCGAGAACTCCCAGATGGTATTATACCTCACGTCAGATGGCAGTTCTCAGGTGACACTTGTACAGGTTAGTCTGTAGACCCGAGATCGTCATAGAGTCTTGTGTGATTCCCACTGTGCTTTGATCTCCACCTTACCACGTCCATGAGGGCGTGCAAAACGGTGGTCTTTAGGTACAGTCCCGAGTTACATGGAGGCAATGAGCGATAGGAGGGGTTTCGTCTCTCCCGGTATTGGGGGTTGATGTTGCGCTGTGCTCGATTGGCCGTAACAGGGAAGTCCCTGGCCAGGGCTGATCAGAGATTTGCTGGTAAGTGTTGCCAGTAGTTTCTCGACCCGTTATGAGCCTCACATCGGCACGATTTATTGAGTATTGGGGTCTGACGTTTACCACCCCTAGACTTGATATGCGACATATCAGACGAACAGACCGGACTGTACGACAAGTGTTACTGGTCGGATTCACAGGAGTATGAGCGGGCTAGCTCGTCGATCTTCTGATCGCTCAATACCCGGGTGGCCGTTACGTTTAGCAGACCGCTTGCGGCTTGTGGATGCTTGATATGATCATCATCTGCTACCGGCGTATTGACGAGTCTTTAGAGTCCTATACAGAGGTTTCCTGGCTCAAGCGAAACGAAATAGGAGCGCATATGAGATATGTGCAGGACCGAGAATAATGCGTGTATGTGATACCGCATTTCATTCTCGCGATTAATGTTTTGATTGGTTGTATGAGATATGACCTAGTTATCGAATCATTGATTCGATAAATCGATGCATTGAATACTAGTCGGTCATGTGCGACATGACCGGATCATTGAATCAAGTGTTGATTTACTGATTTAATGTATGATTATATATTTGATATATTACTTTGCATTAACTAGTATTGGTTCACTTTAAACGGATTTTTCTCACTTGATGTGCACATTGTATATGTGATATGTTTTGTGTACACTTGAATGTATCATGTTTGATGATGCATGTTGTTTTGGCTTTGTGTAAAGAATGCAACCATGGTTATGCAAGTGGTTAGGGTTTATATTTTATTCACTTATTATTTTATCCATTTATTATTTATTTAAATGGATTTATGAAAACAAATTGGTTTCATTTTATCATGAAGAATGGTGAAGCTTCATGAAGCTTTGACTAATGATGCCATTTTGTCTTCATGCTTAACCCTAACCACTCCCACTAACCATGGTCTATTCTCTACACTTGACCATGGTTAGGATATGATAAATATTGTTTTCTTTTCTATTTTGAATAACACTTTTATTATATTCTAACTTCATCTTCTCCTTCTTCTTCAAGATAAGAACCTTGATGCCATCAATGGCAACTTGAGTTCTAGTGAGAGAAATCCAAATCTAAAGTGAACCCACCTCCTATTTATTCACCCTCTACCTCTTGCCAAGTTGTTTTGGGTGTTTTCTTCACAAGTTTCACAACTTTGTGAAGTCGGAGCTTGAGCTTGTGCAACCTCGACGTAGATCGTCTTTGACACGAAGCCGACGACCTATTCCGCACGTTTCTCCGATGAAGCCGTCACGAGAGTCCAAGGTTCAAGATGGACAGCGAGAGGACGCCCTCGTGGAGCTAAGGAAGTGGGTATCCGGATCTACAAAGGTTGTAGCGTCCTAACTTTTAGGCAATTTGTTAACTAGATTATCTTTTCGCCTAAACATCTAGTCTAAGATCCGTAGTCTAGGGTTTCTCGGCACCATTTTTTTTTAAATTGGCATGTTCGATGCCTTGTGAGACCTTACTAGAGTGCCTAGGAACCTTTCAAATATTTCTTGCCCCTACGGATTTATCCGTAGGGCCACATCGTTGTCTCTACGGTGCCTTACGCTCTAATTTTTTGTTTGGCCCTACGGAGCCGCAAGCCGTGGACCTACGGTTATGTCCGTAGGGGCATCTAAATAGGTTATTAATAAAAAAAAGCACAGAAAAATTATTCATCGTTCCCAAAATTTCTCTCTCTCACTTCCGCGCCTCTCATCGCCTGTTCCCGCGCCTCGTCGCCAGCTTCGTCGGTCGTTCCCACACCTTCATCGACTTCCCGCGCCTCGTCGCCACCTTCACTGATCGTCGTCGACCACCAATTTCTACCGTATCCTCCACCGCGCGCACGGTTTGTAAGTAAATCTCAGATAATTTTTAATTTTGACGTTGTAGTCTAGGGTTCAGGCCAGGTTCGGGTAGGGGTGACGGTTTGGCATCGGCGTCGGCATCGGCATCGGGTTCGGTTAGGGTTAGGGTTAGGGTTCGGTTGTGGGGTTCGGTTGGGGTTAGGGTTGGGGTTGGAGTTGGGGCTGGGGCTGGGGCTGGGGTTTGGTTGGGGTTGGGGTTGGGGTTGGGGTTGGGGCGGGGCTGGGGCTGGGGTTTGGTTGGGGTGTGGCTGGGGCTGGGGCTGGGCTGGGGCTGGGGCTAGGGATCGGTTGGGGTTGGGGCTGGGCTGGGGCTGGGGCTAGGGTTCGGTTGGGGTGGGGCTGGGGATATTGCTATATGGGATAAACTAAAAGGGGGTTTGTGCAATTAACAGAAAACAAGAAAGATGTGAAAAAATAACAATATGTAATATTACAACTATCCAATCCAAATTTCTTGTTTTCCTTATCCTAATATAAATATATATTTGTTGATTACCTTGACATTTCCGGCTTCTTTAATAGCCTCTATGATTTTAACTTGATCAACCAACTGCTCATGATATTTGTAGCCCAACATAGAGATCACCACATCAACTTTCTTTATTGCCTCCACCAAGCTCTTGTGATCATGCATATCACCCTACATATATTCAACATATATATCATCAGGTCTTTCTAAAATCAATGACCTTTAATTCAAAAAAAACAAACACACACACAGGGAGTGAATTAATGAAGAAAAGAGGGTCCACTTTTCGTTAGGTGTCGTCAAAAGTTTATATCCTCCATCAATTATCAAGCTACCGAGGACGAAAAGCCACCTTTGTTAGTCGAGAGTCATGGTAATAGACTTGTCATTATAGATCATAGTCAGTTGTTTTTCCTATCATTTTCTTGATCCAGATGCTAATCAACTTGTTAATTGGTTACTGTTTTTATGACGTATTTGTCTATATTTATTGACAGTGGTCTTTCTTTTGGATGAACATGTTTTTTTGATGCATGTTTCAGTCATGTGAATTCATATGTTGCGTATAACGCTTTATGATATCAGTATCCTACATTTGTAGTTTTAATTGTTGATTGTTATAGATGAATGCCATTGCAATAATAGTTTTTGGTAGATGAATGCCATTGCAATGTAGGATGATCAGTTCTATCAATCTTGATCTCAATGGTTTAAAATCATGTTACGCATACAACACGAATGCACAACAAACGCATAATTTGAGAGTGATTCAAGATGTTCAAGTTAAAACCAATATATGATACTCGATGATAATATGAAACCTTCATATTCTCATCGATACTCATATATGAAACTAAAAGCGCCACTTAGTCCCCGTCTATCGGTTAACATACGTGCGATGTTCGTCATGACATAGAACTATACGAAGGTTGTTAAATATCGGACGGTATAGCTCAATACTAACAACCGTCGTATAGTCTATGCGACGAGAAAATTCAATCGTATGGTAACCGATAGATTTGTCCCGTGTGGACAAGTTAGGAATGTATAAAGCAAACACCTTCATTCACTTGTGTTTTCATCCGTTTCGAGATATTTCGTCGGTACCTTTCCGCTGGTTCTCCGTGTACAAAGATAGATTAGATGTTCATTTCAACATTGTTTCACAGCTTTGAAATGATTATGTATTCTATTACAGTGTACCCGGAGAACAGCGGGGAGGTGCTGCCGAAATTTACTCGAAACGGTTGAAAGCACAAGTGATGGGTGTTCGCTCTATACATTCTTAATGGGATAGAAGCCTTACCCCCGACAGCCGGAACACACACATACAACAAGAATACACAACAATCGCATAATTAGAGAGTGATTCGAGATGTTCAAGTTAAAACCAATATATGATACTCGATGATAATATGAAACCTTCATATTCTCATCGATACTCATATATGAAACTAAAAGCGCCACTTAGTCCCCGTCTATCGGTTAACATACGTGCGATGTTCGTCGTGAAATAGAACTATATGAAGGTTGTTAAATATCGGACGATATAGCTCGATACTAATATTTAAATGAGTTCTCGTCAAGATTTCGAGCCTCTGGGCTCGTTTTCCCTTCGGTACTATGAGGGAAAAGTAGTGGAGCCCAAAATCTAACAGTCGTATAGTCTATGCGATGAGAAAATTCAATCGTATGGTGACCGATAGATTTGTCCCGTGTGGACAAGTTAAGAATGTATAAAGCAAACACCTTCATTCACTTGTGTTTTCATCCGTTTCGAGATATTTCGTCGGTACCTTTCCGCTGGTTCTCCGTGTACAAAGATAGATTAGATGTTCATTTCAACGTTGTTTCACAGCTTTGAAATGATTATCTATTCTATTACAGTGTACTCGGAGAACAGCGGGGAGGTGCTGCCGAAATTTACTCGAAACAGTTGAAAGCACAAGTGATGGGTGTTCGCTCTATACATTCTTAATGGGATAGAAGCCTTACCCCCGACAGCCGGAACACACACATACAACAAGAATACACAACAAACGGATAATTAGAGAGTGATTCGAGATGTTCAAGTTAAAACCAATATATGATACTCGATGATAATATGAAACCTTCGTATTCTCATCGATACTCATATATGAAACTAAAAGCGCCACTTAGTCCCCGTCTATCGGTTAACATACGTGCGATGTTCGTCGTGACATAGAACTATACTAAGGTTATTAAATATCGGACGATATAGCTCGATACTAACAACCGTCATATAGTCTATGCGACGAGAAAATTCAATCGTATGATAACCGATAGATTTGTCCCGTGTAGACAAGTTAGGAATGTATAAAGCAAACACCTTCATTCACTTGTGTTTTCATCCATTTCGAGATATTTCGTCGGTACCTTTCCGCTGGTTCTCCGTATAAAAGATAGATTAGATGTTCATTTCAACGTTGTTTCACAGCTTTGAAATGATTATCTATTCTATTACAGTGTACTCGGAGAACAACGGGGAGGTGCTGCCGAAATTTACTCGAAACGGTTGAAAGCACAAGTGATGGGTGTTCGCTCTATACATTCTTAATGGGATAGAAGCCTTACCTCCGACAGCCGGAACACACACATACAACAAGAATACACAACAAACGCATAATTAGAGAGTGATTCGAGATGTTCAAGTTAAAACCAATATATGATACTCGATGATAATATGAAACCTTTATATTCTCATCGATACTCATATATGAAACTAAAAGCGCCACTTAGTCCCCGTCTATCGGTTAACATACGTTCAATAATTTATTCTTTTCAACGACAAACGCACACACAAAGCATATACACGGATTTTCTTCTTTGTCAGTAACTATCCCGTTCTTATATTTCTCAATATAGTCACCATAACCTATAATTTATATGTTATACAGTCTAACATGGCCCATGAGTACGTCAGAGTTAAGGACTGGATGCATGTGGATTGGCAACAACGTATGCAACCTAAGTTTGTCGCAGGAGTTGCTGCTTTCATTGAATTTGCACGGCACATAATAAGATCATAATAGAGAAGATTCTCTGTCCGTGCGATAGATGTGGCAATAAGTACTAGCAGAAGGTAGAATTGGCAGAGCTTCATATTGTAAAATATGGGTTTACTAGACTTTATACAACTTGGAAATATCACGGGGAAGGAGAAGAATGCAGTACTGCGGCAGAAGAAGAAGGAGAACACGATAATGCGGCAGGAGAAGAAGAAGAATTCGGTAATGCGGCAGAAGGAGAAGACGGTAATTTATTTCCATCAGAAGAAATGGAGGATATGGTAGAGGCTGCCCTAGGTGAATCTATTCGTACCGAAGATGACATCCTTCCGGTCAAGAACCGCGTGCGGATAAATATGAAAATTTCATGAATGATGCTAAAAAACCAATTTATGAGAATGCGAAGTATTCCACCCTCTCATGGTTCGTCCAACTTTTCCAGATTAAGTGCCTAAATGGATGGAGCAACAAGTCATTCACAATGCTTCTTCCGTTCTTAAAAGATTCTATGCCCCCGGGAAATAACGTGCCCGACAGCTGGTACGGAGCCCAGAAGATGATGTCTGATTTGGGTCTAAAGTGCGAGAAGATTCAAGCATGTCCTAAAAATTGCGTGTTGTACCGGAAAGAGAATTCAGATTTGAAAGAGTGTCCAACATGCGGAGAGGCCAGGTATAAGCCAAAAGATTCTGATAAGAAGCCTGATATACCTGTCAAGATAGCACGATACTTTCCCATAACACAGAGGCTACAAAGGCTATTCAGGTGCAAGAAAACAGCCGAGGCAATGATTTGGCATCACCGTGCTCCTCCAAGTGAAGATGGAAAAATGAGCCATCCAAGAGATTCACCGGCATGGATGGATTTCGATAGGAGGCACGCAATATTCAGTAGCGATCCTCGCAATGTCCGGCTCGGACTGGCTACTGATGGCTTCTTCCCATTCAACTATATGGCTGGAAGTCACAGCATATGGCCCGTTGTAATGATAATTTATAATCTTTCGCCTTGGTTGATTATGGACCAATCATACTTTATGATGCCTCTTCTTATCGACGGACCAAACTCACCGGGAAACAATATCGACGTCTATCTCCGACCTCTGATCGAGGAGTTGAAATCTTTGTTCATTGATGGTGTAGAGACATATGATGCAAACACAAATACAACCTTTATACTGTGTGCGGCTTTAATGCGGACAATTAATGACTTTCCTGCGTATGGAATGCTATCAGGTTGGTCCGTACATGGTCACAAAGCATGTCCTCATTGCCATGAACACACAACATCGAAATTCTTGAATTTTAGCAGGAAGGTTTATTATTGCGGCCATCGACGTTTCCTGCCTCCAGACCACCCCTATAGGTTAGACACGGTTCACTTTGATGGTCATCAGGAGCTTCTTGGACCCCCATCCCCATTGTCCGGAGAGGACGTGACTGCTAAATGGGATGGTTACAATAATGTGACCTTCGGGATGGATCCGACGAAACAGGTCAAACCACCATTTTGGAACAAGTTAAGCATTTTCTTCGAGCTTCCATACTGGTCAACAAATTTAGTGCGTCATTGTCTGGACGTCATGCATATAGAGAAGGGAGTATCAGAGCACATACTTAACTTGCTTCTTTTTAAAGACGGGAAATCGAAAGACAACCTGAATACTCGGATGGATCTACAAGAGTGGGGAATAAGAAGTGAATTGCACCCTAGACCGGTAACGGGTAAACCGGGCAAGTTTGTACTTCCCAATGCCACTTATCATATGTCACAACCGGAGAAGAAAAGATTCCTGCAGGTGTTGCATGATTTGAAAGTTCCCACAGGTTTCTCAGGATCATTCAGCAAGAAAATAAAAATTGTGAAGGGCAAGATCGATGGGCTGAAAAGTCATGATCACCATGTTATCGTGGAGCACCTTCTTCTATTAGCCCTCAGGACTTCTCTCCCCGAATCGGTTGGTCTAGTAATCAACGACTTATGTTGTTTTTTCAGAGAGTTGTGTGCTAAAACACTGGAGGTTGTGACACTAGTTAAACTAGAAAATTCTATTGCGTTGATACTTTGCAAGTTTGAGCGTATTTTCCCACCGTCATTCTTCGATATCATAATACACTTGACGGTTCATCTTGCAACTGAGGCTAAGTTAGCCGGACCGGTACAATATCGATGGATGTATCCCGTCGAGAGGTACGTGTAATTTTTCGTTTCGCGCAATTTATAAATTTATTGTTGTCCTGTATGCCCGTATTTATTTATTCAACATATTTTCATTAGGTATCTCTACACTCTTAAAAAGTATATACCCAATAAAAATCGACCAGAGGGTTCTATCATGCAAGGTTATCTTCTTGATGAAGCAACCACATTTTGTTCCCTCTATCTGGACGAGAACATTGAGACAAGACTTAACCGGCCTCGAAGAATTCAAGACGGGCCATATGATAAAGCCGAGTATAAGAGGGTAGATACTATGTTTATCAACAAGATATACCGGTTTATCTTGCTTAATTGCACATGTCTTGAACAAATTAGAGAGTAATTTTTTTTGGATTAATTGTTATATCTGTGTTTGTGTGTGTATGAAATGATATAATATTAATGTCACCATTATTTGTCTAAAACAGAATTCATTTTAACGAGGTACGTGAGGGGCATCCTGATTGGAACGAAGAACAATTGGAAAAATATCATCAGGATAATTTTTGTGATTGGGTCACAGATCATGTAAGTTATTCGAATAACATTTTATTGCTATCAGTTTTAATCTAAACTTGTATCGTTATGTATTTTTCGTAAAATTTGTTTTGTTAGATCCACGATCCGAACTTGTCTGCATCATTTGAGAGTGATTCAAGATGTTTAGCTCAATTTCCTAGTATGGAGGTTGCATATTACAAAGGATTTGGTGTCCTTGGATACAAATTCGAAATTAAGGACATAGAAATATCTAGAACCACTCAGAATAGTGGGATTGCGACGGTAGGATTGGACGGTGTGATTTATTATGGGTACTTAAATTGTATACTCGGCATCCACTATCCCGGACGATCAGAACCCTTTTATACATTCCAGTGTACTTGGTACGATACGCGAACCGATACGGATAAGTGGAGAAGCAATCTTGGGACTTGGAAAGATGAATATGGATTGACCAGTGTGAACACACTTCGATTTTACGGTCAGGAAGATCTGTTTATCTTTCCGAACCAAGCGTTCCAAGTATACTACTCACAGTGTTTGAAGCATCCGGGATGGAGTGTTGTATGCCGATGGAAACCCAGAGATGTCTACAATGTCCCAGAATTCGAGGACAGCGATGAGGATGAAGAAGAGAGAAGGCTTAGAGTGCTCCGACCGTCTGTTTCGAAGGACGGGTTGTCTTCGGCCAATCATGAAGTTACGTGGGTTAGAAATGACATCGACGATGAAATCCAAGTAGATATGTATAATGCGCCCATGAAACGAAAAAGGTTATCAGTAATGTTATATTATTACTTCACATTTTACGATCTATACATATATAGTCAATACTTTTAATGATTGTCTAATGCATCCACGAACCGTTTATCTAGATTTGATGACGATGTCGGGAGCAGCGAGGGGCGGCAGGATCTCCAGCAGCGGCAGAGACAGAGCGGTTCTGCCGCCCGTAGAGCTCCGTAGGGAGCTTCAGAGGGCCGGTCTTGCACCCAGGACCCCTTCGGATGCCTCCTTCCGTGTGGATTTTGCCACACCTCCAGGTATACTGCACGCATATCCATTTTGAATGTAATATTACAGATATTCATGCCTGTTTATGTCAAAATTACTTATATTGTCAATATTTGATTGTCTAGTTGTTGGTGATGCGTCCACATCTGAGACAGAGGCCACTCCCGCTCCTCCAGGTATGTTTATATATCATATAGTGCATGTATATTGATTTAGAATGCTATATCATAAATATACACACATTTCTTTTGCTCTTACTTAGCAATTTTTATTATTGTCTAGCTGTAGGTGGTGACACCACCGCACCTGCGGGTATGTTTATATATCCTATAGTGCATGCATATTGATTTAGAACGTTATATTATTGATCTACACATTCTTTTTGCAATTACTTATATAATCTATTTTTAATTGTCTAATTATAGGTGGTGCGTCCACATCTGACGCAAGGGCCACTCCTGCCACTTCCATACCCTCCGCATCGTCTGCAGGTTAGTATGAATAAATATAAAATATTTATTTATTTTACATATGCTCTATAGAATAAATATGAACTTCATGGAAATTTAGCGTCAATGTTTATTTTCTAGTTGGAGGGGATGCGTCCGCATCCGGGACCCCGGCTGTTCCTCACCGGAGGAACTATCGTCCCGCTCGTGCTGCTACCCGGGCCCAGGCTCGTGCTTTAGTCACCGGAGGTATATATCACACTTCAATTTTCGTTTAACCTTGATTTCTTAATACAACTTTGTCTTAATATTGATTGTCTTGATATTTCTTGCAGACGCAGGGCCTCTCCATCCCCAAAGGGGGACTCGAGGCCCGAATCAGTCCCATAGGCTGAGGCCTGACAGAGCTAGGGGGGAGGCAGCATTCCCCTTCTTTTTTACCCTTGAATATCGCTATACCGGTCCTCATGCCGAGAGGTTCGGCCGGTATATGGGGGACGAGAGCCGGCTCGTGAAGAACTATCCACTTCACATTGAGTGGGGAGAGCAGCATCGGCGCTCATTCGCCCTCTTCTTTGATCAGGCTCGGGTACGTATTAATATATATTTTCATTTGATTTATCCAATATATTTATTATTAACACTTGCAATCTAATAACAATGTTTTTTTTTGTATTTTCAGTCGGATTACGATTTTCAGCCTGTACCCGACCCTGATCACCCTGGGAGGGTGTTCGACCTTCATGCTCTGTACAATGGCCTGATGAAGAACATGCAGACCAAGGTCCGATACAACAGGAATGAGATGAAGGCCGACTGCTACTCCCTGTGGATGGCGACCCCCGAGGCAGAGAGAGCGGCCTTCCTATCTACTCCGGCGTTTGCAAGAGTCGACGTAGAGACATGGCCTCTATTGTGCGAATATTTCGGCTCTCAACGCAAACAGATATGTATTTTAAATACAATTCATTGTTTGGGATATAATTTATTTTTTTGTGTTCCTTAATTAGAAAACTAAATGTTAATGCGTTGTGCAGAAACAGGCCGCTCAGAATACAGAGAACAGGAAGTCGGCGAAGAGGGGTCGCCCCACTTACACAGGTGGCTCGAGGAATATTACTCGAGCCATGGAGTTATCGGTAAATTATAATAGACCGACCTTTGTGATATTCTGCAATATTAAGAGTTATTTTCTAATATATCTAATATTAAGAGTTATTTTCTAATATTGCAGACAGCTCAGACCCTGGCGCAAGGTGGTACACCGAGCGTGCTGTCCGCATATTTTGCCGTCCACGGCACCTCGACAGATCCCGCCACGGGTGAGCTTCGATATCCCGACGTCGCTACCCAGGAGTATTGCGTAAGTGTTAATATTTATTCTACCCATATTTGAAATTTTAGTTTTGGAAGGTTCAAATTTAAATTTTATACTTATACTTTACTGCTTAATGTCGGTGTAGGAGCGGGTGGTTGAGCAGGCCGAGGCCTCGGGGATCGATTTTACCGGAATTACCGATCCGAGGCTGCTGACCCCAGTCCTGGACGCTGCACACGGAGGGCACCACGGAGGTTGGGAGAGAGGCCGGGGACTGGGCCCTAGCAGGGCCCATATGAGGTTGGACTCCACCCCGGCGGTTACTTCCTCCGTCTCCAGTGAGCGACGTGTCCAGCAGGAACTGGAGAGCTTGAAGGCCACCGTTCAGGAGTTGAAGGAGATGCTGGTATGTATACTACTTTATAGTAAAATATCATGTCATATTATAGATATCAACATATCCATAATTAGTATGTAGCCTGAGCTTATTTGGTTGTAGACTTAGGTTTGATTAATCATACATACATATCTAATTAAAATAAACTACGGTTTTCCAAACTAGATATCCAAATGTGGTTTCGAAATAACTTGATAATGATACGAATTCGAATAATACACAGTTCTTACATGCTTATTACACAAGTTAGGTCCAGACGCGACAGGGTACATCGGCCGAGCCTCCACATGCATCTCTTTCGGCTGCGGCTCCGCAAGCCACTACATCGGCTGCGGTTCCGCAGACAGCTCCTATAGCTCCACCGCCCGCTCAGACTCCCACAGCCGCGGCTCCGCAAGCCACTACCTCGACGGCGGCTGCGCAGACCACATCGCCAGCTCCACAGCCCGCTCAGACTCCCGCACGCGCCGAATTGCATGGTTTATTGACCGAGGAGCAGGCGCGCCGGATTCTAGCGTTTATCAGAGGTGGAGCTGGACCAAGCTAGGGTAGCTTTTTGATTCTTATTTTTTGAAACATGTATTTATTTATATGATGCATATTGTACTACATTTTGAAACATTTTGGACGATATTGATATTGGTTTATATTTATATCATATTCAGTTTCTTGGTTTCTTTTGTATATTATATGCGTGAGATGTGATTATGAATACTGCGATATATGTTGTATGATGATTAATTTTATATTTGATTGATGTATATATTATTGTGCACAGGGCGAGAAAAAATCAGGCAGCCCTTTTTTTAAAACAAAAAAAGATAATATGTACCTACGGATACACATGTTGCCCCTACGGATTAAACCGTAGGGGAAAAATATCAGAATAACTGATATTTTCCCCCCTGATCTCATTATCAGGGGGTTGGGAGTGGGCAAACAAAAGCCCCTACGGAGTTATCCGTAGAGGCAAAATATCAGGATTTCTGATATTTTGCCCCTACGGATATGTACCTACGCATGTATCCGTAGGGTCTATTACTTGGCCCTACGGATTCATCCGTAGGTACAAGTAATATATTTTAAAAACCCGTAAATAAAATAATTTTTTTGCCCCTACGGCCTACTTCATAGGTGAAACGGGACCTACACAGAACTCTGTAGGGGCAAGTTTTTGTCCGTAGGGGCAAGTTCAGGGCTTCAACTTGCACCTACGACGTTTGTACCTACAGGGTATTTTATTGTCCCTACGGATATATCCGTAGGGGCAATGGTTTGCCCCTACGGGTAAATCCGTAGGGGCAACCCTTATTTGTAGTAGTGGTGGTGCCGGGTCTTTGTGTGTGTGTCGCTGGTTTTGTACCGTCGGGTGAGGCTAGGGTTTAGGCCATGTGTCGGGGTCGATTGGTATACTTCAATGCACATGTTTAAATAATTTGTAACTCTTCAGTTTACGTGTTGTGCACGTGTAGACCTTTGGGCTTCTAAAAAGATTAAAAGAAATTAAAATTAAAAGATAATGTGGCTGATGGGATTTGAACTCAGGTACTTTGTCTCAGCAGTGCAAGGCTTTACCAGTGAGCTACAAGCTCTTTCTTGCTGTTTAAAAGCAAAACAAACTTATAACTCATGCTCAGGCTTAGGTGTTCCTTTCTGTATTTTGAAAAAAAATCATACAGAAAGTTAGGGTTGTTACATTCTACCCTCCTTATAAAAATTTCGTCCTTGAAATTTATAGAAGGAAAGTGTAACAGATTCAAAGCAATTTAGTGATGGAATTATTGATAGTGTATGAAAAATATTTGGAAGAACGAAAGAATGCAAAAGTTTTGGAAAGAGGTGAGGGAAATACCAGGGTTACTTTGGTCAACAATCTCGGCTTCTACGGCTTCTAAAGTGAAAGCCTGACGCTGGGGTACATTCCTCCTAGCTGGAGGTACATTCCTTTATCCTTGGGGCATGTTCCTCCGCCCTCAAGGTGTGTTCCTCATTACCTGATGGAATTGACGATTAGGCTGTGCAGGAGGTGGAGCTGGGAGTGCCAGACGAGGTGCAGGAGCCTGGATAGCTGCCCGCTGCGGATAGTTGGTGGGTGTGTGAGCTGGGTTGCTTCTATAAGGACAGTTTCCAATTCCGTGATTGGATGCGCCACAAACTAAGCACAAGCCTTTTGCGCGCCTACAGTCCTTCCACAAGTGTCCTTCCCTCTTTGAATAGAAGAAAAAATCGGGACTTGGCTGGTTATTGGTTTCTTCCGGTCTCCTGGGTTCAATAGTTGGCCTTGAAGAGGCTCTTCCTGCCATCTGAGTGGCAGGGCGCTTCACTTCGACAGATTGAGATCTGCCCTTACTCTTCATTACTGCCTCGTATCTTCGGGCAACCTTCAAAGCCAAATTATGGGTTAGGAAATCCCCTGTAGCTAAGGCAGCTTGGATCTCCGGATGTAACCCTTGCTGAAATCATCTAGACCTGATCTCAGCAGTCGGTATCAAGTGTGCCGCAAATCTGTTGCAGTCTAGTGTTAGCTGTGTAGTATGTGATATTTGAAAATCAAAATATTGAGACGTATCTTACCGACTGAGTATGGTAAACTCAGCATTGTACTCATCTACTGATTTGGTCCACATTGAACCCTGTTGTATGTGGATGAATTGATGTTCTATGTCGAATCTGGCAGTTTCAGGGTAGTAATTTGCGTCGAACATATCGCGGAAAGTCCTCCATTCGATCGGCTGGGTAAGACGTCTATCTTCTGCTTTCCACCAAACCCGTGCATTGTCAGTGAGTTGCAGCTTTGCAACTCGAACCCAAGCTATCTCTGGCACTTGTGCCACTGCGAGGTCATCTTCAATACTCTGAGCCCATTCCTCGGCTTCTAGAGGCTCTCTTTTCCCGAAAACTGCTTGGGGTGCAAAGCCCTGAATTGCTTCACCCCAGGTGCTTCCGTCTTTGGACGGTTCATCAAGATAGCAGTTTGCTGCTGCTATCCTTCCAGGAGGCTGCGGATCGCCTCATGCAGTACCGTCTGCTCATTGATCGGAGCAGCTACAGCCGGTGTAATTGGTAGGGGTGGTGGAGTGTTGTTGAAATTAGTGCTGGTGTTATTTGGGGAATCCATAACCTTAAAAAAATAGGGTTAGGACAGATTCAAAATAGATGAAATTGTAAGATTCAAGGAATATGAATTGTAAAGAATGTTTTCAGTTGCTGGTTCTTGTGTTATATTACTTAGGTTGTCCACGCAGAGCTAACATGCATTTCTATGCAGAACCGACCTGCATGTCCACATAGAGTTGACCTGCATAGGCCACCAACAAAACCTGTCACGCCCCGCTTCCCGGTATACGGGCAGAGGGCACGACTAGGCCGCTACGTATTTACTCAGAAGTAAACACGCTAAGCGTATCTAAGCAATATAAAATAAAATGTACACAAGAGACAAGATGTAAATGAACATCAACTTTATTTATTAACATTCTTTTTACAATACAACTGAAATGAAAATATATAGAATGAAAGCAATGCCTGAACAATGGCAAAACAGAAATGAAAATGGAATAAGTACAAGTGGCTACAGCTCTGGGTCTTCGGTGTACTGCTCAGGGGCCTGTTCCAAATGCTCCTGACTGGTCTTGTACTCCTCAGCGTCGGGTCCTCCTGACAACATTCCAAAGAAGAAGAGAAATAAGAATGTCTTCAGCGAACAATCGCTCGGTAAGTCCCAAAAATGAGGGAGAAGTAGAATAGACAGAGAGAGAGTATAGTTTTATAATGTTTTATTATAATTTTAGCACAGTTGTTTGTAAGTTGGTACAGAAAATGCCAGTGTATACGAGAGGAGTCCCATTTACACCGGAGACTTTGGTAACCCATACTACAAGGCTCCGTTGATAATACCACGGAACAACGGCATGGATGTAATTACGTCTTAAGTGACCACCTCGTGCCACCTTTAACATGTTCCGTACCAGTCTACCCCTTTATAATCCCGTAGTGTTTATGTATTGATTGTATGGATTGTATTGTCTTTTCTTGTATAAATTGTATAGATGGAAGGCTTGTCGAAACCATGATATCAATAAATAGAATGGATATAATAGATGAACATGTAGATGGAGTATATCCATAATTCGGTTCAGTCAAGTGGTATAAATTGATATAGCTTAAATATATGGATTCATGTTGTATTGTAGTTCATACTTGAATCATATTCAAGTCAGATTGATTTCAGGTTTGACCATGACTCGAACTGAGTCAGACTTTTAAACAGAATTGAAGTCTTGATTGCTTTGATGTTATCGGTAACTGCTGCACATGGACGACAGCATTTGTGTCTTTTTCAAAGACAATTACCATATTGATAACACCATTTATTAGATTGTCTACCTTAGATAGGCAAGCACCCACATCTTCCGGCTCCCTGAGCCTCAAGAGAATTGGTCCCGCTTAAACCTATGTTTACTATGGTCCTTATTGTAAATTAGTATAACTTGAGGGGGTTTTATGTAAAAATAATTTTGATATAATTTCAAGATACACCTCAAAAATTTAATTATCGTCTTTAGGGTTTTCATAAATGTATATTTTATAAATGTAAAATTTCTAGTGAGTAGAACCTAGTTTTCATAATATATGGTATTTTCTTGAAATATTGTACTTGTGTTGTATTTGGATGGTATTTTCATGTAATAATGATTCCTTTGATTTAGAAAACTTTGAATATTTATATAATTAAAGTAGATATTTTGATAATATATATATATATATATTTAATGGAAATAATTTATTTATTTTCTTATAGAAATCTCATTTTCTAAAGAAAAATGTATAAAAATTCCATCGAGATCGAATGCTCCTTGCGGAGGTCTGCATCTCGCTCTACTAAGGCCGAGAATGTGCGATAATCCGCACCATCCCAAACGGGGTCCCCAAAATGGGTTGTAGAGGCCCAATTGCATGAAAATAATTAATATATCTTTTTAAAGAAAACGGTTTTGTAAGTTTAGCATATTTATTTGTAAAGTCGTATTTCCCATATTCTATTGTCCCAAAATTTCCTCATGCTATGATAGAGAAGTGTGTTGTGATAAGATAGGTCAATACCTCATGAACTATCTATAGGTATAGTAAGGAATAAAGGTTATAATGTCGAAATGAATAGTTTGTGGTATTTTTATGTAAAAATGCGATAAATATCACAAAAATGATTATTTTGATGTGAAACTTGTTTTATTGAGTTTGTTAACGTTTATTAATCAACATATGAGAATATGGTTTTATCTTGTTAAAAAAAGTGTAGTTTTTAAAGAGAAAACCGAACATGCTTCGTCCATGCCAAATTCAAAAATTTACCGTTCTAGCTAACGCTAACCATGAATCGTTAACTAGAAATCGTAAGGAAAGTAATGCAAACAATTTTGCATAAGAAGTGAGCAAGGAATACAACCTTTGTAGACCGGTCCTTCACTTCAATAGCTCCGTGTAGTAGTCCCCTTCGCTGTGATCGTGAACTCCGGACTCTAGAGAGGCTCCCTTGAAGAAACAAATATGCTTGCTTCGAAGACTTCAAGGCCGAAGATGATCTACGTCGAGAAGACACTAATCCAAGCTATCTCTTCACTAACTATGGAATTAGTGAAGAAACACCCTATACTAAATGGCAAGTAGTAGAGGATGATGAAGTAGGAAGTGGGCTCACTTTAGTTTTCATTTTCTCACAAGAAATCATCACTTTCCATTGAAGCTAGAAAGCTTGAGAGGAAGAAGAAGATGAAGCAAGTGATGAACTCAAGAATGAACTCATGAGGTTACAAATACAACCATGGTCATAAAATATCATGGCTAACTCATGTAGAGAATAAACCATACACTAAGGTTAACCTGACAAACTCACACTCTTTTGAATTAGCTTAAGATAAATAAAAACTCTAACTTAACCCTAGCATGGTATAAGTCTCATACATTCATGTTGCATGTGTAACCTAGCATGACACACTTATATATATCACATATATATATTTTGTGCCAAAAAGAAAACAATACATATATCACATATATGTAAAGTATATCACATGTGAGAAAAGAAATCTTAAGTGAACTAATACTAGTTAATGTAATGTAATATATCAAATATATAATTATACATTAAATTATTAAATCAACACTTGATTTAATAATTCGGCTATATTACATATAACGGACTAATATCGAATGTAACATCTTATCGAATCAACGCTTGATCCGATAACTCGGCTATATCACATATAACCAATCATGTCACACATCGCGAGAATAAAATACGGTATCTCATATCGTATTAATCCCGGTCCCGCACATATCATATATGCGCTCCTACTCCTTTTCACTTGAGCCAGAAAACCTCTGTGTAGGACTCTAAAGACTCGTCAATACGCCGGCAGTAGGTGATGATCATATTAAACACCCAGAAGCCGTAAGAGGTCTACTAAACGTAAAGTCCATTCGGGTATTGAGCGATCAAAAGATCAACACGCAAGCCTGCTCGTACTCCCGTAAATCCAATCAGTAACACTACCGTACAATCCGGTCTCTTCGTTTGATATGTCGCATATCACAGCCTGGGGGTGGTGTAACGTCGGACCCCAATAGCCTGATAAGTCATGCCGATGCAAGGTCCATAACGGTTCGAGAAACTGCTGATAACACTTACCAGTAGATCTCAGCAACCCTGACCAGGGATTTCCTGTTATGGCCAATCGAGCATAGCGCAACATCAACTCCCTATACCGGGAGAGAAGAAACCCCTCCTATCGCTCATTGCCTCCATGTGACTCGGGACTGTACCCAAAAACCACCGTTTTGCACGTTCTCTTGAACGTGGTAAGGTGGAAATCAAAGCACAGTAGGAATCACACAAGACTCTATGACGATCTCGGGTCTACAGACTAACCTGTACCAGTGTCACCAGAGAACTGCCATCTGACGTGAGGTATAATACCATCTAGGAGTTCTCGGCGAGTCCGTTCAGTGTACCCAGTCTCCACTGAGCACCCGTATACCATCTCTGATGTCAAACACCAATGGATATGGGATCATCCATCGCCCATCATATGGGTCGAGAAGCGTATACGCTAGTCTACATTGGAGTATCGATACCCTGTCTTGATACTCCCATGACTAGGAACATTTGAAGGATGTACTTATCGACTACCATGTCCCCACTAGTATGATCTACATCATAGTCCTGGTAGTCAAGTACTCATCTTAAGGGCTTTATCAACATGTAATATAGAGACAATCAGTGTACATGTTAAGATAAAAAGCAACCTGATAGCATACTATCATGTCGAGCAAGAAAGTCATCCCTATATATGTCCAAGCATCCACTAAAATATACATCGCATGTACAATAATGGCCTCTAGGGCATATATATAACTAACAATCTCCCACTTGCACTAGGGCCATCTATTGTGATATCTCATACCCAGAAATCAGTAGTGGTTGTAGTATCACATACTCAACCATCCCATAATAGTCTCTACTGGGAAAAGACCTTTGTGAGTGGATCTGCTGTGTTGTCCTCCGAGTCTACTCTCCTAACCTCGATCCCTTGGAGATCAACCATCTCCATGATCAGGTGATACTGCCTCAGAATGTGTCTGGATCACAGATGGGATGGGGGTTCCTAGGCATAAGCCACAACTCCATTGTCACACAATGGTAGGAACGAAGTTCATCTCATGAACTTTTATACATCCAGACTTCCTCTTTGGTAGCATCCTTGGTAGCGATGTATCCAGCCTTTATCGTCTAGTGTGTCACGGTATCTAGCTTAGAGCTCTTCCAACATACCGTCCCTCCACTGAGGGTAAAGACAATGTCTGTGACTGACATTCAGTCGACCTTACCACCCTGGAAGCTATCCAGTGATTCTCCCCAGGATCGGTTAATACCATCTCACTACACCTAGTGAGAATCCTAATATCCATTTAGATCTATCTCATAGATCCAAAACCCAGGATTTAGGAGGTATCACCTTGATCCTATATGGAGAATCCTTGTGATAAGAGGAGATTGACCGAGTGTAGCATAGGAAACTCCTTTCCTATCAAGAGTATGTCATCCACGTACAATACGAGAATTAACACCATACTCCCTACTACCTTTTTGTATATACAAGGTATATCTACAATTTTGATGAAGTTAAACTCTTTGACTACCACATCAAAACAGATGTTCCAACGCCGCGATGCCTGCTTTAACTCATAAAGCAACTTGCACACATTTCCACAGCTCCCACTATCTACGAAGCCCTCTGGCTGTGTACTTATAGACGCTCTCTTCTAAATCATCATTTAGAAAAGCAGTCATGACACCCAACCGCCAGATAGCGTAGTCATGGTATGTAGCAATGGCAAGTAGGATCCGGATGGACTTAAGCATAGGCACTAGAAAAGGTTTTATCATTATCCACACCTGGTCGATGACGAGAACCTTTTGCAACTAGTCTTAGCTTTGAAAGTCTCAACTTTTTCATGTACACCAAGTAATCTTCTCAAGATATACTTGCTCCTGATGGGGATTTAACCCTTCAGATAAAGCAACCAAAGTCCATACTTTGTTGGTGTATATGGATTCCATCTCAGATCGTTTAGCATCCAGCCATTCTTACAGAGTCCCCACTCCTGATGGCCTGCTCGAAATTAGTTGGGTCACCATCTCATGATGCCATCCTCGCTCCCACTGTCATAGAGAAAACCGAAGTATCTCTCAGGTGGGTGAGAAACCCTACTAAATCGGCGGAGAGGCTGAGGTTCGTTAGGAACAATTGAATCCTCCGTTTCTACCAAATCATCAGCTGCAGTTTGTATAGCTGGAACTTCTTCCAGTTCTACCTCATGACCACTAATTTCTTCATAAGAAATTCCCTTTCCAAAAGGTGGCATGCTGAGAAACAAAACACCTTTTGTTCCTCGGTGTGGTAGAAGATATTCCCTTTCGAATGCTTGGGATATCCAACAAATTTCCACAGAACTGACCTTGCCTCGAGCTTGTCCGGATTTTGCTTTTAGACATAGGCCGGACAACCCCAAATCTTAACATTCTTAAGAGATGGGCTCTTCCCATACTATATTACATATGGAGTGGTAGGCACCTGATTTGGTTGAAACCCTATTCAATAGGTGTGCATCTTCTCAAGTGCATAACCCCCAAAACGAAATAGGCTACTCAGTAGTACTCATCATAGAGCACACCATATCACATAGGGTGTGATTGCTCCGCCCCGATATACCAACGTGTTGTGTATACGGAGGAGTAATGCTGAGAGAGAATCCCATTCTCCTTTAGAATAGTCCAGGAATTCCGTGCTCAAGTATTCTCCTCCTTGATCACATCAAAGGACATAATACTTATACCCGTTTTGGTTCTCTACTTCTATCTTATATTCTTTGAATTTCTCAAAAGCTTCAGACTTGTGTTTCAACAGGAACACATGTGCGAATCTTGAGAGATCATCAGTGAATGTAATGAAGTACAAAGAACCAGTCCTGGCATTTGTAGACAGGGGACCTCATACATCATCATGTATCAATCCCAAGAGTTCACTAACTCTTTCTCTGTTTCCAATAAACAGAGCTATGGTCATCTTATCTTTGTGACATGACTGGCAAGTTTCACAAGATATAAATTCAAACTGATTTAAATATGCATCTAAATGTAACTTAGCTAGTCGGGTCGCATTGATATGACCTAGTCTCTAATGACTCAAGAAGGATTCATTCATTTCTGAACTCTTCCTCTTGTGTTTGTTCTGTACGTTAAGAACTGTGGTTTGATTTAGAACGTATATGCTTTTAGATAACGTGCCTGAACTGATCAACTCTTGATATAGGAAATGTTCAAAACATTATCCAACAATACAAAATTATATCTTTCTTTACATGATAAAGAGACTGATATGATGTTGTATTTCAGGTTCGGTATCTAATAACATTCGTTCAGAATCAATGTATTTGGTAATACAGGGTGATAACTGCCAACAAACTTGGCTGCAACACTTGCACCGTTTACAACTCTTGAAACTTATCACTCATTCTCAGTTCTCTACCTATCCATAGCCCATGTAACATATTACATATGTGGGATCCTGATCCGGTATCTCATACCCAAGACGTAGAGGATACTGAGAAATAGTTCTCTGTAATGAACACACCCGAAGAAGATGCATCAACATGTACTTTCTTCGTTTGGACGGCATGGGAATCCTGGTAATCCCCTATTTCCTGCTCGGTCTTATAACAATTATAAGTTGGAGCGGGACCAATGTTCCTTAGCTCAGTATAACAAGCGGGTTCGGTCAATACATCCGTATTATTATCTTGATTAAGGCGTGACATGGTCGCTACTAGGAGAGAGAGAGAAGAAAACACTCAGCGTATGCTCTTGCAAGATTAGATTAGTTATTAATTTATCTAATCATGATGGCTCTCACTGTTTTAGTCAAATCTTCCTTCAAACCCTAAAAGGAAAGACTAGCCGGGATTAATTACACCCTACAAGTTTGCCAATCTTTCAGCCAGGCCAGTGTCGATACTTTGAGGGAGGTTCCCCGTGCTTTCGCACGGACCTAATTAAAATAAACCTCGTTTTACCAGGGGTGTAACCCCGTTAACACCTTTCTATACACCTACTTGATCGGCTAATTGTAATGTGTAAAACTCTTCCAGGAGTAACTCTTACTCGCAGTGGGTATCGGGATCCAACTATCTTATAGGAGGTATGCAATCTCATTCCAAATTTCAACACTTGAAATTCCCGATAATATTTTGCCCCCAGCTTCCTATGACCTTGATGAAGGCCAACAAACCAGAGGTCGCTAGTCAAGTTCAACCCGTACATTTCTTGATTGAATTAAACCCGCCCGCATGACCCTTGACGAAGGCCAACAAAGTCGCACGACTACCCTAATCCAATCGCATCATATGTTTAAGCATAAATAGCTACCGCACACTACGCCTTGACGAAGGCCAACAAACGTAGCACGAATACTATGGAGTACATATCTGAAATGACGGAAGGCTACGACAGGTTTTTAAGAAAATCTTTTGCGTAATAAACTTGATCTCGTTGTAGAATCGAGTGATTTAAAATGGATTGTTTTTTAGGCTTTTACTAGTTTTTCTAAAGAGGTCACTCCTCGTGAAGGTATCTCGGCTCTTTCCTTATCGAATAAGGTGCAGGATATTTCACAAATACCACTATGCAAAGCAAAAAACTATAAAAGCAATCAAAAGACAAACCGAGTTTGTAGCATCTGCTAGTTTCGCTAAAGTGGTCACTCCCGGTGAAGGGATCTCGGCTCTTTCCTTATCGAATAAGGTGCTGGATATTCTACAAGGAATATCGCTATGCAAAGCAAGAACTAGAGCTGCCGGTTTTCGAGACAAGTTTCTACAGCATCTTTTAGGTTTCTTTTATTTCATTAATCTCATTAATGAAGTCCCATTTATTATGCTTTCAGAGCATCAGATATGAAACGAAAGCAGCAATATTAATTATATCTCATATATATAATATAGGCATCGTCTCAGAATATAATCAATGATCACATCACAGAATATCGCAGCAGAACACAACATATGAAATATTGGATATACTAGGATTTCCGGGTTTTATTTTAAGAATGTATAAAACACGGATTCTACGGTCGTGATGAATAGCCAATCCCACACCCCTAGATCTCTACGAGAGCGGCAAGCAACCCTACCAATTCTAGAGTTAGGAGACCCGGTATCGACTCCTCGAGATGGTCTCCCACTGGACCCTAGAACCCGGTTACTTATGCTCCCCGCCTTGGGTCGACCTAATGCGGAAAAGTAAATAATATACAATAGCGACATCATCCTCAACCTGGAAGTTCCCCAATAAAAGAATATTACATACAATGAATTTTACATGAATGAAAATGAAAAACTCTCATCTCACATAAAACCCCCGGCTATTCAAAACACGATGTCCAATACAACATATCATAGCAACACATAACACCACATGTCATCAACGTAAGTAAATATGCGTATCCCAATTGTCGTTGACATATAGCATCGAAACCGGCGATACACCACATATTACACTTACGGTCGCAGAAAAGAAAGTGAAAAACTACAACAATTGGAATTCGCAACCATCTTAGACATCATGATTGTTCGCGTTTTTGCGTGCGTTTTAAAATAAAGAATATCGCAATCAAGACGGTGTCGCTTGTAGCTAGCGGGTTGAGTACGGTTCGGTCCACAGGGAAATGGTGTTCTTTCTTTAAGTTCTAACGAGTTAAGTCCTATTTTTGGTAGGTTTTTTTTTAAGATCTAAGAATGAGATTAAATTGATTTAAAGTCTTGCGAGGGTTATGATTAGGTTAGTTTAGAATAGGGATTCAACTCACTGCTTTTAATGCCCTAGTTAAGAATATAGGTGTTAGGCTAATAGTCAATGATCGCACGCTTTTGGCGTGTCGGATGTTCAAAGTTCTAAAGTATAACCGCGATCAGGACGGTGTCGCTTTGCAGCTAGCCGGTTGAGCACGGGTCGATCCACAGGGAGATGGTTGTATTTCCGTTCTTGTTTTAGACGAGTCAATAAAGAATGAGTATATGTTTGTTCGATTCTAACCTATGTGTTATATGCAAGTATAAAGTTGTTAAGAAAAAGATACGAAATTGTAAGCTAAAGAAATCCGTACTCAAAACCTTTGAGCCGAGTCTTGACCAATTGAAGCTAGAGCAATCGGCAACAACGTGGATTAGGGGATTTAAGTACGGTATTCATGGAATCCGGCTTATTTACCTTTGTCCTTCCGTTCTTGTCTCTTGCTTTCGCCTCCGGCCAAACCGAACGCAACCGGTCGCGGTTAGGAATCACCGTTACCTTGGTAGGGTAGGGTGCCTAACGGAGCGCTTGCGTAACGTTTGGGCGGAGTTCAATGGAAAATAACGGGAAAAGGAAATGAGCAAAGAAATATTAACTTACAATACCGTATTTATTCTTAACAACGATAATTACAACCATTCACAAAAACGAACCAAAAAGAGCAAAAGAAAAGAAAAGATTACAAGTAAGTAAGTGCATGGAATTTAAGTGCAAGAAAGTAAAGCATGAATGTAAAGCAAGTAATAAAAAGCAAGAAAGAAATAAGCAAGAAAGTAAGTACAAGAACACTAGAACTCAAGACAAGCATGGGATCAATAGCCAACCCTTAAACTTGCAAGCTCAATCAAGAGGTTGCAAGATCAAGAGAAGGGTAAAGAACTCATGTGAAATGAAGCACTAATTCCATAAGAAAATACAACCCTTGAAATCAATAACAAACCCTTAAACTTTCAAGCTCAATGAAGAGGTTGAAAGATCAAGAGAAAGCAAGGATCTCAAGGGGAAGCTAAAACAAAAGAATGATACAAAAACCCTCATCTTCATTTCATCATCCACTCAAAAAGCTCTCACTACAATTTTCATGGAGGAAAGAATGAAGAAGAAGAAGAAGAAGAAGACTAAACTACACTAAAAGAGGCTAAAGAACTTAACACCTTAGCTTGGCTCAGATCTGGGGTATTTATAGGCAGGGAAATGGAAACCTAGGGCAAGAATATGGCTCCACATAAAATTACCCAACTGCCCCTAAAAAACGACAACGCACGGAGACTATATGGCCGCGGTTCCGCGGCCTAAGCCTGCTTATGCCGCGGAATCGCGGCGCTTTAGAGGAGTTAGGCCTTCATATTTTGTGGGGATCCCTGGTTTTATGTTGTTTGCTGTTTGGTATATGACTTTTTCTCAGAAACTCTTCCCATTTCTTCCAGAATTTCAGTATATCAAAAGGTGATGTGATGTGGATCTTTTGCCAAGATTTCCTCGAGCTCCGCGTAGATATGTTGGATTTTGTGTTGCCATTATGCTTTGTGCACGAAAAGGACATCGATTTGCCATTTTGTCCCTTAAACTGGTGCGTGGCAACACACGGATAGAGAGCGGAGACCCGTGTTTTATCTGTTGTTGGCAGTAATCCGGAATTTGACGTACTATTCCATGAATTTCACTGTTTAGAGATGAGAACCAGTATCCTGTAAACATGTAGCAAACACTGATTAAAAGCACATGCCTATAAACAAACGAGCGTAAGAATGGGCGGTATAAAATGCAATATTCTGGTATGAACAAATACCCCCAAACTTAACTTTTGCTCGTCCCGAGCAAAACCAATTATTCACAAAAATAAAATCCTAACCGCACTTTCGCAGGGAACGCGATTGCACTGAGCGTGTGCAACAAGCCGTTAAACCTCTAGGTGTCCCTAGTAGGAGGAGTGTTGTCTCCTGAGGGTTTTCAGCGAATACTACCCACAAAATCCCGTCAAGCTAGTGTCATAAGTTAACATTGATTCTACTCCTACAGTTTAGTATTTACGTTAGAAACTCTATCATCCTAAGTTAGAAATATCCAACCCTTATTTTTCACACCTCCTATCTATTTAACCTTGGATCCTATACGTTCCAAAAAAGTTTAGAAAGATGTTGGTTCTCCTGAGTTTTCCTTCTAAAGTGCGGCCTCAAATCAGGGATTTTTATCAACTTTACAGAAGACATAAGTCTTATCCTTCATTTCTATCTTTTATTCAAACATCGATTGTATACCTCTACGTGTGTGTGTATTTGCACCCCTACACTCAAGAATTCAATTCAAGCTATAATACCCTTGCCCTAATACCTAATACTACTTCTTTTCATTAAGGATGGACGGTTTTGCTCACACACCTTTCATGCGACTATTAATGCTTCTTGAGGCACTAACAGCCGATTACTGAATGTATGAACTTAAAGTGTAAATAGCAGTTTCCAGGTCTTGACTTTATTCTATTTTTCTTTTTCTTTTTCTTTTCCTTTTTCTTTTTCAAGACCGGATATATTTTTCAATATGCTCTTTTTGGTGTTTAGCTTTAAATACCGTTTTTTCTTTCATACTAGGCTTTCAGGCAAGAGTATTTCTAAGTATCCTCTACTATCCCAAGTTTCAAGGTGCGTGTAAGTGCAGTTTGTAGGGTATATACTTTCTGAATTTGAACTTAAGAAAAGAAACTATTTTTCAGACTTATTCTTTAGTAAAGCATCAATACTTTCCCCTCATATTGACTTAACTCAAGAACTGAACTCAAGATTACCTATTTCTCAAAAAAAAAACTGTAAGGACGTATACTTACCAAAGTTAGACAGAATGAGGGTTATTTTTAGGGTTTTCAATTCCTAAGCCTAGAATTTAGTTATTTCTATCATATCAACTAAACTTTCAGAATAAAAACCTAAGTTACCCTATTAGCTAACTTGACTACAAAGTTTTTATATTTTTTGGAAATTTTTTCGATTTTTTTGGGTTTTTAATAAGGTATGCAAATGCAAAATATACAAATGAATGCGAAGGAAGAAAGCTTACCGAGCACACCCCCAAACTTACACTTGACAGTGCCCTCACTGTCAGGCTATACCAAGAGGGTCAAAATTGTCGGCGCTCCCTAAAAACAAATTATATACAAAACAAAAAGGAAAACAAAAAATATATACAAAAAAAGTGTCCCCCACCAAACTTAAGTAAAACAGTGTTTCCACTGTTAAGCGTTGAAGTTCAGGATCGGGAGGGAAAGAATAGTATCAATCTTTACAAGGCCTTACACAGGCCAAAAGTTAACACCAACCATTCAAAAATTCTATCTCTGTAATATGCGGGTTGGTGAAAGAAGGTGAAGAGGAAAGAAATGGAGAATACGCGGGACCGTATGGAGATAGAAGCGGGATACGGTCTCGGTATATGAGAAGAAGAATGGCGGAAGGGAGAAAGAAGTGGAATACAAACTTGAGGGTGGAAATGGAGTGAATAGATTAGCACAATTTGTGATGACCGATGTGTAAAAAGCGATTGTGCTAATCTATTAACCCGTCGAGAAATGGGGTCAAATCCCTCAAGATTCGTGAGAAACCATGGGTACGCCGAACTCGGTAAACCAGACAATGGAAATGGAAGTGATACGGTTTCTTTCCAGGTCGGAACGATGGAAAGGATGGAGGGAAGTGGTTGAGGAAGGTTATCGGTTAAAGGTTCAGGAGGGTGTACACAGTCAGTGGAAGGGATAGGATGAATTGGAAAATCCGACTCATCAATTAAAACTGGTTCATCCTCAAAGCTATCCTCAAAATTCTCCTCAAAATTCAGCTTATCCATGCAATTTTCATCAAAATCAAGACGCATATGGGGTTCGGGAAAAACAGTTAATGACTCGGGATGATGAATTGGAGAGAAAAACTCAGCCAAATCTGCGGGTTCATCATCCAAAATATTCCCAGCGTCAATATCCTCAATCAAGTGAAAGTCAATTTTCTCAGACACCTCATCAAAAGCATGGATTTCAATCAATTCAGGTTCTAGAGTGGAGGTGTAGAGGTCAAAAGGATTGGGTGTGGTTTCACTTGGCAAGGTCCCTTCACAATCGGGTAAATCAAACAATGCAAAGTCGCACAACTCATTAAACATTCTATCTTCAATTGATAATTCATTTGGGACACTTGATAGACTTTCAACACAGGAGTTGTGGGATTCAATTTGTGGTGTGTAGGTTTGATTTGGAAGGGTATACAGCTCACTCTCTCCACTCAAATTCACAGCCTGACCCACCGCCTCATCATACATTGGAAAATTAGGAGCTAGTTGGAAACTAGCTACCGGGTCAGTATGGTGTATGAGAGCGGCCATGGACGCATTCAAATCCATCATCTGTTGGCTTGACACTACCCTAAAGTCTTCCAACGACTGTTCCAGACTAGACATGGGTTGTGAAGGGGTTTCAGTAAAAGATTCAAAGTTGTTTGGATACTGGAAACTCCCAAAAGGCGGTTCAGAAGCAATGTCTAGGGAAGGTGCAAAAGTCGGGTAGGACTGGTAGGAATTGAATGGCTGGACAGGAGCAGGATCAACAATTGGATAAGAAGGTTGGAATGGTTGATCAAAAGAATTTGAAGCGGTGAAAGGAGTGAAAGATCGGCTACGAGATTGTGCAATATGTTCAGTGACTGACAAAGGACGACTTGTAAAAGGGTATCAACATAAGAGGGTGGGGAAGGTTGAAAAGGTTGATACAAAGTGGAATGCGGAGTGCAAGTGTTTGTCCTTGACGCTTCTATGCGATCTTTCAGTGAAACTTTGGGCATGGAGGGGTCGTTCGACGTTCGGCCAAAGCAAGAACCGTAAGAAGTAATGTCTGGTTGTGGGTACCAAAGTTCGGCAAGAGTTTTGCGAGGTGGTGTAACCATGATATGAAGAGAGAAAGAAAGAAAGGCAGAGAAAAGGAGGGGAAAAAGAATGTGATTTTTTTTAGGTAGTTATTAACAAAAGAATGAAATATACACACAAAATGAATCTGGACAAAAACAATCACGACACAAAAATACCACACACCTAATCGTTCTAGGGTTCACCTAGGTCAACTAGACCTGCTCCAGAACTTGATTGTCGAAGTAAAACTGTGTCGAGAAACGGGCTCAAGATACACTGATCACGAGGCCAGGTAAGTGCAGAGATAAGGGGAGGTTTTCCAACGCTTTCACGAAGTTCCTTAATTAAATAACCCTTTCTCTTTTGGCGGTTTCGCCATTAACACTTTCCTAGACACCCCGTAAACAATATACCGTTAAGCGAGGTTCTAAACACAGTTAACTTCTCCTAGTGAGCGCGAAGTCCTTAAGGCTTAAAGTCTAGTTTCTTTTAAATTTTGTGCGGGTAAACGTTATGCTCAAGTTCGTGATTTGTGGGCCACGGAAAAGGTGATGAAATCCTTTACCGTATGTTGTGGGGTTCGCTTGCCCTTAAGTCCGTATTAATGTATGCAATGCGCAATTCAATAAAAATTCTATAAAGAATCAAACAATCGTTTTTTAGTTTAAGCACGGCACTGCAACAAATACGGGTTAGTCAATTTTTAGCGTTTGCTAGCGAACTTGCAAAGAATCCTGCAAAGAATAATATATTGGATGCGTCGGATTTGAGAAGAAGGTGTTAGTAAAGTACGTACCGTTAAGTTTTTGGGTTAGGAAACCCCCGTTGAATCAAATCCGGTAAGCTTGAAAAGTTCGCTTGCGTCAAACTACCCGGATCTTTGGCACTGTACTTTGCAATCACTTTAGCCTTGAACGTACACTTTGCTCCCCACAATCGCCGTTCGCAAATCCGCAAAAATCTGCAGACTTGCTCACAAAAATTATCAAAAAAAAAAACAAAAAGATTTTTATTTATTTATAAATATATACAAAAAGAATATTAACCCGAATAACAAGAAAGAAAATACGCTACCGTCTCCCCGGCAACGGCGCCATTTGATCGCACTCTTTTGGCGTGTCGGATGTTCAAAGTTCTAAAGTATAACCGCGATCAGGACGGTATCGCTTTGCAGCTAGCCGGTTGAGCACGGTTCGATCCACAGGGAGATGGTTGTATTTCCGTTCTTGTTTTAGACGAGTCAATAAAGAATGAGTATATGTTTGTTCGATTCTAACCTATGTGTTATATGCAAGTATAAAGTTGTTAAGAAAAAGATACGAAATTGTAAGCTAAAGAAATCCGTACTCAAAACCTTTGAGCCGAGTCTTGACCAATTGAAGCTAGATCAATCGGCAACAACGTGGATTAGGGGATTTAAGCACGGTATTCGTGGAATCCGGCTTATTTACCCTTGTCCTTCCGTTCTTGTCTCTTGCTTTCGCCTCCGGCCAAACCGAACGCAACCGGTCACGGTTAGGAATCACCGTTACCTTGGTAGGGTAGGGTGCCTAACGGAGCGCTTGCGTAACGTTTGGGCGGAGTTCAATGGAAAATAACGGGAAAAGGAAATGAGCAAAGAAATATTAACTTACAATACCGTATTTATTCTTAACAACGATAATTACAACCATTCACAAAAACGAACCAAAAAGAGCAAAAGAAAAGAAAAGATTACAAGTAAGTAAGTGCATGGAATTTAAGTGCAAGAAAGTAAAGCATGAATGTAAAGCAAGTAATAAAAAGTAAGAAAGAAATAAGCAAGAAAGTAAGTACAAGAACACTAGAACTCAAAACAAGCATGGGATCAATAGCCAACCCTTAAACTTGCAAGCTCAATCAAGAGGTTGCAAGATCAAGAGAAGGGTAAAGAACTCATTTGAAATGAAACACTAATTCCATAAGAAGATACAACCCTTGAAATCAATAACAAACCCTTAAACTTTCAAGCTCAATGAAGAGGTTGAAAGATCAAGAGAAAGCAAGGATCTCAAGAGGAAGCTAAAACAAAAGAATGATACAAAAACCCTCATCTTCATTTCATCATCCACTCAAAAAGCTCTCACTACAATTTTCATGGAGGAAAGAATGAAGAAGAAGAAGAAGAAGACTAAACTACACTAAAAGAGGCTAAAGAACTTAACACCTAGGCTTGGCTCAGATCTGGAGTATTTATAGGCAGGGAAATGGAAACCTAGGGCAAGAATATGGCTCCACATAAAATTACCCAACTGTCCCTAAAAAACGACAACGCACGGAGACTATATGGCCGTGGTTCCGCGGCCTAAGCCTGCTTATGCTGCGGAACCGCGGCGCTTTAGAGGAGTTAGGCCTTCATATTTTGTGGGGATCCCTGGTTTTATGTTGTTTGCTGTTTGGTATATGACTTTTTCTCAGAAACTCTTCCCATTTCTTCCAGAATTTTAGTATATCAAAAGGTGATGTGATGTGGATCTTTTGCCAAGATTTCCTCGAGCTCCGCGTAGATATGTTGGATTTTGTGTTGCCATTGTGCTTTGTGCACGAAAAGGACATCGATTTGCCATTTTGTCCCTTAAACTGGTGTGTGGCAACACACGGATAGAGAGCGGAGACCCGTGTTTTATCTGTTGTTGGCAGTAATCCGGAATTTGACGTACTTTTCCATGAATTTCACTGTTTAGAGATGAGAACCAGTATCCTGTAAACATGTAGCAAACACTGATTAAAAGCACCTTCCTATAAACAAACGAGCGTAAGAATGGGCGGTATAAAATGCAATATTCTGGTATGAACATGTCTCGAAACTCCCACGAATAGGGACCATTTTTAAAGATGTGCTTATAGACTATCCAACTCTCACGTATATGATCGCCATCATACTGCTGGTAGTCAAGCAAGGATCCTAAGGGCTCTATCAACGTGTAATAGTGATCTGTAATGTCACCTAAAGCAGTACACGATGATAAAGACAAACCAGATAGCATACTATTATCTCAAGTAAGACTGTCCCACCGGTATATGTCCTCCTCAATCATTGCAATCACGTGCCTGCGATCCAATAATTGACTTTGAGGGCACTATATCCAACAATCTCCTACTTGCACTTAAGGCTAATTATTGCGATGTCGCATACTCACAGCCCGTGTGATACCTAACTCCTCTACTAATCAGTTTCACAAAGCTCATTTGTAAAACTATTATGTTCGAGAAATAGCCTAAGTGAGTGGATCCGCCCTGATGTTCATTCTATGTCTCTCTTAATCTCAAGTTCGCGGAGAAATCCATCTCCTGAATTGATAATACCTGTCTTAGAATATGTCTGGATATCTGATGGGACCTAGTTCATAAATGAACTCCAAATCCAAACTTCTTAGACTGTATCGTCAACTGAACCTAATCGGTATCCTGCAACATGCCTCCCACAGTATCCGCTTGGACCACCTGTCCAAACTATTGTCCCTCGTCAGAGAGAAAACTATAACTCTGACAATCACTCTGTCATCCATGTCACCTTGGAAGCCTGGAATGATAACCGTCTCTCGAAGGAGGCTGCCGTTATCAAATCCCTAGAACATCCACTTATATTCTAAAACTGCTTCCGATCGTTTCTCCAGGATTGGATTAATATCAACTTATTGCAGCTAGTGCAAAAACAACATCTGGTGTGGTACTTGACATCTCATGATTGACTCAATTGCCTAAGCAAGTGATATGCCAATCATGCACATCCCTCTCCCCTTTAGTCTGTAAGACACCTTTAGAGAGGGTGACTCCATCACCTGCAGATACACCACCATGCCAGGATTCGTCCATTCTAAAATACCTTTAGAATACTGTCAAAGTAACCAGATTAGGAAACTACCCAATTCTAGATCTAAAGCCATAAATCTAGTAACCAGAATGTCTGATATTATATCCATATCCTGTATGGAGAAACAATTGTGTGACAACCACAGTATAACCGATCGTAGTGTAGGAATATCACTTTCTATAAGTGTATGTCATCCAAATACCAGGACATCACACCCTACTACTTTCTTAACAGATCCATCCCCTATTCTGATGAAGTCAAAGCCCATAACTGTCACATCAAAAATAGATGATTTATCTCCGCTATATCTGCTTTAGTTTATAAATAAACATAAGCTACTTACCCACTATGCTTCCGCTGCTCCCACTGACCATGACAACCCTCTGGCAGAGTCATATACACGTGCACTTCTAAAGCTAGTTTAGAAAGACGCTATACTCACCCTCCTGCCGGGTCTCATAGTCTGGAACAGCAGTAATGGCAAGTCCGGGTAAACAAGAACCTCCATGTCACCGTCTTTGAGGCTACCGGAGTACCTCTCGGGTGCCTGAGGTTACCCACCATATCTGCGGAATGGCTAATAAAATATGAAACCTGATTGAATGTTTAGATCCTATTAAATTTTCTGTAATCATTTGAGGTTCTGGAATCTCTTCCAGTTCTACCATACTCCCACTACTGTTTTCTGAAAAAATCCATTTTACTAAAACTGTGGCGAGTCAAGAACAATATCACTATTGATCTTCCAGATGGTAGAAAGTCAACCATCGTCTAAGCCCGGGTCAACCCACAAACTGCCATTACATAAACGTGCCTTGAGTTATCCAGAGTCCGGTTTTAAGTATAATCCGGACAACTCCCCGTACCTTAACATCGTTAAGATATGAACCATTTTATATACCATATAGAAACATAGGCACTGATTTAATTGGAACCAGATTCAAATCATGCAGCTGTCTCCAGTGCATGTCAACTAAATGGAGAGAGGCTAATCAACATTACTCAACTTAGGAGTTCATCCAATTATGAGTAACCTGAAAGAGAAACAAGTTTCTCAAAACCATTACTATCAACTGAATACCAATCATAAGTATCTACATCTTCGATCTCCTTGAAGAATCCCGATACTTGCGACACCTGGTTCTCTACTTTATTTTTGTACCTATAACTTCTCAAAACTTAGACCTTGTATTTCTACGAAATAAATGTCTAAGACTGGAGAAGTCACAAGTAAACAGAATATAGTACGAGTACCAACCCCTCTGTCCTAATGGACACTGGACAACATACAGTACTTTGTATAAGTCCGCTGAGTTGAATAACTCAAACCCTGTGCGTCGTAGGTTGAAAACTGTACTATGGTTAAGAACTATACCGCTGTTGAATGCTCCTTACCTAACCATCAACTGATATAGGTAAATGTCACCGACATGATTTCAAAAAGTTATATCTCATTTTATGAAAATAAACGTACAGATATATCAGTTTGAAATTGGTGCATAACAACGTATATTCAAAATCATATATTTGTCGTCCGGCAAAAACCCAGGAGATTTCCTCAAATATCACCAATTACAACGAATTCCGATATAATGAGGATGATCACCTTATTCCCAATAACTTACTCTCACTCATCATCTGTAAAAGCATACAGATGTGAGAATCATACCTGGTAAATACATACCATGGAGTAAGTATCTAATTGGGAAATCAGTTTTCCTTTAACAACGCACAGTGAAACCGAAACATGAAAATGTTTCGTAGGGCTATCCTGGTATTCCTAGTAATGCCTCTTCCATTATCCAGATTCATGACTGTAACCGTATATTTCGTTGCCATCTCTCCAAATCCTTTTATTTGTCTTTAGTCATTACCTTCTGTACACCATCGTTAGGCTTAATGGTTTTCTTCCTTCCCTACCTTTCGGCACCAGCCTATGGTTTGGAAGAAGACTATCCAATAAGCATAATAGACGTTCTCTCCTAATCCTGGGAGTACTCGCAATCTGAGAGAAGATGATGATAAAAGACAACTGAATAAACCTTATTCTATTTCTCCTGAACTGGAGAAAAGTAAAGGTGAAGTAGGAGTGGCGATGAACTACGTGGTTTGGTCGTGAATGATAGCAATCACATTTTACTTTGCCCTCTTTCTAATCCCTTCATATGTCTTTACTTATTACCTTCTGTACACCACTGTTAGGCTAAATGGTTTTCTTCCTTCCCTACCGTTCGGCACCTGCCTATGGTTTGGAAGAAGATTATCCAATAAGCGTAATAGGTGTACCCTCCTAAACCAAGGAGCCCTCGCAACCTGAGAGAAGGTAAAAATAAAAGACAACTGAATAATCCTATTCAATTTCTCCAGAACCTGAATCCATCCTCGAATCTGGAACAAGTTCCTTCGAGTTCGTATATAAGCATACGATGGATTTATCCAATGGAAGTGGATGTTCGTAGTAATACGGGGTGTTCTGGAGAAATGCAAAGGGTAAAAGAAGGAGTGGCAATGATGTATGCAACTCAGACAATCCAAAAGCCAGTGTTTTAAGAAAGTTCGGTCAACTTGGTTACCGATTCATAGTCTAGGGTCGGGCCATGGTCGCTGCCAAAGAGAGAGAAAAGAAACACTCTACGTGCACTCTAACCTAGATCAGAATGGTTATCACTTTATCTAATCAGGAAACCTCCCACTGTATCCTCAAATTCTCCTCCAAACCTGAAAGAAGAATTAGTCGGGATCACCCGAAGAGTAAACCAACTCATCAGTGGGAATCGGGATCCAACTATCATCGCATGATAACGTGATGGAATCCACTCACGTTATCACACTTCAGAAGGTATGTGCATGCCTGGCAAGTTTCAGTTTCTTTATAAACTCCCGATATGATTTTTACCTCATGCTCTTATGACCTTGACTAAGGCCAACAAATCATAAGTCACATGTCAGGTTCTGCCCGTCATCGTCCAGGTTAATTTGAACCCACCTGTACAAGCCCTTGACTAAGGCCAACAAGGCTGTACGACTGTCCCAAACTAACGCATCTATCTATGCAACAGAAAAGTAACAAATAGCTACCATACACTATGCCTTGACTAAGGCCAACAAACATAGCATGAATACTAAGTGCTACCCGTCTGAAATGACGGAGGGCTACGGATGGTTTTTGGCGAAAAACCTTTAACGTAATGAACTTGATATCGTTGAAGGAACCTGATAGATTTTTACAAAAATATAGTGGCGAAAACTTTTGCTAAAGAGGTCACTCCCGGTGAAGGGATCTCGGATCTTCCCCGTAGAATGATGAGCAGGATATTCTAACTGAATATCGCGATGCAAAGCAAAAAGTAATCGACTATAGTGAAGTTATTACCCTGACGCAAACCTCTATCCAAGGGGTCACTCCCGATGAAGGGATCTCGGCCCTTGCCTCGTCGAATGAGGTGCTGGATATTCATAACCGAATACCACTGTGCAAGACAAAAGAAAACGTCCTTGTAATAACAGCTTTTTGAAAAATGTTCCAACAACATCCAAAATAGGTTTGTTTTCCTTTGCATTGATCAGAATCAACGCAGTCCCATCAATTAATCACACCAGAAAAGAACGAAAATAAAATGTACGTATATGACATCCGCATTCGCCACCGGGTCCCATAATCACCCGTTAGGTTACTTAACTAACGACAGAGCGGGGACTGGACTAGCGCGGGTGTAAAATATATACAACATCTACTAGTATATATACCAATATACAATAATCGCTCCAGGCGTTATAAATGCAACATCACAGTAATAAGTATCACAGAATAATACAAATAATCTAGAAGCCCCGGGTTTCACAGAGCCGCAACTGAAACCCGACGTTCCCCTGGTCGTGTGGATAGCCCGTGCAATGAAAACCTAGACCCCTACGGGTGCGGCAATTTACCCGCCAAAACCTGAAGCGAGACAGACCCCTTCAACAATGTGAATGGACCACCCAGCACTTCACGGAATCCGGTAACTTGAACACCCCTCCTTGGGTCAACCTATACCCCCTACGAGTGCGGCGAATAGCCCGCCAATCCTAGAGTGAGGTCCCCTCCCTCTCAAAGCCATGAGATGTAGACCCGTTGCCCTCCAGAACCCGGCTATCCGTGCACTCCGTCGCGGGGTAAACCTAGTACAGAAAAGAAAATATGTACAACGTGTAGGGTTCCTAGGCACTCTCAAGAGGTCTCACAAGGCATCAACCATGCCAATTTCAAAAATTACGGTGCCGAGAAACCCTAGACTAGATCGTTAACTAGAAATTTAGGCGACAAAAGAAACTTGTTAACAACTTAACTAAAAGAACGGAAATACAACCTTTGTAGATCCGGTCCTCCACCTCCATAGCTCCGCAATGAAGTCTCCTCGCTGTCCAAATCAAATCCCGGGCTCTAGCGTCGGCTTCATCGGAGAAATGGGCGGGCTAGGTCATCGACTACGATGCCGAAGATGATCTACGTCGAGGCATCACAAGATCAAGCTCCAACTTCACCAAGCCATGAAAACTTGTGAAGGAAACACCCTTTACTTCTTGGCAAGAGGTAGAGGATGAAGAAATAGGAGGTGGGTTCACTTTAGAATTGGATTTCTCACTCATTTCACCAAGTTGCCATTGATGGAGGCAAGCTTCTTCTTGAAGAAGAAGAAGAAGATGATATATATTATGATGAGTATATTTTCAAAAAGAAAGAAAAATGAATACTTATCATAATCCAACCATGGTCAAGTGTAGAGAATAGACTAGGGTTAAGTGGAATGGTTAGGGTTAAGCATGAGAAAAAAATGGTGACTTAGTTAAAGCTTCATGAAGCTTCAACATGCATCCAAAGAAAGCCACCATTTTTCTTTATGCTTATTATTTTCCAAAAAGAATAAATAGATAAATAAATGAATAAGAATACAAAACCCTAATCATTAGTTTAACCATGGTTTAATTCTTTACACTTAACCAAGTAAACATGTATCATCAAACATGATACAAACAATTGTACAAAAAGTATATCACATATATAACTTGTACATGTAAGTGAGAAAATCCATTTAAAGTGAACCAATACTAGTTAATGCAAAGTAATATATCAAATATATAATTATACATTAAATCATTAAATCAACACTTGATTTAACGATCCGGTCATATCGCATACAACCGACTAATATCCAATGTATCGGCTTATCGAATCAACCCTTGATTCGATAACTAGGTTATATCGCATACAACCAATCGATACATTCAACGCGAGAATGAAATACGGTATCACATATACACGCATTATTCTCGGTCCCGCACATATCTCATATGCGCTCCTATTTCGTTTCGCTTGAGCCGGGAAACCTCTGTGTAGGACTCTAAAGACTCGTCAATACGCCGGCAGCAGATGATGATCATATCAAACACCCACAAGCCGCAAGCGGTCTGCTAAACGTAACGGCCACCCGGGTATTGAGCGATCAGAAGATCGACGAGCAAGCCCGCTCATACTCCTGTGAATCCAACCAGTAACACTTACCATACAGTCCGGTCTGATCGTCTGATATGTCGCATATCTCTCCTAGGGGTGGTAAACGTCAGACCCCAATAGCTCGATAAGTCGTGTCGATATGAGGTCTATAACAGTTCGAGAAACTACTGGTAACACTTACCAGTAGTTTTCAGCAACCCTGGCCAGGGATTTCCGGTTATAGCCAATCGAACACAGCGCAACATCAACTCCCTATACCGGGAGAGACGAATCCCCTCCTATCGCTCATTGCCTCCATGTGATTCGGGACTGTACCCAAAAGCCACCGTTTTGCACGCCCTCTTGGACGTGGTAAGGTGGAAATCAAAGCACAGCGGGAATCACACAAGACTCTATGACGATCTCGGGTCTACAGACTAACCTGTACCAGTGTCACCAGAGAACTGCCATCTGACGTGAGGTATAATACCATCTGGGAGTTCTCGGCGAGTCCGTCCAGTGTACCCAGTCTCTACTGAGCACCCGTATATAATCTCTGATGTCAAACACCAATGGATATGGGATCATCCATCGCCCATCTGTATGGGTCGAGAAGGTATACGCTAGTCTACTCTGGTATATCGATGCCCCGTCTCGATACACCCACGACTAGGGACTTTGAAGGATGTACTTATGGACTACCATGTCCCCACTAGTATGATCCGCATCATAGTCCAGGTAGTCAAGTACACATCCTAAGGGCTTTACCAACATGTAACAGAGAGACAAACAGTATACACGTTAAGGTAAAGTGTAACCAGATAGCATACTATCATGTCGAGCAAGAAAGTCCTCCCTATATATGTCCAAGCATCCACTACAATATACATCCTATGTACAGTAATGGCCTCTAGGGCATACATATAACTAACACAACGGGTACATCGATCTCAACCCGGTCGTACCCCAAACAAATAATATACAAACAGGCAGTGGAGACAGTCCACATGTAGGACGCTCGCCCCGCGATATCAAATGTACAAATATATCCAAACTGCACTACCATTGCACGCAAGCTATCCACCACGACAAATCTGCAACATCACAGCACAACACAGAACATCAACGTGAATGCCACGTTCGCAAAACCCGTCTAAAAGGACTATAGCAATTAGAAAAGATTTACCGCTCGAATGACATTCACAGTCGCAGATATAATATAAGCACTGTAAACTAACGTATTTAAATCTCGATCGACAAAACTTCCCGAAGTAGGTCCCAAGCACAAATCCAGTACTCTAACAAATTTGGGCCCAAACAAAATATTCCAGAAACCATAATTCCATATGAAAAACACCCAAAAGAAAAATGGTACACTGTTGCCCCAAAACGGCGGCGGAACCGCGGCCAACACATGGCTTGTGCGGAGGTTCCGCGGCAGTCTTGGGGATTCAGTCGACCAAATTTCTTCAGTAGTCTTAGAAAAGCCTGCACGGTTTTCTGACATACCCAAAATAATTTTTAGAACAGTTTAAAAAATAGGCTGAAACTTGAAATTTGGAATTGCGTTTTTGGAAATTTCGTTCAATCGATATTTTAAACATGTTAGAACAAGCTAGTTAATATTAATGGCGTGGCTCTGATACCATGTAAGTCTATGGTAGAGCCCCGGCCGTCAATCCGAGGCCAAACACGGAACAAAAACTGTTACAATTGGCGCTAACGCAGACTGTCACCCGGATCGTGCCATTAACACTAAACTAGCGAACTATAAAGATGATAGAATGGCTATACCGATCGATCCGTGTCCTTCGGTCTTTAACCATCATCCCACGCTCCTCGCGGCATCTCCGATCTCGCTCGATCTCTGATTTTTACGAAAAATTGTTTTTGTAGTTTAACCGCAATCAGAACTGTGTCGCGTGTAGCTAGACCGAGGTGAGTACGGGTCGTCCTCAGGGAAACGTTGAATCTTTTACTCTTACTTTAGATGTGTTGAAAGAGAGGAGGGATAAAGAATTTTGTGGAAAGGTTTCTAGATCTACGTTAAGCAAGAATACAAAATATATAGATCTAGATTATTTTAGAGATGTAGTTAATATAATAAGAGGGCTTGTAGGGTTCGTTAGGATTTAGTAGTTATGGACGATTAATTAAAAGTTACCCTTTTTATCCTTTAATAGATTTAAAACTAGAACGACGGTGATGCGTGTAGATTAGGGTTTCTGGAGGGAAAAGGAATCTCACTCTTAACCCTTATCTCGACACGGAACTCCGTTCATATCTAGCCTTTACCAAAACAATCATTAATCTAATCTCTAATCGCGGTCGAGACTAACAATGAATTGGTAGCGCGCACGATTAGGATGTTAATGATTCTTTTGATAAAGTTTATAAACTTTATAGGACGTAAAAAGAGTTTAGGTATTTTCATCATCCATTAACCTACCCTAATCCTACGAACCCTAACAAGCGGAGAATAACTCGCGCATGTTGGGAGAAAAAGAGATGGAGAGAAAATGCATAATTAAAATACAAAGAAATAGAATAGGAAAAAGAGCTACCTTTATTAATCAACAATAATCATTACACTTTGATCCCTTAGAAAATGATTACAAATACTAGTTTGCTTCTCGATCTCTTCCAAGGAGGTAGACGAACAGTTGATGATCAGCCTGGATGCGTGAGCCGTTTTGGACTTCGTGATCTCGTCGGCTTGATGATTTTTCCAAGAGGGTCTCGGTCCTTATTTATAGTCCCAAAGCCGGAAACTTTGCTTCCAAATATGGAAGTTAACAGCAAAGATTCACCCCCAAAAAGTGCAGCCCCTAACTCCTCTGTATTGCGGAGGATCCACGGCCCAAGGGGGGTATGGCCGCGGATCCGCGGCCATTATATCTCAGCCGTTCATCATTTTTCTGGGGCTGGCTCGTTGTGACATTTGGCGATCCTTGAAACCTTTGTAACATGAAAATCTTCTCGTGGTTCCTGCCAGACTTGGTTTCCAAGTTTTGCTTTCTTAATTAGGCAAGTTTTCTTCAACAACTTGATTTCCTTGATTTTAGTCTTGGAAAAATTCTGCACAACAATTTAAATAATATTTAGTAGACTTTGTTCTACTAGGATTTGGTCAATGATATTATTTGCATACATTTTCCTACCAAATGCTAATTATAATATATCAATACATGGAAAATAGTATTTTTACAAATAAACCCTCATATGTATGATATATTATAATAAAGACCTTTTTAAATATGGAAATGGTAGGAAAAATGTAATAACAAATGTGCAGTTTTATCAACTGAACAAATACCCCCAAACTTATCTTTGATCGTCCCGAGCAAACTAGTTTATTCAAGAGAAGGAGAAAAAAGAAAGGAGAAAACTAAGCACACTTTCGTAGGCAAACACGATTGCACTGAGCACGTGCAACAAGCCGTTAAACCTCTAGGTGTCCCTACTAGGAGGAGTGTTGTCTCCTGAGGGTTTTCAGCGGATTACACCCACAAAATCCTATAACAAAAGAGAGATGGTGAAATTTACATATAAAGATAAGAACCATAAAAGAAAGACTTTGAAAGTAAGAGTTTCCAACTACACTAGCTTTTCAGTTGTCATGAGCCCTATCTTAATAGTCAAGAAAAAATGTTAGAAATCACATCATCCCTCAATAAAACATCGTCTTTATTCTTCATTCCTACCTTTCATCCAAACATCGATCATATACCCCTACGTGTGTGAAATGGACATCCCTACACTCGGAGAATTCAATTCAAGCTATCATACTCTTGTCCATCTACCTCAGTACTTTTTAACTTGATAAATATTTAGATTTTCTCACACATTTTCATGCGACCGTTAAAACTTCTTGAGGTACTAACCGACTGATTACTCATGTGCTTGCTGATTAGGTGATAATATTTTCCTCGTCTTGCACCACCTAAGGCTTAGCAGTGACTCCCAGACCAGTTGGCCTTAGGGCACTAGGTGATGAAGCACCCTCGCTATATTTTTTTATTGCTGCCTTGGCGATAACAAAACCAGTGTTCATTTTTCTTTTCACCATTTTTATATTTTTCTTCATTTATTATTTCCTTCATACTTTGGCTTTTAGACAAGAGCATTTCAAGGTATCCTCTACTATCCTGAGTTTCAAGACGTGTGTAAGTGCATATAGTAGGGTATCAACATTGAAATGTTTGGCTTTCAGAATAGAAATTATTTTTCAGACTTATTTTTATCCTCAGATTAGTGACTTCTTTAATCTTACTAACCCTTGGGACAACAGCTCATAACTACTTATTACTAGTTCGTTTAAGAAAACTTCTAATTTTCTTGGTTTTCTTAAACTATTCCTATCTTTCATATATAATTTTTCACTTTCTACTCTTTTGTTATATAAAAATTTTTTTTAAATTTTTGAAAATGTTGTACTTATGCAAAAATATGATGCAAATTGATGTGTAAATAAGCACGCCGCGGATCTGCGGCCATTATATCTCAGCCGTTCATCATTTTTCTGGGGCTGGCTCGTTGTGACATTTGGCGATCCTTGGAACCTTTGTAACATGAAAATCTTCTCGTGGTTGCTGCCAGACTTGGTTTCCAAGTTTTGCTTTCTTAATTAGGTAAGTTTTCTTCAACAACTTGATTTCCTTGATTTAATCTTGGAAAAATTCTGCACAACAACTTAAATAATATTTAGTAGACTTTGTTCTACTAGGATTTGGTCAATGATATTATTTGCATATATTTTCCTACCAAATGCTAATTATAATATATCAACACATGGAAAATAGTATTTTTACAAATAAACCCTCATATGTATGATATATTATAATAAAGACCTTTTTAAATATGGAAATGGTAGGAAAAATGTAATAACAAATGTGCAGTTTTATCAACTGAACAAATACCCCCAAACTTATCTTTGATCGTCCCGAGCAAACTAGTTTATTCAAGAGAAGGAGAAAAAAGAAAGGAGAAAACTAAGCACACTTTCGTAGGCAAACACGATTGCACTGAGCACGTGCAACAAGCCGTTAAACCTTTAGGTGTCCCTAGTAGGAGGAGTGTTGTCTCCTGAGGGTTTTCAGCGGATTACACCCACAAAATCCTATAACAAAAGAGAGATGGTGAAATTTACATATAAAGATAAGAACCATAAAAGAAAGACTTTGAAAGTAAGAGTTTCCAACTACACTAGCTTTTCAGTTGTCATGAGCCCTATCTTAATAGTCATGAAAAAATGTTAGAAATCACATCATCCCTCAATAAAACATCGTCTTTATTCTTCATTCCTACCTTTCATCCAAACATCGATCATATACCCCTACGTGTGTGAAATGGACATCCCTACACTCGGAGAATTCAATTCAAGCTATCATACTCTTGTCCATCTACCTCAGTACTTTTTAACTAGATGAATATTTAGATTTGCTCACACATTTTCATGCGACCGTTAATACTTCTTGAGGTACTAACCGACCGATTACTCATGTGCTTGCTGATTAGGTGATAATATTTTTCTCGTCTTGCACCACCTAAGGCTTAGCAGTGACTCCCAGACCAGTTGGCCTTAGGGCACTAGGTGATGAAGCACCCTCGCTATATTTTTTTATTGCTGCCTTGGCGATAACAAAACCAGTGTTCATTTTTCTTTTCACCATTTTTATATTTTTTTCATTTATTATTTCCTTCATACTTTGGCTTTTAGACAAGAGCATTTCAAGGTAACCTCTACTATCCCGAGTTTCAAGACGTGTGTAAGTGCATATAGTAGGGTATCAATATTCAAATGTTCGGCTTTCAGAATAGAAATTATTTTTCAGACTTATTTTTATCCTCAGATTAGTGACTTCTTTCATCTTACTAACCCTTGGGACAACAGCTCATAACTACTTATTACTAGTTCGTTTAAGAAAACTTCTAATTTTCTTGGTTTTCTTAAACTATTCATATCTTTCATATATAATTTTTCACTTTCTACTCTTTTGTTATATAAAAAAAATTAAATTTTTTGAAAATGTTGTGCTTATGCAAAATATGATGCAAATTGATGTGTAAATAAGCACAAACCTCCTCCAATCCTGTTTACAACAGTGTCCTCACTGATGTCATCTGTTAAGCTCAAAAACCTGTAGACTTGGGAGGAAATTATTAATGGAGGCAAGAATATATGAAAGTGAAAATCCTCCCCCAAACTTATTTTTGGCTCACAATTTTGTAAAAATCATTTTCTTTCAAGAGCCAAAATATCCCCCCCAAACTTGAGTTAAATAATGTTAAGCAATTAAAATATTGGGGGGGTAAAGTTATTGGTCAAAGTAAAGCCTTACAAATACCAAAAGTCAACACCAACCATTCAAAAATTTTATCGATGAAGCACCAAGGTTTGTGGAAGAACATGTCACCTTTCGACGTGAAGAAGTGGGGAGGTGATAAGAGGTGTAATGGAAAATGATTGCGTCTCAATATGGAGAGACGACACAATGATAGTGATGATGGATTACTCGCATTATCATGATTGTCAAGAAGAAGGGGTGGAGGTTCAATTTTTTTATCTTGGAGTTGATTCATCTCAACACCCGTGTCTTTTAAATATGCGAGTTCATCAGCGAAAATTTCCTCAAAGCTTTCATCGATACCCCGAAGAAAAATGTCATCAGAAAAAATGGGGTGATCGTCAAACTCTATAAAAAGTTCCTCATCAGCGTTAGATGTTGACCCGGATAACTCGGTGGAAGAGTCCGTGTCAAGCAACAACATATGAAAAGAGTCAGTATCATGAGGTTGATCAAATTCGCTGCTGTCGACATCCATTAATTCGACACAACACACATGAGCATAGGGTTCGGAGGGTTCACTTCCCAACTTGTAAATGTTAAGCTCAATTGACTTCTTTCCAAAGGATAGGGTCATAGAGCCGTTTCTACAATTGATTACTGCATTGGAAGTGGCCAAAAAGGGTCGACCGAGTATCACCGGGATTTGATTTCGTAGGTTTGCTACAGGTTGTGTATCTATAACGATAAAGTCCATAGGGAATATAAATTCCCCGACTTTGATTAACACATTCTCTAGCTCACCTCTAGGTTGGGTGATAGATCGATCGGCCATCTGAAGAGTGCAATGCGCCGGTTTTAACTCTCCGATCCCTAATTGCTCATAAACAGAATACGGAAGCAAGTTAACACTAGCACCTAAATCGAGTAGAGCACGATTGATATTTTTACCCCTAATAGAAATAGAAATTGTAGGACTTCCGGGGTCCTTTCATTTCTTGGGTAGTTGTTGTGTAAAAGCAGTGCTCATATTACTCGCAAGGAAAACTTTTTTAGGTACTTGAACTTTTCTCTTCCTAGTGCACAAGTCCTTTAGGATTTTTGCATATGACGGAACTTGTTGAATAGCATCTAGGAGAGGAATGTTTATGTTAACTTGCTTAAAAATTTCCACAATCTTCTCTATTTGTGGACTTGGTCTGTTGCCCCTTAACCTGTTTGGATAAGGTGCTTTATCAATAATGGTTTGGTCCAACATTGGAGAGGATAGTAGGGATGGAGTGGATCCCAGAATTGGAGTGGGGATCGTTTTAGGTAGATTCGAGGAAATGGGCGAAGGGTTCGAGCCTTGGGGAAAACGGAGAATAGGCTCGGATGAAGGTGGGAGACTAGATGAATTAGGGGAAGAAGAAGAAGCTGGGGTATCATTGGTGTCACTATCATCACATTGCTCACCCACTTGGTTATTCAGCACTTTTCCCGATCTCAACGTGGTAACAGCACTCACATTATAACTTTGTGAGTGGCCAGGATTAGGTATGGGTTGATATGGGAGTTTCCCTTTCTCTCTCGCACTCATTGCGGCATTTAACTGTGCGAGTTGGTTTTCTATTGATTTAATACTCTCGCCGTTGGAGGCGGAGTCTTTCTGTATGGTATCAATAGAAGACTTCATCTCAGCCGACAATTGCATGGAATGTTTCATGAACATATCCAAAGTTTGTGCGAGTGAAGAGTTGTCAGTACCGGCCACTTGTGGTGTAGAAATGTTGGCCGGATTTTGGAAATTCTGTGACTGAAAGGGGAGCTGACTTTGTGGTTGTGATTGCTGTGGAGGAGGTCTTTGATAATTGCTTTGTTGGTTTTGACTCCAAGCAAAGTTAGGATGATTCCTCCATCCTTGATTGTACGTGGAAGAATAAAGGTCGTTTCTAGGTCGCTGCTGAAAAGCAGCATTAGCTTGAAACGATGCATTCATAGGACATTCTTCCGTTAAGTGTGAAGGATCCGAACAGCAACCACAGACGGTCTTAAGAAGCGTGACCTGATTTAGGGAGAATGATGAGAATTTGTTCTCAATAGCGTCGAGTTTCTTCTGTATCGCTGCCATTTCGGCTTTTACTGCGATGGAAACATCGAGCTGATGAATACTTCCCTTAGAAGAAGGTGGTCTTACGCTTTCCCACAGCAAAGTGTGTTCAGCAAGGTCTTCCAGATATTTCTAAGCTTCACCGTCGTCTTTAGACATGAAATTGCATTGACAATTTGTTTCAAGCATCTGCTTTGTCGCTGGATTAATGCCCTCATATATAATCCGACATAAATCCCATCTATTGATTCCATGATGAGGACATTGGACAAGCAGATCCTTGAAACGTTCAAAGCACTTCCAAAATGGTTCATTGGGAAGCTGGGTGAACTGGTTGATCTCGCTTCTAACACGGGCAGTTTTATGGTTTGGGTAAAACTTCTTAAGAAATGCAATTACGAATTCATCCCAATTAGTGATAGAGTGTGCGGCAGTATTATAAAGCCATTTTTCTGCCAAATCGCACAGTGTGAATGGGAGAAGACGCAAGCGCATAGTATCGACAGTCAACTGTGAAGTACCCATTATTGCGCATACGTTCTCGAATTTGGTGATGAAAACGTACGCGTATTCCGACTCAAGCCCGTGAAATTTGGGCAGCAGATTGATGTAGTGGGGTTTAATTTCGAAATTATCCCCGTTAGGTGGTGGAAGAGATAGACAAGTGGGAAGAGGACCACGGATAGGATAGCATCTCTCTTGGAGAGAGATGCGCGGTGGATTCTGCGCACCTACGGGCGGTGGCAGCGTGGTGTTATATTCTGATGGAGTGTCGTCCATCTCGGTCGTGGTGTGTGGTGGGGGAAAAGAAGATGAAGAAGTACCGACTTTGGCGTCGATAGCAGGAACGCGGACAAGACGGGCACTAGAATCCCGTGTCCAGCCAAGCATGCACTAAGCTGGTTTAGTGCAAGTGGCAGCGTGTGGGTGATTTAAAATTGGTTTGTTTTGTAAAAAGTGGGACTCAAGAAAAATTACTCTACAATGCACAAACAACCCTAGAACTAAGGTTACTGTTCATACCAGAATATTGCATTTTATACCGCCCATTCTTACGCTCGTTTGTTTATAGGCAGGTGCTTTTAATTCGTGTTTGCTACATATTTACAGGCCACAGTTTTCTAGTCCAAAATAACGCAATTAATACAAAATCTCCACTGTTGCGCCAAAATCCAGAACATCTGTTGACAACAGATAAAAGCCGAGTTCCGGTCATCCGTATCCGTCCAGTGCCGCATACCAGTTCCAGAGACAAGACATATGACAGTGGTCATTCGTGTCTCGGACAAGCACGGAGCACGAGAGGGGCAGCACAAGAATCAATGGGTGCGCGGAGCTCAAGGGAGAAAGGTCAAATCAATCAAAAGTGTAGCTATGTTTGGACTGTGCAGATCTAAAGCAATTGTGGAAGCAATTTGCAATTTGGTATATGTAGAACAACATAGGACAGAAGAACAGACAAACCCACAAAATACGACATGTCAAATCACCTAAATGGCCGCGGTTCCGCGGCATAAGCACGCTTAGGCCGCGGAACCGAGGCCGTATAGGCTCGTCAGTGTACAAAATTTCAGGGGCTGTTTGGTAATTGCATTTAGTGCCAGAATGTTGCCCTAGGTTCTCTGTTTCCTGCCTATAAATAGCCCAGAACTTGCCAAGCAAAAGTGTTCATTCTTATGCCCTCTTTTTGTTAGCTTTTAGTTTTCTTCTTCTTCTTCTTTATCTTTCCTCCATTAAATTGTTGTGAGAGCTTTTGAGTGGATGTTAAATGAAGATGAGGGTTTTTGTATCATTCTTTTGCTTAGCTTCCCCCTTGAGCTCTCTACCTTAACTTGATCTTGCAACCTCTTAAGTGAGCTTGCAAGTTTAAGCTTTGGTCATTGATCTCAAGCGGTTGTATCATGTTGTTCTCTCTTTTGTGCTTCATTCTCCATGAGTTCTTTGCCTTTTCTTGATCTTCCAACCTCTTAATTGAGCTTGCAGGTTTAAGATTTGGTTATTGAACCTATGTTTTGTTTTGGGTTCTATGGTTCCTAGTTTCATTTCTTGCTCATTTACTTTCATTCACTTAAATTCCATGCACTTTTAATTACTTGCTTGTAATCTTTTCTTTTCTTTGTTTATCTTTTCTTTTGCTCTTTTTGGTTCGTTTTGTGAATGTTTGTAATTGTTGTTGTTAAGAATAAATACAATATTGTAAGTTAATGTTTCTTTGCTCATTTCCTTTTCCCGTTATTTTCCTTTGAACTCCGCCCAAACGTTACGCAAGCGCTCCATTAGGCACCCTACCCTACCAAGGTAACGGTGATTCCTAACCGCGACCGGTTGCGTTCGGTTTGGCCGGAGGCGAAAGCAAGAGACAAGAACGGACGGACAAGGGTCAATAAGCCGGATTCCACGAATACCGTGCTTAAGTACCCTAATCCACGTTGTTACCGATTGCTCTAGCTTCAATTGGTCAAGACTCGGCTCAAAGGTTTTGCGTGCGGATTTCTTTAGCTTACACTTTCGTATCTTTTTCTTAACAACTTTATACTTGCATATAACACTTAGGATAGAATTGAACAAACATATACACATTCTTTATTGACTCGTCTAAAACTCGAACGGACATACAACCATCTCCCTGCGGATCGACCCGTGCTCAACCGGCTAGCTGCGAAGCGACATCGTCCTGATCGCGGTTATAACTTTAGAACTTTGAACATCCCGCACGCCAAAAGCGTGCGATCAGTTACCTATGTCAGTCTCTAGACCGCTCCTAGACTTCCAAAGGACAAGTCGTAGGATCAATCCTCTACCACCTCTTTACTACTCTTGTGGCCAGGTAAGTGCCGGGTAAGTGGGAGGTATCCGCTATACGAATCACTGAAAATAGCGGGCCTAATTAAGTAAACCACTTGCCTTCGACACACTTGCCTAGGCACCACAAAAGTAATGCGGATAAGCGATAGATTACCCACGACCTTCCTCTGTCCTTATTGAGCGCGACAGTCCTTAGAGTCTGGTCTAGATATTTTTTAAATTAATGTGGGGTTGGTGCGGATGCTCGGTTTGTGATTTGTGGGGCTTAGGAAGGGTGATGAAATCCCCACCTAATCTTGATTTGGTCTTTTGCCCCTTAAAGTCCGTATTAAAATATGCAAAACAAAACCAATCACAAAACTTTTGCAAAAAGATTTTTGAGCAGCGCTATTTTGCAAAGAATCCTGCAGAAAATAGATTTTATTGGATTTGAAAGGAGAGAGAAGGAGTTGAGAAAGATACCAGAGAAGACTGAAGCCCTAACTCCTCTGTTGTGCCGCGTTTCCGCTGCCACAAGGGTGTTTTTGCTGTGGATCCGCCGCGTGGCAGAGGGATCACCTTTTCCGTGGCCCACAAATCACGAACTTGAGCATAACGTTTACCCGCACAAACTTTAAAAGAAACTAGACCTTAAGCCTTAAGGACTTCACACTCACTAGGAGAAGTTAACTGTGTTTAGAACCTCGCTTAACGGTACATTGTTTACGGGGTGTCTAGGAAAGTGTTAACGGCGAAACCGCCAAAAGAGAAAGGGTTATTTAATTAAGGACCTTCGCGAAAGCGTCGGAAAACCTCCCCTTATCTCTGCACTTACCTGGCCTCGTGATCAGTGTATCTTAAGCCCGTTTCTCGACACAGGTTTACTTCGAAAATCAAGTTCTGGAGCAGGTCTAGTTGACCTAGGTGAACCCTAGAACGATTAGGTGGGTGGAATTTTTGTGTCGTGATTGTTTTTGTCCAGATTCTTTTTGTGTGTATATTTCATTCTTTTGTTAAAAACTAAAAAAACAAGTCATATTCTTTTTTCCCCTCCTTTTCTCTGCCTTTCTTTCTTTCTCTCTTCATATCATGGGTACCCCACCTCGCAAAACTCTTGCCGAACTTTGGTACCCACAACAGACATTACTTCTTACTGTTCTTGCTTTGGCCGAACGTCGAACGATCCCTCCATACCCAAAATCTCTTTGAAAGATCGGATAGACGCGTTTAGGACAAACACTTGCCCTCCGCAATCCACTTTGTATCAACCTTTTCAACCTCCCCCGCCCTCTTGTGTTGATACCCCTTTTGCAGGTCGTCCTGTGTCCGTCGCTGAACATATTGAACAATCCTGTAGCCGATCTTTCACTCCTTTCACCACTACAGGTTCTTGGGATCAACAATTCCATTCACCTTCTTATCCAAATGTTGATCCTGCTCCTGTCCAGCCATTCAATTCCTACCAGTCCTACCCGACTTTTGCACCTTCCCTAGACATTGCTTCTGAACCACCATTTGGGAGTTTTCAGTATCCAAACAACTTTGAATCTGTTACTGAAACCCCATCACAACCCATGTCTAGTCTGGAACAGTCTTTGGAAGACTTTATGATAGCGTCGTACCAACAGATGATCGATTTGAATGCGTCCATAGCCGCCCTCATACAACTTAGTGACCCGGTAGCTAGTTTTCAACTAGCTCCAAATTTTCCAATGTATGAAGAGACGGTAGGACAGGTTGAGAATTTGAGTGGAGAGAGTGAGATGTACCCCCTTCCGAATCAAGCCTACCCGTTTCAACTTGAATCCCACAACTCCGGTTTTGAATGTCTATCTATTGTTCCAAACGATTCATTGATTAAAGATAGAATAGATAATGAGTTGTGTGACTTTGTAGTGTTTGATTTGCCCGATTGTGAAGGGTCCCTTTCGAGTGAAACCACACCCAATCCTTTTGACCTCTACACCTCCACTCTAAAACCTGAATTGATTAATATCCATGCTTTGGTTGAGGTGTTTGAGAATATAGATTCTCACTTGATTGAGGATATTGACGCTGGGAATATTTTGGATGATGAACCCGCAGATTTGGCTGAGTTTTTCTCTCCAATTCATCATCCCGAGTCATTAAATGTTTTTCCCGAACCCCATATGTGTCTGGATTTTGAGGATAAATGCATGGATGTGCTGAATTTTGAGGAAAATTTTGAGGATATTTTTGAGGATGAACCAGTTTTGCTTGATGAGTTGGATTTTCCAATTCATCTTGTCCCTGTCATTGACTGTGTACACCCTCCAGAACCCTTAACCAATACCCTTCCTCAATCACTTCCCCCCATCCTTTCCATCGTTCCGACATTGCAAGAAACCGTATCATTTTCACTTCCTGTGTCTGGTTTACCGAGTTCGACGTACCCATGGTTTCTCACGAATCTTGAGGGATTTGACCCAATTTCTCGCCATATTGATAGATTAGTACAATCCATCTTTTCACATCGATCATTACAGATTGTACTAATATATTCAATTCATTTCCACCCTCAAGTTCGTATTCCACTTCTTTCTCCCTTCCGCCATTCTTCTTCTTATATACCTAGACCGTATACCGCTTCTATCTCCATACGGTCTTGCGTATTCTCCCTCTCTTTTCTCTACGCCTTCTTTCATCAACCTGTACATTATAGCGATAAAATCTTTGAATGGTTGGTGCTCACTTTTGGCCAGTGTAAGGCCTTGTATAGCTTGATACTGTTCTCTTTCCCCCCTATTCCTGAACTTCAACACTGTTTTACTTAAGTTTGGGGGGGAACCTTTTTGTGTATATATCTTTGTTTTGTATATAAAAAAAAAAATTTAGGGAGCGCCGACAATTTTGACCCTCTTGGTGTAGCCTGACAGTGAGGGCACTGTCAAGTTTAAGTTTGGGGGTATGCTCGGTAAGCTTTCTTCCTTCATATTCATTTGTATATTTTGCATTTGCATACCTTATTAAAAACCCACAAAAATCGAAAATTTTCCAAAAAATATAAAAACTTTGTCGTCAAGTTAGCTAATAGGGTAACTTTGATTTTTATTCCGAAAGTCTAGTTGATATATTAGAAATAACTAAATTCTAGGCTTAGAAATTGAAAATCCTAAAAATAACCCTCATTCTGTCTAACTTTGGTAAGTATACGTCCTTACAGTTTTTTTTTGAGAAATAGGTAATCTTGAGTTCAGTTCTTGAGTTAAGTCAAGATGAAGGGAAAGTATTGAAGCTTTACTGAAAGATAAGTCTGAAAAATAGTTTCTCTTCTTGAGTTCAAATTTAGAAAGTATATACCCTACAAACTGCACTTACACACACCTTGAAACTTGGGATAGTAGAGAATACCTAGAAATACTCTTGCCTAAAAGCCTAGTATGAAAGAAAAAACGGTATTTAAAGCTAAACACCAAAAGAGCATATTGAAAAATATATCCGGTCTTGAAAAAGAAAAAGAAAAAGAAAAAGAAAAATAGAATAAAGTCAAGACCTGGAAACTGCTATTTACGCTTTAAAGTTCACATATTCAGTAATCGGCCGTTAGTGCCTCAAGAAGCATTAATAGTCGCATGAAAGGTGTGTGAGCAAATCCGTCCATCCTTAATGAAAAGAAGTAGTATTAGGTATTAGGAAAAGGGTATTATAGCTTGAATTGAATTCTTTAGTGTAGGGGTGCAAATATACACACACGTAGGGATATACAATCGATGTTTGGATAAGAGATAGAAATAAAGAATAAGACTTATGTTTTCTGTAAAGTTGATAAAAATCCCTGATTTAAGACCACACTTGAAGAAGGAAAACTCAGGAGATACCAATATCTTTCTAAACTTTTTTGGAACGTATAGGATCTAAGGTTAAATAGATAGGAGGTGTGAAACATAAGGGTTGGATATTTCTAACTTAGGATGATAGAATTTCTAACGTAAATACTAAACTGTAGGAGTAGAATCGACGTTAACTTATGACACTAGCTTGACGGGATTTTGTGGGTGTAATCCGCTGAAAACCCTCAATAGATAACACTCCTCCTGCTAGGGACACCTAGAGGTTTAACGGCTTGTTGCACGTGCTCAGTGCAATCGAGTTCCCTGCGAAAGTGCGGTTAGGACTTTTTTATGAATAATTGGTTTTGCTCGGGACGAGCAAAAGTTAAGTTTGGGGGTATTTGTTCATACCAGAATATTGCATTTTATACCGCCCATTCTTACGCTCGTTTGTTTATAGGCAGGTGCTTTTAATTCGTGTTTGCTACATATTTACAGGCCACAGTTTTCTAGTCCAAAATAACGCAATTAATACAAAATCTCCACTGTTGCGCCAAAATCCAGAACATCTGTTGACAACAGATAAAAGCCGGGTTCCGGTCATCCGTATCCGTCCAGTGCCGCGTACCAGTTCCAGAGACAAGACATATGACAGTGGTCATTCGTGTCTCGGACAAGCACGGAGCACGAGAGGGGCAGCATAAGAATCAATGGGTGCGCGGAGCTCAAGGGAGAAAGGTCAAATCAATCAAAAGTGTAGCTATGTTTGGACTGTGCAGATCTGAAGCAATTGTGGAAGCAATTTGCAATTTGGTATATATAGAACAACATAGGACAGAAGAACAGACAAACCCACAAAATACGACATGTCAAATCACCTAAATGGCCGCGGTTCCGCGGCATAAGCACGCTTAGGCCGCGGAACCGCGGCCGTATAAGCTCGTCAGTGTACAAAATTTCAGGGGCTGTTTGGTAATTGCATTTAGTGCCAGAATATTGCCCTAGGTTCTCTGTTTCCTGCCTATAAATAGCCCAGAACTTACCAAGCAAAAGTGTTCATTCTTATGCCCTCTTTTTGTTAGCTTTTAGTTTTCTTCTTCTTCTTCATCTTTCCTCCATTAAATTGTTGTGAGAGCTTTTGAGTGGATGTTAAATGAAGATGAGGGTTTTTATATCATTCTTTTGCTTAGCTTCCCCCTTGAGCTCTCTACCTTAACTTGATCTTGCAACCTCTTAAGTGAGCTTGCAAGTTTAAGCTTTGGTCATTGATCTCAAGGGGTTGTATCATGTTGTTCTCTCTTTTGTGCTTCATTCTCCATGAGTTCTTGATCTTGCAACCTCTTAATTGAGCTTGCAAGTTTAAGATTTGGTTATTGAACCCATGTTTTGTTTTGGGTTCTATGGTTCCTAGTTTCATTTCTTGCTCATTTACTTTCATTCACTTAAATTCCATGCACTTTTAATTACTTGCTTGTAATCTTTTCTTTTCTTTGTTTATCTTTTCTTTTGCTCTTTTTGGTTCGTTTTGTGAATGTTTGTAATTGTTGTTGTTAAGAATAAATACAATATTGTAAGTTAATGTTTCTTTGCTCATTTCCTTTTCTCGTTATTTTCCTTTGAACTCCGCCCAAACGTTACGCAAGCGCTCCGTTAGGCACCCTACCCTACCAAGGTAACGGCGATTCCTAACCGCGACCGGTTGCGTTCGGTTTGGCCGGAGGCGAAAGCAAGAGACAAGAACGAACGGACAAGGGTCAATAAGCCGGATTCCACGAATACCGTGCTTAAGTACCCTAATCCACGTTGTTGCCGATTGCTCTAGCTTCAATTGGTCAAGACTCGGCTCAAAGGTTTTGCGTGCGGATTTCTTTAGCTTACACTTTCGTATCTTTTTCTTAACAACTTTATACTTGCATATAACACTTAGGATAGAATTGAACAAACATATACACATTCTTTATTGACTCGTCTAAAACTCGAACGGACATACAACCATCTCCCTGCGGATCGACCCGTGCTCAACCGGCTAGCTGCGAAGCGACATCGTCCTGATCGCGGTTATAACTTTAGAACTTTGAACATCCCGCACGCCAAAAGCGTGCGATCAGTTACCTATGTCAGTCTCTAGACCGCTCCTAGACTTCCAAAGGACAAGTCGTAGGATCAATCCTCTACCACCTCTTTACTACTCTTGTGGCCAGGTAAGTGCCGGGTAAGTGGGAGGTATCCGCTATACGAATTACTGAAAATAGCGGGCCTAATTAAGTAAACCACTTGCCTTCGACACACTTGCCTAGGCACCACAAAAGTAATGCGGATAAGCGATAGATTACCCACGACATTCCTCTGTCCTTATTGAGCGCGACAGTCCTTAGAGTCTGGTCTAGATATTTTTTAAATTAATGTGGGGTTGGTGCGGATGCTCGGTTTGTGATTTGTGGGGCTTAGGAAGGGTGATGAAATCCCCACCTAATCTTGATTTGGTATTTTGCCCCTTAAAGTCCGTATTAAAATATGCAAAACAAAACCAATCACAAAACTTTTGCAAAAAGATTTTTGAGCAGCGCTATTTTGCAAAGAATCCTGCAGAAAATAGATTTTATTGGATTTGAGAGGAGAGAGAAGGAGTTGAGAAAGATACCAGAGAAGTCTGAAGCCCTAACTCCTCTGTTGTGCTGCGTTTCCGCTGCCACAAGGGTGTTTTTGCTGTGGATCCGCCGCGTGGCAGAGGGATCACTTGATGAAAATTTTTTTGTATAGCCTTCTGTACTCCTCTGGATCTCTAAAAATGTCTCTGTTTCCTGTTTTCCTTAATTCTGTGACTCCAGATCTCCTTGCAAAAATTCACGCACAAATCGTTAAATATGCAATTTGCACTTTTGTTTTAATAATGATATGAATCGTCTAAGAATTCAACACAAATAGTAAGAATAAAAATTACGCACGTATCCCTGGCAATGACGCCATTAGATTGGTTAGAAAAATTGTTTTTGTAGTTTAACCGCAATCAGAACGGTGTCGCGTGTAGCTAGACCGAGGTGAGTACGGGCCGTCCTCAGGGAAACGTTGAATCTTTTACTCTTACTTTAGATGTGTTGAAAGAGAGGAGGGATAAAGAATTTTGTGGAAAGGTTTCTAGATCTACGTTAAGCAAGAATGCAAAATATATAGATCTACATTATTTTAGGGATGTAGTTAATATAATAAGAGGGCTTGTAGGGTTCGTTAGGATTTAGTAGTTATGGACGATTAATTAAAAGTTACCCTTTTTATCCTTTAATAGATTTAAAACTAGAACGACGGTGATGCGTGTAGATTAGGGTTTCTGGAGGGAAAAGGAATCTCACTCTTAACCCTTATCTCGACACGGAACTCCGTTCATATCTAGCCTTTACCAAAACAATCATTAATCTAATCTCTAATCGCGGTCGAGACTAACAATGAATTGGTAGCGCGCACGATTAGGCAAGTTTTCTTCAACAACTTGATTTCCTTGATTTTAGTCTTGGAAAAATTCTGCACAACAATTTAAATAATATTTAGTAGACTTTGTTCTACTAGGATTTGGTCAATGATATTATTTGCATACATTTTCCTACCAAATGCTAATTATAATATATCAATACATGGAAAATAGTATTTTTACAAATAAACCCTCATATGTATGATATATTATAATAAAGACCTTTTTAAATATGGAAATGGTAGGAAAAATGTAATAACAAATGTGCAGTTTTATCAACTGAACAAATACCCCCAAACTTATCTTTGATCGTCCCGAGCAAACTAGTTTATTCAAGAGAAGGAGAAAAAAGAAAGGAGAAAACTAAGCACACTTTCGTAGGCAAACACGATTGCACTGAGCACGTGCAACAAGCCGTTAAATCTCTAGGTGTCCCTAGTAGGAGGAGTGTTGTCTCCTGAGGGTTTTCAGCGGATTACACCCACAAAATCCAATAACAAAAGAGAGATGGTGAAATTTACATATAAAGATAAGAACCATAAAAGAAAGACTTTGAAAGTAAGAGTTTCCAACTACACTAGCTTTTCGGTTGTCATGAGCCCTATCTTAATAGTCATGAAAAAATGTTAGAAATCACATCATCCCTCAATAAAACATCGTCTTTATTCTTCATTCCTACCTTTCATCCAAACATCGATCATATACCCCTACGTGTGTGAAATGGACATCCCTACACTCGGAGAATTCAATTCAAGCTATCATACTCTTGTCCATCTACCTCAGTACTTTTTAACTTGATGAATATTTAGATTTGCTCACACATTTTCATGCGACCGTTAATACTTCTTGAGGTACTAACCGACCGATTACTCATGTGCTTGCTGATTAGGTGATAATATTTTCCTCGTCTTGCACCACCTAAGGCTTAGCAGTGACTCCCAGACCAGTTGGCCTTAGGGCACTAGGTGATGAAGCACCCTCGCTATATTTTTTTATTGCTTCCTTGGCGATAACAAAACCAATGTTCATTTTTCTTTTCACCGTTTTTATATTTTTCTTCATTTATTATTTCCTTCATACTTTGGCTTTTAGACAAGAGCATTTCAATGTATGCTCTACTATCCCGAGTTTCAAGACGTGTGTAAGTGCATATAGTAGGGTATCAACATTCAAATGTTTGGCTTTCAGAATAGAAATTATTTTTCAGACTTATTTTTATTCTCAGATTAGTGACTTCTTTCATCTTACTAACCCTTGGGACAACAGCTCATAACTACTTATTATCAGTTCGTTTAAGAAAACTTCTAATTTTCTTGGTTTTCTTAAACTATTCCTATCTTTCATATATAATTTTTCACTTTCTACTCTTTTGTTATATAAAATTTTTTTTAAAATTTTTGAAAATGTGGTGCTTATGCAAAATATGATGCAAATTGATGTGTAAATAAGAACGCCGCGGATCCGCGGCCATTATATCTCAGCCGTTCATCATTTTTCTGGGGCTGGCTCGTTGTGACATTTGGCGATCCTTGGAACCTTTGTAACATGAAAATTTTCTCGTGGTTGCTGCCAGACTTGGTTTCCAAGTTTTGCTTTCTTAATTAGGTAAGTTTTCTTCAACAACTTGATTTTCTTGATTTTAGTCTTGGAAAAATTCTGCACAACAACTTAAATAATATTTAGTAGATTTTGTTCTACTAGGATTTGGTCAATGATATTATTTGCATACATTTTCCTACCAAATGCTAATTATAATATATCAACACATGGAAAATAATATTTTTACAAATAAACCCTCATATGTATGATATATTATAATAAAGACCTTTTTAAATATGGAAATTATAGGAAAAATGTAATAACAAATGTGCAGTTTTATCAACTGAACAAATACCCCCAAACTTATCTTTGATCGTCCCGAGCAAACTAGTTTATTCAAGAGAAGGAGAAAAAAGAAAGGAGAAAACTAAGCGCACTTTCGTAGGCAAACACGATTGCACTGAGCACGTGCAACAAGCCGTTAAACCTCTAGGTGTCCCTAGTAGGAGGAGTGTTGTCTCCTGAGGGTTTTCAGCGGATTACACCCACAAAATCCTATAACAAAAGAGAGATGGTGAAATTTATATATAAAGATAAGAACCATAAAAGAAAGACTTTGAAAGTAAGAGTTTCCAACTACACTAGCTTTTCAGTTGTCATGAGCCCTATCTTAATAGTCATGAAAAAATGTTAGAAATCACATCATCCCTCAATAAAACATCGTCTTTATTCTTCATTCCTACCTTTCATCCAAACATCGATCATGTACCCCTACGTGTGTGAAATGGACATCCCTACACTCGGAGAATTCAATTCATGCTATCATACTCTTGTCCATCTACCTCAGTACTTTTTAACTTGATGAATATTTAGATTTGCTCACACATTTTCATGCGACCGTTAATACTTCTTGAGGTACTAACCGACCGATTACTCATGTGCTTGCTGATTAGGTGATAATATTTTCCTCGTCTTGCACCACCTAAGGCTTAGCAGTGACTCCCAGACCAGTTGGCCTTAGGGCACTAGGTGATGAAGCACCCTCGCTATATTTTTTTATTGCTGCCTTGGCGATAACAAAACCAGTGTTCATTTTTCTTTTCATCATTTTTATATTTTTTCATTTATTATTTCCTTCATACTTTGGCTTTTAGACAAGAGCATTTCAATGTAACCTCTACTATCCCGAGTTTCAAGACGTGTGTAAGTGCATATAGTAGGGTATCAATATTCAAATGTTCGGCTTTCAGAATAGAAATTATTTTTCAGACTTATTTTTATCCTCAGATTAGTGACTTCTTTCATCTTACTAACCCTTGGGACAACAGCTCATAACTACTTATTACTAGTTCGTTTAAGAAAACTTCTAATGGTCTCCTCGTCGAAGTTGCACCACATCAACGAATCTTTATATGGGCTTCCGCCTCTATACCGAGGCAGCTCGGACATGAAGTTTGCTAGCCAACATGTCCAAGATTGAAGTAGAGAGAGTGTAGAATACTTTGTCTCAAGGCACCCAACGAATTGGGTGAAGGTAAATGAAGTTGCCATTTTGAAGTAATGAAGTGAGCAAAAGATTTTGTAATCAAAAAATTACCTTACCCAAAAGAATTGGGCTCAGCCACTATATGAATATGGTTCACTGGAAATGGAAAATGGGGGTGAGCTCAAGATAGCAAGGATGACCATAAGGAAAAATATCCATCACAAATATCTTCATGAAAAATCCTTAAGTGAACAAAACCAATTAAAGCTTCATTGACTCATCAACTTTGCCCATGCCCATTTGATGATGCTCAATATTGGCGATCTCCAAGATCAGGACACGTGGCAGATGACGTGTCCCGGAACTCAGAAGGAAGGGTCCACAGGGGCCGACCCGGCCTCCTCAGCCTCTCAGCTCGCCCCGAGCTACCACAGGACCAAGACTCCTCGGCCCTCTCGCTCGCCCCCGAGCTCCCCAGCCGAGGCCATCTTTCTCAGTCCTCTGACCGACCAACTCCACCACTCACAGGCGTAACCGCCGCTCCGCAAATCTCGCCATGTGCGCATTCTACGCCAGCAACGTCCCACGTTCCACGCCATCACGATCCCCATTAATGGGCGATCCGCCCTTTACGCGGGCGTGACGTCGGGAGCGTAACTGCCAGTGAGATTCTCGCGCCTGCTATTGCGTGCTGCCGCCACTATATAAACCCCCATCACAGAGGGGTCAAGTAAGCCATTTTTTACTCCACTTAGCCGTTACTCTGCTCGGATCTCATACTAACTTGATCGTCGGAGGGTCCTCGGTGGTACCAAACCACCCCGGGACTTCCTTGCAGGTACTCGGCACTAAAATCCTCAAAACCACCAATCTCCTCAAAACCCATTGAGACCCACACGCAACAGGAGATCACCTCCAAAATCCACCGGGAGATCGACGGAAGACAACATCTGACGGAGACCCGAAAAGGACCTCCATCAGTTGGCGCCGTCTGTGGGAATCTAAACTCCACAAAAAACAAAGTTGGCCTTCCGATCTCCATCCACATGGAAAGCGACCACCCTGAAGATCCACCGAATGTCGTCGACTCCTCCGCCAGCCGCCGCCTCACGGATTCCGACGGTCACAGGCCCCTCGATCCTTCCCATTCATCCTCGAAGTCCCACATCGGAGAGCTTTGCCTCGAGCCTTGTCGCCCCCCTGTCCCTGCCGAGGTGGTAGCGGTCAGCTCGCCTTCTTCCAGGCATGACCGGCACCCCATCCCTCAATAGGGTCGCACCCACGAAGCCCGCCAAGGCAGCTCGAGGACCACCCTACCGCAGGGCCCAAGGGACCTCTCCAGAAGGAACCGGGCCCATCAAGAACTATGGTCATGACGACAGGGGGCCAGTCGAGCTCCTGCGAGACTCGACACCCCACGCCGGCAACAAACGCCAACGGCCGCCCGAGCAAAAAGGGCATGGGACACGAGCCCATCACCTTTGGCGACGGGGACTTCCACGGCATATCCATGCCCCACAACGACCCTCTGGTGATCACAGCCCGAATCCACTGGTACGAGGTCCACCGGATACTTGTCGACTCGGGCAGCTCGGCAGACATCCTCTTCCACGACTGCTTTCTGCGCATAGGGCTCACTCCAGCAGACTTGAAACCAACCTCCCACGTCCTTTCAGGGTTCACCAACCACTCCATCCCAGCGCAAGGGGTGGTCACCCTGCAGTTCAATGTCGGGGAGCCTGGCCGCACCCGCGCGTTGCCTGTGGACTTCATCGTAGCAAAGGTCCCATCGTCCTAAAACGTCCTCCTCGGCCTCCCGACGCTGAACTCCCTCCAGGCCCAGATATCGACCTACCACCTGGCGATGAAGTTCCCTATCAATCAGGGCGGGGTAGGTCGAGTCTACGGGAACCAGCGGGTCGCAAAGGTATGTCTTACCGAAACATCTTCGTCCGAGCAGCCGGCCGACGACGCTGAGGTAAATAACTACATCAAGGGTTCTATGGACACCCGAGACGAGCGGAAGGAGGTCCGGGGGACGCCGGTCGAACCACTGATCGAGGTGCCCCTGACAGAAGGGGACGAGGAAAAAACCGTCCAGGTCGGATCACTCCTGACAGGGACTCAGCGAGATGACCTGGTCAGATTCCTCAGAAATAACTCCGACGTCTTCGCCTGGACGCCTGCTGACATGCCTAGGATTGACCCCAAAATCATCTCCCACAAGCTCGGAGTTGATCCTGTGGCCCGAGCCATCAGACAGAAAAAACGAAGCTTCGCCCCAGTCAAACAGAAGGCTATCAAAGATGAGGTTGATTGACTTCTCGCCGCCAACTTCATCAGGAATGTACCCTACTCGGAGTGGCTGGTGAACGTAGTTCTGGTCAAGAAGTCAAGCGGAAAGTGGCGCATGTGCGTCGACTTCACCGACCTCAATAAGGCCTGCCCCAAAGACAACTATCCACTCTCTCGGATAGATCAGCTCGTCGACTGCTCGGCCGGCCACGAGCTGTTGAGCTTCATGGATGCTTTCTCCGGCTACAATCAGATCCGTATGAATCCGGAGGATGAAGATCTCACCGCATTCACAACGGACCGGGGGGTATATTGCTACAAGGTGATGCCCTTCGGCCTCAAGAACGCCGGGGCCACGTACCAACGGTTGGTCAATCGCATGTTCAAGCCTCAGATCGGCAGGAATATGGAAGTCTACGTTGACGATATGCTCGTCAAATCCGTCTCGTCGGCCGACCATGCCAGGGATCTGGGCGAAGCCTTCGAAGTGCTCCGCAAGTTCAAGATGAAGCTAAACCCCGCCAAATGCGCATTCAGAGTCACCGGGGGAAAGTTTCTCGGTTTCATGGTCACTCACCGTGGAATCAAAGCTAACCCAGAGAAAATCGACGCTATCCACAACATGGCCGCGCCCAAGACCAATGTCGAGATCATGCGGCTCACGAGACGAGTTGTCGCTCTGAGCCTTTTCATGTCCAGGTCGGGAGAGAAATGCCTCCCGTTCTTTAAAGCTCTGAGGAAGATCCTGAGGTTCGAGTGGTTGGAGGAGTTCCAAGCCGCCTTCGACCAATTGAAGAAGCACCTCGCGACGCCACCACTGCTCACCCGACCAGTTGAAGGAGACGAGTTGTCGCTGTATCTGGCGGTATCCGACCAAGCAGCAGGCTCGGTGCTCGTCCGGGAGGTCGGTGAAGCGCAGAAGCCGGTGTACTATGTGAGCCACGTATTTAAGGACGCGGAAATGAGATATCCAGCCATAGAGAAGATTTTCTTAGCCCTCATGGTAGCCTCAAGGAAGCTGCGGCACTACTTCCAAGCACACACCATCATCGTCCTCACCGAACGTCCGTTGGGGGCTATCCTTGCATCACCAGAATCCTCGGGCCGCTTAGAAAAGTAGAGGTGGGAACTATCTCAGTTTGACATAAAGTATCGCCCTAGGCAGGCTATCAAAGCGCAGGCCCTGGTTGATTTCATCGTTGAATGCACCATCCCCAGCAAGAAACCGGAGTCCACGCCGCCCCTCACAACTCTGTGTCCTATCGCGGAGAGGCCTGGCTCGGTTCCTGAGTGGGTTATCTACGTCGACGGGTCTTCAACCGAGGAAGGCTGTGGTGCCGGCCTCATTATCCGGGGCCCGAACGAAGCGGAAATGGAGTACTCTCTGAAGCTCGGTTTCAAAGCCTCAAACAACGCGGCAGAGTACGAGGCCCTCCTGGCTGGACTGCGCATGGCCGCCGGGCTGGGACTGAAGATAATTCGAATCCGCAGCGACTCGGCCCTTGTCGTCGGTCAAGTGACCGGCCGTTTTGAAGCTCGGGAGCCTCTGATGATGAAGTACCTGGAAAAGGTGAGGAAACTACGGAGGAACTTTGACGAAGTCCAAGTAGAACAAATACCCAGGCAACTGAATACCCAAACCGACGCCCTGAGAAAGCTGGCTTCGTCATACTCGGCCAACAATAAGCGGTCTATCCTCTTTGAAACCCTGCCTCAGCCCAACGTGGAAGACGGAGTGACAACACTCCATGTATATGCAGCACAAGAAGGCGACCGAGATTGGAGGAATCCCCTCGTGGAATTCCTGAAGGATGGTACGCTCCCAGAAGATCGGGGAGCCGCCCGCCGCCTCTGGGACAAAGCCCGCCACTTCATCTGGAGCAATGGGAACCTCTATAAGAAGTCCTTCACTCAGCCCCTGCTCCGGTGCATTGACCCCCACGAAGCCGACTACGTCCTCCGGGAAATCCATGAGGGGCTTGGCGGTGCGCACCAAGGGGCCCGAACCTTGATCCAAAAGGCGTTGCTCCAGGGGTACTACTGGCCCACTATCCATGAGGACGCCCGGAAGCTAGTCAGGAGATGCAAGAGTTGCCAGCTCCACGACAATATCCCTCGCCTCCCCGCTACAGAGCTGACCGCCCTAACATCCCCATGGACATGATCGGCCAGTTCCCTACCGGTACAGGCAGGCACAAATACGTCCTCGTCGCAGTAGACTACTTCACCAAGTGGATCGAGACCGTCCCCATCAGGAAACCGGACGCCGCCACGACCATCAAGTTCCTGCAAAACAATCTGAAACTCCGGTTCGGCATCCCGAGGTGTATCATCACCGATCACGGGATGAACTTCGAGAACGAGAAAGTGAAGGACTTCTGCAAAGAATACCATATCCTCATGAAGTTCGCCGCGGTCTCACATCCCCAATGCAACGGGCAGGCCGAAGTCGCTAACCGAGACGTCCTCCGAGGTCTCCGGACCCGCTTAGAAGGGAGACAAGGCAGTTGGGTCGAAGAACTGCCCCGGGTCTTATGGGCCATGCGCAGGTCAAAGAAGCCCCCCACCGGGGAAACCCCCTTCAGCCTCTGCTACGGGACCGAGGCAATGGTCCCAGCGGAGATCGGGCTACCCAGTCATCGGGTCGAGCACTTCGATGATGATGCGAACACCTCGGTGCTACGGACCAACCTGGACATCTTGTTGGAGAAGAGAGACCGGGATCAGATCAGGGCTGCCGCTTATCAACAACAAACAGTCCGATACTGCAACGCTCGGGTCAAGCACCGCTCCTTCCAAACCAGGGATCTGGTCCTACGGCGAAATGAGTTCATTGATCAAGGCAGGCTTCACAAGTTCTCCCCGAAGTGGGATGGTCCCTTCCTTGTCTCTGAGGCGTTCCCCGGCGGAGCCTATCGCCTACAAGACGTGGACGGACGCAAGCTCCCGCGGCCTTACAACGCCGAGAAGCTCAAGCTATACCAATGAGGCCAAGGCCAATAAATGTGTACCCCTCCTTTCACAAAGTCGATGTAAATGTTTTCTAAAAATCATGTCCATTCGAATAAAGAAACGTCGGAACATTGCGAGTAGAGTTCTGTCTTTGCGATCCAAAGCCCTCACCAAGAGGCGACCGCGCAGCTTCACTGCCCGGTTATCCTTAGCAGGCCTCCTACGGCCCCTCCAACGCTAAGGATCAAAGCCCTCCTTAGATGCAGCTCAGCATCTACCCTGCTCGGCTATACCCGGCTGGTAGCTTCCTACCACAACCGACAGGGATCAAAAGCCCTCCCAGAGGCAGTCGAGCCCGAGGGTCCCTCGTTCGGCTATCCTTCAGGACAAAAGCCCTCGCCAAGAGGCATCGGGCAGTAACCCTGCCCGGCCAAGGGTCCTTGGTAGGCTTCTTACAGCCCCTCCCGCGCTAAGGACCAAAGTCCTCCCAGAGGAAGTCGAGCCCTTGCTCGGCTATCCCCGGCTGGTAGCTTCCTACCACAACCGACAGGGATCAAAGCCCTCACCAAGAGGCACTGGGCAGTAACCCTGCTCGGTCCCCTTCCTGAAGGATCAAATCCCTCGCAAGAGGCAACCGAGCAGCTACCTTGCTCGGTCATCTCCGGCTGGTGACTCCCTACCTATGACGCCAGGGATCAAAGCCCTCGCAAGAGGCATCTGAGCGGCTACCCCGCTCGGTCATCCCAGGCTGGTAGTTGCCTACCCACGACGCCAGAGATCAAAGACCTCACAAGAGGCAACCGAGAAGCTACCCCGCTCGGTCATTTCCAGCTGGTAGCTCCCTACCCATGACGCCGGGGATCAAAGCCCTCGCAAGAGGCATCCGAGCAGCTACCCCGCTCGGTCATCCCAGGCTGGTAGTTGCCTACCTACGACGCCAGAGATCAAATCCCTCGCCAAGAGGCAGCCGCGCAGCTTCACTGACCGGTCATCCTTAGTGGGCCTCCTACGGCCCCTCCAACGCTAAGGATCCAAGTCCTCCTTAGAGGAAGCTCAGCAGCTACCCTTCTCAGCTATCCCCGGCTGGTAGCTTCCTACTACAACCGACAGAAATCAAATGCCCTCGCCAAGGGGCAACCGAGCAACTTTCCGGCTCGTTCATGCCCAACGGACGCTGTGGGCTTGTAGCCCTCATAACGAGGCCACTGAGCCCATTCATGCTCGGCACAAATACGGCGGACATCCCTCTGCCCATCACATATAGAAGATCCGAGGCCCCAAAAAGGGGCATCAGGTCTATCCAAGTCTAAGAGATCCCCCTTGACTTCGGGGCCATGGAGATGCCTCCTTCCCAGCAGCACTTAGCACGCTTGGCAAGTGATGGAGATGCTTCCTTTTCAGCAGCGCTTGGCACGCTTGCCAAGTGATCAAAATCAACTCGACGAACGATCGCTAGACAGATAGCCGACCTGACATGGAAGCCCAACAGTGCAAGCAGAGATATTTTACGAGCATTGTCCACAAACAGAAGATAAAGTGCAAACCGATGAAACCAAAGAAAAAGTCTTATTACCAAAAGCAAAGTCTTTACAATGGGTATTTTGGGCTCCCAGCCTTACAAACTGCCCGGAGGCTTACAAAAGAGGGACGAGGAAATATCAAAAAGACCTGTCGCAAACCCCCTTGCGCCTCGCTTCCCTCATCACTGTCATCGCGGCCTGCCGGAGGCTTCACCACCGGAGGTTTTGCCACCAGGGGTGCGTCTCGCTTCCCTCATCGTTGTCTGCCGGAGGCCTTGCCACCGGGAGTGGGACCCGAGCATGGAGCTCGCCATCGGCGAACTCGGGAAGCTGCTCCTTCACGGCATCCAGAGCCTTATTCCACGCGATGGCAGAATACTCGCCAAGCTCGACATAAAACTGCTCTGACACCTTGTAATTGGCCACAGCTTTCCTAGCCCGAACCTCGGCAGTCTTGGCCTCCAGAAGCGCCGCCTCGGCATCCCTCCTGTTGGCGTCCCTCTCCTTCTCCATAGCCGCGAAACGATCGGCCAGATCCACCAGCTTCCTCTCGGCAACTCGGTGGGATGCACTCAGGCGACGATAGTCACCCCGATTCGCTGAATTGGCGAGCTCCGCGACCTTTGCACGGGATTCCAGGACGTCGGCCTTCGCCCTCTCCAGACGCAGGTCACGCCGCAGGACCTCGACCTCCGAAGGAAACGCTTCTACTGGCCTCGGTGCGTGGAGCGCCCCCTCGGCCTCCATACGAGTAGCGAGGGCACAGTATTGAAGGACCTGACAGAAAGTGGGTGAGAAACTTGGAGGCGCTCGAGCCAAAGAAAGGAAGGTCAAAAAACAACGAGTAGAGGAGTTCGTACCTGGACCACCCCTTGAGCAATGGCCTCCATTTAGACCCTCAGGGTGCCATGCGGAAGATTTCCCCCGGCCGACTGTTCCACCGGGCGAGCAGGCCGGCAGCGACGGAAAGCCCAGATGGAGCCATGAAGACGGCATTCCCCCCTGCACGGGAATCCCCCCAGGAACCATCGACGGCGGTGCACGAGAGATTGTCCTTTTCCTTTTAAGGGGGACTCCGTCCTCGCCCTTCCCTCTGTCTCTCGTCTGGGGCTCGGATGACCGTGGACGTCTCTGGCAGCCGCCGGAACAATCACCAGGAGCCGTCAACGAAGCGGACGGCCCTATCGCCGGCGGAACATTCGGCGCAGGGCATGAGCCAGCCAGGGGCACGGCTGCGCCGCTGACCTCCTTCCGGAACGAGAAACCCGAAAAGTAGGAACGAACCATGTATCCAAAAGAAGAAGAGCGTCGAGTAGCCAAGACTTAAAAGAAAGGAAATATGAAAGAGTAGGGGCCCTGGAGTGGGCCCCACCTCTATTTATCACCGCAAACGATCTCATCCAACGGCGCCCTTCATCTCCCGCCGAAATGCCTCTTCGCGTCCAACGGCTCCGATTGCTCAACTTGCCGTTCCCACACTGGACCGCACCCCATCAGGCGTTATAGGTCTGCACACGTCGCATCGGCCAACCGACGCTTGACACGTAGACCGTCGCTTCAGTAGCAGGATGCACGAACCGGCGCACCTTCCTTAAATGTAGAGATCTCGCCCTGATTCACTGGCAAAAAAGACAGCTGACAGCCCGGGGACGCGTCTCGACGAAACCTTAGGAGGGAGCTCACCCCGGGCGTCCCGGAAGTCCACTCCTGACCCGACCCGCTAGCTGGTCGGGATAAGAGTGGGGGGGATAATGATGATGCTTAATATTGGCGAGCTCCAAGATCAGGACACGTGGCAGATGACGTGTCCCGGAACTCAGAAGGAAGGGCCCATGGGGGCCGACCTGGCCATCCCCGTATCCGACATGCAAGCACAAGCTGGCTCACCTCGGAGCCCCATGAAAATTAGCCTCCTCGGCCTCTCAGCTCGCCCCGATCTACCACAGGACCAAGACTCCTCGGCCCTCTCGCTCTCCCCCGTGCTCCCCAGTCGAGGCCATCTTCCTCGGTCCTCTGACCGACCAACTCCACCACTCACAGGCGTAACCGCTGCTCCACATATCTCGCGATGCACGGATTCTCCGCCAGCAACGTCCCACATTCCACCTCATCACGATCCCCATTAATGGATGATCCACCCTTTACGCGGGCGTGACATCGGGAGCATAATTGCCGATGAGATTCTCGCGCCTGCTGCTGCGTGCTGCCGCCACTATATAAACCCCCATCACAGAGGGGTCAAGTAAGACATATTTTACTCCACTTAGCCGTTACTCTGCTCGGATCTCGTACTAACTTGATCGTCGGAGGGTCTTCAGTGGTACCAAACCACCCCGGGACTTCCTTGCAGGTACTCGGCGCTAAACTCCTCAAAACCACCAATCTCCTCAAAACCCATTGAGACCCACAAGCAACAGGAGATCACCTACAAAATCCACCGGGAGATCGACGGAAGACAACATCTGATGGAGACCCGAAAAGGACCTCCATCACCACTCAATGCAAGAACCCATGAATCACCCAAAAACAAATCAAGCCCACACCAAACACCCACTGCCAATTTCGAAATGCATATGAAAAAAGTTCACAGCAAAAAGAAGAATGGCCACAAAAAATGCATGCACTTTAATTAATGAATACACAAACGATGCATGCAAACAAAAACTCATATTTACACATTAAAAATTAGCAACTTCAAAAGTAATCACGTAACGAATGATAAGATTACCCCACAACTGTATATACATACCCGCATCCGTATTCCGACTGAATACGAATGCAACGAGACAAAAAATATTCCTACACAATATAATACTAGAATCCGGCTTAAACCAAAGCCCACTAGTATTATCTGTCCGAACCATGACACGTGCACAAGTGCACGTGTATGTTCGAACTCTGCCATAAAACCATACGACCTCTACAACGTTTCGCCCGAACTTGGGAAACTCTCTGTGGGGGGCTCTAAAGACTCGTCAATACTCTGGCAGTGGGTTAACCACAAGCCGTCAGTAGTACTAGCTGTACGTGACGGCTGCCCATGTATTGAGCAAAAGGGAGGCTGATGAGCGAACTCATCCAGAAACCTTACTGAGCCTGTCAGTGACAATATCCGTACAGTCCGGTCCGTTCGTCTATGAGCATTGTATATCGGGCTTAGGGGGCTGGTAACGTCAGACCCCCAATAACGGTATAAGTCGTGTCGGAGTGTAGCCCAGAACACCCTAAGATACTACTGGAGTACCTACCAGTAAATCTCCTGCCTCAGCCAAGGACTTTATGTAATGGCTCTCCTAGACACAGCGCGATCTCACCCCCAATACCGGGAGAGACGAATCCCCTGCCGATCCGCTCACTGCCTCCATGTGGCTCGAGACTGTACCCAACTAAAACCTGTTTGCACTACTCCTTTGAGCCGTGGTAGGGTAATAATCAAAGCACAGTGGGAACTCACACGAGACAAATGACGATCTCAGGTCGATGAACTAACCTGTACACATGTCACCAGGGAACTTCTATCTGACGCTAGGTATAATACCAACTAGCAGGTTCCCGGCGAGTCCTGTCCAGTGCACTCATAACCCAATAAGCACCTGTATACATTTTAGGTGAACCAACTGACACCAATGGCTTATGAGACCGGACACCGCCCCTCGTCGGGGTCTCGACTGTATACACTAGTCTACTCCGGAGTATCGTTGCCCTGTCTCGAAACTCCCACGACTAGGGACCATTTTTAAGGATGTGCTTATAGACTACCCAACTCTCACGTATATGATCGCCATCATACTGCTGGTAGTCAAGCAAGGATCCTAAGGGCTCTATCAACGTGTAATAGTGATCTGTAATGTCACCTAAAGCAGTACACGATGATAAAGATAAACCAGATAGCATACTATCATCTCGAGTAAGACTGTCCCACCGGTATAGGTCCTCCTCAATCATTGCAATAACGTGCCTGCGATCCAATAATTGATTTTGAGGGTACTATATCCAACAGACAGGGCGCTGATGGTGTTAGGAGGGAGAGGCAAGCCGCTTCCGCCTCCGTTGTGGCGGCACGTATTTAGATCGTTGCGGTCATCGCTCGCCATTTGGATTGAGGGCGGAGGATCAACTTTAGTTGGAGGAACAAGATAAGTCTTTCGTTCCCACAGACGGCGCCAGCTGATGGAGGCCTTGATCTCCTTCAGATGCTGTCCTCTGTCGATCTGTCGCGAGTGTTGCTGGACGGTTGAGGTTGGATTTGGAGGTTGCCTCCTTGAGTGTGTGAATCTCAATGAGTTGAGTTTGAGGTGGAAGCCGAGCTACCTGTAAAGAAGTCCCGGGGTGGGTGACCACCGTAGGATCCTCCGACGATCAAGTTAACCAAGGAATTTGAGCAGAGTAGCGGCTTATTGGGTTCAAGTTGCCTTACCTGAGTCGTCTGAGAGAGGGGTTTTATAGTGGTCGCATGGGGCGAGCTGGCGAGAGATCTTCGCCTTCGGTTACGCCCTTGACGTTACGCGTGCGTGAATGACGGGATCTCTTCACTAATGACGGGATACACTCATTAATGGGGGGCATGCCAGCGTGGGACGCGGGACGTGGGGCGGCGGTTATCCCGCTTTGGCGAGATACGCGGAGCCGTTGCGTATGCGCTAGGGCTCTGCTACCTCGGTTGGTCAGGGGATACCGAGGAAGCTCGGCACGCTTGGAGCTTGGAGACGAGCGGGAGGCCGAGGAACCTCGGCATGCTTGGAGCTCGGAGACGAGCGGGAGGCCGAGGAAGCCCGGCTCGGAGAAGAGTGAGGAGACCGAGGAAGCCCGGAGACGTGTGAGGAGACCGAGGAAGCCCGGAGACGAGTGAGGAGACTGAGGAAGCCCAGAGACGAGCTGTCGGTAGTCTCCTAGATGAAGGTGGAATGTATTTCAGGGGGTCTCCCGAAAAGGCCAGGGACGTCCTTCGAGAAGGGGCCCCGGGGAATGTCTCCGATACGGCTCATTTATTCCATCACGGTGGAATCCGGGATACGTCATCTGCCACGTGTCGTAATCTGAGGAGACATCATTTATGAGCATCATCAGATGCGGTTTGTTGCTTTATCCTATTTAGAGTCCAAAAAAGAATTTCTTAGGCCTATCGATAAATATAAAATGAGAGGGTTTTGGTTTAAAATTATCGACTGTTAATAAGTGAATAAAATAGCCATTTAGTTACTTGGATCAAGAGTATTCTAGAACATATTATAATATGTTATTTACCATATTTAAATAAAAGAAAGTAGTTATAAGTAAATGAAAGTAGAATTTGAAAAATTATAAAATTAAAATATCTTCTAAAAATTTCTTTTTTGTCTTAAATTTGGGTATAAAGTAGGTTGAATTTGGAATTTAAACTAATTTTCAATCAAGTTCTTTTTTTGTTTGAAGTTCTAGAAAACTCCTTTTTTCTTTGTTTTTCAAAAAATGAGGAATTTTAATTATTTTTGTCTTTTTCTTTGATGATGTGGAGGCTTTACTTTTTTTAAACATAACAATTAATTATTTATCTCTTTGTATGATGATGTGGAGGTTCTAAGAATGGAGAATTTTTCTCCCTTTTTTTGCTTTTAAAAAAAATGATAGGGCGGCTTATAGCCAAGTCCATTTGCATTATATAGTTCTAGATTAATGCACGTGCGTTGCACGTGTTTACTAAAAAATTAATTTTTTGGATGGAGAGAGAGATGTGGAGGTTTCTTTTGATGATAATTAAAAAATTAACTTTTTATGGGAGGAGAGAGAGAGAAAGATCTGAAGGTATCTAGATTGTGTGGAGGTTTCTTTGATGATGTGAATGTTTGAGAATGTAGGATTTTTCTTCTTTATTCTTTTTTTGTCAAAAAAGGAGAGAGGGTCTTCTAACCAAACTCATTTGCATTATATATAGAGATGGTACTTGTAACATGCATGTGCTATGCACGTGTATGAAGAGGAAAAATCATTATGCATCATAACTTTTTTATACTTTCTTGATGATCATTAGCCCAAGGACACTTTTACTTAGTTTGTTCATTTCCCAATAGAAGATATTTTGTATTGAAAATTGCTGAAGGGTATAAAGATAATTACATGTATAGGAGAGAATAACATGGCAAGCTCTTACTCTAGAATGCTCACATGGATTTTCTTCTTTTTTCTGCAATTTTTAATGAAAAAATGTGAAATTTTTTGTATTGCCCCTATAATTTTGAGTTATAATAGTAGAGATAGATATTTCTGCGTGTATTGCACATTTCTGCACATTTCTACACCAAATATATCCTGTCGTTTTATTATTCAAACCCAGGAAATTTTACAATCCAATATCTATACTATAATGCAAATGACATTGGTTAGAATGCACATTTTTCACTTTTGAAAAAAAGGGAAAAAGAGAAAATTTCTCAAATCTTAGAGCCTCCATATCATCAAAGAAAAATGCAAAAATAATTCACTCCACATTTTCTAAAACTTGAGACAAAAACGAACTTTCTAGAAATTATTTTGAATTCCAAATTCAATCTATATTATATTCAGATTTAAGACAAAAAAAATACTTTCTAAAAGTCATTTTAATCTTATCATTTTTCCACTTCTACTTTCATTTATTTGAAACTACATTCTTTTACTTAAATATGGTAAATAAGATAATATCTTCTAGATTACTCTTGATCCAAGTTACTAAAATGACTATTTTATTCATTTATTAACATTCAAAATAATTTAAAGCCATATTTTATATTTCTCCATGGGCTGAAGAAATTTTTTTTGGACTCTAAATAGGATAAATTTATATAAGTATAACACATTTTATTAATAAAACGTCCATCGCTCGTGCAAAATGCTAGTAAAGTATAATGCAAGTGATAACTAACTTTCTGTAACGGACATAACGCAAATGTTTGCACTAAATTATTTCGAATACGCGACGTCTTAAATCACACTCGATTTTAAATCTCGCCGTCCCATAACTCTTCCAGTGACTTGAACGGACCCTCCTCAGACACGTAAATTTCTGCTCTGCATCCTCGCCATTGTGGAATTTGACCAATTTTATGGAGCTCTTCGCTGCTCAGTTCCCAATCGAAAATATTCGTATTTGCGATCATTCTATCTTTGTTGAAGCTTTTGACAACAAACGTCGCTCCTTGCTGATATATCCACCTTAAAGAGACCTGCAACAGTGGCAGCCGAAAATGTTTCGAGCAATAGAAGTAAGACACAGGCTCAAATTCTACAAATCTTTTAGTACCTGCGGTAAGGACTTTCCTCTTGCGCTTGCGATCTCTTTCAAGACCTCGCTTTCCATTACCTTTTTGGTTCCCCATATCGCACCATTTGCTCCTAAAGGAGAGTAAGCAGTAACCTGAATACCATGTTCTTTGCAGAAGTCGATTAGCTTCTTTTGTTGCCAAACAGGATGGAGTTCCACCTAAACATCAACGAACGAATATGACAATTATCATATTTTCACAAATCGATACTTTGAAGTTTGGTAGGCAAAAGCATCAACATATATAGTATCAGACACTAAACCTATGGTTTAGTGCAATGGAAGAGACAGTACGATGGATAAATAAAATTAGATAATAGTAAGTGAAGGCCGGCACCTGATTAACCGCGGGCGGAATTTTAGCAAAATCAAGTAGTTGTTGTAACTTCTTGCAAGTGAAATTGCTTACACCAATGGACTTGGCGAGGCCTAGCTTGCTGCACTCCTCCATTTGCTCCCAAACAGAGTTTAGATCAAAGTGGAGAAGCCTATTTGTCACGCTGGGGAATATCGATCCTCCGGGGGTCAGACATAAAGGCCAGTGTACGAGAAAGAGATCGACATATTCTAGTTGAAGGTCCCTGCAATATTCGTTGTTCGGATCAAAAATGTTGTTTCGGTAAAGATAAAGAAACGTAAACATCGGATTTTCCTTGGAATATACTACATTTGACACGAATAACTCCACTAATGAGTCGAAGCTCTGCTGATTCATACTAGACTGCAAAAAGTTTGAAACAAAGACTCGACAGCTATAGATATGGGGTGACACATGACTCATATTATTCAAGTTATAACATGTATGAAATTAATGGCTATATAATCTACCACAGTCATTAATTCTTTCATTGGGGGAGCTCTCCAGGTTGCAGGCACTGGGCATGTGGAGCTTCGCAAGCCCATCAATCTCGTTATTTATACTCTACAGTGGAAACAATATCGCCTTCTGGAAGAGTGTATCATACACGTTTCATGCTTTTAATTCAGTCTTATATTAAATCAAAAATAAAGAAACCGTTACTCATGCATCGTGAATGAAACAGTACTTACTATAACTATGGCCCGCAAAAATCTCTAGGCTTTCTAAAAAAATTTCTTTCAACCTTAAATCAATTTGTCTCCTCATATACCGCAAATCTTACACATGCATCAATACTCAATGTACATCAATAATTTTCTCCATTTTTTTCTTAAACTGAATGCATACTTTCACTTTGTATTTTATCTTAAGCACTGAAAATATTTTCGCTGTAAGATTTTTCTTCCATTGGTAAAAACATTAAACCTACAGAGCAAGAGCAGATGACTAAAGCTGATATATGAGGCCCTGTTTGGCTATGTAGTTGGGATAGCAGGAGTTTACTTATTTTTCTAAGTGGAGGTAGAGTTCATTTTATGATGGAATATATGTTTGGCTTTGTTGTTATTTAAAATCCAAAGTTTCCTTCCCGAATTATTTAAACTCCAAAATAAATGTTTTCTTCGTAAATTTTGGGGTTAAGAAAATTTTGGATGGACTGTAGCCTTTTAAACTCCAAAATCAATTGCATGCCAAACATGCATCTTTGGATTTTGCAGTGAAGTTTAAATAACTTTATAAAACTCCGGTTATATATGCTAACTCAACTCCATTTCCAAAGAGTGTTCCTCCACCTCCGCCGTGTCGACCCCGCGTCTACCGCTTGTCGAATCCGTGTCTGTACGTCGCCGTGTAGACCAAGCGTCGATTCCGCGTCCACACTGAGTCAAGACCGCGTCGAAACCGTGTCTCAGCCGCAACTGCGTCCACAAGGTGTGGACTCCGCGTCCAGACAGCGTCCACCCCGTGTTATCACAGTGTAGATTTCACTATAACACTGTGGCGACTCCTCATCGACTCCGCATCAACCCACTTTGAGTTGGCCCTTTCCCCAAGATCCTCTTTCTTCCCCTTCACACACACAGATCGGGGTTTTTCGTTGACGGCATGCAACCCATCAAAATTACGTTTTGATCCCTCCGAAAAATCGCAGGCCTTTTAAGTTCAGCCCCTCCTTAAATTTTTCTGGATGCATCAATTGCAAAGCGAACAGTCCAGATTAATCGCAAAATTAATTTCGGCGAGTGCGTGCTGATATATCGATTAAAATGTGATTCACAGTCCAGATTAACCGCAAAATTAAAATAATACTGTGATGCGTGAGGACATAATATGTCAGCCGATACGCACTGATATATTTGGCCCGATATTATAATAACATAACAATCCCTAAAACAATAAATTTCCCCTTCAATTTTTGAACCAGCAACGCATACCTCAAGGACTCCTTCAGCGCAGGGACGACGCGCTCCTTGTGCGCGTCGGTGAGCCAAAGCTTGGTGGTAATGAATAGCTCGTCTCTGCCCTTAACAAGACCCGACCGCACCGCTTCTCGGACGGCGTTGCCCAACGGCTCCTCAGTGCGGTACATGGAGGCGGTGTCGAAGTGCCGGTATCCGACGGCGACGGCATCGAGAACCGCTGAACGGAAAACGTCGGGCGGGGCCGGCGGGGCGGAGGAGGTGCCGAAGCCGATGAGCGGCATGGCGTGGCCAGAGGAGAGGGTCACGGAGGGGATTTCGGATGCCATTTTTTTCCTTCCCTTTTTTGGATTCTTGACCGTTTCTTGGATTCATTGAGAGATGGTGGAGAGGTTGTACTTATAGAGACGAGCTTGTTGACATTCGGGCTGTGGACTGGGGGGGGGTAAGAAATGCAACTCACTTGTTTGTTTGCAAAAATTTTGGCGTGTGTTGACCGCTAAACTTACAATTCTATTGTTTGGTAGAAGAAGATAAGCATTAGAATGAAAAATAGGAATCTAAGGGGCTGTTTGGTTGCAAGATTATGAAATTTGGATTCCAAAATAGTATGGTTGAGAATTTTTGGATTTGGTAATTTGTTATTTGGTTGGTTTTGGATGCCTAGTATTAGATTTGTAGACCTTATAATTTTTGTTTGATTGGTGTAAAAAAATGGGATTTGGATTTGAGGATTTTAGAGAGAGATAGATAGAGAGATATTATTAAATAAATAAAGTACCACGGGCCCTATCTAAAAGTACAATGAACAGTGCCAAATGCATAAAAATCCTTCAATTTTTTTAGAACTTAGGAATCCATGTTTTGTGGTGGGGCCTCCATTAAAAACAATGAAATCCTGGAAATCCTAAATCCTCCAACCTAACACAAAATTATGGAATCCGGGATTTCACAATTCAAATGCTAAGAAATCCTGCAATACCTAAGATAGTTTAAAGTTGGTGAGTATAAGAATTGTTACCTTCACATGAGACAAAAAATTAAAGAGAAAAAAAGAAAAGAAAAACAAATATATAAAAAAAATGAAGGTGAGAATAACAAATTTTTGTCATCTTGTGCTTATGTTGCAAACAAACAAAACAAAGAGATGGCAGCAAATCCAGCCCAATCCTAACTCTTCAACGAAACAAACAACTTTGACAATCCATGAGGATTTGCCCCAAAAGTTTGAGGGGTTTAGATAAATCCTGCAACCAAATAGCCCCTCGGGAGAAAACTAGCTTCCTTATTCATAAAAAAAAGGGTGAATCGAAAAAACCCGCCCTTTTTCCTGCTCGCTCTGGAATTGAACAGGCAGTCAAAACAACCCTTCTGAAAAAAAATTCTGCAATATATCTACATAGTAGGCTGTTATATCTAACCAATTCATACAAACTATTTTAGATATTGCAGAAAATGGTTTATATATCGTTAGTAACCGCTTAGATATCGCAGGAAACTAGATATACCAGGTAACTACGTACTAGATATCAAAGGCAAGATGTTTCTTGATAACTATAAACGGGGTTTTGAGTAAAAAAACATGCAATGTATCTTATTGGATATTATAAATAATGATAACTCTCATCTGAGATTTTTTGAAGAGGCATGAGAAAGAGAAGGGTTTTTTTTTGAAATATGGTAGTTTGATTTTTAAATTATAAAAATAGGGTAGTTTGTTTTATATTTATAAGAATAGGGCGGTTTGGTGGACCCCATCCCCCTCCCTAGTTTAGAGGGCGGGTTCTACCTATTATAGGGGAGGGCGGGTTTCTAGAACCCGTCCTCCCCTCAATTTTGAAGAGGGCGGGGCCCGTCCTCTATTAAAAAAAAATTAAATTATGGGGGTCCACAAACCGTCCTATTCTTATAAATATAAAACAAACTACCCGATTTTTATAATTTAAAAATCAAACTACCTTATTTCAAAAAAAAAACCGAAAGAGAATGAGTTTCTCATCATGTAAACAAAGGTTTGAGTAGAGAAACAGAATGGTAAATTTCTCAGGAATCAAATATCAAAATAAGAGTTGAAGTATTGTTAGTATAAAGATATAAGGGAAGGCATGTTGTGTAGCACTTTTGTACTTTTATTCTTATAATGGATTCTCGTTCGCTATCCTCATGAATTAGGAATATTGCTGAAACATGTTAAATCTCCTTGTCTCCTTCTGTCATCTGTTTACTTTTCTTGCATTGCGGTTTGCTTTTCTGGTTTTAGTACTGTCTTTAATTAATTGTCATTAGGTGATCCATAAGGATTTCAGCTACGCTACCCCCAACAATTGGTATCAAACCTTGGTATCTCCGAGGGGAATTTTTCCCAACACTCAGTCCACAACTCCAAACTGCTCGGCTTGTGTAACGACCTCAAAATCCTTACACCTTTGTATCTTCTTTCTTTAATAAAAATACCGCTTTCCTTTCGAACACTGGCATTTATTTAATACTTATTAAATACATGCAAAACAAAGTTTGTGGCTCAGTGGTTAGGACATTGCATTGTTGTTGTATAGCCCACATGTTCAAACCTTAGATCTTGTAATTATTTTTATTAAATCCTTTTTTTTAAATTCTCTCATAATCTACAAATAACTTTTCACATTACGGTGAACATAAACCACTTGTTATATATTAATCCTTTCTTTTTTTCTTCTTCATTTCCACTCTTTATATGTTCTCTCATTCATTCTCCTTAGACCCTCACACAATCAGCACAAATCTCTCCCCTCTTTTCTTGGACTCCCAGAGCTAGTGATCATCATAGAGCTTTCCGGTAAGAGATCCATTTGGTGAGCTGGTTGTTATACCGACTCACACAAGTTGTAAGTTCCCCTCCCTTGTCCTCCTCCTCCCTATCTTTTGAACCTCAAATCCGACTTAAACCATGTCTTGCAGAATCTCGTAATGTCGATTAACCTATAATTATAAATTAAATTTTTATAAATTAACCTATAACCATATGCTTGGGATAAAAGGCTCAGTTGTTGTTGTTGTTGTGTGTGATCTAATATTCTAGAAAAATTAGGTTTAACAATAGATAGTTTTATTGCGCACATTACAAAATTTTCAGAATCGAAACGGAATATGGTTTAGACTTTTAGGTCGCATTTTTAGTCGCTATTTTAAAATCTAGAAAACCGGTTTTAATGTTTGTTTTCGAAAATTCATAACTTAGTTTTTCGAGATCCAAATTGAGTGAACCCAAATGTTTTTGAAAACCAGATCGAAAGACCTAGATTTTATTAATTCATTCCGATCTGCAAAACGACGGAATTAATAGAATTCTGTCTTTTTAAATCGTGTGTCGAATATGGACAGTTTTCTGTTCTGATTTGCACACTGTTTTTAAAAAGAACATAACTCGATCTATAGAATTCGGCATTTTACAAATCTTAGATGTATGGATGCCAAATTGAAAGCCCTACAACTTTTCTATATAACCCGTGACTCAAAACTGTAATAACCGGTCTTCATGATACCGTATCCATATTTTATAAATACTTTCCAAATATTTTTCTCTCTATATTTGTCTATTTAACTTATTCCAATTATAATTCTCCCAATTTCCCCCCAACACTAATTTCTAAAATTTTCTTAGCCTTTAAATAATCATAGCCCAAGCCTAAAAGCTCACTGATCTTTTCCCTCTATTTTAAATCCTTTCCTCTTCTCATTCTACAGTTTCTTTTTCTCTTTTTCTTTTAAAATTCAAAATTTATTCATCCATTAATCTCCATAATTTTCCCATTAACACCCAAATCAATTTCACATTAATTCTCAATTAAATGCCCATAATTCCCTTCTAATTCACTTTCTCTCTCTCTAACTCTCTCCCTCTCTTTCTCGTTCTCTCTCATCTCGATACCCACCTCTCTCTAATTCAACCCATCCTCTCACCGAGCAGCCTTCCACCCCAAACGGCCGACACCTCACTCCAAGCTCCTCCTATATCCGACCCCTCACACCTCACCCCACCTCCTACAACCCGAGCTCCTCCTGCTGCCATCTCTGCACCACCAGTGACCCCTTTTCCTCTCTCTTCAGCGAGCTCCTCCGACCGCCGAGCAACTTCCCCTCGATGCCATCATTGTCACCATCGCCATTGTCTCTCTTCTTGCAACCCCAACAGCCGCTGCCATCATCTCCAGCTCCCTACCTCTGCACCGCAAGTCACTGCCGGAGCTCCAGGCCGACCTCCTCACTGACGAGCTCCTTGACATCGCCGCTCCCTCCACTCGCCACCGTCAATCCTCCGACGCCACCTTCGATCACCACCGCAACCTCACACCCTCACTTCTTTCCTCCATCAACGAGCCTCCGACTAAGCTCCATCGCCAAGGCCAAAATCTAGCCGCTGCCGTGCTGTGCTCGCAGTGCCGTGCCCCCTCCATCTCCGCTGTTGTGATCGTTAAGTCAAGTCGTTGCCAGGAAAGTCCAAAGACATACTTTACATGCTAATATGCTTTAGACACACACATATTTATATATAAATTTTAGATAACAATCAAGTTTAGTTATAATTTCATGGATCCGGATATGTATTACGATACGTGGTTATGCACAGTATGGCATGGAACCTGAATCGGGTTTTCTATCCGGCTTTAACATTGATAAGAATTTTTATAGAGTAAATCTCGCTTTGATCGATTAAACGAAACCAAAGATTTGATTGCTACACCTGTGAACAAGTGTTCGATGCTAAACCCTGAGTGAAAGCTCGTCTTAAAATGGAGGAACTCATGATTAATGAAATCCTGTGTTGATAACGAACATCATGTATACATTTGGTTGTAAAATAAAATCGTTTACCCCATGAAATGATGCCCCGAGATTCAATGCGAAATTTAGATTTTATCGTGTACTTTACCATGTTAAATTTGTAGTTAGTTATGTACAAATCGGATTGAGGCGTTCCAGGATTCATGTCGAATATGAAGGAATAAACTACTGTAATATATTTTTGGCCACTGAATTTTTATAAGTTATGATAAAGAAAACTGAGAAGAATAGCGGCTATGGAATGCAGTCCAGAGAAGTAATCACTATTAAACCATGTTTTTAAACTGCTATAACTCTCTGTTCAAATGCGCAAATGTGTGGAGCCCAATTGTAACACCCTAGTTCATTTATACCATATTTGATTTGAGTATTTTCTAATCTTATGACTATTTCTTGATTATTATTTGTTTTGGGTACGGATAGTACTTTGGTGTCTATGGTTAGCATCCGACCCGACCCGCATGCTTGAAACCCATCTCGATTCTAGATTACGTCATATCCTTACTAGTACCAAGGATCCATGCACATTTAGATTTGATATTACACTTATATGATATGTTGCATCTGCATTTCTTTTAGATAATGCAAATTATAATCAAACTATATTTTTAAACATCTAGCCTGACCTGTTATCATACCCCATATCTTGTGAGTGCATCCATATATTGTAACAACCGAGTCCAATTCTACTAATTTCAGTTATCATATGTCTGGTGTGTGATATTTATTTCATCTGTCTTGCTCGATTGTTGCTTGTTGCAATTTACCCGACAATTCAAATTCTGCATATAACAGTTTAAGTCATCTAAAATAAAATTAAAAATACTTGTCATGACCTGCCCGGCATCCCTAACCCTGTGGTAGCGTCCTTGCACCGTGTTCTCGTCCCGTTCAGTGAAACGGACGTGTTTGGACGGCTACGCGCACGTACGTGCGTCCGTTTTTGGGGGTATGATTTTTAATTATAAAATCCTTCATTTTAATTTTTGGAACCCGCCAATAATTTTCATTTTTCAAATTCAAATTTTTGGACTCGACCCGGGTGCAATTCTGAAATATTTTGTATCCCGCCAAATTATAATTATTTAATATTTTAAATTTTTACAGCCTATTATATTTACCAACGAGATTTCCTTTTTAAAATCCCAGTAATCTTTTAAATCAGCTTATAAGATTTTTCAGCCAATCACATCTCTTGACCCACGCAAGTGAAACCAGAAATCTTTCTAAGTTTTTCCCCAAACAAAATTCTCCCTCAGCCTATCACAGAATTTTGTAGCCAACGATATTAATTTTTTAAAAACCCTCAAAATCTTTTACAAACTTTATCCTAACAGTTTTTCTCCTCATCCAATCACAACCCCCCATTCCTCAACGCTGGCCCAACAATCTTTTCCTCTCTCTTCCTCTTTCTCCCTCACCTCCGCTACCATCCAAACCACTCTCTCCCCCTCTTTCTCTCTCCTCACGTTTCTCTCTTTCTCTCTCTTCTCGCGTCGCTTTCTCTCTCCCCTCGCGGTGGGAATAGGTCCCTTCACCGCCATCAGGGTGTGGTCACCTCCCTTCTACTTCATCTCTTCTCTCCTCTTTTAAAAACTCCCGCGACCACGAGAACCCACAAACCCTCTGCCTTCCTCGAACCCTAACCCTAGAAACCCTTCACCTTATCACCGATCCCCTCCAACCAAGCCTCTTTCCCCTCCTCGTCATCATCTTCTTCTTCTTTCTTCTCATTCTCCTTCTCCCGAGGCCCTGCACACCCACTGCACCCATCACCACCACCATTCCTTAGCCGCCGACCACCTCACCCCGTCACCATCTTCTTCTTCTCCTCTCCTCTCTTCTCTGTCTTCTTTCCCCCACAGAACCCTCAAACCCCAAGGAACCCAGCAAACCCAGAACCTTGCAAACCCTAACCGAACCCTAGCTCTCCTGTAAACCCTTCACCGGCGTTCTTCACCTCCGTCGATCTCACCATCATTGCTAGTACCCCTCTGAGACCCAGTAGGTACCCCTCATCCTCTTTCTTCTTCTCCTTTTCCCTGTTCTTTTCTTCCTTCTCTGGATCTACACTTTTAGCAATCCTATTCACTGTTTTTGTGTTTCGCCGGAATCCGACCGTGCCAGCGACGTGTCCCGACGTTCCAGCGAGGAACCCTGACCCGTGTGGCTCCATTGTTCGTCGTTTGGGTTCATTCCGTGAACCGTGCGAACGTCGCGAGTTTTCCCCCGCCGACGCGTAACGTTCCGTTTTCCGTTTCGCGACCGGTCGAGGCAAGTTAATCTTGCTACATGCTAGTTAAATCATTTTATACATATTCTAATACCTGTAGTTTAAATATAGTACCCCATGCATCATTTTATATCATTTCGATGTTCCGTTTGCATCGGTTTATATTATTATAGATCTAGAACGTGAAAGGTACCCATTGCATGCATGATCACATGTAAATGTTAAATCTCATAACCACAATCATGTGTTTAATCACCTGTTTGACATAGCCTATAATATCTTTCTATATTTCAATCCATCAGACACTTGTGCGCAATTAAACCCGTGTTAGCCGTAAATTCATCCAGTAAACCTATTTATAGATTATTGAATCCATGGAAATTCTTAATATTGGTTAATAAGACTTAACGGCCATGAATGTCACCCTGTATTCATACAATGTTGAAACCGTCTCTAAGCCATAACTATTAAATGTACTGCTAATTAATTGAATCTGCTTATTGTTAATTCATTTCTTAGATTATGTTGTTGATAACCATGCTTAATTTCTTACAACCATGATCATGCTAGCTGAGCACCCACATGTTATCTTTATACCCTGGCCTGACTTATTACACACATATTATCTGACCCGGCATGGTACCGTACACTACTTGACCTGACCTGATGTACCATGGCTTGACCTGTTACCTGATCTTGTGTCTAATGCCAATAGACATGACATGTAGTCCTCACGGACCGTTCCTGATGTCTATTCAGACAAACCTGCTCTTACCTGATTCTGTGTTGGCATTAGCTCTTGATTACTGAATACCTGACTTGAACACTTATAACTTGGGGGTATGGGGAAATCAAAGGTGAAACCTGACTTGTAACTCAACAGTTCGATACCTGTTCTGATCAGTCTTACGGGCTAGGCCAGCCCCGGAGTGATGATGCTGATATCACTCGTCTGTACCTGCTACCTTTTATTGCCTAGCGGCACGTCTCGGTTTCAGCCCGAGAGTCTGTAGACCGTGGTCCCGGGCATGCACAGGATACTATTGAGTTACATCGATGATTCATCAAATTGATTTCAAAGACTTTAGAGTAGAAAACCCAATAGAACAATTTAGTTTACTCACTGCACACTACCCTGCACTGCCTGATTTATATTACTGTTACCCCTGCTTTTCATTCATGTTTATATTGCATTGCCTGTTACTCTGTTCATATTTTATTACTTGATGACATGACGCGCTGACGTCTGGTTTTTGCATGGCGCAGATTCCGTACCTTTGCTGCAGCCCGAGCAGGAGTACTTCAGCCAGCAGGCTGAGCTGTGAGGTGTTACTAGTAGTTAGTTCTTTATTTCCCGCATTTATTTCCTGATGTGAGCCCGCATTATGGGACATACATTCCAGTTATTTTGTATTGGATCTTTTGCTTTCGCACTTTTATTATTCTTGACTCATGTTATCTTGGCTTATGGACATGTTTTAGATAGTTATATTTTATTCTTGATATCTCTACAGCCGTAATGTGACTGTGGATGGATACTTCCTACCCACAGGTAGCATGATTGGCTATGTCACGTGCCCAATTTAGCGTACTCTGGGAAGCGGGGCGTGACATGGTTCTTTTGGTATCAGAGACATAGGATAGTCGGGTTGATTCTTTTGTAGTTGGGTATTGTACCCAATACATGAATCAGAATACCCGTGTTTAGGAAACATGTCCTGCCACCTTGCCGTTTTACCATTCTTGAATCAAGTTCTTCCTGATTATATCTTTTACGATGTGCAAACTTCCTTTGCATATCGACTCGAAACCTGATTCCTTGTTATCTCTAGGACTTAGGCGACTTGGGTGGAGTTATGTAATTATAACTATGATACCGCGGTATAGTTACAATGCGGTACTCTATTTAAGTAACTTAGAGTTCTAGCCTTGATTCATATCCTTGATCTACATTTTGAATTTGTATCATACTAATCCTATTTGGTATCTTGGTTGCAGTATCATGGAAGCCAGAGACCTACAATCGTACCAGAGGGGTATGGATGACGCTACGTTGCTTGGAGTAATTCGTGACTTGCTTGAGGACCACAAGCAGCAGACCGAGCTGAAGCCGGCGTTTGCACTAAACCAAACGTCCGTACGTAGAAGTGTTCTGGTGAATGGACGCAGCGTAGCACCAATGAAGAAAACAATTGTGGTTGATCGGAAGAGGAGCGTGATTTGTAACTACTGCCATATACACGGACATGTGCAAAGAGATTGCCGAAGGAAACGGGGACTCTGTTTAGTTTGTGGAGCGGCAGATCACTCTGTCAGCGCTTGTCCGTCGAACCTTCGTACGAGGGATGATATTCAAAAGCCTCCGCAGGAACCGTTCCAGGGACAGAAGCAGCTAACTCAAGGACCTAATCAGGTTCGAGCTTTTACCTTGACGACTGAGGAAGCTAAGGCTTCGGGAGAAGTTGTTTCAGGTATTCTACTCGTTCATGGTTTTCCCGCATGTAACATTTTCAAAAATATAAAATATTAATTTGGGAAATTTTATGATTTAATATTATTTTATTGATTATTTTAGTATTAAATCTATATTTAAATGCAAATAAATAGGAAAAATTTGAGAAAAATTATGGAAAATTCTAAAATAGGGTAAATTAGTGAATTATGACATTTTTAAGTTTTTGTGATTAGTTTGACACTAATTTAGTGCTAATCGCGATTAAAATCGCTAAACGGTTTTTTTGGCAATTTTGTGCAAAACTTGCACATACCACTTTTTCTACACTTGTGCATTTTTGTTGCCATGGATTTCTTTTGGGGTTACTATTCTCATGAGGAGGTTTTGGTTTAAAGAAAAAGGAAAAGAAAAGAAAAAAAGAAAAGGAATTAAGGATGGAGTTGGTGAGAGAGGGTATGGGCATCTTTGACAAACCCTTAGCCATTGTTTTCCTTTCATTTTTCCCTCCCACTTCTTGCCCTTGCTGCTGCTGCCTCCCCTCCATCATCCTCCCCTCTTCAAAGCCCCCAAAACACCTCTAAAACAGCACCAAAATCCCATGTCCCTTTCATGAAAAAGTTGCACAAGCTCGAGGTCTACAAGATGGACCAAGAAAGCAAGGATTTTGGCCACTAGGCGCAACTCAAGAAAATTCTTGAGTTGCCAAATGAGGTATTTTCTGGATCATTAGCTTGGTTTATGCATTACTTATACCCCATGTTTAGTTTAGAATCGATATTGTGTGATATTATGGATTTGATGAAAACCTAGTTAGGGTCATGGGGAATTTTGAGTTATAATGTGAAATTGAGCTCAGTAGAGGACTTGTAAACACCCTAGTGTGTGAATTGGAACCCAAAACCTGAAGCTAGAACCAGAATACGGATTTTTGAAACCGATATCGGGGAAATTGTGTAATCTGTGAGGGTTAATTGGAATCTGCTATCATACGAGGCACCTGAAAATAAAATTGAGTGGACAGTGACATATGCAGGCACCATTGAACCAACACCCCAAACCCTAGCCCCTAGCTCATCCGTACGGCCGCCAAAATCTCCTTTCTGGCCGCAATTTGCAGCCAGACCAGAGAGGAATTTCCTCGTTTTGCGTGCCTGGCCCTATTTCCTCAATTCTTGGCCCTGGGTACTTCTAGTTTTGACAGATTCTATCTAGGGTAAAATCTGGGACATATATCCTAAGTTGCTATTTTGGATTCGTGTTTCCGTATTCCGTATTTTCATTTCTGCATTGGTGTGTTTCGTTTTACCTCGACTATTTGGCGTTTTTACGACGATATAGAGGGTTTATTGATGGTTTTGAAGGCGTGCCATAGGTTCTCACCTATAGGCCCCCTTATCGTATCGTTTTAGATTGCATGTGCCGTTTTAGCTTGGATTTGGTTTTAATGCGCATATACGATATGTTGATGTGTAGGTACCCATGAAGACTTCGGGACGACAAGCAAATGCGTAGTGACGTCCGCAAATGATGATGCAAGGTGAGTAGATTATATCTACAGGGGGAAGTCGGGTGGATGGCGTATAGCACCCCCGCAGTCCGTAATTAGTACTATGTAGTATATTTATTTGTGTGATAGCTTTAGTGTGTTTTGGTTAATTAGGGGTAGAAATAACTAGCATAGCTCCTAGTTGCGAACCATAGGATAGATTTGCACCCACACGTATACACTTGTGTGTTTCTTGTACTTGCACTGTGGTTGATGATATATGATGACTTTGGAGATGAGTCGATGATGTGGGCTTGGTGCCCTGGGATCGGTGATTTGATACGATTCATATGTGGGATATGACTTGTGATTCTTGCGGGCTTGGGATATGTGTTTACCCCCGCATGCATACTTACTGATGTTACCGTTTTGTACTAGACATAGAGTAGTACTCCGGACTTTACGATCTGATGATAGTGATACCTGTGTTGTGACGAGATAGTGAGATGTTGACCCGTACCCAGCTATTGGGATGCCGTACGACGATTTACCGTACGAGCCTATATTGATGATAGATCCGCGCTCATGACCCGAGGATGTCAGATGATATGTTGTATCGTACGCGATACTATTGAGGCGGGATCACCGACTTATATCTATATATATATCGACTCAGATGTTAGGCGGTTTCCTTACCTGTTATTCAGCTTGCTAGTTCAGCCGTATAGTTAGGGTAGTTGTTAGAGTAGATTAGACTTCTTACCTATTTCAAAAAAAAACTAACGAATCGTGGGCATTTTTAAAGACAGCTCAAGGGAATCTACGGATATTTCAAAAACGACGTATCTTTTCATAAAAACACCGTAGCCCCTATTTTCAAAACCCCATGATTCGTGTTATTTCAAAAGGCACCCTTCGTAAGACTTATATTAGAGTAAGGCAGATTAGTTATAGTTGCGTCTAGTATTCAGCTTCCGCTCTTTTTTGTGGTTCTCTTTGCATCGCATGCTTATATTATATTTCGTACTACATTATTGATTTCATGCTGTTAGGACACCAGCACCATTACCGATGATGCGTATGTACCACGTACACTTACTTGCCGGCTCACACACATCTTCATCGGTAATTGCTATGCCACGTACACTTTAGAAGTACTATTGCATTGATATAGGTTGTTAGCTAATAATTTAGACAGGTTGTAAGTGTACTCGCCTTATATGCTAGATTGGATATTGTAGTTATTACCTGCTACTTCCTGCACACTGTTATTCATTGTTATGCCGCATTCATGGATTCTCATGCATATGTTCATTATTTTACGTGCTATTGAGGTTTGGATTTGGATTTCTATGAGATTTTCTGGATTTGGGGGAAAACCGCAAAGGCACAAATAATCTTATTCTCTCTTTTAAAATAAAAAGTGCGGTTTTCCCATGATGTATGAGTCGTCCACCATGAGTTTGCTGATGGATTTGGAAACCCGATTCGAGGAGACGGATGAACCGTTTCGGGTACATGGTGGACCCGGTAAGGTACCCCAGGGCAAGAAGCGCGTGGTGATGACGATGTGAGCCTGCAGGGGAGCACTACCCACCGGTGATTTTACCCGACGCGTCGGATATCCGGAGGATACCGTCGTGGTCTTGAGATGGATGGTAGGGGCCGGTCTGGACTGACGGCGCCCTAGATATTGTGGTTGAGACTTTGAGATATCGAGATATTGGGATTTCGTTCGCGCCGATGCTAGGCACAGTTTTATGCTGATTTCATTATGGTACCTCATTTTCAAAATACAAGGGAAATCTCACTAAAGTTTGAAAACAGTTGCTTCATGTAAATGTATTCTGTTTTCATGCATTCATATCTCATTCATATGCTATATTGTTATCTGAGGCACTGACACAGACACAGGAGATTGCACTCGGGTTAGATATTTACCCTAGCCTTGCTATAGGCTGCATGTTTTATATTGAGGATTTTATATACTGATCGTATTGACCTAGGATTATGTCTTGCTTTCGGCTTCTGCTTGTAGATGTTTCTATTCACGAGTTGGCAACTCACCCCCGTTGTGCCACAGTTCTTGCAGGTCCTGCCGTACAGGTTTCTTTGCGGCATTTCTGGCACACTACCTTCTTGCGGGTGATTTGTTTTGGTAGGTGGATTCTTTCGCATCAAAAACCACCATTGTATTTATTTTATTCATTGTATCTAGTATTTCCATCAACCAAAACTTGTATATTATTTCGATCTTAGAGTCGCGCTTAGTAGTATTGCGGTTTTCTTGTTGCTTTTGAGCTTCCTTTTGGATTTGATCCTCGCCACTTGGCATTGTATATTATTGTTGCATGTGTGGTTGTGACCGTCGATTGACGGAGAGCTAGCTCCCACTTGGGGATGCCCTTATCATTGCTTATATATTGCTATCCTTGTTGTACCCCATTCGGGGCCCGTTTTACAAAAGAAACTCTGCCGAAATTTTTAGAAAAGACTTACTGTTTTTAAAATGCACATTCGGCTTAGTTATTTAAAAACCTTGATTTCAAACATGTTTTCTTCACTTCTTTAAACCAGTTTTCTTTACTTATTCTTCAAAATGGTTTTAGATTTCTGGGCTTTTGGCTTACTTGGATCAGATGGAGTCCTATAGGCTTCATATGGTTCAAGGGCCAGTCACGTGCTCTTTCGGGTCGTGACAAAGTTGGTATCAGAGCGCTAGGTTGACCTTGGTTCGAGTCTAAGTTTGACTATGTGGAGCCTAAGGCGTTTATATATATACGGAACTTAGGCTTGACCTTACGGAACTTAGACTTGGTCGAGGGGGTATTAGACCCGAACTTTCGTCGCGTAGGATGACCCTTGGTTGATGGAATAGGTGACTAAAGTAGAGTGACGTACCGTTGGTATGTTCCGCGGCATACTTACGACACGCCACTCCGCTTAAGGAACCTTAGGCTGTGCATATTTTTCGAGATCAGTGATTCTCCTTATATCCAGGATCATACATTCGTTTGAGATTCCCGATTCTACTAGTTTCATGATCATACCCTTATTGATACTGTTCCTTCCTATGATCATGTATCCCCTTTGGATCTGTTGTTTCCCTTCTTGCCACTGGTGTACTCTCTTTGGTACTCGATTGAGATTCCTGTCACCGTGTTTGAGCGCAGTTTGGGCTGCTGCTAGGGTTACGGCCGATGTGAGCTCGTTTGGTACGAGGGCCGACCATTGTGTTTTCTGGTGACATGGGAACGTCTCGAGTTAGTATTGGTGATTGTAACCTCTAGTGGAGGCGAGTGCTTGGTCTTGCACCGGATGATCGGGCCATTGTTAGAGCTGCCAGTTGAGAGAGGACTGTTGATGTACAGCATACCTCAGAGATGTGATGTCGCCTACTGTGCAGACAGATGGACCAGCTGTTGCTGAGATTGGCAAGATGTTGCTTTCGGAGCTTACGAGCTGAGATTGCCGGAGCTTTCAGGCAGATATGCGACAGATGATAGCTAGTCTACCCGATTTGAGAGACGAAGGTGATTCGTCCGATTTTGCGCCAGAGCGGGCCCAGTTGAGTAGAACATTTCCAGTGTGAAGAGTCTTACTCAGATCTAGAGCAGGCTGATGCAGAGATGACCGCTTATGTATTGCCTTTCCTGGAGGATTGAGGCGTTGTTCGGCGTACAGGCATTTGAGCCAGTTGTTGCTGCGAATGATGAGATATCGCCCAGGTGATTGGAGCTACTGCAGCATGAGCATGTACTTAGAGAGATGATAGCGAGTTGCTAGTCACCGAGGATGAATGACTAGGACGTGTGGTGAATTCGCTTACCCCGATGCGAGGTCATCAGGTGGATTGTTTCCAGCTAGAGACGACTTCACACTGATTCGTTGGGAGTCGATAGAGACGATCGAATGTCAGGAGCCTATTTTCCAAGTTTAAAGTATACGGAAAGACATGCAGGTGATTCTATGGACCCTCTAGAAGAATGAAACCCTAACTCGACTTAATGACCGTGTGACAGCCTTTGAACCTTAGGGTTTACGGCGGTTCCGCGGCGCCATTAGTGAGGCTTGGGTTTGCCCTTCTACGGCTGGACCACCGACGCTGTGGCATGTACTCGATACTATTAAACTGTACCCGAGATGTGAGCTCTTGGGGGATTATGAGGGTCTGACGAGTCGATCGGATGGTTCGACATCTTTCGGATATCGTGATGGGACACTGCTTGGGAGACTCCAGATGCGAGCATAGCCGTCGGAGCGCAGTTCGTGTAGCCATGATGAGACGAGTCCGAATCAGTCGACGTTGACGCAGAGTGAAGAAAAGAGTTCGCAAGATATTTCGGCGAGATGACGTCCCACTCCGCTGACATCAGAGATGTGATATGCACCCCGAGGCGTGGTATATGGATATATCTTCCAGAAGGAAGCGCGATAAGTGTGCAGCCGTTCCGGAATAAGCTTTAGCTTCAGCATTGGATGACGACTTCCGGGCATTTCGGCAGGATGAGATTTGAGAAAGAAACCTCGACAGGACCCTTCCGGAATACGATACGAGAAGACCTAGACCCAGGAGTGGTCATGGTTGCGCACACCCAGCAGGACAGAGTTCGGCATTGTCGACGAGGTAGTTGACCAGGTTCGGATAAAGGAACTTACCCAGATGCAGTGCGAATTGATCAAAAATGGACGAGTATTGTGAATTCCTCCGATGGTTGGGACGTGTTCCCGAGGACCTATTCGGCCTGACATCTGCTACAGAGTGATGAAGCTACAGAGTACGCGATTTCGAGTCCGTGCGAGAGATTTCAGATTGACCGTGGCCGAGAACAGTGCAGTGCATAGTAGCTTGGCGTGACGTCATAGTGGACGACGATAGAGACAGGTGGAACAAGAGGTTCGTGTGAGACACTGACGAGCTGTCATTACTTTCCGTCGAGACTAGAGACCTGATATGCTTACAGAGGCGTTGGGATGCGACCAATTTCCGAGAAATGTTGTGCTGAGGACATAGATGCCCTTTGAGCGAGAAGAGGTTATGCAGGAGAGCTAGCCTCTGTACAGATCGGCATAGGCATGATTGGAAGAGACCCTGAGCAGGATTCCTTCCAGGACATTGCTGCAATGATGTTTGCACCCAGGATCAGATGTGTGACGTGCTTTCAGAGAGCCAGAGGCCGACGCCAGTGATATGCTGCCTTACGAGTGGTCGTGAGGTTTGACCGAGAGGTGACCAGAGAAGTGCCAGAACGGAATCGTCCCCGTTAGCACACCTGACAGGGCCGATGAGCCGATTGACCGCGTGATAGGTAATCCGCAGAGAAGATAAGGACCCAGGGTCAGAGGACGCCAGACCGTGAGCAAGAGGCACGTGGATATCCTGCGCTGCTAGCAGTGGATGCACCGACTCCTTCTCGACCTCGAAGGAGGAACTACCGACGACGGTATTTATGATTTGTGATTTTGTGATTCGATTATCACGTATCCGTCATGTTGGATTTCGGTATTTTTGGGCGTTCTGTTGCATGATTTAGTTTTGATGATTGAGTTTCAAGATATTTGTTTCATGCACCCACTGGATATTTATATATTTTGCGCCTAGCTATTACATTTGAGAGATTGATTGAGATTTCATGCCTACCGTATGCAGTGATTTGATTTGCACTTCCAGCATGGTTTTCATGCACCTTTAGTGCTTTGATATTCGATTTTGGTGCACACCCGATACACTAAATCAAGATTTCTTCGTGCATGTCACATGCACCTGATTTATTTTTCTGTCAGGCACACACGTTGCCTACGACAGATGTTTCGTGCACACCCGTTGCACCTAGATGTTGTTTTGTATATCTGTTTGACACATTTATGGATTTTGATTCCTTGCGCACCAGACGCATAGGATATTCTTATATATGCATTTTGGGGATTTATTTCTAGTAGAGCAGTATTTTTTTATGATATTCTCTATGTGTTGATTTTTCCGGAGCCCCGACAAATTAGATTATTACGGGAATTGTTATTAGTAGTGGGGGTTTAAATTTAAATTCGGGGACCGAATTTCTTTAAGGGGGGTAGATTGTAACATTTTCAAAAATATAAAATATTAATTTGGGAAATTTTATGATTTAATATTATTTTATTGATTATTTTAGTATTAAATCTATATTTAAATGCAAATAAATAGGAAAAATTTGAGAAAAATTATGGAAAATTCTAAAATAGGGTAAATTAGTGAATTATGACATTTTTAAGTTTTTGTGATTAGTTTGACACTAATTTAGTGCTAATCGCGATTAAAATCGCTAAACGGGTTTTTTGGCAATTTTGTGCAAAACTTGCACATACCACTTTTTCTACACTTGTGCATTTTTGTTGCCATGGATTTCTTTTGGGGTTACTATTCTCATGAGGAGGTTTTGGTTTAAAGAAAAAGGAAAAGAAAAGAAAAAAAGAAAAGGAATTAAGGATGGAGTTGGTGAGAGAGGGTATGGGCATCTTTGACAAACCCTTAGCCATTGTTTTCCTTTCATTTTTCCCTCCCACTTCTTGCCTTTGCTGCTGCTGCCTCCCCTCCATCATCCTCCCCTCTTCAAAGCCCCCAAAACACCTCTAAAACAGCACCAAAATCCCATGTCCCTTTCATGAAAAAGTTGCACAAGCTCGAGGTCTACAAGATGGACCAAGAAAGCAAGGATTTTGGCCACTAGGGGCAACTCAAGAAAATTCTTGAGTTGCCAAATGAGATATTTTCTGGATCATTAGCTTGGTTTATGCATTACTTATACCCCATGTTTAGTTTAGAATCGATATTGTGTGATATTATGGATTTGATGAAAACCTAGTTAGGGTCATGGGGAATTTTGAGTTATAATGTGAAATTGAGCTCAGTAGAGGACTTGTAAACACCCTAGTGTGTGAATTGGAACCCAAAACCTGAAGCTAGAACCAGAATACGGATTTTTGAAACCGATATCGGGGAAATTGTGTAATCTGTGAGGGTTAATTGGAATCTGCTATCATACGAGACACCTGAAAATAAAATTGAGTGGACAGTGACATATGCAGGCACCATTGAACCAACACCCCAAACCCTAGCCCCTAGCTCATCCGTACGGCCGCCAAAATCTCCTTTCTGGCCGCAATTTGCGGCCAGACCAGAGAGGAATTTCCTCGTTTTGCGTGCCTGGCCCTATTTCCTCAATTCTTGGCCCTGGGTACTTCTAGTTTTGACAGATTCTATCTAGGGTAAAATCTGGGACATATATCCTAAGTTGCTATTTTGGATTCGTGTTTCCGTATTCCGTATTTTCATTTTTGCATTGGTGTGTTTCGTTTTACCTCGACTATTTGGCGTTTTTACGACGATATAGAGGGTTTATTGATGGTTTTGAAGGCGTGCCATAGGTTCTCACCTATAGGCCCCCTTATCGTATCGTTTTAGATTGCATGTGCCGTTTTAGCTTGGATTTGGTTTTAATGCGCATATACGATATGTTGATGTGTAGGTACCCATGAAGACTTCGGGACGACAAGCAAATGCGTGGTGACGTCCGCAAATGATGATGCAAGGTGAGTAGATTATATCTACAGGGGGAAGTCGGGTGGATGGCGTATAACACCCCCGCAGTCCGTAATTAGTACTATGTAGTATATTTATGTGTGTGATAGCTTTAGTGTGTTTTGGTTAATTAGGGGTAGAAATAACTAGCATAGCTCCTAGTTGCAAACCATAGGATAGATTTGCACCCACACGTATACACTTGTGTGTTTCTTGTACTTGCACTGTGGTTGATGATATGTGATGACTTTGGAGATGAGTCGATGATGTGGGCTTGGTGCCCTGGGATCGGTGATTTGATACGATTCATATGTGGGATATGACTTGTGATTCTTGCGGGCTTGGGATATGTGTTTACCCCCGCATGCATACTTACTGATGTTACCGTTTTGTACTAGACATAGAGTAGTACTCCAGACTTTACGATCTGATGATAGTGATACCTGTGTTGTGACGAGATAGTGAGATGTTGACCCGTACCCAGCTATTGGGATGCCGTACGACGATTTACCGTACGAGCCTATATTGATGATAGATCCGCGCTCATGACCCCAGGATGTCAGATGATATGTTGTATCGTACGCGATACTATTGAGGCGGGATCACCGACTTATATCTATATATATATCGACTCAGATGTTAGGCGGTTTCCTTACCTGTTATTCAGCTTGCTAGTTCAGCCGTATAGTTAGGGTAGTTGTTAGAGTAGATTAGACTTCTTACCTATTTCAAAAAAAAACTAACGAATCGTGGGCATTTTTAAAGACAGCTCAAGGGAATCTACGGATATTTCAAAAACGACGTATCTTTTCATAAAAACACCGTAGCCCCTATTTTCAAAACCCCATGATTCGTGTTATTTCAAAAGGCACCCTTCGTAAGACTTATATTAGAGTAAGGCAGATTAGTTATAGTTGCGTCTAGTATTCAGCTTCCGCTCTTTTTTGTGGTTCTCTTTGCATCGCATGCTTATATTATATTTCGTACTACATTATTGATTTCATGCTGTTAGGACACCAGCACCATTACCGATGATGCGTATGTACCACGTACACTTACTTGCCGGCTCACACACATCTTCATCGGTAATTGCTATGCCACGTACACTTTAGAAGTACTATTGCATTGATATAGGTTGTTAGCTAATAATTTAGACAGGTTGTAAGTGTACTCCCCTTATATGCTAGATTGGATATTGTAGTTATTACCTGCTACTTCCTGCACACTGTTATTCATTGGTATGCCGCATTCATGGATTCTCATGCATATGTTCATTATTTTACGTGCTATTGAGGTTTGGATTTGGATTTCTATGAGATTTTCTGGATTTGGGGGAAAACCGCAAAGGCACAAATAATCTTATTCTCTCTTTTAAAATAAAAAGTGCGGTTTTCCCATGATGTATGAGTCGTCTACCATGAGTTTGCTGATGGATTTGGAAACCCGATTCGAGGAGACGGATGAACCGTTTCGGGTACATGGTGGACCCGGTAAGGTACCCCGGGGCAAGAAGCGCGTGGTGATGACGATGTGAGCCTGCAGGGGAGCACTACCTACCGGTGATTTTACCCGACGCGTCGGATATCCGGAGGATACCGTCGTGGTCTTGAGATGGATGGTAGGGGCCGGTCTGGACTGACGGCGCCCTAGATATTGTGGTTGAGACTTTGAGATATCGAGATATTGGGATTTCGTTCGCGCCGATGCTAGGCACAGTTTTATGCTGATTTCATTATGGTACCTCATTTTCAAAATACAAGGGAAATCTCACTAAAGTTTGAAAACAGTTGCTTCATGTAAATGCATTCTGTTTTCATGCATTCATATCTCATTCATATGCTATATTGTTATCTGAGGCACTGACACAGACACAGGAGATTGCACTCGGGTTAGATATTTACCCTAGCCTTGCTATAGGCTGCATGTTTTATATTGAGGATTTTATATACTGATCGTATTGACCTAGGATTATGTCTTGCTTTCGGCTTCTGCTTGTAGATGTTTCTATTCACGAGTTGGCAACTCACCCCCGTTGTGCCACAGTTCTTGCAGGTCCTGCCGTACAGGTTTCTTTGCGGCATTTCTGGCACACTACCTTCTTGCGGGTGATTTGTTTTGGTAGGTGGATTCTTTCGCATCAAAAACCACCATTGTATTTATTTTATTCATTGTATCTAGTATTTCCATCAACCAAAACTTGTATATTATTTCGACCTTAGAGTCGCGCTTAGTAGTATTGCGGTTTTCTTGTTGCTTTTGAGCTTCCTTTTGGATTTGATCCTCGCCACTTGGCGTTGTATATTATTGTTGCATGTGTGGTTGTGACCGTCGATTGACGGAGAGCTAGCTCCCGCTTGGGGATGCCCTTATCATTGCTTATATATTGCTATCCTTGTTGTACCCCATTCGGGGCCCGTTTTACAAAAGAAACTCTGCCGAAATTTTTAGAAAAGACTTACTGTTTTTAAAATGCACATTCGGCTTAGTTATTTAAAAACCTTGATTTCAAACATGTTTTCTTCACTTCTTTAAACCAGTTTTCTTTACTTATTCTTCAAAATGGTTTTAGATTTCTGGGCTTTTGGCTTACTTGGATCAGATGGAGTCCTATAGGCTTCATATGGTTCAAGGGCCAGTCACGTGCTCTTTCGGGTCGTGACACCGCATCAGCGTTATTTGATTCTGGTGCATCCCATTGTTTTGTGTCATCCAAGTTTATAGCTACACATTTGATTACTTGCACGACCCTGTCTAGTTTTTGGGACATACACACTGGGAGTGGGAAAATCATATCTAGTAGGGAGTGTAAAGATTGTACAGTTGTTGTTTGCGGACGGGAGCATTTTGCAGATTTCTTGGTGATTGATACGGGCAACTACGAAGCCGTCTTGGGAATGGATTTTCTTGGCACTTTCCACGCTCACATCGATTGTAGGGCAAAGAAAGTAATTTTCCAGATTCCCGGACATCCCGAGTTTACCTTCACTGGAGGAAGCAGTTCTGTCGGGCCAGTCGAGTTTAGGGCTAGACTGACAAATGGTATTCTTGCATCAATGGAGGTTGATGGAAGTGAAGAGCCAGCTGTTGTTCGCGATTTTATGGACGTGTTTGAAGACATATCGGGATTACCGCCGAAGCGAGACGTGGAGTTCGCAATTGATCTTATTCCTGGTGCGACGCCAGTATCTAAAGCGTATTATCCAATAGCACCAGTGGAATTGGAAGAAGTCAAGAAACAGGTTGCCGAACTGCTTGAGAAGGGTTGGATTCGAAGCAGTAACTCGCCTTGGGGAGCTCCAGTTCTTCTAGTTAAGAAGAAGGATGGTACGAGAAGGATGTGTATCGACTATCAAGAATTAAACCGGGTGACTAATAAGAACAAGTACCCGATCCCTCGCATTGGCGAACTTTTTGAGCAACTTGGTTGCGCGAGGGTATTCTCGAAGCTGGATTTGCGATCCGGATATCATCAGGTCCGAGTGAAAGCAGAGGATATCTGCAAGATGGCGTTCCGAACTCGGTATGGACATTACGAGTACTTAGTGATGCCCTTCGGAGTAACGAATGCACCGGCGATATTCATGGACTTGATGAACCCAATCTTTTCACCTTTCTTGGACCAGTTTATTGTGGTGTTCATCAACGATATTCTGGTTTACTCGAAGAGTATGGAAGAGCATGCTGAACATCTGAAGATCGCACTGCAGACGCTGAGACAAAAGAAGTTATATGCGAAGATGAGCAAGTGCGAGTTTTGGCTGGAAGAAGTAAAGTTTTTGGGGCATGTTGTGTCTGGCGATGGAATCGCCGTCGATCCCGAAAGGATTGCAGCAGTTCGTGATTAGCCGATTCCAAAGAATGTTGCGAAGATAAGAAGTTTCCTTGGTCTCGCCGGGTATTACAGAAGATTTATGGAGAAGTTTGCTCGTCTGGCGGAGCCGTTGACCAAGCTTACGCGCAAGGAGGTACCTTTTGTATGGACGGATAGATGTGCGTTAGATTTTGAGACGTTGAAGCAGAAATTGATAACCGCCCCTATTCTGACCGTGCCAGACAGTTCCGGAGGATTGGTGATCCATAGCGACGCATCTGGAAAAGGATTGGGCTGTGTTTTGATGCAACATGGGAAGGTTGTAGCGTACGCATCAAGACAGTTGAAGACCCATGAGAAGAATTACCCAACTCATGACTTGGAGCTTGCGGCTGTGATTTTCGCTTTGAAGATTTGGAGACACTACCTTTTGGGTGAAAGGGTCGAAGTTTTCACGGATCATAAGAGTCTGAAGTATGTGTTCACGCAGAAGGAGCTTAGCATGAGGCAGCGTAGATGGTTAGAGCTGATGGCTGATTACGATCTTGATCTTAAGTACCATCCGGGGAAGGTTAATGTTGTACCGGATGTGCTCAGTCGGTTGCCGGCAATTCAGATGTTGACTACGCAGAAAGAACTCGTTGAAGACTTTCGAAGATTTAATTTGGAGGTTGTGCTACCGTATTCTTCGGGACAGTTGTTGCAGCTGCAAGTACATTCGTCGTTGATCGAGAATATTAAAGCAGCGCAATCGCAGGACCCTAAATTGCGAAAGTTTCGAGAACAGGTTGAAGCCGGACAACGAACAGATTTACTGATACATAAGGATGGTTCATTGAGATATGGTAGCTGTTTGTGTGTGCCAAAAGGAGATATTCGCGAAGAGCTTATGAAAGAGGAACACAGTTCAGCTTATTCCGTACATCGAGGAGGCACGAAGATGTACCGAGACTTACGACAGCATTTCTGGTGGGAAGGTATGAAACGGGAGATCGCTCGCTTTGTGGCAAAGTGCTTGGTGTGTCAGCAAGTTAAGGCTGAACATTAAAGGGTTGCTGGTTTGTTGCAACCACTTCCGATTTCTCAGTGGAAGTAGGAACATATAACCATGGATTTCGTGACAGCTCTACCGCGAAGTCCAAAAGGCAACAATGCAGTATGGGTGATTGCCGATCGTTTGACCAAGGCAGCTCATTTTATTCCTTTTCGGGTTAGTCAATCAACAGAAACTTTGGCAGAGCGGTACATGCAGGAGATTGTAAGATTGCATGGAGTACCGGTGAGTATCGTATCCGATCGGGACACTCGGTTCTTATCACACTTCTGGAGGAGTTTACAGGAAAGTTTGGGGACTCGATTGAAGTTTAGCACAGCTTATCATCCTCAAACTGATGGTCAGTCGGAGAGAACGATCCAAACTCTTGAAGATATATTGAGAGCCTTGCATGTTGGACTTCAAGAGTTCTTGGGAGGATCAGCTACATTTGGTGGAATTTTCTTACAACAATAGTTTCCAGGCAACTATTCAGATGGCTCCGTTTGAAGCTTTGTATGGTCACAAATGCCGCTCACCTGTTTGCTGGGACGACGTCGGTGAACGAAGATTGTTGGGACCAGATTTGGTTGTGCAGACAGTTGAGAAAGTTAACACTATCAGAAATCATATGAAAGCAGCACAAGACCGACAGAAGAGTTGGGCAGATACGTCGAGAAGACCTCAAGAGTTCGCCGTGGGTGATTTGGTATTCTTGAAGATATCACCGACTAGAGGGGTGATTCGTTTTGGAAGTCGAGGAAAGCTCAGTCCTCGATTCGTTGGACCCTTTGAGATCTTGGAGCGTGTTGGTGAGATAGCGTACCGTTTGGCGCTACCGCGGTCCTTGGCGAGTGTTCACGATGTGTTTCACGTATCTCAACTCCGTAAGTATGTTCGAGATGAAACGCATGTATTGGATCATTCGGAGCTGACTGTACGAGAAGATTTGACTTTTGAGGAGCGATCGGTTGAAATTGTGGATCGAAGGGAAAAGGTCCTTAAGAACAAGGTTATCTCTCTTGTACTTATTTCTTAGGATAATCGCTCACATGGAGAGTCAACTTGGGAACGAGAAGATGAAATCCGGCAGAAATTTCCTCATCTTTTCTTATAGTTGTTATCGTCTATCTTTTGTATTCTTGGAATTTCGAGGACGAAATTCTTTTTGTAGTTGGGTATAATGTAACAACCGAGTCCAATTCTACTAATTTCAGTTATCATATGTCTGGTGTGTGATATTTATTTCATCTGTCTTGCTCGATTGTTGCTTGTTGCAATTTACCCGACAATTCAAATTCTGCATATAACAGTTTAAGTCATCTAAAATAAAATTAAAAATACTTGTCATGACCTTCCCGACATCCCTAACCCTATGGTAGCGTCCTTGCACCGTGTTCTCATCCCGTTCAATGAAACGGACGTGTTTGGACGGCTACGCACACGTACGTGCGTCCGTTTTTGGGGGTATGCTTTTTAATTATAAAATCCTTCATTTTAATTTTTGGAACCCGCCAATAATTTTCATTTTTCAAATTCAAATTTTTAGACTCGAAGCGGGCGCTATTCTGAAATATTTTGTATCCCGCCAAATTATAATTATTTAATATTTTAAATTTTTACAGCCTATTATATTTACCAACGAGATTTCCTTTTTAAAATCCCAGTAATCTTTTAAACCAGCCTATAAGATTTTTCAGCCAATCACATCTCTTGACCCACGCAAATGAAACCAGAAATCTTTCTAAGTTTTTCCCCAAACAAAATTCTCCCTCAGCCTATCACAGAATTTTGTAGCCAACGATATTAATTTTTTAAAAACCCTCAAAATATTTTACAAACTTTATCCTAACAGTTTTTTCCCCTCATCCAATCACAACCCCCCATTCCTCAACGCTGGCCCCATAATCTTTTCCTCTCTCTTCATTTTCTTCTTCTCTCTCTTCCTCTTTCTCCCTCACCTCCGCTACCAGCCAAACCCCTCTCTCCTCCTCTTTCTCTCTCCTCACGTTTCTCTCTTTCTCTCTCTTCTCGCGTCGCTTTCTCTCTCCCCTCGCGGTGGGAATAGGTCCCGTCACCGCCATCAGGGTGTGGTCACCTCCTTTCTACTCTATCTCTTCTCTCCTCTTTTAAAAACTCCCGCGACCACGAGAACCCACAAACCCTCTATCTTCCTCGAACCCTAACCCTAGAAACCCTTCACCTTATCACCGATCCCCTTCAACCAAGCCTCCTTCCCCTCTTCGTCATCTTCTTCTTCTTCTTTCTTCTTCTTCTCCCTCTCCCGAGGCCCTGCACACCCACTGCACCCATCACCGCTACCGTTCCTTAGCCGCCGACCACCTCACCCCGTCACTATCTTCTTCTTCTCCTCTCCTCTCTTCTCTGTCTTCTTTCCCCTACAGAACCCTCAAACCCCAAGGAACCCAGCAAACCTAGAACCCTGCAAACCCTAACCGAACCCTAGCTCTCCTGTAAACCCTTCACCGGCGTTCTTCACCGCCGTCGATCTCGCCGTCATTGCTAGTACCCCTCTGAGACCCCCTCTGAGACCCAGTAGGTACCCCTCATACTCTTTCTTCTTCTCATTTTCCCTGTTCTTTTCTTCCTTCTCTGGATCTACACTTTTAGCAATCCTATTCACTGTTTTTGTGCTTCACCGGAATCCGACTGTGCCAGCGACGTGTCCCGACGTTCCAGCGAGGAACCCTAACCCGTGTGGCTCCATTATTCGTTGTTTGGGTTCATTCCGTGAACTGTGCGCACGTCGCGAGTTTTCCCCCGCCGACGCGTAACGTTCCGTTTTCCGTTTCGTGACCCGTCAAGGCAAGTTAATCTTGCTACATGCTAGTTAAATCATTTTATATATATTCTAATACCTGTAGTTTAAACATAGTACCCCATGCATCATTTTATATCATTTCGATGTTCCGTTTGCATCGGTTTATATTATTATAGATCTAGAACGTGAAAGGTACCCATTGCATGCATGATCACATGTAAATGTTAAATCTCATAACCACAATCATATGTTTAATCACCTGTTTGACATAGCCTATAATATCTTTCTATATTTCAATCCATCAGACACTTGTGCGCAGTTAAACTCGTGTTAGCCGTAAATTCATCCAGTAAACCTATTTATAGATTATTGAATCCCTGGAAATTCTTAATATTGGTTAATACGACTTAACGGCCATGAATGTCACCCTGTATTCATACAATGTTGAAACCGTCTCTGAACCATAACTATTAAATGTACTGCTAATTAATTGAATCTGCTTATTGTTAATTCATTGCTTAGATTATGTTATTGATAACCATGCTTGATTTCTTACAACCATGATCATACTAGCTGAGCACCCACATGTTATCTTTATACCCTGGCCTGACTTGTTACACACATATTACCTGACCCGGCATGGTACCGTACACTACTTGACTTGACCTGATGTACCATGGCTTAACCTGTTACCTGATCTTGTGTCTAATGCCAACAGACATGACATGTAGTCCTCACGGACCGTTCCTGATGTCTATTCAGACAAACCTGCTCTTACCTGATCCTGTGTTGGCATTAGCTCTTGATTACTGAATACCTGACTTGAACACTTATAACTTGGGGGTATGGGAAAATCAAAGGTGAAACCTGATTTGTAACTCAACAGTTTATACCTGTTCTGATCAGTCTTACGGGTTAGGCCAGCCCCGGAGTGATGATGCTGACATCACTCGTCTGTACCTGCTACCTTTTACTGCCTAGCGGCACGTCTCGGTTTCAGCCCGAGAGTTTGTAGACCGTGGTCCCGGGCATGCACGGGATACTATTGAGTTACATCGATGATTCATCAAATTGATTTCAAAGACTTTAGAGTAGAAAACCCAATAGAACAGTTTAGTTTACTCACTGCACACTACCCTGCACTGCCTGATTTATATTACTGTTACCCCTGCTTTTCATTCATGTTTATATTGCATTGCCTGTTACTCTGTTCATATTTTATTACTTGATGACATGACGCGCTAACGTCTGGGTTTTGCATGGCCCAGATTCCGTACCTTTCCTGCAGCCCGAGCAGGAGCACTTCAGCCAGCAGGCTGAGCTGTGAGGTGTTACTAGTTAGTTCTTTATTTCCCGCATTTATTTCCTGATGTGAGCCCGCATTATGGGACATACATTCCAGTTATTTTGTATTGGATCTTTTGCTTTCGCACTTTTATTAATCTTGACTCATGTTATCTTGGCTTATGAACATGTTTTAGATAGTTATATTTTATTCTTGATATCTCTACAGCCATAATGTGACTGTGGATGGATACTTCCTACCCACAGGTAGCATGGTCGGCTATGTCACGTGCCCAATTTAGCGTACTCTGGGAAGCGGGGCGTGACATATATCGTGCTCATGTCCAGTTTGATGAAATGGACTCGTTTGGATCGCTACGTGTTTTTACGTGTATCCGTTCTTGGGGGTATGCATTTTATCTAACCGGACATCACATTATAATTTTAACCGACATGTATATTATCTGTATTTTAAAACTGTATTTTTAGACAGGATTGTTGGGGTCGAAATTTGCACCCCGGTTGACCAAGCCAAAGTCAAGGTTAACCCCAAGCCAGGTGGGCCCAAGCCCAGATCAAGTGGGCTTATGCCAGAGTCGAGCCCGGACATGAAGCGGCCGGTCCCCCCTATGCAAAATAAAAAAATCATGTAATAAATAAATTTTATGTAATTTTTTTATGCAATTTTTTTATGCATGAATTGGCATAAAACCAAATTTTTGTAAAGCCCATGGCTTATGTACAAAAAGAATTAGCACATGAGGCATGAGATAGGCCAAATGCCATTTTGTAAAGCCCAAAGGGTTATATGTAAATATGTAAACCTATATAAGGCAACATGATGATGAATAAAAAAAATAACCTTTTCATTCTAAAAAATTAGGGCATGTTCCTCTTTCTCTTTTCTCAAGGTTCTAAAATCTTCTTCTTTCTTTTGAATTAAATCAAGAGTTTTACTCCTTCTTTTTCAAAACTAAATAGTTTTTCACCACAAAACCTACGAAGAGGAGCTTGGATCTTCTATTAGATCTCAAAAAAGGGAGATTTTCAAATCTCACCCCTTTCTCCAAGATCCGGCCAAACGACAGGAGGAAGAAGGAGACCCATCTTCAGAAACCCCATTTTGGGGAAGATCCAGGACTCAAGGGGAGAAGCCCCTTCATCAGCCTTAAAATATCCTAGGAGTTTAACTCCTCATATATATACAAAAAAAAAAATAATAAGTGTTCATTTCTGAGAGTACAACTCCTATTACAGGGACCAAGTCCCATTTGCCTCCCGAGCGTCCACGTGCCTGGCACGTGGGGCGCTCGTGCCCAAAGCGCCAGCGCCCGAGCGCTCAAAACACTAGCGGCCGAGCGCTTTCTCCCACGCATCCTTTGGATGCCCTTTTCCCTCACACACACACACACACATACACACACTCCACGACACTATCCCTGTTAAAAAAAATTTCTAATGGGGCGCTGCCCCGCACCCCGCAAGGGGCTGCTACCCCCCTTGACCCCTAGCCCGCTGTCCGGGTAGCGGGACCACCATAAAAATTCTGCAGGCCCCCCAATATATCCAAAACCTCTTTCAAAACACAACACACGCATAATGCACGTTGAGTTCGCATGAATAGTTGACCCGTCAATCGGAGGTTCCCTCGCACCAAAGGAGAGGGATAATTAACAGCAGCTTAGTCCGCGGCTGCTGGAGATTCGGATCCTCACAATCATTAAACCCCGGCCTGTCCTAGGCATGGGGAATCTGTAATGCGCCTGATAAGCGCGCGCGTATTCCCATCTCAATGGGATGACGAAAAACACCCTACAAGGATCCAGGTATTTTTTAGAGTATATTTGGTATTAGCTATAAATCCTATAAAATATATTATAATATATTTCGAAACCTTAATGGTTCAAATTACATATAAAACTATATTTTTTTAAACTAAATTATTATTCCTATTCTACTCACCCTCTCTCTTCCTACTCTACTCACCCTCTCTCTTCCTACGATCTCTCTCTCTCTCCCCCCGCTATTTCTCTCTCTCTCTCTACACTCTCATACTCTCTCTCCCTCTCTAATATATTAATTATTAAACCTAATATATTATTTACAACACCTCTCTCTCTCACCTCTCTTCTTTCTTCACCTCCTTTGTCGCGACGACGCCCTAACCCTAGCTGCCCCTAGCCTAGTCGCCGACCTCCCAACCTCATCTCCTTTCCCTAAAAACCTTCCTCGACATCCCAGCAACCCTCCTTGACGACCCACGAACCCCGAACAACCCAAGAAACACCCGAACCCAAACCTTAGACTATGCCCGCTCCATCGCTGCCGATCATCTCACCATCCCAACCTCACCATCTCCTCGCCCTCGACCACCTCGTCACCTTCTCCCTTCTTCCCGATCCCTCTTCCAAGAAGCCCACGACCCGAGAAAACCCTACACCCTACAGCCCCGACACCCAACACCCGCAACTCAAAAAAAACTCCTCACCTCCCTGCAGACTACAACGCCGCCACCATGACCCCGGCAACTTCACCCGAGAACCCATACCCACGAGCCCAAGAACCTCGCCGCCGATCACCTTGTCTCGCCACCCTCAACACCACAATCACCACTATCTCCTCCTCCTCCATTCCCGATCTCCTGAACCCCTACACCACAACCCCGACGAATTAACAGCAACCCAACCAACTCAAGAAACCCTTCTGCCTTCGCCATCGTCGACGGCAGCCATCGCCGTCGTCGTCGTCACCTCTCCTCTGTCCCCTGAACCAAGAGCTCGATCACCAATACCACAACCCCAAATCCCTCTTCTCCTTTCTTCTCTTTTCTTTCTTCTTTCTTTCTTGCTTCTGGGTTCTTGACGTCGCCGGAGTCGTGCACGTCGCCGACGATCCGAGCGACCCAGTCATCGTTCTCATCCAGCGTGGTCATGTCTTTGAGTAGCCAAGTCCATTTCTGTACGCGCGTGTGTGCATCGTGACGTTTATCCGACGTCGAACGTGACGTACGTACCCAGACGTGAGATCCGATCATGCAAGTTTATCTTACAACATGTTATGTTATAGTATATCTATTTATATATGAATACAAATAATACATGTGTGGTATTGTGCATCCAATGTTATAGTTTTACCGTTTTTCGATATCCGTTCATATCGATACTGTCAATTGCATATCTAGTTGTATGCCGAAACTTCATTATATCATGTTACTTCTATATTAGTGCGACATGTTATCTAGCTTGCATCATACATAGTCATGGATATATATATATATATATATATATATATATATATATATATATATATAGGTTATTACAGATAGACACATATGCATCCTGACATCAGCACTATTTATCGTGATTCCGATATCGATTACAGTTTCACATTTGGTATCCACTTGATACATATGCATCACATGACATGTCCTGACACACTACTTGACTTGTTACTAATGCCGACAATCCTGACTTATTGTCCTGATGGACGTAATCTGTTGTCTACATAGACAAACCCGTACCTGCTTGATCTTATGTTGGTATTAGACTTACATCATCAATACCTGAGTTGAACACATAACTTGGGGAGTAAGAGGAAACCAATAATGAAACCTGACTTCTAACTCAACAGTTCGATACTTATACTGATCAGTCTTTACGGGCTAGGCCAGCCCTGGGATGATGCTGCTGACATCATTCGTTTGTATTACTGCCTAGTGGCATGTCTCAGATTCAGCCCGAGAGTCTTGACCGTGGTCCCGGTCACGCACGAGATACTATTAAGTTACATCGATGATTCCATTAAATTGATTTCAAAGACTTTAGAGTAGATAACCTAGTAGCACAGTTTAGGTTACTCATCGCACTTCACATACACATACATACCTCACAGTTCATATCCGTATTATTCTTTATATTCATGTTTACCTATATCGTTACATCCTGGTTATTAGTATTGTTTTGATATTATGACGCACTGACGTCTGGGTTTTGCATCGTCCAGTTCCTCCATCTCTATCGCAAGCTGAACAGGAGTACTTTAGCCGTCAAGCCGAGTAGTGAGGAATTGATTAGGTGTGGTTTAGAGATGTTTAGCTTTTAGACTCATAGCTTATTTTTCCGCACTTTTATTTCTTGATGTGGGCCCATATTGGGACGTATTTCCAGATGTTGTTTATTATATATTACTATCGTTTCCGCTTATACATTTTCTTGACTTTTTTATTTTGGCAAATGGACAATGTACTAGATAGATTTTATATTTACTGTTCTTGATATCCTATAGACAGCCGTAATGTGACTGTGGAGGGATGATTCCTATCCACATGTAGCATGGTTGGCTCTGTCACATGCCGTAGTTAGCGCACTCTGGGAAGCGGGGCGTGACACCTATATCAGCGCATAGAACATTGAGTTAGATTTCTTACGCCACTGGTTTTCACTGGATTCTTTTGTTGTATGATATTTTAAACATATTTTATAATGTCGATGTATCCGGCTGAATTCTGCAGTGACGGTACATATTGAAATTAACCTGAGCATAACTCCCTGTTTATATATCACTGTCTGCTATTTCACATTCATTATTATTGTACCCACTTTATTGCTATATTGTGTCGTCCTGACGACCTAAGTATGTATGCTCAGAGTGCGAAGCGGACCCGGCACAGGAGTCAGACCTGCTTTATGAGCTTGCGAAGATCTAGTCAGAGACTCAGTTACTATCTTTTCTATGCTCTCAATAAAAGCCTTGTATTACACTTGGTTAGTAGTTTATATTATTGTCAAATTCTTGTATCCAGTGAACTCTTTTGATTTAATGTAATAAAATAGTAATTGTGATTTTCTTTACTTGTGCTGCATTTTACTGATTACTATGTAATGTTAGAAGCCGAAATGTGACTACGGCAGGATTATTCCTTGACCGTAGGAGCATGGATGGCTTAATCACTCTCGTATTCCGTATTTTGAGAAGCGGGGCGTGACAAGAACTGAGTATATCAACACGATACATGCTCCGCAAGTCACCCCCTCCACGAAATATGTTTTAAAACCCTTATGTTTAAATAATCATAATTGTAGTTTCAGAGATTCAAATCGCGCAAACTCAAGTTGTTTAGATTACTAGAATGGAAGACCTACAAGTTCTTAGTTCTTTTCGAGGCCTGAAAACCAACAGAAAGTATCGCGAACTGCGTTTTTAAAATATGTGTCGGTGCTAAGCAGATTCTGATCTGTTCTGCGCAATGATACGAAAACACGTCTAACTCCCAAACCAGTAGTCGGAATTAGGAGAGATTTAAACCTATGTCTGCATAACACTTAGGACTACGTTTATTGTTTTATTTTTAAGTTCATATGAGTTGAATAATCAATAGCTTCCCGCACTTTTTTATGACACTGTTTCTGGTTTATGCTTGGATATTCCACTTGTATCATTTCATGCCATGTGACTTCTTCATTTCATTGTACCTACTTGAACTATGTGATCAGATATATTGGAATGTCTAATATGAACTTGACTTGAACCATGAATACGTAATGACACGAAATTGACATGAAGTCAACATGAATTTGCAACATCCTAACGTATCCATGGATTTGTTTAAAGGTTGTGTCATTCTTCTAACTTAACATACGCAGGGGGAAAGGGGTAGTTTGGTGGTGAGCGTTTGTCGTGGTAAGAGAGTCGACTAAAAATCACCTAACATGAATCTCGTATGCCATTGTTCCGTGGGTTTGACGGAGCTTAACTCTACGTGTTGTTGGTCCGTGAGTTTGATCGACTACTTTCGTATACACGCATACCTTCATTATCGCACTACAACAAACACATAACAGTAGAACTACTACGCTATATAAACTGTCACACCCGCTTCCTAAAGTATAGGGGCGGAGGCGCGACACAACCCGCGACGTATTTATACAGATAAGTTCCTTATCAGTATAAATACGCTAAGCGTCTGGAACAGATAATAAATGTAAGAATTTAAAACACACTAACAATCCACTCTTATTACGAACATATCCAAATAGTTATTATAACTTCAAATAGTTCAAAGTGCGATAACATAAAGCTGAAATAAAAGACTTTACATTAGGCAGAAGAAATCTAAAAGTCCGTGTTACTCGCAAAGTCTAGCACATCCTCCCTAACTGGCTCGAGCTCAAATGTAGCATCTCGGTACTGCCTATGTCACCTGACGGACATTTTAGAGATAGAAAGAAAAAAGAGAGAGAAATGCCCGTCAGCGAACTAGCGCTTGGTAAGCCCTGCATTTAAATATAATTATAAAAAATAAAAGCAGTTTCATGTGAACGACAAAAGCAATAAAAATAAGAGTGTAATGTACATGGAGAGAGTTAACATATCATGTGAACATTATATTGAAGCATATAAAGTGATCTTGCTATCTTAACATAGAGTTTAGGTACAGGGCGTCCGACTTGCTTCGAAAGTATTCTGTTTACCCTATGAACAACGGATTCATGAGTTCATGAGTTAGCATACCGTTCCGGCTCGGTACAACAGCAACACGGGTTCATGTGTTAGCAAGAGGACTTCCGAAGCAAACGTACATCCTATTCCTAAACTACCCCAAAACCCCTTCGTTATCTAACATGCAAAGATGGCCTAAGCAGTTCAAGTAAGATTCATGAATACATGTACTCAATATAAGTACAAGTCAAGTTCATGGGTTCACAAGTTCACGGGATTCATGATGTTCAAGTCTGAGGACCGGTGTGTGTTGGATATGTATACCCTAGAGGTCATTATTGTATATATAGTGGATGCTTGGAAATATGTATGCACATGAAAATCTTGCTCGATATGATAGTATGCTATTTGGTTTGTATTTATTTTAACATGTGTATATATTTTACTTATTATTACGTATTGCTAATACATGTTGATAAAACCCGCAGGATTATTGCTTGACTACCAGCATTATGATGGCGATCATACATGTGGGGGTTGGGTAGTCCATAAGCACATCCTTAAAAGTCCCTGGTCGTGGGAATATCGAGATTGAGTATCGATATTTCGGAGTAGACTGGTGTATACGTTTCTAGATCCCGGCGAGGGGCGATGGTTGGTCCCATAGCCATTGGTGTGTAGCACCCAAGATCGTATACAGATGCTCACTAGGGGTGAGTACACTGGAAGAACTCGCCGAGAACTTCTAGATGGCATTATACTTATCGTCAGATAGTAGTTCTCAAATGACATGAGTGCATGTTAGTCTTTAGACCTGAGATCTTCATTTATCTCGTGTCAGTTCCTACTGTACTTAGATTACTACCTTACCACGGCTCTACTGATTAGTGCAAACATGTTTTAGTTGGGTACAGTCTTGAACCACAAGGAGGTAGTGAAAGATTATTAGGGATTCTTCTCTCTCGGTATAGGGAGTCGATGTGGCACTGTGTTCGGTTGGCCAACACCATAAGACCTTGGTCAAAGTAGATGTGATTTACTGATAATTAGATTAGTAGTTTCTCGGATTAGTTCTGAGCCACATCGGCACGAATTATCAGGTTATTAGGGTCTGACCTATACCACCCCATAAACCCGTTATGCGAGACAAAGAGACTGGACTGTATGGATATTGTCACAGATAGGCTCTGTAAGGGTTTGGATGGGCTTGATCATCGTTCTTCCTTTTGACAGATACCTGGGTAGCCGTTATGTATAGCTAATGGCGCTGACGTACTTATGGTTATGGATTTATCTAGTAACTCACCGCCAGTGTACTTTCAAGTCTTTAGAGTCCCACACAGAGAGTTTTTCTGATTCAGGTGAAATGATGTAGTAGCCATTTTTTGATCCGTGCAGGGTTCCGATTAAATGAGTGTACTAACTACACGGACTTTTGATCGGACAGTTGATAATACTAGCCGGTTTATGATTCATCCGGATTATTAAATCAAGTATTAATTTAATAATTGACATATATATTTCGATATGTATATTCTAATATTATGTTCATTGTATTTTTCCTATCTTTTAGGTATTCGTATTTTTATACGGATACGGGTATATATATACGTTAAAATATATTTTGTATTTATACATTATACATTCTAGAAGGAGGACACATCATTTTAGGATTTTCCATTTATTGGAAAATGAAAATGAGGTGGCTTGGAGGAATGGTGGGAGGAATGGCTTTGTTATTTGTTTATTACATTTGTATACATTATTCAAGTATGATAGCTATTTTCTATTGGGAAAATAGTTTTATCAAAACCATGCTACCTAATTTTCTCTCACCAAGGGTATTCATTTCACCGTTTCCTTTCTCTCTCTTCACTTAGCTCCTCCTTCTTCCTTTTCCTTAACCTCTCATGTGTTGAGAATCAAAGGAAAGGAGAGATAGAAAAATACTAGAATACATCACTATATCCCTAAGCACCTTAGATTAGTAACCTATGGTCTTTAGTTGTTTCTCTAGTTTTTAATGTGAAACTAGAGCCTTGAACAACATCTCTCGGGTGGATCATCTTCGACAAAGGAAGACCAGCCTACAAACTCGATCCAAGACAACTCAGAGCTAAAGAAGATGGGCTTTGAAGACCCGAAGGACACGCCTACAAATTAAGGTTGTTATTTCAACCGAGTAGTTAAAACCTTCTTATTTGCTAGTTTTAGTGTTAGGATAGATTCTAGGGTTTAAGTTTCAAGTGCCATTTTTATAAAATTTAAAGCTTTTCATTCCGCAAAGGCCACGGGTTAGTGGAAAGGGTTAGCGGAAAGGGCACTAGGAACTTCATCATGGTATTAGAGTCACCCAAACACGTAAACTAGTTGTAGACGATACTTAAGTTTCGAAACCAACAAATATCGTGGCACATGAATACTTGAATATTTTGTATCCATGGTTTTGGCAAGACTTGTAAATATAATCTATACAGTACATTACGCGAGGATAAATGGGTAGATTGGTACGGAACGTATATCGTGGCACGAAAGGTCACTTAAAAGACACCTATATGAACTCATGTGCCGTTGTCCCGTGGGTTATGACAGGACCTTATACTACATGTTACCATAGTCCACGGTGTAAGATGGACTCCTCTCGTATACATGAATACCTTCTTTATCAAGCTACAGATAACCACGTTAGAATAACTATCATATACCGGTAATCAATCAAATACAATTTACCTGTTCATTTCATTTTATATACTGTCTTCTCTTTCTTCTTTTGGGACATACCGAGCGTTAGTTCGCTGATGACATTCCTTCTTATTTCTTTCTTTGGAATGTTCGTTAGGAGGACCGGACTCTCAGGAGATCGAGCCTAGCCAGGAAGACATAGACCAGCTCACCACTCAGCCTGACTAATAGTTCACCTACACTTTCATCTTGTATGCTATTATTTAGGCACTGCTTTTGTAACAACCCTAAACTTTCTATACAAAATTTTTCCAAAATACAGAAAGGAACACCTAAGCCCGAGCACAAGTTATAAATTTAAATTGCTTTTGAACAGCAAGAAAGCACTTGTGGCGCATTGGTAAAGTCTTGCACTGCTGCGATATAGTCCCTGTGATCGAATTCCCCCAGCTATATATATTTTTAATTGATTTTTCTTTTAATCTTTTAGAAACCTAAAGGTTTACACGTGCACTACACGTAAAATGAAAAGTTACACAGTAATCAAACACATGCACTGAGTTATACCATGCGATATGGACACGTGGCCAAGATCTCATCACCCACCACCGGACATGGGCCGGCAAGATTCAACCGAAGACCGGCACTGCTGGGGCCCCCGTAGGGAATGCTCCCTAAAATTTTAACCCTACACCCCTTCGCCTACCCCACTACCCTTATGTTGTTTGTTTACTCTGAAAATATCCAGAGAGTGATAATTCCTCTCTTTAATTCATTTTTAATGCAAATTTTAATTCCATTCTTCATTACCCTAAACCCTAATTTTCCCTATAAATACCACACCAAATTTCACCCCTCCTCATTCAGAATTTCATCACAAAACTCTCTAAAATTTTCAAGTCCTAAGTTGTGCAAGTGGAGTTAGCAAAAGGCAAAGTTCCGACGACGTTTCGAGGAGAATCCGGCGGCGAAACGACACCCCAATGGTTCCAATAGCTTCCTCTATCTCTCCTATTTTTAATCAATCAGTAAGTCCCCTCTCCACTTCTCTTTTGCTATTCTCTCCTTTTCAAAACTCGTCGGAAGCGGAGTTATTCCGACTTCTGATTCACTTTTCTTTAAAAATCCAACTCTTTCTTAATAACAAACCTACCAATTTTTAATATATTGTTTATAAATCATAAACAAACACATTAGAACAAGTTTCATCTCAAAATAATATATTATGCAACTTTTATCGCATTTTTACAGTAAAATACCATATACTTTACTTTCGACATAATTCAACATATTTCCTCGTATTACCTTTAGAAAACTCATGAGGTAATGACCTACCTCATCACAAAACTCATCCTTGAAATAGCACGATAGATTGTAAAACATTCTTTTGGGACACACGACATTACATTTAAATACCCTAAACTTACAAAACCGTCTTTTAAAAAAAGTGTATTAATTAAATTCCTTACAATTGCGCCTCTACAATCCATTTTGGGGAACCCCGATCGGGATGGTGCGGGTTATCGCACATCCTCGGGCCGAGTGGAGCGAAATGCAGACCTCGGCAAGGAGCATTCGATTTCGATGGAATTTTTAATGTAATTTTTAAGAAAATGAGATTTCTACAAAATAAATAAAATTTATTTTATTAAATAAATATTTATAAATATTATCAAAATATCTATTTTAAATATAATATATGAATATTCCATGTTTTCTAAATCAAAGGAATCACAATTTCATGAAACTACCATTACAATCCAATACAAATTCCAATATTTCATTAAAGTACCATATACAATGAAATTCAGGTTATATCCACTAGAATATTTCACTTTATAAAAATTACAACTATGAAAACCTTAAAAATGATAATTAAATACTTGAGGTGTATTTTGAAAGTATATCAAAACTATTTTTATATGAAACCCTCTCAAGTTATATTAATTTACAATAAGGATCCTAGTAAACATAGGTTTAAGCGGGACCGGTTCTCTTGAGCCTTAGGGAGCCGAAGAATATGGGTGCTTGCCTATCTAAGGTAGACAACCTGAAAACGGTGTTATCAACACGGTAATTGTCTTGGAAAAAGACACAAATCCTGCCGTCCATGTGCAGCAGTTACCGATAACTCCAAAACAATCAGGACTTCAATTTGGTTTAAAAGTCTGACTCAGTTCGAGTTATGGTCAAATCTGAAATCAATCTGACTTGAATTCGATTCAAGTATAACTCCATTTCAATATGAATTCATGAATGCTAGAATACAATCTATAACAACATGAACATGACTGAGCCGAACCATGGATATACTCTGATTACATGACTATCCATTTATATCCATTCCATTTAATGATATCATGGTTTCGGCAAGTCTTCCATTTATTACAAGACAATACAATATAATCAGTACAATCAATACAACCAATACAATAAACATTACGGGGTTTATAAAGGGGTAGACTGGTACGGAACATGTTAAAGGTGGCACGAGTTGGTCATTAAAAGACATAATTACATCCATGCCGTTGTTCCCTGGTATTTTCGACGAAGCCTTGTACTACGGGTTACCAAAGTCCACGGTGTAAGTTGGACTCCTCTAGTATACACTGGCACATTCTGTACCAAGCTACAACAACTACGTTAGTATAACAAATATAACATTATCTACTTCACCTGTTCTATTCTCTATCTATTCTTCTCCTTCTTTTTTTGGGACTTACCGAGCGATTGTTCGTTGACGACATTCCTATTTTTCTTTTTCTTTGGAATGTTGTCAGGAGGACCCGACTCTGAGGAGTTCAAGACCATCCAGAAGCACTTGGAGCAGTTCACAGAAGACCCTGAGCATTGACTTTACTTGTATATACTTTTCATTTCAGTTATGCAATTTTTTAGGCATTGCTTTCTATTCATGTATTTACATTTCCAGTTGTACTTGTAAAGAATTGTTAATTAAATTTGTTATTCATTTATACTCTTGTCTCTTGTGTACATTTTACTTTATATTGCTTAGATACGCTTAGTGTGTTTACTTCGGAGTAAATACGTAGCGGGCCTCTCCGCGCCCCCTGCCCGTACACCAGGAAGCGGAGCGTGACAGGTTTTGTTGGCGGTCCATGCAGGTCAGTACTGCATGGAACCCTACCATGCAGGTCAGTTCTGTATGGACATGCAGGTCAATTCTGCATGAATTCCTAAGCAATATAACACAAGAATCGACAACTAAAAACATTCTTTACATTTCATATTTCTTGAATCTTACAATTTCTTATACTTTGAATCTATCATAACCCTATTTTTTTTAAGGTAATGGATTCTCCAAATAATACCAGCACCTACTTCAATAACACACCACCATCTCTACCGCTTACTCCTACCGTTGCTGCTCCGATCAATGAGCAGACGGTACTGCTTGAGGCAATCCGAAGCTTCCTGGAAGGACAGCAGCAACAGACCGCTATCTTACTAAAACGTCCAGAAGCGGAAGCGCCTGGAGTAGAAATTCCAGGCTTTGCACCCAAAGCAATTTTCGGGAAAAGAGATCCCTCTGGAAGCTGAAGAATGGGCTCAGAGTATCGAGGATGATCTGGCAGCAGCACAAGTGCCAGAGATCGCTTGGGTACGAGTTGCGAAGCTGCAACTCACTGACGATGCCCGAGTTTGGTGGAAGGCAGAAGAAAGCCGTCTTGAACAGCCGATCGAATGGAAAACCTTTCGTGACATGTTCGACGCGAAGTACTTTCCAGAGACTGCCCGATTTGACATGGAACAACAATTCATCCATCTATAACAGGGTTCGATGTGGACCAAATCTGTGGATGAGTATGATGCTGAGTTTACCATGCTCAGTAAGTTCGCGACACACTTGATACCAACTGCTGAGATCAGGTCCAGACGATTTCAGCAAGGGTTAAATCTGGAAATCCAAGCTGGCTCGGCTGCATGGGATTTCCCAACCCACGACCTGGTTTTGAAAGCTTCCGTCGATATGAGGCAGTGGTGAAGATGAAGGGCAAACCTCAATCTGCCGGTGTGAAGCGCCTTGCCACCCAGATGGCATGAGGAGCCTCTTCAAGGCCAACTTTTGAACCCACGAGACCGGAAGAAAAAAATAACCAACCAAGTCCAGATTTTTGCTTCTACTGCAAGAGAGATGGACACCTGTGGAACGACTGTAGGCGCGCAAAAGGCCTGTGCTTAGTTTGTGGCGCATCCAATCATGGAATTGGAACATGTCCTTATAGGCGCAACACAGTTCCAACTCACAACACTTATCCGTAGCGGCCAGCTATTCAGGCTCCTGCACTTCGTCTTGCTCTTCCAGCTCCACCTCCACGTGGACCTCCTGCACAGCCTAATCGCCAATTCCAACAGGTACTGAGGAACATGCCCCAAGGACAGAGGAATGTGCCTCCAGCTAGGAGGAATGTACCCCGGCGTCAGGCTTTCACTTTAGCTGCCGTAGAAGCCGAGACTGTAGACCAAGGTAACCCTGGTAATTCCCTCACATCTTTCCAAAACTTTTGCATTCTTCCAAATATTTTTCATGTACTATCAATAGTTCTATCACCAAAGTTTTCTTGAATCTGTTACACTTCCTTTTACAAATTTCGAGGATGAAATTTTTATAAGGAGGGTAGAATATAACAACTCTAAACTTTCTGTACAAAATTTTTCCAAAATACAGAAAGGAACACCTAAGCCTGAGCACAAGTTATAAATTTAAATTGCTTTTGAACAACAAGAAAGCACTTGTGGCTCTTTGGTAAAGCCTTGCACTGCTGTGATATAACCCCTGTGATCGAATCCCCCAGCCACATATTTTTAATTGATTTTTCTTTTAATCTTTAAGAAGCCCAAAGGTTTATACGTGCATTACACGTAAAATGAAAATCCACACAGTAATCTAACACGTGCACTGAGTTATACCAAGCAACAGGGACACATGGCCAAGATCTCACCACCCACCACCAGACTTGGGCCGGCGAGATTCAACCCAAGACCGGCACCGTCGGGCCCCCCCATAGGGGATGCTCCCTAAAATTTTAATCCTACACCCCTTCACCTACCCCACTACCCCCATATTGTTTGTTTACTCTGAAAACATCCAGAGAGTGATAATTCCTCTCTTTAATTCATTTTTAATACACATTTTAATTTCATTCTTCATTACCCTAAACTCTAATTTTCCCTATAAATACCACACCACATTTCACCCCTCCTCATTCAGAATTTCATCACAAAAACTCTCTAAAATTTCCAAGTCCTAAGTTGTGCAAGTGGAGTTAGCAAAGGGCGAAGTTCCAACAACGTTTCGAGAGAATCCGGCGGCGAAACGACGCTCTGACGGTTCCGATAGCTTCCTCTATCTCTTCTCTTTTTAATCAATCAGCAAGTCCCCTCTCCCCTTCTCTTTTGCTATTCTAAAACTTCTCTTTTTCAAAATTCGTCGGAAGCGGAGTTGTTCCGACTTCTGATTCGCTTTTCTTTAAAAATCCAACTCTTTCTTAATAACAAACCTACCAATTTTTAATATATTGTTTAGAAATCATAAACAAACACATTAGAATAAGTTTCATCTCAAAATAATGTATTATGCAACTTTTATCGCATTTTTACGGTAAAATACCATATACTTTACTTTCGACATAATTCAACATATTTCTTTGTATTGCCTTTAGAAAAATCACGAGGTAATGACCTATCTCATCACAACACTCATCCTTGACATAGCAATATGGTTTGTAAAATATTCTTTTGGGACAAAATACAACATTACATTTAAATATCCTATACTTACAAAACCGTGTTTTACAAAAGAGTATTAATTAAATTCCTTGCAATTGCGCCTCTACAACCCATTTTGGGGAACCCTGATCGGGATGGTGCGGGTTATCGCACATCCTCGGACCTAGTAGAGCGAGATGCAGACCTCCGCAAGGAGCATTCGATCTCGATTGAATTTTTAATGTAATTTTTAAGAAAATGAGATTTCTACAGAATAAATAAAATTTATTTTATTAAATAAATATTTATAACTATTATCAAAATATCTATTTTAAATATAATATATGAATATTCCATGTTTTCTAAATCAAAGGAATCACAATTTCATGAAACTACCATTACAATCCAATACAAATTCCAATATTTCATTAAAATACCGTATACAATTAAATCCAGGTTATATCCACTAGAATATTTTACTTTATAAAAATTACAACTATGAAAACCCTAAAAATGATAATTAAATACTTGAGGTGTATTTTGAAAGTATATCAAAACTATTTTTACATCAAACCCTCTCAAGTTATATTAATTTACAATAAGGACCCTAGTAAACATAGGTTTAAGCGGGACCAGTTCTCTTGAGCCTCAGGGAGCCGGAGAATATGGGTTCTTGCCTATCTAAGATAGACAACCTAAAAACGGTGTTATCAACACGGTAATTGTCTTGGAAAAAGACACAAATCCTGCCGTCCATGTGCAGCAGTTACCGATAACTCCAAAACAATCAGGACTTCAATTTGGTTTAAAAGTCTGACTCAGTTCGAGTCATGGTCAAATCTGAAATCAATCCGACTTGAATTCGATTCAAATATAACTTTATTTCAATATGAATCCATGAATGCCAGAATACAATCTATAACAACATGAACATGACCGAACCGAACTATGGATATACTCTGATTACATGACTATCCATTTATATCCATTCCGTTTACTGATATCATGGTTTCGGCAAGTCTTCCATTTACTACAAGACAATACAATAAAATCAGTACAATTAATACAATCAATACAATAAACATTACGGGGTTTATAAAGTAGTAGACTGGTACGGAACATGTTAAAGGTGGCACGAGGTGGTCACTAAAAGACGTAATTACATCTATGCTGTTGTTCTTTGGTATTTTCGACGGATCCTTGTACTACGAGTTACCAAAGTCTACGGTGTAAGTTGGACTCCTCTCGTATACACTGGCATATTCTGTACCAAGCTACAAAAACTACGTTAGTATAACAAATATAACATTATCTACTTCACTTGTTCTATTCTCTGTCTATTCTTCTCCTTCTTTCTTTGGGATTTATGGAGTGATTGTTCGCTGACGACATTCCTATTTCTCTTCTTCTTTGGAATGTTGTCAGGAGGATCCAACTCTAAGGAGTTCAAGACTAACCAGGAGCACTTGGAGCAGTTCACAGAAGACCCTAAGCATTGACTTTACTTGTATATACTTTTCATTTCAGTTATGCCATTGTTTAGGCATTGCTTTCTATTCATGTATTTACATTTCCAGTTGTACTTGTAAAAAATTGTTAAATAAATAAAAGTTGCTGTTCATTTATACTCCTGTCTCTTGTGTACATTTTATTTTATATTGCTTAGATACGCTTAGCGTGTTTACTTCGGAGTAAATACGTAGCGGGCCTCGCCGTGCTCCATTCCTGTACACCGGGAAGCGGGGTGTGACAACTTTACTCATTGTATCTTTTCTTTTCAAACAATTGTATGCAAAGATGAATGTAAATAAATTTGCTGTTTATTTTATTACTCTTGTCATTCTTGTACATTTTTATAATGTGCTTAATTATGCTTAACGTATTTATTTTTTAGTAAATACGTTGTGGCCTGCCACGTCACCGTTTCCGTCTGCTGGTGTTCCCCTCCGAAAGACGGCGCACAAGACTGGGACGTCTTGGCACTGAGATTCGGGGCAGATGCTATTTTGTTTTATCCGTCCACCTCTCCGAAGATGCCAAGTTGATTTATGGCACCATGTATCGGAGGTTTAGACAGATGCGGTCGATGTAGCAGACTTCGTCAGATTCCCCCTCGCTTGAGGGGTTTTTGATTGTGGGGACGCTCCTCCCTGCAAGCGCAAGCCCCTGCAATTAATTACGTTACCGCTTCGCGGCAACAACTTTCTCCTTCTCCAGAATCTCACTTCGTGTCGTGTGTGTTTGTTTTGCCCGTGGATTGTATACGGAGACTAATTTATGTCGTCGTCCGTAGGACGTGGATTAGTCCAAATCCGTATTTTCTTAGATTTGGGTTTGGGGTTTTGGTTTGAGGATACGTTAGCCATATTTGAGGCTAAGATCAACTCAAACGTTTGTTAAGAATACGTTAGTCCAATTTGAGACTAAGATCAACTTAACTGGATCGTTTAGATCCGACAAAAGAGCATTTGGGGGCTCTATTGTTCCAATTTAGGGACATAGTGGTCCATTTAATATATGGCCGTCGGGACCCGTCACCTCTCTGACGACGTTGAAGGATTACAACGACAGATGTCAGAGGAGTTCAGAGATGTACCCTTGAACCAAAGTTGATTGGGGGATCTATAGTCCAATTTGGGACTAAAGTCTGTTTGAAAGGTTTAAGGATACGTTAGCCATATTTGAGGCTAAGATCAACTTAAATGGGATCGTTTAGATCCGACAAAAGAGCATTTAGGGGCTCTATTGTTCCAGTTTAGGGACATAGTGGTCCATTGACAGTTTAGGGACATGGTGGTCCATTGGTTTAAGGACGCTTAAGTCCGTGAGTTTAAGGACGCTTAAGTCCGTAGCAATGTATGGTTGTCGGGACCCGTCACCTCTCTGACGACGTTGAAGGATTACAACGACAAATATCAGAGGAGTTCGGAGATGTACCATTGAACCGGGTGTAAATTGATTTGATAGAGCAGTCGTGCTCAGTCAATTTAATTTGAGGACTTACGGCCAGAATTGGGCTAAGTCCAGTTGAAAATATTTAACATTTTGTTCATGATTGGCCTGTTTAGGCTTTTGCTTAGGCTCTGCCCCTTTTTAAATAACGCACAATATTAATTCTGGCTTGTTAGGCCTTTTTAATTGGGCTCTATCCCTTTTTTATAATGCAGAGCATTTGTTTTGGTCCATTGGACCTTTTAATTGGGCTCTGCCCTTTAATAATGCGCTGCATTTAATAGTCTGACAGTGCGCCACGTGGCTTGTCAGGCGCTTTGCGCCAATTGAGGAGCGCAAGGCACAAGCGCATGCAGAGGTGACACGTGTCACGCTCTGGTGAGCGCAAGCGCAGTGCGCTGCGCCGGCGCGCTGCTGACACGTGGCGCGCTCTGATGACTTGCGCCAATTTAAGAGAGCAATGCTCTGTTTTAGAAGCGCATAGCGCAGTTTATTCTGGGGCCGACACGTGGCGCGCTCTGGTAAATTGCGCCAATTTAAGAGAGCAGTGCTCTGTTTTAGAAGCACATAGCGCAGTTTATTCTGGGGCCGACACGTGGCGCTCTCTGGCGGCTTGCGCCAACCCAAGAGCGCAACAGTGCAAATTTTACAAGTGCATGGCACTGTTTAATCTCTTGATCAAATTTGGATCAAAGAAAATAAGTTTTCTTTCTTGTTTCAAGAGGTTTTACCTCATGATTAAAGAACCAATGGTTCATCAAAAGGCTGTGCCTTTATATGTGGATCAAAAGATCTAATAAAGAAGTATATTACTTCTTTTTTTTCTTATTCTTATTATTTGATCTTTTTTCTTTTTTTCTTTAAGATCTTGATCTTGTTCTTAGACCATTGATCTTTTTAGAAGAAATTCATTTTTTTCAAAGGTTTACCTTCTTTTTCTGAGTTCTTTCTCAAAGTTTTCAGAAGATTTCTGTGAGTTTTCTCTGTGTGTTAGACTTGGAGTCTAGGGGCCTTTTTATAGTGCCAATTGATTTGTTAAATCAGTTAAAGAGATCTTTCTCTGAGTGATTTAGAGATTTTTCCCTACCGCTGGATCTTTGATCCAAGGGCTCCTGTTTTACAGAAGAGAATCTTATTGTTTTAATAAGATCAGAAAGATCTTTCTGGAATTTTAATTCCGGTTTAGTGCTGGCACAGTTGGCGCAAGCACACCTGCGCTTGACACGTGTCGCGCGGCGCAGAGCGCAGCGCAACTGCGCTAGGGCAAGAGTTTCTTTCATTTTTTTATATTATTATTTTATTTCCGTGATGCTCTATCATTTCAGCTTTTATATTGTGAAGGTTGCGATTGCCCAATCATTTCGGCTATTTTTCACGGTGCCCAATTATTTTGGCTATTTTTCTTTTTATTTTCACTCGCTGCTTTTTATTGCGAGTTGCCCAACCATTTCGGCTGTTTATTTTATTTTTACTCGCTGCTTTTTATTGCGAGTTGCCCGATCATTTCGGCTGTTTCATATGCACTTTTAACTCGCTGATTTTTTATCGCGAGTGTGGCACTTGGAATCTGGTGCCAATCTCAGCATCAGCATCGCTACGACTGGAATATTTCCAGGAGCGAATCATCATTTGCCATGAAAGGACTTGGAATTTGATACCGATTTAGGCATCAGTATCGCTACAACTGGGGTATTTCCAGGAGCGAATCATCATTTGCCTCTGTCGATGTCGAACAAAGGTGGCTTAGCGAACAGGGTTAGGGTCCTGTCGACTAAGGCTTTTGACTTCATGAGCAGTAAGGGTCTCACAAAGGTATTTCTCCCTACAAGTCGTGAGGATCTTGTAGGTGTGTTTTCTCCTTAGGAATCGTGAGGATTCCTAAGTGCATGTTCATCTGTAAGTCGTAAGGATCCAACAAGAGGGTTTTCTCCTTAGAAGTCGAGAGGACTTACAAGGGTTGTTCACCATATGGACATATCCCTAGTCACGGGTGAGACTTGGTTAGGGAAATGTTTATTCGCGCCCGTGGATTGTATACAAGGGTCAGTACTGAGCCACTTGTAGGGCAATATCGAAGATTGTGGGGGTTGCTTAAGCACAAGTTTTGGTCTCTGTAACTTAAGACTTTCAAATCTTATGAGCCGTGAGGGTCCCATAGAAGAGTTCTCCTTACGAGTCGTGAGGATCTCGCAAGTGTAATTTCTCCTTAGGAATCGTGAGGATCCCTAAGTGTGTTGCTCCCTTGTGAGTCGTAAGGATCTCACACGGGTGGTTTCTCCTTACAAAGTCGAGAGGACCCTGTAAGTGTCTTTTAACGAGGTTGCGCCCTTTCGGGTTTTCACAAACACTCGCCGGTAGCCCTGCTGTTTTTACTCACGGAGCCCTTTCAGGTTTTCATCTATGCCCATTTTGCTTATGGACTTACCGTCTTCTTTTTTTTATTCTTTTTTTTAACGAGGTTGCGCCCTTTCGGGTTTTCACAAACACTCGCCGGTAGTCCTGCTGTTTTTACTCACGGAGCCCTTTCGGGTTTTCATCCATGCCCATTTTGCTTATGGACATACCGTTTTTATTTATTTTTTTTTTATTCATTTTTTTATTATATCGGCTTTGGGATGTTGCGATCCACCATAGTTTATCGACATCTCGGTCAACAGTTAGTTTTAGGACGTAGTGGTCCGTTATTAGTTTAAGGACGTTTCGGTCCATTTGCAAGTTTTAGGACATTGCGGTCCACCATCGCCGTATTTGAGGTGAATATCTAGTTTACTGACTTTTCGGTCTATGGGGCTTTCCCTATGAATGAGCATGATGCCCCCGGCGTATCCATCTTTCTTGGAGCATGTGATTGTGGCGGGCTCACCTTCCAGTTTTCGGACAGCGCGAACTTGCCCTGTTGGTATTGGTCTTCAACCCAGTTCTTGAAAACGTAGCAGTTTTCGATCGGATGGCCCAATACTTGGTGGTAAGGGCAGTAATTAGGAGTGTTGACATCATTCAGTTGTAGCTGGTATTTTGGCTCCGGTAGAGTGACAAGCCTGTTGCGCACCGCTAGTTCGAACAGTCTCCTTATTTCATCCCGGGGAAATGAGTAAGGACGTTTCAACTTCTCATAGAGGGGTTGCCGCTTGTTGTTTTGGCAAACAACCGGTCTAGGACTACTCGATTGTTGTTGAGTGTTGGCGACGAAGGCCATTTTTCCCTTTCCTTTATCCTTTTTGTTCGATCCGTTGTTTGCGGGTCCGAGATTTTTCTCGGGTATCGTGCAATTACACGGCTGAATGTTCTCGCAACTCCTCAATTCTTTCGTTTTGGAGATGGATTCATTGAAGAGAGGGCCGAGGGCTACTTTTTTGTCGGAATCGCTCCCGAAGGTGAGAACTCGCGGTCCCTCGGGGTCAACCCTATGATAATTGCCAGCAATTCTTTTATGCTCATCTGTCGCATTCTTCCGCTGTCTACGAGCTTCATGCTTTGTCTTGTTGAAGTATTGCCTGTGAGTGACATACCCTTGCCACCAACACTTAAAGGATTCGCAGTCTTCAGTGGGATGTGTGATTTTCTGATGATATAAGCAGTAATTAGGATGCATCTCTACTTCACCTAAAGTGTTTTCTTCAGAGGGCGGTAGCTTCATTCCCATTGATATGGTTTTAGCAAACCTTTTTCTCGTCTTGAATTTGTTTTTATCCGCAGCGGATGTCTTTTGATTTAACGGGAGTGCCTCGACTCTTTCGTCTAGTCGCTGGCGTTTGGCTCCTTCCAATATGGCCATCTCACGCTCCTGATCGGCTTTACTCTTCAGACGAATCTCATTCAGGAAGGCATCGATCATCTCGTCTGACGGCGACAGAAGTTCCGGTTTAGAATCTGCCCCCAGCTTCTTAGTGCAAGGAGTTTTCTCATAGTCTGTAAATGAGTTGGAGACCATATGACAACTCGCCACGTAACCCTCAGATTCATCCGACGAGCTTTCTTCATCATCTTCCTCCTGAAAGACGTGGCTGAGGAACTCTTGGAATATGATGGGAGTCCATGCCTTCTGATTATACTCCTCCAGCGCGTCAATCTGTGTCTGCAAATCCGTGCACTTATCGCCAGGCTTCACGGGCTTCTTATATTTCTTCTTGTTTTTCTTTGAAGATTTTGACGGCTGGGTGTGGGTGCTGGGGCCTTCACCCTCAATCTTTGGAGTTGGGCGCGGCTTCAGCATCCTCTTGATGATCTCAGGTTCCAACAGATTCTTCCATCTGATCGCCGGGCATGTCTGGAGATCATTCATCATCTTTTTGGTTTTAGCGTGAAGCACGACCTCCCACGGAGCTTCTTCAACAAAAGAACAAGTTTCCCCCGGTGTGTCCGTCTTCTTTGGAGTGTGCGGCTGTGGTGGGTTTACTTTCCATTTCTCAGACAGCGCAAACTTCTCTTGTAGGTACTGATCCTCGATCCATCCCTTAAAGACGAAACAATTCTCGATCGGGTGACTTACCGTTTGGTGGTAAGGACAATAATTGGGATTATTCACCTCACTGGGTTGTGGTGGTCTCCTTGGATTTGGGAGATAGATAAGCCTATTGCGCATCGCCAGCTTGAATAGCCTCTTCGTTTTATCCCGCAGGAATGAGTAAGGGCGCTTCATTTTCTCATTATAATATCGTCGTCTCTCTTCCAGTTGATCCGCTAGCTTTGGGGCACCGGGCTGCTGTTGAGTGTTTGCAACGAAGGTTTTCTTTCCTTTACCCTTATCGTTTCGGGGTTCCGGCTTTGGAGGAGACGGTCTGTGACCCATTTGATCCATCTGGGCTAGCTTATCAATTAAAGCCTGGAACGTGGTCGGTTTAAAGAACATCATGAATTGTGAGATGGTCGCCTGCGGATCAAGAGTGCTCACGAACATGCCTACCGCAGGTGCTTCTTCGATCCACTGTTTGCATTTCGACCACAGATTCCGCCATCGGACGGCGTACTGGACCCACGTTTCGCCTGGCCTTATCCTGGCGTTGATTAGTGCGGTGATCGGGGTGCGTTCACTAGCACTCACGAATCTTTGTGTAAACAATAGCTCCATCTCCGCAAATGTTTTGACAGAGTCGTTAGGTAGCTCTGAATACCATTCAAAGGCCGTTTCTGCTAGGCTGCCGACGAATTGGCGAAGCAACAGTTTGTCATCGCCTCCAGTGTTGCTGTTTAAGGCCCTGAATTGAGCGACATGCTGATGTGGATTCCTTGTCCCCTTGTACACATGGAATTTAAGGATCGTATATCCCGGCGGGTAACTGATTTGGTCATACCAGCCCGGGTAGGGTCTTCCGGTTCTAACAATTTGCCCAGCCGCTTCATTCGCCTGATGAACTCGTATCTGCAAAGCAATATAATCATCCAGGGCGGCCTTGGAGATAGTTTCCTCCTTGGCTGCTGAAAGGGCCGGAGGAGGATTAGATGTCTCCTCTTTATCGTCTTCAACAATGATCGGAGGGTCTTCAGCTGGAGGGTCCGGCTGTAACATCATCCCTACCATATCTTGGAAGAGAAGCGCCATTTGCTTTATATTAGCCGCTTGTTCTGCGGCTTCTTTGTCCTTCTTTTCGAGGACTCTGCGTAGGAAGTCAGCATCGATTTCTTGTTCGTGACGCTGCTTTGATGATGCCTCCGGGGTTTCTTTTGGCCCGGTGAGTGCGGCCATTGCAGTCATCATTTCCTGAAGCTTCTGTTGCTACTCCTGGGCTTTTGTCACGGATCGGGTGAGCGGTCGGTAACCCATCGAAGCGCGGCTATCCTCTTTCTCGGATGCCATATAAACAGTATGCACCACCATGCCCCCAGACTTGGGGCGTTTGTGCTCAGCGCTTTTACGGTTCGCCATGCTCACAGGGGCTTTTTGTGGCCTCCTTTTCTTTTGAGCGATTGACGTTGAGGGAGCCGTTGCAGTGGGCATCCAGCCAGCTGTCACTTTTTGTCGCTTTGAGTAGTCCTTCTCCTGCTGAACCTTCATCTTTTCCTGTCGGCGGAGATAATCTTGATCCATCACGGAGTCTTGGACTTGACGCCAGACCTTGCAAATTTCAGAGGATAGCCGTTGAGGAGGTTGCTCCGGCTTTTTCTCGGTAGCATTTTTCACAGGTGAAGGAGTTCTCTTCAGCACTGCAATAGGAGAGTTTCTGCGCACCTTGTTAAGCAGTTCAAAGCTGTTCTCGGTTGGAACAGCAGTATCGATCCCTACCGTTAGAGCTGGTGGAGTAAATCCAGAGGGAGAGTTGCCCCCAGCCTTCCTTACTCGGCGCCAGTGACGATGGCGAGCGTGTCGTGCGGATGGAGTTGTTTCAGCTATAAGGGTGACTTCATCATGCCCCCTGCTTTGAGGAGAGTGTTATTGGTGCTAGCCTGTCAAAGACTGACACCCGTTGAGAAGCAGTGTCTAATCTGTCAAAGACAGACCTCTGGGCAGGGGAAGCAGCTTTGAGGACCTCGCCTGGAGCAGAAACCGGAATGGCCATCCTTATAAAAACTGACTTCTTGGAAGGAGAAGCCTTTCCAATGATTTCGTCCGCTTGAGCCGGGATGGCTATCCGCTTTGGGATGGCAACTTCGGGTATCGCGGACTTGTAGACGTTCTGGCCCAGTCTGTTGAAAACTGAGGTATTAAAGTTGGGCGACTCATTGAGAGGGGCCGCGGCAGTGGTAAGTCGATCAAAGACCGACTTCTTTGGGGCTTCTTGCAACGTCATTGGGGCATTGAAGCTCATCTGTGGGAGCATGGTCCCGAAGAATAGTCCAGTGGTGGCTTGAGTTACCTGCTCCACTGGTATCTTGAAAAGGGAGGCCGCTTGGGGCCCGTAAGTCACTCCTCCAGTAAGGACGGAGCGAGAGTCGCAGTTGCAGGTAGTGCAGTTTGAAGCCATTGATCTTCTGTTTTCTGGACGGAGCAAGACACCAAATCTAAGCACCTCGAATCCACGGGCAACCACAGCGAACCGCGATTTGTTCGCGAACACGACACACGAAGTGCGGAGTGGAAAGAGGAAGAGGTCCCACCAGGCGTGCCAGAATCTGTTCCCCTCCGAAAGACGGCGCACAAGACTGGGATGTCTTGGCACTGAGATTCGGGGCAGATGCTATTTGGTTTTATCCGTCCACCTCTCCGAAGATGCCAAGTTGATTTATGGCACCATGTATCGGAGGTTTAGACGGATGCGGCCGATGTAGCAGACTTCGTCAGATTCCCCCTCGCTTGAGGGGTTTTAATTTGATTGTGGGGACGCTCTTCCCTGCAGGCTCAAGCCCCCGCAGTTAATTACACTATCGCTTCAGGGTAACAACTTTCTCCTTCTCTAGAATCTCACTTTGTGTCATGTGTGTTTGTTTTGTTTATGGTTGCTAGTGGATTGTATACGGAGACTAATTTATGTCGTCGCCCGTAGGACGCGGATTAGTCCAAATCTGTATTTTCTTAGATTTGGGTTTGGGGTTTTGGTTTGAGAATACGTTAGCCATATTTGAGGCTAAGATCAACTCAAACGTTTGTTAAGGATACGTTAGTCGAATTTGAGACTAAGATCAACTTAACTGGATCGTTTAGATCCGACAAAAGAGCATTTGGGGGCTCTATTGTTCCAGTTTAGGGACATAGTGGTCCATTTAATATATGACCGTCGGGACCCGTCACCTCTCTGACGACGTTAAAGGATTACAACAACAGATGTCAGAGGAGTTCTGTCACGCCCCGCTTCCCAGTGTACGGCGAAGGGGATGCGACGAGGCCCGCTACGTATATACTCAGAAGTATATACGCTAAGCGTAACTAAGAAATATAAAGTAAATCACAAGAAACGAATAATATGGAAATAACAGCAACTTTTATTAATAACATTCTTTTTACAATACAGGAAAAGAAAATACAACTGGAATGAAAAGCAATGCCTAAACAGTGACATAACAGAAAATGAAATAAACTGGAAAGAACAAGGTACAATTATCTAGAGCTCTGGGTCTGCCTGGAACTGCTCCAAATCTTCACCGGTGGGCTCGATCTCAACTTGGTCCAACGCACCTGACGACATTCAAAGAAGAAAGAGATAGAATGTCGTCAGCGAACAGGTCACTCGGTAAGTCCCGAAAGAATAAGAAGAATGAGAATGATAGAGTAACAGTATTTTCTAAAGTATTATATTGTTGAATATTATGGAACATTGTGTAACGCTGTTGTTTGTAGCTTGGTACAGAAGGATGCCAGTGTATACGAGGGGGATCTCTATATGCTAGAGATCGGGGCAAAAGGAAAGTACAAGGAACCGTTATGCCACGGTACAACAGCAACAGGATTCAGGTTAGGTGTCTTAATCTGACCACCTCGTGCCACCTTTAACACCTTCCGTACCAATCTACCCCTTAAACCCCGTGGTGTTTTAACAGTATTGTAGTATTGGAATATGTAAGTTGAGTGACTGACCAAAACCATGATATCAGTAAACATGTTGCAACTGTATAATCAGATAAATGGAATATCAGGATAATGGATGAATATCCATGGTTTGATTCAGTCAAAATGAATATATTGTTAACTGGGTTCATGGATTCATATATTCAAAGTGTGGTGGAATATAAAAGAATATAGATTGACTTGAATCATATTCGAGTCAGGAATAGTCAGACTCTAACCCGAGTCAGACTAAAAGAAGAGAATTTGAAGTTCAATATTAGCTAAGGGCCTTATTGTAATTTGTGAAACTTGAGGGGGGTTTATGTAAGAAGTACTTTTGTATAGTTTTTAAAATACATCTCAAGTATTTATTATTCGTCTTTATAATTATAATGAATGTGAATTCTATTTGTGTTATTCTAGTGAATATATCCTAATAAAAGTATTAATTGTTTTATTAGAATTTCATGGTATTTTAATGTAACCTTTAATCTTGGAATTTTAGGAAAAAGTGGAAACTTTATATTATGATAAAATAGGGTTTTAAATGATGATTATATATATATTAACACATGAATAATTTTAAATAAATATTTTATTTTCAAAAAATCTCATTTTCCTTAAATGTCGTATTTTAACCCTTCGAGACCAAATGCTCCTTGCGGAGGTCTGAATCACGCACTACTAGCCTGCGGGTGCACGATGAACCGTACTATCCCTAACAAGTTCCCCAAAAGTGGGTTGTAGCGGCGCTTTGCTTAGGTTTATAAATACTTTTCATTTGGGAAAACGGTTTTATAAACATTGGGGTATTTATTTGCAAAAGAGTACAGTTTTCCTTATTTTAGTTATTAGGGTTTCCTAAACCAACTAGCCTATTTCTAAGGTCTAAACGATGAGTCATTAGAAGCCTCAAATCGCCTCTTCACCGTCAATTGCGGCCAGGTAAGTGTCAGGTAAGTGGGAAGGAACCACAGTCGTGGGCCTAATTAAAAACCACTAGCCTTAGACACACTTGCCTAGGCACCACAAGACAGTTTAGATAAACGATCGATGTTCATGACCAATCGTGTTTTTATTTTATTAAAAGATTTTATCTAGAAAAGTTTACAACTTAAAGCTTTAAATAAAAGTTATAAAGATTATGGTATTTTAGTGAAAAGTCCTGTAATTTCGTATTCTGTATTTTGATGTTTATCAATTAGGGTTATATTGAGTGTGTGTAGGGATAGGTCATTACCCTGTGACTTATTTTAGGTTTTGGTGAAATTTAAAGGTAAAACATGACAAGTTAAAGTTGAAGGTATTAAAGTGCAAGAATACGGTATTTAAAAACGTTATCATTTTATGTGTGAAATTTCATTCAAATTGGATTCTACAAGTTTAGTGATCAAGATAAACCTAATTAGGAGTGAGGGAATTAATTAAACTAAGAAAAATGAACTTCATGGTATTTTTATGAAAAGAATACGGTTTTGCAAAGAAGTTATCATTTTATGTGAAAAAGTTTGATTAAATTGGTTTATGGGTGATTAATAGTCAACAAGCATATCGGTAGATAATATGTATTAGGTGACAAGTGAAAATTTAGAGAAAAACCGAATCGGAAATCGATTTGTCCGATTTCCGTCGGGTTCCAAAAAGTCGTATTTTTATCTTAAAGAAAAGAGAGATAGAAGGAGGTGGGACTTACGGTTTGGAAAAGCTGGTGAAGCAAGAGGTCGTGATGGTTGTCGATTCGTTGAAAGCGTCGCGAAGGTCCTGATCCGGTCGCCGGAATCCATCGTCGATTTCGGCAGCGCTTCGCTTCTCGCTCTTCGTACCGAGTTCTCGAGAATTTGAGAGAGTGGACTTAGAGTTGTGAAGGGAAAAGGTAGAGTATAGGGGTCTTTATATAGGGCTAGGCTAGGGTTAGGGTTAGGGTTAAAAAATATTAAAAATAAATATAAAAATCATTAAAATTTCATTAAATTTGATATTAAAAGGGATTTATTGAGAATTGGGTAATAGTAAAGAGAATTTAGAGTATGCAGGGATGAAGACCAGGTCAACACGAAGGATTTTCGTGTAGACGACTCGGCCGACCGGCCGAGTCCGGCCGGCGGCGCCGGCCGATTCGGCCGAGTTTCCGGCCGAGTTGGCCGAGTCGCGGCCGAGTCGGGCGCCGTCGGGTCGGGTCTGGTCTGGGGGGAATTTTGGCATACTCTAATTTTTTTAATTCGCAATAAATAGTGTGTTATGGTTGTTTGACCGTTTGACTTCTAAAAAAAATTAAAACAAAAAGATATAAAAATTATGTAGGGTATGGGATTCGAACTCTGGTGGCTTTGTTCAGCAATGCAAGGTATTACCAATGAACTACAAGCTCCTTCTTGTAATTATTTAAAAAAGTAGATACTTAAAATGATATCAGCAGTATTAAATGTCAAAGTACACTTAAAATTTTAAAACAATTTAATGTACGCTAAAAAAATGAAATTCTTTAAACACAAAATAACTAAATATATATATCTAGTGCTCAGAGTAAAATACTCCTTTATGAATTTAAAAAAAAATTTAAAAATTTTGTACAGAAAAATGTATATGAAAATTAGGGTTGTTACATTCTACCCTCCTTATAAAAATTTCGTCCTCCAAATTTGTAAAAGGAAAGTGTAACAGTGCAAAGAAGTTTGACGAATAAAAGTGATACGATGATGAAAAAGGCTTAACGGTGTTACCTTGACCTACAGTCTCGGCTTCTACGGCTTCTAAGGTGAAGGTCTGTCGCCGTGGTATATTCTTTCTAGCTGGAGGCACATTCTGCCTTTGAGGCCTATTTCTTTGCCCTCTAGACATGTCCCTCATTGCCTGTTGGAATTGGCGAGCAGGCTGTGCAGGTGGTGGAGCAGGTAGTGCAGGACGAGTTGCAGGAGCCTGGATGGTTGGCCGCTGCTGTTGGTTGGTGTGTGTGTGTGATGAGTTGCTGTTGTAAGGACAGTTCCCAATTCCGTGGTTGGATGCGCCACAAATTAGGCACAGGCCTTTTGCGCGCCTACAGTCCTTCCACAAATGTCCCTTTCTATGGCAGTATTGGCAAAATTCTTCAGTCCTCTTGAGTTCAAACAATGGCCTGGAAGAGGCTCCACCTGCCATCTGGTTGGCAGGACGCTTGACTCCTGCAGACCGAGGTCTGCCCCTCTCTTTTATTACTGCCTCATAACTGCGGGCAGCTTCTAGGGCTTCCTCATGAGTCAAAAACTTTCCTGTGGCTAGAGCAGCCTTGATCTCTGTGTCCAAACCTTGCTGAAAACGACGGGCTCTGATCTCGTCCGTCGGTATCAAGTGTGCCGCGAATCGGCTCAACATAGTGAACTCAGCATCGTATTCATCTACCGATTTCTCCCACATTGATCCTTGCTGTAGATGAATAAACTGCTGCTCCATGGCGAACCTGGCAGTCACAGGGAAATATTTCGCGTCAAACTTCTAGCGAAATGTCTTCCATTCAATCGGCTGCGCTAGACGGGTTTCTTCCGCCTTCCACCAATTGCGAGCATTATCCGTGAGTTGTAGCTTCGCTACACGGACCCAAGCGTTATCTGGCACTTGAGCTGCTGCCAGATCGTCTTCGATGCTTTGTGCCCATTCTTCTGCTTCGAGAGGGCTTCCTTTACCAGAGAATTGCTTTGGGTACAAAGCCCGGAATTGCTTTACTCCCGGTGCATCGTTATCAGGACGGCTCAGAAGTTGTTGATGTCCCCCGAGAAGACTACGGATCGCATCAAATAGCATCGTCTGCTCAGTGGGTGGTGCGGGAACAGCTGGTGTGAGAGGTAGTGCTGATGGGGTGTTGTTGACGCTGGTGCTGGTGTTGTTCGGGGAATCCATGATCCTGAAGAAAATTTGGATTAGGACAGATTCAAATACATGAAATGATAAGATTCAAGGAATAGAGATTTGCAAGTTTCAAAGAACATGAATTGTAAAGAATGTTTTAGTTGCTGGTTCTTGTGTTACATTGCTTAGGTTGTTCACGCAGACCAGAACTGCATGACAGGGATTCATACAGCTCTGACCTGCATGGGCCACCAACAAAACCTGTCACGCCCCGCTTCCCAGTGTACGGCGAAGGGGACGCGACGAGGCCCGCTACGTATATACTCAGAAGTATATACGCTAAGAGTAACTAAGCAATATAAAGTAAATCACAAGAAACGAATAATATGGAAATAACAACAACTTTTATTAATAACATTCTTTTTACAATACAGGAAAATAAAATACAACTGGAATGAAAAGCAATGCCTAAACAGTGGCATAACAGGAAATGAAATAAACTGGAAAGAACAAGGTACAATTATCTAGAGCTCTGGGTCTGCCTGGAACTGCTCCAAATCTTCACCGGTGGGCTCGATCTCAACTTGGTCCAACGCACCTGACGACATTCAAAGAAGAAAGAGATAGAATGTCGTCAGCGAACAGGTCACTCGGTAAGTCCCGAAAGAATAAGAAGAATGAGAATGATAGAGTAACAGTATTTTCTAAAGTATTATATTGTTGAATATTATGGAACATTGTGTAACGCTGTTGTTTGTAGCTTGGTACAGAAGGATGCCAGTGTATACGAGAGGGATCTCTATATGCTAGAGATCAGGGCAAAAGGAAAGTACAAGGAACCGTTATGCCACGGTACAACAGCAACAGGATTCAGGTTAGGTGTCTTAATCTGACCATCTCGTGCCACCTTTAACACCTTCCGTACCAATTTATCCTTTAAACCCCGTAGTGTTTTAACAGTATTGTAGTATTGGAATATGTAAGTTGAGTGACTGACCAAAACCATGATATCAGTAAACATGTTGCAACTGTATAATCAGATAAATGGAATATCAGGATAATGGATGAATATCCATGGTTTGATTCAGTCAAAATGAATATATTGTTAACTGGGTTCATGGATTCATATATTCAAAGTGTGGTGGAATATAAAAGAATATAGATTGACTTGAATCATATTCGAGTCAGGAATAGTCAGACTCTAACCCGAGTCAGACTAAAAGAAGAGAATTTGAAGTTCAATATTAGCTAAGGGCCTTATTGTAATTTGTGAAACTTGAGGGGTTTTTATGTAAAAAGTACTTTTGTATAGTTTTCAAAATACACCTCAAGTATTTATTATTCGTCTTTATAATTATAATGAATGTGAATTCTATTTGTGTTATTCTAGTGAATATATCCTAATAAAAGTATTAATTGTTTTATTAGAATTTCATGGTATTTTAATGTAACCTTTAATCTTGGAATTTTAGGAAAAAGTGGAAACTTTATATTATGATAAAATAGGGTTTTAAATGATGATTATATATATATTAACACATGAATAATTTTAAATAAATATTTTATTTTCAAAAAATCTCATTTTCCTTAAATGTCGTATTTTAACCCTTCGAGACCGAATTCTCCTTGTGGAGGTCTGAATCTCGCACTACTAGCCTGCGGGTGCACGATGAACTGTACTATCCCTAACAGGTTCCCCAAAAGTGGGTTGTAGCGGCGCTTTGCTTAGGTTTATAAATACTTTTCATTTGGGAAAACGGTTTTATAAACATTGGGGTATTTATTTGCAAAAGAGTACAGTTTTCCGTATTTTAGTTATTAGGGTTTCCTAAACCAACTAGCCTATTTCTAAGGTCTAAACGATGAGTCATTAGAAGCCTCAAATCGCCTCTTCACCGTCAATTGCGGCCAGGTAAGTGTCAGGTAAGTGGGAAGGAACCACAGTCGTGGGCCTAATTAAAAACCACTAGCCTTAGACACACTTGCCTAGGCACCACAAGACAATTTAGATAAACGATCGATGTTCATGACCAATCGTGTTTTTATTTTATTAAAACATTTTATCTAGAAAAGTTTACAACTTAAAGCTTTAAATAAAAGTTATAAAGATTATGGTATTTTAGTGAAAAGTCCTGTAATTTCGTATTCTGTATTTTGATGTTTATCAATTAGGGTTATATTGAGTGTGTGTAGGGGTAGGTCATTACCCCGTGACTTATTTTAGGTTTTGGTGAAATTTAAAGGTAAAACATGACAAGTTAAAGTTGAAGGTATTAAAGTGCAAGAATACGGTATTTAAAAACGTTATCATTTTATGTGTGAAATTTCATTCAAATTGGATTCTACAAGTTTAGTGATCAAGATAAACCTAATTAGGAGTGAGGGAATTAATTAAACTAAGAAAAATGAACTTCATGGTATTTTTATGAAAAGAATACGGTTTTGCAAAGAAGTTATCATTTTATGTGAAAAAGTTTGATTAAATTGGTTTATGGGTGATTAATAGTCAACAAGCATATGGGTAGATAATATGTATTAGGTGACAAGTGGAAATTTAGAGAAAAACCGAATCGGAAATCGATTTGTCCGATTTCCGTCGGGTTCCAAAAAGTCGTATTTTTATCTTAAAGAAAAGAGAGATAGAAGGAGGTGGGACTTACGGTTTGGACAAGCTAGTGAAGCTAGAGGTCGTGATGGTTGTCGATTCGTTGAAAGCGTCGTGAATGTCCTGATCCGGTCGCCGGAATCCGTCGTCGATTTTGGCAGCGCTTCGCTTCTCGCTCTTCGTACCGAGTTCTTGAGAATTTGAGAGAGTGGACTTAGAGTTGTGAAGGGAAAAGGTAGAGTATAGGGGTCTTTATATAGGGCTAGGCTAGGGTTAGGGTTAGGGTTAAAAAATATTAAAAATAAATATAAAAATCATTAAAATTTCATTAAATTTGATATTAAAAGGGATTTATTGAGAATTGGGTAACAGTAAAGAGAATTTAGAGTATGCAGGGATGAAGACCAGGTCAACACGAAGGATTTTCGTGTTGACGACTCGGCCGAGTCGGCTGAGTCGCGGCCGAGTCGGGCGCCGTCGGGTTGGGTCTGGTCTGGGGGGAATTTTGGCATACTCTAATTTTTTTAATTCGCAATAAATAGTGAGTTATGGCTGTTTGACCATTTGACTTCTAAAAAAAATTAAAACAAAAGGATATAAAAATTATGTAGGGTATGGGATTCGAACTCTGGTGGCTTTGTTCAGCAATGCAAGGTATTACCAATGAGCTACAAGCTCCTTCTTGTAATTATTTAAAAATGTAGATACTTAAAATGATATCAGCAGTATTAAATGTCAAAGTACACTTAAAATTTTAAAACAATTTAATGTACGCTAAAAAAATGAAATTCTTTAAACACAAAATAACTAAATATATATATCTAGTGCTCAGAGTAAAATACTCCTTTATGAATTTAAAAAAAAATTAAAAATTTTGTACAGAAAAATGTATATGAAAATTAGGGTTGTTACAAGTTCAGAGATGTACCCTTGAACCAAAGTTGATTGGGGGATCTATAGTCCAATTTAGGACTAAAGTCTGTTTGAAAGGTTTAAGGATACGTTAGCCATATTTGAGGCTAAGATCAACTTAAACGAGATCGTTTAGATCCGACAAAAGAGCATTTGGGGGCTCTATTGTTCCAGTTTAGGGACATAGTGGTCCATTGCTAGTTTAGTGACATGGTGGTCCATTGGTTTAAGGACGCTTAAGTCCGTGAGTTTAAGGACGCTTAATTCCGTAGCAATGTATGGTTGTTGGGACCCGTCACCTCTCTGACGACGTTGAAGGATTACAACGACAAATATCAGAGGAGTTCGGAGATGTACCCTTGAACCTGGTGTAAATTGATTTGATAGAGCAGTCGTGCTCAGTCAATTTAATTTGAGGACTTACGGCCAGAATTGGGCTAAGTCCAGTTGAAAATGTTTAACATTTTGTTCATGATTGGCCTGTTTAGGCCTTTGCTTGGGCTCTGCCCCCTATTAAATAATGCACAACATTAATTCTGGCATGTTAGGCCTTTTTAATTGGGCTCTGTCCCTTTTTTATAATGCAGAGCATTTGTTTTGGTCCATTGGACCTCTTAATTGGGCTCTGCCCTTTAATAATGTGCTGCATTTAATAGTCTGACAGTGCGCCACGTGGCTTGTCAGGCGCTTTGCGCCAATTGAGGTGCGCAAGGTGCAAGCGCATGCAGAGGTGACACGTGTCACGCTCTGGTGAGCGCAAGCGCAGTGCGCTGCGCTAGCGCGCTGCTGACACGTGGCGCGCTCTGATGACTTGCGCCAATTTAAGAGAGCAATGCTCTGTTTTAGAAGCGCATAGCGCAGTTTATTCTGGGTCCGACACGTGGCGCGCTCTGGTAAATTGCGCCAATTCAAGAGAGCAGTGCTCTGTTTTAGAAGCGCATAGCGCAGTTTATTCTGAGGCCGACACGTGGCGCTCCCTGGCGGCTTGCGCCAACCCAAGAGCGCAACAGTGCAAATTTTACAAGTGTAGGGCACTGTTTAATCTCTTGATCAAATTTGGATCAAAGAAAATAAGTTTTCTTTCTTGTTTCAAGAGGTTTTACCTCATGATTAAAGAACCAATGGTTCATCAAAAGGCTGTGCCTTTATATGTAGATTAAAAGATCTAATAAAGAAGTATATTACTTCTTTTTTTATTATTATTCTTATTATTTGATCTTTTTTCTTTTTTTTTCTATAAGATCTTGATCTTGTTCTTAGATCATTGATCTTTTTAGAAGAAATTCTTTTTTTTAAAGGTTTACCTTCTTTTTCTGAGTTCTTTCTCAAATTTTTCAGAAGATTTCTGTGAGTTTTCTCTGTGTGTTAGACTTGGAGTCTAGGGGCCTTTTTATAGTGCCAATTGATTTGTTAAATCAGTTAAAGAGATATTTCTCTGAGTGATTTAGGGATTTTCCCCACCGCTAGATCTTTGATCCAAGGGCTCCTGTTTTACAGAAGAGAATCTTATTGTTTTAATAAGATCAGAAAGATCTTTCTGGAATTTTAATTCTGTTTTAGTGCTGTCACAGTTGGCGCAAGCGCACCTGCGCTTGACACGTGTCGCGGAGCGCAGAGCGCAGCGCAACTGCGCTGACACGTGTCGCGCAGCGCAGAGCGCAGCACAACTGCGCTGACACGTGTCGCGCAGCGCAGAGCGCAGATCAGCTGAAGCGTTGCTTCCTTTATTAATATTTGAATTTTAAACAGAGCCTTGCTCTGATTGAGTGCGCTGCCTTGGGCGCTGCGCTCTTTGCACTGGCATGTCTGATTTTGACACGTGGCGCGTTGCGCGCAGCGCAAGAAATCTGAAGCGTTGCTTCAATTATTTTAACTTTAATTTTAACTTTAATTTCAAAGCAGAGCTTTGCTCTGATTGGGGGAAACAGAAGCGTTGCTTCGTTTCCCACCTTGGAATTTGAACAGAGCTTTGCTCTGATTGGGGTAAACTGCTGGGAAGTGGGGTATGATAGGTTTTGTTGGCGGCCCATGCAGGTCAGTTCTACATGAAGTCTTAATCAATATATCACAAGAATTATAAGAATCAGCAACTATACATTCCTTACATTTCTAATTTCTTGAATCTATCCTAACCATTCCCTTTGCTATCAAGGTCATGGATTCTCCCAACAACACTAGTACCAATATCAATGGCAACACTCCACCGCCTAGCCTACCACCATCACATACCATTGCAGCTCCTATCAATGAGCAAACGGTACTACTTGAGGTTATCAAGAGCCTTCTGGAAGGTCAGCAGCAATAAACTGCTCTCTTCATGCACCTCCCCGAAACCGAGGCATTCGGAGTCAAGCAATTTCGGGCAATGCACCCAAAACATTTCTCTAGGAAAGAGAGCCCACTTGAGGCAGAGGAATGGGCTCAATCAATCGAAGATGATCTGGCAGCAACTCAAGTGACAGATATTGCCTGGGTGAGAGTTGGTAAGTTGCACCTAACCGACAATACCAGAGTCTGGTGGAAGGCTGAGGAAAGCCGTCTCATCCAACCTATTGAATGGAAGACATTTCGCAATCTGTTCGATGCGAAGCACTTCCCTGAGACTAGCCGTTTTGACATGGAGCAGCAGTTCATCCATCTACAACAAGGCTCGATATGGGTCAAGTCTGTGGATGAATACGATGCTGAGTTTACCATGCTTAGCAGGTAAGATATTGTCTCAAATTCAAATTCCTGATTTCACTCATTACACTGCTAACACAAGGTCGTAACAGTTTCGCTGCACACCTAATTCCTACTGCTGAGATCCGGGCACGACGATTTCAGCAAGGGTTAGACCCGGAAATCCAAGATGCACTCGTTAGAGGGGATTTCCCAACCCATGAACTTGCTTTGAAGGCTGTCCGACGTTATGAGGCAGTTGTGAAGAAGAAGGACAGACCGCAGACTGCCGATGTGAAATGCCCTTCCACACAGATGACAGGAGGAGCCTTTTCTGGGCCAGCCTTTGCACAGGAGACCGGAAGGATCATTTAACCGGTCCAGTCCAGACTTTTGTTTTTACTGCAAGAGAAATAGACACTTGGCGGAGGACTGAAGGTGTGCAAATGGCCTGTGTTTGATTTGTGGCGTATCCACTCACGTGATAGGATCATGTCCATATCGTATCAACACAGCTCCAGCACCGAGACCCACAATCATAGTTCCACAGCGGCCAGCCATTCAGGCTCCTGCACCTCGTTTAGCTCTCCCTGCACCAGCTCCACGTGGACCTCCTGTACAGCCTCAATGTCAATTCCATCAGGCACAGAGAAACGTGCCTCAAGGGCAGAGAAACATGCCCCAAGGACAGAAGAATGTGCCTCCAGTAATGAGGAATGTACAACGACGTCAAGCTTTCACAATGAAGGTCGAGGAGGACGAAGCCACATGCCAAGTCATCACTGGTAATTCCCAATCCTTTCAAACCTTTTCAATCCTTGTATATCACTATACTTTTCCTATATCTAAACCCAAACTCATACAACTTAGGTACTATACTATTAGCCTCCCTACCTGCTTTAGCACTCTTCGACACTGGGGCATCGCATTGCTTTATGTCGTAATGGTTCGTCCGAACTCATGCGATTCCAGTTAAACCGCTCGTATCCAGCTAGAATGTCAGTTCAGGGAATGGCGTTCTAAAAGCAACTTTGGGATACGATCTGTGTCCAGTGGTTATCTGCAGTAGAGAATTTTATGCGGACTTCAAGGTGCTGGACATATCGAACTTCGACGTAGTCTTGGGAATGGACTGACTGGGAACTTTCTTCGCTACCATCGACTGTCGCCAAAGGAGGGTAGTGTTCGAAATACCAGATTATCCAGTGTTCTATTTCAAGAGTGGAGACCGTATCTTGGAACCTAGCATCTACAAAGCAAAACCAAAGAAGGCAGTGGTTGTAGCATTGCAAGCGGAAGAATCGAAGCCAGAGGTAGTTTAAGAGTTCGAGGATGTATTCCCTGAAGATATATCAGGTATGCCTTTCGATCGAGCTCTTGAATTCAGCATCGACTTACAACCTGGTGCGCAACCGGTAATCAAAACTCAGTACTGGCTAAGTCCAGAAGGATTGAAGGATATCCGCATTCAGTTGGATGAACTCCTGAAGAAAGGTTGGATTCATCCCAGTACTTTAAGCTGGGGATCTCCGGTATTACTGGTGAAGAAGAAAGAAGGTCCATACAAAATGTGTGTGGATTATCGAGCTCTGAACGAAGCGACGATTAAGAACAAGTATCCACTACCGCGCATCGATGACCTTTTCGATCAGCTAAGTGGGTCTTGTGTATTTTCGAAACTAGATCTTCGTTCGGGTTATCATCAGGTGAAGATCAAAGAGTCCGATATTCCGAAGATGGCATTTAGGACTCGCTATGGTCATTATGAATATCTCGTAATGCCATTTGGAGTGACCAATGCACCTGCCAAATTTATGAACCTGATGAACCAAGTTTTCCGAGAGTACTTAGACAGGTTCGTTATCATCTTCATCGACGACATCCTGGTGTATTCAAAGAATCATAAAGAACACGCCGAGCATTTACGGATTGTCCTAAAGACATTACAACAACATCAACTCTACGCTAAGTACAACAAGTGTGAATTTTGGCTAGATCAAGTCGGATTTCTCGGACATATCGTTTCAGGCAAAGGAATCTCAGTAGATCCAGCTAAGGTGTCAGCTGTCAGTGAGTTGCCGACACCAAAAATGGTGAAAGATATATGAAGTTTCTTAGGATTAGCAGGATACTACCGACGATTCATTGAAGGCTTCTCAAAGATTGCGGCACCCCTGAGCAAGCTCACACGTAAAGATGAAGCATTCGTGTGGTTAGAAGTATGTGAAAACGCTTTTGTAGAACTCAAGTCAAAATTAACTTTTGCTCCTATTTTTGTAATACCGGATCAATCTGGAGGATTTGTTGCGCATTGTGTTGTGTCCGGTAAAGGATTAAGATGTATTCTTCAAGGCAACTGAAGGTTTATGAGCGCAACTATCCAACACATGATCTGGAGTTGGCAGCCGTCATCTTCGCACTTAAGATTTGGCTCCACTACCTTTTGGGAGAACGAGTGGATATATACACTGACCATAAGATTCTGAAATATGTATTTACTCAGAAGGAACTAAACATGCGGCCGAGAAGATGGTTAGAACTCATGGCGGACTTCGACATCAATCTACAATATGATCCTGGGAAGGTGAATGTAGTTCCTGATGTACTTAGTCGCCAACCATTAGCAATGAATCTCACCGCTCAGTGGAAGCTACAACAAGAATTGCACGGATTGGCGATCGAAGTAGTTATGCCAGGTAACGCTTCATATTTGATGAACTTATAAGTCTAGTCCACTCTTGTCAATCAGATCAAGGCAGCTCAAGCAAATGATGCCAAGCTACAAAAGATCCGAGAACAAGTAGAAAGTGGACTTCGAACTGACTTCATCATCCATGAAGATGGATCCTTGAGATATGGAAGTCGATTATGTGTACCTATCGGCCCTGTTCGAGAAGAGTTGATGAAATAAGCCCATAGCTCTCCTTATTCTGTACACCCCGGTGGTACAAAGATGTACAAGGAACTACGGCAACACTACTGGTGGCATGGAATGAAGCGCGAAGTAGTTAGAAGCGTAGCCAAGTGTTTGGTGTGTCAACAAGTGAAGAATGAACATCACAGAAATACTGGTCTACTTCAGCCGTTACCAATCCCAGAATGGAAATGTCAGCACATTACCATGGACTTCATGACCGCCCTTCCTCACAGCACAAAGGGTAACGACGCAATATGGGTTATTGTGGATCGACTCACCAAGTCGGCTCACTTTATTCCTTTTCGAGTTGGCCAATCTATCGAGACGTTAGCAAAGCAGTACATGGAGGAGATCGTGAGATTACATGGAGTACCTGTTTGCATCATCTCCAATCGTGATGCAAGATTCCGATAACAGTTTTGGCAGAGTCTGCAAGCTAGCCTGAGAATGAGTCTGAACTTCAGCATGGCTTATCATCCACAAACGGACGGACAGTCTGAGCGAACAATTCATATTCTGGAAGACATGCTAAGAGCTTGTATGTTAGACTTCGGAGGTTCGTGGAATGATCACCTACACCTTGTGGAGTTTTCATACAACAACAGCTATCAGGAAAGTATTGGAATGGCACCATTCGCAGCACTCTATGGACGGAAGTGTCGTTCACCACTAAGTTGGAATGACATCGGAGATCGTGAACTCCTTGGACCAGAGATGATCGTGGCAACTGTGGACGTAGTTCGCACGATTAGAAAAAGAATGCGCATAGCCCAAGACCGACAAAAGCATTGGGCAGATGAAAAGCGTCGACATCTGGAGTTCCAACCTGGAGACCATGTTTTTCTAAAGATATCTCCAAACAGAGGAGTGGTCCGCTTTGGCAAGAGGGGTAAACTAAGTCCAAGATACATAGGACCGTTCGACATACTCGAACGAGTTGGAGAAGTGGCATATCGTTTAGCACTACCACCCTCATTGGAAGGAGTGCACAACGTGTTCTACATATCCCAGCTATGACGATATGTGAGTGACCCCATCCACATACTTGATCACTCAAAGCTCACAGTACAGACTGATCTAATCTGCGAGCAACAACCTGTTGAGATCCTGGACAAAAAGATAAAGAAATTACAGAATAAGGAAGTAAACTTGGTCCGAGTGATGTGGAGAAAGGATTCAACAGGAGAATCAACATGGAAACAAGAAGAAGACATGCGTGCAAGATACCCTTATCTATTTGAAAATTAGTTCCTATATAAATTTAAATTTCGAGGACGAAATTTTTATAAGGAAGGTAGAATGTAATGACTCTGAAATCTTTGTACAGAAAATTTTCTGTTAATATACAAGAAATGAGTTTTACAGCCTGAGTTTGAGTTATAAGTCACGTTTGTGAAACAACAGCAAGAAACAACTTGTAGCTCACCGGTAAAGCCCATGCACTGCTGTGACGTAGCCCTGTGTTTGATTCCCATAAGACACAATTATTTTTTCTGAATTTTTTAACTTTTTAGAAGACCAAAAGATTGCACGTGCAATATACGGAGAAATGAAAAGTTCAGAAAAATCAAACTTGTGGAAAATTGTGTAAACATAGGGTTGATCAAGTGGCACGAATTTCGAGGCATTTGCCTCGAGATCGACCGGCCAAAAGTGCATTAAAACCGGCGGGGATGGTCAGATGGTGGCCAATGAAGCCCGTACTCTGCATACACACCTTTTCAGCTACCTCTAATCCCTCTGCACAGTTTGATTTTCCTGCAATCAAAAAGAGACCTTTCATTTCATAACTAAACACAATTTTAATGCTTTTAATCCACATTTTTAATTCCCAAACCCTAATTCTCCACTATAAATACCATCTCTTACCTTGGCTCAGTACCATTCTGAAAATTCTAGCCAAAACTCTCTAAAAAGTTCCTAGTGCAAGTGAAGTAAAATGGAGTTAGCGAGCAAGTTGGTTCCGGCGAAAATCGAAGCCAATTCCGGAGCTCCAGCGACGCCACGAAGATCATCCTCTCTTCTTTAACCTTACTTTGAAGTTTCTAGACCGTAAGTCCCTCCTAAATTCTCTTTCTCTTCATTGAATTTCATTTTTAATCAAAATCGGTAAAAGTGGAGTTATTATCGATATCATCTTTTCTAAAACCTATAACTCCGTTTTCTTTTATCATTTGGTCAAACCAACTTTACCACTTCACTTGTAATCTTAATACCAATGTTTAGAATAAATTTTAACCACGAATCTCATATGAACAACCTTAATTTAATTTTTTTCATTAAAATATCTTGAACTTTGTATTACATCTTTTTGACAAAATTTCTTAACAATACCTTTAGGAAAACTTCACGGGGTAACGACCTCCCCACACGCACATTTGGTTTTATAGCACTATGCCTAGTTGTATGTGTTTTTGGTTCGAAGATAGTATTTACAATAAAATACCACATAATTCTAAAACCGGATTTCTTTTAAAGCGGTATTTCATTTCCTTTGCGATTATTCATCTACAACATTCTTTAGGGGACCCGCTAACAGATGGTGCGGATTATCGCACATTTTTAGGCTAGTAGAACGATATGCATACCTTCTCACGGAGCATTCGATCTCGAAATGATTTAAATATGTTTTAAGAAATACGAATTTTCTAGAATAAAATAAAATTATTTTTTAAAACTTTATATAAAATTATAAATTCATATTTTCAAAATATAATGAAACGATATTTTTCTAAAAATGAAAAGATTAACAAATGTCAATAAAATACTATCAAGATGCCAAAAAGGCAAGTTTTTAAATAAATTACCATAAACTTTCCAAAGCTAAGTATTTATCACCAAAATACCCCAATGCTTAAAATCCATACTCATGAAAACCCTAAGTAATACTAATCACCCTCGAAATTTACTTCTTAACTATATTAAACATTTTTCATAAAACCCCCTCGAGATATATAAAAACAATATTTAAGGATTTTAGTAAATATATGTTTAAGCGGGATCAATTCTCTTGAGTTCCAGGGAGCCGGAGAAAGTGAGTGCTTGCATATTCAGGTTAGAAAACTTAACCGGAGCCATCAATGGCAATTGTCTTGAAAAAGACACAAATCCTGCCGTCCATGGGCAGCAGTTGCCGATGACTCCCAAACCTAAGAATTCCAGAGTTTAAATCAGTTTACAAGAGTCCGACTCAGTCAGAATCCAATTCAGATCTGAATCTAAAATCAAACATGAATACTTGAAATCAAACATCAATATCAAACATGTATACTTGACCTGACTTGACCGAACCATGGTTATAACTTGACATGACTACTTGAATACTTAACTACATCCTGAACATGAATACTTGAACGTTTTGTATCCATGGTTTCAGCAAGACTTGTAAATATAATCTATACAATACATTACGTGGGGATAAAGGGGTAGATTGGTACGGAACGTATATCATGGCACGAGAGGTCACTTAAAAGATACCTACATGAATTCACGTGCCTTTGTCCCGTGGGTTATGACGGGGCCTTGTACTACATGTTACCATAGTCCACGGGATAAGATGGACTCCTCTCGTATACATGAATATCTTCTTTATCAAGCTACAAACAACCATTTTAGAATAACTATCATATACCAGTAATCAATTAAATACAATTTACATGTTCATTTCAATTTATATACTGTCATCTCTTTCTTCTTTTGGGACATACCGAGCGTTAGTTTGCTGACGACATTCCTTCCTATTTCTTTCTTTGGAATGTTCGTCAGAAGAACCGGACTCTCAGTAGATCGAGCCTAACCAGGAAACTTGGACCAGCTCACCACTCGGTCTGACTACTAGTTCACCGGCACTTTCATCTTATATGCCATTGTTTAGGCACTGCTTTACTCATTATATTTTTTCTCTCAAACAATTATATATAAATATGAATGTAAATAAATTTGATGTTTATTTTATTACTCTTGTCATTCTTGTACATTTTTACATATTGCTTAATTACGCTTACTTAGGCACTAGAACAAGCTTCTACAAGGCATCACACATGCCAAAATCAAAATTTTCGAGTGCCGAACAATCCTAACCAAGATCGTAAACTAGAGATTAGGCGAAACAATGAACAAGTAAACAACTTTACTTCTAAGAGAAAGAGATTACAACCTTTGTAGTCCGTTCCTTCGCTTCATAAGCTCCGAGTGGTAGTCCCTTTGCCGCAATCCATGAACTCCCGAACTCTAGAGAGGCTCTACAAGTCGAATGATCCATGCTTGCTTCCGATCTTCAATAACTAAGATGGTCTAACTTGAAGAAACTCAAACCCAAGCTCTTGCTTTGCTAATCAAGTATTAGCAAAGCAAACACCCTAATCTAAGTGACAAGAATAGATGAGGATGATGAAGTAGGAATTTATCTCTCATTTGTTTTCGATTTCTCACTTATTTTCATCACATATGAAAAAGCTAGAAAGCTTTTCATCAAAAAGGAAGAAGAAGAAGCAAATCAATTTGTGATGAATAATGAATATTATGTGAGGTTATAAATGCAACCATGGGTTAAGAATGAAGACTCAGCCTATATAGAGAATTAACTATGGTAAAGGGTTGGGTTGGGTTAAAGAAATATCTACACAAAATATCCAAAGTCAAAGTCAAAGCTTCAAGAAGCTTCTTGAAAGCTTCATGCAAGCTTAACCCTAATCCAAACCCTAACCATATTTAAACGCCAGAAAACATGTTGCATTTGTAACCCTAATATGTTACAATATTATATATCAAATATACAATATTTATTGTAACAAAATAAAATAATACAATTAACATATATCATATATATATCAATATATTATCCAAGTAAGAAAAAGAATTTTTAAGTGAGCTAATATTAGTTAATGTAATATAATATATCAAATATATAATTATACATTAAATTATCGAATCAACACTTGATCCGATAATCCGACTATTTCACAAATAACCGACTAATATGATCTGTATCAGTTCATCGAATCAACACTTGATCCGATGACCCGGCTATATCACATATACCCGGCCGATATCACATATCGCGAGAATCTAATACGGTATCACATACACGTATTGTTCTCGGTCCCGCACATATCACATATGTGCTCCTACTCCGTTTTGCCTGAGCTAGGAAACCTCTGTGTAGGACTCTAAAGAATCGTCAATACGCCGATAGTAGGTGATGATCATATCAAACACCCACAAGCTGCAAGCGGTCAGCTAAACGTAACAGCCTCCCAGGTATTGAGCGATCAGAAGATCAACAAGCAAGCCTGTACATTCTTCTGCGAATCCAATCAGTAACACTCCCGTACAGTCCGGTTTCTTCGTCTGATATGTCGCATATCTCACCTAGGGGTAGTAAACGTCAGACCCCAGTAGCTTGATAAGTCGTGTCGATATGAGGTCCATAACAGTTCGAGAAACTACTGATAACACTTACCAGTAAATCTCTGCAACCCTGGCCAGGGATTTCCAGTTATAACCAATCGAACACAGCGCAACATCAACTCCCTATACCGGGAGAGACGAAACCCCTCCTATCGCTCATTGCCTCCATGTGATTCGGGACTGTACCCAAAAGCCACCATTTTGCACGCCCTTTCGGACGTGGTATGATGGAAATCAAAGCACAGTGGGAATCACACAAGACTCTATGACGATCTTAGGTCTATAAACTAACCTGTACCAGTGTCACCAGAGAACTGCTATCTGACGTGAGGTATAATACCATCTGGGTGTTCTTGGCGAGTCCGTCCAGTGTACCCAGTCTCCACTGAGCACCTGTATACCTTCTCTGATGTCAAACACCAATGGATATGGGATCATCCATCACCCATCATATGGGTCAAGAAGCGCATACGCTAGTCTACTCTGGAGTATCGATGCCCTGTCTCGGTACTCCCATGACTAGGAACATTTGAAGGATGTACTTAACGACTACACTGTCCCCACTAGTATGATCTGCATCATAGTCCTGGCAGTCAAGTACTCATCCTAAGGGCTTTATCAACATGTAACATAGAGACAATCAGAGTACAAGTTAAGATAAAGAGCAACCAGATAGCATACTATCATGTCGAGCAAGAAAGTCCTACCTATATATATCCAAGCATCCACTACAATATACATCGTATGTACAGTAATGGCCTCTAGGGCATACATATAACTAATAATCTCCCACTTGCACTAGGGCCATCTGTTGTGGTATCGCATACCCAACAATCAGATGTGGTTGAAGTATCTCATACTCAACCATCCCATAAAAGTCTCTACTGGAAAATAGGCCTTTGTGAGTGGATCCGCGCTGTTGTCCTCTGTATCTACTTTCCTAACCTCGATCTCCCTGGAGATCAACTATCTCCATGATCAGGCGATACTGCCTAAGAATATGTCTGGATCTCAGATGGGACGGGGGGGTTCCTTGGCAAAAGCCACAACTCCATTTTCACACAATGGTAGGAACGAAGTTCATCTCATGAACTAGTGTACATCCAGACTATTTCTTTGGTAGCATCCTTGGTAACGATGTATCGAGCCTTTAATCGTCTAGTATGTCACGGTATCTAGCTTGGAACTCTTCCAACATACCGCCCCTCCACTGAGGGTAAAGACAGTGCATGTGACTGACATTCAGTCGACCTTACCACCCTGGAACCATTCCAATGATTCTCCCCAGGATCGATTGATACCATCTCACTACAACTAGTGAGAATCCTAACATCCAATTAGATCTATCTCATAGATATAAAACCTAGGATTTAGGAGGTATCACTTTGATCCTTATATGGAGAATCCTTGTGATAAAAGGAGATTGACCGAGCGTAGGATAGGAAACTCCTTCCCTATCAAGAGTATGTCATCCACGTACAATACGAGGATCATCACCATACTCTCTACTACCTTTTTGTATATACAAGGTTCATATACCATTTTGATGAAGTCAAACTCTTTGACTACCACATCAAAACAGACGTTCCAACTCCGCGATGCCTGCTTTATCGCATAAAACAACTTGCACATGTTTCCACTGCTCCCACTATCTACGAAGCCCTCTGGCTGTGTACTTATAGACGCTCTCTTTTAAATCATCATTTAGAAAAGCTATCATGACACCCAACCACCAGATATCGTAGTCATGGTATGTAGCAGTGACAAGTAGGATCTGGATGGACTTAAGCATAGTTTTGAAAGTCTCAACTTTTCCATGTACACCAAGTAATCTTCTCAAGAAATACTTGCTTCTGATGGGGATTTAACCCTTCAGATAAAGCAACCAAAGTCCATACTTTGTTGGTGTATATGGATTCCATCTCAGATCGCTTAACATCCAGCCATTCTTATAGAGTCCCTACTCCTGATGGACTGCTCGAAACTAGTTAGGTCATCATCTCATGATGCAATCCTCGCTCCCACTGTCATAGAGAAACCGAAGTATCTTTCAGGTGGGTGAGGAACTCTACTAGATCGGCGAAGAGGCTGAGGTTCGTTGGAAACTATTGAATCCTTTGGTTCTACCAAATCATCAGCTGTAGTTTGTATAGCTGGAACTCTTTCCAGTTCTACCTCATGACCACTAATTTCTTCACAAGAAATTCCCTTTCACAAAGGTGGCATGCTGAGAAACAAAATATCTTTTGTTCCTCGGTTAGGTAGAAGATATTCCCTTGCGAATGCTTGGGATATCCAAAAAAACTTCCACAGATCTTACTTTGTCTTGAGCTTGTCCGGATTTTGCTTTTAGACAAAGGTCGGACAACCCTAAATCTTAATTACCTTAAGAGATGGGCTCTTCCCATACCATATCACATATGGAGTGGTAGGCAGCTGATTTGATTGGAACCCTATTCAATAGGTATGCATCTTCTCAAGTGCATAACTCCCAAAAGGAAATAGGCAACTCAGTAGTACTCATCATAGAGCACACCATATCTTATAGGGTGCGATTGCTCCACCCCGATACACCGACGTGCTGTGGTGTATACGGAGGAGTAATGCTGAGAGAGAATCTCATTCTCCTTTAGAATAGTCCAGGATCTCCGTGCTCAAGTATTCTCCTCCCTGATCACATCAAAGGACATAATACTTATACATGTTTTGGTTCTCTACTTCTAACTTATATTCATTGAATTTTTCAAAAAGTTCAGACTTGTGTTTCAACAGGAACATATGTCCGAATCTTGAGAGATAATCAGTAAATGTAATGAAGTACATAGAACCGGACTTGGCATGTGTAGACAGGGGACCTTACATACATCATCATGTATCAATCCCAAAAGTTCACTAACTCTTTCTCTGTTTCCAATAAACAGAGCTGAGGTCATTTTATCTTTGTGACATGACTGGCAAGTTTCACAAGATGTAAATTCAAACAGATTTAAATATGCATCTTTATGTAATTTCAGCTAGTCGGGTCACATTGATATGACCTAGTCTACAATACCTCAAGAAGGATTCGTTCATTTCTGAATTCATTCTCTTGTGTGTGTTCTATACGTTAAGAACTGTAATTTGATTTAGAACATATATGCTTTTAGATAACGTGCCTGAACCGATCAACTCTTGATATAGGAAATGTTCAAAACATTATCCAACAATACAAAATTATATCTTTCTTTACTAATAAAGAGACTGATATGATGTTGTATATTAGGTTCGGTATCTAATAACATTCGTTCAGAATCAATGTATTCAGGTAATACAGGGTGATAACTGTCAACTGCTTGGCTTGCAACAATTGCATCTGTTTCCAACTTTTGAAACTTATCACCCGTTCTCAGTTCTCTACCTATATGTAGCCCATGTAATAGATTACATATCTAGGATCCTGATCCGATATCTCATACCCATGACGTAAAGGATACTGAGAAACGGTTCTCTGTAATGAACATACCCGAAAAAGATGCATCAGCATGCACTTTCTTCGTTTGGGCGGCACGGGATTTCTGGTAATCCCCTATTTCCTGCTCGCTCTTATTTGGAGCGGGACCAACGTTCCCTAGCGCAGTATAACAAGCGGGTTCGGTCAATACATCCGTATTATTATCTTGATTAAGGCGTGACATGGTCGCTGCCTGGAGAGAGAGAGAGAAGAAAACACTCAGCGTATGCTCTTACAAGATTAGATTGGTTATTAATATATCTAATCAGGATGTCTCCCACTGTTTTTGTCAAATCTTCCTTCAAACCCTAAAAGGAAAAATTAGCCGGGATTAATTACACGCTACAAGTTTGCCAATCTTTCAGCCAGGCCAGTGCCGGTACTTTGAGGGAGGTTCCCCGTGCTTTCGCACGGACCTAATTAATAAACCCCGTTTTTCCTAGGTGCGTAACCCCGTTAACACCTTTCTAGACACTTACTTGATCGGCTAATTGTAATTTGTAAAACTCTCCCAGGAGTAACTCTTACTCGCAGCGGGTATCAGGATCCAACTATCTCATAGAAGGCATGCAATCTCATTGCAAATTTCAACACTTGAAATTCCCAATAATATTTTACCCCTAGTACTTATGACCTTAACTATGGTCAACATATCATAAGCACTAGTCAAGTTCTACCTGTCATTTCATGATTAATTAGACCCACCTACACGACCCTCAACTATGGTCAACATAATCACATGACTGTCCTAATTAATCACATAATATGTTGTGTAGGAAGACATCACTTAGCTACCGTACACTACGCCTCAACTATAGTCGACATACGCAGCACGAATACTAAGTACTCTACTTCCTAAAATGACGGAGGGCTACGACAGGTTTTTAAGAAAACCTTTTGCGTAATGAACTTGGTATCGTTGTAGAATCGAGTGATTTTAAATGGAGTGTTTTTGAGGCCTTTTCTAGTTTCGCTAAAGAGGTCACTCCCGGTAAAGGGATCTTGGCTCTTTCCTTATCAAATAAGGTGATGGATATTCTACAAGGAATACCGCTATGCAAAGTAAAAACTATAAAAAATAATCAAAAGACAAACCGCGTTTGTAGCATCTGCTAGTTTCGCTAAAGAGGTCACTTCCGGTGAAGGGATCCCGGCTCTTTCCTTATCGAATAAGGTGCTGGATACTCTACAAGGAATACCGCTATGCAAAGCAAGAACTAGAGCTACCAGTTTTAAACAAGTTTCTACAACATTTTTAGGGTTCTTTTATTTTCATTAATCTCATTAATGAAGTCCCATTTTAATATGCTTCACAAGCATCAGATATGAAACGAAATCAACAATATAATATATATCGCATATATAATATAAACATTCGTCTCAGGCAGTAATATGATCTCATCATAGAACATTGCAGCAGAAGAACATATATAAAATACTGGATATTCTAGGAGGTCCGTGTTTTAATACGAGCCTGTATAAAACACGGATTCCACGGTCGCGATGAATAGCCAATCCTACACCCCTAGACCCCTACGAGAGCGGCAAGCAACCCTGTCAGTTCTAGAGTTAGGAGACCCGGTCTCGACTCCTCGAGATGGTCTCCCACTAGACCCTAGAACCCGGTTACTTGTGCTCCCCGCCTTGGGTCTATCCTAATGCGGAAAAGTAAATAATATACAATGGTGACATCATCCTCAGCCCGGAAGTGCCCCAATAAAAGAATATTACATACAAATGAATTTTACATGAATAAAAATGAAAAAACTCTCATCTCACATAAAACCCCCGGCTATTCAAACACGACGATCCAATATAACATATCACAGCAACCCATAATATCACATATCATCAACGTAAGTAAATATGCGTATCCCAGTTGTCGTTGATGTATAGCAACGAAACCGGCGATACACCACATATTACACTTACGGTCGCAGAAAAGAAAGTGTAAAACCACAACAGTTGGAATCCACAACCTCCTTAGACATCGCATGCCTAACCAAATGAATTCCTTAGACATCGCATGCCTAACAATTATAAACCCCGCATTTTAGTCTCAATCTCGAAAACACTTTTCAATATCTAGTCGGGCAACTCAACAAGATTCCCGACATCCTGATCGAATGCTCGTCGAAAACTTTAGCAGATGGCCGCACCCCCGATGCCGTCGACGAAGTGCACTAAGGCGGAACACCGCTGCCGCGAGCATCCGAACGGATGCTTTTGGCGATGGGGTTCTCCTACAGTCACTTGGTCAGGGCTATGGGGCATGGCTATCTATTAAGTTTACCCGGCGAGTATCCGCGTACGCTATGTGATTGCGATGGACTTTTGATCGCATCAAAATCCCGTGGCAACCGATCATCTGAGACTAAATTGCTAGATTTATAATATTCAAATTAGTTATCTCATAACTACTTATGGATTCCAAATATTGTATCACATTCCAGATAAATAGGCAATGTTAAACTTTCCGATCGAATAATCAAACACCAAAGATTTCCCAAATAGCTCAACACTTGAGCGGGGTTCAAAAATCCCAGAACATGTCACAGCCCCAATGAACCAGCCGTAGAAGGGTCAAACCAACGCCTCACATGTGGCAACACTAAACTACCACAAACCCTAGGGTTCAGTGGCAGTTTTGACGGTCACATAATCGAGTTAAGATTACGTTCTTCTAGAGGGTCCACAGATACGCTTGTATGATTTCCCGAAAGTTTTAAACTCGTGGAAAAATCCAACACTTGAAAGTTTTCCGACAGGGGAAAAAGTGAGTTATTGATATCCGTTCGAACTTTTTAACACGTTCTAAATTACCCGAAAAACTAAACGATATTAAACTTTCCGATCGAATCAACGAATACAAAAGATCTCCAGAAAACACAACACCTGAGTAAAATTAAAAATTCCTAGAAGCATATAGAAACACCTGCGGATCAACTGTTGAAAATACGATCCTTCAATCCTCAAGACAAGGTTCTTCAAGGCATCACACATGCCAAAATCAAAATTTTCAAGTGCCGAACAACCCTAACCAAGATCGTAAACTAGATATTAGGCGAAATAATGAACAAGTAAACAACTTTACTTCTAAGAGAAAGGGATTGCAACCTTTGTAGTCCGTTCCTTCACTTCATAAGCTCCGAGTAGTAGTCCCTTCGCCGCAATCCATGAACTCCCGAACTCTAGAGAGGCTCCACAAGTCGAATGATCCATGCTTGCTTCCGATCTTCAATAACTAAGATGATCTACCTTGAAGAAACTCAAACCCAAGCTCTTGCTTTGCTAATCAAGTATTAGCAAAGCAAACACCCTAATCTAAGTGGCAAGAATAGATGAGGATGATGAAGTAAGAATTTAGCTCTCATTTGTTTTCGATTTCTCACTCATTTTCATCACATATGAAAAAACTAGAAAGCTTTTCATCAAAAAGAAAGAAGAAGAAGCAAATCAATTTGTGATGAATAATGAATATTATGTGAGGTTAGAAATGCAACCATGGGTTAAGAATGAAGACTTAACCCATGTAGAGAATTAACTATGGTAAAGGGTTGGGTTAGGTTAAAGAAATATCTACACAAAATATCCAAAGTCAAAGTCAAAGTTTTAAGAAGCTTCTTGAAAGCTTCATGCAAGCTTAACCCTAATCCAAACCCTAACCATATTTAAACTCCACAAAACATGTTGCATTTGTAATCCTAACATGTTACAATATTATATATCAAATATACAATATTTATTGTAACAAAATAAAATAATACAATTAACATATATCACATATATATCAATGTATTATCCAAGTAAGAAAAAGAATTTTTAAGTGAGCTAATATTAGTTAATGTAATATAATATATCAAATATATAATTATACATTAAATTATCGAATCAACACTTGATCCGATAATCCGGCTATTTCACAAATAACCGACTAATATGATCTGTATCAGTTCATCGAATCAACACTTGATTCGATGACCCGGCTATATCACATATACCCGGCCGATATCACATATCGCGAGAATCTAATACGGTATCACATACACGTATTGTTCTCGGTCCTGCACATATCACATATGTGCTCTTACTCCGTTTTGCCTGAGCCAGAAAACCTCTGTGTAGGACTCTAAAGAATCGTCAATACGCCGGTAGTAGGTGATGATCATATCAAACACCCACAAGCTGCAAGCGGTCAGCTAAACGTAACAGCCTCACATGTATTGAGCGATCAGAAGATCAACAAGCAAGCCTGTACATTCTCCTGCAAATCCAATCAGTAACACTCCCGTACAGTCCGGTCTTTTCGTGTGATATGTCGCATATATCGCCTAGTGGTGGTAAACGTCAGACCCCAGTAGCTTGATAAGTCGTGTCGATATGAGGTTCATGACAGTTCGAGAAACTACTGATAACACTTACCAGTAAATCTCTGCAACCCTGGCCAGGGATTTCCAGTTATAACCAATCGAACACAGCGCAACATCAACTCCCTATACCGGGAGAGACGAAACCCCTCCTATCGCTTATTGCCTCCATGTGATTCGGGACTGTACCCAAAAGCCACCGTTTTGCACGCCCTTTCGGACGTGGTATGATGGAAATCAAAGCACAATGGGAATCACACAAGACTCTATGACGATCTCGGATCTACAGACTAACCTGTACCAGTGTCACCAGAGAACTGCCATCTGACGTGAGGAATAATACCATCTGGGAGTTCTCGGTGAGTCCGTCCGGTGTACCCAGTCTCCACTGAGCACTCGTATACCTTCTTTGATGTCAAATACCAATGGATATGGGATCATCCATCGCCCATCATATGGGTCAAGAAGCGCATACGCTAGTCTACTCCGGAGTATCGATGCCCTATCTCGATACTCCCACGACTAGGAATATTTGAAGGATGTACTTAACGACTACACTGTCCCCACTAATATAATCTGCATCCTAGTCCTAGTAGTCAAGTACTCATCCTAAGGGTTTTATCAATATGTAACATAGAGACAATCAGAGTACAAGTTAAGATAAAGAGCAACCAGATAGCATACTATCATGTCGAGCAAGAAAGTCCTACCTATATATGTCCAAGCATCCACTACAATATACATCGTATGTACAGTAATGACCTCTAGGGCATACATATAACTAACAGTTATGACGGGGCCTTGTACTACATGTTACCATAGTCCACGGGATAAGATGGACTCCTCTCGTATACATGAATACCTTCTTTATCAAGCTACAAACATCCATTTTAGAATAACTATCATATACCAGTAATCAATTAAATACAATTTACATGTTCATTTCATTTTATATATTGTCTTCTCTTTCTTCTTTTGGGATATACCGAGCGTTAGTTTGCTAACGACATTCCTTCCTATTTCTTTCTTTGGAATATTCGTCAGAAGGACCGGACTCTCAGTAGATCGAGCCTAACCAGGAAGACTTGGACCAGCTCACCACTCAGTCTGACTACTGGTTCACCTGCACTTTCATCTTGTATGCCATTGTTTAGACACTGCTTTACTCATTATATTTTTTCTCTCAAACAATTGTATGTAAATATGAATGTAAATAAATTTGATGTTTATTTTATTACACTTATCATTCTTGTACATTTTTACATATTGTTTAATTACGCTTAACGTATTTATTTCTTAGTAAATACATTATAGCCTGCAACGTCACCATTTCCGTTTGCTGGGAAGCGGGACGTGACACTTTTAATCGTTTTTAACCTTTTCAAATTCTTGCGTCTTTTTGTCCTTCTATCTACCTGAACTTTTTTCACGCACTTTCTGTACGATATTAGTAGTCCCTACCTTCATCACTGGTTTAACCTAAATTTTTCTTAAATCTGTTACAACATCCCCTTATATAAATTTCGAAAACGAAATTTTTTCTAAGGTGGGTAGGATGTAACGACCCTAAAATTTCTATACAATTTTATTGATCCAATATTAATAAAAAAAAGTGTATTTCTGTTATGGTTTCGAGTTATAAGTTATTATTGATAACTTATGTACAAGAAACTCCTTGTAACTCACCAGTTAAGCCTCTACACTGCTGTCATATAATCTGCAAGTTCGAATCCCATCAGTTCCAATTATTTTTAATATTTTTTCTTTTTTAACTTTTCGGAAGCCCAAGAGTTGCACGTGCAATATACGGAGAATCGAAAAGTTTTAGAGAAATCAAACTGGATAAATATGGAGTTAATTGCAATTTATACACAGGGCTCAAGTTTCGAGGCACGTAGCCTCTTCTGGGTCGCCAGATACCAGCCACCGGCCGTTGGATTTTCCCCCAAAATCCTCCATTCTTTGCTCGCGCGTCCCTTTGACTCCTCTATACTCCATTTTCTTGTTTGTTTTGTCTGAATTCAACCAGAGACTCTTCAATTCCTCCATTAAAACCATTAAAACTATTTTTAATTCATTTTTATTTCACACTCTCTCTCATTTTACCCTATAAATACCATCCCATCCCCTAGCTCTCCCCTATTCTGAAAATCATTATCAAAATTCTCTAAAAAATTTTAAGTTCAAGAAAGGTTAAGACTAGTCAGGTGGAGTTAGCGGTCCAAGTTCATTTCATCGAAAACTGAAGCCATTCTCGACATTACCACGAGCTATGAAGACCTCTCCTCTTTCTTCCTCCTTTGTCAACGCTCCAAAACCAGTAAGTTCCTTCCTTTCTCTTTCGTTTCATTTCAAAACGATTCATAAAACAATGTTGACAAAAGTGGAGTTAATTTTGACATTATTTCTTTTTAAACTTTTTAGCATCTTTGATAAGCCAAATAAGTCACACAAGTCCTCTAACATTGCTTTACAATATTATGCACATCATTTACTTTTTAATGTGTTTACAATTTCATGCGAAATAAACACATATCGAACATTTTTGATATAAATACCATGAACTTTAAAAGTTCATCTTTATCGATATCTAGAATATATACCTATAGAAAATTCACAGGGTAACAACCTACCCCACTTACAACACTATGGTTTCATAGCACGGTATTTTGGTTAAGTTTTATTCAAAAGAAACAATTTACATTAAAATACCCTCGCTTTTATTAAATGTGTTATCGCTATTTTTAAATCCTTTGCAATTACGCCTCTATAACCCTTTTAGTGGAACCCTATTACAGAAGGTGCGGGTTATCACACGTCCTTAGGATAGTAAAGCGGGATACAGAACTCCTCATAAAGCATTTGGTCTCGAAAGGAATAAAAATACTATTTTAAAGAATACGATTTATTTTCTTAAACAAATTAAACTTTGAAAAATTATATAAAAATATGAATCCGTATTTTCAATGAAAATAAATTGTGAAAAATATAGAAGAGACTGCACGGGATTACGATCAGATCATTACTCAAGTTGAGCTTAACTCATCTCTTCTTTCAGTTTATGTATACCACATGTTTAGACATTACTTTTCTTGTATTTCCTTTTCATTTGAACTCATGTATTGTAAATGTATCAAGTTGAATATAAATAAAGTTATTGAAATTTAAATCTCATGTCTTTTCTTGTACATTTTATATTGCTTATTTTACGTTTAGCGTATTTACTTCGGGAAATGACCTTCTTGAAATAAATACGTCGCATGCCTAGTCATGTGCCGTCACCGTCTTTTGGGAAGCGAGGCGTGACACACCGTGTGTGCAATATCTGGTCGCGTACTCACTATCGCATATATCAAACTTCCTACCGCAGAAGCATATGGTACTCTCGCTATCTCGTCTTTCTGTTCTTGAGTTGTCGGACATAACTCCTTCATGAGTTTGAAATTCTTCACTAAGGCCGTACTCACTGGTTTTGACTTGTCCCTATTGAACCGCTTCAAAACCTTCTCAATGTAGTCCTTTTGCGATAACCACAACTTCCGCTGCTTCCTATCTCGAATGATCTTCATGCCCAATATTTGCTTTGCTGCTCCCAAATCCTTCATAGAGAATTTCTCGGTCATCATCTTCTTCAAACTTTGAATTTTCTCAAAATGCGGACCCGCTACCAACATGAAATCCACATATAGTGATAGAATGATGTAGTCTCCATCCTCAAAAGTCTGAACGTACACGCAGTGATCTGATTCACTCAGCATATATCCTGTTTCTATCATAAACCGATCGAACTTGAGATACCACTGTCTAAGAGCTTGCTTGAGTCATACAAGCTCTTTCGCAGGTTACATACCATATCTTCTTTCCCCCTCTCCTCGTATCCAGGTGGCTGCATCATATAGATCTCCTCCTCCATATCGCCATGAAGAAACACAATCTTCATGTCAAGCTACTCTAAGTGAAAATCCTTCACCTCTACAATACTAAGGATCACCCGAATGGATGTCATCTTCACCACATGGGAAAAAATCTCTTGATAGTCAATTCATTGCTTTTGCATGTAACCCTTGACTACCCAGCGATCCTTGTACCGCTGCACACCATCGGCCCCATATTTAATCATGTACACCCATCTATTAAGCAACGCTTTTCAACCCTTGGATAGCTTCACTAGGTCCTACGTATGGTTCTTCTTCAAAGATTCCATCTCCTCGTCCATAGTTTGCTCCCAGTGCTTGCTCGTACCATCGTTTGTTGCTTCTTCAAAGGATTCGGCCTCTCCCATATCTGTGTACAAACGAAGTCGGTCATAAGTTTTTCAGGTATCCTTCTTTCTCTCACAGATCTTCTTAGAACTAGTAAATCTGGTTACTGAACATGGTCTCCATCATGTTCTTGAACCTAATCCTGCACTACGGCATCCTCTAAGTTTTGATCACTAACTGTAAGTACCTGAATGCTCTCTTGAGTTCCATCTAGCTTAACGAACTCACGTATTGCACCTTCCTTTGTTTGCTTTTCTTCTTTGTACAAGTGATGCTCATCAAAGCTAACGTTCCGGCTTCGTATTGCCTTCTTGCTTATGTAATCTCATAGCAGATATTCGAACTCATCTCCACCATATCCGATGAAAGCGCACTTCTTAGTCTTAGAGTTAAGTTTACTCATTTCCACCTTATTAACCAAAGAATACGCAATGCAACGAAACACTTTTAGGTGCTAATAATCAACCGGTTTATCTGGCCAATTTTCTTCTGGAACGCCTCCATCAAGCGCACTTTCCGGGCTTCTGTTGATCAAGTACACAGCAGCATTGACCGCCGCTGCCCATAGGAACTTAGGCACATCCGCATCAAAGGTCATGCTCTGCACCCGCTCTAGGATCGTCATGTTCATCCTTTCAGCGAAGCCATTCTGTTGTGGCGTCTCCAGTACCATTTTCAGCCAATGAATACACTTCTGCGAGCAAAATGTCTTTAATTCCTGTGTGCAATATTCCCCTCCATTATCGGACTTAAGGCATTTTACCTTAGCCCCTGTTTGGTTCTCAACCTGCGTAATCCAGTATTTGAAGATACCAAACACATCATGCTTCTGTTTCAACGCATACACCCATGGCTTCCGCCTTGCATCGTTGATGAGCGTCATGAAGACCGATTCCCGCCATAAGACTCTACCGAGTTCGGACCACATACGTACGTATGCACCATCTCCGGCTTCTTGATTTTCTTTGCTATGCCTACAATATGAAATTTAAGTGCGTTTTGCTTTCCGCAAACACAACTCCCGCATAACCCCAACTCCACCTTTTTCAGTCCCGAAAAAAGCCCCCTTCCTTGAAGAATTTTCATGTTCTTCTCGCTAAGGCGCCATAATTTTCTATGCCACAACGAAGTCTTCGAATTTATCCCCGATCATGTCGCTAATGCAAACGAACCTCCGCTACTTCCACTGAAGGAATACAACGAACCACTCAACTTACCCCTAGCAACCACCAACGATCCTTTAGTAATCTTCCACTGCGAATTCCCAAACGTTGTAATAAAACCTTCGTTGTCAAGATGACTAGTAGAAATCAAGCTTTTCTTCAAATCTGAAACATGACGAGCATTCTTTAATTTTAGTTGACCACCTCCTGACGGTTACAAGATGATCGTCCCCTTTCCAATGATCTTACATGGCTGACCGTTTCCTACAGTCACATACCCAAGGTCCTCCTGAACATACTCGCTGAAGTGATGTCGTCCTAAAGTACAATGTGATATATGTTTATTGTATCATTTTCTTTTGTTACATTAAATATTATATATGTGATATATAATATTGTGACATGCTAGGTTATACATGCAACTAGGGTTTATGAGAATTACACCATGGTTTGTCATTATGGTTGGAATTATATTTATTTTGGAAATTCAAAATTGTGGATTAATTGTTAAGATATTTTCTTAGTTGACCAAGTCCACTCTTTTGATATTTTCCAAGATATTTATTAACCTAACCCTAATCTCTAACTACGGTCTATTCTCTACAATGGTTAAAGCCATGATACTAACCCTAGGTGACATTTCTAACCTAGCATGTCACAATATTATATATCACATATATAATATTTAATGTAACAAAAGAAAATGATACAATAAACATATATCACATATATGTTAAATGTATCCAAAGTGAGAAAATAAAAATACTTAAGTGAGCATATATTAGTTAATGTAATTTAATATATCAAATATATAATTATACATTAAATTATCGAATCAACACTTGATCCGATAATCTGGCTATATCTCATATAACCGACTCATATAGAATGTATCATCTCATCGAATCAACACTTGATCCGATGTCCCAGCTATATCACATATAACCAGCCGATATCACATATCGCGATAATTGAATACGGTATCACATACACGTATCATTCTCGGTCCCGCACATATCACATATGTGCTCCTACTCCATTTCGCCTGAGCCCGGAAACCTCTGTGTAGGACTCTAAAGACTCGTCAATACGCCGGCAGTAGGTGATGATCATATCAAACACCCACAAGCTGCAAGCGGTTATCTAAACGTAACAGCTACTCGGGTATTGAGCGATCAGAAGATCAACAAGCAAGCCTGTACACACTCCTATGAATCCAATTAGTAACACTACCGTACAGTCCGGTCTCTTCGTCTGATATGTTGCATATCCAGTTTAGGGGTGGTAAACGTCAGACCCCAGTAACCGATAAGTCGTGTCGATGTAAGGCTCATAACGGGTCGAGAAACTACTGATAACACTTACCAGTAGGTCTCCATATCAGCCCTGGCCAGGGACTTCCAGTTATAGCCAATCGAACACAGCGTAACATCAACCCCCAATACCGGGAGAGACGAAACCCCTCTTATCGCTCATTGCCTCCATGTGATTCGGGACTGTCCCAAAAGCCACCGTTTTTCACGTTCTCATGAACGTGGTAAGGTGGAAATCAAAGCACAGTGGGAATCACACAAGACTCTATGACGATCTCGGGTCTACAGACTAACCTGTACCAGTGTCACCAGAGAACTGCCATCTGACGATAGGTATAATACCATCTAGGAGTTCTCGGCGAGTCCGTTCAGTGTACCCAGTCTCCACTGAGCATCCGTACACCATCTTTGATGTCAAACACCAATGGATGTGGGATTATCCATCGCCCATCATATGGGTCAAGATGCGTATACGCTAGTCTACTCTAGAGTATCGATGCCCTGTCTCGATACACCCTCGACTAGGAACAATTATAGGATGTACTCTTAGACTACCCTGGCCCCACTAGTATGATCTGCATCATAGTCCTAGTAGTCAAGTACGTATCCCAAGGGCTTTATCAACATGTGAGAGCAAGACAGTAAACCAATACAAGTCAACATGTTTAGACAAAGTGAAACCAGATAGCATACTATCATATCGAGCAAGAAATTCCTCTCTATATATATCCAAGCATCCACTATAATATACATCATATGTACAATAATGGCCTCTAGGGCATATACATAACTAACACTTACATGGCTGACCGTTTCCTACAGTCACATATCTAAGGTCCTCCTGAACATACCCGCCGAACTGATGTCGTCCCAAAGTATAATGGAAGGATGCCCGCGAATCAAGAAACTAAGTATCTGCCTTTGTGTTCTCGCTCGCCGATAAACAAATACTTTGTTCCCCATATTCTTCTGTAGACACCATATTAGCTTCCTTTCCATATGCCTTCTCATCCGAGTCTTTCTTCAAGAGTCTACATTCGGATTTCCTGTGACCCTTCTTTCCACAGTTCCAACAGTCGCCTTAGATTTTCGCCTTCGATTTTCCTCTGCTCTTAGGCTTTCCCTTCTTGCCCTTTTCGCATTTCCATCGTTCTACCGCGATTCTCCACCAAAAGTGCAGAAGTTCCCGAACTTCAACTTACGGCCTTTCTCCGCATCTCATCGTTTAATATACAAACTCACCACATCATTAAACATGAGAGTTCCCGAGATCGAGTTGCTAACCTCCAGCACTAGGTTCTCCCAACTCTCCGGCAATGAACATGGGAATAGAAGTGCTCGAATCTCGTCTTTAAAGGTGATTGAAACCGACTCAAGCCGGAAAGTTACGTTGTTGAACTTATTCAGCTGCTCCGTCACTGAGCCGTTTTCAACCATCTTCATGTTGAAAAGTTTCTTCATCAAAAATATTTTGTTTAATGTCGAAGGTTTCTTATACAACTTCGCTAATGTCGTCATTAGCGTCTTGGCTGTTTTCTCCTTCGAGATATTAAAATCCACTAGTGGAGTTAACGACAACCGAATTGTCACCATGGTTTTTCTATCCAAAAGATCCCATGCCTCATCAACCATCTTCTGGGGCTTCTTTCCAAGCAACGGAAGAAACATGTCCTTTTGATACAGGTAGTCCTCCATCTCTATACGACACCAACCAAAATTATGACCATTAAACTTTTCAATCATTATCTTATCCTCCGTCATCTTTCGTCTCTGCCGTAACAAACCTGACTTTTCCCTTGATCTGAACTACCGTTGACCTAAATCATAGATTTGAATAATCCTAGATTTCTTAACAAAGCTCTTATACCAGTTGTTGGGAGAAGATCGATCCACAGAACAATGCTACGACAAAATAATTTACGCAACAAGCACGAAATACCGATCAAAGAACAATAAAATAAAATATGCGAGAACAAAATAGAATCACAAATCAGAGAGGCACAAAGAATTTGTTAACGGGGTCTACCTACCGTATTGCAAGTCTTCGGCAGAGCGGACTTTGCAAACGTCTACTAAATTCTTGAATCAAGTTTACAAGCAACTCTAAGAGATTTCTCTCAAATCTCTCTATTAGCCGTCACTCTCTCAATACAATGATCTCTTAATAAAAATTAATTCATCTTGGTCTTGTGAAATTAATTTAATGGCTATCTGTGGATTCTAACAATTTGTCATAGATGCTTGATTCTCCAAGTTTTTGATGATTTCTTCAAATCAACTCCAGCCTCTATTGTTAATCCTTTCTTGACCGCCACCTTCTCTCTGCACAGGCCCCTTTTTTTGATTGGCTCTGTTGGATGCAAACATTAATTTGCCACCCTCAATGCATATATATAGGTTATGGCTTTGCTTGTAGATAAGTTGAAATTTCAATGAAGATTAATTTAAATCTTCACAACTCTCACTAGAACCTCACATGAGCCGCACAAATCAAGTGCTCTTGATTTGATTGGATTTAATCCAATAACAACCTTATTTAATATCTAGATATATATCAATAGGTCTTAAAGATAAGAATCAATATTGAAAGGAAAGATTCTCCATAGATATAACATTGAGGACCAAGGAACGGAAGACATCCGGTGGGGGCTGTGGGGATGCGGCCATGCCGAAGGCGATGACCGGCATGGTGTGGCCGGAGGAGAGGGTTACAGAGGGGATTTCGGATGCCATTTTCCCCCTTTGGATTCTTGATTGTTTCATGCAAGCACCGAGAGATGAAGAGTTGCAGTACTAATTGAGAGGAGCTCGTATGTGTGAGGTTTTGCCCGTTGAGTACTTGCCGCATGTTCTTTGACATTCGGGCTGCAGGAAGGTTAAAAGAAAATTGAGTCGAGTGCAAGATTTTCACATGTCATTTTGGAACGCGCTAGCACTACTCAAAGTAACGATTTTTTCTTTGATTGTCGTGCTCATAATCGCATCCTTACACACGAGATAAAATTCTTAAGAGAAACATCGTTGCGCCAATTGAGTGTGTTACAGAGTTTTTGAACCGGCTTGTAAGCTTGCAATTGAGTGTGTTACGGAGTTTGTGAACTGACTTGTAAGTATGATCCAAGCTTTTAAAATATAAAATATATTTCTTTAACCCTCATTATAATTTCGAAGTTTTGATACAGTGGAAGGGACATTTCATATGGTATCAGAGTAATCAAGATACGATTCCCACCGGACACGTATTAAATGAGGATTTATCAAATTAAAAATACCGATGTGCAAAAGCCCAGGTTTCGGCCGAAAGGGCTTTCGACCTTCAGAGAGGTGTGTTAGAATATAAAATATATTCTCTCAAATCTCATCATAATTTCGGAGTTGTGGTGTGGTGGATATGACATAAAGATAAGTTCCAAGTAAACCCAGGTTCGAAACTTGCGGGGTGCATAATTAAAAACGGATTCTTTACAAAGAAAGTACTGCTGCACAAAAGTCCAGGTCTCTACCCAAAATACCTTGAGAGCTAATGAGGCTGTAGTCATAGAAAAAGGTGTTCAGGGGCGTGTTTCAGTGACATTTTCATATAAATTGCAAACTGGTTGCAGAAAACTATTTAGTGTTTATTAATACAACCTGATTGACTACTTTAATAATTTTATTATTCATCCTGTCGAAAACCCTTCCAAGTAAGTGCCTTTGGTTTACTGTGATAAGAGTGGGGCTTGTAAGTTCTGATGAGCAGTAAACATCCTCCAAAATTTTACAGACTATGAAAAATAAATTTTAAGACGATGAAAAGATAATATATTTGTTATATGGTACTCCAAATCACCAATATTGTTTCAATCTATTCTTTATTATAGTTAATTTCAAAGTTAGAATACATTTATAACAATTCACGTTTCTTTCGCGTTGGAAAGTATCCGGCTTCACCTCTTCAAGAACTCCTTCCAAAAAGTTAGGCCAAGAGTTATTTTTTCAATCCAAAGAGGAATCTTTTAAGCCAAATTTGAAGGTAGCAAAATTTCAATCGATGCTACCTGGCATTCAGTGCTGAAAGTTACAAGGTCATTGATTATATAGCCACCAACAAGATTACTATTCTGCAAAATTTGCAAATTGCCGATCTTCGGGTTGGCAACTCAAGAGCTAAAAAGATCATTCTTATATATTGCCCATGACATATATATATATAGAGAGAGAGAGAGGGGTTTTTTTTTAAACGTGGGTGACACTTGCTCTGCTGAAAGCCGTATTTTATATATATATATATATAGAGAGAGAGAGAGAGAGCCCTCTCTGGGAAAAAAAAAATTCGGAATTTTCTGGTCATTCCAATATCAACACCACTGTAATCACAATTCAAATGCCAACTTTAATCATATATTCTAAATGACATGGACTTGATCAATAATGTTACATGTATATAAACACTTACAATTCAAAGTCTGAATCAGGCTCCCAATTATCACCTCTGTTGGAAACCACAGCCTCAATAGTAATTACCTTCCTCTGAGGGATTTGGCTAATTTTGCAACAATCTTCTTCGGTTAGTTGCCAATCGAAGATTCCGAGGTTCTCCTTCATTCTCTCCTTGTCGAAGCTCTTTACTACCATGCTTACTCCTTGTTCATATACCCACCTTAGAGATACCTACAACAAGGTCCACATATCGCAGGGAAATGGCTAAATATCACAAAAATACCATGAATTATATGCTTTCAGATAAGTAATTGCCATAAACTTTGTTACATAGGATTAGATACCATTAAAATTTTGGCACTTTTCAATTTGGTATTATATGTCGATTTCGATGAGAGACCTTTTACTATGTATTCGGCCGCAAGTTATTTTTTTAGGTTTTTATTTTTGGATTCAACCTTCTTTCTAGGATCGAACTTGCTACATTTTACATTGGAGAGGAAATTGGTACCATCTGAGCTAAGCTTAGCCGGTATGTTATTAGATTATAAGAGGGTTGTTTGGAATTATAGATTCAAGAATCAAGGGGGTGATATATTGAAATATATAGGTTTCTTTTTGGGATACTAAAAAATGGGTTTGTTTGATATACCATCTCGAAAAAAATAAGGTATTTCCAAAAATCATTCCGAAAGATTCAATATTTCAAATATCATCACCAAAAGCTCTCCGTTGGCCAAAAACCTCTTCCGTTATCAGTCAAACTTTTGGTTCACAGGGTTAAATCAAACTTTTTTACCACTTTCTTCCTCCATGTCAAAGCCCACTTCTTCACCCACATTACATTCAGAAAAGAAAATTTAAATATCCATCTAAAATTACTTTGCACATTTTGATTCAATTCTACTAACTTGTGTTATCAATGGAGAGTCAAAGTCTCACAAAATCTCCATTCTCTTTGTCAAATATGTTAAAAGATTTCTTTGTAGAAAATATAGTTTGCATGTGTTTATTATTCAAACATTGGATAATAGATTTGTAAAATTTGTACCAATGTCCATTCTCTCTGAGTTTTCGAAATCTAGGATTGTTTTGATTTTAAAGACCTGAGCATTTACTTTTCTTCGCATGTATAAACCGATTTAAATTAATTTTTTTTATGTTAGTAATGAGTTTAATTTGTATATATGGAAGCTCAAAGGTCTAATTTTTCTCTAAAGGTAAACCCTAATTTTGAAATTAAGGCAAAGCCGGAATTCTAGCCATTAGGAAAAACAAGAAGATGACTATTCAAGAGTTATTTACGTCTATTACTAACCTCCAAACAACTCAAAGCCAGTTTAAAAGAATTCGCCCAAAAGATGCCGGGTAAAACTAACCATAGGGTTTTTTAGACAACTTATAATTTTTCGGGATGTTTTTTGGAATTATCTTATTTTTGAGATGGGATATAAAAAAACCTAACAAAACCAAAACTAATGGGTTTTTCTTTGCTAACTTTATTGATCATAGACATACGGTTGATTCTGCACCATTAAAACAAAAAGGTGACCGGTTCAACCAGCTACGTGACTTGTACTTGTGGTGACGTGTACTTGTGAAAAGAAATGAAAAAAGGGAAAACACCGACACGTGACACGACTTAATGGGCGGAGCCGGTAATGACTACCTGAGAAACCGTCTTTCCTCTAGCATTGGCTATCTCTTTGAGAACATCTGACTGCATAAGCTGGTTTGGACTACCACCACCTCCTACGGGAGAGTAGGCAGTCACAACGATTCCTTTCTCATTGCAATACTCCCTCAACTTTGCTTGCTGCCATGCTGGATTCATCTCTACCTGCCCAAATACATGATCTTCACGTGTCAATGTTTTTGTACGATGCATCGTATGACATGTTTTTTATCAGACTTCGCATAGTGTTTTGCACTTGAGCCCGCCCCCGTTTCTCCTAAAATGCAAGGCTAAAGTGCAGAACATAACGCAAAGTCCCATAAATGCTTCCATCTAAGCTTCTTTGTATGACGGACCTTATAAAACGCTTGAAACCGTAAGCTCCTTGTACCTTTGATCTAAAAATGCACGTATTTTCAAAGCGAATACTGTTAATGAGCACACTGACCTGATTAACCTTTGGAGGTATCTTTGCAATAGCCAGTATCTGATCTAATTTCTTTTCTGAGAAATTACTGACCCCAATAGCCTTGGCTAGCCCCAGCGTCTGGCATTCCTCCATGGCCTCCCACACTTCTTGTAAGTCGGTTCGGACGAGGTCTTCCTTGTTTACTGGAAACGAATCCGATCCCGGTTTGGAGCTGAATGGCATGTGCATGAGATACAAATCTAGGTACTCCATTTTCAATTTGCTGCGCGGATAAGAATTACCAAAATTATGAAAATGAAACAACGAAATCTTGTCGCTCCTGTTAAGTTTATATATGTTCGAAGAAATTAAGATACATGGTATAAGCCATCAATAACAACTTGACAAGCTAAAATTACCCAACTAACGACTGATTGCAGAAATTAAAAGGAACTAGGAAATTGAATCGAGATAAAGGAATTTTGATGGGATTTCCTAATAAGAAATCAAAAATCGGAGAACTGAATTTGGGGACTGCCGTAATAAATCAGATTATATATGAGTTGATCCTTTACCTTAGACTCTTCCTGATAGCAGGCAGGACAAGGTGAGGGTGGGCATCGTTGCACCAAAGCTTAGAAGTGATGAATAGCTCCTCCCTCGACTTAATCAATCCTGTTTCCACCGCCTCTTCTATCGCTTCGCCTAGTGGTGCCTCGGATTCGTAGAGGGACGCAGAATCGAAGTGGCGATAACCGGCCTTGATGGCCTCGACTATGGCCGATTTCGTGTTATCCGGCGCAAAGGGATACGCCGCGGTGCCCAAGCCCACTAAGGGCAAGGCTTGCGAGCCTTTGGTTAGGGTCACTTCAGGGATGCTCGCCATTTTTTTAAAACAAGCGATGTAAACGGTCACTATGCATTCGCTACAATATGATCGAATTATATACATATCGATCCTTTTGGAATTCAACAAACTTGTATGTGTCCCCTTATGCACTACAATATGATATATGATGTGCTTAAGTTTTGTATGTATTTCGATTATATCTGAGTAGCTGCTATCCCCATGCTATTAAAGAATTCTAGCCACATACCTCGCGTATCAAAAGAAACTCCAATTTTGTGGGTTTTCCTACTTTTCCCGCGTTCCCACCCTAGAATTCCATAGTAGGGCCGCATTTCCTTTAGGCCTTTCAACAACAACAACAACTGAGCCTTTTATCCCAAGCATATAGGGTAAGGCTACATGAACCAACATGAGAATCACGCCGGGTCCAGCACATGAATCCTCCGTCTCCACTCACACCTATCGAACAATATACTTTCATCGAGTCCTTTGGCAACCATATCGTTTCGTATCACCTCCATCCATATTTTTTTGGGTCTCCCTTTTGCCTTTTTACCATTGCCTATATCGAGAGTATCTATTCGCCGAACCGGTGCTTCCATAGGTCAGCGTCGTACATGACCAAACCATCTTAGCCGGTTTTCCCGCATCTTCTCCTCCACAGGTGCTACACCAACTTTTGCACGAATATCCTCATTTCGCACCTTATCTTTTCTAGTGTTACGGCACATCCAACGAAGCATGCGCATCTCCGCTACCTGTATCTTCTGTGTATGATGCTTCTTACGAGCCCAGCATTCTGTACCATATGATAAGGCAAGCCGAATAACGCTCCGATAAAACTTCCCTTTCAATTTTAACGGAAAGTTACGATCACACAAAATCGCTGTTGCACTTCTCCATTTCAACCAACCAGTTTGGATCCTTTGATTAATATCACCATCGATCTCCTCATTCTTTTGGATGATGGAATCTAGATATCTAAACTGGTCGCTCGGTAATATCTCTCGTCCTTTCAATGTTATACCAATGTGGTTTTGACATCTAAATGCTTAGATATTACATGCAACTTTTTCGATATTACGTTACATAAGTTTGAAGTGGGACGGGGACTTTTTGAAAATTTACCTTAAATTTAATAATCCAATTCAATGTTTATATGCTATTAAGGCTACATTTTTATATGCTATATGATGCTCTTAGCAATTAAATCATATAACAAATGGGTATATTAGCTACTATTTCGCCTGCTATTTGGCCTATTCAACTGTTTGTATACTGGCTATCTATTTATTTGGTCTATTCAATTTCATCAAAAGAATTTGCTTTTATGGTATCCATTGATTATGTCTTGAATTTTTTTGACTAAAAAAGCAGAGTAAAACCCCTACTCGGAAAAGGAAAAAAAAAAGATTAATAAATAGTAAAAATACAATACAAGAGTAATCCACTCCACGTTAAAAACTGAAGACCGGTAAATAATAACAATTATATATTCATGTCTTAATCGTTGGTTAATCATTGAAGCAATTATATATATATATATATATATATATATATATATATATTCATGTCTTAATCGTTGATTGGTTAATCATTGAAGCAAATATATCTATATATATATATATATATATATATGACCAAGCCTGCAAGAATCATAATTGAAACAAAAACAAAATGACAGGTTAAAAGAAAAATTATTCTGTCTCTCTCAAACCACACATAAATAAAACAAATTTGCATCATTTTCAATTTGTGATCCATTCCGGCCGGTGGTTTTGACATTTTATTCATGACCCATTCCCTTGGATGGAAAAGGGATAGGGCCGCTAAATTTTATCTTTTGTATCTTCACGATCCATTCCCCTGTCTCTCTCAAATCCTGAGTTGCCGGCTATTGTATCTTCAGGACAGTGTGCACGCATCCCGAAACAATTACAACAGCCAACATTATAGTTTGAGTTATCTAAAACCATTTTCTTTTTATGTACATTTCTTTAACATATTTATTTTGCAACAAAAATTATCCAACCGAACCACTTACATAATTCTAACAATGGTGACAATTAACAAAAATTAATCTTATCTCAACCATCTTACCATATTTTAGATTTTTTTTATTTTTTTGGGCCGTACCATCATAAATTTGCCTAAAAGATACAGAAATTAATACAGCATGAGGCGGGCCTAACCAGCCAAGCTCAATTTTCAAAAGAGTAAAAAAATTCAGCTTAAAAGATTATTCAAAATTTTTATAGCTTAATTGGGGATAAATTAGGCACTGAAAATTGGCCAAGCTTACTTAATTTGGGGTTAATTGACCAAGCTAATTGGTGATTCATTTGTCAAGAGCCTTAGCCATCTTTTGGGTTCTGTATCAGTTTTGGGGTTATTTATTTAGGAAAAATATCACCAAAATACCATGTAGTTTATCGATTACGGTTAAATACCATGGACTCCCATTGGTTGTCGCATGAAAATACCACATGCTTTTATCTTAAGCCGATAGTCCGTGGTATTTTAGTGAGTCGCTGCTTGTTTTTGTACTCATGTGATCGATGGGGATGGATTACTCGTACATACTCCTTACAAAAGAAAGGCTGAAAACTTAAGAGAAGAAAAAAAGAACTCACCCCCTCACACAGCATGGCTGGGACTATCCCAACTGCTGCACTAAACTCAGGCCACAAGATCCCGGTGATCGGCCTTGGAACCAGCAGCTTGGAGAAGCCCGACGACCTATCATCAGTCTTGCTATCGGCCATCGAAGTCGGATACCGGCACTTTGACACGGCCGCCATGTATGGGACTGAAGAGGCTCTTGGCCATGCAATCGCTGTAGCACTGAAACAAGGCGTGATAAGCTCGCGTGACGAGCTTTTCATCACATCCAAGCTCTGGTGCACAGATGCACACCCTGAACTCGTTCTCCCTGCTCTCCAGAAATCGCTCGAGTAAGAATTTATTGGAATTTCTTATTGCCATGGAGTGTACATCATGACTAAGCTTAAACTGCACTAAAATACCATGACCTTGAGTGAGTTTTTTGATAAAAAAAAACCATGTACGTTCTAAATTGCAAATAAATGCTATAAACTAAGAATATTTCCATCGGGAACTATAAGTAATTTTCAGTTTATATTGTATGCAATTTTTTTATGATAAAAGCACCGAGTGGGTTCTTGCTCCAAATGGTATATGTATGCGACTGGAAAACACAGCCTAAAGGTTTTGGTATTTACTTGTAAAACGCTAAGTTTGTTGGGTATTTTGCAATTTATAAAAGAGAAAACGAGGCATGCAGAGACCCTGCAGCGCAAAATTGCTCCCATGGACCAGTGGGTTTAGGGACCTAACTGTAAAATAACCAGTGGACCCTACTGGCTCATGTGGAGTTTGGACCCGTAGAGTCCATATAGGCCCCATTTCTTCTTTATTAAATGAATGAATTTATTAAAAATGTTGAAAAATTAATTAATCGTCATGTGTTCTAGTGAAATTTCAGCTGCAAATTTTTATCATTTGTTCAAAAGGTATCAAGGTAGATCATTGACTCATTCTGGCCTAAAACTTATTCCATAATATTGTGACTGAAACTATTTTATACTCTCTCTCTCTCTCTCATTGCTTGTCCATTTTTTAGGCACTTATTTTTCTCCTAAATGATTTGTTCTCTTTAAATATCAAAAATCACATTTACTAATTTCTTTTATTATATATCAATGCACTTTAAACATGGAGATTGAAATCTAATCCTAAAACTGTAATTAATGAAGACTACGCCATAAGGATAAATTAGGGACTTCATTGGATTTTGCATTTTTTGAATAGTTATAATTTTCTTAATAAGCGGAGGAAAAAAAAAGGGTCTAGAGTTTGTGAAAAGAAGGTAGAAAAACACTAAAAATTATCAAATGATAATTAATGTTCTTTTTCAAGAATAACCTAATCAATTGGCATGAGGGTAGGAAGCTGGGGTTGGATTATTTGGACCTCTACTTGATTCATTGGCCCTTGAGCATGAAGCATGGAGAGATCAAGTTTCCCTTAAGTAAAGAAGAGCTTCTTCCTATCGATATGAGGGCAACATGGGAAGCAATGGAGAATTGCCACAGGCTGGGGCTTGCCAAGTCCATTGGAGTTAGCAACTTCTCATCCAAGAAGCTGGCTCAGTTACTAAACCATGCTAGCATACCTCCGTCCGTAAATCAGGTAAATATCTCTACTATCGTAGGAGAACAGAAAATGAGTCACTTAATTTTGAAATTCATTAATTCAAAAATTCTTAAGCTGACATCTGGTACAGACATCTGTAGTCTGACTAGATTTGAAATCAGTTTAGAAAATTGAAGCGTTTGAATTCTAACGAATATGTTAGACATCTCTTGATCAAAGAGGAGACGTCTAAAGTATAGAAATGTGTTGGAAAATGGTTTCTAACCTTGTGAGATCTACACTAGACGTAATAAAAAAACTTAAGACTATATTCTCTGAGCCAGTTCTTCTTCAATCTTCATTTCATTGATTTGTTACTTTGAGACGTCTTTGTTTCTTGATAAAACTTGCATCACGTTGTTTACCTGCGTCAAGTCTACATACCATATCAGCGTTTTGAGCGTGAATCTTATTGAAATCAATCACTGCTTGATGTTGAAATATTGTGCCAGCTATACTCAAGATTAAGAACTTAGAAACGTCGTTAGTAACAGATGAATTTTTTAAATATAGTTTTGTTGTAAATGATCAAATCTGAAGATCGTATGACACAAGTGTCAACACAATGCATCTGGAGAATCCGTATTTGATTGAAATAAGAATTTACTTTAGTCAATTTTTGTAATAAATAACCACAGGAGGTTTTTGTACAACAAATTAAAAGTTCAAGGGGGTTTCATGATGGGTTTGAACTATATGGTGGTTTTCGAAAACTCGAATAAATCATAAGGTGGTTTCTATGAAATAAGCTTATTTTATCATAGAAATCAAACAAAAAAAGGATCATTGTTGTATGTGCAATGAAGATAACTAAATGACATGTCTTTATTATTTTACAAGTGTGATGCACGTAATTAAATTGTCGCGTCATTATAATTTTACAAGGACGATCCATATAGTTAACCTGTCATGCCCTGCTTCCCAATATACGGAAGCGGAGGCGCTACTCGGTCCGCAACCTAACTATACCGAGAGATTATCTCAACTCGATAGAGTTACGTTAAGTGTAAAAAGAAATGCAGGCCAAATGTACCAAAGCAAAGTAATAAAAGCAATGCATTTATTCCATTAACTAAAATTTATTACATCACAATGTTCGAGACATAAAGAAAGATTATTACATTACAGAAAAAGGAAAGCAAGCACTAAACAGGGGGACGATAAAAATAAAAAAAATAAGAACGAATAATCCTAATAATAGGTAGAGAGCTCAAAGGAGTCCTCCGCTGTCACTTCCACCTCCTCAATCCCTTCTTGGTGCTCTCTTTTTTTTAACGGACATTTCGGGAAAAAGAAAAAAAGGAGAAAACATCAGTCAGGGAGATAAACTCGAGTAGGATTCTCAAGGTAGGGTGTGAAATAAAGCAATAACAAGCGCAGTGAAAGTCGCATATGTTGGTATGGGTATATGTAAAAGAGTGTCACAAGGTACATGTGTCAAGTATGGGTAAAGAAGGTACACGTGTCAAGTATGGGTAAGGTAAGGCACCATTTACCATTTATGAATTATAAAGTTAGCTTGCTTTAGTTTAGTTACATGAGGGTACCGGCGTCTTCGGGGTTATTCCGTTGTTGCCATGGAACAACAGCAGGCAGGAGAGATAGCGTTCCGTTTCATTCTGGAACCACGGATAATAGGAAGTGGAATCCCGAGACCCTTAATACAGCCTCACGTAATCTAAACTACCCTATCTCGTGTCTAGGTTTGGTTGTATATGGGTTTGATTAAGTGTCAGCACGCGGATCCACTAGGCATGAGATTAGGATAGGTTCACTTTCCCAATCAGGATTTTCCGAACATCGGATCTTTTCATCACCCCATGCCTTGATCCTCGTGTCTTACCCAAACTGTACAAGTAGATGATGTAAAATAGTGTCGAAGGTTAAACCGGGTATAGTGCTTTTCTTTAGGCACAATAGGGTTATAGCATTCCACTATAGAATAAATAGGGTCTTTAAAAATGTAGGGTATCTTAGTAAAATAGGGTTTTCAAATTGTAAGTTCGTAATGCTAGGGTCGCAACACTTGCTAACCGAGACAGAATCTAGAACAAAAATTTCTAACTCAGCACCACAAACCTAAAACCAAGATCATCCAAGAACTAGTAATTGTAAAGAAACAACAAGCAAAGCTATCTAAAAGCTTAGAGAGTGCTACATCCTTTGTAGCGTGTCCACTCGTTAATGGAAAATCCAAGCTTTGCTCCTTGGGTGATGGTTGAGCTTGATCGACGACCTTCTTCGCCGAAAATAAACCATTTTGAAAGCAACCCACTACAAGGTTCAACTCCACCAAAAAACACTTTTTTATGAAACAACTTGCTCTCATAAATTGCTAATAGGCAAGAGGAATAAGAAGGTGTGGAAAAGCTCATTTTTCTCTCTCTAGTTCTTCTCTTTAGATCTCAAGTCATGAGAGAGAAGATGAGGTTGGAAAATCAATTAGCCATTTCATTTTCTCTCTCCTTTATCGTATAAAAGAAAAAGAGAGATGGCTTGAAAAAATATCTAAATATTTTCTCATGTGGACCACACTTGCTCCGCATGCATGCTTATCACTAAATGAAAAACAAGTATATGTTTCATATAGATATAAATACATATGTATCAAATACATATGCGAGAGAGAGAGAGAGAGAGAGTGTGTGTGTGTCTATGTCGTATACACTATACTAGCAACCATATCATATATGAATATTAAGTCAACACTTGACTTAATAATCCGACTCATGATTAAACCGGTCAGTATAATCAAACGTCCAATTAATATACGTGCATCATATACACGTTTTTAATCGAACTCCCGCACGTATCAACTATATGCACACAATTAATCAACATTTTCATTTCACTTGATCGAGCACTTTCGACATGGGACTCTAAATACTTGACAATACGCTGACAGTGAGTTAATAGGATCATATCTGATTGAATTTGAAACAATTTCATATCAATCCCACGAACGGGTTAAACCACAAGCACATAAGTGACGCTAGCTGCATGTAACGGCTACCCAAGTATATATCAAAAGATAGGTCAAAAAGCAAACTCATCCGAATCCAACACAGCCTATAAGTGACAATTACCGTACAGTCCGATCTCTTCGTCAATGAGTGTCGCATATTGGGTTTAGGGGTAGAAACTGTTTGACCCCTAATAACCCAATAAGTCATGCCGATATTAAACTCATAATCATCCGCGATACAATTGATAACACTTATCAGTTTATCTCAGCAGCCCTGACAAGGGACTTCTGGCTATAGTTATATCTTACACATCACAACATCAACTCTCTATACCGGGAGAAACGAATTTCATCTCGATCGCTCACAACCTCCATGTGCTTCAGGACTATACCCAAGAAAAACCCGTATGCACGACTCCGTAGAGCCGTGGTTGGATAGAACTCAAAGTATAGTCGAAACACACACAAAGTACTATGACGATATCAGGTCAAAAGACTACCATGTACTAATATCACCAGAGAACTGCACTCTGACAAATAAGTATAGTACCATCTAGGAATTCTCGGCGATTCCGTTCAGTGTACTTATTCTCAATGAGCACCTGCGTACAATCCACGATGTCAAACATCAATGACTGTGGGACCAGCTATCACGCTCCACAGGGTCAAGAAACATATGCACTAGTCTACTCCGGACTGCCGATGTCCTATCTCGACACTCCAACGACTAGGAACAATTTAAGAATGTGTTTAGCAATTAACCAAGCCCCATTATTATGATCTCATCATAATCTTGGTAGTCCCGCAACATTCAAAGGACTTTATTATTATGTATTTGCGATACGTAATAACAATTAAAACATATACATATCAATGATAAAGCAAACCAGATAGCATACTATCATTTCGAACAAGAATGTTTTATCTATATAGCTCTATATACAATTACAATAATCGCCTTCGAGACACCTATATCCAACACAAGTTCGGGGGATTTAAGTAAAAGGGATCTTAGGAAGTTCGGTGTATTTTAATGTGAAAAGGATTTTTAGAAAGATCGAGGTACTTTCATGAAAATACGAATTTTAGAAAGGTCTAGATATTTTTATGAAAATACGACTTTTAGAAAAGTCGGGGTACTTTTATGAAAATACGACTTTTAGAAATGTCGAGATACTTTTATTCAAAACGACTTTTAGAAAAGTCGATGTACTTTTATGAAAATAATAGTTTTAAAGTAGTCCAAGGTATTTAAGTGGAATAGGGTTTATAAACTTCGGGGTATTTAATTGAAAAAGGTTTATAAGAGTTTAGGGTATTTTTGTGAAATTACGTATTTTGGAAACTTTGGGGTATATCAGTGAAATTATGATATTTAGGAACTTTAAGGTATTTTAATGTAAATACGAAATTAGAAACTTAAAGGTATTTTAGTGTAAATAAGTTTGTTTTTTTTTTTTGGAAAGCTAGGGTATTTTAACGATAAGCATAGTTGCATCATATTAAGGAAACGATTAAAAAGATGAGAAGACGTTTATCTCGATTTTGGCTGTAAACTAGCATTATTCAGGATAAGTTTGGGCAGCATAACGGCTTATGGCCATTACCCTGTGTCTTGAGTGTGCAAAGTATTCCTTTGGTAGTATGGGTCAAAAACTAGATAACGACTTATTAGGAGTCCTTCACGCTTAACATAAATAACAAAACTAACAATAGGTAAAGTTAACCGTATTAATATTTTGAGTGAACAATAGTATTAAAACTGAAAAGCATACATAGAAGAGAAGACATGAGCGAGGGGGAAAATAAGCACGAGATCTACCTTTGAAGTGAAAAACGAGACGATGTCGAGAAATGTCGAGGTTAGCTTTTCCACATCTATCTCCTTGCTCGGATTTTTGGTGAGAACTTGGACAATACGGTTGCGAAGAGGACCCCACAAGGAAGCAATAGCCACTTGTGCTATCGTGGCGAGCCCGGTTCGGGTTGGTTCCGACCCGATTTGACCCGGTTTTAAATTCTTTTTACCCTTTTAAAAAAAATTTAAAATTGTTTTTAAACTGTTTTAAATTAGGAAAAATCATTGAAAATGTTTTTTTAAATTCAGAATAATATGGAAAATTTCTAGAAATTCTATGTAAATGTTTTCTTTATTTTTTAACAATTTTGCCTAAAAAGATTTATTTTTCGTTCTTTAAAATATTTCATAAAATCTTTTCTCTTTTCTAAAAATTCAAACTAAATTCTTAAAAATTCCCAAAAATTATATTACTCGGTTTTAAATATATAACAACCCTTTTTAAAGTCTTTTCTAACAAAAGTAGCATTGAATTAAATATATTGACACAAGGAAAATTATAAAAAGACTTTTATTACGTATTTAGAAATTGCATACGTCACAACTTAATAAAGAAATTCATCATAAAATGTTCTATAATTACGTGCAACACACGTGCAAAAAACCCTAGCTAATTTAGTTAATTTGTTTTCGTATTTATTTATTTACTATGATACGTTTATAGGTTGAGATGAATGTGGCATGGAACCAGAAGAAACTCAAGGATTTCTGCAATGAGAAGGCAATTCATATCACGGCATGGTCGCCACTGGCAAGTAATGGAGCTCCGTGGGGCTCTACCGCAGTGATGCACAGCCCTGTGTTGAAGGAAATTGCACTTGCGAAAGGGAAGTCGGTAGCACAGGTAAGTTCTTGTGCTTGGTGTATGAGGTTTATTTTGTATGTTGCAGAGAAAATTCGGGCTTTTGATACACATAACATATAACTAGCATTTGCTTCATTTAGTATTTGCCCATGAATATTCACAGCTAATTTTTAGTTGTGAATATTCAAGCAGAAAAAGGATAAAACATGAACTAAATAAAATATTATAGGTCAATGTGCTAATTAAAGGATGATATATTTTTACATTCTAAAATCTCTTTTACATAACGCAAACACACGGAGAAAATGTAGCACTTCCAATTTCAATTTCAATTTTAAAGAAAAATAACAAAAATCTTTATTATTAGCCACTCCTTTTTTTCCCTTTATTTTACAATAAAAATTTCAGATGACAACTACTTTCAATTTTTCTCTCTCTCTAACGACTTATTCCTCTCTCTATAACTACACCCTTCTCACTCTTTTCACGTGCATCGCATGCGCTTAGAATCTAGTAGCTATAATTTGCAGCTTCGCTTATCGTTATCATTTACCATATTATGAAGTAGGTAATGAAATTGAAATTTTACCGTAAAATTGTATTTATTTTCGCAGCTCATTTACCATCAACGCTTTGGAAAAAACTTCTCTCCAAGGGCTTGTAGAGAAAATTTCTTTACAAACCCCTTGCAAGCGCTTGGATGGGCTTTGAAATATCTCTACAAACCATTGTAGAGAATATTTTTCCAACGTTTCCAAACAACATAATGTTGCTTGATTCACATGAATACCTTGTGTTGATATTTACAGGTTGCTCTAAGATGGTTATATGAACAAGGAGTGAGCATGGTGGCAAAGAGCTTCAACAAAGAAAGAATGATGCAAAACCTGTAGATTTTCGATTGGAAGCTAAGCGAAGAAGAATTAGAGAAGATTCAGAACATCCCACAGTTCAGGGGATTCCCAGGAGATATGTTTGTTTCCGACACCGGGCCTTACAAATCCATTGAGGAGCTGTGGGATGGAGAGATTTAACCTATTCTCGTTCGAAGTGCGCATCGTGATTTTAAGAATAAATATACAAATCTGCATGGGTTTATGACTTGAATTATGCATTTATTTGCATTTTATCGAGTTTGCTTCTGTTTTGTTATTGTTATGGATTGCGATGATGTATGAGTGTTCTGGACAGATTAGTTCAGTATTTTATATTAATTCATATTTTGTATGTCCTGCCAACTCTTTCACCCTTTACTCTACTTTACTTAAGGGAGTGGATTTTACTATCAAACGGGATGCTTTAATCTTAGGTACATTCTTGATGGTTTGTATTATAATGGTAGAGATAAAGAGTATACAACAACACAACAACAACTGAGCCTTTTATCCCAAGCATATGGGGTAGGCTACATGAACCAACATGAGAATCACGCCGGGTCCAGCACATGAATCCTCTGTCTCCACTCACTTCTATCGAACAATATACTTTCATTGAGTCCTTTGGCAACCATATCGTTTCGTATCGCCTCCATCCATGTTTTCTTCGGTCTCCCTTTTGCCCTTTTGCCATTACCCATATCGAGAGTATCTATTCGTCGAACCGGTGCTTCCATAGGTCTGCGTCGCACATGACCAAACCATCTAAGCCGGTTTTCCCGCATCTTCTCCTCCACGGGTGCTACACCAACTTTTGCACGAATATCCTCATTTCGCACCTTGTCTTTTCTAGTGTTACCGCACATCCAACGAAGCATGCGCATCTCCGCTACGTGCATCTTCTGTGTATGATGCTTCTTAGGAGCCCAGCATTCTGTACCATATAATAAGGCAGGCCGAATAGCGCTCCGATAAAACTTCCCTTTCAATTTTAACGGAAAGTTACGATCACACAAAATCCCTGTTGCACTCCTCCATTTCAACCAACCAGCTTGGATCCTTTGATTAACATCACTATCGATCTCCCCATTCCTTTGGATGATGGAACCTAGATATCTAAACTGGTCGCTCGGTGATATCTCTTGCCCTTCCAATGTTATACCAATATGGTTTTGACTTCTCTGGCTACTAAATTTGCAGTGCATATATGCTGTCTTGGACCTGCTCAATCTGAATCCCCGAGATTCCAATGTTTGTCTCCATAATTCCAATTTGGCATTAACCCCTGCTTTCGTCTCATTTACTAGAACAATATCATCAGCGAATAGCATACACCAAGGGACCTCATCTTGGATAGCTCTAGTAAGCTCATCCATCACGATGGTAAACAGGAAAGGACTTAATGCAGATCCTTGATGTAAACCAATAATAATCGGAAAATCACTTGTTAAGCCACCGCAAGTTCTGACATTTGCCACTACTCCGTCGTACATATCCTTGATTATGTCAATATACTTGACGGGGACCCCCTTTTTCATCATTGTCCCCCATAATACCTCTCTAGGTACCTTGTCGTACGCTTTTTCTAAATCAATAAATATTATATGCAAATCTCTTCTCCTCTCTCGAAAGCGCTCGACAAGTTGACGAAGCAAATGAATCGCCTCTGTCGTCGATCGTCCAGGCATGAACCCAAATTGGTTCTCTGTTATCTTAATATCCTTCCTTAGCCTGTGTTCAATCACTCTCTCCCAAAGTTTCATGGTGTGACACATTAGTTTTATTCCACGGTAGTTTGAGCAACTTTGAATGTCACCCTTATTCTTGTAGATAGGTACGAGGATACTTTTCCTCCATTCATTTGGCATCTTTTTTGTCTGCCAAATCTTATTAAACAGATCTGTCAGCCATTTAACGTCTATTTCTCCTAAGCATCTCCAAATCTCGATAGGAATCCCGTCAGGACCAACCGCTTTTCTTAAACCCATTCTGTTCAAAGCTTCTTTAACCTCAGTAAGTCTTATTTTACGCATGAAATCACGATTTATATCTTGAGATTGAATGACAAGTCCATCCAAATTCTTAGTAAAGCTCTCATTGAACAATTTGTCAAAATAATCTCTCCATCTTTCCTTGATATCCTCATCTCGAACTAAAACCTTCTGATTTTCATTTTTGACACACTTCACCGCACATAAGTCTCTAGTCTTCCTCTCCCGCATTCGAGCAATCCGGTATATATCATTTGCAGCCTCTTTAGTGTCTAATTTCTCGTACACCTCCTTATAGACCTTAGATTTAGCTTCCCGAACAGCTTTCTTAACTTCCTTTTTAGCCATTTTGTACTTCTCAAATCTCTCCACATCTCTACTTTTCTTCAAATCTTTATAAGAATCTCTTTTAGTTTTAATAGCAGCCTTTACATCTTCATTCCACCATGATATGTCCTTAGATGGTGGAGCACCACCTCTCGACTCACCAAGTAGATCTCTAGCTACTTTCTTGATACAACTAGCCATTTTGTTCCATGTTTTGTCTGGATCATCTTCCGACTGCCAATCCGCTTCTTGTACTACACGATCTGTAAAAGCCTTTTGATTACCTTCCTTCAATCGCCACCATTTAATTTTAGGCTCTACCTTACGTCTAATCTTCCTAGGTTCTCTTCTAAATCGAAAATTTAGAACTAAAAGTCTATGTTGAGTAGTTACACTCTCACCTGGCACTACCTTACAGTCGATACAACAACCTCTATCTATTCTTCTCGTCAGAAAAAAGTCTATTTGACTAGCATTTGATCCGTTCCTAAAAGTGATAAGATGGGACTCTCTTTTCCTAAACCAGGTGTTTGCTAAGATCAAGTCATAAGATAAAGCAAAATCTAGAATCGAGTCACCTACTTCATTCCTTTGTCCGAAACCAAAACCTCCATGGATAGTATCAAACCCACTACGACTAGTACCTACATGTCCATTAAGATCACCACCAATAAATAACTTCTCTCCACTAGGTATACTTTGCACCACCTAGTCTAAATCCTTCCAGAATAGACGCTTACTAGCGTCATCAAGACTTATCTGTGGTGCATAAGCACTAATAACATTAAAGATCTCTCCACCTAGAATAAGCTTAACCAGTAAAATTCTATCACCTTTTCTCCCAATCTCAACTACATCCTCAAGCAACCGTCTATCTATGATTATACCTACCTCATTACGATTTTTATCTCTACCCGTATACCAAAGCTTATAACCCCAAGGCTCTATGACTCTACTCTTTTCACCTACCCACTTAGTTTCTTGCAAACACATAATACCAACTCTCCTCCTAATCATCACCTCCACTAATTCTATTAGTCTACCCGTAAGGGAACCTATGTTCCAGGAAGTTAGACGGATCCTATGAAACCCTTGCTTATTTGTCACTACACCCGGGGTCCGATGTAGCGCGCCGTCTCTGGACGACGACCCTTGCTTATTTGTCACTACACCCGGGGTCCGATGTAGCGCGCCGTCTGTAGACGACGACCCTTGCTTATTTGTCACTACACCCGGGGTCCGATGTAGCGCGCCGTCTCTGGACGACGACCCTTGCTTATTTGTCACTACACCCGGGGTCCGATGTAGCGCGCCGCATCTGGACGACGACCAAGCCCTTGCATATTTAACACTACACCCGGGATCCGATGTAGCGCGTCGCTGAGTAGGGGACGCCCCAACGATATTCTTATTATGGTTCATGTCATAGAATGTGACAAAGTTTTACGTTGGCTGTCACAAGCCTACCACAACCCTCACCCTTTCTCATCCGGACTTGGGACCGGCAACGGTGGGTTTAGAGATAAAGAGTATATATCACCAAAATACCATGTGCTTAATCGATTACGGTCATTTGCCATGAACTATCATTGGTTGTTGTATGAAAATGCCACATGCTTGGTGAATCCCTTATTGTTTTTGTACTTGTGTGATTGATGGTGATGGAGTACCATACCTTCTACCGGTACCCCGAAGATTCTCTGTAATTGGAGTGCCTGATGTCTCTGCTTCGGGGTTGGACAATGGAGCAGTTTTGGTTTTGCTCTATCACGTTTCTCAGATTCTCGGGGTGAACCCTTCACGGCTCCCCCAAACGTGCGCTATGGGCACGGCCTTAATGATTATGTTGATGTCGGTCTTCCCTGGAATTAGGCGACCTCACCGACGTCGCTTTGGAGGGCGAGAGAGCGCGGCGAGCGTTAAAACGACAGTTTGGATGGTCCGGAGATCTTGGCGTTGGACTGTTCGGCGTCCAACGAGTCATGGAATCATTCCTCGTATGGGGGGTGTGGCTACCAGAATCGGCATGCCGGTGTTCCGTGGTGTCAAGATTGACCCGAGCAAGGCTGCGAACCTGAACGCGTCCATCTGTCACCCCGTACACGCCGCCACTCTAGGGAGCAAGGACGGCGATTTGTCGGGCGTGGCTAGCAGTTTGGACATGAGCGAGCGCGTCCTCCATCACTGTCAAACGTTCGATCCGTTCCGATAAGGCTTCGAAGATATTGGAAGGAGGAGTGGAACCGTCCTCGCCTCCGTTGCGGAGGACGGGATGGCTCGTGCTAGAATTCTCGTTGCGGTGATCACTGGCCATTGAATCGAAGGCGAAACATCAACTTTTTGGATGGAAAAGCTTCTGATTCCCACAGACAGCGTCAACTGATGGAGGTCAAAATTTCCCACTAATGTTGTCCCCCGTCGATCTTGTGGCCAGCGGGGCTGAATGGTTGAGACTTGTGGTGGAGCTTGGGTGTGGATCTCAATGGGTTGTTGATTACTGTTAACACCGAGTTACCTGCAATGGAAGTCCCGGAATGGGAAGTCGCCGTAGGACCCCCCGACGATCAAGTAAGTACCGGAAAATAATTGGACAGAGTAGTGACGTATTGGATTGAGTTCCTGTTAGCTGAATCGTCTAGAGGAAGGGTTTATATAGGGGTCGCCTGAGAGCGAGCCGATGCGAGATTCTCACCGTCCGTTTTGCCCCCGCATAACGTCCTCATTGATGGCGAGATACCCTCATTAATGGCGAGATGTCCCTGAAGCTTTGGAAAAGTTGCTGAAGCTTGAGTTATCCTCGTTGCCTAGTCATAGAGTTGGATGAAAATTCCCTTCAGGTAATCATTGTGTGTCTTTTGCTCATTGTATGCTCAAGTCTTGAGCAGGACCTGCACCGCTATCTGTTTTTGTTCATTTTTTGGAGTTTTCTTATGTCACTTTGCAACTTTTACCGTATAACACTAATTATCACGCTTTATTTTGCTTTTAAAATAAAAAGTGTTTTAACTGCAAGTTTGCTATCTGATGGTGATGCTCTTAGCAATTAAATCATATGGCAAATGGGTATATTAGCTACTATTTCACCTGCTATTTGGTTAATCATTGAAGCAACTGTTTGTATACTAGCTATCTATTTATTTGGTCTATTCAATTTCATCAAAAGAATTTGCTTTTATGGTATCCATTGATTATGTCTTGAATTTTTTTGACTAAAAAAGCAGAGTAAAACCCCTACTCAGAAAAGGAAAAAAAAAGATTAATAAATAGTAAAAATACAATACAAGAGTAATCCACTCCAGGTTAAAAACTGAAGACCGGTAAATAATAACAGTTATATATTCATGTCTTAATCGTTGCTTAATCATTGAAGCAATTATATATATATTCATGTCTTAATCGTTTGGTTAATCATTGAAGCAATTATGTTTATATATATTTTTATGTCTCAATCGTTGGTTAATCATTGAAGCAATATATATATATATATATATATATATATATATATATATATATATATATAAGGTTAATGGTGGAAAGGTGGCATAGGAGGGAATTACCTCCTATGGCGTCGGAAAAATGCATCCTCCATATTTTTTTTCGATGATCGGTATACATCATTTTCATTTTTATCATCTAAGATGTGGATACACCAAATTTTATGTGATTATACCATTTTTTCACCGTTGATTTAGTTGGTGCAAAATTAATGGTTTACCGACAATAGAACTTTTTACATTGCTAATTCAACGGTGAAAAAATGGTGGAATCACATGAAATTTGGTGTATGCACATCTTAGATGATAACGATGATGAAATAAAACAAATTTGCATCATTTTCAATTTGTGATCCATTCCGGCCAGTGATTGACTTTTAATTCATGATCCATTCCCTTGGATGGAAAAGAGATAGGGCAGCTAATGGGCAATGTACCCTGACTTGCCGGCTATTGTATCTTCACGACAGTGCGCACGCAACCCGAAACAATTACAATAGCCAACATTATAGTTTGAGTTATCTAAAACCATTTTCTTTTTATGTACATTTCTTTAACATATTTATTTTGCAACAAAAATTATCCAACCGAACCACTTACATAATTCTAACAATGGTGACAATTAACAAAAAATAATCCTATCTCAACCATTTTACCAGATTTTAGATTTTTTTAATTTTTTTTTATTTTGCTTCATACCATCATAAATTTGCCTAAAAGATACAGAAATTAATACAGCATGAGGCGGGCCTAACCAGCCAAGCTCAATTTTCAAAAGAGTAAAAAAATTCAGCTTAAAAGATTATTCAAAAAATTTATAGCTTAATTGGGGATAAATTAGGCACTGAAAATTGGCCAAGCTTACTTAATTTGGGGTTAATTGACCAAGCTAATTGGGGATTCATTGGTCAAGAGCCTTGGCCATCTTTTGGGTTCTGTATCAGTTTTGGGTTTATTTATTTAGGAAAAATATCACCAAAATACCATGTAGTTTATCGATTACGGTTAAATACCATGGACTCCCATTGGTTGTCGCATGAAAATACCACATGCTTTTATCTTAAGCCGATAGTCCGTGGTATTTTAGTGAGTCGCTTCTTGTTTTTGTACTCATGCTATCGATGGTGATGGATTACTTGTACATACTCCTTACAAAAGAAAGGCTGAAAAATTAAGAGAAGAAAAAAAGAACTCACACCCTCACACAGCATGGCTGGGACTATCCCAACTGCTGCACTAAACTCTGGCCACAAGATCCCGGTGATCGGCCTTGGAACCGGCTGGTTGGAGAAGCTCGACGACCTATCATCAGTCTTGCTATCGGCCATCGAAGGCGGATACCGGCACTTTGACACGGCCGCCCTGTACGGGACTGAAGAGGCTCTTGGCCATGCAATCGCTGTAGCGCTGAAACAAGGGGTGATAAGCTCGCGTGACGAGCTTTTCATCACATCCAAGCTCTGGTGCACAGATGCACACCCTGAACTCGTTCTCCCTGCTCTCGAGAAATCGCTCGAGTAAGAATTTATCGGAATTTCTTATTGCCATGGAGTATTCATCATGACTAAGCTTAAACTGCACTAAAATACCGTGACCTTGAGTGAGTTTTTTGATAAAAAAAAAACCATGTACGTTTTAAATTGCAAATAAATGCTATGAACTAAGAATATTTCCATCGTGAACTTTAAGTAATTTTCAGTTTATATTGTATGCAATTTTTTTATGATAAAAGCACCGAGTGGGTTCTTGCTCCAACCGGTATATGTATGAGACTAGAAACACAGCCAAAAGGTTTTGGTATTTACTTGTAAAACGCTAAGTTTGTTGGGTATTTTGCAATTTATAAAAAGAGAAAACGGACTCAGGCCGGCAGGACCTCTCACATGGGTCAGTAGGGTTCAAAAGCCTAACTGCAAAAGAAGCAGGGGATCCTGCTGGCTCATATGAGAGGTCGCTGCATTTTGGGCCTGTAGGTCCCGTTTCTTCTTTATAAAATAAAGGAATTTATTAAAAATGTTGAAAAATTAATTAATTGTCGTGTGTTCTAGTGAAATTTCAGCAGCATATTTTTATCATTTGTTCAAAAGGTATCAAGGTAGATCATAGACTCATTCTGGCCTAAAACTTATTCCATAATATTGTGGCGGAAACTATTTTATAGTCTCTGTTTCACAATGCTTGTCCTTTTTATTTGGCACTTATTTTTTCCCTAAATTATTTGTTCACTTTAAATTTGGACAATTTAATAGTTTTTGAAGTGAAATTTGGAAATACTAGATTTTGGAAAATATTGAAAATTTGGGATGAGATATAAAAAAAAACCTTGCTTTTATTATCAATTTGCTCTGAATATGGAGTTTGAAATCTAATCCTAAAACTGTAATTAATGAAGACTATACCATAAGGATAAATTAGGGATTTCACGCGTTTAGTATTTCAGAATAGTTATGCCTTTCTTAACAAGCGAGGAAGAAGAAAAAGGGTCTAGGCCTAACCAAGGTAGAAAAACACTAAAAATTATCAAATGATAATTAATGTTCTTTTTCATGAATAACCTAATCAATTGGCATGAGGGTAGGAAGCTGGGGTTGGATTATTTGGACCTCTACTTGATTCATTGGCCCTTGAGCATGAAGCATGGAGAGATCAAGTTTCCCCTTAGTAAAGAAGAGCTTCTTCCTATTGATATGAAGGCAACATGGGAAGCAATGGAGAATTTATCGGAATTTCTTATTGCCATGGAGTATACATCATGACTAAGCTTAAACTGCACTAAAATACCATGACCTCGAGTGAGTTTTTTGATAAAAAAAACCATGTACGTTCTAAATTGCAAATAAATGCTATAAACTAAGAATATTTCCATCGTGAACTATAAGTAATTTTCAGTTTATATTGTATGCAATTTTTTTATGATAAAAGCACCGAGTGGGTTCTTGCTCCAAATGGTATATGTATGAGACTGGAAAACACAGCCAAAAGGTTTTGGTATTTACTTGTAAAACGCTAAGTTTGTTGGGTATTTTGCAATTTATAAAAGAGAAAATGGGGCATGCAGAGACCCTGCGGGCGCAAAATTGCTCTCATGGACCAGTGGGTCCAGGGACCTAACTGTAAAATAACCAGTGGACCCTACAAGCTCATGTGAAGTTTGGGACTGCAGAGTCCATGTAGGCCCCATTTCTTCTTTATTAAATGAATGAATTTATTTAAAATGTTGAAAAATTAATTAATCGTCATGCATGTGTTCTAGTGAAATTTCAGCTGCAAATTTTTATCATTTGTTCAAAAGGCATCAAGGTAGATCATTGACTCATTCTGGCCTAAAACTTATTCCATAATATTGTGACTGAAACTATTTTATACTCTCTCTCTCTCTCTCTCTCTCTCATTGCTTGTCCATTTTTTAGGCACTTATTTTTCTCCTAAATGATTTGTTCTCTTTAAATATCAAAAATCACATTTACTAATTTCTTTTATTATATATCAATGCACTTTAAACATGGAGATTGAAATCTAATCCTAAAACTGTAATTAATGAAGACTATGCCATAAGGATAAATTAGGGACTTCATTCGATTTTGCATTTTTGAATAGTTATAATTTTCTTAATAAGCGGAGGAAAAAAAAGGGTCTAGAGTTTGTGAAAAGAAGGTAGAAAAACACTAAAAATTATCAAATGATAATTAATGTTCTTTTTCAAGAATAACCTAATCAATTGGCATGAGGGTAGGAAGCTGGGGTTGGATTATTTGGACCTCTACTTGATTCATTGGCCCTTGAGCATGAAGCATGGAGAGATCAAGTTTCCCTTTAGTAAAGAAGAGCTTCTTCCTATCGATATGAAGGCAACGGAGAATTCAAATATCCATCTAGTCAAACTTTTGGTTCGCAGGATGAAGTCAAACTTTTTTACCACTTTCTTCCTCCATGTCAAAGCCCACTTCTTCACCCACATTACATTCAGCAAAGAAAATTCAAATATCCATCTAGTCAAACTTTTGGTTCGCAGGATTAAATCAAACTTTTTTACCACTTTCTTCCTCCATGTCAAAGCCCACTTCTTCACCCACATTACATTCAGAAAAGAAAATTCAAATATCCATCTAAAATTACTTTGCACATTTTGATTCAATTCTAATAACTTGTGTTATCAATAGAGAGTCAAAGTCTCACAAAATCCCCATTCTCTTTGTCAAATATGTCAAAAGATTTCTTTGTAAAAAATATAGTTTGCTTGTGTTTATTATTCAAACATTGGATAGTGGATTTGTAAAATTTGTACCGATGTCCATTCTCTCTAAGTTTTCGAAATCTAGGATTGTTTTGATTTTAAAGAGCATTTACTTTTCTTTGCATGTATAAACCGATTTAAATTAATTTTTTTTTATGTTAGTAATGAGTTTAATTTGTATATATGGAAGCTCAAAGGTCCAATTTTTCTCTAAAGGTAAACCCTAATTTTGAAATTAAGGAAAATCCGGAATTCTAGCCATTAGGAAAAACAAGAAGATGACTATTCAAGAGTTGTTTACGTCTATTACTAACCTCCAAATAACTCAAAGCCAGTTTAAAAGAATACGTCCAAAAGATGCTGGGTAAAACTAACCATAGGTTTTTTTAGACAACTTATAATTTTTCGGGATGTTTTTTGGAATTATCTTATTTTTGAGATGGGATATAAAAAAACCTAAAAAAACCAAAACTAATGGGTTTTTCTTTGCTAATTTTCTTGATCATAGACATACGGTTGATTCTGCACCATTAAAACAAAAAGGTGACCGGTTCAACCAGCTACGTGACTTGTACTTGTGGTGACGTGTACTTGTGAAAAGAAATGAAAAAAGGGAAAACACCGACACGTGACACGACTTAATAGGCGGAGCCGGTAATGACTACCTGAGAAACCGTCTTTCCTCTAGCATTGGCTATCTCTTTGAGAACATCTGACTGCATAAGCTGGTTTGGACTACCACCACCTCCTAGGGGAGAGTAGGCAGTCACAACGATTCCTTTCTCATTGCAACACTCCCTCAACTTTGCTTGCTGCCATGCTGGATTCATCTCTACCTGCCCAAATACTTAATCTTCACATGTCAATGTTTTTGTACGATGCATCTTACGAAAGAGCTTACCTGACATGTTTTTATCAGACTTCGCATAGTGTTTTGCACTTGAGCCCGTCCCGTTTCTTCTAAAATGCAAGGCTAAAGTGCAGAACATAACGCAAAGTCCAATAAATGCTGCCATCTAAGCTTCTTTGTATGACAGACCTTATAAAACGCTTGAAACCGTAAGCTCCTTTTACCTTTGATCTAAAAATGCACGTATTTTCAAAGCGAATACTGTTAATGAGCACACTGACCTGATTAACCTTTGGAGGTATCTTTGCAATAGCCAGTATCTGATCTAATTTCTTTTCTGAGAAATTACTGACCCCAATAGCCTTGGCTAGCCCCAGCGTCTGGCATTCCTCCATGGCCTCCCACACTTCTTGTAAGTCGGTTCGGACGAGGTCTTCCTTGTTTACTGGAAATGGATCCGATCCCGGTTTGGAGCTGAATGGCATGTGCATGAGATACAAATCTAGGTACTCCATTTTCAATTTGCTGCACCGATAAGAATTACTAAAATTATGAAAATGAAACAACTAAATCTTGTCGCTCCTGTTGAGTTTATATACGATTCGAAGAAATTAAGATACATGGTATAAGCCATGAATAACAACTTGACAAGCTAAAATTACCCAACTAACAACTGATTGCAGAAACTAAAGAAGCATAGTAAAAGGAACTAGGGAATTGAATCGAGATAAAGGAATTTTGATGGGATTTCCTAACCCTTTAACACTAGCAATTAAAACAAGCAAACTAAACTAGGAAGATACGATAACAATTCATTTTTCAAGTCTAACCCCGATGGTGATTCGTCTTAACAATATAGCAATGAGCTATCGACTTGTCGAAGCTATGACCCGTTCCATTAGGACCCATTCCTCCGAGTTCTCAGCCCATAGGAAGATGATTGCATTTATGAAACATCTTGAAACAAACCACACATAAAGCACGGTTCAAAGCCATTCATCTCAGGCTTTGAATTGGGACTTTCCCATACATCAATTTTGCAAAGCTTATGTTCCTAAAGGCGGATAGAACTAACATGTTTGTATTTATAGCAGCGTTGTATGACTTGAACTTGTCCACTCTATCGCCTTTTCTGTCCATTAGAGTTAAGCATTGCAAGTCTGGACTAAACAAAACACAAAATTTCAGGTCCTGTCGGAACAGTTCATATATATCTCGATTTCTTCTTTTCAAGGAGTTCTAATAAGAAATCGAAAATCGGAGAACTGAATTTCGGGACCGCCGTAATAATTCAGATTATATATGAGTTGATCTTTTACCTTAGACTCTTCCTGATAGCAGGCAGGACAAGGTGAGGGTGGGCATCGTTGCACCAAAGCTTAGAAGTGATGAATAGCTCCCCCCTCGACTTAATCAATCCTGTTTCCACCGCCTCTTCTATCGCTTCGCCTAGTGGCGCCTCGGATTTGTAGAGGGACGCAGAATCGAAGTGGCGATAACCGGCCTTGATGGCCTCGACTATGGCCGATTTCGTGTTATCCGGCGCAAAGGGATACGCTGCGGTGCCCAAGCCCACTAAGGGCAAGGCTCGCGAGCCTTTGGTTAGGGTCACTTCAGGGATGCTCACCATTTTCTAAAACAAGCGATGTAAACGGTCACTATGCATTCGCTACAATATGATCGAATTATATACATATCAAAATTTTGTTCCTATCGATCCTTTTGGAATTCAACAAACTTGTATGTGTCCCCTTATGCGCTACAATATGATATATGATGTGCTTAAGTTTTGTATGTATTTTGATTATATCTGAGTCGCTGCTATCCCCATGCTATTAAAGAATTCTTGCCACATACATCACATATCCAAAAGAAACTCCAATTTTTTGGGTTTTCCTACTTTTCCTTTTCCCGCGTTCCCACCGTAGAATTCCACAGTAGGGACGCATTTCCTTTAGGCCTTTCAACAACTGAGCCTTTTATCCCAAGCATATGGGGTAGGCTATATGAACCAACATGAGAATCACGCCGGGTACAGCACATGAATCCTCTGCCTCCACTCATTCCTATCGAACAATATACTTTCATCGAGTCCTTTGGCAACCATATCGTTTCGTATCACCTCCATCCATGTTTTCTTCAGTCTCCCTTTTGCCTTTTTGCCATTGCACATATCGAGAGTATCTATTCGTCGAACCGGTGCTTTCATAGGTCTGCGTCGCACATTACCAAACCATCTTAGCCGGTTTTCCCGCATCTTCTCCTCCACAGGTGCTACACCAACTTTTACACGAATATCCTCATTTCGCACCTTATCTTTTCTAGTGTTACCGCACATGCAACGAAGCATGCGTATCTTGTAAGCCCGCGGGGGCGCCCCGGCCGTCGATCCGACGCCGGAAACGCGGAAAACAAAAACTTTGCGAACTTTGCAAAACGGCACCACCGCGGACTTTTTATCCGGATCGGGCCATTAACCTAGCAACTAGCAAAAAGGAAAAGAGTAGAGAAGTATACCAAGCGATCCGTGTCCTTCGGTCTTCGTCTCCACTCCGATCTCCCGCGGAATCTCCGTCACCTCCTCGCTCGTCGGAAAGGGCACCACGTAGCCGGAATCTTTTACGGGCTCCCGCCTCTTGACCGAGGCAACTCGGGCGCGAAGTTGGCTAGCCGACGCGTTCAAGGCTTGCTATAGAAATAGTGTAGAAGTTTGTCTCTTTTGGGGTTTTGAGGTTGCCATGATGTGGAGGAATTTAGCACTAAGATATTCATGGATGCTTGAGGGAATTTGGAGCTCGCAAAAATGAAGATGGAGCTCGGCCAAAGCAAGAATTTTGCTCACTGGAATTAATGTGTGTGTAGAGTGCACACATTAAAACTATGTAAAAAGAAATAAACCTTCACAGCACACTCACACAAGAATGAGAGGGGGGGGGGCCCACGAAATTGCATCAAGCAACAATTCACACACAATTAAACCTCTCTCCTCACAAAACAATTTTTTCTCTCTGGAACAAAATGGCCGGCCCAAGATCACGATGGTAAAAAAGGGAATCAAAATTATGATGGAGAAAAAGAAATGATAAACTAAAATGATCAAATCAATTTCTCATTCTCATAAATGCAAAGAAGTGATTAGAATGGAATATAATCATGACAAAGGCTACAAAATGCAAGGAAGCCCTCCACTAAAAGTTAATTGCCAACTGCAATTAACCCCTTCCACCAGATAGTCCGGCCGTGAAGGAAAAATAGAAAACCGGCCGGAACGGAATGCAAACCGGCAACTTCAGAAAACCGATCCAGTAATAAATTACAGGAAAACCCCACTACTGCAAATACATGCCTGCATTTGTATTCCCACTGAACACAAATGCAAAGAGACAAAACTACACTATGTAATACTAGAATCCGGCTTAAGCCAAAGCCGGCTAGTAAAAACCGTCCGATCACGATCCGTGCAATACCGCACGTATCTGATCGAACCATGCCATATCTCCATACGGCCTCTACAGCGTTTCGCCCGAAAGCTTGAGTAACTGAAAGTGTGGTGGACTCTAAAGACTCGTCAATACTATGGCTGTGGATTTAACCACTAGCACGTCAGAGGTATAAGCCAATACGTGACGGGCCACCAGCTATTGACCAAAAGGGACGTCGATGAGGAAGCTCACCCCGACACCCAACTGAGCCTGTCAGTGACAATATCCGTACAGTCCGGTCCGTTCGTCTATGAGCATCGCATGGCGGGCCTAGGGGGTTGGTAAAAGTCAGACCCCCAAAAGCGGTACAAGTCGTGTCGGAGTGTAGCCCAGAACACCCTGAGATACTACTGGAATACCTACCAGCAAATCTCCTGCCTTGGCCAAGAACTTTTCATGTTCTGGCTCTCCTAGACACAGCACGACCTCACCCCCAAAACCGGGAGAGACGAACCCCTGAAAATCCGCTCACTGCCTCCATGTGGCTCGGGACTGTACCCAACTAAAACCTGTTTGCACGACTCCTTTGAGCCGTGATAGGGTAGTAATCAAAGTACAGTGGGAACTCACACGAGACAAATGACGATCTCAGGTCGATGAACTAACCTGTACACATGTCACCAGGGAACTGCTATCTGACGTCTGGTATATGCCCAACTAGCAGGTTCCCGGCGAGTCCTGTCCGGTGTACTCATAACCCAATGAGCACCTGTATACATCTTAGGTGAACCAACTGACACCAGTGGCTTGTGAGACCGGCCACCGCCTCTCGTCGGGGTCTCGACTGTATACACTAGTCTACTGTGGAGAATCGATGCCCTGTCTCGAAACTCCTACGACTAGGGACCATTTTAGGATGTGCTTGTAGACCCCCAGCTCCCACTTATATGATCGCCCTCATACTGCTGGTGGTCAAGCAAGAATCCAAGGGGCTCTATCAGCGTGCAATAGCGACTCGAAAGGTCACCTAAAGCAGTACACGATGATAAAGATAAACCAGATAGCATACTATCATCTCGAGTAAGACTGTCCTACTGGGACAGGTCCTCCCCTCAATCATTGCAATCACGTGCCTGTGATCCAATAATTGACTCTGAGGGCACTATCTCCAACAATCTCCCACTTGCACTCGAGGCTAATTATTGCGATGTCGCATACTCACAGCCCGTGTGATACCGAACACCCAACTCCTCTACTAGTCAGTCTCACAAAGCTCGTTTGCGAAACTCTTGCGTTCGAGGAATAGCCTCAGTGAGTGGATCCGCTTTGATATTTCATTCTATGTCTCTCTATATCTCAAGTTCGCGGAGAAAGCCATCTCCCGAAATGAGCAATACCTGTCTTAGAATGTCTGGATGTCTGATGGGACCTAGCTCATGAATGAACTCCAAATCCAAACTTCTTAGACTGTATCGTCAACTGAACTTAATCAGTATCCTGCGCCATGCCTTCCCTCAGTATCCACCCGGACCATCTGTCCAAAATACTGTCCCTCGTCAGAGGGAAAACTATAACTCTGACAGCCACTCTGCCATCCAGGTCACCTTGGAAGCCTGGAATGATAACCGTCTCCTAAAGGAGGCTGCCGTTATCATTCCCTAGAACATCAACTTATGTTCTAAAACTGCTTCCGATTGTGACGACCAAAGTATAACCGATCGTAGTATAGGAATATTACTTCCTACTCTGTGTATGTCATCAAAAACCAGGACATCACACCCTACTACCTTCTCAACAGATCCATCCCCTATTCTGATGAAGTCAAACCTATGACTGTCACATCAGAAACAGATGATCTATCTCCGCTATATCTGCTTTAGTCTATGAATAGACATAAGCCTGATGTTTACCAATGCTTCCGCTGCTCCCACTGACTACGACAACCCTCTGGCAGAGTCATATACACGTACGCTTCTAAAACTAGTTTAGAACGACGCTATACTCATCTTCCTGCCGGGTCTCATAGTCTGGAACAACAGCAATGGCAAGTCTGGGTAAACAAGAACCTCCCTGCCACCGTCCTTGAGCATACCGAGGTACCTCTCGAGTGCCTGAGGTTACCCACCATATCTGCGGAGTGGCCAATGGAATGTCAAACCAGATTGAATCTTTAGGTTCTTATGAAATCTTCAGTAATCGTTTGTGGTTCTGGAATCACTTCCAGTTCTACCATACTCCCACTACTGTTTTCTGAAAAAATTCACTTTTAATAAAACTGTGGCGAGTCTAGAACAATATCACTATTGATCTTCCAGATGGTAGAAAGTCAACCCTCGTCATAGCCCGGGTCAACCCACAAACAGCCATTACAGAAACGTGCCTTGAGTTGTCCAGAGTCTGGTTTTAAGCATAAGCCGGACAACTCCCCGTATCTTAACAATGTCAAGATATGAACTGTTCTATATCCAAGAAACAGAGGCACTGATTTAATTGAACCAGATTCAAATCATGCAGCTGTCTCCAGTGCATGTCAACTAAATGGAAGGAGGCCGATCAGCGTTACTCAACTTAGGAATGCTTCCAATTATGAGTAACCTGAAAGAGAAGCAAGTTCTCTTAACCATTACTATCAACTGAATACCATGTACAAGTATCTACATCTTCGATCACTTTGAAGAATCCCGACACTTGCAACACATGGTTCTCTACTTTATTCTTATACCTATAACTTCTCAAAACTTCGACCCTGTGTTTCTACGAAACACCTGTCTAAGAACTAGAAAAGTCATAAGTAAACAGAATACAGTACGAGGACCAACCCCTATGTCCTCATGGACGCTGGACAATATACAATACTCCGTATAAGTCCCCTGAGTCGAATGACTCATTCACTGTGTGTCGTAGGTTGAAAACTGTACTTTTGGTTAAGAAGAATCACACCGTTGTTCAATGCTCCTTACTTAACCATCCACTGGAATAGGTAAATGTCATAAACATAATTTCAAAAAGATATGTCTCACTCTATAAAAATAGACGTACAGATATATCAATTTGAAATTGGTGCACAACAACGGATATTCAAAACCAAATATTTGCCGACCGGCAAACAACCCAGGTGGCTTCCTCAAATATTACCAATTCCAACGAATCCCGATATAATGAGGATGGTCACATAATTCCCAATAACTTACTCCCACTCATCATCTGTAAAACCATACAGATGTGAGAATCATATCTGGTAAATACATACCCTGGAGTAAGTATCTAATCGGGAAATCAGTTTTCTTTTAACAGTACACAGTGAAACTGAAACATTGAAATGTTTCGATGGGGTATTCTGGTATTCCTAGTAATGCCTCTTCCATTATCCAGATTCACAACTATAACCGTATAATTCTTTGCCACTTCTCCAAATCCCTTTTTATGTCTTTAGTCATTACCTTCTGTACACCCCTTTAGGCCAAATGGTTTTCTTCATTCCCTACCGTTCGGCACCAGCCTATGGTTTGGAAGAAGACTATCCAATAAGCATAAAGGGTATACTGTCCTAATCCTAGGAGCACTCGCAACGCGAGAGAAGGTGAAGATAAAAGACACCTGAATGTACTTTATTCCTATTTCTCCCGAACCAGGATCCATCCCCGAACTGGAACAAGTTCCTTTCGAGTTCGTATATAACCATACGATGGATTATCCTATAAACTGGGATCTTCGTAGTGATACGGAGTGTCCTGGAGAAATACAAAGGTGATTTAGGATTGGTGAAGAAATACTTGGTTTGGTCGTGAATAGCAGTCGCAATTTACTTTGCCCTCTTACTAATCCCTTGCTTTGTCTGAACTTAATACCTTCTGTACACCGTTTAGGCTAACTGGTTTTCTTCATTCCCTACCGGTCGGCACCAGCCTACGGTTTGGAAGAAGACTATCCAATTTGCATAATAGGTGTACTATCTCCTAAACCAAGGAGTACTCGCAACCTGAGAGAAGGTAAAAGGTAAAGACAACTGAATAGTCCTATTCGTTTTCTCCAGAACCAGAAACCATCCTCGAAGTCCTTCGAGTTCGTATATAACCATACGATGGTTTTGTCCAATGGAAGTGGACGTTCGTAGTAATACGGGGTGTCCTGGAGAAAAGGGTAAAAGTAGGAGTGGCAATGAGGTTTGCAACTCTGACAATCCAAAAGCCAGTGTTAAGTAGGTTCGGTCAACTTGGTCACTGAGTCATAGTCTAGGGTCGGGTCACTGGTCGCTACCAAAGAGAGAGAGAAAAGAAACACTCAGCGTGCACTCTAACCTAGATCAGAATGGTTGTCACTTTATCTAATCTGGAAACCTCCCACTGTAACTCAAATTCTTCTCCAAACCTGAAAGAAGAATTAGCCGGGATCACCCGAGGAGTAAACCAACTCATCAGTGGGAATCGGGATCCAACCATCATCGCATGATAACGTGACGGAATCCGCTCACGCTATCATACTCCAGAAGGTATGCGCATATCTGGCAAGTTTCAGTACTTTTGAAACTCCCGATGTGGATTTCTGCCCCATGCTCTTATGACCTTGGCGTGAGGTCAAAATATCATAAGTCACATGTCAAGTTCTACCCGTCATTATCCTGGTTAATTTGAACCCACCCGTACATACCCTTGACGTAGGCCAAAATAGTAGTACGACTGTCCCAAATCAACGCATCTATCTATGCAACAGATAAATACCCGGCAGCTACCAAACACTATGCCTTGGCGTGAGGTCAAAATACATAGCTTGAATACTACCGAATATTTAACTGAAATGACGGAGGGCTACGAATGGTTTCTGGCGAAAACCTTTAACGTAATGAACTTGATATCGTTGAAGGAACTGATAGCTTTTAAAAATATAGTGACGACAACCCTTGCTAAAGAGGTCACTCCCGGTGAAGGGATCTCGGCTCTTTCCCCGTAGAATGAGGTGCAGGATATTCCAAATGAATACCACGATGCAAAGCAAAAGTAATCGGCTATAGTGAAGTTACTGCCCTGACGCAAACTTTTGTTCAAGGGGTCACTCCCGGTGAAGGGATCTCGGCCCTTGCCTCGTCGACTGAGGAGCAGGATATTCCAACTGAATACCACTGTGCAAAACAAAATTGAACGTCCTTGCAATAACAGCTTTTGAAAAAGTGTTCCAACAACATCAGAATAGGTTTGTTTAACTTGCATTGATCCGAATCAACGCAGTCCCATCAATTGATCACACCACAAAGAACGAAAATATACTGACGTACGTATATGCCATCCGCATTCGCCACTGGGTCCCGTCATCACCCGTTAGGTTAGCTAACTAACGACAGAGCGGGGACTGGACTAGCGCGGATGAAAAACATATACAACATCTACTAGTATACATATGATATATAATTTTCGCTCAAGGCGTGATAAAAATTGCAGCAACACAGAAATGTATAGCAACACAGATCAATACAGATATCTGGGATCCCCGGGTTTCACAGAGCCGCTGCTGAAACCCGACGTTCCCCTGGTCGTGTGGATAGCCTGCGCAATGAAAACCTAGACCCCTACGGGCGCGGCAAGTCACCCGCCAAAACCTGAAGCGAGGCAGCCCCCTTCAGCGACGTGAATGGACTACCCAGCACTTCACGGAATCCGGTAACTTGGGCATCCCTCCTGGGTCAACCTGTACCCCCTACGAGTGCGGCGAATAGCCTGCCAATTCTAGAGTGAAGCCCCCTCCGTCTCAACGCCATGAGATGCGGGCTTGTTGCCCTCTAGAACCCGGCTATCCGTGCACCCCTCCGCGGGGTAATCCTAGTACAGAAAGTAAAATATACATACACCGGGTGCATCGACCGCAACCTGGTCGTGCCCCAAAATAATAATACAGACAGGCAGTGACGGCAGTCCACATGTCGGACGCTCGCCCTGTAATATCAAATATACATATAAAACAGAACTGTACTACCACTGCAACCAGGCTATCCCCCACGACCGATCCGCAACAACACAGTACAATCACAGAACATCAACGTGAAAGTCACGTTCGCAAATCCGTCTAACCGGGCTATAGCAGTTAAACAGGATTTACCGATCAAGTGACATTCACGGTCGCAGATATAATGTAAAAACTGTGAACTGGCATGTTTAAAATATCCGATCGAACAAATTTTATCAAGTGGGCCCCAAGCAGTACTGTAGCACTTACAGAAAATCTGGGCCCAAAAAGAATATCCCAAAACCCCTATTTCCAAACCAAAAGCCCACTGGAAAAATTTCGCACAGCAAGGACTTCTTTCCACAGCGGAACAGCGGCCAAACGAGGGGTTTGGCCGCGTTTCCGCGGTCGTACTGAAGCATCGCAAAACCAAATTTTTCCAGAGTCCTTAGAATTCTTTGCTCATGTTTCTGCAATGTACTGAAAAATTTTCCGAGACAAAATAAAATCGACAGAAACTTGAAGCGAAGGAAAATGCGGTTTTGGGGGATTTTGTTCGATCGAGTACTAAACATACTAGAGCAAGCTAGGTAGGTTAATAGCGTGGCTCTGATACCATTGTAAGCCCGCGGGGGCGTCCCGGCCGTCGATCCGACGCCGGAAACACGGAAAACAAAAACTTTGCGAACTTTGCAAAACGGCACCACCGCGGACTTTTTACCCGGATTGGGCCATTAACCTAGCAACTAGCAAAAAGGAAAAGAGTAGAGAAGTATACCAAGCGATCCGTGTCCTTCGGTCTTCGTCTCCACTCCGATCTCCCGCGGAATCTCCGTCACCTCCTCGCTCGTCGGAAAGGGCACCACGTAGCCGGAATCTTTTACGGACTCCCGCCTCTTGACCGAGGCAACTCGGGCGCGAAGTTGGCTAGCCGACGCGTCCAAGGCTTGCTATAGAAATAGTGTAGAAGCTTGTCTCTTTTGGGGTTTTGAGGTTGCCATGATGTGGAGGAATTTAGCACTAAGATATTCATGGATGCTTGAGGGAATTTGGAGCTCGCAAAAATGAAGATGGAGCTCGGCCAAAGCAAGAATTTTGCTCACTGGAATTAATGTGTGTGTAGAGTGCACACATTAAAACTATGTAAAAAGAAATAAACCTTCACAGCACACTCACACAAGAATGAGAGGGGGGGGGGCCCACGAAATTGCATCAAGCAACAATTCACACACAATTAAACCTCTCTCCTCACAAAACAATTTTTTCTCTCTGGAACAAAATGGCCGGCCCAAGATCACGATGGTAAAAAAGGGAATCAAAATTATGATGGAGAAAAAGAAATGATAAACTAAAATGATCAAATCAATTTCTCATTCTCATAAATGCAAAGAAGTGATTAGAATGGAATATAATCATGACAAAGGCTACAAAATGCAAGGAAGCCCTCCACTAAAAGTTAATTGCCAACTGCAATTAACCCCTTCCACCAGATAGTCCGGCCGTGAAGGAAAAATAGAAAACCGGCCGGAACGGAATGCAAACCGGCAACTTCAGAAAACCGATCCAGTAATAAATTACAGGAAAACCCCACTACTGCAAATACATGCCTGCATTTGTATTCCCACTGAACACAAATGCAAAGAGACAAAACTACACTATGTAATACTAGAATCCGGCTTAAGCCAAAGCCGGCTAGTAAAAACCGTCCGATCACGATCCGTGCAATACCGCACGTATCTGATCGAACCCTGCCATATCTCCATACGGCCTCTACAGCGTTTCGCCCGAAAGCTTGAGTAACTGAAAGTGTGGTGGACTCTAAAGACTCGTCAATACTATGGCTGTGGATTTAACCACTAGCACGTCAGAGGTATAAGCCAATACGTGACGGGCCACCAGCTATTGACCAAAAGGGACGTCGATGAGGAAGCTCACCCCGACACCCAACTGAGCCTGTCAGTGACAATATCCGTACAGTCCGGTCCGTTCGTCTATGAGCATCGCATGGCGGGCCTAGGGGGTTGGTAAAAGTCAGACCCCCAAAAGCGGTACAAGTCGTGTCGGAGTGTAGCCCAGAACACCCTGAGATACTACTGGAATACCTACCAGCAAATCTCCTGCCTTGGCCAAGGACTTTTCATGTTCTGGCTCTCCTAGACACAGCACGACCTCACCCCCAAAACCGGGAGAGACGAACCCCTGAAAATCCGCTCACTGCCTCCATGTGGCTCGGGACTGTACCCAACTAAAACCTGTTTGCACGACTCCTTTGAGCCGTGGTAGGGTAGTAATCAAAGTACAGTGGGAACTCACACGAGACAAATGACGATCTCAGGTCGATGAACTAACCTGTACACATGTCACCAGGGAACTGCTATCTGACGTCTGGTATATGCCCAACTAGCAGGTTCCCGGCGAGTCCTGTCCGGTGTACTCATAACCCAATGAGCACCTGTATACATCTTAGGTGAACCAACTGACACCAGTGGCTTGTGAGACCGGCCACCGCCCCTCGTCGGGGTCTCGACTGTATACACTAGTCTACTGTGGAGAATCGATGCCCTGTCTCGAAACTCCTACGACTAGGGACCATTTTAGGATGTGCTTGTAGACCCCCAGCTCCCACTTATATGATCGCCCTCATACTGCTGGTGGTCAAGCAAGAATCCAAGGGGCTCTATCAGCGTGCAATAGCGACTCGAAAGGTCACCTAAAGCAGTACACGATGATAAAGATAAACCAGATAGCATACTATCATCTCGAGCAAGACTGTCCTACTGGGACAGGTCCTCCCCTCAATCATTGCAATCACGTGCCTGTGATCCAATAATTGACTCTGAGGGCACTATCTCCAACACATCTCCGCTACGTGTATCTTCTGTGTATGATATTTCTTAGGAGCTCAGCATTCTGTACCATATAATAAGGCAGGCCAAATAGCGCTCCGATAAAACTTCGCTTTCAATTTTAACGGAAAGTTACGATCACACAAAATCCATGTTGCACTGCTCCATTTCAACCAACCAGCTTGGATCCTTTGATTAACATCACTATCGATCTCCCCATTCTTTTGGATGATGGAACCTAGATATCTAAACTGGTCGCTCGGTGATATCTCTTGCCCTTTCAATATTATACCAATGTGGTTTTGACTTCTAAATGCTTAGATATTACATGCAACTTTTTCGATATTACGTTACATAAGTTTGAAGCGGGACGGGCACTTTTTGAAAATTTACCTTAAATTTAATAATCCAATTCAATGTTTATATGCTATTAAGGCTACATTTTTATATGCTATATGATGCTCTTAGCAATTAAATCATATAACAAATGGCTATATTAGCTACTATTTCGCCTGCTATTTGGCCTATTCAACTGTTTGTATACTGGCTATCTATTTATTTGGTCTATTCAATTTCATCAAAAGAATTTGCTTTTATGGTATCCTTTGATTATGTCTTGAATTTTTTTTGACTAAGAAAGCAGAGTAAAACCCCTACCCAGAAAAGGACAAAAAAAAGATTAATAAATAGTAAAAATACAATACAAGAGTAATCCACTCCACGTTAAAAACTGAAGACCGGTAAATAATAACAATTATATATTCATGTCTTAATCGTTGGTTAATCATTGAAGCAATTATATATATATATATATATATATATATATATATATATATATATATATGTGACCAAGCCTGCAAGAATCATAATTGAAACAAAAACAAAATGACAGGTTAAAAGAAAAATTATTCTGTCTCTCTCAAACCACACATAAATAAAACAATTTTGCATCATTTTCAATTTGTGATCCATTCCGGCCGGTGGTTTTGACTTTTTATTCATGGCCCATTCCCTTGGATGGAAAAGGGATAGGGCCGCTAAATTTTATCTTTTGTATCTTCTCGATCCATTCCCTTGTCTCTCTCAAACCCTGACTTGCCGGCTATTGTATCTTCAGGACGGTGTGCACGCATCCCGAAACAATTACAACAGCCAACATTATAGTTTTGAGTTATCTAAAACCATTTTCTTTTTATGTACATTTCTTTAACATATTTATTTTGCAACAAAAAATATCCAACCGAACCACTTACATAATTCTAACAATGGTGACAATTAACAAAAATTAATCTTATCTCAACCATCTTACCAGATTTTAGATTTTTTTTATTTTTTTTATTTTGGGTCGTACCATCATAAATTTGCCTAAAAGATACAGAAATTAATACAGCATGAGGCGGGCCCAACCAGCCAAGCTCAATTTTCAAAAGAGTAAAAAAATTCAGCTTAAAAGATTATTCAAAATTTTTATAGCTTAATTGGGGATAAATTAGGCACTGAAAATTGGCCAAGCTTACTTAATTTGGGGTTAATTGACCAAGCTAATTGGGGATTCATTGGTCAAGAGCCTTGGCCATCTTTTGGGTTCTGTATCAGTTTTGGGTTTATTTATTTAGGAAAAATATCACCAAAATACCATGTAGTTTATCGATTACGGTTAAATACCATGGACTCCCATTGGTTGTCGCATGAAAATACCACATGCTTTTATCTTAAGCCGATAGTCCGTGGTATTTTAGTGAGTCGCTGCTTGTTTTTGTACTCATGTGATCGATGGGGATGGATTACTCGTACATACTCCTTACAAAAGAAAGGCTGAAAACTTAAGAGAAGAAAAAAAGAACTCACCCCCTCACACAGCATGGCTGGGACTATCCCAACTGCTGCACTAAACTCAGGCCACAAGATCCCGGTGATCGGCCTTGGAACCAGCAGCTTGGAGAAGCCCGACGACCTATCATCAGTCTTGCTATCGGCCATCGAAGTCGGATACCGGCACTTTGACACGGCCGCCATGTATGGGACTGAAGAGGCTCTTGGCCATGCAATCGCTGTAGCACTGAAACAAGGCGTGATAAGCTCGCGTGACGAGCTTTTCATCACATCCAAGCTCTGGTGCACAGATGCACACCCTGAACTCGTTCTCCCTGCTCTCCAGAAATCGCTCGAGTAAGAATTTATTGGAATTTCTTATTGCCATGGAGTGTACATCATGACTAAGCTTAAACTGCACTAAAATACCATGACCTTGAGTGACTTTTTTGATAAAAAAAAACCATGTACGTTCTAAATTGCAAATAAATGCTATAAACTAAGAATATTTCCATCGGGAACTATAAGTAATTTTCAGTTTATATTGTATGCAATTTTTTTATGATAAAAGCACCGAGTGGGTTCTTGCTCCAAATGGTATATGTATGCGACTGGAAAACACAGCCAAAAGGTTTTGGTATTTACTTGTAAAACGCTAAGTTTGTTGGGTATTTTGCAATTTATAAAAGAGAAAACGAGGCATGCAGAGACCCTGCAGCGCAAAATTGCTCCCATGGACCAGTGGGTTTAGGGACCTAACTGTAAAATAACCAGTGGACCCTACTGGCTCATGTGGAGTTTGGACCTGTAGAGTCCATATAGGACCCATTTCTTCTTTATTAAATGAATGAATTTATTAAAAATGTTGAAAAATTAATTAATCGTCATGTGTTCTAGTGAAATTTCAGCTGCAAATTTTTATCATTTGTTCAAAAGGTATCAAGGTAGATCATTGACTCATTCTGGCCTAAAACTTATTCCATAATATTGTGACTGAAACTATTTTATACTCTCTCTCTCTCTCTCATTGCTTGTCCATTTTTTAGGCACTTATTTTTCTCCTAAATGATTTGTTCTGTTTAAATATCAAAAATCACATTTACTAATTTCTTTTATTATATATCAATGCACTTTAAACATGGAGATTGAAATCTAATCCTAAAACTGTAATTAATGAAGACTACGCCATAAGGATAAATTAGGGACTTCATTGGATTTTGCATTTTTTGAATAGTTATAATTTTCTTAATAAGCGGAGGGAAAAAAAAGGGTCTAGAGTTTGTGAAAAGAAGGTAGAAAAACACTAAAAATTATCAAATGATAATTAATGTTCTTTTTCAAGAATAACCTAATCAATTGGCATGAGGGTAGGAAGCTGGGGTTGGATTATTTGGACCTCTACTTGATTCATTGGCCCTTGAGCATGAAGCATGGAGAGATCAGGTTTCCCTTAAGTAAAGAAGAGCTTCTTCCTATCGATATGAGGGCAACATGGGAAGCAATGGAGAATTGCCACAGGCTGGGGCTTGCCAAGTCCATTGGAGTTAGCAACTTCTCATCCAAGAAGCTGGCTCAGTTACTAAACCATGCTAGCATACCTCCGTCCGTAAATCAGGTAAATATCTCTACTATCGTAGGAGAACAGAAAATGAGTCACTTAATTTTGAAATTCATTGATTCAAAAATTCTTAAGCTGACATCTGGTACAGACGTCTGTAGTCTGACTAGATTTGAAATCAGTTTAGAAAATTGAAGCGTTTGAATTCTAACGAATATGTTAGACATCTCTTGATCAAAGAGGAGACGTCTAAAGTATAGAAATGTGTTGGAAAATGGTTTCTAACCTTGTGAGATCTACACTAGACGTAATAAAAAAACTTAAGACTATATTCTCTGAGCCAGTTCTTCTTCAATCTTCATTTCATTGATTTGTTACTTTGAGACGTCTTTGTTTCTTGATAAAACTTGCATCACGTTGTTTACCTGCGTCAAGTCTACATACCATATCAGCGTTTTGAGCGTGAATCTTATTGAAATCAATCACTGCTTGATGTTGAAATATTGTGCCAGCTATACTCAAGATTAAGAACTTAGAAACGTCGTTAGTAACAGATGAATTTTTTAAATATAGTTTTGTTGTAAATGATCAAATCTGAAGATCGTATGACACAAGTGTCAACACAATGCATCTGGAGAATCCGTATTTGATTGAAATAAGAATTTACTTTAGTCAATTTTTGTAATAAATAACCACAGGAGGTTTTTGTACAACAAATTAAAAGTTCAAGGGGGTTTCATGATGGGTTTGAACTATATGGTGGTTTTCGAAAACTCGAATAAATCATAAGGTGGTTTCTATGAAATAAGCTTATTTTATCATAGAAATCAAACAAAAAAAGGATCATTGTTGTATGTGCAATGAAGATAACTAAATGACATGTCTTTATTATTTTACAAGTGTGATGCACGTAATTAAATTGTCGCGTCATTATAATTTTACAAGGACGATCCATATAGTTAACCTGTCATGCCCTGCTTCCCAATATACGGAAGCGGAGGCGCTACTCGGTCCGCAACCTAACTATACCGAGAGATTATCTTAACTCGATAGAGTTACGTTAAGTGTAAAAAGAAATGCAGGCCAAATGTACCAAAGCAAAGTAATAAAAGCAATGCATTTATTCCATTAACTAAAATTTATCACATCACAATGTTCGAGACATAAAGAAAGATTATTACATTACAGAAAAAGGAAAGCAAGCACTAAACAGGGGGACGACAAAAATAAAAAAAATAAGAACGAATAATCCTAATAATAGGTAGAGAGCTCAAAGGAGTCCTCCGCTGTCACTTCCACCTTCTCAATCCCTTCTTGGTGCTCTCTTTTTTTTAACGGACATTTCGGGAAAAAGAAAAAAAGGAGAAAATATCAGTCAGGGAGATAAACTCGAGTAGGATTCTCAAGGTAGGGTGTGAAATAAAGCAATAACAAGCGCAGTGAAAGTCGCATATGTTGGTATGGGTATATGTAAAAGAGTGTCACAAGGTACATGTGTCAAGTATGGGTAAAGAAGGTACACGTGTCAAGTATAGGTAAGGTAAGGCACCATTTACCATTTATGAATTATAAAGTTAGCTTGCTTTAGTTTAGTTACATGAGGGTACCGGCGTCTTCGGGGTTATTCCGTTGTTGCCATGGAACAACAGCAGGCAGGAGAGATAGCGTTCCGTTTCATTCCGGAACCACGGATAATAGGAAGTGGAATCCCGAGATCCTTAATACAGCCTCACGTAATCTAAACTACCCTATCTCGTGTCTAGGTTTGGTTGTATATGGGTTTGATTAAGTGTCAGCACGCGGATCCACTAGGCATGAGATTAGGATAGGTTCACTTTCCCAATCAGGATTTTCCGAACATCGGATCTTTTCATCACCCTATGCCTTGATCCTCGTGTCTTACCCAAACTGTACAAGTAGATGATGTAAAATAGTGTCGAAGGTTAAACCGGGTATAGTGCTTTTCTTTAGGCACAATAGGGTTATAGCATTCCACTATAGAATAAATAGGGTCTTTAAAAATGTAGGGTATCTTAGTAAAATAGGGTTTTCAAATTGTAAGTTCGTAATGCTAGGGTCGCAACACTTGCTAACCGAGACAGAATCTAGAACAAAAATTTCTAACTCAGCACCACAAACCTAAAACCAAGATCATCCAAGAACTAGTAATTGTAAAGAAACAACAAGCAAAGCTATCTAAAAGCTTAGAGAGTGCTACATCCTTTGTAGCGTGTCCACTCGTTAATGGAAAATCCAAGCTTTGCTCCTTGGGTGATGGTTGAGCTTGATCAACGACCTCCTTCGCCGAAAATAAACCATTTTGAAAGCAACCCACTACAAGGTTCAACTCCACCAAAAAACACTTTTTTATGAAACAACTTGCTCTCATAAATTGCTAATAGGCAAGAGGAATAAGAAGGTGTGGAAAAGCTCTTTTTTCTCTCTCTAGTTCTTCTCTTTAGATCTCAAGTCATGAGAGAGAAGATGAGGTTGGAAAATCAATTAGCCATTTCATTTTCTCTCTCCTTTATCGTATAAAAGAAAAAGAGAGATGGCTTGAAAAAATATCTAAATATTTTCTCATGTGGACCACACTTGCTCCGCATGCATGCTTATCACTAAATGAAAAACAAGTATATGTTTCATATAGATATAAATACATATGTATCAAATACATATGAGAGAGAGAGAGAGAGAGAGAGAGAGAGAGAGAGAGTGTGTGTGTGTGTGTCTATGTCGTATACACTATACTAGCAACCATATCATATATGAATATTAAGTCAACACTTGACTTAATAATCCGACTCATGATTAAACCGGTCAGTATAATCAAACGTCCAATTAATATACGTGCATCATATACACGTTTTTAATCGAACTCCCGCACGTATCAACTATATGCACACAATTAATCAACATTTTCATTTCACTTGATCGAGCACTTTCGACATGGGACTCTAAATACTTGACAATACGCTGACAGTGAGTTAATAGGATCATATCTGATTGAATTTGAAACAATTTCATATCAATCCCACGAACGGGTTAAACCACAAGCACATAAGTGACGCTAGCTGCATGTAACGGCTACCCAAGTATATATCAAAAGATAGGTCAAAAAGCAAACTCATCCGAATCCAACACAGCCTATAAGTGACAATTACCGTACAGTCCGATCTCTTCGTCAATGAGTGTCGCATATTGGGTTTAGGGGTAGAAACTGTTAGACCCCTAATAACCCAATAAGTCATGCCGATATTAAACTCATAATCATCCGCGATACAATTGATAACACTTATCAGTTTATCTCAGCAGCCCTGACAAGGGACTTCTGGCTATAGTTATATCTTACACATCACAACATCAACTCTCTATACCGGGAGAAACGAATTTCATCTCGATCGCTCACAACCTCCATGTGCTTCAGGACTATACCCAAGAAAAACCCGTATGCACGACTCCGTAGAGCCGTGGTTGGATAGAACTCAAAGTATAGTCGAAACACACACAAAGTACTATGACGATATCAGGTCAAAAGACTACCATGTACTAATATCACCAGAGAACTGCACTCTGACAAATAAGTATAGTACCATCTAGGAATTCTCGGCGATTCCGTTCAGTGTACTTATTCTCAATGAGCACCTGCGTACAATCCACGATGTCAAACATCAATGACTGTGGGACCAGCCATCACGCTCCACAGGGTCAAGAAACATATGCACTAGTCTACTCCGGACTGCCGATGTCCTATCTCGACACTCCAACGACTAGGAACAATTTAAGAATGTGTTTAGCAATTAACCAAGCCCCATTATTATGATCTCATCATAATCTTGGTAGTCCCGCAACATTCAAAGGACTTTATTATTATGTATTTGCGATACGTAATAACAATTAAAACATATACATATCAATGATAAAGCAAACCAGATAGCATACTATCATTTCGAACAAGAATGTTTTATCTATATAGCTCTATATACAATTACAATAATCGCCTTCGAGACACCTATATCCAACACAAGTTCGGGGGATTTAAGTAAAAGGGATCTTAGGAAGTTCGGTGTATTTTAATGTGAAAAGGATTTTTAGAAAGATCGAGGTACTTTCATGAAAATACGAATTTTAGAAAGGTCTAGATATTTTTATGAAAATACGACTTTTAGAAAAGTCGGGGTACTTTTATGAAAATACGACTTTTAGAAATGTCGAGATACTTTTATTCAAAACGACTTTTAGAAAAGTCGATGTACTTTTATGAAAATAATAGTCTTAAAGTAGTCCAAGGTATTTAAGTGGAATAGGGTTTATAAACTTCGGGGTATTTAATTGAAAAAGGTTTATAAGAGTTTAGGGTATTTTTGTGAAATTACGTATTTTGGAAACTTTGGGGTATATCAGTGAAATTATGATATTTAGGAACTTTAAGGTATTTTAATGTAAATACAAAATTAGAAACTTAAAGGTATTTTAGTGTAAATAAGTTTTTTTTTTTTTTGGAAAGCTAGGGTATTTTAACGATAAGCATAGTTGCATCATATTAAGGAAACGATTAAAAAGATGAGAAGACGTTTATCTCGATTTTGGCTGTAAACTAGCATTATTCAGGATAAGTTTGGGCAGCATAACGGCTTATGGCCATTACCCTGTGTCTTGAGTGTGCAAAGTATTCCTTTGGTAGTATGGGTCAAAAACTAGATAACGACTTATTAGGAGTCCTTCACGCTTAACATAAATAACAAAACTAACAATAGGTAAAGTTAACCGTATTAATATTTTGAGTGAACAATAGTATTAAAACTGAAAAGCATACATAGAAGAGAAGACATGAGCGAGGGGGAAAATAAGCACGAGATCTACCTTTGAAGTGAAAAACGAGACGATGTCGAGAAATGTCGAGGTTAGCTTTTCCACGTCTATCTCCTTGCTCGGATTTTTGGTGAGAACTTGGACAATACGGTTGCGAAGAGGACCCCACAAGGAAGCAATAGCCACTTGTGCTATCGTGGCGAGCCCGGTTCGGGTTGGTTCCGACCCGATTTGACCCGGTTTTAAATTCTTTTTACCCTTTTAAAAAAAATTTAAAATTGTTTTTAAACTGTTTTAAATTAGGAAAAATCATTGAAAATGTTTTTTTAAATTCAGAATAATATGGAAAATTTCTAGAAATTCTATGTAAATGTTTTCTTTATTTTTTAACAATTTTGCCTAAAAAGATTTATTTTTCGTTCTTTAAAATATTTCATAAAATCTTTTCTCTTTTCTAAAATTTCAAACTAAATTCTTAAAAATTCCCAAAAATTATATTACTCAGTTTTAAATATATAACAACCCTTTTTAAAGTCTTTTCTAACAAAAGTAGCATTGAATTAAATATATTGACACAAGGAAAATTATAAAAAGACTTTTATTACGTATTTAGAAATTGCATACGTCACAACTTAATAAAGAAATTCATCATAAAATGTTCTATAATTACGTGCAACACACGTGCAAAAAACCCTAGCTAATTTAGTTAATTTGTTTTCGTATTTATTTATTTACTATGATACGTTTATAGGTTGAGATGAATGTGGCATGGAACCAGAAGAAACTCAAGGATTTCTGCAATGAGAAGGCAATTCATATCACGGCATGGTCGCCACTGGCAAGTAATGGAGCTCCGTGGGGCTCTACCGCAGTGATGCACAGCCCTGTGTTGAAGGAAATTGCACTTGCGAAAGGAAAGTCGGTAGCACAGGTAAGTTCTTGTGCTTGGTGTATGAGGTTTATTTTGTATGTTGCAGAGAAAATTCGGGCTTTTGATACACATAACATATAACTAGCATTTGCTTCATTTAGTATTTGCCCATGAATATTCACAGCTAATTTTTAGTTGTGAATATTCAAGCAGAAAAAGGATAAAACATGAACTAAATAAAATATTATAGGTCAATGTGCTAATTAAAGGATGATATATTTTTACATTCTAAAATCTCTTTTACATAACGCAAACACAAGGAGAAAATGTAGCACTTCCAATTTCAATTTCAATTTTAAAGAAAAATAACAAAAATCTTTATTATTAGCCACTCCTTTTTTCCCCTTTATTTTACAATAAAAATTTCAGATGACAACTACTTTCAATTTTTCTCTCTCTCTAACCACTTATTCCTCTCTCTATAACTACACCCTTCTCACTCTTTTCACGTGCATCGCATGCGCTTAGAATCTAGTAGCTATAATTTGCAGCTTCGCTTATCGTTGTCATTTACCATATTATGAAGTAGGTAATGAAATTGAAATTTTACCGTAAAATTGTATTTATTTTCGCAGCTCATTTACCATCAACGCTTTGGAAAAAACTTCTCTCCAAGGGCTTGTAGAGAAAATTTCTTTACAAACCCCTTGCAAGCGCTTGGATGGGCTTTGAAATATCTCTACAAACCATTGTAGAGAATATTTTTCCAACGTTTCCAAACAACATAATGTTGCTTGATTCACATGAATACCTTGTGTTGATATTTACAGGTTGCTCTAAGATGGTTATATGAACAAGGAGTGAGCATGGTGGCAAAGAGCTTCAACAAAGAAAGAATGATGCAAAACCTGCAGATTTTCGATTGGAAGCTAAGCGAAGAAGAATTAGAGAAGATTCAGAACATCCCACAATTCAGGGGATTCCCAGGAGATATGTTTGTTTCTGACACCGGGCCTTACAAATCCATTGAGGAGCTGTGGGATGGAGAGATTTAACCTATTCTCGTTCGAAGTGCGCATCGTGATTTTAAGAATAAATATACAAATCTGCATGGGTTTATGACTTGAATTATGCATTTATTTGCATTTTATCGAGTTTGCTTCTGTTTTGTTATTGTTATGGATTGTGATGATGTATGAGTGTTCTGGACAGATTTGTTCAGTATTTTATATTAATTCATATTTTGTATGTCCTGCCAACTCTTTCACCCTTTACTCTACTTTACTTAAGGGAGTGGATTTTACTATCAAACGGGATGCTTTAATCTTAGGTACATTCTTGATGGTTTGTATTATAATGGTAGAGATAAAGAGTATATATCACCAAAATACCATGTGCTTAATCGATTACGGTCATTTGCCATGAACTATCATTGGTTGTTGCATGAAAATGCCACATGCTTGGTGAATCCCTTATTGTTTTTGTACTTGTGTGATTGATGGTGATGGAGTACCATACCTTCTACCGGTACCCCGAAGATTCTCTGTAATTGGAGTGCCTGATGTCTCTGCTTCGGGGTTGGACAATGGAGCAGTTTTGGTTTTGCTCTATCACGTTCCTCAGATTCTCGGGGTGAACCCTTCACGGCTCCCCCAAACGTGCGCTATGGGCACGGCATTAATGATTATGTTGATGTCGGTCTTCCCTGGAATTAGGCGACCTCACCGACGTCGCTTTGGAGGGCGAGAGAGCGCGGCGAGCGTTAAAACGACAGTTTGGATGGTCCGGAGATCTTGGCGTTGGACTGTTCGGCGTCCAACGAGTCATGGAATCATTCCTCGTATGGGGGGTGTGGCTACCAGAATCGGCACGCCGGTATTCCGTGGTGTCAAGATTGACCCGAGCAAGGCTGCGAACCTGAACGCGTCCATCTGTCACCTCGTACACGCCGCCACTCTAGGGAGCAAGGACGGCGATTTGTCGGACGTGGCTAGCAGTTTGGACATGAGCGAGCGCGTCCTCCATCACTGTCAAACGTTTGATCCGTTCCGATAAGGCTTCGAAGATATTGGAAGGAGGAGTGGAACCGTCCTCGCCTCCGTTGCGGAGGACGGGATGGCTCGTGCTAGAATTCTCGTTGCGGTGATCACTGGCCATTGAATTGAAGGCGAAACATCAACTTTTTGGATGGAAAAGCTTCTGATTCCCACAGACAGCGTCAACTGATGGAGGTCAAAATTTCCCACTAATGTTGTCCCCCGTCGATCTTGTGGCCAGCGGGGCTGAATGGTTGAGACTTGTGGTGGAGCTTGGGTGTGGATCTCAATGGGTTGTTGATTACTGTTAACGCCGAGTTACCTGCAATGGAAGTCCCGGAATGGGAAGTCGCCGTAGGACCCCCCGACGATCAAGTAAGTACCGGAAAATAATTGGACAGAGTAGTGACGTATTGGATTGAGTTCCTGTTAGCTGAATCGTCTAGAGGAAGGGTTTATATAGGGGTCGCCTGAGAGCGAGCCGATGCGAGATTCTCACCGTCCGTTTTGCCCCCGCATAACGTCCTCATTGATGGCGAGATACCCTCATTAATGGCGAGATGTCCCTGAAGCTTTGGAAAAGTTGCTGAAGCTTGAGTTATCCTCGTTGCCTAGTCATAGAGTTGGATGAAAATTCCCTTCAGGTTATCATTGTGTGTCTTTTGCTCATTGTATGCTCAAGTCTTGAGCAGGACCTGCACCGCTATCTGTTTTTGTTCATTTTTTGGAGTTTTCTTATGTCACTTTGCAACTTTTACCGTATAACACTAATTATCACGCTTTATTTTGCTTTTAAAATAAAAAGTGTTTTAACTGCAAGTTTGCTATCTGATGGTGATGCTCTTAGCAATTAAATCATATGGCAAATGGGTATATTAGCTACTATTTCACCTGCTATTTGGTTAATCATTGAAGCAACTGTTTGTATACTAGCTATCTATTTATTTGGTCTATTCAATTTCATCAAAAGAATTTGCTTTTATGGTATCCATTGATTATGTCTTGAATTTTTTTGACTAAAAAAGCAGAGTAAAACCCCTACTCAGAAAAGGAAAAAAAAAGATTAATAAATAGTAAAAATACAATACAAGAGTAATCCACTCCAGGTTAAAAACTGAAGACCGGTAAATAATAACAGTTATATATTCATGTCTTAATCGTTGCTTAATCATTGAAGCAATTATATATATATTCATGTCTTAATCGTTTGGTTAATCATTGAAGCAATTATATTTATATATATTTTTATGTCTTAATCTTGGTTAATCATTGAAGCAATTATATATATATATATATATATATATATAAAAGGTTAATGGTCGAAAGGTGGCATAGGAGGGAATTACCTCCTATGGCGTCGGAAAAATGCATCCTCCATATTTTTTTTCGATGATCGGTATACATCATTTTCATTTTTATCATCTAAGATGTGGATACACCAAATTTTATGTGATTATACCATTTTTTCACCGTTGATTTAGTTGGTGCAAAATTAATGGTTTACCGACAATAGAATTTTTTACATTGCTAATTCAACGGTGAAAAAGTGGTGGAATCACATGAAATTTGGTGTATGCATATCTTAGATGATAACGATGATGAAATAAAACAAATTTGCATCATTTTCAATTTGTGATCCATTCCGGCCGGTGGTTGACTTTTAATTCATGATCCATTCCCTTGGATGGAAAAGAGATAGGGCAGCTAATGGGCAATGTACCCTGACTTGCCGGCTATTGTATCTTCACGACAGTGCGCACGCAACCCGAAACAATTACAATAGCCAACATTATAGTTTGAGTTATCTAAAACCATTTTCTTTTTATGTACATTTCTTTAACATATTTATTTTGCAACAAAAATTATCCAACCGAACCACTTACATAATTCTAACAATGGTGACAATTAACAAAAATTAATCCTATCTCAACCATTTTACCAGATTTTAGATTTTTTTAATTTTTTTTTATTTTGCTTCATACCATCATAAATTTGCCTAAAAGATACAGAAATTAATACAGCATGAGGCGGGCCTAACCAGCCAAGCTCAATTTTCAAAAGAGTAAAAAAATTCAGCTTAAAAGATTATTCAAAAAATTTATAGCTTAATTGGGGATAAATTAGGCACTGAAAATTGGCCAAGCTTACATAATTTGGGGTTAATTGACCAAGCTAATTGGGGATTCATTGGTCAAGAGCCTTGGCCATCTTTTGGGTTCTGTATCAGTTTTGGGGTTATTTATTTAGGAAAAATATCACCAAAATACCATGTAGTTTATCGATTACGGTTAAATACCATGGACTCCCATTGGTTGTCGCATGAAACTACCACATGCTTTTATCTTAAGCCGATAGTCCGTGGTATTTTAGTGAGTCGCTTCTTGTTTTTGTACTCATGCGATCGATGGTGATGGATTACTTGTACATACTCCTTACAAAAGAAAGGCTGAAAAATTAAGAGAAGAAAAAAAGAACTCACACCCTCACACAGCATGGCTGGGACTATCCCAACTGCTGCACTAAACTCTGGCCACAAGATCCCGGTGATCGGCCTTGGAACCGGCTGGTTGGAGAAGCTCGACGACCTATCATCAGTCTTGCTATCGGCGATCGAAGGCGGATACCGGCACTTTGACACGGCCGCCCTGTACGGGACTGAAGAGGCTCTTGGCCATGCAATCGCTGTAGCGCTGAAACAAGGGGTGATAAGCTCACGTGACGAGCTTTTCATCACATCCAAGCTCTGGTGCACAGATGCACACCCTGAACTCGTTCTCCCTGCTCTCGAGAAATCGCTCGAGTAAGAATTTATCGGAATTTCTTATTGCCATGGAGTATTCATCATGACTAAGCTTAAACTGCACTAAAATACCGTGACCTTGAGTGAGTTTTTTGATAAAAAAAAAAAACCATGTACGTTTTAAATTGCAAATAAATGCTATAAACTAAGAATATTTCCATCGTGAACTTTAAGTAATTTTCAGTTTATATTGTATGCAATTTTTTTATGATAAAAGCACCGAGTGGGTTCTTGCTCCAAACGGTATATGTATGAGACTAGAAACACCGCCAAAAGGTTTTGGTATTTACTTGTAAAACGCTAAGTTTGTTGGGTATTTTGCAATTTATAAAAGAGAAAACGGACTCAGGCCGGCAGGGACCTCTCACATGGGTCAGTAGGGTTCAAAAGCCTAACTGCAAAATAAGCAGGGGATCCTGCTGGCTCATATGAGAGGTCGCTGCATTTTGGACCTGTAGGTCCCGTTTCTTCTTTATAAAATAAAGGAATTTATTAAAAATGTTGAAAAATTAATTAATTGTCGTGTGTTCTAGTGAAATTTCAGCAGCAAATTTTTATCATTTGTTCAAAAGGTATCAAGGCAGATCATAGACTCATTCTGGCCCAAAACTTATTCCATAATATTGTGGCGGAAACTATTTTATAGTCTCTGTTTCACAATGCTTGTCCTTTTTATTCGGCACTTATTTTTTCCTTAAATTATTTGTTCACTTTAAATTTGGACAATTTAATAGTTTTTGAAGTGAAATTTGGAAATACTAGATTTTGGAAAATATTGAAAATTTGGGGTGAGATATAAAAAAAACCTTGCTTTTATTATCAATTTGCTCTGAATATGGAGTTTGAAATCTAATCCTAAAACTGTAATTAATGAAGACTATACCAAAAGGATAAATTAGGGATTTCACGCGTTTAGTATTTCAGAATAGTTATGCCTTTCTTAACAAGCGAGGAAGAAGAAAAAGAGTCTAGGCCTAACCAAGGTAGAAAAACACTAAAAATTATCAAATGATAATTAATGTTCTTTTTTCATGAATAACCTAATCAATTGGCATGAGGGTAGGAAGCTGGGGTTGGATTATTTGGACCTCTACTTGATTCATTGGCCCTTGAGCATGAAGCATGGAGAGATCAAGTTTCCCTTTAGTAAAGAAGAGCTTCTTCCTATTGATATGAAGGCAACATGGGAAGCAATGGAGAATTGCCACAGGCTGGGGCTTGCCAAGTCCATTGGAGTTAGCAACTTCTCATCCAAGAAGCTGGCTCAGTTACTAAACCATGCAAGCATACCTCCGTCGGTAAATCAGGTAAAATTCTCTAATATTACATGGGAAAAGAAAACGAGTGGTTTAATTTTGAAATTCAGTGATGATGTGGCTTCTTTTTTTCTGGCTTATTTCGCCGAAACCACCATATGGTTTATTCGAGTTTTCCAAAACCACCATATGGTTCAAATTAATATCATGAAACCTTCCTGAACTTTTAATTCGTTGTAAAAAAAACCCTTTGGTTTGATTTGTAAAGTTTTTTGGCCATAAACAGGTCATATGACCCACATTTGACCGATTTTTGTAGTTTTATGCCAAATTAGCCATCCTAATATCATTATCTCTGCTTTTCTCTCTCTTAATTTTCATTTAACTTAATTTAGCCTTCTTCTTCAAATTCTAAAACTTGAAGCCGTTTTCTCCAAATTATGCCAAATTGTCCACTAAACGTTACTACGAGTATGGTTTACCATCAATGTATCTAAAGAATTCGTATTTGATTGAAATAAGAGTTTGCTTTAGTTAATTTTTGTAATAAATAACCGCGGGTTTTTTTTTTACAACGAATTAAAAGTTCAAGGAGGTTTCACGATGGATTTGAACTATATAGTGGTTTTCGAAAACTCGAGTAAATCATAAAGTGGTTTCTATGAAATAAGCTTATTTTATAATAGAAATGAAACAAAAAAAACATCATTGGTGTATGTGCAATACAGATAACTAAATTCCATGTCATTATTATTTTACAAGTGTGATACACGTAATTAAATTGCCACGTCATTATAATTTTACAAGTGTGATCCACATAGTTAACATGTCACGTCCCGCTTCCCAAGATATGGGAGCGGAGACACTACTCGGTCCGCAACATAACTATACCGAGAGATGATCTCAACTCAATACAGTTGCTGCGTTAAGCATGAAAAGAAATGCAGGCCAAATGTACCAAAACAAAGTAATAAAAGCATTGTATTTATTCCATTAACTCACATTTATTACATCACAATGTTGGAGACACAGAAAGTTTATTACATTATGGTAAAAGGAAAGCAAGCACTAAAAAGACAGACGACAAAAATAAAACAAACAAGAACAACTAATCCTAATAATAGGTAGAGAGCCCAGATTGTTTTAGTTTAGTTATATAAATGTACTGGCGTCCTCGGGATTATTCCGTTGTTACCACGGAACAACGGCAAGTGGGAGACATAGTGCTCTATTTCACCCCTGAAACCACGATTAACACGAAGTGGAATCCCGAGACCCTTAATACAGCCCCACGTAATCTAAACTACCCCATCTTGTATCTAAGTTTGGTTATATATGGGTTCGGTTAAGCGTTAGAATGCCAAACCATTAAGCATTAGATCTGGAGGAGTTCACTTTCCATATCAGAATTTTTCGAACATCAGATATTTTCATCACCCCATGTTTTGATCCTCGTATCTAACCCAAACCGTACAAGTAGATGTAAAATAGTGTTGAAGGTTAAACCGGGTATAATCCTTCTCTTTAGACGCAGTAGGGTTATAGCATTCTACTATAGAATAAATAAGGTCTTTAAAAGTGTAGGGTATCTTAGTAAATAGGGTTTTCAAGTTGTAAGATCGTAGTGCTAGGTTCGCAACACTTTCTAACCGAGACAGAATCTAGGAAAAAAAATTCTAACTTAGCACCACAAACCCAAAATCAAGATCATCCAAGAACTAGTAATTATAAAGAAATAACAAGCAAAACTATCTAAAAGTTTAGAAAGTACTACAACCTTTGTAGCGTATCCCCTCGTTAGTGAAAGACCTAAGATTCGCTCCTAGGATGATGGATCGAGTTTGATCGACGACCTCCTTGGCTGAAGATGATCCACCTTGAAAGCAACCAATTACAAGTGTTACGCCCCGCTTTCCAGTGTACGGAAGCGGAGACGTGGCGGGCCAGCAACGTTTTTACTAAGAAATAAATACGTTAAATGTAATTAAGCAATATATGTATAAAATGCACAAGAATTAACAAGAGATATAAAATGAACAGCAATTTTTATTAACATTCATATTTACAATACAACTGCTTTGGAAAGGAAAGTACAATGATATAAGGCAATACCTAAACAGTGGCATACCAAATGAAAAGTAAGTACAAGAAGATAGAAGTCCTGCTGGGAAGCGAGCTGGTCCACATCCTTCTGGGTAGGCTCTATCTCGAGTGAGTCATGTCCTCCTGATGAACATTCCAAAGAAAAAAATAGACAGGAATGTCGTCAGCGAATTAGTGCTCGGTAAGTCCCAAAAGAAAGAAAGGAATATAGCAAGTAATGAGAATTGAACTAGTAAGATGTATAGGTATAAGATTTCTATTCTAACGTAGTTGTTTGTAACTTGGTACAGAAGCTATTAATGTATACGAGAGAAGTTCATCTTATCCCGAAGACTATGGTAACATGTAGTATAAGGCCCCGTCAAAATCCACGGGACAACGGCACGAGAGTTCATGTAAGTGTCTTTTAGTGATCATCTCGTGTCGCGCTATACATTCCGTACAAATCCACCCCGCTAACCCCGTAATGTATTGTATAAATTATATGGATTGTCGAGACCATGGATACAAGTTGTTCAAGTAGTCAGGTTCAGAATGTAAGCTTGTAGTAATGTCAAGTTATACCCATGGTTCGATCAAGTCAAGTCTTGTATTCACGTTTGATATTCCGGTTCATATTCAAGTATACATGTTAGAGTTTCGATTTATATTTGAATTGGTTTCTGGTTTGAGTTTGGATTCAAGCTTGATTTAGACTTAGACTTGAGTCAGACACTTATAACTGATTTAGATCCTGAATTATGTTCGGGAGTTATCAGTAACTGCTGCACATGGACGATGGGATTTGTGTCTTTTTCCAAGACAATTACCATTGATAACACTGTTAAGTTTTCTACCTTAAATAGGCAATCACTCACTTTCTCCGGCTCCCTGAGGCTCAAGAGAATCGATCCCGTTTAAACCTATATTTACTAAAGTTCTTAACAGTGTTTTATATAGCTCGAGTGGGTTTTATGAAAAATATTTTTAATATATAATTTCAAATTAAACCTCGAGAAGTTATTTATTTTATTTAGGATTTTCATGGATATGAATATTAAGGGTTTGAGGTATTTTAGTGATAATTATCTTAACTTGAATAGTTCATGGTATTTTACTGTAAGCTTGTCTTGTATTGATATCTTGATGATATTTTTGTGAACTTGTAAACTTTCATCTTAAGAAAAATGTAAGTTTGTTATATTTTGAAAATATATGGATTTGTAATATTTATATAATTATAAAAAATTAACTTTATTTAAATAGAAAAATGTGTTTTTCTTAAAAACCTTTCGAGACCAAATGCTCCGTGCGAAGGTCTGCATCTTACTCTACTAGCCCAAGGATGTGCGATAATCCGCACCATCCAATAGCGGGTCCCCTAAAAAGGGTTGCAGAGACTTATTTGCAAAGGAATTTTAAAATATAATTCCAAAGAAAACCGTTTTTATAGTAAATGGTATTTTAATGAAATATTTTGTATTCGCCACAAAAATATATTCAAAGAGTATCGTGCTATGGAACTATGTGTGTTTGTGAGGGGTGGGTCATTACCCTATGAAATTTTCTAAAGGTATAATTAACAAAAAAATACTACAAGAGAGATATGTGGAGTTCATGGTATTTTAGTGTAAAAGTTAAGTTAAAACTATTTTGCATGATATTCTTGATTAAAATTTGGTTCTAAACATTGGTTATATGATTACAAATATGGTGTAAGAATATGAATGAAAAATATGTAAGAAAAAGTAGAATTTTTAAGGTTTAGAAAAAGATGTCGGTATTAACTCCACTTCCAACATATGTTTTGAAAAGAGATTTTCATAGAAGAAGGAGAGAGATTGGGAGGGACTTACTGGTTATATAGGATAAGAGAAGGTAGAAGAAGGGAGGGTTGTCATCGTGGCATCGCGGGGTCACCGGAACTTGCTTCGATCCTCGCCGGAACTTGATCTCTTGCTAACTCCTCTTATACTTAGAAAACTTTGAGAATTTTGGCTATAATTTTCAGAATGAGGAAGGGCTAGGGCATGAAATAGTATTTATAGTGTGGAATTAGGGTTTTGGAATTAAAAAGATGAATTAAAATGTGTTTACCGCCGAAAACAGAGACAGAACCGCGTAGGTCGTCTTGCCTGAATTTGGGGGCAGATGCTATTTGGATTTATCCGTCCACCTCTCCGAAAATGCCAAGTTGATTTATGGCACCGTATATCGGAGGTTTGGACAGATGCGGCCGTTGTAGCAAGCTTCGTCAGATTCCCCATCGTTTGCGAGGGGTTTTTGATTATGGGAACGCTCTTCCCTGCAGGCGCAAGCCCCTGCAATTAATTGCGTTATCGCATCGCGATAATCACTTTCTCCTGCTACAGAGGTTCACTTTATGTCGTGTGTGTTTGTTTTATTTTTGGTTGCCCGTAGATTGTATACGGAGACCAATTTATGTTGTCGCCTGTATGGCGTGAATTAGTCCAAATCCGTATATTCTTAGATTCGGGTTTGGGTTGATTTAAGGGTCGTTAATCTCGTTTGAGATTAAAATCAACTTAATTTGTTGAGGATACATTAGTCTAGTTTTAGACTAAGATCTACTCAACAGGATTTTGGGATCATTCAGACCCAACAAAAGAGTAGTTGGGCTCCATTGTTTTGGTTTAAGGACGTTGCAGTCCGTAACTAGTTTAAGGACATTACAGTCCATATTGGGATGTGCCCATCGGTTTGGGAGTGCACCAAAGAGTTGTTGATTGTCGGGACCCGCCACCTCTTTGAAGACGTTGAAGAATTATGACATGTATCAGAGGTGTGGAGAGATGTACCCTTGAACCAAAATCCAGATTGAGGGGAGAGATCATGGTGGACCATCTAAGAATCATTAGTCATTTTGGGAGACTAAGATTAACTTAAGAGATGTGGGATGGACATCGCTCTGGTCATTATCAATTGAGGAATCATTAGTTTGGGAAGTCATGAGCATAGAGGCTCGGTCTATTTGGAGATTCAAGATGTTTTAATCTCAGGAAGACTTAGCCAATTTGGGCCTGAAGTTGGCTTCTTATAGTGTTAAACACTAATATATGCTCGGTGCTCACGTGCTCCCACGTGAGACTCTAAAGCAGTATTAAACACTGAAATTTGGGACGCTCACGTGTGGCACGTGAGACGCCTGAAAGTTAGCGCTGTACACTTGGGTCCAAATCCCCGTCTGTATATAAGTGTTAAACACTTAATTCTTGTAGCCCTCACGTATGGGCACGTGAGGAGCCCCAGAGTTGGACACTGCCTCTTTGGGTTTATTCCCTCTTCCTTTTATAAGTGCTAAACACTTAGCTCATATAATGCTCACGCACGAACACGTGAGGTGCTAAAAAATGTGAGCGCTGTCTTTGGATTTTTCTTCTTTTCCATATGAGTGTTAAGCAATTGTTTGGGGGTCACGTGAGAACACGTGATTCAATCTCAGCTATTCGTTTTTGTTCATCGGAGGTGCTTACGTAGGAACACGTGAGCTTTTGTTATAGCGTTGAACGCTAATGAATCACCAGTCTTTTCCTTTATATGCATAGAGATTTTGATCTGAGTTTTAAGAATTTCAGGTCCCTCGTTTTATAAGAATTAAATTCTTATACAGGGTTAAACCCTACTTTTATCAGAGGAATTAAATTCCTATATCCTTTTGGAAGAATTAAATTCTTTGAACTTAATTCTTTCCCCTAAGTTTTGAATCTACATAGCAAAATCTATCCGATGAGAATTAAATTCTCAACCTGTGAGGATATCTACTTCTGCAGAGCTCAATCAGAGGAAGAACTAAGTTTTTTTTTTGAAGGGTTAAACCCTTGGAAAGGCGAAGAAGAAATAAGATAATCTTTGTTTCTTCTTACCTAGGGTTTCTTCTTTCTAAAAGGGAGATCTTCTTCTTTTAGAGAATTGAATTCTCTTCTTTTTTGTACTCTCTCTTCTGTGTGTTCTCTCTGTCTGTTTCTTTCCTACTCTCCTTGCTCCTATTTATATGAGAAGAAAAAGAACCAATTTGTTAAGAAAATCACTCATTGAGAGATCATGATTGATTCCAAGACCTTTTAGATCAATCGGTGAATTTTATTCACCGTTCGATTTTTAATACATAGGCTCTTTGTGTAATAGAGAAGATTTCTTGTTTATTTAACAAGATTATGAATATCTTGTTAGTTTTAACAAGATTAGAATTTTATTTTATCATACCTTTTTAGTTTAACAAGATCAGAAATATATTTTCTTAATAAAGAATTTAATTCTATCATATGGATATCTCGTTAGTTTAACAAGATTAGGAAAATATTTTCCTATGATAGAATTTTATTCTACCAGATAATTTAATTGGTGATATTTTATCACCATCGAATTTTAAATCCAGGATTCTCTGTTAGAAAAAGATCTTTCCATATTAGAAAGGTCAGGGAAAATATTTCTCAAATAGAATTTAATTTTATCATATAGAATTTAATGGGAACATTTTAAATTGGGGCGTTCACATGCTTTGCATGTGAGAGGCAAGAGAACTCACATGTTTAATACATGACCCCTGCTATGGGTTTTAGCCTGTTTATGTTCAGCGCTCATATGCTTTGCATATGAGCGCTTACGTATTTTACTCGTGAGGCATGTTTGTCTATTAATTGTTTTATTTAGTTTATTTTCAGCGTCCATATGCTTTACGTATGAGCGCTCATGTGTTTAACATGTGAGGCCAAATTTTGAAGACTCCCCCCCCACCATTTTCATAAGGTAACAAGTAGCTTTTAGCCAAAAAATTTGGCGGGAACAAATGCCCCCCACTACTTTGCCCACGTAAGTATGTATGTGGGTGAAGTAGTGCAAAATTATGCATGGCCATAGAATTGATGGCTTAGAAGACAAGTTTAGGATCCTTGTAGCCTAAGGCTTTTTCATCTACCTGAGCCGTAAGGGTCTCAAGAAGGTTTTTCTCTACAAGTCGAGAGGATCTCATAGGTGCATATTCTCCCTAGAAGTCGTAAGGATTTCTAAGTGTTCATCGCCTTCGTGAGTCATAAGGATCTTACTCGGGTAATTTTTTCTTACGAATCGTTAGGACCCGTAAGTAGCTTCTTCATTTCATTGGCGAACGTGGATAGTGTACAAGAGTCAATTTGGTCCTTCTTGTAGGGCAACGGTGGCTTAGGAAACAGGTTTGGATCTGTCGCCTAAGACTTTTCAACTTTACGAGCCGTGAGGGTCTCATAAAGATTTTTCTCCCTACGAGTCAAGAGAATCCCGCAGGTGTATTTTCTTCTTAGAAGTCATGAGGATCTCCTAAGTGTGTTTTTTCTTGAGAGTCGTAAAGATCTCACAAGAGAATTTCCCCCTTACGAGTCGAGAGGACTCGTAAGTGGGTTTTTTCCCTCCTTATAGATATTCGACTTTGGAGAATATGGCTCGTAGATGGTATACAAGAGTCAGTTTGGACCTGCTTGTAGGGCCCCAGTGCTTAGGTAACAGGTTGATATCCCTGTTGCCTAAGACTTTTCACCTTCATGAGCCATGAGGGTTTCATGAATATGTTTTTCCTACGAGTCGAGAAGTTCTCGCAGGAACATTGTTTTCCTTATGAGTCGAGACGTGTCGAGAAGTTCTCGCAAGAATATCCTAACGTCACAGTTAATCTCTGCTCTTTACAACAGAGGTTCGTTAGGGTCTATGGTACTAGGTTTTTTGTCCGTCGTACCGTCGCGTTGGCTGATGCATTCCCCGATATGCAGTCTTGCTGTTTGAGCAGCCCCGCGACTGTCGTGTCTCTGATCCCTTCGGGGGCTGGACAAGACGTCTTTAAGTAATATCCCAGGTCATATTACTGTCGGAAGAGCAAGCGTTAGGGATTTTCCATGCCGCTTTTTACTTAAGGTTAGGCTCAATTTGGGAGCCCCGATGAGTCATGACCACTCCGCGCTGGTGTGGGATGATCTCTGATAGTCTTTCAGGTTTTACTTGAGTTGCCGTCAAGATCCTGAAGCTAGGGATCTTCTTTTGGTTCGTTTGTTGACATTGTGTCTGCTATATTGCGACGAATGTCGAGATTGTCTCTAGGTTGTCCGTGAAGCGTCGAGATTCGGAACTAGGGACTTTGCCATGGCTCTATTGTTTTGACCCTGGGGTCGGTTGTTGGCGTCGCGTCTGCATTCTATTAGAGTGAGAAGTAACGCCGTTGTTGATCTCTAGGCTGTAGATGTTGCCGTCAAGACTGGGAACTAGGGACTTTGACATGGCTCCGAGGTGGTCTCTAGGTTGTTGGTGAACCGTCAAGGCTTGGAACTAGGGACTTTGCCATGGATCCATTTGTTTTGACCCTGGGGTCGTTTGTTGACGTCGCATCTGCATCCTGCTGGAGTGAGGAGAAACGCCATTGTTGATCTATAGGCTCTGTGAACCGTCGAGATTTGGAACTAGGGACTTTGCCATGGCTCCATTTGATTTGACCCTGGGATCGTTTGTTGACGTCGCATCTGCATACTGCTGGAGTGAGGAGAAACACCGTTGTTGATCTCTAGGCTATCTGTGAACCATCGAGATTTGGAACTAGGGACTTTGCCATGGCTCCGATTTGTTGACATCACGTCTGCATCCTGCTGGAGTGAGAAGAAACGCCGTTCTTGATCTCTAGGCTGTCTGTGAACCGTCGAGATTTGGAACTAGGGACTTTGCCATGGCTCCGTTTTTTTGACGTCGCGTCTGCATCCTGTTGGAGTGAGAAGAAACACCGTTGTTGATCTCTGGGCTGTAGATGTTGCCGTCGAGAGCTGGCTCTCTTTTTGATGGAGCCTGGTGGGAAAATGTAGTTCCCTTTTCGTTTGTGCCTCTGGATTGTATATACGGGTCGATGTGGACTCACCTGCAGGGCAAAATTTTCATTTCATTTTATTTCTTTCCGTGATACTCTATCATTTCAGCTTTTTATATCGCGAAAGTCATAATTGCCCAATCATTTCGGCTATTTTATCGCGGCGCCCAATCATTCCGGCTGTTTTTTTAACTCACTGCTTTTTATTGCGAGTTGCTCAAATATTTCGGCTGTTTTTATATGCATATATTTTTCTCACTGATTTTTATTGCGAGTTGCCCCATCATTTCGGCTGTTTTTATATGTATATATTTTGCTCACTGATTTTTATTGCGAGTTGCCCCATCATTTCAGCTATTTCATATGAATTTTCTTTGCTCGCTGATTTTTGCAAGTATGGAACTTGAAATCTGATACCAATCTTAGCATCAGCATCGCTGCGACTGGAATGTGGCCAGGAGCGAATCATCATTTGCCTTGAAAGGACTTGGAATTTGATACCGATTTAGGCATCAATATCGCTACAACTGGGATATTGCCAGGAGCGAATCATCATTTGCCTTTGTCGATTTGAACAAATGTGGCTTAGTAAACAGGGTTAGGATCCTGTTGACTAAGGCTTTTTGACTTTACGAGCCGTAAGGGTCTCATAAAGGTATTTCTCCCTACGAGTCGTGAGGATCTCGTAGGTATATTTTCTCCTTAGGAATCGTGGGGATCCCCAAGTGTGTGCTCTCTTATAAGTCGTAAGGATCTCATAAGAGTATTTTCTCCTTATAAGTCGAGAGGACTTACAAGTGTCGTTCACCATATGAGGACATTCCTCATCATTGGTGGGATTTGGTGAGGGAACGTTTATTTATGCATGTGGATTGTATATAAGGGTTAATATTGGACCGCTTGTAGGGCAACTTGGGGAGTGTGATGGCTTAAGAATAGGTTCAGGTCCCTGCATCTTAAGGCTTTTGAATCCTATGAGCCGTGAGAGTCTCACAAGGGGGAATTCTCCTTACGAGACGTGAGGATCTCATAAGTGTAATTTCTCCTTAGGAATCGTGGGGATCCCTAAGCGTGTTTCTCCCTTGTGAGTCTTAAGAATCTCACGCAGGTGTTTTCTCCTTACAAGGTCGAGGGGACCTTGTAGGTGTTTTTATTTTAACGAGATTGCTCCCTTTTAGGTTTTCACAAACTCGCCGATAGCCCTGCTGTTTTTACTCACGGAGCCCTTTCGGGTTTTCATCCATGCTCATTTCGCTTGTGGACGTACCGTTTTTTTTAACAACGAGATTGTGCCTTTTAAGTTTTTTATAAGCTCGCCGGTAGCCCTACTGTTTTTACTCAAGGCGCCCTTTCGGGTTTTCATCCGTGCCCATTTCGCTTGTGGACGTGCTGTTTTTTTTACCACTCTGTTTGCCAATGGCACTTAGGGGGGACTTCGCCACCGGGGTAGCTGTGTAGCCAGCAGGGTTTGAGTTGCGGTACTTGCCGTTGGGACTTGTGGACTTGAATTCTATCACCGCCGTGCTTGAGGCAACATATTAGTTTAAGGACATTACGATCCATTGTTAGTTTAAGGACATCTCGGTCCGTTGTTAGTTTAGGGACATCTCGGTCCATTGTCAGTTTAAGGACGCAGTGGTCCATTGTTACCATTTTGGAGGCAACGGTTAGTTTAAGGACATTTCGGTCCGTTGTTAGTTTAGGGACATCTCGGTCCGTTGCCAGCTTTGAGGTGAAGTTTTGCCGGATACTACTTATAGAGTTTGGACTCAGGAAGACAGTGAGCGGACACGAGCATCTTCATCTATCATTAACTTGAGCCGTGACTCGTCACGCGTAGTATTTCTTAAGGAACCGGGCGTTTATTGGCCGGAAGGGTCTTTCTCCATGCATATCCATGAGCAAGTAGGACCTACCTTGGTAGACCTTGTCTATGATGTACGGACCCTCGTAGTTTGGCTCGAATTTCCCCCGCTTTGCACGATTGGGGATCATAGGTCTTTTGACAACTAGCACGAGTTCGCCCTGGCAGAACGTTCTTGGCCTAGTTATTCTTTCATATGAGCGCGTCATCCTTGATTTGTAAGCTTCCAGTTTTTGCTGCGCTATAAGACGAGTTTCATCAAGGGCATCGAGCTCCTCAAGCCGAAGATAGGCATTTTCTTTATCTGTTAGCTCATATTGAACTGCTACTCGTAGAGTGGGTAGCTCTATTTCCAAGGGAAGTACCCTTCCATGCCTAATACCAACGCGAATGGCATTGTATTCGTGGCCGTTTTGAATGTGGTTCAATACACCCAGAGAGCTTCATGCAATTTCTCTTGCCGGTCCCTTTTATTTCTGGACATTGTTTTCTTTATGATCTTCGTCAAGGTCTTGTTGAAAACTTCAGCTAGACCGTTAGCTCTGTGATTATAGACCGAAGAGTATCTCCAATCTATATTATGCTGCTGTGCGAAGTGGCTGATCTTATGGTTTCTGTAGGCCGGCCCATTATCCGAGATGATTCGTCGCGGAGTGCCGAACCGGTAGATGACATGCGCCCTGAAGAAATGGAGGATATTCTCCGTCTTCACCTCCCTTAGCGGTACTGCCTCTGCCCACTTAGAAAAGTAATCGGTTGTTGCCAATATGAACCGATGTCTCTTGGACGATGCTGGTTCGATGGGCCCGATTATATCGATTCCCCACATTTCGAACGGCCAGCTAGACAATGTCGGGTGCAGCGGATTTGGATGCTGGTGGATGAAGTCCCCGTGAATTTGGCACGAGTGACACTGCTTCGCATATTCGAGGCAGTCCTGAATCATCATGGGCCAATAGTAACACATTCTCTTGATCTTCAACTTCATCTTTGGTCCGGCCTGATGAGAACCGTAGAGTCCGTCATGAGTTTCTTGGATGACCCTCCTTGCTTCCTCCGGTCCCAAGCATCTTAGCCACAAACTGCCGAATGATCTCTTATATAGAGTATCATTGACGAAGGAAAAAGACAGAGCTCGTTTCATGAGCTGATGTCTTGCCGAAACGTCTTCGGGCATTGGATGGGATTTGAAGTAGTCCATGAAGACTTCTCGCCAATCCTTAGCATTTTCTTCACTTTCTATTCGGCAGGATGCTTGCTTGGTCGCTTCCTTTCCTTCGGACGGCTCCGGAGATATTTCTGCTGGCGCGAGAATCCGACAGTTTTGCACAATGATCCTTACGTCATCGAGGTTTTCGTCGGCCAATTCTTTAGCGAGCATAGCTAACGCATCCGCCTTGCTATTTTCCGCCCACGGTATGCTTTCTAGGATGTAAAAGGGGATTTGAGTTAGCAGTTACCGCACTCTTTCGCCATATTTTACCAACTCTGGTTTACACGTCTGATAGTCGCCATTTACTTGGTTAACGACTAGCTGGGAGTCTCCATATATAAGGAGAATTTCGATGCCCATGTCAACAGCAATCTCAAGACCTGCTATCAAAGTTTTGTACTCAGCCTCATTGTTCGTTCTCGGCTCTGTTAATGAAAGGGAGAAACGCATTATCCCTCCTTGAGGAGTCACGAAGATAAGGCCCACCCCGGCTTTAATTATGGGGGTGTTTTGTTTTCTCTTCTTCATGGAAGATACTCCATCGAAGTAGAGTTCCCATAGGGCATATTTCCTTCCTCCTCCCTGTCGATTGCATTGAACGCGTGTTCATTTGGCAATTCGTAATTTAAGGGAGAGTCGGCTAGTATTGGATGTTCAGCAAGAAAGTCGGCAATGGTCTGGCCCTTCACTGCCCTGAGGGGTCAATAGATTATCGAGAACTCTATCAAGGGAAGGGCCCATTTGGCAATCCTTCCTGTTAGTATGGCTCTTGACATCAAATATTTGAGAGGATCCACCTTTGATATAAGATGGACCTCACGTACCAAGGCATAATGTCGAAGCTTCGTTATCGCGAAGATCAGTGCCAGGCAATACTTTTCGATGGGGGAGTAGTTGTTTTCTGCCCCAAGGAGAACTCTACTCAAATAGTAGAGAGCTCTCTCCTTTTCCTGATCGTTCTCCTGTGCCCATAACGCGCCTAAAGAACCTTCAAGGGCTGTTGTGTACAGGATGAGGAGATTTCCCTTGACCGGAGCAGTCAGTACCAGTGGATTCTGCAGATATTGCTTGATTTCATCCAGTGCATTTTGGCATCTACGATCCCAAACGAACGGGGTCTCCTTCTTCATTAGATGGCTGTAGGGGCAGCATTTTCCAGAGAGGTTAGCTATGAACCGTCGGATATAGGCGAGCTTTCTTTGGAGAGATCGCAGTTGCTTGAGAGTTCTTGGTGAAGGCATTTCCATAATTGCCTTGATCTTTGATGGGTCTATTTCTATGCCTCGGTTTCGTACGATGAATCCTAGAAATTTGCCTGAGGAGACTCCAAATGCGTATTTCAAAGGGTTTATCTTCATATTATATTTCCGAAGACGCTGGAACACTATTTTCAAATGCTCTAAGTGCTCCTCGTACGATTTGTTTTTCACCACGAGGTCGTCGATATAACATTCGACAATCTCGTGTATGAGGTCATCGAAGATCTTCATCATGGCCCTCTGGTAGGTAGCGCCAGCGTTCTTCAGACCGAAGGGCATCACTTTAAAGCAGAATATGCCCAATGGGGTCCGAAAGGCAGTATGCTTTTGGTCTTCGGGATGCATTTTTATTTGATTGTATCCCGAAGATCCATCCATGAAAGAGAAGACCTCATTAGTGGACGTTTTATCGATCATCGGTAACCGCTACTGGGAAGTCATCCTTCGGGCAAGCTTTGTTGAGGTCCCGGAAGTCCACGCAAATGCATACTGTCCCATTTTTCTTCATCACAGGGACAATGTTGGCGATCCAGTCAGGATATTAAAATTCTTGGATGAAGCCGGAGTCGATTAGTTTCTTGACTTCGGCATTGACGCTCATCTCGAGCTCGAGCCGCATTCTTCTTGGCGCCTGTTTGACCGGCTTAACGTCCGGTGATATAGTCAGTTTATGCACCGCTATTTCTAGATCTAGTCCCGGCATCTCGGAATAGTTTCATGCGGAGCAGTCATTATACTGCATAAGCACGGCCTCGACTCATTTTCTGTCCCCAAGTCGATTTTTCTCAGGTTGTCCGCTGTGGTGTGTATCCTATCTTCTGGCTCTTTTGGTGCCGGTGGAAATTCTAAAACTACCTCATCCTCCTCCTCATTTGCGAAGCACCGGGAAAGGTCGTCCATATTCTCGTCCTCTCCCTCTTTTGATAGTGTTATCACGTGGCAGGTACGAATTCCAAGCTCGATGTTGATCTAGAATTTCCCTCGCAGTGTATTTTGCTCTTGGTTCATGCTTTTGTGGTGGGGCTACCCACCAGCTGTCGGATAGAGAAAACCTGCTTCGCTAATACTGGTTTTCGACCCAGTTTTTGAAGGTGAAGTAGTCTTCAAAAGGATGTCCTATTGCTCGGTGGTAGGAGCAATAAGCCGGATGATGGACCTCCTTTATTTGCTCGGGGTGCCGAGACTTCGAGAGCGTCATCATTTGATGCTTCATGACTAGGTTGAATATTTTCTTATCTTGTCTTGAGAGAAAGAGTATTCCCGACCCATTCTCTTCATAAAAGACGGATTCCATCTGACTTTTTCTCGATCACGTGGTTTCTTGGATCGGCTTCGCTGTTTTTGAACACCATTCCCGTTCTTGATCTTGTTGTTACTTCAGCGTCGGACTTTTTCCTTGCCACGAGAGCGCACAGCAGGCTGAGGATGAAGGGCATTGTAGTCTTCTCTTTCCGTGGACTGTTGAATTAGACGTTGCGTCCTGGCTTTCTCGTAAATGGCCATTTCGCGGCTGTGGTCATCCCGAACTTTTTGACCGGCTTCTCTCATTAGCTTGTCAATTTGTTCTTCGAATGACGAACTTGGCATTCTTACGGCAGGATGTCGCTCTGGTTCAATATTAGCGCTGTCAGGAGATGCATTCACTTCTCCACCGGAGTTATTTATGACATGGAAACCATGGAATCGCTCCCGTTTCTTGGGCCGAAAGTATCCAAACCCAGTCGTCTCCGTCCTCCCATTGGGCATCTTTCGCTGAGTCCTGAGAATGTCCGAAATCTTGTTGTAGAACTGGGCTTATCGAGCGGTTTGTTTGAAGGGTACGTCTAGGCATCTTAACAGCCTTTTCAATCTCTCTGCGTAATATCTGGGCAGACGGATTGGTTGGAGCCTATCGAGCACAAAATCGGCACCATGCCAGACTTCTTTTTCCACTTTAGTCTCCGTAGATTGGTAGAAAAGGATCGCCTTTTCACCTCTTCGCCTAGGAGGAACATAGAAGGTCTACAGCTCTTGCACGCCGTATGTATCGAGTGCATCAAGTTCCCTGTAATATTGCTACGGAACCATGGTGATTTGTAAACTCTGATCGGCTCCAGTGATGGTTTGTACTGACGGGCGAACGGAGAATACGGCGTTGGCTTCGTCTTCAGAGTCACTGCCAAAGACCAAAATAGGAGTAGATGGTCCTGGCCTATTGCCTTGGGGTTGCCCCGAGTAGAATATTTCTTCATCTTCCTCGGTATCGCTCCTAAAGATCGGGATGGTGGCGACGGCTTTTCGTCGGTTCTCGGGTTTACGACACCTTTCCGTGTCTTCGAAGTCTGGTAGGAAGTACTTGGCGTCTTCATATTTGCGGACTTCATTTACGGAGAATGGGTTTAACTCCCCTGTAACTGTGTACTCGAGGCCGTCTTTGAAGTACTTCATACACTGGTGTTGTGTAGAAGGGATGATGTTGTACTCATGTAACCAAGGCCGGCCTAGCAGAGCATTATACCAAGTCTTGGCGTCGATGACATGAAATTTGATGTCAGTGACGGGCATCCCAAAGCGTAATGTCAATATCACGGACCGAAGCGTCCGTGATGACCGCGAGTCGAACCCGGAGATGGTAATTTTGTCCTGAGCCAGGTGTTGAACGTTCATGCAAATTTCCTTCAAAACCTTCACGTTGAAAAGGTTTACAAAGGACCCGTTGTCGACCAGGATCTTCCCTATCTTAATGTCGTGGCAGTACCCGGTGACATATAGAGAACGGTTTTGCTCGCACGTTCCAAGGAGGAGATCTTCATCGCCGAAAGTGATGTCAGCTGTATGAACCTCTGCTAGCCCGTCCTTCATCTTTTCTTCCGCAAAGAAAGCTTGGAACTGATCAGGCTCTTGCAGTGTCTTGATTAGTGAATCTCGTACCTCTTTAGACAGGAGGAGAGCATCCAGTATGCTCGGTTGTGAAGGTATCTTTCTCAGATGTGCCAGGACATTATAATCCGCCTTATTTTTCTTAAATGGGTCCTTGGCCGCTAGCTCTTTGACGACTCCATCATCGAGCGCAATTTCCTCAGAGATTTTTTCCTTCCCCTTGTCCCTTTTGCTCGAACCTTTGTTTGTTAGCCTGAGCTTCTTCTCAGGCAACGTGCGATTACATAGCTGAATGTTCTCATATTTCTTCACCTCTTCTTCATTTCTAGCGGTGGATTCTTTGAAGAGAGGGCCAAGGGTTATTTCTTCCTCAGAATCTCTCCCGAACGTGAGAACCTGAGTTTTCCCTTTTGTCGAACTGGTATCAACCATATGACAGTTGCCAGTCATTTTTCCGCCCTCATCTGTCGCAGTTTTTCGTTATCGACGAGCTTCACGCTTCATCCTCTTGAAGTGTTGTCGGTGGGCAACGTAACCCTGCCACCACTTCTTGAAGGCACTGCACTCTTCGGTGGGGTGTGTAACCCTCCGATGGTATGAGCAGTAGTTCGGCTGTACATCCGCTTCATCGAGACACGTACTCCCGGGAGTATTTCTTTTGAAAGGTGGCAGCTTCATCCCCATTGACAGGGCTTTGGCGAACTGTTTCCCCGTCTTAAACCTGCTTTTTTTTGCCGTGGATGTGCTTCGATCTGGTTGGAGTACTTTGTGACTCTTCCTCGCCGCAGCTTCTTCATCCTGACGCCGACGCTTGGCCTTTTCGTATATGGTCGTTTCACGCTCTTGGTTAGTTTTGCTCTTTTGAAGGGCTTCATTTATCAACCTGTCAATCAAGTCTTCTGACGGCTCCAGGAATTTTTGCACCGGTCTTGCCCCAGTTTTTCTACACCGTTTTCTGACTCCGAGGGGGTCTCTTCGTTTTTTAACGATGAATGAGAGACCGTGTAGCAACTCGCTACATAATCCTCGGGCTCTTCTGACGATTCGTTCCCCCATCATTGTCATTGTCTCCATTCTCAAGGATATGGTTGAGAAATTCTTCAAGAGTGACTGGGGTCCGCACCTTCTGGTTGTACTCCTCCAGTGCATCGATGTATTTTTGCAGGTCCGTACGCTTGTTATCAGGTTGTACGGGCTTCTTGGTCTTATTCTTTTCTTCGAAGGCTTGGCCTGGAGGTCTTGCCCATCGTTACCAGTTTTCGGTGTTAGGCGTGGTTTATGAATCCCCTCAATGATCTCGGGCTCCAGCGGGCTTTTCCACTTGATCGCCGGACATGCTTGGAGGTCCTTCAGCATTCTTTTAGTTTTAGCTCAAAAGACAACGTCCCACGGAGCTTCTTCTACAAACAAGCATGATACCCCTGCCGTGTCCACCTTTTTAGGAACGTGCTTCTGTAGCGAGTTCACCCTTCAATTTTCGGATAGCGCAAACTTGCCTTGCTGGCACTAGTCCTCGACCCAATTTTTGAAGACGTAGCAATCCTCAATTGGGTGGCCCAATACTCTATGGTAGGAGCAGTAGTTGGGACTGTTGACGTCACCAGGCTGCAGTGGATGTCTTGGATCCAGCAGAGTGATAAGTCTATTGCGCACCGCCAGTTCGAACAGTCTCCTTGTTTTATCTCAGGGAAACGAGTAAAGACGTCTCAACTTCTCTTCGAGGGATCGGCGTGTGTTGCTTTGGTGAGCAACCAGTTTCGGGTCATTCGCTTGTTGTTGAGCATTGGCAACGAAGGTCACTTTCCCTTTTCCTTTTTCATTCCGGGGATTCATTTTTGAAAAGGATGGCCTATGGCCCATCTGGTCCATTTGGGCCAGCTTGTCAATCAAGGCCTGAAAGGTGGTCGGCTTGAAGAACATCATAAATTGGGATATAGTCGCCTGAGGATCAAGGGTCCCTACGAACATGCCCACGGCCGGAGCTTCTTCTATGTGTTATTCGTATTTTGACCATAGGTTCCGCCACCGAATTGCGTATTGAACCCAGGTCTCTCCTGGCTTCACCCTAGCATTGATTAATGCCGTGATCATGGTGCTCTTGCGAACCGCTATGTGAATATAATTCCATCTCCGTGAATGTTTTGACAGAGTCATTTGGGAGCTCGAAGTACCATTCAAATTCTGTCTCCGACAAGCTGCCGAAAAACTGGCGAAGTAGCAATTTCTCGCCGCCTTCAGTATTGTCACACCCCGCTTCCCAGAGTATGCTAAGATAGGTACGTGACATAGCCAACCATGCTACCTGTGGATAGGAAGTATCCTTCTACAGTCGCATTACAGCTGTAGAGATATCAAGAACAATAATAAACTATCTAACACATATCCATAAGCCAAAATAAAATGAGTCAAGAATAAAATAATGCGGAAGCAAAAGATCCAATACAAGAATAAAATGGAATGTACGTCCCATAATGCGGGCTCACATCAGGAATGAAATAATACCGAAATTAACTGAACTAACTACTAGCAAGTCCTCACTGCTCAGCCTGCTGACTGAAATACTCCTGCTCGGACTGCAGCAAAGGTAATATATAATCAGGATAGCAAGACATGCAAGTATGATCATGAATGGTAAAACAGGTGTAACAGCAATATAAATCAGGGTAGTGAAAGGTAGTGTGCAGTGAGTGATCTAAACTGGTCTATTGGGTTATCTACTCTCAAGTTTTTGAAATCAATTTGATGAATCGTCGATATAACTCAATAGTATCCCGTGCGTGCCCGGGGTCACGGTGAAGATTCTCGGGCTGAAACCGAGACATGCCGCTAGGCACTAGAAGGAAAAGAGGTAACGATGAATGATGTCAACGGCATCATCCCAAGGCTGTCCTAGCCTCTAAAAGGTAGTGGGTAAAGATGGATGATGTCAGCAGCATCATTCCAAGGCTGGCCTAGCCTCTAAAACTGATCAGTAAAGGTATCGACTGTCGAGTTACAAGTCAGATTTCATCATTGATTTCCCCATACCCCCAAGTTATATGTGTTCAAGTCAGGTATTAAATAATCTGGAGCTAATGCCAACACAGGATCAGGCAGGTACAGGTTTGTCTGGGTAGACAACAGGAAATGTCCGTAAGGACAACAGGTCAGGTTTGTTGGCATTAGTCACAAGATCAGGTAACAGGTAAATCCATGGTACATCAGGTCAAGTCAGGTAGTATATAGGTATCATGTCATGTCGAGAGGTGCACGGTACCATGTCGTGTCAAGTAGTAGGTGTAACAAGTCATGTCAGGGGTGCACAAAATGTCATATGGGTGCTCATAATCAAACATAAACATGGGTATACAAAACAAGCATGGGATACTAATAAAATGGAACATTGTAATGTGATATGCAATCATGTACAGATTAAGGCATACAGATGCACAGTTATGATTAGGGTTAAAGTTAAAGTTCCAATACTAATTAAACTACAATTTATCAAATGTGGAATGTGAATATTTCAATGTTATATATTCAAGTGGTCTATTGATGCAATAATATGTATACTAGACGGGATGGATGCAAACGGGTGTTTGAAACGTTATAAACTATCTAAAAGGGTATTATGGGCTATGTAAATAATTATTATGTGATTTAAATACGGATGTAGGTACTAGGTATAGTAAATCAAAATGCACATGGTATGTTCCAAGTAATAAATTTAAAATGATAAAATGGACATCGAATGTTAAAATGTAACATGAGACATTGGATTAAATCTATAGGTTTAACATGTAATCAAATAAGTATAAATATTAAGAAGAGCATGTAGCAAGTTTCACTTGCCTCGACAGATCACGAAGCGGATATACGAAACGTCACGCGTCGGCGGGAAAAGTCGCGACGCGCGCACGGTACATGGAACGAGTCCAAACAACACACAAGGGGATCACACGGGTCAAACATGCTTGCTGGGTCGTCATGATCGTCGCCGGCACGGTCGGATTCCGGCAAACCAAGAAACAGTGAACAAATTTAATGGCAAGAAAATGCATGGAAAAGAAAAGAGAAGCATGGAAGGAGGATAGAGAAGATTGAGAAGAGGAGGCTTACCCACTGGATTTCAGAGGGGCGATGGCGTCGACGGTGATGATCGGCGAAGCTCCGGCGATGAGATTAGGGTTTGTTTTAGATGAGGTAGGGTTAGGGTTTTGTTTGCTGTGGCTTGGGTGCAGGGCTGGTGCCGGGGTATTAGTGAGGAGATGGTGCAAAGGAGAGGAAGAAAATGAGATGGTGATGATGGTGGGAGTGAGGCTGGGGTCATCGGCGACGGGTGGTGACGTTGGGTTCTTGGGTGTGTAGGGTGCAGTGGGCTCGGGAAATGGGAGAAGGAAAAGAAAGAAGGACGAAGCAGATGAGACGAGGCTCGGTTGAGGTTGAGGAGATGATGGAGTGATGGAGTTTTGGGTTAGGGTTTGAGGAAGGCGATGGGTTAAAGGAGAAGGGAGCTGCGGGGTTTTTAAAAGGGAAGAAGAAAATATAGGGATGCTGAGAAGGGAGGTGAGCGTAGCGAGGAGACGGCGACGCGACTCGAGGAACGCACAGTAAACGCGAGATGAGAGAAAGAGGCGCGAGAGGAGAGAGAAAGAAGAGAGGGAGAGTTACGCTCGGGGAGAGAGAGAAAAGGAGGAAAAGAAAGATTTTGAGGGAGGGAGAGAGACGTGTGGGGTCGGCGTCAGAATAGGGAAGGACTCTGATTGGCCCAGAGGAGAATAGAGAGATAAAGAAAGAGTTGGAAAAGATTTAAAAAGATTTGTAATTGTTAAAAAATATTTTCGTTAGCTGTAAAAGAAATCTTTAAGCTGTTAAAATATATTAAACGAATTTAAAAATTTAAAATAATTAGAATTTTGGCGGGATACAAAATATTTCAAAGTGCGCCCGGGTCGGGTCCAAAATTTCGGATTTGAAATACGAAAATTATTTGTAAGTTCCAAAATTTAAAATGAAAGATTATGTAACGAAAAAGCATACCCCCAAGAACGGACGCACATACGTGCGCGTACCCATCCAAACACGTTCGTTTCACTAAACGGGACGAAAACGAGATGCACGGACGCTACCACTGGGTTTGGGGTATCATGCAGGCCATGTTATGTATTTTTAAATTATTTTACGTGACTTAAATTGTTATATGTAAAAATATGCGATACTAGGTGAATGTTAAAATGCAGAATACATGAGATGCACATGTCTAATTAACAGGACAGGATAGTTTAGGAATATGAATTAGCCAGTTCAAGCAAGCGGGTCGGGTCGAGTGCAATGTAAAAGTAAACTACCATCGCATACAAACAAGATATATCAGTAAAACACCACAAACAAACAAATACGGCAACAGAAATTGGTATAACTGAACTCGGTTGTTACATTATACCCAACTACAAAAAGAATTTCGTCCTCGAAATTCCAAGAACAAGAAAGGATAAACAATCCATCCAACTACAAGAATAGATGCAGAAACTTCTGCCGGATTTCATCTTCTCGTTCCCAAGTTGACTCTCCATGTGAGCGATTACCCCCCAGAAACAAGTACAAGAGGGATAACTTTGTTCTTAAGAACTTTTTCCCTTCGATCTACGATCGACACCAGTCGCTCCTCAAAAGTCAAATCTTCTCGTACAGTTAGCTCCGAATGATCCAACACATGTGTTTCATCTCGAACATATTTACGGAGTTGAGATAAATGAAACACGTCATGAACATTCGCCAAAGATTATGGTAACGCGAATCGATAAGCCAATTCTCCAACACACTTCAAAATCTCGAAAGGCCCTACAAATCGAGGACTAAGCTTGCCTCGACTCCTAAAACGAATCACTCCTCTAGTTGGTGATATCTTCAAGAACACAAGATCACCAACAGCGAACTCTAGAGGTCTTCTCGATGTATCGGCCCAACTCTTCTGCCGATCCTGTGCTACCTTCATGTGATTCCGGATAGTATTAACCTTCTCTACTGTTTGTACGATCAAATCCGGTCCCAATAATCTTCGTTCTCCAATATCGTCCCAACAAACAGGTGAAAGACACATGCGACCATATAAAGTTTCGAATGGAGCTATCTGAATAGTCGTCTGGAAACTGTTATCGTACGAAACTCCTCTAAGTGTAGCTGATCTTCCCATGAACCCTTGAAGTCTAACATGCAAACTCTTAACATGTCTTCAAGAGTTTGGATCGTTCTCTCCGACTGGCCATCTGTCTGAGGATGATAAGCTGTGCTAACTTCAATCGAGTCCCCAAACTTTCCTGTAAGCTCCTCCAGAAGTGTGCTAAGAAACGGGTGTCATTGTCGGACATGATAGTCACCGGTACTACATGCAATACTACAATCTCCTGCATGTACCATTCTGCCAAAGCTTCTGTTGATTGACCAACTCGAAATGGTATGAAATGCTGCCTTTGTCGACTGACCAACAATCACCCAAACTGCACTGTTGCCCTATGGACTCTGCGGTAAAGCTGTCACGAAATCCATGGTTATATGTTCCCACTTCCATTAAAGAATCGGAAGTGGTTGCAATAAACCAGCAACCCTTTGATGTTCAGCATTAACTTGCTGACACATCAAGCACTTTGTTACAAAGCGGGCAATCTCCCGTTTCAAGCCTTCCTACCAGAAATGTTGTCGTAGATCACGGTACATCTTCATGCCTCCTGGATATACGGAATACGCGGAACTGTGCGCCTCCTTCAACTTCTTCGCGGATATCTCCCTTTGGCACACACAAACGACTACTATATTGTAACAAATTATCTTCATGAACCAATAAGTCCGTTCGAAGTCCAGCTTCAAGCTGTTCTCGAAACTTTTGCAATCTAAGGTCTTGTAACTGCGCTGCTTTAATATTCTCGATCAACGACGACTGTACTTGCAACTGCATCAACTGTCCCGAAGAATGCGGTAGTACAATCTCAAAATCAAATCTTCGAAAGTATTTAATAAGTTTCTTCTGTGCAGTCAACATCTGAATTGCTGGCAACCGACTAAGCGCATCCGGCACGACATTAACTTTCCCCGGATGGTACTTAAGATCAAGATCGAAATCAGCCATCAGCTCCAACCATCTGCGTTGCCTCATATTAAGCTCTTTCTGTGTGAACACATACTTTAGGCTTTTGTGATCGGTGAATACTTCGACCCTTTCGCCCAGTAAATAGTGTCTCCAAATCATCAAAGCGAAAATCACTGCTGCAAGCTCCAAGTCATGAGTTGGATAATTCTTCTCATGGGTCTTCAACTATCTCGATGCGTAAGTTGTAACCTTCCCATGCTGCATCAAAACACATCCCAATCCTTTCCCAGATTCGTCGCTGTGAATCATCAATCCTCCGGAACTGTCTGGCACGGTCAGAATAGGAGCGGTTATCAATCTCTGGTTCAACGCCTTAAAAGCTGACGCACACTTATCCGTCCACACAAATGGTACTTCTTTGCGCGTAAGCTTGGTCAAAGGCTCCTCCAGATGGGCAAAGTTCTCCACGAACCTTCTGTAATACCCGGCGAGTCCAAGAAAACTTCTTATCTCCGCAACATTCTTCGGAATCGGCCAATCTAGAACTGCTGCAATATTTTCGGGATCAACAGTGATTCCATCGCCAGACACGACGTGTCCCAAAAACTTCACTTCTTCAAGCCAAAACTCGCACTTGCTCATCTTTGCATACAATCTTTCTTGCCTCAACGTCTGCAGTGCGATCTTCAAGTATTCTGCATGCTCTTCAATACTCTTCGAGTAGACCAGAATATCATCAATAAACACCACTATAAACTGGTCCAAGAATGGTGAAAAGATTCGGTTCATCAAGTCCATAAATATCGCCGGTGCATTCGTTACTCCGAAGGGCATCACTAAGTACTCGTAATGTCCATACCGAGTTCGGAATGCCGTCTTGCAAATATCTTCTGTTTTAACTCGGACCTGATGATATCCGGATCGCAAATCCAGCTTCGAGAATACTCTCGCGCCACTAAGCTGCTCAAATAATTCGTCAATGCGAGGGATCGGGTACTTGTTCTTAATAGTCACCCGGTTTAATTCTCGATAATCGATGCACAATCTTCTTGTGCAATCCTTCTTCTTGACTAGAAGAACTGGAGCTCCCTAAGGCGAGTTACTGCTTCGAATCCAACCCTTCTCGAGTAATTTAGTAACATGCTTCGTGATTTCTTCCAACTCCACTGGTGCCATCGGATAATACGCCCTTGAGATTGGCGCTGCACCAGGAACAAGATCAATCGCGAACTCCATATCTCATTTTTGGCGGTAAATCTGAGATGTCCTCGAACACGTCCATGAAATCTTGAACTATGGTTGGCGCTTCTTCCTTAATAACTTCCATCGACGAAAGAATATTAGTTGTCGGCCTAGCCCTAAACTCGACTGGTCCGACAAAACTGCTACCTCCAGCAAAACAAACTCCGGATGTCCGGGAATCTGGAAATTCGCTTTCTTTGCTCTATAATCAATGTGAGCGTGGAAAGTACCGAGGAAATCCATTCCCAAGACAACAACAAAACAAAAGGGTGCACCAGAATTGGGTAATTCTAATGCAAGGAAAAACATGGACAAGTAGGATACCTGAAACGATTTCACCTGAAGCCAAACACTGAAATAGGTAAGCATGGTAAACAGAATTCAAGCTTGCGATAAAACATGAACTGGAAAGCAAGAGAAGCAAGACAATATAACGACCATGAAACAAGAAGATTAATCAAGACTAGGACTCCAAGTTACTTAAATAGAGTACCGCATTGTAACCATGCTGCAGTTCATAATTACAATCACATAACTCCACTCAAGTCGCCCAAATCCTAGTATCAGAGTCAAGAAACAGGGAGAAACAATAGAGAACCAAAAGGTTTCAAGTCGAGATGCAAAGTGGTGTGCATATCGTCAAGGCAAAGGATAAGAGAAAGATATGATTCAAGAATCACGATAACAAGGTGGCAGGACATGTCTCTAATCACGAGTATTCTGATTCGTGTATTGGGTCCAATACCCAACTACAAAAGAATCAAACTCGATTAACATATATCATATAGCTCTGATACCAAACAAACTATGTCACGCCCCGCTTCCCAGAGTACGCTAAGATAGGCACGTGACATAACCAACCATGCTACCTGTGGATAGGAAGTATCCTTCCACAGTCGCATTACGGCTGTAGAGATATCAAGAACAACAATAAACTATCTAACACATGTTCATAAGCCAAAATAAAATGAGTCAAGAATAAAATAATGCGGAAGCAAAAGATCCAATATAAGAATAAACTGGAATGTACATCCCATAATGCGGGCTCACATCAGGAATGAAATAATACCGAAATTAACTGAACTAACTACTAGCAAGTCCTCACTGCTCAGCCTGCTGACTGAAATACTCCTGCTCGGACTGCAGCAAAGGTAAGGAATCTGGGCCATGCAAAACCCAAACGTCAGCGCGTCATAACATCAAGCAATAATATATAATCAGGGTAGCAAGACATACAAGTATGATCATGAATGGTAAAGCAGGTGTAACAGCAATATAAATCAGGGCAGTGAAAGGTAGTGTGCAGTGAGTGATCTAAACTGGTCTATTGGGTTAACTACTCTCAAGTCTTTGAAATCAATTTGATGAATCGTCAATGTAACTCAATAGTATCCCGTGCGTGCCCGGGATCACGGTGAAGATTCTCGGGCTGAAACCGAGACTGCCGCTAAGCACTAAAAGGAAAAGGGGTAACGATGAATGATGTCAACGGCATCATCCCAAGGCTGGCCTAACCTCTAAAAGGTAGTGGGTAAAGATGGATGATGTCAGCAGCAGCATCCCAAGGCTGGCCTAGCCTCTAAAACTGATCAGTAAAGGTATCGACTGTCGAGTTACAAGTCAGGTTTTATCATTGATTTCCCCATACCCCCAAGTTATATGTGTTCAAGTCAGGTATTAAATAATCTGGAGCTAATGCCAACACAGGATCAGGCAGGTACATGTTTGTCTGGATAGACAACAAGAAATGTCCGTAAGGACAACAGGTCAGTTTTGTTGGCATTAGTCACAAGATCAGGTAACAGGTAAAGCCATGGTATATCAGGTCAAGTCAGGTAGTATATAGGTATCATGTCATGTCGAGAGGTGCACGGTACCATGTCGTGTCAAGTAGTAGGTGTAACAAGTCATGTCAAGGGTGCACAAAATGTCATATGGGTGCTCATAATCAAACTAACATAAACATGGGTATACAAAACAAGCATGGGGTACTAATAAAATGGAACATTGTAATGTGATATGCAATCATGTACAGATTAAGGCATACAGATGCACAGTTATGATTAGGGTTAAAGTTAAAGTTCCAATACTAATTAAACTACGATTTATCAAATGTGGAATGTGAATATTTCAATGTTATACATTCAAGTGATCTATTGATGCAATAATATGTATACTAGACGGGATGGATGCAAACGGGTGTTTGAAACGTTATAAACAATCTAAAAGGGTATTATGGGCTATGTAAATAATTATTATGTGATTTAAATACGGATGTAGGTACTAGGTATAGTAAATCAAAATGCACATGGTATGTTCTAAGTTATAAATCTAAAATGATAAAATGGACATCGATGTTAAAATGTAACATGAGACATTGGATTAAATCTATAGGTTTAACATGTAATCAAATAAGTATAAATATTAAGAATAGCATGTAGCAAGTTTCACTTGCCTCGACAGATCACGAAGCGGGTATACGAAACGTCACGCGTCGGCGGGAAAAGTCGCGACGCGCGCACGGTACATGGAACGAGTCCAAACAACACACAAGGGGATCACACGGGTCAAACATGCTTGCTGGGTCGTCATGATCGTCGCCGGCACGGTCGGATTCCGGCAAACCAAGAAACAGTGAACAAATTTAATGGCAAGAAAATGCATGGAAAAGAAAAGAGAAGCATGGAAGGAGGATAGAGAAGATTGAGAAGAGGAGGCTTACCCACTGGATTTCAGAGGGGCGATGGCGTCGACGGTGATGATCGGCGAAGCTCCGGCGATGAGATTAGGGTTTGTTTTAGATGAGGTAGGGTTAGGGTTTTGTTTGCTGTGGCTTGGGTGCAGGGCTGGTGCCGGGATATTAGTGAGGAGATGGTGCAAAGGAGAGGAAGAAAATGAGATGGTGATGATGGTGGGTGTGAGGCTGGGGTCGTCGGCGATGGGTGGTGACGTTGGGTTCTTGGGTGTGCAGGGTGCAGTGGGCTCGGGAAATGGGAGAAGGAAAAGAAAGGAGGAAGGAGATGAGACGAGGCTCGGTTGAGGTTGAGGAGATGATGGAGTGATGGAGTTTAGGGTTAGGGTTTGAGGAAGGCGATGGGTTAAAAGAGAAGGGAGCTGCGGGGTTTTTAAAAGGGAAGAAGAAAATATAGGGATGCTGAGAAGGGAGGTGAGCGTAGCGAGGAGGCGGTGACGAGACTCGAAGAAGGCACAGTAAACGCGAGATGAGAGAGAGAGGCGCGAGAGGAGAGAGAAAGAAGAGAGAGAGAGAGTTGCGCTCGGGGAGAGAGAGAAAAGGAGGAAAAGAAAGATTTTGAGGGGGAGAGAGAGACGTGTGGGGCCGGCGTCAGAATAGGGAAGGACTCTGATTGGCCCAGAGGAGAATAGAGAGATAAGGAAAGAGTTGGAAAGAATTTAAAAAGATTTTTAGTTGTTAAAAAATATTTTCGTTAGCTGTAAAAGAAATCTTTAAGCTGTTAAAATATATTAAACGAATTTAAAAATTTAAAATAATTAGAATTTTGGCGGGATACAAAATATTTCAAAGTGCGCCCGGGTCGGGTCTAAAATTTCGGATTTGAAATACGAAAATTATTTGTAAGTTCCAAAATTTAAAATAAAAGATCATGTAACGAAAAAGCATACTCCCAAGAACGGACGCACGTACATGCGCGTAGCTATCCAAACACGTCCGTTTCACTAAACGGGACGAAAACGAGATGCACGGACGCTACCACAGGGTTAGGGGTATCATGTAGACCATGTTATGTATTTTTAAATTATTTTGCGTGACTTAAATTGTTATATGTAAAAATACGCGATGCTAGGTGAATGTTAAAATGCAGAATACATGAGATGCACGTGTCTAATTAACAGGACAAGGTAGTTTAGGAATATGAATTAGCCAGTTCAAGTAAGCGGGTCGGGTAGAGTGCAATGTAAAAGTAAACTACCATCGCATCCAAACAAGATATATCAGTAAAACACCACAAACAAACAAATACGGCAACAAAAATTGGTATAACTGAACTCGGTTGTTACAAGTATTACCGCATAGAGCTCTGAATTGAGCAACGTGCTGGTGTGGATTTCTCGTCCCCTTATACACATGGAACTTATGGATCGTATATCTTAGCGAGTACTTGATTTGATCGTACCAGCCTGGATAAGGTCATCCAGTTCTGACGACTTGACCAGCCGCTTCACTCGCTTGATGAGCTCGTATTTATTGAGCTATGTAGTCATCAAGGGTATCCTTGGAGATCATTTCTTCCTTGGCTACTGAGAAAGCCGGTGGAGGATTTGACGTTTCCCCTCTGTCGTCTTCGATGGTTATCGGAGGGTCTTCGGCTGGAGGTTCCGGCCGGATCATCATCCCGACCATGTCTTGAAAAAGGAGCACCATCCGCTTTATATTAGCAGCATGTTCCGCAGCTTCCTTATCCTTTCTTTCTAGCACCCTTCGTAAGAACTTGGTGTCGGTCTATTGTTCCTGACGCTACTCAGATGTTGATTCCAGGCTTTCTTTCTGCACGGTAAGTGCTGACATTTTCATCAGCATTTTTTGGAGCTTTTGTTGCTGCTCCTGAGCTTTCGTCAACGACCGAGTTTGTGGTCGATGACCCGTGGAAGTACGGCTTTCCTCTTTCCTAGAAGCCATGTACACCGTGTGCATGATCATGCCCCCAGACTTGGGGCGTTTGGGTCCAGTGCCTTTAGAATTCGCCGCAGGCAGTAGAGTTTTCTCAGGCCATCTCCTTTTGTGAGAGGTTGAAGTCGGAGGGGCCGTTGTAAGAGGCGCCCATGTAGACGAGGCTTTCCATTGTATAGCGGAGGGATGGTCCTCCTCTTGCCGAGTCTTCTTTTTCTATAGTCGGCGAAAGTAATTTTTGTCAATTACAGAGTCTTAGACTTTCCGCCAAATCATGTGGATTTTGGAGGACAACCGCTGAGGGGGTTGCTCCGGTTTTTCCTGCATCATGTTTTCAGCAGGCTGGGGAGACTTCTTCAATACGGTGTTTGGGGAGTTCTTTCGCACCCTCTTGAGCGGATCGAAATTGTTCCCAGTTGGAACGACAGCGTCAATTTCCACCATTAAAGCTGGTGGGGTAAGTCTAGAGGTGGAGTTTCCCCCAGCTCTTCTCACCCGGCGCCAGTGGAGACGTCGAGCATGTCTTGCCGATGGGACCACCTCAGTTGTGGAAGCAGCTCCGTCGTGCCCCCTGCTTTGGTTAGGGGCTACTGCTGGTGCCAGCCTATTGAAGACTGACATCCGTTGAGATGAAGCGACCAATCTTTCGAAGGCCGACTTTCTGGTAAAGGGAGCATTTTTGACGACTTCACCCATAGCAGGAGTCGAAACAGCCAGTCTTATAAAGACATATCCTTTAGTAGGAGAAGCCTCTTTGACGACTTCGTCTGCCGGAACTGGAATGGCTATCCGCTTCGGGGTAACCCCTTCAGGTATTGCGAGCCTCTTTGCAAGTCGATCAAAGACCGACTTCTTTGGAGCTTCCTGTGATGGCATTGGGGCGCTGAAGCTTGTTAGTGGGAGCATGGTCCCGAAGAACAATCCAGTAGTGGCCTGAGTCACCTGCACCACTGGCATTGAAAAGATGCAGGCCGCATTTGGCCCGTATGTCACTCCTCCAGCGGGGACGGAGCGAGAGTTGCTATTGCAGGTGCAGTTGGAAGCCATCGATTTCTCTTCTCTTCTGCATAGGAGCAAGACACCAAATCTTAGTACCTCGAATTCAGGGGCAACCATATTAAACCGCGATTTTTTCGCGAACAAGACACACGAAGTGTGGAGTAGAAAGAGGAAAAAGTCCCACCGGGCGTGTCAGAATCTGTTTACCACCGAAAAAAGAGACGGAACCGCGTAGGACGTCTTGCCTGAATTTGGAGACGGATGCTATTTGGATTTATCCGTCCACCTCTCCGAAGATACCAAGTTGATTTATGGAACCGTATATCGGAGGTTTGGACGGATGCGGCCGTTGTAGCAGATTTCGTCAGATTCCCCCTCGTTTACGAGGGATTTTTAATTGTGGGGACGCTCTTCTCTGCAGGCGCAAGCCCCTGCAATTAATTACATTATCGTATCGCGATAACTACTTTCTCCTGCTCCAGAGGTTTACTTCATGTCGTGTGTGTTTGTTTTATTTTTGGTTGCCCGTGGATTGTATAAGGAGACTAATTTATGTTGTCGCCCGTAGGGCGTGGATTAGTCCAAATCTGTATATTCTTAGATTCGGGTTTCGGTTGATTTAAGGGCCATTAATCTCGTTTGAGATTAAGATCAACTTAAATGTTTGTTGAGGATACGTTAGTCTAATTTTAGACTAAGATCTACTCAATAGGATTTTGGGATCATTTAGACCCAACAAAAGAGCATTTGGGCTCTATTGTTTTGGTTTAAGGACGTTGCGGTTCGTAGCTAGTTTAAGGACGTTGCAGTCCGTTGTAGTTTAAGGACATTGCGGTCCGTTGTAGTTTGAGAACGTTGCGGTCCGTTGTAGTTTAAGGATGTTGCGGTCCATATTGGGATGTGCCCATTGGTTTGGGAGTGCACCAAAGAGTTGTTGGTTATCGGAACCCGCCACCTCTCTGAAGACGTTGAAGAATTACAACGACATGTATCAGAGGTGTGGAGAGATGTACCCTTGAACCAAATTCCAGATTGAGGGGAGAGATCATGGTGGACCATCTAAGAATCATTAGTCATTTTTAGGAGATTAAGATTAACTTAGGAGATGTGGGATGGACATCGCTCTGGTCATTATCAATTGAGGAATCATTAGTTTGGGAAGTCATGAGCATAGAGGCTCGGTCTATTTGGAGATCCAAGATATTTTAATCTCAGGAAGACTTAACCAATTTGGAGCTGAAGTTGGCTTCTTATAGTGTTAAACACTAATATATGCTCGGTGCTCACGTGCTTCCACGTGAGACTCTAAAGCAGTGTTAAACACTGAAATTTGGGGCGCTCACGTGTGGCACGTGAGGCGTCTGAAAGTTGGCGCTGTACATTTGGGTCCAAATCCCCATTTGTATATAAGTGTTAAATACTTAATTCTTATGGCCCTCACGTGCTTACACGTGAGGAGCCCCAGAGTTGGACACTGCCTTTTTAGGTTTATTCCCTCTTCCTTTTATAAGTGCTAAGCACTTAGCTCATATAATGCTCACGTGCGACCACGTGAGGTGCTCAAAAATGAGAGCGTTGTTTTTGGATTTTTCTTCTTTTTCATATGAGTGTTAAGCAACTGTTTGGGAGGCACGTGATAACACGTGATTCGATCTCAGCTATTCCTTTTTGTTCATCGGAGGTGCTCACGTGGGAACACGTGAGCTTTTGTTATAGCGTTGAACGCTAATGAATCACCAGTCTTTTTTTTAATAGGCATAGAGATTTTGATCTGAGTTTTAAGAATTTCAGGTCACTCGTTTTATAAGAATTAAATTTTTATACAGAGTTAAACCCTAGTTTTATCAGAGGAATTAAATTCCTATATCCTTTTGGAAGAATTAAATTTTTTGAATTTAGTTCTTTCCCCTAAGTTTTGAATCTATATAACAGAATCTCCCCGATGAGAATTAAATTCTCAACTTGTGGGGAGATCTGCTTCTGCTGACCTCAACCAGAGGAAGAACTAAGTTCTTCTTTTTTAAGGGTTAAACCCTTGGAGAGGCGAAGAAGAAATAAGATAATCACTGTGTATTTCTTCTTACATAGGGTTTCTTCTTTCTAAAAGGAAGATCTTCTTCTTTTTAGAGAATTAAATTCTCTTCTATTTTTTTGTACTCTTTCTTCTCTGTATTTTCTGTGTGTTCTCTCTGTCTGTTTCTTTCCTTCTCTCCTTACTCCTATTTATATAAGAAGAAAAAGAATTAATTTGTTAAGAAAATCCCTTATTGAGAGATCATGATTGATTCCATGATCTTTTAGATCAATCGGTGAATTTTATTCACCATTGGATTTTTAATCCAAAGGCTTTCTGTATAACAGAGAAGATTTCTTGTTTGTTTAACAAGATTATGAATATCTTGTTAGTTTTAACAAGAATAGAATTTTATTATATCATATCTGTTTAGTTTAATAAGATCGGAAATATATTTTCTTAATATAGAATTTAATTCTATCATATGGATATCTCGTTAATTTAACAAGATTAGAAAAATATTTTCCTATTATAGAATTTTATTCTACCAGATGATTTAATTGGTGATATTTTATCACCATCGGATTTTAAATCCAGGATTCTCTGTTAGAGAAAAATCTTTCCATATTAAAAAGATCAGGGAAAATATTTCCCAAATAGGATTTAATTTTATCACATAGAATATAATCGGAACATTTTAAATTGGGGCGCTCATGTAAGAGGCAAGAGAACTCACGTGTTTAACACGTGACCCCTGCAGTGAGTTTTAGCATGTTTATGTTCAGCGCTCTCACGTGTTTTACACGTGAGGTATGTTTGGCCATTAATTGTTTTATTTAGTTTATTTTCAACGCCCATATGTTTTACATATGAGCGCCCATGTGTTTAACACGTGAGGCAAAATTTTGAGGATCCCCCCTCCCCAATTTTTTTTAAGGGAACAAGTAGCTTTTAGCCCAAAAATTTGGCGGAAACAAAATGCATTAAAAAAGATGATAAATGAGGAATTAAGGGGTCTCTGTTTGATTGCAAAGCAATCAAACAGTGCAGGGGAGTTAAGGGTAGTCCAAGAGTCGAGTGTGCAAAGCCCGGGGACATTTGGCTACGGGGGACCGTCGGTGCCGGCTTTAAAGCCATTTTGGTCGGTCGATTTTTGGAGTGGGGCCGTAGGATTGGTGCCACGTGTTCACGCCAATATTTACAATATTGTGCACATGTTTGTTTTCTCTGTCTTTTCATTTTTATGTGTATTGCACGTGCAAACTTTTGAGCTTCCAAAAAGTTTAAAAGAAAAAATCAGAAAAAAAATAATGTGTCTGATGAGGTTTAAACACATGGGGTACGTCACAGCAGTGAAAAGCTTTATCAGTGAGCTACAAGTGGCTTCTTGCTGTTCTTAAACAAAAATTAACTTATAAATTGTACTCAGACTTGTAAACTCCTATCTGTACATTAAACTGAAAAATTTTGTACAGTAAATTCAGAGTCGTTACAACAAGTTTTAACTCCATCAAAGAACACTTCTTTATGAAGCAACTTTCTCTCACAACCTCCATGTGCTTTAGGACTGTACCCAAGAAAACCTGTATGCACGACTCCGTAAAGCCGTGGTTAAATAGAAGTCAAAATATAGTCGGAACACACATAAGGTATTATGACGATCTCAGGTCAAACGACTATCATGTAGTATTGTCATCAGAGAACTGCTATCTAACAGATAGGTATAATGCCATCTAGGAGTTCTCGGTTAGTCCGTTCAGTGTACTCATTCTCAATGAGCACTTGCATACAATCCACGGTATCAAACACCAATGGCTGTAGGATCAGCCATCGCCCTCCACAGGATCAAGAAACATATGCACTAGTCTACTCTAAAATGCCGATGTCCTGTCTCGACACTCCAATGACTAGAAACAATTTAAGAATGTGCTTAGTAACTAACCAAGCCCCACTATTATGATCTCATCATAATCCTGATGGTCCGGCAATATTCAAAAGACTTTATCATTATGTATTTGTGATACGTAATAACAATTAAAATATATACACATCAATAATAAAACAAACCAGATGACATACTATCATTTCGAACGAGAATGTTTTATCTATATAGGTCTATGTACAATTACAATAATTGCCTTCGAGACACCCATATCCAACACAAATTCAAGGCATTTAAGTAAAAGGAATCTTAGGAAGTCCGGGGTATTTTAATGTAAAAAGGATTTTTAGTAAGATCGGGGTACTTTTATGAAAACACGACTTTTAGATTGGTCAAGACATTTTTGTGAAAATACGACTTTTAGAAAAGTCGAGATACTTTTATGAAAATGATAGTTTTAAAACAGTCCAAGGTATTTAAGTGAAATAGAGTCTATAAACTTTGGGGAATTTAATTGAAAAAGGTTTATAAGAGTTTAGGGTATTTTTTTGAAAATACGTATTTTGGAAACTTTGGGGTATATTAGTGCAACTATGAGATTTAAGAACTTTAAGGTATTTTAATGTAAATACGAAATTAGAAACTTAAAGTTCTTTTAATGTAAATACGTTTTTTGGGGAAAGCTAGAGTATTTTAGCAATAAGTATAGTCGCATCACACTAAGGAAACGATTAAAAAGATGAGAAAACGTTTATCTCGATTTCGGCAGCATTTCAGCTATAAACTAGCATTATTCGGTATAAGTTTGGGCAGCATAACGGTTTATGCGTGTACAAGAAAAAAGAGTAGTTAAGGAGGTAGGTCATTACCCCGTATCTTGAGTGTGCAAAATTTTCTTTTAGAGGTGTAGGTCAAAAACTACATAACGACTTATTAGGAGTCCATCGTGCTTAACATAAATAACCAAACTAATAAAAGGCAACGTTAACCGTATTAATATTTTGAGTGAACAAAAGTATTAAAATAGAAAATCATAAGCGGGAGTGAGGGGGAAAGAAGCAAAAGATCCTACCTTTGAACTGGAGAACGAGACGAAGTCAAGAAACTTTGAGGTTTGCTTTTCCACGTCTATCTCCTTGCTCGGATTTTTGGTGAGAACTAGGACGGTAACGTTACGAAGAGGACAAAACAACGAATACATGGATATTTTTTTAAGAATTTTTGAGTGAGAAACAGAGGAGTAAAACGCAAAATAGCGTCATCTATTTATAGGGTTTTAAAACCCTAACCCGAGCCAACACCCAGCAGACCGTCGCCGCCAAATCCACGTCATTGTCCCCAGCGTTGCCCTCCGCTGTCCGATCTCTTGATCAGGCGGTCCAGAATTCTCCCACGTGGACACGATCCCTCCGTGCGTTCACGAGCCTACATGTGCAGGCTCATGGACCCTACGAGGCAGCAGCCGCCGCTTGTGTTGTGGTGACAGGCCTAGGTTGAGTCGGATCTGACCAAATTCGACCCGGTTTTAAATCCTTTTTTCCCCTTTAAAAACATTTTTAAATTGTTTTTAAACTGGTTTAAATCAGGAGAAATCATTAAAAAATGCTTTTTTAAACTTAGAAAAATATGGAAAATTTCTAAAAAATTCTATGTAGATGTTTTCTTTATTTTTTTAACAATTTTGCCTAAAAATATTTATTTTTTCGTTCTTTAAAATATTTCATAAAACCTTTTTTCTTATCTAAAAATTCAAATTAAATTCTTAAAACTTCCCAAAATTATATTACCCAGTTTTAAATATAAAACAACTCTTGTTAAAGTATTTTTTAACAAAAGAACCATTAAATTAAATATATTGACACAAAAAAATGTATAATAAGACCTTTATTGCGTATTTAAAAATGGCAGACGTTACAACTTAATAAAGAAATTCATCATAAAACATTCTTTAATTACGTGCAACAATCGTTTGCTCCAAGAATCACTAGTTAATTTATTTAATTTGTTTTCGTATATATTTATTTACTATGATACGTTTATAGATTGAGATGAATGTGGCATGGAACCAGAAGAAACTCAAGGATTTCTGCAATGAGAAGGCAATTCATATCACGGCATGGTCGCCACTGGCAAGTAATGGAGCTTCGTGGGGCTCTACCGCAGTGATGCACAGCCCTGTGTTGAAGGAAATTGCACTTGCGAAAGGAAAGTCGGTAGCACAGGTAAGTTCTTGTGCTTGGTGTATGAGGTTTATTTCGTATGTTGCAAAGAAAATTTGGCTTTTTATACACATATATAACATATAGCTAGCATTTACTTCATTTAGTATTTGTCCATGAATCAAACTATAAGTAATGGCAATTAATTGAGGACATGATGCCAGATTTATAGTTTGAAGTCATTAAGTTTGTGAACGTTCACAGCTAATTAAGTTTTAGTTGTGAATATTCAAGCAGAAAAAGGATAAAACATGAACGGTTGGCCCTTAGGTTTTGTTGGAATGGGACCCATCCAACGATTTTGCCTTAAGCTGTAATATGATATTAAAACATTTCTTAAGAAAATATTATAGGTCAATGTGTTAATTAATGGATGATATATTTTTACATTCTAAAATCTCTATTACATAATGCTATTACATAATGCAAGCACAATGAGAAAATGTAGCACTTTCAATTTCAAAGAAAAATAAAAAAAAAAAAAAATCTTTATTATTAGCCACTCTTTTTTTCTTTATTTTACAAGTTAATAAAAAAAAAATAGATGATAACTACTTTCAATTTTTCTCTCTCTAACCACTTATTCCTCTCTCTGTAACTACACCCTTCTCTTTTTTTCACATACATGGTATGTGCTTAGAATCTAGTAGATATAATTTGCAGCTTCACTTATCATTATTGTTTACCATATTATGAAGTAGGTAGTGAAATTGAAATTTTGCCGTAAAATTGTATTTCTTTTCGCAGCTCATTTACCATCAAAGCTTCCAACCAACATAATGTTGTTTGATTCACATAAATACCCTGTGTTGATATTTACAGGTTGCTCTAAGATGGTTATATGAACAAGGGGTGAGCATGGCGGCAAAGAGCTTCAACAAAGAAAGAATGATGCAAAACCTGCAGATTTTCGATTGGAAGCTGAGCGAAGAAGAATTAGAGAAGATTCAGAACATCCCACAATTCAGGGGATTCCCAGGTGATATGTTTGTTTCCGACACCGGGCCTTACAAATCCATTGAGGAGCTGTGGGATGGAGAGATTTAACCTATTCTCGTTCAAAGGTTCGAAGTGCATCGTGATTTTAAGAATAAATATACAAATCTGCGTGGGTTTATGACTTGAATTATGCATTTATTTGCATTTTATCGAGTTTGCGTCTGTTTTGTTATTGTTATGGATTGTAATGATGTATGAGTGTTTTGGACAGATTAGTTCAGTATTTTATATTAATTCATATTTTGTATGTCCTGCTAACTCTTTCACCCTTTACTCTACTTTACTTAAGGGAGTGGATTTTACTATTGCTTTAATCATAGGTATATTCTTGATGGTTTGTATTATAATGGTAGAGATAAAATAGTATAAATCACCAAAATACCATGTGCTTAATCAATTACGGTCATTTGCCATGAACTAGCATTGGTTGTTGCACGAAAATACCACATGCTTAGTGAATCCCTTATTGTTTTTGTAGTTGTGTGATTGATGGTGATGGAGTACCATACCTTCTACTAGATACAAAAGAAGGGGAATAATAGAAATAAAGGAAGGAAAAAAAAAAGAATAGCACCTGGCATAGCATGGCTGTGACAATTCCAAGTGCTACTCTAAACTTAGGCCACAAGATCCCAGTGATCGCCCTGGGAACCGCCAGCATCGAAAATCCCGGCAACCTATCATTGATCCTTCTATCGGCCATCGAGGTCGGATACCGACACTTTGACATGGCCGGGATGTACAGGACCGAAGAGGCTCTCGGCCATGCCATTGCCGCAGCGCAGGCGTGATAAGCTCGCGCGATGAGCTTTTCATCACATCCAAGCTCTGCGGCACCGATGCACACCCTGAACTCGTGCTCCCTGCTCTCAAGAAATCACTCGGGGTAAGAATTTATTGATATTTCTCGTTTGCCATGGAGTAATCATACTAAAAGACCATGACCTTGGGTGAGTTTTTAGATAAATGCCATGTACGATATAAATTGCAAATAAATACTATAAAGTATTCCATCATGGACTTTTAGTATTTTTCAGTTTAATATTGTATGCAATTTTATGATAGATGTACAAAGAGGGTTATTGCTGCTAACAGCAGCATATATATGGTATATTAAACTAGAAACAACTAAAAGATTTTGGTATTTATTTGTAAATTGCTAAGTTTCAGATCTTTTTTTTGTCTTGGGAGGAGAGAGTCAGCATATATGTTATGATGGCTAAATATTTTGCTTAAATGCTTACTGCTGTTTGGATGTATTTGGTATTTGGTACGAGATTGTATGTACGCGGGGCCGGGTGTAAGGAGCAGTACTCCTACGCTCTTCATGTATTTTCTTTGGAAAATCAATAAAAGTCTTAATGGGCCGGTTGGGCTTCAATGACAGGTTCTAACAAAATGCCACGTTTGTTGGATATTTTGCAATTTATAAAACGAACGAATCTATATTTAAAAATGCTGAAAATTTAGTTGCGGTGTGGTGTGTTCTAGTGAAATTTCAGTTGCAAAGTTATAGCATTGTTCAGAAAGATACCAAAGTGGATCATAGACTCATATTGTCCTAAGACTTTTTGCATAATATTGTGGCTGAAACTATTTATGCTCTCTATGTCTCACAATGCTTGTCCTTTTTACTCGGCATTTATTTTTTCTAAATTATTTGTTCTTTTTAAATATGGACAACTTAATAGTTTTAGAGGTGCAATTTGGAAGTATTAGAATTTGGGGATGAAATTTGAAAATATTGAAATTTTGGGATGAGATAAAAAAAAACCTTTTTCTTCTTTCCGGTTTATTAAGAAAAGTATAACTATTCTGAAATACTGAAAGTGTGAAATCCCTAGTCTATCCCTATGGTATAGTCTTCATTAATTACAGTTTTAGGATTAGATTTCAAACTAGCGTAAGGAAGGTAGAAAAACACTAAAAATTATCAAATGATAATTAATGTTCTTTTTCATGAATAACCTAATCAATTGGCATGAGGGTAGGAAGCTGGGGTTGGATTATTTGGACCTCTACTTGATTCATTGGCCCTTGAGCATGAAACATGGAGAGATCAAGTTCATGACTTTTAACTATGCATTTATTTGGTTTTCAAGAATAAATACACAAATTTGTATGGGTTTATGACTTTTAACTATACATTTATTTGGCTTTTATCGAGTTCGTGTTTATTTTGTAATTGTTATGGATTACGATGATGTATGGATGTTTTGGTTAGGGTAGTTTAGTAATTGTGTGTTTGTGATAGCATATAAAATACTAGCTTAGGGTTTAGAGATGAGATTAGAAGTTCTAGTAGTGTAAGAGTTCTTTTGTGTGTGTGTGTTGGTTGGGGGGTGTTCTTATTTCTATTTTGAACTATCATTTTTGTGAGTGTTGTTCAAATCTGTTTAGAACTCAATAATAAATCAATTTTAAAGTTATGGATCTGGCTACAGCCCTTTTGAACCTATCCATTTTTCTCAACCAAAAAAAATTAAATTTATGGATGCTGAAGCATTTTTCTAAATAACATGAAACCTACTTCATTTTTGTCACTGTAGCAGGATCCCAAAATCTATTTCAAATTCTGGCTTAAAGGGCTTCCTTTGCCAGGATTTTCTTTAAAAGAATATTGAATGATCAAATTATTCAAGTTAGATTTCACTCCTAGGCTTATGTTGTGCATGTCTTGAACTAATCCTTTTATATTCAAATGATTTATGCCCTACTAACTCTTTCACCCTTTATGTAAAGAGCTGGATTTTACAAGATGATTCATGTACCATTTTAATTTATAGTTGTAAAGACATGGTAGATGTGCGGACAACTCAATCTTTGAGATATTTCTTATTTTCTTAAAATTTTACTAAGAGAAAAATGAGAGGATGGTAAATAAACCCCTCTTCCTGTGGTTAAAATAGTAGAATCATATAGCTTTTTTTTAGATGGAACTTCCATTAAACCCCAGCCAACCCATTAAGTGTGTCACGTCCAGCTTCCCGATGTACGGTAAGGAGATGCGACGGGTCACGCGACATATTTACTCAGAAGTAAATACGCTAAGCGTAAATGAGCAATATAAAGTAAAATGTACACAAGAGACATGAATATAAATGAACAACAACTTTTATTTATTTAACAATTCTTTACAAGTACAACTAGAAATATAAATACAGGAATAGAAAGTAATGCATAAATAATGGCATAACTGAAACGAAAAGTATATACAAGTGCCTACAGCTCTGGGTCGATGGAAAACTGCTCCAAATTCTTCGTACTGGGCTCGATCTCTAGTGAGTCGGATCTACCTGACAACATTCCAAATATAGAAGAAAAGGAATGTCGTCAGCGAACAATCGTTCGGTAAGTCCCAACGAAAAGAGAGAAGTAGAATAGACAGTAAAGAGAATATAACTGTATAATATTATCTTTTGTTCTGTTATCACAGTTGTTTGTAGCGTGGTACAGAATATACCAGTGTATACGAGAGGAATCCCACTATTTCGAAGACTAAAGTATACGGAGTATAAGGAACTGTTAAGCTACGGTATAACAGTAATGGGTATTTAGGTTAGGTGTATTAAAGTGATCGTCTCGTACCACTTCTAACACATTTCGTACCAGTCTACCCCTTTAAAATCTCGTAATGTATTTTGTATTGATTTGTATTGTTTTGTTTAAATAGATGGATGACTTGCTGAAACCATGATATCATGTAAATATAATGGATATAAATGGATAGTCATGTAATCAGGGTATATCCATGGTTCGGTTCGGTCGAGTCCTGTTGATATGGATGGAATTCTCGTATAAACGGATTCATGTTGTATTGTAGTTATACTTGAATTGAATTCAAGTCAGATTGATTTCATATTAGATGGAGACTCTGTCTGAGTCAGACACTTTGAAAAAAAATTGAAGTCCTGAATTAGTTTTGAGATTATCGATAACTGCTGCACATGAACGGCGGGATTTGTGTCTTTTTCCAAGAAAATTACCATGTTGATAACACCGTTGTTAGGTTGTCTATATTAGATAGGCAAACACCCATATTCTCCGGCTCTCTAAGGCTCAAGAGAACCGGTCTCGCTTAAACCTATGTTTACTAGAGTCCTTATTGTAAATTAATATAACTTGAGGGGGTTTTATGAAAAATAGTTTTGATATATTTTCAAAATACAGCTCAAGTATTTAATTATCGTCTTTAGAGTTTTCATAATTGTAATTTTTATAAAGTGAAATATTCTAGTGGATATAACCTAATTTTCATTGTATATGTATTTTAGTGTAATCTTGAAATTTGTATTGAATTGTAATGGTGGTTTCATGGAATTTATGATTTCTTTGATTTAGAAAACATAGAATATATATAATATATTTAAAGTATATATTTTGATAATATTTATATATATATATATATATATATATAATATTTATAAAAAAATAGAATTTATTTATTAAATAGAAATCACATTTTCTTAAAAATTGCATTAAAAATTCCATCGAGATCGAATACTCCTTGCGGAGGTCTGCATCTCGCTCTACTAGGTCCGAGGATGTAAGATAATCTGCACCATCCCGATCGGGTTCCCCAAAATGGGTTGTAGAGGCGCAATTGCACAGAATTAAATAACACACTTTTTAAAGCAAACGGTTTTTGAATGTTCAGGGTATTTAAATGTAAACTCGTATTATCCCATGAACTAATGTCCCAAGAGTTATCGTGATATATCAAAAATATGTGTTGTGATGAGATAGGTCATTACCTCGTGAGTTTTTTAAAGGTAATACAAGGGAATATGTTGAATTGTGTCGAAAGTAAAGTATATGGTATTTTACCGTAAAAATGCGATAAAAGTTGTATAATAGATTCTTTTGAGATGAAACTTTCTCTAATGTGTTTGTTTATGTTTATTTATCATTATGAAGGAATATGGTATTGTATTGTTTAAGAAAAATAAAGTTTTTAAAGAAAAGCGAATCGGAAGTCGGAATAACTCCGCTTCCGACGAGTTTTGAAAATAGATTGTTTTAGAATAGAGATGGAGGAGGGGAGTTGAGACTTACTGATTGTAAAACAAGAGGAGAGAGATAGAGGAAGCTATTGGAACCGTCGAGATATCGTTTCGTCGTCGGATTCTTCTTGAAACGTCGACGGAACTTCAACCTTTGCTAACTCCACTTGCACAACTTGGGACTTGGAAATTTTAGAGAGTTTTTGTAATGGAATTTTGGATGAGGAGAGGTGAAAAGTAGTGTGGTATTTATAGGGAAAATTAGGGTTTAGGGTAATGAAGAATAGAATTAAAATTTGCATTAAAAATGAATTAAAGAGAGAAATTATCACTCTCTGGATGTTTTCAGAGTAAACAAACAATATGGGGATAGTGGGGTAGGTCAAGGGGTGCCAGGGGAAAAATTCCAGAGCATTACCTACGGGTATACCCGACGGTGCCGGCCCCTCAAGAAGTTCTCGCCGGTCCAAAACTGGTGGCTTGGGCTCGGATCGATGCCACGTGTCAATGTCGCTTGGTATACCTCAGTGCACGTGTTTGTTTACTTTGTGACTTTTCATTTTACGTGTATTGCACGTGTAAACCTTTGGGCTTCTAAAAGATTAAAAGAAAAAATCAATTAAAATATATATATGGCTGGGGGATTCGATCACAGGGGCTACGTCACAGCAGTGCAAGGCTTTACCAATGAGCTACAAGTGTTTTTTTGCTGTTCAAAAGCAATTCAAATACTTATAATGTACACATGATTGAAAATACTCCATTTGTATATTAGAATTTAATTAAATTATCCTCTACACTGAAACAGAGTTGTTACATTATACCCTCCTTACAAAAATTTCGTCCTCGAAATTTACAATTATTTTAAGAACTAGTTTACAAACAATCGAGGGTATCTTGCACGCATTTCATCTTCGCTTTCGCATGTTGATTCTCCTGGTGAGTTTTTTCTCCACATCACTCGAACCAAGTTTACTTCCTTGTTTCGAAGTGACTTTACCTTTCTATCCAGGATTTCAACAGGTTGTTGCTCACAGGATAAATCTGGCTGTACAATGAGCTCGGAGTGATCAAGAATATTGCTGGGGTCACTCACATACCTTCTGAGTTGGGATATGTGGAATATATTGTGCGTTGGAGATAGTGCCCTCAGAGTCAATTATTGGATCATAGGCACGTGATTGCAATGATTGAGGGAGGACCTATCCCAGTAGGACAGTCTTACTCAAGATGATAGTATGCTATCTGGTTTATCTTTATCATCGTGTACTGCTTTAGGTGACCTTACGAGTCGCTATTGCACGTTGATAGAGCCCCTAGGATTCTTGCTTGACTACCAGCAGTATAAGGGCGATCATATAAGTGAGAGCTGGAGTCTATAAGCATATCCTTAAAAGGTCCCTAGTCGTGGGAGTTTCGAGACAGGGCATCGATTCTCCAGAGTAGACTAGTGTATACAGTCGAGACCCCGACGAGGGGCGGTGGCCGGTCTCACAAGCCACTGGTGTCAGTTGGTTCACCTAAGATGTATACAGGTGCTCATTGGGTTATGAGTACACCGGACAGGACTCGCCGGGAACCTGCTAGTTGGGATTATACCAGACGTCAGATAGCAGTTCCCTGGTGACATGTGTACATGTTAGTTCATCGACCTGAGATCGTCATTTGTCTCGTGTGAGTTCCCACTGTACTTTGATTACTACCCTACCACGGCTCAAAGGAGTCGTGCAAACAGGTTTTAGTTGGGTACAGTCCCGAGCCACATGGAGGCAGTGAGCGGATCTGCAGGGGTTCGTCTCTCCCGGTATTGGGGGTGAGGTCGCGCTGTGTCTAGGAGAGCCATTACACAAAGCCCTCGGCTGAGGCAGGAGATTTACTGGTAGGTATTCCAGTAGTATCTCAGGGTGTTCTGGGCTACACTCCGACACGACTTGTACCGCTTTTGGGGGTCTGACTTTTACCAACCCCCTAGGCCCGCCATGCGATACTCATAGACGAACGGACCGGACTGTACGGATATTGTCACTGACAGGCTCAGTAGGGTGTCAGGATGAGTTCGCTCATCGACGTCCTTTTTGGTCAATAGCTGGTAGCCCGTCACGTATGGCTAATACCTCTGACGTGCTAGTGGTTAAATCCATAGCCATAGTATTGACGAGTCTTTAGAGTCCACCACATACACAGTTACTCAGGTTTCGGGCGAAACGCTGTAGAGGCCGTATGGAGATATGGCAGGGTTCGATCAGATACGTGCGGTATTGCACGGATCGTGATCGGACGGTTTTTACTAGCCGGCTTTGGCTTAAGCCGGATTCTAGTATTAGATAGTATAGATTTTGACTCTTTGCATTTGTGTTCAGTGGGAATACAAATGCGGGCATGTATATACAGTAGTGGGGTTTTCCTGTAATTTATTACGGGATCAGTTTTCTGAAGTTGCCAGTTTGCATTCTGTTCCGGCCGGTTTTCTTTTATTCCTTCACTGCCGGACTTTTCGTTGGAGGGTGTTATTTGCAGTTTGCAATTAACATTTTGTGGAGGGGGTTTATTGTAAATGTGTGGCTTCATCATGAGATCCTTTTCTTATCATCTCCTTTTTCATTTATGGGATTTGAGTGAGATGAGAATGAAAATGACTTTGAGGTGACTATATTTCTTTTTATCATTCTTATTCTTTTCTTGGAGATTTGGAATTTGCTCTCCACCATTTTTGGAGAGGGGGGCCGGCCACTTGAGGGGAGAGAATGAGTGAGGTTTATTTCTGAGTAGTGATTTATCTCATCTCATGCCTTGAAAACTAGTGAGCTCCATTTTTCCTTCTCTCAAGTTCATTCTTTTCTTCCACATACCATGGCAACTTCAAACTCTCAAAGAGACAAAGGTTTTCTACACTAGCCTACAACAAATCTTGGACGCGTCGGCTAGCCAACTTCGCGCCCGAGTTGCCTCGGTCCAGAGCCGGGAGCCCGTATACGAACCCGGCTACGTGGTGCCTTTCCGACGAGGAGTTGATGGACGGAGATTCCGCGGGAGATCGGAGTAGAGACGAAGACCGAAGGACACGGATCGCTTGGTATAACTCTCTACCCATATTTTAGTTTGCTAGTTGCTAGGTTAATGGCCCGATCCAGGTGAAAAGTGCGCGGTGGTGCCGGTTTGCTAGTTTGCAAAGTTTTTTGTTTCCGCGTTTCCGGCGTCGGATCGACGGCCGGGGCGCCCCCGCGGACTTACATTGTGCACTCCTTCCAATGAAGGTGGATGTGCCAAGCGATAAGCCACTTCTTCGACTCGTTCAAGTATGTCGAACGGTTCAATATATCTTGTACTGAACTTACCCCGTCTTCCAAAACGAATCACTCCACGGTTTGGAGATATCTTCAAAAAGACATGATCTCCCGATTGGAACTCTAAGTGACGGGGCTTTGCATCAGCCCAGTACTTATGTCGATCTTGGGCTATGCGCATTTTTTCCCTGATAGTGCGAACTACATCGACTGTTGCTACTATCATCTCAAGTCCAAGGAGTTCTCTATCTTCGACGTCGTCCTAACTTAATGGTGATCGTCACTGTTGGGGTAAAAATTTACACCCCGGTTGACCAAGTCAACCCCAAGCCAGGTGGGCCCAAGCCCAGGTCAAGCGGGCCCATGCCCAAGTCGAGCCCGCAGCCAGCCTCCCCATGCCAACAACAAAATCATGTAATAAATATTTTATGTTATTGTTTATGCATGAATGTAAACAAAATGGGCATAAAGCCAATATTTTGTAACCCCATGGCTTATGTGCAAAAATGAAATGGCACATGAGCCATGGGATGGCTTAAATGCCATTTTTGTAAAGCCCAATGGGCTATATGTAAATATGTAAGCCTATATAAGGCAACATGATGATGAATAAAGCATACACATTTCATTCCCCCAAAAACTAGGGTTTTTTTTTGTGCCTCCTGCTCTTTCTCCAAGGTTCTAAACCTTCTCATTTCTTTTGAATTAAATCAAGAGTTTTACCCTTTCTTTTCCAAAACTAAGTAGTTTTCCACGACAAAACCCACAAAAGGAAACTCAGATCTCCCATCAGATCTCAAAAAGGAGTGATTTTTAAAATCTCCTACTTCTTGATCTTCAAGATCCGGCCAAACAACAGGAGGAAGAAGAAGAACCCCATTCATCAGCTTCAAAACATCCTAAGAGTTTTAACTCCATATATATATATATATATATATATATATATATATATATATATATATATATATATATATAAAACAACAAATATTTCCTTTCTGAAGCATAGCTTCCGTTTCTTAGGCTAAAAGCCTCCTTTTCTCGCCGGCGCTCAAGCGCAGAGCGCCCGCGTGCCGACACGTGGCGTGCTTGCACTCAAGCGCTCAGCGCTCGAGCGCAAAGCGCCCACGTACCGACACGTGGCACGTTTGCACTACAACGTCCTATGCTCAAGCGCAAAGCGCCCACGTGCCGACACGTGGCGCGCTTGCGCTCAAGTGCAAGCGCTCAGGCACAAGTCGCCCCCGTGCCGACACGTGGCGCGCTTGCGCTCTAGCACCCAGTACTCAAGCGTAAGTCGCTCCCGTGCCGACACGTGGCGCTCGAGCATCAGGCGCTGAAGAGCAGAGCGCCCACGTGGCGCGCTTGCGCTCAAGCGCCCAGCGCTCAAGCGCAGAGCGCCCACGTGCCGACACGTGGCACTCTAGCGCCTGAGCGCACAGCACCTAGGCGCACAGCGCCCAAGATGCTGCCCCCACGCATCCCTTGGATGCCTTTTCCCTCTCTTTTTATGTACATACATATACATATACATATGTATACATATTCACACACACACACGTGCTCCACAACACTATCCCTGTTAGAAAAAAATTTCTAACGGGGAGCTGCTCCGCACCCCGCAAGGGGGCTGCTAGCCCCCTTGACCCCCCAGCCAGCTATCCGGGTAGCGGGACCCCCGTAAAAACTCCGCGTGGCTCCCGATATATCCAAAACCCCCTTTTTCAAACACAACACACGCACACTGCACATTGAGTTCGCATGAACAGTTTAACCCGTTAATCGGAGGTTCCCCCGCCCCAAAGGCGAGGGGTAATTAACGGCAGCTTAGTCCGCGGCTGCCGGAGATTCAAATCCCCACAATCTATAAACCCCGGCCTACCCCAGGCAGGGGGAATCTGTAGTACGCCTGACAAACGCGCGCGTATTCCCATCTCAATGAGGTGACGAAAAACACCCTACAGATTCCGGCACGCCCGGTAGGACCAATCTCTCCTCCCATATCTCGGGTTAAATGTTCATGCGAACTCAATCAATTTACATGTCTATATTTATACTAAAACAATGCTTTTTCGTGCAGATTTTCAAGCAATCACCTTCCGACGATGTCTTCGATGATGAACTCTGCTCCCGTCTCCTACACGATGAGGATAGACTCTAGGACGGTCCTTCCGGACAGTCTCGGGCGACAATGGGAGGAGTCGCTGCTACCATTCGGCTCTATCATGTTTATGCCAGTTGGCGCCATCCCAGCTCCTCAAGCCCCGGTGGCAGACAGACCGGTCTCGAAAGGAAAGAGACCAAATGTGGTGATCTCAAGGACGCCCCAACCCAAACGCAAGTCGGTGTCTGAACGACTTTCCTTGGCCCCAGCTGGGAGCAAGGCCATCAACACCAACAAAGCTACAATGCGTCCCGAGCAAGCTCCGGCGGTGCCTCTGACAACTGCTCGATCGGGTATCATCTCTAAGCTCCCCGTCGACCGACTCACGGTGGCTTCCCAGGGAATGAATGCCCGCCAAGCCCTTAAAATTGAGAAGCTAAAGCATAAAAGGCTCAGATATAAAGCCAAAAAAAGGGATAGGGCTTCTGCTAGGATGAACCTCATGGGGTTCGAAGAACAGGGTTACCCCGCCAAAGATAGGGAAATGGCTGGATATATGGTCCACACTGTCTACACGGTGGGCACGCGCAGCAAAAGCAAGGGCAGGGCCAGCACATCTCAAATCCAATCTGCCTTGAATATGGTTACCGCTTCCCAAGAACAACCGCCTCTGCTGGGTGATGAAGACCCTCTCGATGAGGATGATGGGCAGTAAGACCCTTCGGTCCATGAGGAGTCGGGCTCGGAAAGCGAAGAAGAGCCGACTTTCCGCCCCAGAACCGCGGAGCAAGAGCTGCTTCAAGAGCTCCGAAAGCAGCTCAGAAACAAAGACAAGAAGATGGCCAAGCTCTACTCAAAAATTGACGACTTGACAAATGTCGTCCTACAGCTCACGGTCCAACTTGCCTCTCAGCCGCCCAATCAAGCGGGGGGCTCTGCTCGTGAACCGGGAAGTGGTGTCCTAAAGCAGTCGACGCCAACTCCCTCAAATCCAAAAGTGGGTGAACTGCATGAAAATCAGTCGCATCCTATCTCGGAAAATGTCTTGGCTACCGATGACAGTAGCCCGCTCACTCAAGATCAAATCATGGATTTGGTTGCCGGCAAAGTCAAAACATTGGTGGCCGAAGCCGAAACGCAAAAAGATATCAGCAGTAGTGGGAGACCATATCCTGCTCAGTATGATCTATTGGAATTCCCTAACGGCTATGTCATCCCCAAATTCGGAAGATTCGATGGGACGGGAAACGCGAATCAGCACATCGCCCACTTTAAAGCCTCATGCGGGAATACTGGGGGCAGTGATGCGCTTCTCCTCCGCCAGTTCGTTAATAGCCTGACCGATGTTGCTTTCGACTGGTACGCGAGCATACCGGATGGCTCCGTCACAACTTTTGTCCAAATGGAGTCTCTGTTTCGGCAGAGGTTCATGAGCGTCAGCGATAAGATTACCTTTGCCGAGCTCGTAAGGACCAAGCCCAAGAGCGACGAAAGCAGCACGGATTTTATAACCCGATGGCGTAATCTCTCCGTCAAATGCGAACCGCCGATAGAGCAGGACCAATCTGTCAGTCTCCTTGTCGGAAATCTCAACAACTGGATGGCCCTGTTTCTATGTACCATGGGTCTCAAAACATTCCAAGAGCTGACCAAAAAGGTCCAAACATTGGAACGCTCAAAGCCCGAGTCCGCTCAGGATCTTCAGTTCACAAACAGACCGAAACCTTGGAGGGACGACAACCGAAAAGGCGGAAGTTCTAACATCACCGATTCTCCAAATAAGCAGGGCGGAGCAAAAACTGACCAGTCTCGAGAGCCAACTTTGGAGGAAAAAAGAAATAAGGTCTACTCATTCCGAAGGGACAAGGTCCACAAAATTTTTAAAGATGCTCTAAAGAATGGCCTGCGGCTACCAGAACCGAAAAGGCTAAGTGAAGCGAACAAGACTGATCATCCCAACTTTTGTCCATACCACCGAGTGCTGGGGCACACTATTGAGGACTGTTGCATCTTCAAGGATTGGGTCGAGAAACAATACAAGGCGGGAGAAATATCATTGTCCCCTGGCGTGTTAACAAACAATCAAGCTGCGACCGCCAATTTCATACACACGGGGACCGAAGTCCTTCAGGGACCTGATTCTCTCAAACACCCGCCTTTCTCTGGGAACAATCGACCTCTAAGTCGTTAAACTGGGAATGTAAAAAAAATGTAAATAAAAAAATGTGTAAATAAAAGAAAAAAATAAAAGCCGAAATGATGGGGCAACTCGCAATAAAAATCAGCGAGTAAAATAAAGATGAAATAAAAGCCGGAATGATGGGGCAACCGCGAATAAAAGCCGAAATGATAGGGCAATCGCGACCTTCGCGATAAGAAAAGCTGAAATGATAGAGCAATCGCGGTAAAAAAAAAGAAATAACAAAAACAAAACAAAAAAAACAACGGCGAATGATGAGTCGCTCCTGGTACCATATTCCAGTGCAGCGATGCAGACGCGAACCAAAATCCAATTTCCCAAAATTCTTCCGGCCCTACGGCCAGTCCCCAAATTGACTACCGTATACAATCCACGGGCTCAAATAATTCTCATCACCCTCATGCCCCACCGTAATCACCAGTTACGCGGCTGGTCTCCGCCTTTGGAATTATGCTCCATTGAGAAGACTCACTCATGTGTCCTCACGATACATGAGGAGAACAAACCTTTGTGGGATCCTTACGACTCACGAAGGAAAAACACACTTAGGAGTCCCCATGACTCCTAAGGAGAAAATACACCTGCGAGATCCTTACGACTCGCAGGGAGAAAATGCTTTTATGGGACCCTCACGGCCCATAAAATTAAAAAGTCTTAGGTGGTAGGGATACAAACCTGTCTCCTAAGCCATCGCTCCCCAACCCCTAAGTGGCGAATGATGAGTCGCTCCTGGTACCATATTCCAGTGTAGCGATGCAGACGCCAACCAAATTCCAAATCCCATACCCCAACGGCGAATGAGGAGTTGCTCCTGGTACCACATTCCAGTGCAGCGATGTAGACGCCAACAAAGTCCTGAAATTTTTCTGGCCCTACGGTCTGGATCATACATCCTGCAAAACCGTATACAATCCACGGGCGTAAAACAATCCCGATCTCTCCAGAAAAAAAAGAAAGAAAAGAACGGTATGTCCACAAGCAAAATGGGCACGGATGAAAACCCGAAAGGGCTCCGTGAGTAAAAACAGCAGGACTGGCGGCGAGTTTGTGAAAACCCGAAAGGGCGCAAACTCGTAAAAAAAAAGAAATGAAATGCACTCGCAAAGTCCTCTCGACTTTGTGAGGAGAAAATTCCCGCGTGAGATCCCTACGACTCACAAAGGAGCAACACACTTAGGAGTCCCCACGACTCCTAAGGAGAAAATACACCTACGGGATCCTTATGACCTGTAGGGAGAAAATGATTTGTGAGACCCTTACGGCTCACAAAATGGAAAAGCCTTAGGTGACAGGGATCTAAACCTGTCTCCTAAGCCACCAATTCCCAAATCCTCTCGGGGCACATGATGAGTTGCTCCTGGCATTATTCCAGTGCAGCAATGCAGATGCCAAACAAACCAAATCCAAATCCTCTCGGGGCACATGATGAGTTGCTCCTAGCATTATTCCATTGCAGCAATGCAGATGCCAAACTAACCAAATCCAAATCCTCTCGGGGCACATAATGAGTTGCTCCTGGCATTATTCCAGTGCAGCAATGCAGATGCCAAACGAAAAAAAACCCAAATCCAAATCCTCTCGGGGCACATGATGAGTTGCTCCTGGCATTATTCCAGTGCAGCAATGCAGATGCGAAACGAAAAAACCAAATCCAAATCCTCCCGGGGCAAATGATGAGTTGCTCCTGGCATTATTCCAGTGTAGCAATGCAGATGCCGACAAAAATACCAATCCCAAAATTCTCTCATGACAAATGATGATTCGCTCCTGGTACCATATTCCAGTGTAGCGATGCTGATGTCGACTCAAATCAAACAAATCAAACCAACCAATTCCAACAGCGACACTCTGCATCAGGGAAACGTCCAACACAGACACTCCGCATCAGGGAAACGTCCAACAGCAGACACTCCGTCTCGGGGAAACGTCAACCAGCGATACTCCGCATCGGGGAAACGTCCAACAGCAGACACTCCGTCTCGGGGAAACGTCAACCAGCGACACTCCGCATCGGGAAAACGTCCAACACAGACATTCCGTACCGGGGAAACGTCCAACAGAAGACACTCCGTCTCGGGGAAAAGTCAACCACCGACACTCCGCGCCGGGAAAAAGTCGATCAGTGACACTCTCTGCATCGGGGAAACGTCCAACACAGACACTCTGCATCAGGGAAACGTCCAACAGCAGACACTCCGTCTCGGGGAAACGTCAACCAGCGACACTCCGCATCGGGGAAACGTCCAACTGCAGACACTCCGTCTCGGGGAAACGTCAACTAGCGACACTCCGCATCGGGGAAACGTCCAACACAGACACTCCGTACCGGGGAAATGTCCAACAGCAGACACTCCGTCTCGGGGAAACGTCAACCAGCGACACTCCGTCTCGGGGAAACGTCCTACCACAGGCACTCCGTCTCGGGGAAACGTCCTACCACAGGCACTCCGTCTCGGGGAAACGTCCAACAGCGACACTCTGCATCGGGGAAACGTCCAACACAGACACTCCGCATCAGGGAAACGTCCAACAGCAGACACTCCGTACCGGGAAAACGTCCAACAGCAGACACTCCGTACCGGGGAAACGTCCAACAGCAGACACTCCGTCTCGGGGAAAAGTCAACCAGCGACACTCCATGCCGGGGAAAAGTCGACCAGCGATACTCCGCGCCGGGGAAAAGTCGATCAGCGACACTCCGTGCCGGGGACACGTCAACAAGCGACACTCCGTCTCGGGGATACGTCAACCAGCAGAAACTCCGCACCGGGGACACGTCGACCAGCGACACTCCGTCTCGTGGAAACGTCAAGCAGACACTCCGTCTCGGGGACACGTCAACCAGCCGATACTCCGCCTCGGGGAAACGTCGACCAGCGACACTCCGCGCCGGGGGCACGTCAACGAAATCACTCTGGGCTAGGGAAACGTCTACCACGGACACTCTATCTCGGAGACGCGTCAAGCGCCGACCGTCCATGTCGTAAAAAGGGCAGTGCATCCCAAAAAGTGGGAACCAAAGCAAGTCGCCTCCACGCAAAAGAAGATCCATAAATTTCATGCACACGACCCACATATGCTGTGTGCATTTATTGATGGGGGGCAATTTGTTAGGGTAAAAATTTACAGCCCGGTTGACCAAGTCAAAATCAAAGTCAACCCCAAGCCAGGGGGGCCCAAGCCCAGGTCAAGCGGGCCCATGCCCAAGTCGAGCCCGCAGCCAGCCTCCTCATGCCAACAACAAAATCATGTAATAAATAATTTTTATGTAATTTTTTATACATGAATGTAAACAAAATGGGCATAAAACCAATATTTTGTAAGCCCGTGGCTTATGTGCAAAAATGAAATGGCACATGAGCCATGGGATGGCTAAAATGCCATTTTTGTAAAGCCCAAGGGGCTATATGTAAATATGTAAGCCTATATAAGGCAACATGATGATGAATAAAGCATACACATTTCATTCCCCCAACAACTAGGGTTTTTTTTTGTGCCTCCTGCTCCTTCTCCAAGGTTCTAAACCTTCTCATTTCTTTTGAATTAAATCAAGAGTTTTACCATTTCTTTTTCAAAACTAAGTAGTTTTCCACCACAAAACCCACAAAGGGGAACTCAGATCTCCCATCAGATCTCAAAAAGGAGTGATTTTTAAAATCTCCTACTTCTTGATCTTCAAGATCCGGCCAAACAATAGGAGGAAGAAGAAGAACCCCCTTCATCAGCTTCAAAACATCCTACGAGTTTTAACTCCATATATATATATATATATATATATATATATATATATATATATATATATAACAACAAATATTTTCTTTCTGAAGCATAGCTTCTGTTTCTTAGGCTAAAAGCCTCCTTTTCTCGCCGGCGCTCAAGCGCAGAGCGCCCGCGTGCCGACACGTGGCGTGCTTGCGCTCAAGCGCTCAGCGCTCGAGTGTAAAGCGCCCACGTGCCGACACGTGGCGCGTTTGCACTACAGCGTCCTGCGCTCAAGCGCAAATCGCCCACGTGCCGACACGTGGCGCGCTTGCACTCGAGCGCAAGCGCTCGAGCGCAAATCGCCCCGGTGCCGATACGTGGCGCGCTTGCACTCTAGCACCCAGTACTCAAGCGTAAGTCGCTCCCGTGCTGACACGTGGCGCTCTTGCGCTCGAACATCAGGTGCTGAAGTGCAAAGAGCCCACGTACCGACACGTGGCGCGCTTGCGCTCTAGCACCCAGTACTCAAGCGTAAGTCACTCCCATGCCGACACGTGGCGCTCTAGCGCTCGAGTATCAGGTGCTGAAGCGCAAAGCGCCCACGTACCGACACGTAGCGCGCTTGCGCTCCAGCGCTCAAGCGCAGAGCGCCCAACGCTCAAGCGCAGAGCGCCCACGTGCCGACACGTAGCACTCTAGAGCCTGAGCGCACAGCACCTAGGCGCACAGCGCCCAAGATGCTGCCCCCACGCATCCCTTAGATGCCTTTTCCCCCTCTTTTTATATACATACATATACATATACATACGTATACATATTCACACACACACACACGTGCTCCACAACACTGTCCCTGTTAGAAAAAAAATTCTAACGGGGCGCTGCCCCGCACCCCGCAAGGGGGCTGCTATCCCCCTTGACCCCCAGCCCGCTATCCGGGTAGCGGGACCCCCGTAAAAACTCCGCGTGGCTCCCGATATATCCAAAAACCCCTTTTTCAAACACAACACATGCACACTGCACATTGAGTTCGCAAGACCAGTTTAACCCGTTAATCGGAGGTTCCCCCGCCCCAAAGGCGAGGGGTAATTAACGGCAGCTTAGTCCGCGGCTGCCGGAGATTCAAATCCCCACAATCTATAAACCCCGGCCTACCCCAGGAAGGGGGAATCTGTAGTACGCCTGACAAGCGCGCGCGTATTCCCATCTCAATGGGGTGACGGAAAACACCCTACAGTCACTTCCTTTCATATAGAGCTGCAAATGGTGGCATTGCTATACTTACTTGGTAGTTGTTGTTGCATGAAAACTCCACAAGATATAGGTGATCTTCCCACGATCCTCCGAAGTCTAGCATACACGCTCTTAGCATATTTTCAAGTATCTGAATAGTTCGCTCAGACTGTCCATCTGTTTGTAGCTGGTAAGCTATGCTGAAGTTCAGACTTGTTCCCAAGCTAGCTTGCAGACTCTGCCAAAATTGCAATCGTAATCTGGTGTCACGATCGGAGACAATGCAAACTGGTACTCCATGTAATCTCACGATTTCCTGCATGAGTTCATGGGTATCAAAAATAGTACATTGAAGAGTTTAAATCTTACCTAGATTCTTACCTCCATGTATTTCTTTGCTAATGTCTCGGTAAATTGGCCAACTCGAAATGGGATGAAGTGAGTCGACTTTGTGAGCCGGTCCACAATAACCCATACCGCATCATTACCTTTCGTGCTTCGAGGAAGTGCAGTCACGAAATCCATAGTGATGTGTTGTCACTTCCATTCTAGGATAGGTAACGGTTGAAGTAAACCAGCTGTCCTGTGATGTTCAGCCTTTACTTGCTGATACACTAAGAATTTAGCGACGCTTCTGGATACTTCACGCTTCATTCTATACCACCAGTAATTTTGACGCAGATCTTTGTACATCTTTGTGCCTTCAGGGTGTACTGAATAAGGAGAGCTGTGAGCTTCTTTCATCAACTCTTCCCGCACAGAACCTTTGGGTACACACAACCTATTGCCGTATCTCAAAGATCCGTCTTCATGGATGATGAAGTCTGTTCTAAGTCCACTTTCTACTTGTTTCCTGATCTTTTGAAACTTAGCATCACTTGCTTGAGCTGTTTTGATCTGATTGACAATGGTAGATTGAACTTGTACGTTCATCAAACTTGAAATGTTACTTGGCATGACCACTTCTATCACCATTTGATTTAAATCTTGTTGAAGCTTCCACTGTGCTGTGAGATTCATTGCTAATGGTTGGCGACTAAGTGCATCAGGTACTACATTCATCTTTCCTGGATGATATTGTAGGTTGATGTCAAAGTCTACCATAAGTTCTAACTATCTTCTCTGCCGCATATTCAACTCTTTCTGAATAAACACATATTTCAGACTCTTGTGATCTGTGTATATGTACACACGTTCACCAAGAAGATAATGATGCCAAATCTTGAGTGCAAAAATTACGGCCGCCAACTCCAAATCATGCGTCGGATAGTTGCGCTCATGAATCTTCAGCTGTCTTGATGCATAAGCTACGAATTTACCGTGCTGATGTAGAACACATCCTAATCTCTTACCGGATGCATCGCAATGCACTTCAAAACCTCCATAGTGGTCCGGTATAACGAGAATATATGCTTCTGTCAATCTTGACTTGAGTTTTACGAAAGCTTATTCGCATGCTTCTGACCATACGAATTCTTCATCTTTACGTATGAGTTTGGTCAGGGGTGTTGCAATTTTCGAAAATTCTTCAATAAACCTTCTATAATATCCTGCTAAACCCAATAAACTTTGAATATCCTTCACTGATTTTGGTGTTGGCCATTCGCTTACTGCTGATACTTTAGTTGGATTTACAGAGATTCCATCGCCTGATACAATATGTTCGAGGAAACAGACTTGATCTAGCCAAAACTCGCACTTGTTGTACTTGCCATAGAGTTGATATTGTCGTAAAGTCTCCAGGACAATTCGTATGTGTTCGGTATGTTCTTCCCGACTCTTAGAATACACCAGGATGTCGTCGATGAAGATAACAACAAAGCTGTCTAGGTACTCTCGGAAAACTTGATTCATTAGGTTCATGAATATAGCTGGTGTGTTGGTCACTCCAAATGGCATCACAAGAAATTCGTAATGTCCATAGCGAGTTCTGAATGTCATTTTATGGATATCAGATTTTTTGACCTTTACCTGATGATAACCCGAATGAAGATCTAACTTGGAGAAAATGCAAGACCCACTTAGCTGATCGAACAGATTGTCGATGCGCAGAAGTGAATATTTGTTCTTTATAGTTACTTCGTTCAGAGCTCTATAATCAATGCACATTCGATATGAACATTCCTTCTTCTTCACAAGTAGAACCGGTGATCCCCAACATGGAGTGCTGGGATGAATCCATCTTTTCATCAATAATTCGTCCAACTGAGTATGAACCTCTTTCAAACCTTCATGGCTTAACCGATACGGTGCATTGATCACCGGTTGTGCTCCAGGTACTAAATCAATACTGAATTCAAGAGCTCGATCAGGAGGCAAACCTGATATGTCTTCAGGAAATACATCGTCGAACTCTCGAACTATCTCTGGCTTCGATCCTTCCTCCGTTTGAAGTGCTGCAATCACTGCCTTCTTCGGTTTTGCCTTGTATGTGCTTGGCTCCAGGGTACGGTCTCCACTTTTGAAATAAAAGACCAGATGGTCTGGAATCTCGAATACTTCCCTCCTTTGAAGACAGTCGATGGTAGCGTAAAAAGTTCCGAGCCAATCCATACCCAAAATGACATCAAAATTTGGTATGTCCAGCACCTTGAAATCAGCATAGAATTGTCACGCCCCGCTTCCCGGTGTACGGCAAGAGGACGCGACGGGTCACACGACGTATTTACTCAGAAGTAAACACGCTAAGCGTATTTAAGCAATATAAAATAAATGTACACAAGAACATGAATATAATGAACATCAACTTTTATTTTGTCACGCCCCGCTTCCCAGTATACGGACAGAGGACGTGACGAGGCCGCTACGTATTTACTCTGAAGTAAACACGCTAAGCGTGTCTAAGCAATATAAGTAAAATGCACAAGAGACGGTGACAATAGATATAATTGAACAACAACTTTATTTATTAACATTCTTTTTACAATACATCTGAAAGGTAAATACATGGAATGAAAAGCAATGCCTAAACAGTGGCATAACAGAAATGAAAAATACAGAAATGTAAATGTGTATAAGGAATCTAAAGCTCTGGGTCGAAAGCTAGCTGGTCCAAATCCTCGCTGGTGTGCTCGATCTTCTGAAGGTCCGATCCACCTGACAACATTCCAAAGAAAAAAGAAAAGGAATGTCATCAGCGAACAATTACTCGGTAAGTCCTAAAAATGAGGGAGGAATAGAATAAACAGAGAGAGGGTGCAACTTTTAAAGTTGTATTATATTGTTAACGCTGTTGTTTGTAGCTTGGTACAGAAGAGGCCAGTTTATACGAGAGGAGTCTCACTATACCAGAGACTACGGTATACGGAGTATAAGGAACCGTTCAGCCACGGTACAACGGCAATGGAAATTTAGGTTAGGTGTCTTATGATTGCAGTCTCGTGCCACTTCTAACACCTCCCGTACCAATTTACCCCTTATAAACCCCGCGATGTCTTGATTGTATGGTTTGTATTGTTTGAATTGTATATTGTATATAGATGGATGACTTGCCGAAGCCATGATATCAGTAATGGAACGGATATAATGGATGATCATGTAAATGGAATATATCCATGGTTCGGTTCGGTCAATATATATTGATTAGATTGAATAGCCGGATTCATAGATCCATGTTGTATTATAGTTTGATACTTAAATCATATTCAAATCAGATTGATTATATTGAGACTCAGTCTGAGTCAGACAATTAGAAAAGAAATTGAAGTAATGAATTATGTTTTGGTGCTATCGGTAACTGCTGCACATGAACGACAGGATTTGTATCTTTTTCAAAAACAATTACCGTGTTGATAACACCGTTTGTTAAGTTGTATACCTTAAATAGGCAAGCCCCCATATCTCCGGCTCCCTGAGGCTCAAGAGACTGGTCCCGCTTAAACCTATGTTTATTAGGGTCCTTATTGTAATTTAGTATAACTTTAGGGGGTTTTATGTAAAATATTTTTGTTATACTTTCAAAATATACCTCAAGTATTAATTATCGTCTTTAGAAATTTCATAGATATTTTTTTATTCAATGTGAAATTTCTAGTAACTATAACTTAGTTTTAAAGTATAAGGTATTTATTTGAAATATTTGGAATTGTATGGTATTTTCTTGTAAATGGAATATTTTTCTTGAATTTTCGAAATGTGGAATATTATAAATATAAAAAATATATATTTTGATATTAATTACATATATATTTATTTATTAAAATATAGGTTTTATTTATAATAGAAATCACATTTTCTAAAGAAAAATGTTTTAAAAATCTTTCGAGATCGTATGCTCCTTGCGGAGATCTGCATCTCACTCTACTAGGCTCGAGGATGTGCGATAACCCACACCATACCAAACGGGTTCCCCAAAATGGGTTGTAGAGGCGCAATTGCAAAGATTTGTCAAATACACTTCTTACAGAAAAAGGTTTTAATAATTGAAGGTGGTTATATGTAAAGTCGTATTTTCCCAAATCTATATTCCCAAATTCCATCGTGCTATATTAGATATGTGTGTTGTGAAGAGGTAGGTCATTACCTCGTGAGTTTTCTAAGGTAATGCGGTTAAAAGTTATAAACATGTCGATAGGAAACATAAAGATATTTTAATGTAAAAGTGGAATAAAACTTGCTACGGTTATTATTTTGATGTCAAACTTGTTCTATTGCCTTTGTTAATATTTAATGGTCATGACATAAGAGTTTGGTATTATTGTGTTTAAGAAAAATAGAACTTTTTAAGGAAAAACCGAATTGGAAGTCGGATTAACTCCGCTTCCGTCGGGTTTTAGTTTTGAATGTTTTTAGAATAGAGAAAAGAAGAAGAAGTAGTGAATTACTGGATGATTGGCTAGAGGAGAGAAAGAGGAATAGGTGGGATTAACCGGTGCGTCATTTTATCGTCGGAAACTCCTTGAGTTGTCGTCGAAAGTTTTTCGGAGCTTCGCCCTTTGCTAACTCCACTTACACACAAAAGGATCTTAGAATTTTCTTGAGATTTTTTATAGAAAATTTCAGTGTGAAGGGTAAAAAAATAGAGTGGGTATTTATAAAGAAAATTAGGTTTAGGGTGTGATAAAAAAATGCATTTAAATTTGCATTAAAATTGTGATTAAAGGGGTTTTAATATTCTTTGTAAATGGGCAGAAAATAAACAATACTGGGGTTATGGGGGGAGTCCAAGAGTCGCTAGGGTTTAGAAAAAATAGGATTTGGTCCGAGTTAGACCGGCGACGCCGACCCTAGTCGCCATCTCGCCGGCCCGAGTCAGACCGGTGACGCCGACCCGAGTCGCCATCTCGCCGGCCCGAGTCATAAGTTGGGGGCTCGTATTGGGGCCACATGTCGGGGTCGGTTGGTATACTGCAGTGCACTCGTTTGTTTTATGTGTGACTCTTCAGTTTACGTGTTGTGCTCGTGTAGTCTCTTGGGCTTCTAAAAGATTAAAAGAATTTTAAATAAAAAGATATTGTGGCTGATGTGATTTGAACTCCAGTGTTTTGGTTCAGCAATGCAAGGCCTTACCAGTGAGCTACAAGCTCTTTCTTGCTGTTCAAAAGTGAATCAAATACTTATACTACTTGCAGAAATTGTAAATACCCCAATTGTACATTAACTTTAAATGAATTTTATGTACACTAAAATTGGAGTTGTTAAATATTTATTAAACATTTTTTTATAGGTATAACTGGAAATGTAAAAATATGGATGGAAAGCAATGCCTAAACAATGACATAACTGAAATGAAAATATGTACAAGTAAAGTCTAATGCTCAGGGTCTTCAGTGTACTGCTCCAAGTGCTCCTGGATGGTCTGAAACTCCAGTGAGTCGGATCCTCCTGACAACATTCCAAAGAAGAAGAGAAATAGGAATGTTGTCAGCGAACAATCGCTCGGTAAGTCTCGAAGAAAGGAAGAAGTAGAATAAACAGAAAAGAGTATAACTAGTAATGTTTGATTATAATGTTAACGCAGTTGTCTGTATCTTGGTACAGAATATGCCAGTGTATACGAGAGAAGTCCAACTTACACCGTGGACTTTGGTAACCTGTAGTATAAGGCTCCGTCGAAAATACCACGGAACAACGGCATGGATGTAATTACGTCTTAAGTGATCACCCCGTGCCACCTTTAACATATTTTGTGCTAGTCTACGCCTTTATAAACCCCATAATGTTTATTGTATTGATTGTATTATTTTGTTATATAGGTGGATGACTTGCCGAGACCATGATATCAGTAAACAGAATGGATATAAATGGAGAGTCATGTAGACGGAGTATATCTATGGTTCGGTTCGGTCAATATAGATTGATATAGATTGAATAGACGGATTCATGGATTCATGTTGAATTGTAGTTTATACTTGAATCATATTCAAGTCAGATTGATTAGATTGAGACTCAGTCTGAGTCAGACACTTTGAAAATAAATTGAAATCCTGAATTAGTTTTGATATTATTGGTAACTGTTGCACATGAACAGCAGGATTTGTGTTTTTTCCAAGACAATTACCGTATTGATAACACCGTTTGTTAGATTGTCTAATTTAGATAGGCAAGCACCCACATTCTTCGGCTCCCTAAGGCTCAAGAGAATTGGTCCCGCTTAAACCTATATTTACTAGGGTCCTTATTGTAATTTAGTATAACTTGAGGGGGGTTTATGTGAAAATAGTTTTGATATAATTTTAAAATACACCTCAAGCATTTAATTATCGTCTTTAAGGTTTTCATAGATGTATATTTTATAAAAGTGAAATTTCTAGTGAGTAGAACCTAGTTTTCATAGTATATGGTATTTTATTGAAATATTGGTATTTTGCATTGATTTGTAATGGTATTTTCCTGTAATGGTGATTTCTTTGATTTAGAAAACTTGGAATATTTATATAATATAATTAAAATAGATATTTTGATAATAGTTATGTATATATTTAATAAAAATAAATTTTATTTATTTTTGTAGAAATCTCATTTTCTAAAGAAAAATGCATTAAAAGTCCATCGAGATCGAATGCTCCTTTCGGAGGTCTGCATCTCGCTCTACTAGGCCCGAGGATGTGCGATAATCCGCACCATCACGAACGGGGTCCCCAAAAGTGGGTTGTAAAGGCGCAATTGCAAGGAATCGATTAACACACTTTTTAAAGAAATGGTTTTGCAAGTTTAATAGTATTTATTTGTAATGTCGTATTATCCCATAACTATATTCCCAAAACTTCATTGTGCTATGTCAAAGATGTGTGTTGTGATGAGGTAGATCATTACCTCGTGAGTTATCTAGAGGTAATACAAGTATTATGTTGATTTGTATCGAAAAGTATTTTACCGTAAAAATACGTTAAAAGTTGTATAAAAGATTCTTTTGAGATGAAACTTATTTTAAAGAATTTTTTAATATTTGTTAAACATTATATGAGAGTATGGTATTTTATTGTTTAAGAAAAATAGAATTTTAAAGAAAAATCGAATCGGAAGTCGGATTAACTCCGCTTCCGTCGGGTTTTAGAAATGAGACTTTTTAGAAAAGGAGAAGAGAGGGGGGAAGGGACTTACAGGCTACAAGGAAAGAGGGGAGGTAAGAGAAGGTTTAGGGATCGTCGGAGCGTCGTTTCGTCGCCGGAATCTTCTCGGAAGTTCGCTGGAACTTCACATTTTGCTAACTCCACTTGCACACTATAAGGACTTGAGAATTTTTTAGAGTTTTTGTAATGAAATTCCGAGTGAGGAGAGGCGAAATGGAGTGTGGTATTTATAGGGAAAATTAGGGTTTTGGGGTAATGAAGATTGAATTAAAAATGCATTAAAATTTTGGTTTAATGCCCTTTTTTAATTCTCTGTTTATTTTTAATTAAAACAAATAGTATAGGGGTTAAGGGGGGAGGCCAAGGGACTAGGGTTAGCAATATGGAGCATTACTTATGGAGGGGGGCCGGTGACGCCGGGGAAAGAAAGGATCTCACCGGTCCAATGCAGGTGAGGGGAGCTTGGATTCACGCCACGTGCCCCTATCTGTGTGTGTAATATTTTCCACATGTTTGTTTATTCTGTGACTTTTCATTTTACGTGTTGTGCACGTGCAAAACCTTGGTTTCTAAAAGATTAAAAGAAAAATTAATAAAAAGATAATTTGGCTGGGGGATTCGATCACAGGGGCTACGTCATAGCAGTGCAAGGCTTTACCAATGAGCTACAAGTGTTTTCTTGCTGTTCAAAAGCAAAACAAATTTATAACTTGTGCTCAGGCTAAGGTGTTCCTTTCTGTATTTTAGAAAAAAATTGTAGAGAAAGTTTAGGGTTGTTATAAGAATTCTCTGCTGCAGACGACCACTGGACACAGGTCATATCCCATTATTGCCTTTAGAATGTCGTTCCCTGAACTGACATTCCAGCTGGATACGAAAGGTTTGACTGGAATCGCATGAGTTCGGACGAACCGTTGCGACATAAAGTAATGAGATGCTCCAGTATCGAAGAGTGCTAGTGCAGGAAGTGAGGCTACTAAGATTGTACCTAAATTATGTGGGATAGGTTTAAGTATAGAAAAATATATGGATATAACAAGTATTGAACAGCTTTGAAAATTGAAAGGTTTACTGTTTCATGATTTAAAATCAGGAAAGTTACGGAAGAGGCATCACGTGCTACCACGTGACCAACAGTCACGTGTTGGCACGTGACAATTAAAAGCAGCGGCAAAGGTAGATTTAGTCCCTTGACTAAATCAAAGAAAAGGCTCCAGAAAGGGTCGCGTGCTCACACGTGATCAAGGGTCATGTGTTGGCACGTGACGGTTGAACAGCGGCTAGAAGACAGAGTGCAGAAAGGAGAAGAAAGCTTGTTCCAGAGGGGTCATGTGCCAACACGTAACCATGGGTCACGTGCCTACACGTGACCAAGGGTCACGTGGCCACACGTGACCGGCTTTTAAAGCCTATCTATTTAACAGAATTAAATTCTGAACAGCATTCGAATCTTTCCAAAGGAGAATGATTATTTGGAACCGATTGGATTAAAGATTTAAAGGTGATTAAATATCACCTATCTATGGAAAAATCTTGAACTTGGAAAGATTTCCCCTTAAAATCTAACCGAAACAACAAAGGAATATCTTTGGATTTAAAATCCAAGGATGAATAAAATTCACCTAATAATCCAAAGGTCCAAATGAATGATGAATGCAAATCAAATCTCTAACGAATACAAATCAAATCCCTCAATGAATGATTCACTAAAACTAATTGATTCTGCTCCTTCTCCTATAAATAGGAGCCAAGATATACAGAGATCAAGACACAGAGGGAGAGAGAAAAATAGAGCCTTGAGACTTTGGAGGAATTTTGATCTTCTGCAAAAGAAAACCTTAGGTAAGAAGGGGGAGGCTTTCAAAAAAAAGAGAATTTAATTCTCAAAAGAGTTTAACTCTGATATTAAAAAGAAGAACTTAGTTTTCTCTTTAGCAGAGGATCTGCAAAGTGCACATCTCCCCATGAATTGAGAATTTAATTCTCATTGGGTTGAGTTCCTGCCATGCAGATCCGAAGCATAGAGAGGGAATGGATATTTGAGAATTTAATTCTCATAGAATTATATGAATTTAATTCCTTCGAATTAAAATTAGGGTTTAACCCTATGTTGTAGGAATTTAATTCCTTCAAAATGAACGGAGCCAGGGTTTAACCCTAGTTAAGAACTTAATTCTGTCAAAATAACAAGAATTTAATTCCCTTAAGAAAGAAGAAATTAGGGTTTAACCCTATGATAGAATTCAGTTCTTCACATACACCAGGAATTTAATTCTTACAGAAGAAAAGCCGGGGTTTAACTCCACATGAGAATATAATTCTTCAAAAAGAAAAGTGGGAATTTAATTCCTCTAAAGTTATAGCTAGGTTTTAACCCTATGAAGAATTTAATTCTTAAAAAGATAAACACATCTTCAAACAGGCAAAGAAGCAGGGTCACGTGTTACCACGTGACCCCTGAAAAGTTCCACAGAGAAGGGCTTTGAGGCAATGCCTCACGTGCCCCACATGACCCCTTGGCAGAAGCTCTAACAGACAAGCATTTAAATGCCCGTCACGTGACAGCACGTGATGCTTCAAAGTATTCAATACTTTTGGCAGAATAAAATAAATTGAGGGCGCTCTCACGTGCTACCACGTGACCCCTCTTGCATTAGTGTTTAACACTAAAGTTAAAACCTCTATATCCAGTGTTCAACACTGATCTTCTTAGTGTTTAAACACTAATTTGGGAAACTCTATTTACAGTCTTTACACTGACTTTCTTAGTGTTGAACACCAACCTGGAAAACCCTGTTTCCAGTATTTAACATTGATCTGCCTTAGTGTTAAACACTAATTTGAAATCTCCACTGCCAGTGTTTAACACCGATTTGTTTTAGTGTATAAACACTAATTAGAAAGCCATGTTACTGGTGTTTAACACTAACTATCTTTTAGTGTTAAACGCTAACTTGTCAATCCCATCCTCAGTGTTCAACACTGATTGATCTTTAGTGTTTAACACTAACTTTAGCCCCATTGGCTAAGTCTCTAGAGGCAAAGCCTCTCCTCGAATGGGCCAACAGAGGGCCAATATCCTAAACATGATTGGACTTAGCCCAAGCTGGTCATAAGTCCTCAATTCAAATTCAACTGAGCCAATAGGCTCATAATATAATTAATTGGTCTTGGTTCCAAATTAGGCCAAAGATTATTTAATCTACCTCGGTTTAAGGGTACATCTCTTCACTCCTTTGATACTCGGCGTTGTAATTCCTCAACGTCTTCAAAGAGGTGACGGGTCCCGATGACCACATATTGATACGGACTGTGGGGTCCTTAAACCCATGAACTATGAGGTCCTTAACCTTGACCGGGATGTCTTAAAACTAACATCGGACTGTGGGGTCCTTAAACCCATGGACTACGACGTCCTTAATCTTGACCGGGATGTCTTAAAACTAACATCGGACTGTGGGGTCCTTAAACCCATGGACTACGACGTCCTTAACCTTGACCGGGATGTCTTAAAACTAACATCGGACTGTGGGGTCCTTAAACCCATGGACTACGATGTCCTTAACCTTGACCGTGATGTCTTAAAACTAACATTGGACTGTGGGGTCCTTAAACCCATGGACTACGACGTCCTTAACCTTGACCGTGATGTCTTAAAACTAACATTAGACTGTGGAGTCCCTAAATCCACGGACTACGACGTCCTTAACCTTGACCGCAACGTCTTAAAACTAACATTGGACCGCAATGTCCTTAAACTACCTATGGACCGCAATGTCCTTAAACTACTTATGGACCGCAATGTCCTTAAACTACCTATCGACCGCAATGTCACTGAACTAAACAACAGGGCTCCCTTAATTGCTCTATTGTTCGATCGAAACGATCCCGTTAAGTCGATCTTAGTCTGAAAACTAGACTAACGTATCCTTAACAAACGTTTAAGTTGATCTTATTCCTCAATGAGGCTAATGCATCCTTAAACCCAAAACCCCCAAACCCAAATCTAAGATAATACGGATTTGGACTAGTCCATGCCCTACGGGCGACGACATAACTCAGTCTCCATATACAATCCACGGGCAACCAAACACAAAATAAAAAAACACGACACGAAGTGAAATTTCTGGAGAAGGAGAAAGTGGTTGCCGCAATGCGGTAGCGTAATTAACTGCAGGGGCTTGCGCCTGCAGGGAAGAGCGTCCCCACAATCAAAAAACCCCTCAAGCGAGGGGGAATCTGACGAAGTCTGCTACATCGGACGCATCCGTCTAAACCTCCGATACACGGTGCCATAAATCAACTTGGCATCTTCGGAGAAGCGGACGGATAGCACCAATTAGCATCTGTCCCGAATCTCAGGCAAGACGTCCTCGCGTCGCGCCCGCCATTCGGAGGGGAACAGATTCTGGCACGCCCGGTGGGACCTTTTCCTCTTTCCACTCCACACTTCGTGTGTCGTGATTCGCGAACCAATCGCGGTTCGCTAATGGCTGCCCTTGGGTTTCGAAGTACTAAGATTTGGCGTTTTGTTTGCTGCAGAAAGCAAAAGAATCAATGGCTGGCAACTGCTGGAACTGCTCCAACTGCAAATGCAACCTACGCTCCGCCTCACCTGGAGGTGTAGCATATGGACCGCAGGCTGCTTCCCTATTCACCATGCCTGTAGAGCAAGTGACTCAAGCTACCATCGGTCTATTCTTTGGGACCATGCTCCCGCCGATGAACATTAACATCCCAATGCCCGTACCGGAAGCGTCAAAGAAGTCGGTCTTTGATCGACTTGCCACTCCCACAGCCCCTCTCAGCGGGTCGTCCAACTCCTCGGTCTTCGCCAAACTAGGCCAAAATTCCTCTGGGCCCACGATGAAGCTTACAATCCCAGAGAAGATTATTCCGAAGAGGATAGCCGTCCCTACTCCTGAAGTCGCCAAGGCGGCTTCTCCTACCAAAGAGTCGGTCTTTACAAGATTGGCTGTTCCAGCTCCTGCTTCTGCTACCCAAAGGACATCGGTCTTTAACAAGCTGACATCAGCAGTGACCCCCCACCTACACAGGGGGCAAGACGAGGCTACCACCCTCACCAAGCCAACTCCATCAGCACGACGCGCTCGACGCCGCTACTGGCACCGAGTGAGGAAGGCCGAAGGCAACTCCCCTTCTGGGCTAACTCCTCCAGCCCCGATGACAGAGGTTGATGCTGCTGTTCCAACTGGGAACAGCTTTGAGATGCTAAATAAGGTGCGTAGGAATTCTCCTACCGCGGTGCTAAAAAGGTCTCCCCCTCCGCTGAAAAAGGCCGCGGAAATAAAGCCAGAACAGCCCCAATCTCCTCAACGGCTGTCTTCCAAAATCTATAAAGTATGGCGGCAGACCCGAGACTCGATGATCGATCTAAATTTCTCCCGCCAGCACAAGAAACTGAAGGTCCAACAGGAAGTCAGTCACCAGGCTAAGCCACGAAAAGCTGTCTGGGTGCCCACTTCAACGGCCCCCTCAACTTCTACTGCTCATAAAAAGAAGAGGCCAGAGAGGACCCCGGGCCTGCAACGAAAGCTAAAAGCGCTGAGCCCAGACGCCCTAAGGCTGGGGGCAGGATGGTCCACACTATATACATGGCGTCGGGGAAAGAAGATAGCCGCGCGTCCACAGGTCATAGACCTCTTACACGGTCGGTGACCAAAGCTCAGGAGCAACAGCAAAAGCTCCAGGAAATGATGATCGCAATGGCCGCGCTTACTGGGCCGAAAGAAAGCCCCGAGGTGTCCTCGGATCAGCAACAAGAACAGGAAACCGACACCGAGTTCCTCCGGAGGATACTGGAAAAGAAAGATAGAGAGGCTGCAGAACAAGCGGCCAATATAAAGCAAATAGCCAATTTATTCCAGGACATGGTGGGAATGATGATACAACAAGACCCACCTGCTGAGGATCCTCCGATCATCCTTGAAGACGACAAGGGAGAGACGTCAAATCCGTCACCGGCTCTCTCAACGGCCAAGGAGGAGGCAATCTCTAAGGCTGACTTGGACGACTATATAGCCCAGCAAATCCGGGTTCATCATGCGACTGAGGCAGCTGGTCAAGTCGTAAAAACAGGACGACCATATCCGAGCTGGTATGACCAAATTAAATATCCGACGGGTTATACAATACCAAAATTCCACGTGTATAAGGGGACCGGCAACCCCCATCAACATGTTGCCCAGTTCAGGGCCCTTTGCGGTAACACCGGCGGTGACGATAAACTGTTGCTTCGCCAGTTCATGGGCAGCTTATCAGAGACAGTGTTCGAATGGTATTCGGAACTCCCGAACGATTCCATCAAGACGTTCGCTGAAATGGAATTGCTATTCACCCAGCGATTCGCAAGCGCCAGCAAACGCACTCCGATAACGGCATTAATTAATGCTAGGGTGAAAGCAGGCGAAACGTGGGTCCAGTACGCTATACGCTGGCGAAACTTGTGGTCAAAATGCGAACAACGCATTGAAGAAGCGCCCGCGGTAGGCATGTTTGTGGGAACCCTAGACCCTCATGCAACTATCTCCCAGTTTATGATGTTCTTTAAGCCAACCACGTTCCAGGCTTTAATCGACAAGTTGGCCCAGATGGACCAGATGGGTCACAGACCATCTCCCCTGAAGTCGGAGCTTCGGAGTGACAAGGGTAAAGGGAAGGCAACCTTCGTTGCGAACGCTCAGCAGCAGCCTAGTGCCCCAAAGCTGGCAGATCAACTGGAAGAAAGACGCCGGTATTATAATGAGAAGATGAAGCTCCCCTACTCGTTCCCGCGGGATAAGACGAAACGGTTATTCGAGCTGGCAGTACGCAACAGACTTATAAACTTGCTAAATCCAAGGCGACCGCCACAGCCCACTGAGGTGAATAACCCCAATTATTGCCCTTACCATCAAACGGTAAGTCACCCGATTAAGGATTGCTTCGTCTTCAAAGGATGGATTGAAGATCAATACCTCCAGGGAAAGTTTGCGCTGTCCGAAAAGTGGAAGGTAAACCCGCCACAGCCGCATACTCCTAAGAAAGCAGACACACCGGGGGCAACCTGTTCGTTCATTGAGGAAGCTCCATGGGAAGTCGTGTTATCGACTAAAACCAGAAAAATGCTGAGTGATCTTCATGCGTGCCCAGCAGTCGAATGGAAAGACCCGCTTGAACCTCAAATCATCGAAGGAATGCTGAAGCCGTGCCCAACTACAAAGAGCGGTGGTGATGGCCCAAGTACTCACGCCCAACTGTCAAAATCTTCGAAGAAAAATAAGAAGAAATCTAAGAATCCTGTGAAGCCTGGAGACAAGCGCACGGACTTGCAGAAGCAAATCGACGCGCTGGAAGAGTACAATCAAAAGGCGCGGACTCCCGTCATGCTACAAGAGTTCTTCAACCACGTCTTTCAGGAGGAAGATGATGGAGAGAGCTCAACGGATGAATCCAAGGGATATGTGGTGAGTTGTCATGTGATTTCCCACTCGGAAGATAAGAAAGCTCCTGGCACTGAGAAACTAGGGGAACAGCCTGAGCCAGAACTTATATGGCCAACAGAGGGAATGATCGACGCCTTTCTAGACGAGATTCGTTTGAAGAGTAAAGTCGATCATGAGCGTGAGATGGCAGCATCGGAAGGAGCCAAGCGCAGGTGACTAAACGAAAGAGTCGGAGCACTCCCGCCAGATCAGAAGATATCCGATGCGACTAAAAACGTATACAAGACGAGGAAGAGGTTCGCCAAAGCCATGTCAATGGGGATGAAGCTACCGCCCTCGGAAGGGAACGCGTTCGATGGGGCGGAGAGGCATCCCAATTATTGCTCATATCATCGGAAAATTTCACACCCTACGGAGGAATGCGACGCTTTTAGGATATGGTGGCAAGGATATGTTGCTCGCCGGCAGCATTGTAAGTGCATGAAACGCAGAACTCGTCGGGAGCGAAAAAGTACAACCGACAGGCACAAAAGAACTATCGACAGCTGTTACTTGGTCGACGCCAGAGGATTACAAGTTCTCACCTTTGGGAGCGACTCTGATGAGGAAATGGCTTTGGGCCCTCTCTTTAAAGAGTCCGTCTTAGGGAAAGAGGAAGAACCGGAGGCCTGCGAGAACATTCAGCTGCGCAATCGCACGCTCCCGGAAAAGAATCTCGGGCCCGCAAATAGAAAAGATAAGGGAAAGGAAAAGTTCACTGAGGATATCGCCTTAGATAACCAAGTCATGAAAGAGCTGACTGCCAAGGACCCTCCCAGGAAGGGTAAAGTGGACTACAACATCCTAGCGCACCTAAGGAAGCTACCTTCTCAGCTCAGCATTCTCGATGCCCTCTTATTATCCAAAGAAGCGCGAGATTCATTAATCAAGGCGTTACAAGAACCCGAGCAGTTCCAAGCCTTCCTCGCCGCAGAAAGGATGAAGGATGAACTGGAAGAAGTGCACACGGCCGACATCACTTTCGGTGACGAAGACCTTCTCCTCGGGACGAGCGAACACAACCGTCCCCTATATATCTCTGGATACTGCCATGATATCAAGATAAACAAGATCCTGGTGGATAATGGATCCTCCGTCAATCTCCTTAATGTTCGGGTGTTGAAGGAAATCTGCATGAGCGTGCAGCATCTCGCTCGTGACAAAATTACCATCTACGGTTTCGACTCCCAGTCGTCACAAACTCTTGGATCTGTAATACTAACATTACGCTTCGGACTGCTCGTCACGGACATCAAGTTTTACGTCATTGACGCCAAGACTTGCTACAACGCCTTGCTCGGTCGTCCCTGGTTACACGAGTACAACATCATCCCTTCTACACAGCATCAGTGTATGAAGTACTTTAAGGATGGTTTCGAGTATACCGTAACAGGTGAGCTGAACCCATTCTCCGTGAACGAAGTCCGCAAGTACGAAGATGCAAAGTACTTTTTGCCAGACTTCGAGGATACAGAAAAGTGTCGCAAGCCGGAGAACAAAACCGCCGTCACCATCCCTGTTTTCGGGAGCGATACCGAAGAAGAAGAAGAGATAGTTTACGCTGGGCCGTCTCGATGCAACAACCCGGGACCGTCCACCCCCATGTTGATCTTCGGAAGTGACTCGGAAGATGAGGTTAACGCCATGTTCTCCAGTCGGCCGTCAATACAAGCATCCCCTGGCGATGATCAGAGTTTGCAAATCACCATGGTGCCGCGGAAGCACTACAAGGATCTCGACGCATTTCAAGCTCACAATGTGCAGGATCTGCAGACGTTTTACGTCCCTCCCAAGCGAAAGGGTGAAAAGGTGATCCTATTCTACCAATCCACAGAAACGAGAGTGGAGAAAGAGATATGGCATGGCGCGGATGCTACACTCGACAGGCTCCAACCCATCCGTTTGCCCAGATACTACACAAATGGACTAAAGAGGCTATTGAAGCGCCAAGGAGTACCCTTAAAACAGACTGTTCGACAAGCTCGGTTCTACAACAGGATTTGGGATGTCCCTGGAACTCGGCGCAAATTGCCCAACGGGAGAATAGAAACGCTCGGCCTTGGATACGTGAGATCCGGTAAACGGGAGCGAGTTCACGGTAGCTACGCCGTATATAACTTCGATGAGGAGGAAAACGCCCTGTCCAGCAATGCTAACCCCTCATCAAAACTGGATCCCGCAATCGAAATGCCGAGTCCGTCGTTTGAAGAACGAATGGACAAGCTTATCAGGAAAGCGGGTTAAAAAGCTCGGGAAGACCATAATCGCGAGATGGTCATCTACGAGAAGGCCAGGACGCAATGTCTGTTTCAACAGGCTGTAAAAGACGAAGATGCTCCTCCCTGTCAACCCGTTGTACAAAAGGCCCGACGCAGAGGTAGAAGTAGGTCAAGAGGCAGAAAGAGGAGCCGACAACAACGACGCAGGATTAGAGAGTCATGTGATCAGGCATTCCGCGGTTCGGATTTGTCCCTCATAAAGAAGATGAGTCGAGCGTATTCCTTCCCCCGTGACAAGACGAAGAAGTTACTCGAGCTCGCCATAAAACATCAAATGATCGCGCTTCCGGAGTCTAAACACCCTGAGCAAGCTAACAAAGTTTCTCATCCGGGCTATTGCTCTTATCACCGATCCATAGGACACCCTATCGAAGACTGGTTTACCTTCAAGAACTGGGTCGAAGACCAGTACCAGCAAGGCAGGTTTGCTTTATCCAGCAGCTGGAGGGTAACGCCGCCACAAAAGCACGAACCCAAAGCCGCAAGAGTAGAACCAGATCCACATCGATCATGGAAGCAGATTCGCACCTGTCACATGATTACAATATTAAAAGAAGAGCTCGAGGACATAGATGAGCTCCCTTGGTGCTTCGAAAACAATGACAATGAGGTAATCTCAAAATTTCCACCGGCTCCGAAAGAACTGGAAGATGGCATACATACTACTGCGGATAACCTCAAGAAGATCGAGTTGGGATCGGCAGACGATCCGCGACCGACATTCGTCAGCGAGCTGCTATCTGAAGAAAGGGTGGCTGCGTTAAAGGACGTGCTTCTACAGCATAAAAATTGCTTCGCGTTGAACTATTCCAAGATGCCAGGATTAGATCCAGAGATTGCTATGCATAAATTAGCAATATCCCCGAATATCAAACCAGTCAAGCAGGCGCTGAGGAGGATGCGGCTCGAGCTTGAGATGAGCTTCAATGCCGAAGTCAAGAAGCTGATCGATTCTGGATTTATCCAAGAAGTCCAATATCCTGACTGGATCGCCAACATCGTCCCGGTAATGAAGAAAAATGGGACGGTGCGCATATGCGTGGATTTCAGGGATCTCAATAAAGCCTGCCCGAAGGACGATTTCCCAGTACCGGTAACCGAGCTGATGATAGATAACACATCCACTCACGAGGCTTTCTCCTTTATGGACGGTTCATCAGGGTACAATCAGATAAAGATGCATCCCGAAGATCAGAAGCACACCGCTTTCCGGACTCCTTTGGGCATATTCTGCGACAAAGTCATGCCCTTCGGATTAAAAAATGCCGGTGCCACCTATCAGAGAGCCATGACAAAGATCTTTGATGATCTCATACATGAAATCGTCGAGTGCTATATCGACGACCTCGTAGTGAAGAGCACGTCATATGAAGAGCATTTAGAGCATCTGAAGACCGTATTTCAACGCCTTCGGCAATACAACTTGAAGATGAATCCTCTCAAGTGTGCATTCGGAGTTTCCTCGGGCAAATTCCTATGATTCATCGTCCAACACCGAGGAATCGAGATAGATCCGTCGAAGATCAAGGCGATCATGGAAATGCCACCGCCAAGAACTCTCAAACAATTGCGGTCCCTCCAAGGGAAGCTCGCGTACATACGGCGATTTATAGCTAACCTTTCAGGCAAGTGCCGTCCTTACAGTCACCTGATGAAGAAGGGAACCCCGTTCGTCTGGGATCACAAATGCCAAGGCGCGCTGGACGAGATCAAGCAATACCTGCAGAACCCGCCGGTGTTGGCTGCTCCGGTCAAGGGAAAGCCCATCATTCTTTATACAACCGCCCTCGAAGGTTCCTTAGGCGCATTATGGGCGCAAGACAACGACCAAGGAAGGGAGGGAGCACTCTACTATTTAAGTCGAGTCTTACTGGGGGCAGAAAGCAATTATTCCCCCATCGAAAAGCACTGCCTAGCGTTGATCTTCGAGATAACGAAACTCCGGCACTATGCGTTGGCGCATGAAGTTCGTCTCATTTCGAAGGTGGACCCCCTTAAATATTTGATGTCGAAGGCCATATTGACGGGACGACTCGCTAAATGGGCCCTACTCTTGATGGAGTTTTCGATAACATATCGGCCTCTCAAGGCGGTGAAAGGCCAGGCCATTGCCGAGTTCCTCGCTGAACATCCGCTACCTGCCGATTCTCCTCTGAATTGCGATCTGCCAGACGAACATGCGTTTGACGCGATCGACGGTGGTGATACCCGATGGGAGCTTTATTTCGATAGAGCATCCTCTATGAAGAAGCGCAAACAAAGCATCCCTATAATCAAATCGGGGGTGGGTCTCATCTTCGTAACTCCATAAGGAGGGATAATGCACTTTGCTTTCTCCTTAACAGAGCCGAGGACAAACAATGAAGCTGAATATGAAGCTTTAATAGCAGGCCTCGAGATCTCCATCGACATGGGAATTGAAAACCTCCTCATATATGGAGATTCTCAATTGGTCGTCAGTCAAGTAAATGGCGACTACCAGACGTGCAAGCCAGAGCTGGTGAAGTATGGAGAGAGAGTACAACAATTGCTGACTTAAATCCCCTCTTACATTCTGGAAAACATACCGCGTGCAGAAAATAGCAAGGCGGACGCGTTGGCCAAGCTCGCCAAGGAGCTAGCCGATGAGAACCTCGATGACGTAAGAATCGTGGTACAAAGCCGTTGGGTACTTGCCCCAGCAGAAGTATCTCCGGAATCATCTGAGGAAAAGGGGGCGATTGAACAGACGACCCTACAAGTAAAAGACCAAGAGAAAGTTGAAGATTGGAGAGAAGTCTTTATAGACTACGTCAAATCCCGTCGAACGCCTGAAGATGCGTCCTCAAGACATCAGCTTGTGAAACGAGCTCTGTCTTTCGCCTTCGTCAATAATACTCTGTACAAGAGGTCATTTGACTCTCTGTGGTTGAGATGCCTGGGACTTGACGAAGCGAAAAGAGTCGTTCAGGAAGTTCACGACGGACTCTGCGGTTCTCACCAAGCAGGCCCGAAGATGAAATTGAAGATTAAACGGATGGGCTACTATTGGCCAACGATGATTCAGGACTGCCTTGAATATGCGAAGCAATGCCACTCATGCCAAATCCATGGGGACTTCATCCATCAGCATCCAAATCCACTACATCCAACGGTGGCTAGCTAGCCGTTCGAAATGTGGGGAACTGACATAATCGGCCTCATCGAACCAGCATCATCCAGGGGACATCGTTTCATCCTGGCGACGACTGATTACTTCTCCAAATGGGCAGAAGCGGTACTGTTAAGGGAAGTGAAGACGGAAAATATTCTCCATTTCTTCAAAACGCACGTCATTTATCGGTTTGGAACTCCGCGACGGATCATTTCCGATAACGGGCCAGCCTACAGAAGCCACAAGATTAGTCGCTTCGCGCAGCAACACAACATAGACTGGAGATATTCCTCAGTTTATAATCCCCGAGCTAATGGTCTAGCTGAGACTTTCAACAAGACCTTGACGAAGATCGTAAAGAAGACGTTGTCCTGAAACAAAAAGGACTGGCACGAGAGGCTGCAAGAAGCTCTTTGGGTGTATCGGACTGCGTTCAAGACAGCCACGAACACAACGCCATACGCGTTGGTATTCGGTACGGAAGCGGTACTCCCCCTCGAGATAGAGCTACCTTCTCTACGAGTGGTAGTCCACTACGAGCTGACGGACGAAGAAAATGCTCACCTTCGGCTTGAGGAGCTTGACGCCCTTGATGAAACCCGGCTCATAGCGCAACAAAAGCTGGAGACTTACAAAGCAAAGATGACGCGCTCATATGAAAGATTGACCAGGCCGAGGACATTCCGCCAAGGCGAACTCGTGCTAGTAGTCAAAAGGCCTATGATCCCTAATCGCGTCAAGCGGGGAAAATTTGAGCCAAACTATGAAGGCCCGTACATCATAAACAAGGTCTACCAGGGCGGAGCGTACCTACTTATGGATATGCACGGTGAAAGACCTTTCAGGCCAATAAACGGTCGCTTCCTGAAGAAATACTACGCTTAACGGGTTAAGGCCTAGGTCAATGATAGATGACGACGACTATGTCCGCTCGATGTCTTCCTAAGCCTGAACTCTGAGTAGTAACCGGCCTTCTTCAACGACCGACCGAAATGTCCTTAAACTAACAACGGACCGAAATGTCCTTAAACTAACGGCGGACCGAAATGTCCTTAAACTAACGGCGGACCGAAATGTCCTTAAACTAATAACGGACCGAAATGTCCTTAAACTAATAACGGACCGAAATGTCCTTAAACTAACAACGGACCGAAACGTCCTTAAACTAACAATGGATCACTATGTCCTAAAACTAGTTGTTGACCGAGACGTCGATAAACTACGGTGGATCGCAGCATCCCAAAACTGATACTAAAAATAAAAAAAATATAATAAAAAAAACGGTATGTCCATAAGCAAAATGGGCACGGATGAAAACCCGAAAGGGCTCCGTGAGTAAAAACAGCAGGGCTACCGGCGAGTCTTATGAAAACTCGAAAGGGCGCAACCTCGTTAAAAGACACTTACAGGGCCCTCACGACCTTGTAAGGAGAAACCACCCGCGTGAGATCCTTACGACTCACAAGAGAGCAACACACTTAAGAGTCCTCACGATTCCTAAGGAGAAATTACACTTGCGAGATCCTCACGACTCGTAAGGAGAACTCTCTTATGGGACCCTCACGGCTCATAATATTTGAAAACCTTAAGTTACAGAGACCTGAATCTGTGCTTAAGCAACCCCCACAACCTTCGATATTGCCCTACAAGCGGCTCATACTCACCCTTATATACAATCCACGGGCGCGAATAAATATTTCCCCAGCAAGGTCACACCCGTGACTAGGGATATGCCCATATGGTGAACAACCCTTATAAGTCCTCTCGACTTATAAGGAGAAACCCCTCTTGTAGGATCTTTACGACTTACAGAGGGATATACACTTAAGAATCCTCACGATTCCTAAGGAGAAAATACACCTGCAAGATCCTCACGACTTGTAGGGAGAAGTACCTTCGCGAGACCCTTACGGCTCATGAAGTCAAAAGCCTTAGTCGGCAGGACCCTAACCCTGTTTACTAAGCCACCTTTGTTCAACATCGACAGAGGCAGATGATGATTCGCTCCTGGTCATATCCCAGTTGTAGCGGTGCTGATGCCGAAATCGGTGTCTAATTTCAGGTTTATGGCGAAAAACCAGTAGGCCGCACGTGCATAAGAAATAGCCGAAATGATGGGGCAACTTGCAATAAAAAGAAGCAAGTAAAAATGTATGCATGCAAAATAGCCGAAATGATGAGCAACTCGCAATAAAAAGCAGCGAGTAATAAAAAAAATAGCCGAAATGATTGGGCACCGCGAAAAATAGCCGAAATGATAGGGCAATCGCGACCTTTGCGATATAAAAGCTGAAATGATAGAGCATCGCGGAAAAAGAAATGAAATAAAATTAAAATAAAATTTATGCCCTGCAGGCGATGTTCCATCACACCCTGTATACAATCCAAGGGCATAAACAAAGAAGTGAACATACCTCTCCACCAGGTTTCATCAAAGAAAGAAGCTAAATCTCGACGGGCCACAAGAGACCTAGAGATCATCTCAACACTCGTCTCATAACAACGGACACAACGTCTGGCGAGACGGAACAGCGGCAACTCCCAGTTCCGTGGCTCAGCGATATCCTGATCACCGAAAAATCAAATCCCAATTCCGTGGATTGCGAATACAATCAACAAAATTCCTGGTTACGTGGAACGCGGATAACGTCACTCTTTGACCCCGCGGAAAACATCCAGAGCGGATCCTGGTCCTCGCAGAGCACGGCACTGAACCCATGCGAAGCATCCAGAGCGGAGCCTAGTCCTCGCCGAGCACGGCAGTGAACCCGTGTGAAGCATCTAGTGCAAAATTACTGGTTACGTGGAACGCGGATAACGTCACTCTTTGACCCCGCGGAAAACATCCAGAGCGGATCCTGGTCCTCGCAGAGCACAGCAGTGAACCCGTGTGAAGCATCCAGAGCGGAGCCTAGTCCTCGCCGAGCACGGCAGTGAACCCGTGTGAAGCATCTAGTGCAAAATTCCTGGTTATGTGGAACGCGGATAACGTCACTCTTTGACCCCGTGGAAAACGTCCAGAGCGGATCCTGGTCCTCGCAGAGCACGGCAGTGAACCCGTGTGAAGCATCCAGAGCGTAGCTTAGTCCTCGCCGAGCACGGCAGTGAACCGTGTGAAGCATCTAGTGCAAAATTCCTGGTTACGTGAAACGCGGATAACATCACTCTTTGACCCCGCGGAAAACATCCAGAGCAGATCCTGGTCCTCGCAGAGCACGGCAGTGAACCCGTGTGAAGCATCCAGAGCGGAGCCCAGTCCTCGCCGAGCACGGCAGTGAACCCGTGTGAAGCATCTAGTGCAAAATTCCTAGTTACGTGGAACGCGGATAACGTCACTCTTTGACCCCGTGGAAAGCGTCCAGAGCGGAGCCTAGTCCTCGCCAAGCACGGCAGTGAACCCGTGTGAAGCATCTAGTGCAAAATTCCTGGTTACGTGGAACGCGGATAACGTCACTCTTTGACCCCGCGGAAAACATCCAGAGCGGATCCTGGTCCTCGCAGAACACGGCAGTGAACCCGTGTGAAGCATCCAGAGCGGAGCCTGGTCCTCGCCAAGCACGGCAGTGAACCCGTGTGAAGCATCCAGAGCAAACACCGGACTGTGGAGTCCTTAAAATCCATGGACTATGACGTCCTTAACCTCGACCGTAATGTCTTAAAACTATCGATCAACCAGCCTGATTCTGTACGGATTCTACCTTGGTTTAAGGGTACATCTCTTCACTCCTTTGATACCTGGCGTTGTAATTCCTCAACGTCTTCAAAGAGGTGACGGGTCCCTGCAACCAAACATCGGACTGTGGGGTCCTTAAATCCACGGACTATGAGGTCCTTAACCTTGACCGTGATGTCTTAAAACCACCATCGGACTGTGGAGTCCTTAAATCCACGGACTATGAGGTCCTTAATCTTGACCGGGATGTCTTAAAACTAACATCGGACTGTGGAGTCCTTAAATCCACGGACTATGAGGTCCTTAACCTTGACCGTGATGTCTTTAAACTACGACACCCTGGAAACCATCCCAAACCGACCCCTGACCCCGCGAAATACGGATAAGGGTGATCGCATCCAGCGCTTGCAGGTCCTCACTCTCTCGTGAGATCCTTACGACTCCCAAGGGAGAACCTGCTTAAGAATCCTCATGATTCTTAAGAAGAACTTACACCTATGGGATCCTCTCGACCCATAGGGAGAAAACTCTTTATGAGACCCTCGCGGCTCATAAAGCGCGAAAGTCTTAGGAAGCAGATCTTAACCCTGAATCCTAAGCCATCACTGCCCTGCGAGGAGATCAAGATAAATTGTCCGCAAAACACATTCAATGAAAAGAGACACACCATTGAGAAGAAAAATGTATCTTTTATTCATAAACCAAAATGGATACAAAGTACAATTCATGAAAGAAACAAAAAGAAGATACTCTCATCCATGAGTATGTACAAAAAAGAAAGGAAAAGATACAAGTCTTTAAGCCGGCGGGCAATGTAGCAATTTGGTCAGCTCATCCTGCTTTTGTTGGGCCACGGCCTCATGATTTAAGATCGCTAAAAGACGGGCCTCCGCCTGAGCCTGTTGGGCCTGATACGAAGCGAGCCGGTCTTCAAGCTCTTTCTCGGTGGCTTTATGAGCCTCGACCCTCTCACGAGTGAACGTGGCAGCTTTGTCAAGAATCACCACCTCCCTGATAGACTCTTGAAGCACGCGCCAGAGTTCATACGCTTTGTTGGCCTTGGCAGTAAGACTCGCTTGAAGCTCGCTCAACAAGCCAGCTCCCTCTCCGAGAATTCGCGGCCGAGCCCTTTTTCTCGCGCAACAATGTGTTCGCCACGTGTCGCCCTGTCAGGCCACTTAAGTTCACTTTCACGACCGCAACTTTGGAAACGGGACATACACGCTCAAGACCGTATAAGTGGGCCCCCAGCCGACAGCAATGATCAATTTAAAATGCGCTCGCATTACCTGGTATGATAAGCGACGAGAAAATTTCCGACGTTTATCCTAGCAAGCATGTGTTCGCAATTGTATGAACATCCAGAAAAGAAATAATATTCGAAACTTTAATGTGCCTGCAACATGATGATAGTGTTGATAATTAAAGAAAGCTCTCATAAGAAGAACACAAAGTTTATTTATGCAAGCGAAAACATACATACGAGTACCGAGCCTACATGGAAGTTCAGCATAAAGCATACAAAAAGAAGGACTAATTTAAAAATGCTACGCTAACGGGAAAAGGTCACCAAACACGGGATCAATGGCGCAAGGGTTAACAAAGTAGAGGACAAAATTCTCCATCTCCCTCGCTGCTTTTTCCAGCACATCAAAGTGACGGTTCTCGCGTGGAGTCGCTCCCCATCGATTGGCGCCATGTTCGTCCGCGAAAGCAGACATAATAGCTCGCCGAGCTTTTATCTGGCTCAGCAGGTGAATTGAGCAATCCTTCAAAGCCTGAGTAATCAGGCGCGCTTCGTGAAAGCCCTCGAACTTTTCTTCAGCCGCGTCGAGCATCGCCAGGGTCATATCCGCCGAGTGAGGAGGGATGTCGGCAAGCACGGCCGCAAGAATCATCCGGAGCCAGAGGGGCCCCATCGGGAGGGGGGACCCCTACGGATCGAGAGTTCATACATTGCCGAGTCGCATTCGTCGTCGGTAAGGAGTGGATCCACCAATCGGGCAGCAAAGCGGGGGATCATCTCCTCGATAGGAACTTCCCATGGCTGTCGACGAGCATGAGGGCGATTGCAGGCCATGGCGCTCGGTTGTTTCTCAAGACAAATTACACAAAAAAAAATAATATAAACCTTTCTGTGAAGGGAAAAGAAGGCTATAGCCTCAGATATAAAGAGGTGCATTAAGTATTGAGCGCGGAAAATCTTGCATGTTAAAGCTATTTCCAAGGCCTAAAAAAGGAAAGGCATCGGAAATCAAGGAGATAGAACTATTTCCAAGGCTACTTTTCTGCATCTCATATTGTGCACTAAAAATACGACATTGGAAAGTTTTTGAACAGTCTCATCAAAAGGACCCCACGTGTGGAGCACGTAAGCCCCAAACCTGACGTGCACTAAAAAAAATGGAATAGCACCCTGCATACTAGAAGCATCAACAACAACAATAGCAAAATAATAAAATCCCACAGAGAGGCATACAAACATAGAAAGACATAATAAAACTTATCACTCATGCTTTAAGAAGTTCATACAAAATAAAGAGAACATGATTACAACGGCAAGACCTCAGACGCGGGGCACGGATTGAGAAACTCAAGCTTAACTTTGTCCAAGATCCTCCAAGCATTTCGAACCTCCCGAGTATGTTTTCTCTCACGATCACAAGCGTCGGGGTCCTCGCGAATTTCCTCCACCCTCCGATAGGCGGCAAGTATGGCCGACTGCTGAAATGCCTAGTGCAAGAGATCAATGAGGTTGTCGCGCCTTCTCTTCGAGATTAGACTCATCAGATACACCGAATGTACCTTATCCTCGGCAGCGTCCAATGCCCTGAGCGGCACACCGGTGCAGAAGAGAGGAAGCGCCTCCCAAATCGCCAGCACGATGAGTCACAGAAGGGAAGAGCGACGGGGGAGTAGCCGGTGGTTGTACTCGTCAAAGCGGCTCATAATCTCAGCACACTGAGCGTTGGTGAACTCCTGATTCTGACTACGGCCCAGTGCGCGAATATTCCCGTAAGAAATGATTTCGTTAAGATCATACAAATGAGCATCCATGACACCTGAAATAGCGATCATGAAAAATTCATTATAAACCTTTTCCTCTCGGATGCGAAGGAGGACAACCTAGGGCAAGGAAACCCTAAGAAGCCTCCAGGGGAAGAACTTAGTTCTTCACAGGAATTAAATTCCTTTTGGAAAGGGGCATTAAATCCCCAGAAACTTTTTTCTGTGAACGGAGTTAAACTCCATGGATTCGAACTGTCATCATCATCTCCTTGGAGGATCAAATGAACCCTAAAAGAGATTTACTGCTGAAGATTAATTGGCTTCATGGGTTCATATTTAGAGGAATGAAACCCTCGCTATGGATTTAAAATCTAGAAGGACATGAGAGTTCATTGTTCGTTCGAGAGCATTACCTGAAGAAAAGAATTCTTTTCGAACAGAGTTAAACTCTGAAAATTGTTCAAGGCAGAGAACTAAGCTCTGGAAAGGAGAATTAAATTCTCAGAAAGAAAAGTATGCAAGGAAAAAGATGAGCAAAGTGGAGGCTCTTCTGAAAGGACATGGGTATTTATAGGATGTGATGGGGACGCTTCATCTCCCCAAATTCGGAGAGGAATCCAGCGGTCACAAAAGTGACAGCGTTGTACTCACGTGCAGACACGTAAGAACAACGCTGTGGGGGCATTTGTTTCCTGATTTAAAATCGGGAAAGTTATGGAAGAGGCATCACGTGCTACCACGTGACCAACAGTCACGTGTTGGCACGTGACAATTAAAAGCAGCGGCAAAGGTAGATTCAGTCCCCTGACTAAATCAAAGAAAAGGCTCCAGAAAGGGTCACGTGCTCACACGTGACCAAGGGTAACGTGTTGGCACGTGACGGTTGAACAGCGGCTAGAAGACAAAGCGCAGAAAGGAGAAGAAAGCTCGTTCCAGGGGGACGTGACCATGGGTCACGTGGCCACACGTGACCAAGGGTCACGTGGCCACACGTGACCAAGGGTCACGTGGCCACACGTGACCGGCTTTCAAAGCCTATCTATTTAACAGAATTAAATTCTGAACAGCATTCGAATCTTTCTAAAGGAGAATGATTATTTGGAACCGATTGGATTAAAGATTTAAAGGTGATTAAATATCACCTATCTATGGAAAAATCTTGAACTTGGAAAGATTTCCCCTTAAAATCTAACCGAAACAACAAAGGAATATCTTTGGATTTAAAATCCAAGGGTGAATAAAATTCACCTAATAATCCAAAGGTCCAAATGAATGATGAATGCAAATCAAATCTCTAAGGAATACAAATCAAATCCCTCAATGAATGATTCACTAAAACTAATTGATTCTACTCCTTCTCCTATAAATAGGAGCCAAGATATACAGAGATCAAGACACAGAGGGAGAGAGAAAAATAGAGCCTTGAGACTTTGGAGGAATTTGGATCTTCTGCAAAAGAAAACCTTAGGTAAGAAGGGGGAGGCTTTCAAAAAAAAAGAGAATTTAATTCTCAAAAGAGTTTAACTCTGATATTAAAAAGAAGAACTTAGTTTTCTCTTTAGCAGAGGATCTGCAAAGTGCACATCTTCCCATGAATTGAGAATTTAATTCTCATTGGGTTGAGATCCTGCCATGCAGATCCGAAGCATAGAGAGGGAATGGATATTTGAGAATTTAATTCTCATAGAATTATATGAATTTAATTCCTTCGAATTAAAATTAGGGTTTAACTCTATGTTGTAGGAATTTAATTCCTTCAAAATGAACGGGGCCAGGGTTTAACCCTAGTTAAGAACTTAATTCTGTCAAAATAACAGAAATTTAATTCTCTTAAGAAAGAAGAAATTAGGGTTTAACCCTATGATAGAATTCAGTTCTTCACATACACCAGGAATTTAATTCTTACAGAAGAAAAGCCGGGGTTTAACTCCACCTGAGAATATAATTCTTCAAAAAGAAAAGTGGGAATTTAATTCCTCTAAAGTTATAGCTAGGGTTTAACCCTATGAAGAATTTAATTCTTAAAAAGATAAACACATCTTCAAACAGGCAAAGAAGCAGGGTCACGTGTTACCACGTTACCGCTGAAAAGTTCCACAGAGAAGGGCTTTGAGGCAATGCCTCACGTGCCCCACGTGACCCCTTGGCAGAAGCTCTAACAGACAAGCATTTAAATGCCCGTCACGTGACAGCACGTGATGCTTCAAAGTATTCAATACTTTTGGCAGAATAAAATAAATTGAGGGCGCTCTCACGTGCTACCACGTGACCCCTCTTGCATTAGTGTTTAACACTAAAGTTGAAACCTCTATATCCAGTGTTCAACGCTGATCTTCTTAGTGTTTAAACACTAATTTGGGAAACTCTATTTACAGTGTTTAACACTGACTTTCTTAGTGTTGAACACCAACCTGGAAAACCCTGTTTCTAGTATTTAACATTGATCTGCCTTAGTGTTAAATACTAATTTGAAATCTCCACTGCTAGTGTTTAACACCGATTTGTTTTAGTGTATAAACACTAATTAGAAAGCCCTGTTACTGGTGTTTAACACTAACTATCTTTTAGTGTTAAACGCTAACTTGTCAATCTCATCCTTAGTGTTCAACACTGATTGATCTTTAGTGTTTAACACTAACTTTAGCCCCATTGGCTAAGTCTCTAGAGGCAAAGCCTCTCCTCTAATGGGCCAACAGAGGGCCAATATCCTAAACATGATTGGACTTAGCCCAAGCTGGCCATAAGTCCTCAATTCAAATTCAACTGAGCCAATGGGCTCATAATATAATTAATTGGTCTTGGTTCCAAATTGGGCCAAAGATTATTTAATCTACCTCGGTTTAAGGGTACATCTCTTCACTCCTTTGATACTCGACGTTGTAATTCCTCAACGTCTTCAAAGAGGTGACGGGTCCCGATGACCACATATTGATACGGACTGTGGGGTCCTTAAACCCATGGACTATGAGGTCCTTAACCTTGACCGGGATGTCTTAAAACTAACATCGGACTGTGGGGTCCTTAAACCCATGGACTACGACATCCTTAACCTTGACCGGGATGTCTTAAAACTAACATCGGACTGTGGGGTCCTTAAACCCATGGACTACGACGTCCTTAACCTTGACCGTGATGTCTTAAAACTAACATTGGACTGTGGGGTCCTTAAACCCATGGACTACGACGTCCTTAACCTTGACCGTGATGTCTTAAAACTAACATTGGACTGTGGAGTCCCTAAATCCACGGACTACGACATCCTTAACCTTGACCGCAACGTCTTAAAACTAACATTGGACCGCAATGTCCTTAAACCACCTATGGACCGCAATGTCCTTAAACTACTTATGGACCGCAATGTCCTTAAACTACCTATCGGCCGCAATGTCACTGAACTAAACAACAGGGCTCCCTTAATTGCTCTATTGTTGGATCGAAACGATCCCGTTAAGTCGATCTTAGTCTGAAAACTAGACTAATGTATCCTTAACAAACGTTTAAGTTGATCTTATTCCTCAATGAGGCTAATGCATCCTTAAACCCAAAACCTCCAAACCCAAATCTAAGATAATACGGATTTGGACTAGTCCACGCTCTACGGGCGACGACATAACTCAGCCTTCGTATACAATCCACGGGCAACCAAACACAAAATAAAAAAACATGACACGAAGTGAAATTTCTGGAGAAGAAGAAAGTGGTTACCGCAATGCGGTAGCGTAATTAACTGCAGGGGATTGCGCCTGCAGGGAAGAGCGTCCCTACAATCAAAAAACCCCTCAAGCGAGGGGGAATCTGACGAAGTCTGCTACATCGGACGCATCCGTCTAAACCTCCGATACACGGTGCCATAAATCAACTTGGCATCTTCGGAAAAGCGGACGGATAGCACCAATTAGCATCTGCCCCGAATCTCAGGCAAGACGTCCTCGCATCGCGCCCGCCATTCGGAGGGGAACATTTACCAGTAATGACTTAGCCAGTGGTTTCAGCTTCTTCCATAGTCATTGTGAAATCCTGTCGCCTCGGCACATTCCTCCTTGCTGGAGGAGCATTCCTCTGTCCGTTTCTTGATCCTTGAGGTAAGTTCCTTTGAGCTTGATGGAACTGACGAGGAGAAAGTGCGGTCGGTCCACGAGGTGGTGGAGCTGGGAGAGCTAGTCGTGGAGCAGGTGCCTGGATGGCTGGTCGCTACTGATAAGTGATTGCTGGTATGGGTGCAGCATTTGGGTTGAGTCTTCAAGGACAAGACCCAATATCATGTGTGGCTGAGCCGCAGACTAAGCAAAGATGATTTGCATGCCGGCAGTCCTTCACTAGGTGTCCATCCCTCCTGCAGTAAGTGCAAAAGGCTGTGCTGGGCCGGTTGATTGGTACTCCCGGTCTCCTGGGCACAAAAGGTGGCCTTAAAGAGGCTCCTCCTGCCATCTGACTGGCAGGACGCTTCACTCCGGCTGATTGGGGTCTACCCTTCATCTTCACCACTGCCTCATATCGATGGGCAGCTTTCAGGGACAGTTCGTGGGTTGGGAAATCCCCTGTAGCTAAGGCAGCTTGGATCTCTGGATCTAACCCTTGTTGAAATCATCTGGACCTGATCTCAGCAGTCGGTATCAAGTGTGCTACGAACCTGTTAAGGTCTTGTGTTAGCTGTATAGTATGTGATATAAGAAAATCGAATATTGAGACATATCTTACCTACTGAGTATGATAAACTCAGCATCATACTCATCCACAGATTCGGTCCGCATCGAACCCTATTGTAGATGGATGAATTGCTGCTCGATGTCAAATCGGGCAGTCTCTGGAAAGTATTTCGCGTCGAACATGTGGCGAAAGGTTTTCCATTCGATCGGTTGGTCAAGATGGCTTTCTTCCGCCTTCCACCAAACTCGGGCATTATCAGTGAGTTGCAGTTTCGCAACTCGTACCCAAGCAATCTCTGGCACTTGTGCTGCTGCCAGATCATTCTCAATACTCGGACCCTATTCTTCCACTTCTAAAAGGCTCTCTTTTCCCAAAAATTTTGTTGGGTGCAATACCAGGAATTACTTTACTCCGGACGCTTCCGCTTCTGGACGGTTCAGAAATATAACAGTTTGTTGCTATTGTCCTTCCAAGAGGCTTCGGATTGCCTCAAGCAATATCGTCTGCTCGTTGATCGAAGCAGCAACGGTAGGCATAAGCGGTAGAGGTGGTGGTGTGTTGTTGAAGTTGGTGCTAGTATTGTTTGGAAAATCCATAACCTTGAAAGAAAAATAGGATTAGGATAGATTCAAAGTATATAAAATTGTAAGATTTAAGGAATATAAAATGTAAAGAATGTTTTTAGTTGCTGATTCTTGTGTTATATTGCTTAGGACTTCATGCAGAACTGACCTGCATGTCCATGCAGAATTGACCTGCATGAGCCGCCAACAAAACCCGTCACGCCCCGCTTCCCGGTGTATCGTAAGGAGACGCGACGGGTCATGCGACATATTTACTCAGAAGTAAATACGCTAAGCGTAAATAAGCAATATAAAGTAAAATGTACACAAGAGACATGAATATAAATGAACAACTTTTATTTATTTAACAATTCTTTACAAGTACAACTGGAAATGTAAATACAGGAATAGAAAGCAATGCCTAAACAATGGCATAACTGAAATGAAAAGTAAATACAAGTGCCTACAGCTCTAGGTCGATGGCAAACTGCTCCAAATCCTCAGTACTAGGCTCGATCTCTAGTGAATCGGATCCACCTGACAACATTCCGAAGAAAGAACAAAAGGAATGTCGTCAGCGAACAATCGCTCGGTAAGTCCAAAAGAAAAGAGAGAAGTAAAATAGACGGTAAAGAGAATATAACTGTATAATGTTATTTTTTGTTCTGTTATCGCAGTGTTTGTAGCGTGGTACAGAATATACCAGTGTATACGAGAGGGGTAGTCCCACTATTCCGGAGACTAAGGTATACGGAGCACAAGGAACCGTTAAGCCACGATACAACAGCAATGGATATTCAGGTTAGATATATTAAAGTGGCCGTCTCGTGCCACTTCTAACACATTTCGTACCAGTCTTTCCCTTTAAAACCCCATAATGTATTTTTGTATTGATTTGTATTGTTTTGTTTAAATAAATGGATGACTTGCCGAAACCATGATATCATGTAAACAGAATGGATATAAATGGATAGTCATGTAATCAGAGTATATCCATGGTTCGGTTCGGTCGAGTCCTGTTGATATGGATGGAATTCTGGTATAAACGGATTCATGTTGTATTGTAGTTATACTTGAATTGAATTCAAGTCAGATTGATTTCATATTAGATGGAGACTCTGTCTGAGTCAGACACTTGGAAAAGAAATTGAAGTCCTGAATTAGTTTTGATATTATAGGTAACTGCTGCACATGGACGGCAGAATTTGTGTCTTTTTCAATACAATTACCGTGTTGATAACACCGTTGTTAGGTTGTATACCTTAGATAGGCAAGCACCCATATTCTCCGGCTCCCTGAAACTCAAGAGAACTAGTCCCGCTTAAATATGTGATTACTAGGGTTCTTATTATAAATTAATATAACTTGAGGGGGTTTTATGAAAAATAGTTTTGATATATTTTCAAAATAAATCTCAAGTATTTAATTATCGTCTTTAGGGTTTTCATAATTGTAATTTTTATATAGTGAAATATTCTAGTAGATATAACCTAGTTTTCACTGTATATGGTATTTTAGTGTAATCTTGGAATGTGTATTGAATTGTAATGGTAGTTTCATGGAATTTGTGATTCCTTTGACTTAGAAAACATGAAATATATATATAATATATTTAAAGTAGATATTTTAATAATATTTATATATATCTAATATTTATAAAAAATAGAATTTATTTATTAAATAGAAATAACATTTTTCTTAAAAATTGCATTAAAAATTCCATCGAGATCGAGTGCTCCTTGCGGAGGTCTGCATCTCGCTCTACTAGGCCCGAGGATGTGCGATAATCTGCACCATCCCGATCGGGGTTCCCCAAAATGGGTTGTAGAGACGCAATTGCACGGAATTAAATAACACGCTTTTTAAAGAAAACGGTTTTTGAATGTTTAAGGGTATTTAAATGTAAACTCGTATTATCCCATAAAATAATCTCCCAAGAGTTATCGTGCTATATTAAAAATATGTGTTGTGATGAGGTAGGTCATTACCTCGTGAGTTTTCTAAAAGGAATATAAGGGAATATATTGAATTGTGTCTAAAGTAAAGTATATAGTATTTTACCGTAAAAATACGATAAAAATTACATAATAGATTCTTTTGAGATGAACCTTGTTCTAATGTATTTGTTTATATTTGTTGATCATTGCGAGAGAATATGGTATTTTATTATTTAAGAAAAATGGAGTTTTTAAAGAAAATCGAATCAGAAGTCGGAATAATTCCGCTTCCGACCAGTTTTGAAAATAGATTGTTTTAGAATAGAGATGAAGGAGGGGAGTGGGGATTTACTGGTTGTAAAATAAGAGGAGAGAGAGAGGAAGCTATTGGAACTGTCGGGGCGTCGTTTCGTCGCCGGATTTTTCTTGAAATGTCGTCGGAACTTCGACCTTTGCTAACTCCACTTGCACAACTTAGGATTTGGAAATTTTAGAGAGTTTTTGTAATGGAATTCTGGATGAGGAGGGGTGAAAAGTAGTGTGGTATTTATAGGAAAAATTAAGATTTAGGGTAATGGAGAATAGAATTAAAATTTGCATTAAAAATGAATTAAAGAGAGAAATTATTACTCTCTGGATATTTTCAAAGTAAACAAACAATATGGGGGTAGCGGGGTAGGCCAATGGGTGCCAGGGGAAAAATTCCAGAGCATTACCTACGGGTATACCCGGCGGTGCCGGCCCCCTAAGAAGATCTCGCCGGTCCAAAACCGGTGACGTGTCCATGTCGCTTAATATACCTCAGTGCACGTGTTTGTTTACTTTGTGACTTTTCATTTTACGTGTTGTGCACGCGTAAACTTTTGGGTTTCTAAAAGATTCAAAGCAAAATTCAATTAAAAATATATGTAGCTGGGGGGGATTCGATCACAAGGGCTACGTCACAGCAGTGTAAGGTTTTACCAATGAGCTACAAGTGTTTTCTTGCTGTTTAAAAGCAATTCAAATACTTATATTGTATACATGATTGCAAATATTCCATTTGTACATTAAAATTTAATCAAATTCCTCTACACTGAAACAAAGTTGTTACAAAGTGTATTATTAATAGTAACAATGAGAAATACATCAAAGTTTTAGGAGTACCGCTCCTTGCACCGAAAGATAAAGCCCAAAAGGGCTGAAAAGAACTAAACCCAAAACAAAACAAACCCAAAAAGCCTGGCCAGAACAGAAGAAAAAGGGTCAACCAGTAGTTGCCTCATCTTCTACACAAAAAGGGCAACTAGAATTATATAACTTACTCGGTGAATAATAGAATCATTTAATATTTTTTTCTTAACTCAAGCTTAGGAGAGACCCCCCTCCTCCCGCCAATCCCGATATTTTATTTTATTCCGTTACATAAGACCTTTCTTTCATGATTATCTTTATATGCTTTTATGTTGCATGACCCTTCACGTGCATACCTTGGCTTTTTACCCTACATTGTCCTTCTCTCTTCAATAACAGCAACAACCTTCACCAAATCATAATTAATTTTGTTAAATTGGGACGAGTAGCGAGGGGGTTAAGAATTGGGTATTTAGGGTTTGGATTTGTAGAGAGAGGAAGGGGGTGGCTACAAGTTTATTAAAGAAGAAAAAAGAGGTAGATAAGTCATTAATTAATGTAAAAGTTAACGTCGAGGAGATAAGATGGGTTTTAACACTACTTGGTTTTTGTTAGTTCGGGTAAACCAAAAGACGGCTGCGGTAAGGGTGACATAAACTTGTGCTTCCACACTAATAATTTGTTTTTGGCCACTAAGATAGTGTATTGGTCCAAATGTGATGGAGGTCCTTTTCAGATCTCCGTCAGATGTTGTCTTTCGTTGATCTCCCGGTGGATTTTGATGGTGATCTTCTGTTGCGTGTGGATCTCAATGGGTTTTGGTGAGAAAGGTGATATGAGGAGTTTGGCGCCGAGTACTTGCAAAGAAGTCCCGAGATGGTTTGGTACCACCGAGGACCCTCCGACGATCAAGTTAGTAATGAGATCTGAGCAGAGTAACGGCTTAGTAGAGCCAAGAATGGCTTACTTGACCCCTCTGTGATGGGGGTTTATATAACGGCGGTGGCACGCAGCAGCATGCGCGAGAATCTCGCCAGCAGTTACGTTCCCAACGTCACGCCCGTGTAGAGAGCGGATCGCCCATTAATGGGGATCGCGGAGGCGTGGAACGTGGGATGCTGCTGGCGGAGAATCCGCGCATGGCGAGATTCGCGGAGCGACGGTTACGCCTGCGAGTGGTGGAATCGGTCGGAAAACCGAGGAAGACGGCCTCGGCAGGGGAGCTCGGGACGAG